>OU565287.1:13513512-15913512 GCA_913789915.3 Sphecodes monilicornis
ATTCAAAACTGTCAAGGCAAATTGACAAAGGAATACGGCGAATGTGGAACATTCCGAAAGTCGTCAAAAAGAATTTCAACAAACTGTAGAAGTACATTGTATAGGGATTTAGGAGGGTTTTTGAAAGTAGAATATTCCTCGAATAGTAAAAATAGCTTCCCCACAAGCCCCGAAAGTGGAGCATTACCCAAAATTGTCTAAAAGGAATTCGACCAAACTGTGCAAGCCCTTATATCGAAATCTCAGAATAAAGTTCCTGTCAATCTGTGCAGAAAGGGGGTCACAGTTCGAAAGTTCCAAATCCTGAAAATAGAACGTAGTTTGGATAATAAAATGAACGTCCTCACAAATCCCGGAGTTTAGACTGTTGTTTGAGATTTTTGTAGAGCAACGTTCTCGCGCGTGTCGGTCTACAGGCGGTTTCATAAGGTTGCATTTTTCGTCGATAAATTTTACGAAGCGTTGGGGGTGGAGGAACGGAATGGAGCGAAGGTACGTGCGCTTTTACGGAAATCCAAGGCAGTGAAAGGATCTTTTCTCGCCCGAGGATGTTTCCCCGTAATCACGGACGTGCCCGTATGGAATGACGATAGGTTGACGTCTCCGAGAGCCAATAAAAACACGAGTGTCACAATTCGTCGGTGAATAAAACTGGGGCGGTGCTTCTGAGGAATCTCGGGAGATATCATACTTTTTTAAGAACTCTTTCGATGACACTGCAATTTATTATATTTATAGTTGGCGCTATCTCTTCATAATATCTCTTTAAAAATAGCGAAGTCGATAAAGAGGAGCTTTAAAGAGCACTAATAAACTTTTCGATGTTTCTTTGTGCTTTTAAACGCCCCACACCTCGCAAAACACAGTGTCAACATAATTTAATGCTTTCGAACGCGGTTATGTCGAGTCTAAACACAATATCTGTGGTTGCAAGGAAAAGCACTGCATGTCAAAATTTCAAAAAATTTGAGTTTATGCATTAATTGAGCTTTATAGTATAGGATTTACGTATTTACCAGAAAAAAGTCATGAAAACAAAGGGCTAAAAAAATAATGCAATTTAACCAATGTCCTATGTCAAAGCATGAGTGATCAAAACTTCAAACTTCAATATCTCGAACGTGAAAGTATGTGACATGCGACGTTCTTCTTGACAACCACAGATATATACGTCGCGAAAATTCTTTGAAAAATTTATAATCTGACTATGAAAGTCCAAAAGTTACGAAATTGTGGCGTAGAAATTTTGTGATTGCAAAGAAGCAGTGGAACAATGTTGAAACTTGAAAGATGCAAATGGTGAATGAGAAATTTCAACGTGGACTGTAAATTCATTAGTCAGAAAAATTTCTTAACATTCTAGATCTTGCAAATTGTAATGAACTTTGCGAAATTGAGGTGAAGAAATTTTTTGGTTGCAAAGAAGCAGTGGAACAATGTTGAAACTTGAAAGATGCAAATGGCGAATGAAAAATTTCAACGTGGATTGTAAATTTATAAGTCAGAAAAATTTCTTAACATCGTAGATCTTGCAAATTGTAATGAATTTTGCGAAATTGAGGTGAAGAAATTTTTTGGTTGCAAAGAAGCAGTGGAACAATGTTGAAACTTGAAAGATGCAAATGGTGAATGAGAAATTTCAACGTGGACTGTAAATTCATTAGTCAGAAAAATGTCTTAACATTCTAGATCTTGCAAATTGTAATGAACTTTGCGAAATTGAGGTGAAGAAATTTTTTGGTTGCAAAGAAGCAGTGGAACAATGTTGAAACTTGAAAGATGCAAATGGCGAATGAAAAATTTCAACGTGGATTGTAAATTTATAAGTCAGAAAAATTTCTTAACATTGTAGATCTTGCAAATTGTAATGAATTTTGCGAAATTGAGGTGAAGAAATTTTTTGGTTGCAAAAAAGCAGTGGAACATTGTTGAAACTTGAAATATTTAAATGGAAAATTCCAAATTTCAACCTTGACTGCTAATTTATTATTCAGAGAATTTTAATAAAATTCTAGATCTTACAAATCCTAATGGACTTCAGTTTAAGCGATCACACCACGCTAAAAATGAATTTCTAAATATGCACACAGTCATGGACGCCTAAAATTGATCAGAGATTTCATTCCTCTGTCAACAATTACAATTTGTTACCATTGAGAAAGCAACAATAGTCAACTTAATATATTTAACAACTTTATATATAGATTGCGAATCTTTATGCAAAATAAAAATTTTCCACTTTATTTCTAATAAACATGAGTTAAGTAGAATTTTATTTCCATTTTCAACAGTTTTAATAGGTTACATTTTTCTCATATATTTATTATTTTCTAATCCACTTACTTACTTTTGCCATAAATGCACAAAACCCGCAGTCTATTCCTATATGACACAAATATTTTTCCAACGAAATCCTAGCTACAATTAAATTCAATATTGATCTTACTTCATGAACGAATTTTTTTCGTCGATGTTTTTATCTTTTTATAAATATTCGTACATCGATACGTGAAGATTATAGAAAATTACATAAACAGCATAGTAAAATACTATTTTGTAGATTGATGAAATACCTTGGTTTTGTTGCTTACCTGACAGGATAACATTGAGCGATGAACAGTCGAATGAACGCGCATAATTGCGCTCGAGGATTGCGTCGAGGGCGTTCGAAAAACTTCCAAGAAATGTTTACGATACTTCTTAGGATCGTCTGCGGGTGCTGTAGCAGATTATTTATGAGAAGCCCGATCGAGATGTCGCTGCGGACCGATTTATCATCGCGGCGGCTTTCACGACAATGACTATGCGGAAAGTTGAGGAAGTCAATAAATATTTAACGCGTTCCAGTCCCTAGAGCGGCTCGGTGGCTGCTTTTTCTTCTTTTTTGTAGTATTCATGGCGCGGAGGTTCAATTATTTTCTGCGAATTTTTGACAAGCTTTCTCAACTATCTGCTCAACCATCTAGAAAATTGTTTTGCAGAAAGACACACACCTGACGACACAATTAAGCCACACATGAAAACGTAACATTACTAAAAATGTCTGACAAACATGTTTCTATTCTAGATTTTTAGTAGATCAATTTACAAAAAAAGAACGATATAGTGCTGTAACTGTGTGTGAGTGTAGGATGCATTTAGATCTATGATTTCCATTAAGAAAATTGTGTTTTTGATCAATTTTTGGTAGAATTGTTTAACCTAACTCAGACCTAACACAGATCCTTGAAGATAATTGAGATTCGTTGTGTTCAATTTTTGTATAACTTTTTAATGTGCTAAATCAGTCTTTTTTTATTTGTAGTAATTCTAGGTGAAGAAATGGCAACGTTGTTTTATACAAAATGGATTATGTCGATTGACAAACATGCCTTTAGATGCACAATTCAATTTCCATTGAATTTTTGTATAGTCTAAATAAATATTTTTGTAATTGAATTTGTTTTTGACCTTAAAGTGGCAAAGTACAGTAATTGTATTACAATCTATTGAATAAATTACACCGTAAAGTAACCAAGAAACATTCAGCTGCCCATAGTCGCCTTAGTACTAACACGCTGCAATAGACTGTTATAAAGCTGTTATAAACATTGCAGAAGTTACCAAGAAGCATTAAAAGTTGCCTGCAATCGCCTTAGCAACAACGAACTGCAATTCGTTGCAATGAGATCCACTAAGAAAATTGGAAGATTTTGTTCAATTTTTATAGAATTTTTTAACTTAATCCAGATCCCCTAAGAAAATTGTGCTTTTGTACATTTTTGTGGAATTGTTTAACCTAACCCAGACCTAACACAGGTCCTCTAAGAAAATTATGATTTTTTTATTTTCTTAAATTTTAAATTGCTTAAATTGCTAAAATTTTAGTGTAATTTTATAACGCGTTACATCAATCATCTCTTATTTGTATTAATTCTGGGTGACGAAATAGCAACGTTATTGTACACAAAATGCTCTGCAATTACCTTAGAAGTAATTAAGGAACATTTAGTTGCCTGCAGTCACCTTAGTACCAACAAGTTGCAAAATACTACACCAAAGTTGTTGTAAACACTACAAAAGTAACCAAGAAGCATCGAGTTGCCTGCAGTCGCCTTAGCGTTAACGAACTGCAATTGAGACCTGCAGCATTTCCAATGAAATTCAATTGAACGATCACGGGACGATTCTCCGTCCTTCGATACTAATTAATGCAGAGCTCTGTAACGAAGCACCTTACAACAGTCCCGATACTACTTACGGAACAACCGAGTGGCAGGCGTCTGACTACTCGCAGTCCGTCACCACTAATTGCGCATAATCGGCCGGACGAAATGAAACGTCCTTAACGAGGACGAAGAGACGGGAACTTCATCGTTTCGCGATAGCACACTTAACGAAGAGAAGAGCCTCTGCTCCGTATCTTCCTGCAATATTCTATCCACGAATTTGCAACCCGTCTGCCATAGGCAAACGCTAGAATAAATCTCGGAGTATAATTCGTGCCGCTGACCGAACTCGAATTGCAGAAGTGGAGGATGCCAGCGACGTTTCAGCTTCTGCTGCCCGGGGATTTTATCCGGCTAATGAATCATGGATACTACATTTACAGATCTTTCTCTCTCTCTCTCTCTCTCTCTCTCTCTCTCTCTCTCTCTCTCTCTGTATTCGGGGTCGGCATCGTGACGCGTTACAGAATGCAAATACCACAGGTTTCGCAGACCGCTCTTTCGCAATCTTCCCGGAAGTGAACTTTGATCGTTCCGGTTTGTTGAATCGAAACGCCCGTGACTTATGTATATAGACCGCTATTCTCCCGAGTGCACGATCGAAGATCGAGTCTGCGAGTGTTCTACGAAAGGATCTAGTCGATGCAGAAAGAGCTCAGGCTTTGGTACATTATAGGGCATACAGTCACTCGCAATAGTATTCGGTCACTCTTAAAAACCCGATAACATTTTTAATATTGTCCGAATATTGTTTAGAGCGAGTGTAAGTATTTGCACGCCTGGTTGCATTTTCAAGTACCTCTTCTTGCTTTCAAAATCAATTTTTTGAAAACGATCACTAAATTTTTGTTAAAAAATTTCACGTGTTCAAAGTGTGGTAACTTCATGAAAAAACGTTGTAGAATATTCGTTCTTATCTCATTTTAAAGCTCGGCCTCTCTACTTCCGAAATCTATTATTCGTTCTTCTCAAGAAAATTTTTTACATTATGTAACGGGCGAGAAAGTGAACACAATTTGTGGTTCGAAAATTGTGCAAATTCAAACATTCGTACAGAGGTTAAAAAATTTTCTTAGTGAATGAAACCAACGTAAATTTGAAGGTGGTTGCTGTACGATTCTTTTTGGCCAAGTTATGTTACATGGAATGGACTATTTCCATTCTATATGATTTTTTCATTTTATGCATGTCAAACTGATGCAATTTACTCATACAGTATTTAAATATTATATTTCGTGTAAATGTATTAAATACGAACAAATTTTATAATATAAACAATATTCAGAGTAATGATTAGGAGTTTGGATTAGGAGTAAGGATTGCGGAATTTATGCATTTATGACAAAAATGAGTAAAGGCGATTCAAAGCAGCGAACAGATCGAAAGAATTTAAGAATGTCAATGGCTTACTTTCAGTTGATTAAAATCGTTAAAGAAAGACTTAAATTTTCACTTGGCTTCTGCTTTGTACAATATATGCAGACAATTTTTATTTTATTATACATAAAAATCTGCAGTCTAATAATGATATAGCAATTTTTAAATGTATTTTCTCTTTCAATCATCTTGAAAAGTCGGAAAATAATAGACCAATATTCTAAAAATTCTCCAAATGTTTTCTCAGTTTTGCGTTGGACCTATTAATTCTTGTCACACGTGTATACCAATGAGTAGATTGAATGCAAAACAGTAAAAACATTTAAAGAATTTAAAGATGCTATTTTACTATTTCTAACTCATTAACATTATCAAGGGAAGAAACAAATGTCTATGTACATCTTGTATCGTGCAGTCAATCCAGACAAATTTTATTTTGCATAAAGATTTAATGATTATCCACGTTGCCGAAGTGATAATTTCCAACAAAAACCATAGTCCGCGTTTCTCGGCTTGTTCACCACGCATAAACTGCAGCAAAATGGTCGGGAGCAACTCGTTCGGCCTCGTTCTCGCATTTCAAAGCACACAGTCATAAAATAATAGTGCAGTCGAGTGTCTTTGTGCGAATAAGAAGAGGAAGAAGCAGTAGCAGCAGCAACGACGCGTCGCGCGTCGGTCGACAAAGATTGTAAGGGACCGGGGAGTATTTCAATCACAATAAAATATTCCATGCATATTCAATAAGGCGACTACGTTCAAGACACTTTAAAGTTGCTCCGTTAACCAACAAGTTCCCGCGGATCGGGCGCGTCTTCTCCCGGTGAATTATTAAAGCTCGCTCGAAAAGGATACAGCATGGCAGAGAGACACTGAGAGATAGATAGAGATAGACAGAGAGAGAGAGAGAGAGAGATTTCCACCTATTCTGGGTTTCCAGGAGCCGCGACAACGAAATCCGGCATCGGGTCCCCTTCTCGTTCGCCCATCGATCCCATTTCTGGAATGGTAGCCAGATTATCCGGCCGAATGGCCTGCCAGACACATCATCATCCGCGGCTTCTTTGTCTCCGGACGATTCTCTCGATGGGAATTAGGTACCGCTGTCTTCCCCGGGGTGGGGTTGTAGCGAAAAAGGTTGAGGAAGGACAGACACGAGACCGTGGAAGACTAACAGAGAGAAGGAGAAATAGAGAAAGAGAAAACGATAGAGGGATAGAGAGAATGGTAGAGAGCAATGAGAGCTCTTCCCTCGGGATGAACCGAGACAAGACCACTCGACCGAATCGTCGGAAGAGCCCAGAAGAAGACGAGGGAAAAGAGCTGTCACGGCGTCTTTGGGATGAACAAGGAAGAGAGCATTCCGAGTAATTATAACCTCTTCCGCAGAGACGGCTCTTTTATTCCCCCCTGGCCGAGAACGGGACCGCATTATTTGTAATCCCTCCCCGCCACGACGATAACTTTTATTGTCCCGGCGAGTACGATTTTACACTCCTTTTCATCCTCGTTTCAGAAATCGACGGAATTGAGAGACTCTCACCCGTATAATTGGACTCTAAGAAACCTGAGGAATTGTTTTCCGGCTATTCCGCGCGGAATTTTCGGCTTTAATTGATTGGATCCACTGTCTAATGAGTTTTTCGGAGTGTCTGTGGAAATCCCGCTGGAGCAAACAGTTATTGATTGCGACAGGACATTTTCGTATCTTGGTCAATGAAGTGAGTGTAAGACGGTATGGCGGCAGGTTTTCGGGGTATGAAAAGTTGGAAAAAAGAGAAGGAAGCGTTTCGTCCTAGGCCCGCTAGAGTACTTGTCAGTAATGCTATCTGGCGGACCCGTGCCTTAGACGCGGGATGTCGTAAGGACAGATTAGGACGGTATACAAGGTGGGGCAATAACTATTCGCACCTCAGATATCTTCGAAACTATAAGTTTCACAGAAATTGTTAAGGCTTCGAAAACAGTTCGATTTACGACCAGGCGACGCAGAACTTTTAGTATATGTAGCGGACTCCGAGCGTGGGAAAGAGAGGATCTTCGGACGCGGATATTCTCTCTTTCCTCAAGTGCTCGCTGTTGGAGGCCGGGCCTGAAGAAGTTTGCGAGTTTCCCTGAAGGTTAATTTTAGGAGAAACTTTCCCATGTCCTTGAGGAATTTCCTAAACGACGATTCTGGGGGTCCTCCTCGGATGACGAAAACTGCCCACCCTGTATATACAAACAGAGGAAGATTCAGGCAGTAGCGAGAAAGGTGTTGTCGCACTGTCCATCTGTTGGCGAGCATAGGAGGCAGCCGACGTAACAGTTTTAGTCTATGTCTATGTCGTGATTGTGGTGGTAGTAAATTCAAGTAAAGACTTGAAATACGAAATCACATCGGACAGTCGAGTAAAAACCGAACTTAACTCAAGGTGGACGGAATTGATTCGATTTTAATCAATAATTTAAGCTAGTCGTACAAACTATTTTTCTCTGTCGCCGATTGAAAGGGTAACCACTTTTGTCTTGCACTGTACATCAGAGCTCAAGACGTTGAGATGCGACGAAGTGAAGGTAAAAGGAAGTGAAGGGAAGCAAAGGGAAGGAATAGCTAGCCTTTCCCTGCCACCCCGAAACACCGGGATTGCGTTTCTCCAGGTAACAAACCAAACGACACCAATCCCCGGGATCTGTGCGGCAAATGCAATTTCTGCTCGAAAACGGGGATCGCCTTCGATACTAATCAGCTTTTGATGCTTTCGCCGGTCGGTGGCACACGTGCGCCGACGCCGACGCCCACGCTTCTACACGTCCGTGATCCCACACGCGAACGAGCAGTGAGGCGAGAGTAACCTTATTCGCGAAAGAAAAGCTGCAGAGCGCATAGGGAAAATTGAGTTTCGAGTGGCGTCACGTGGACTGCACGCTTCTTCTCCGGGACACTTTTACCCGACGGTCTCTCCTTTCCGTCGTTCCTGGAAGCCCGGAAACTTTCCTCACTCCTTCGACTTTTTTTACGGGAAGAAGACGGAGGTTCGACGTTCTTAACGGGTGTATTCAGGTTCATCATTTTCAAAAGATCGATCCTTTGATTTTTGTGTGTTCGCCAAGTCTTCCTGTAGTAGCATTATTTACAGGTCTTCATAACCAAACAAAATTTTTTTAACAACCAGAGAAGACACAAAAGTATTTGAAGAGTGCTTTAAGACACTTTATTTTCTATTGCAGTTGACCTTGCGTGTCCTTGAATGACCTACATAATAGGTCATTGTATTCGTCTTGAAACACACTATCAGAATGTAAATAAAAAACCATACCGTTCCATTTAAAAAAACAGATTTGACCTTCATATCTCCTTGACACCTCCACCTATAAAAAAATTAATGATATCAGATTACGAGCGCCTCGATATCAAGTAAGTTTGGTCTAATGCATTTTCTTCTATCTTCAAAAGTAAGCGAGTTATTCAGGTGACCTGTTTATAGCGTCCCACCTTGTATATTATTTCCTCCCGTCGCTGGGGAGGGTGTACCGGAGGTGACGGTTGCCGACGGATTCGGCGGTTTCGCGCTTGTTCGAATAAAAAATCCGCCGTTGCGGTGTTTTCGAGTCGTGACGGTTCTTATGGACGCCCGGCCGTTGTTCTTGATGTTGTCGGGAACAGCCGACGGTTGCGACAGAACAATATTAAACATTCCACTAATGTCCGAGTAAATGTAGTCCTATTTCATGGACTACACATTTGACTACAGTATTATATCATCTGTGAAGAGCTTTTTGTAATCGTTTGACTGAAGATGCGGTGTCCAATGCTACTGAAACGTTTCATGAATGATACTAAACATTCCACCATTGTCTGATGAAACATAGTCCTATTACACTGACTACAGATTTTACGACAGTATAACACCATCTGTGAAGAGCTTCTTGTAATCGTTTGACTGAACACGCGGTGTCCGATGTTACTGAAACGTTTGATGAACGATATTAAACATTCCACCATTGTCTGATAAAACATAGTCCTATTCCACTGACTACAGTATAATACCATCTGTGAAAAGCTTCTAGTAATCGTTTGACTGAACACGCGGTGTCTAGTGCTACTTAAATAATTTATAATTGGCATTACCGAAATGTCTGGCTAATCGCAGTTACATTCTACTGGCTGCAAGCTATCTTTGTAGCATTGAAGGATAAGGAAACAAGACACATTCGTTTAACCGTTCCAATACTAACCTACACTGTCCAAACGCTTCAGTGGTATTTTATGCGTGGGAACAGAAGCGACAGAATTTCCTTGAACAGATCAATGGCCATCCGTCCGACGGTTCCCACCAGACGGGTAGTTCAGACAGGTGCACACGGTGTCGGAATTGCGACGAGCAAGATATTTTATATTGGCCCGCGTCGGTGCCTTATGGGAGTTACATTTTTATAGGGCGTCTGTTCCCGAACACAATTTCCCGTTGCGCGACGCAAACGCGAAAGGCATCTCAAGACTGCTTCTTCGCTCCGGCGAGTTAGAATGAATGCCGGCAGGAAACGAGAATCGTATTGTCTCAATGTGGCGTGGCGTGGCGTGGCACTACGTTTGTCTAAGAGATACGGAGAGAGCAAGAGGAAGATAGAGAGAGAGAGAAAGAGAGACCGATAGAGAGATCGAGAGATCAAGAGAAGAGAGAGAGAGAGAGAGCTCCGTTCGCTTCAGCCGTCGCAGAGTTAATTATTCGGAAGCGATGCGAGGCGATTCCGTTTCGCGACGTTAACCGTTTCATTTTCTGGCGTGAAGTTTCACCCGTTCCGAAGTAAGAACCGGAACACGCAAACTTTTTCCCTCCGGTGACTATCGAAACGGCAAGTTAGCGGAGCTTAATACAGACACGCCATGTTTAACAAGTTTCACGCGCGTCTTCGCCGAACTCTGATATTCTATTATCCGTGGCACGATTTTCGGAAACTCTTTGTTGACGGATCCGAAAACTGCAAGATCAAGTTTTGGAACTTCTTAACTTCTTAAATGATTAAATGATACCGATTTATATAAAAAAATTTAACCTTACTACCACTCATGCTAACCGATAAATAGGAAAATCAAACCTTCACACTGCACCATACATGTTGTATAACCCAGTGATGTAAATTTTATTTATTCTCCCGTGGTCGCTAATGATCTAGCAGTTGACGCGAACATTATAAATAAACAAATAAAAAAAAAGGAAGTTTTGGAACTTTTATGCTCCGGAAATGGCGAATATCTTCTACTAGGATCATTGATTTTCCAAGTTGGCTCACTCGTTAAAGAAAATTGTTTCTGTGAGTTCAACATTGACGTTCTCGATTTTAGATTGATCTATTTTGTCCATATCTTTTATTGTTTTTTTTATTTAAGCTCTTCAAATTTGGTTGGTGGTTATAAGGGTATCGATCAATTTTTCTATGCACGCTTTCAACGATTTTCTACAATCTCTTTGCATGTTTATCGTTGTTAAATCATCAAATCTATGATAATTCACAATAATTCATTATTAACACGTTCGCAATGCAGTTTTATGCGCATCGTTCATATAAAACATTTCGCCCTCGTGTATTTCATTTTGCAGTCTGCGATTCTATTTAATGATTAATTAAATTTTTATGCAGAGGATACAATGTGTTTAATAAATGTCTAGAAATTCAAGCAGTTTCTTCGTAACAATTTACTAAATACATTTGATGCAATGTATTTGCTGCATCTCTATAAGATCACGAACACTATATGTATACATATTTCGTCTTCCAGCATCTTATAAAGTGGATTGAGCTTCCACAGAGAGGATGCAGACATGTTTCATAAATTTTTATAAAATCGAGGACATCGTTTGCCACACTATGTGTCACAGCATCTTATTATATAAACGAAACCCAATCGCTTTTGATAAACTATTGAACTTTCCCAACCGCTATGCGATGCATTTAATAAATGTCATCTTTATCAGGAACACTCCTTTGTATCGTATCGTTTGTTCGTGTCGTGCGGATAAAACGCAATCGCGTATAATAAAGTATTATAATTCTGGTTCCCGGCCGGCGAAACAAGTGACGCCAACGAATGAATAAATGAATGATTATAAGCATTGTTCGATCGGCGTACGAAGTCGCGGAAAATGCGGGTAAACAAAATATTGGACAGAGAGAGAGAGAGAGAGAGAGAGAGAGAGAGAGAGAGAGAGACGCCGAGTTTTGAACATCGGCGTTTTGTGCGGGGATTCCGTGCATCACTTATCTGTCGGTGTTTGCGCGTGGGAATCACGGTCGAGGAAACGCTTTATGCAGGCCGACCGGTGCACAGGCGGAAAGGATAACAGTGGAACGCGAAACCGCGGACGCATCCGGTGCACGGTGCGTCATTGATCAACGCAACCATTCATTTATACGATCGAGCTCGAAATTCCCCTATACGCCGAAACGGCGAAGTCGCACTCTCGCACTCGTTAGCGTTTGTTGCGCACCACACTGTGGACAATGCTAGTCAGGTGCGAATCGAATCTCGGGCCTCGAAGCGGACCGCAAGGTGTTCGTGTGCATCCGCTAATGCGATTACCTATTAATCGGGACGTTCTGCCCGTCGTCGCCATGGATAACCATCATCCGGAATACGTAACGTTTGCGCAACACGCAGCCCAATAGCTAAACGCACAAGACGGTATTCTGCTCTCTTTAAGAGGGTATTCTGCTTTTCAAGGCTATTTTTACATGAATTATTAGAACATTTTTTTCTGGAAAAATTATCGAACCTTTTGCATTGGGAATTTTCACACATTTTCACTGGGATTTGGAGTACATGTAACTTTATCGTCATGTAAAAATAATCAAAATTACGCGAGTTATATATTTTTGTATAGAGTATGTTTTCATGTAAAAATGACGTCTCTTTCCATGTAAACATAATCAAAATTACACGAGTTATACATATTTTTGTATAGAGTATGTTTTGAAAAACAGGGGACAACGAATGCTATGATCTTTCTACTGGTTCTAATCGAAAAAATGAAGTTTTTATTAATAGTGTTTAGTCGTGCACTTTCTCAATTGAACTGAGCAGTACAGCGTGTGCAAGCGATACTCTTGTGCGTATCTACTTGTACTTTCGGTACTGACGTTATCAGCACCGAAGAATATATAAAAAATACTTGTATTTGTGAAAAACTGAACTGTTAACGGTTGGTCGCTCGGAGGTTGACTCTTTGACTTGTTTAAAATGTTGTGTACAGAATGGTGAACTTGAGCAGAATGACTTTCGTCGCTTGTGTCTCTTCGCAGCTAGCCTCGCTGTGGGTGGGATGGAAGAATCTCTGTCTTATATTTTATCTTTCATTGGTTATTAGAATAATTTGCGACGCCCACCTTTGCGAAAGAGAGGGTAACCTTGTGCGCGCCTCCCCGAGCAGTCTCACCCCCTTGGGTATGAGGGAGAGTCCGAGGTGGACGCATGGTACCCTCACTCGGTGGGGGCGGTAAGGTGTTGTAAACCTTGGCCTGGGCCGCTACCTTAATTGATATTGAAATTGGAAAAGTGGCAGGCCAAGGGCACTGAAGTCTGCCATGCAGATGTTTGCTTGTAGCGAAACATCTGTTTCGTCTTAGGACGGAACAAATAGGCATGAACTTAGTTATGGCCCGGATCATAAGAAATAAAAAATCTTGATTATTTACAAAATAAGTTAAGTTAAGAAGTTAAGTTATCGATTTTTTCATATTTTTCGACCTTCGTCACGGTAAAAAATAGAAAAAAATTTAAATATTTCAAAAATTTTGGCTTGTCTAAATAGTATTAGCTGAAGATTCTTTTTTAGAATTGCAAGTCAATTTAGCAAAATGTTTCGGAAGAAGTGGTTTCGGGAAAATGCGTTTAAAGATTCAACTATTAATATCTCGTAAGGCGAATTGCACAGAAATTCCCATAACTGCGTTAATTTTACGAATTTAAACGAATCCTTTTGCACACATATTCTACAACACTTCTAAAATAAATCATCGTCAAATAAATCATAGTGGAAGGCGTTAAGCATCGAAACGGTGCCATGAAAAAATTTCCTGATTTTAATGCTGTTTTGTTCTCAACAATGAGACTACTTAGCTTCGCCGCAGTAACAATTTCACTGTGAAATATGTCACCTAACCGCGTACCGATTGCCGCGCGACTATCGCATAGCAAAACGCTAATGGCTTTAAGCCGTAGGGCGGTCGCAGTCAAAGAGTTAATAATCGATGGAAAGCACGTGTCCGACCAGTTCCTATCCGTAACTACTATCCAGGCGACAAATAATCCTTCCGCAGTATTATGCTCGGCGCAAAGCGCTTTATCATTACTTGCCGTTGGCTGCTAAACCGTATAATTTAGTAAGCTTTTTTTTGCAACGCGGTTTGCTTGCTTGCTCGCCACGTGTGTGTATCTTCCGACAAAATCTGATTCGACCCCCGTCGGGGAAACACGGCTAGCATATGCTACGCCAGAGTTTACCTCGGCTCGGCGTACTTAGGGTCTCTCCGATTATCTCTCGCGGAATCGTGATTCGATTGTGGGAGAACGTTCGCCGCGTAACACCTGTAGCAGAATACTAATGAATTTCAAGTAGAACATCCATTAACTTATGGCAAAATGTTTGCGTAGGTGTCGTGGAATTTCAAGTCTAACTCCCGGAAGAGATTCGGTTGTAACGGGAGCCCGCGTTCCGCACGTTAATTCTACCCGTGCGTTTAATTAATTAACTTCGTTTGCTCGGTACACGTCTTTGAATCAAACGCGAGGCAGAGAGCTCCCGCGATATACGTCATTGTCTATTTTGTTTCCACCAGAAGGATTATACTACCAATTATGCTACGGATCTGTGTTCCGCAATCTAAGAATTTCATTTCGAGGACTATAATATATGTAAATACCATGGAAATTCTGTTTGATTGTTAGAAGCACTCTGTGCGCTGTTATGGTCTTCCTGTAGAGACACGCGTTCTGTTACACTTGAATTATCCGAGTTATGTGTACAATAACTAGATTGGGGATTTTATGCATTTATAATAAAATGGGGTAGGTCAAATACTAAACAGTGAGATTTTTGAAGCATTTAAAAATACGGTAAATATTTACATTAGGGGTTTCCTCATCGATTTTGATGACCTTGAAATATGTTGTCAAGGTCATCATTCTGAACAACTTTTTCCTATATATGTTACCGCCGCTCAGCTTTAGGTTCCGAGATATTCGCAAAAAAGTTTCAACATCTAGAAAAGTGATCGGAGTAGGTCTGGGTTAGATTTGAAATTGTGGCCGCCGATAACGCGGCCACGGTCACAACTTAAAACGACTTCAGTCAATTCAGACCCACTGTCTTGTCTGTTTATGTTTACGAACTGAAACGTGAAATGAATCGTGTCGAACGCGAACTTATTTCATTGTCAGTTGTGTTAGCATACAGAGTATTAAGCATGAAACTATACGAATTCTTGGATATCTGCAACAATCAAGAAAATATACAGGGTGTCCCACATAAATGGGAACACCTAAATATCTGTCGTATTTACAGTCCTATCAGAAAACTTCAGTGGACAAAGTGACACTATTACAGGGGGCAAATATAATGGTAAAGAAAAAAAATTTTGAAGTCGTGTTTTTTAATGAAATTTCAAGGTCACCGGGGTTTTTCAAATGATATAGTATATTTTTTTTACGATAGCATGATAGACAATAAAAAACTGAATTTAGTGGATACCACCTTTTTTGACCTTGAAATGACCTTGAGCAAGAATAATCATGTTGCAGCGGATAAAATGTGGAAGTTTAAAACTTACGTGTTTCAGCAAAGATTACGCGTTGTTTGCGGCGGGTTGACCTTTACATATCATAAAAATTGTTCGAAATGTTGACCATCCTCATTTATGCAATATTGCAATCTTGCATTAAATGATCTGTAGGCATTGTCGATTTCCTGAGACGTAATTGAACGTCGAACGAATTTATACAAGGAACTCTTACTGGTATAAAGTATGCTGCATTTTTACACCAGGATTTGTCGGGCCTTTTAGAAGGAATTACGTTATTCGATCGGGAGCGCATGTGGTTTCAACATGATGGTTGTCCAGCGCATTATTCTAAAGTTGCTAGAACGGCGCTAAATACGAAATATCCTGGACGCTGGATTGGGCGACGAGGAACAATTCCATGGCCAGCCCGTTCTCCGGATCCGACACAATTGGACTTTTATCTATGGGGCAAGATAAAATGTATTGTATACAAAGATAAACCCACAACGCCAGAGGATATGCGGCAAAGGATCACTGCAGCATGTGCTTCAATTACGTCTCAGGAAATCTACAATGCCTACAGATCATTTAATGCAAGATTGCAATATTGCATAAATGAGGATGGTCAACATTTCGAACATTTATTATGATATGTAAAGGTCAACCCGCCGTAAACAACGCGTAATCTTTGCTGAAAAACGTAAGTTTTAAACTTTCACATTTTATCCGCTCCAACATGGTTATTCTTGCTCAAGGTCATTTCAAGGTCAAAAAGGTGGTATCCACTAAATTCAGTTTTTTATTGTCTATCATGCTATCGTAAAAAAATATACTATTCCATTTAAAAAAACATCGGTGACCTTGAAATTTCATTAAAAAACACGACAAAAATTTTTTTTCTTTACCATTATATTTGCCCCCAGCAATAGTGCCACGTTGTCCTCTGAAGTTTTCTGATAGGACTGTAAATACGACAGATATTTAGGTGTTCCCATTTATGTGGGACACCCTGTATAATAGCCCAGTATATAAATATATAAATGATATATAAATAATCCAGACCTAACCCAGACCTACTCCGATCACTTTTCGAGATGTTGAAACTTTTTTGCGAATATCTCGGAAACTAAAGCTGAGCGGCGGTAACATGTATAGGAAAAAGTTGTTCAGAATGACGACCTTGACAACATATTTCAACGTCATCAAAATCGGTGAAGAAGCTCCTAATGTAAATAATTACCAAAAATACTCTTGTATTATGTTTGCAATCATTAATACTATTAAGGAAATAAATAAATATCTATGTAAGGTAACCATCAAAAGTTTCAGATAACCCATTGAAAACGAATAACTTTTTTAAAATTTGTCCAAATCGCTTGACTTTGGAACCTTAAGCGATCTCGTTGAAACTTTGTATACGCATATTAGTTACTTAGATATATGAAAGGCATATTTTAAATTTTTATTGTAGACACAGACAATAAAGTTAAAAATCGCGACCTTCATTTTTTTCTTCGCAACTCTGACTAATCGCAATTTTAAAAAAAGTTTTTCTTAGACATTATCTAGAAAACTAATCCTTGCGACATCACAAAAAAAACTCAAGTCATTTGAACCAATTTTAAAAAAGTTATTCGTTTCTAAAGGATATTCTTAAATTTTTGCCCGCGACTGTAGTCCCTTTATCTTGCAATTAATTGAAATTATTTTTGTTTTGTCTAACGATCAAAATTCTCGGTACAATGTGTGACCATTAATTACTGTGTTAGATGTTTTAAATTTTGATTCCTTGAGTTAAAATATAATAACAATTCATTTGAATTGGAAGATTAATCTGTGCCAACACAATTCTTCTAGTCACAATTGAAATCAAAAATTGATTTTGATCGTTGGCTTATGTAGAATAATATATGTAATTTTCGCCATCAGCCGGATTGCAACACGCAGATAATAAATAACAACAGTTCGACAGTGTGTAATATTTTCAGGGAAACTACAGTACATCAGCGAATATTGCAAATTCCCACGAATTTTTCGAATATTTCACGAGCATGTTCAACTTCTCGACCGAATCGAATTCCCGACCTGGTACGAGCTTTTGCGCCTCGGCTTTTTTAAACAAATCCTCGATACTTTTGGACACGTTCGAGGATTCCACGAATTCAGCATAATCCTCGTTTGAAAAATATTGGATATAGAGAGCAGCATCGTTCGCCGGGAAGCGAAGGAACTCGAAGCGGGAACGTGCGGAAAATAGCGAACAGTCTTTTCTCACCGAGTGAAATTATTTCACTTTCCGAGAACGATTCTCCACCTACCGAACAAACACTGTCGAACGTTTTCCCCCTTGGCCTCTTCTGAATTCATAATTTCATTTCCGGGGATCAATGGAGTAGATGGTCAACCACCCTCCATTGCTCAAATTTTTGATTCGACGAATATTATTTTTCCTCTTCTCTGTTCTGAAAATGATTATAAATCGATTTTTACGATCGTTCAAATTTGTCGATCTCATCAAATTCATTTCTTCCGATTACCGTTGAAGATAAACGATATTTTCTTCACCAAAACGTAGAATGAATTTATTTTTAAATTTATCGGGACAGGCCAATCGAATCAGGACAATAATGCATTGTCCTAAAATAATTGTAAAGTCTATTACATCAGCAAGAAATTTCATTTAGTTAAATTTCAAATTTATTTTTCTTAAACAACTGTTCAGAGTAGAGACTTACCTAGTCTGGAAAATAATTATCGACCCCCCAAAAATTATAAATTCAATCACTTCACTAGGAAATTTGATGCAGTCTAATCCCAAATAGACTTTTCGTAAACAACTGTTGGAGCGAGACTAATCCAGTTAGCAAAATGATTAACTAACCTCGAAAAATTATAAATTCAATTACTTCACCAGGAAATTTCGTTCAGTCCAAATCGATGTTTCGTAAACAACTGTTCAATTTTTCCTTAAACGTCTCTATCGGGACCAGACTGCGCAGTTCATGAAAATAATTAACTACCCTTAACATTTCCATGGTCAATCGCTTTCCTAATGGGTTTTATTGATCACGAAAGGAAAATCATTTTCATTCCAGAGCGATCTAGATATACAAAAGCAAGGAAATAATGAACTCTCGTTCATGAATGGTCGAAATAGTGTAGAAAGAAAAAAAATCGTTTCTTCCGGAGGGGACTTCGAGCATCTACATCCGGAAACATGAAAATAATGGTCCGTCCCCTAATAATCTATGGTCACCGTTCAGCCATGGGATTCCTTCTATCTGTCAGGGAACAGAGGGTGGACAAGTATCATCGACGAATCGAAAGATCAAGCTGTCGTTGCGTGGAAAACGATTACGGTCGAGCATCGACGAAGGGTCCTCTCGGCTTCCATAATATGATCGAGCAAATAAAAGTTTCCCCGTACAGCCCAGGGGGTTGTACCTCGAAATTGAACGGTGGAGATGTAAGATACAACCGTCGGTTGAACAACGTTATCCATTTCGGGAACGATCGTCTCTCTTCCCCCGATGCGAATCGCTCGCGTCGCAGTATGATAAAACAATATCATTTGTTCTATCCATGATACCGGTGCTATTGTTCTCGTTCTACTCGGCGGTTGGTTGGAGCGACGATCTACCTTTCTCGGAATTGTGTCCGAAACGCTCAACTTTTAATATTTCCCGCCGATTATTCTATTATTTTCCAAAATCTATGGTCCATGGCTGAGGATTTTTTAATAGATCTTTCAATATCAACAGCTACTTCAATCGTGAATCAACAACTCACCTTGAATAACGTAATTGGACAATTTTGTTTGGGATTATTGTGTTAAAGGCGATTTTTAAGCTTCCTTTTGGTACAGCACAGTTATGGATAAACCTATTGTGGTAACACGTATTTTATTTTATGGAAAAGAAAATGAAATAGACTTAACACGTTCAGCGCTATGTCACCCATATCTGGGTGACGGAATTATTTACACAGAATTGAAAATTAATTTTTACGTTGGTAGATTGAGTGTACAAAATTTCCTTACGATCTGAGGAATAGAAGAGGTTTGAAACAGTAATTAATATCACAAAACTAAACTTCTTAGTTTTTGTTTTATTAAATATATTGCTTTGATTTTGTGTAATTTTTATGATTGTGGAGTGGGCGCTGAACGTGTTAATGTTACTATAGTTACTCGATTAGAAACTAACTGTTAAACTAAATTACCACTAATTACTAAACTAACAACAGCGACTATGCGACTATACGACTTCAACCCTCAACTTTCTACTACTTCCTTCACGACTCTTAGACAACGACTGCCAGACAATGACTGCTTCTCTCAACTCATCCCTCTCGTAACGAAAACTCGGTTCACCCCACGCTTGCCCTATCCGTACTTTTCACCATGCCCAAATATGGGCATGAACATCGTCGATGGGCCGAAGGCCCGTCGTCGCTCGCAACCCCACGCCGAGGAACGTCGCTTTCCTTTTTATGGCCTCTTCTGGCCCTCGCCACGCGAACATTCTAAAGTACAGTAAATCCTCTATAAACGCATAAAAGCTGTAGCAGATAAACACAGAAAATATATCCCCTCCACTTTAGTAATCCGATCTTGGCTCGGGTATATCGGTGTGAACCACTACTAATGCGACGCGGAGAGTCGCAGTCGTCGGCACAATCTAAAGGTCCGTGCGTCATAACAATGTAACACCAATATTTAATTTTTTTTATTATTACTTATTTTTTTATGAAACTTTCATTGATATATTCGTGGCATTTTTCTGATTGAAAAAAGACGAGACACGATATGATTTCAACTGTGTAAATACTGTTGTAGCATTTAGTGGTTTAAATGACGATGAACGTTTCGGGCGCAAGGAAGGATAGCGTATGAGAAAGAAAGAGACGCGGAGTTATTTAAAAAAATAGCTACCCGTCACAGATAGACGCATAAATATCCCCCCGAGGCTTATGCGTTTATAGAGGATTTACTGTATACATAGAGTCTACATCTTAAAACTATATACCGGGTATGCGAATATTCCCGATACCACACCATTAATAATCTTCCGATAGATAAAGTGTTAACGCTAGGTTTACGGACCACTAAAAGTGACTATTTTACATTATGTACTTTATAAAAATAACAAGAATGTGTTTATCCAAATATTTAGCCATTTTTCTGAATAATAGAGGATGTACCATGTAACTTTCGCCAAAATTTTTCTGGCACTTATGCTAACCTGAAAAATTATGTTTTTATGTTGTCTAGAAATAGCAATATAGAAAATTTCCAAGAAATTGTTCTTTTCGATGAAAGGTCAAGGTCACCTTGACTTTTATTATAACACCACACTTATTTTTGACTTCATATTATGGTAGCTGATGTTAAGACGAGTTCAATGACCTTCTAAAATTTGACCTTGAGATGATCTTAAGCCTTAAAATATTGTTGTAATCATGGGCAAGAACCATTTTGAAGTGCTTAATTTGATCGAGATAACAGAATTTAGAGCGATTGCGTTACCACTGATTAGGACAATAATTTAGCCCATTTAAATATCACAGTTGACCGTTAAATCTCCCAAAGGCCTCCATTTATAAAGAAGTCATGTACACCACATCGTGGGGTCCCATTTGGTACCATGTAACATAATCTGTAGAAATGATTTTATTTACAACGCATAATTTCGAAGTTAGACGAGGTGTCTCACTCTGTATATAAATGTTCCATACAGAAAATTTAAATTTTCTGACCATAAGTTGTGTGAAGATATTCAGTGCAGTACTACTTAAACGATTAATGAATGACATTAAACATTTCACCAGTGTCTGATTAAACATTGTCCTATTCTACTGACTACAGATTTTACTACAAGCATAATTTCTTCTTGTAAGAGCTTCTTGTAAACGTTTGACTGAACACACTTTGACTGAAAGTGATGGTGTGAAAGAGGCATTGTGCATCGAGAGGCGAAGGACACAGGGTGCATCGTTACACGGAGGCCCGTCAGATGCATGTTGCGGCCGCGATAGCAACACGTGGCACAGCGTGGTTCAATTTCCATCCCCAGGGGAAGAACGGTTAGCTACCGAGTCCAGTTCGAAGAAGGGTACGGCGAACATTGGCAACAGGGTAACGTAGAATGGCGAACAAATCGGCGCGGGAACAGGGGAACAGGGGTTAGAGGTCTGGGTTAGACGAAGGAATGTGGGAAGAGGGGTAGCGTGGGGCGGATGATCTTCAGACGAAAGCTCACCCGGCGTAAAACGAACCGCAGCTCGGGTATTTTAGCCATTGTTAGCGCGGTCCTTCGGCTTCCCTTATTGCCGCCCGTTCCTACGTGAGTCTAGTGGCTGGTCGCCGCGATCATAACGCCGTGGACGAAAGTCCGGACCAGACCAGTTGGCACGTTCCTCGCCGGGTACGAGGTTTACGACCTTCGTTAAAGGAGTCTGTGCTATCTCTCTCTTTTTCTCTCTCTCTCTCTCTCTCTCTCTCCCGAACCAGCCATCTCGAGAGCAACGTAGTCCGAGGCCCTGGCTTTTGATTTGGATCGTCTGTGCCTTGAATACCCTCGAACGAAGGACTGATCTTGCGGAAAATTGAGATTATCGCGGGTTGACCTGGTTCTTTGTAGTCATTGCGACGATACCCCAGTCCCAGGCTGACTTTCCAGGCCCTTCACGGGACGCCCTGGTTCTGTCAGGGATTGGATCGCGCTAATCGATCTACCAGGAACGCGTAAATGTGGGAGACGTTGCTTGGAATTTTGTTTTGGGACGTCGAAGCTGTCGAGGCGCGATAGGCGAATCACCGGGCAAGTTAACCCTCGGACAGTGGATCATTCTTGCAACTATTACAACATTAGGTATAAACAAAACCAAAGTGTACAGAGAAACCTCTACAAACTAAAAGCTAGGGTATATCAGTATTGTCTTTCTCTTCTGAGATTTTCTGAATAAAAAAAAAAATTCTTACAATTATTCAGGGTGTCTCGAAAAGATTAAACATAACCGAAAGATGTGAAAACCTGAGCTGATTCTAACAATTAGATCCAAATACAAAAAGCATATTTAAAATTTTCATTACTGGCGCAGATACATAAGTGAAATATTAGCCCCATTACTTTTTTCTTCGAAATTTCGACCAATGGTAATTTTTAATTATTTTTCCTCGTAAATTACGTATAGTAAACTAATTGAAGTCGTTTGAACTAATTTTAACCCTCTGCAACTCGAAGCAATTTTAATCCTAGGATCAAGCTATTTCTCTCAACCTAGAACATTTGTACTCTATGTATTTTTTTTACATTGTGCACCTGAAAGCAAACCTGGTTTCTCGGACAGCGGTCGAATTTTTAGTAATTCACAGGATAGATACGAATTTAATAACATGAAAACTGTTTCGAACAATGGTATGGCAAATTTTACTGATGACTCAGACTCACCATTCAAGCGTTAAGGTTTAATGAAATTATTCGTTTTTAAAGCGCGTCTATTTAATTTTGTCCCCGATCGTAACTAACCTACCGTAAAAATGAAAATTAGAAACTTTCGAAGCATGTGATATTGGACGCTCCGCTAAATACATCCTAATACACCCTAACACATCTTCGTTTATTTTACATTTACAAACAGATGAGAAAGTTCCATTTTCGAGCGTCTAAAAATCCTCAAATCAATCTGCCGAAACCGAAATATTTGACGAATCCGCTCCAAAATGTCTGCGCCCCTGTTCATCCTTCGTGTATGCCGTGTCGAGCTACTGGAAACGAGTTTCTAAAATTTTTATCTTCCACAAAATCTCGGCCTGTTCCGCCGCGATTGTGCTGTAAAACTCCGGTTGTTCGTGGGTCGTGAAACTCGATCAGAGCGCGATGTATTATTCAAACGGCTTCAATAAAACAAATTCTTTTTCGCGATGTAGAGAACACGCGTGGCGAAGGCTCTGCGAAGGCTCTGCGAAGATGGAACACCGTCGACGACGACGTCTCCAAATTTTAATGGAATACATTATAACCGGCATTGCGACAGAATGAGGACGGGGAAGAAGATCTCGTCGACGACAACGGGATCACGATGCGAAAGTTATTCAATGTATCGCGTCAATCCTATTACGGGGCCAAGGTAAATACAATCGGCCGGTCGCGTCCATTCTACAAGAACGAACACCGGATGTTATAAGCTACGTGCGCCGAATACTCCGGGATCAGACGTTGGAATATCGAGGTTTTATGGTACACAATATCGGGAGCTTCACTCGGACTCTGAGTTATGGCGAAGGAAACTACATTTTTGACGGCATCGCGACGGACACCGGGACGCGTCCAGCTTCCCGGAGTCATCATTGACAAATAATGACCCGATGGAGACGCCCCGACGTCCATTCGAATAGTATTCTTGCGGAAATACTAAACTCATTCGGTTTGGATCCGTAAGACATTTTTTTAATTGATCTATTTGGTTATCGAGACGTGGATACATTGTTTTAGACTCATTTGGTTGTTGATAAGAAATTTTTCTTAGTAATTTCGAAACTTATCAAGCGTTAGAAAAATTGTTTCAAGGAGTATTCAAAGCCGCCGATTTTGGACAATTTATGAGCTACAAGAATTTTTGCGCTTCTGTGGATCATTGTGATATTTTTTTTTATTAGTTTCGAAGCTTATCAAGCTTATCATTGTTTTAGGGGGTAATCTTATTCAGAGCAGTCGATTTTAAATGATTTATGATGATTATTATGAAGGAACCTTTTTTTCTAGAAAAGCCTACCGGTTAAAACCTCTGTAAAACCATTAAACAAATTATCGTGTGAATGCATCTATCATGGATATGAAGATTGAAGCTTGCCCTTAACAACAACATCTAAAAACTTGATACACGACTGACGACACGAATTTGTGGGATTGGTTTTAAGCGGCGATAAACTCTTTACACAATTTGAATTTAAAATGTATTAATCATCTTCTTGTATTATCAAAATGGGTTTCCATCATTTGATTTGATAAGATTCCAAAATATCCGTCTCAACATTTATTATTATCTAGTTCGGAAAATATTTACATAAATAGTAAGCATTACTAGCCATTAATGTAGTGGTTTAGGGTTAAAGGAACAGTAATTAATTTGTAATTAAGGGACTGCGGATTTTATGCCTTAATGCCAAAAATGGGTGCGTACAAAGTATTGGACATATTAAATGGACTTCCTTAATAATATAATTAAAAGAAGAAAGAAATGTTTACCTTGCTCTTACATCTTGCAATTTTTATTTTGCATAAAGATCCGCAGTATAGTGATTAATAAAATGTTAAAAATTCTACAAGCCGCGATTGTAATTTAAGATTGAAAAATTGAGAGATTGAAGAACTGAATCAAATCATTTGAACATTTTGGACATTTAACTAATCATATGATGAACATAAACTAAATGATAAAATGGTCAAAGAATTAAGAATGGAGGCTGATGAGTCAAATTGCGAAAGAAAAGGTGTGAAAGAAACGTAGCCTGAAACCTGTATAGGGGTTCGAACCAACCATAGTTCCCGAACATAGTCTATTTACCGCGATCCCCATCCACAGCTCGATGTTGCTGATAAATCTTTGCAAAAACACGGACAAGGCAGGGGGAGACGAAGGATTTCACCGTAGAAATATTTGAGTAGCTTTATAACGGCGTCGAGGATTTATAAGCGACCCGTCAACCCGAGATCCTTCGGTAGCTGGAGGTCGAGCAACATCGTTCTCGACGATCCTGGGATCATCTTGTCGATCTACGATGCCGGTGCAGACCGCCGAAAGATTTGCTTCTTCTTGGGAGACACATTCCATCACTATCCACGGCCAGAGGGGCGATCAAATCGAGATGGATGCGCTGGCTAATCGATATTGCTTCAGGACTTAGCGACTGCCAGGATCTTATCATCTTTTAGCTCGCTTTCATTTTATTCCGAGTGTCGACTTTGGTATTTTGTGTCAAAATTTAATGATCTGCACTTCCACCGCAAGAAAATGTTTTGATACAATTTTTTTCCGTTCTTCAATTTTACCAATTTTTCATCGTTCATTAATTTTTCGTTCATTGGTCGTTCATCAACTTTTTAATTTTTCATTGCTCAATTTTTCATCATTCAATTTGTCGTCGTTCACCAATTTTTCAATTTTTCAATTTTTAGACATTGAACTACAATCGACGTTTGCTGAATTTTGTACGTTTCATAAATCACGCATGAATAACTGTTTTTAGACAACTAAACCACTAATTTAAAACAGAAGAACCATTAACAGAATTTAGGAATATCAGTACGTTATTTTCAACTCCTTAAAATGATTAAAAAATGAAAGGTCCTTCTTCTGCATAAAGACCTGCAGTATAAACATTGAACACTGATTGCGATGTTAACAATCTTACAATCTACCTAATAGATGGTCTAGAATTTTGAAAATAAAATGCAAGAATCAGAGTTAAGTTGTGCGTGTGGTATGTTTTTGATTTCTTTTGAGTATCTCATGAATTATTCAAGAAACGTGTGTCATGGTATATTTTTATTTTGTTTTTGTATTTTTCGTATTTTATTTTGGCATACACACACCATTTTGAAGATAGGAAAATCCTTCCTACGAAAAAACGAAATCCGCAAACTCCGAACAATTATTCTTTTGGATTAAAGCATCGCAGAATTCATTCCCATTATCCATTAATCATCCAAATGAATTCACCGACTTCAACAATGCCCCGTTCTGCGAATAGAACGCATTTCATACCGACCTAAGCATTACGACAGAATAAACTGCAGAAGTGAACAGTCGAGTGTGTATATAACCGGAAGAATATCATTTTACGATTACGCTCGGGGATTTTACGACCCTGTAACATTAGTATGTAAACCCCAATGTGTACAGAACGAGGCACAACAACACGAGCGTAACGTTTTATCGGTTGGTTAAACGAATTTTCCGACTATATTTCTCTTTACTAGAAATAATTGCTGGTTCAAGGCATCATCATTAAAATTCTATATACAGGGTGTTAAATTTAACTCGAACATCTAAATTATTTCCGCTACTATTAAAAGTAAGAAAAAATAACTAAGTAGGATGTGCATGGTTTTAAGGCATGCATCAGATAGTAATAAAAAATCGTTTGAAGGTCATTTTAACGGTTTTTTTCAAGGTTGCTGTATTTTTCAACGAACTACACACCATGACCTTGAAGTAACCTTGAAGTGACCTTGACCTTGAAGTGACATTGAAGTAATATCTTATTTTATTAGTTGCTCAAAATGCTGGCCGTCCGCAGCAAGACACGTCTGTACACGAGAAGTGACTGACTGAATGGCATTTCTTATGGCATTTCTTACGGCATTTCTTACGGCATTTCCGCGATTCATAATGCATTTCTTCTCTTCTCGTGTACAGACGTGTCTTGCTGCGGACGGCCAGCATTTTGAGCAACTAATAAAATAAGGGGATATTACCATTTCCTTTTTATTACTTTTGTATTCTTCAAACTGAAACTGATTTTTTCGCCTTCAAGGTCACTTCAAGATTATGGTGTGTAGGTCGTTGAACTCGCCTTGACGCCGACCACTACATTGCATTATGAGAAATACATGTTAATATGCAAAAAAATACGGTGACCTTGAAAAAACCGTTAAAATGACCTTCAAAGGATTTTTTTATTACCATCTCATGCATGCCTTAAAACCATGTCCATCCTATTTTAATAGTAGCGGAAATAATTTAGGTGTTCGAGTTAAAATTAACACCCTTCATATATGCTTCATCTTACAGATCATTTCATTTACACAAATTAGTATCAAGTGCATTTACATTGTACAGTGCATTTAGCAAAATATCAAATGATTCTCGATATTCTTTTACACGTGAGAATTAAGGTTCACTGTTATAATAATATTTTCCAAATCACTGAAAATCTTTTGGTGAAAATTTGTCAATATACACTACTTATATGAACGAGAAATATAGCATGCATTCAATTTTGTTAAACATCCCACAAAATGGGACTTCAGTTCCCAAAGTTAACTGTAAGGGTTACGTTCAGCCCTTAGAACATTAAATCTGACAGCAGTAAGAAAAAATATATATTTCGAACATTTTCCGATGCACTGCATGCGGCCCTAGTATCATTAAAGACGTCTGGAATTTACGTCGTTTAGACGTCTTTAGGACGTTCCAAAACGACGTCTTAAAGAAGTCTGGAATTTACGTCGTTTAGACGTCTTTAGGGCGTTCCAAAACGACGTCTTAAAGACGTCTGGAATTTACGTCGTTTAGACGTCTTTAGGACGTTCCAGAACGACGTCTTAAAAACGTCTGGAACTTACGTCGTTTAGACGTCTTTAGGACGTTCCAAAACGACGTCTTAAAGACGTCTGGAACTTACGTCGTTTAGACGTCTTTAGGACGTTCCAAAACGACGTCTTAAAGACGTCTGGAATTCACGTCGTTTAGACGTCTTTAGGACGTTCCAAAACGACGTCTTTAGGACGTTCCAAAACGACGTTTCTAGGACGTTCCAAAACGACGTCTTAAAGACGTCTGGAATTTACGACGTTTTGCTTTCATGCTATGTCGTATTCACGAAATTCTTACAAATATGTGATTCTAAAAATTCAACAATACACGCATAGATACACTCAATTTCGCTGTTTCTCGTTTATAAAATGTTGTGTGTTCAATACAATTTCTGGATTCTACAGTGACAATAGCCTTGACTGCAAAGGGTTGATTGTAATAAATAGACTGTGGATCTTTATGCGAACTAAAAATTGCCTACATCAATTGCAAGGAGCTGGTACCAAGCAGAAATTTATTTCCTTCTTTAATAACTTCAAAACGATGAAAACAATACATTGATACCATTAAATCCTTTCAATCTTTGTACTCTTTCCAATTTTACATAACAATTTTTGCTATAAATGCGTCAAATCCACCGTCTACTAATGAATTTATGAAATCCACATTCTAATCATTAAAATCATAAACGTTGATTCAGACGAGGTCGTCTCGTTAAAGTTCACTCTGGAGGGAATTTTTTGGGGAAGGTATGGTATACGATATTGTATATCGCGGGTCTGAATAGGCGATGATTCTGACATTTCGATATCCGAAAAACGAGCGCGATTTCCAAGCACCGTGTCCAAGGAAGTAATCGTAGGGCTATACAGAAAATTTGTGCATCCCCTGGGAACAACTGTCCAGCGATTCTCAGCGGCGGAATCCACGTTGCCGTTAATCTCCGCCGATTCAAAGGGATCCGATTCGTGCACGGTGGTGAGTATATCCCGTAGGAAACAGTTTTACGCATGGTGCGGTGCATTCCCGCTTACCCGGTCGTATAAAGTAACTCGAGTCGGCTCCAGTTCCACCCCCCCCCCCTTTAAGGAACGATACTCGACCGATGAGCCCGTTTTTACGAGGATTTCACGACACCCGAATCGATTCCCAACCAGTCCAGCCCTTTGAATAGTGTAAAGGTGTCGGTCTTACGCCGGGAGTATCGTAAAAGTAAATAAGGGGACTTTTTACGGGAATCCTGGTTGCGGAACAGTCGTACGAATTACTGCACGATTTGCGGGTTCTCCCCGAAACGATGACGGAGGATCATTTGCGGTAAACGGGCCTCATCATCGTATTTTGCTGATACTGTCTCTTTTCGATACAGTCTTTTTCTGGCAATTGTTTCGCTTTTTAAAACTAAGATTGTTGTTTAAAAGAAATTTTGGTTAATATTGACATAGGGGAACCACAGCTCCAATGACCTTGACCTTTGACATATGTTATAAAGGTCAACATTCTGAACAACTTTCCCTTATACATGTATACGTCGATCGGTCCTCACTTTCCGTGATATTCGCAAAAACTTTAAATAAATGTTGTCAAGGTCAAGGTGAAGGTCATTGGAGCTGGGTCCTCTTTAGTCAATCTTCGCCGAAATTTATCATAGTTGACGTTAGATAGGAATGTCTTTTTTCTTTGTTTTTTAAGAATTTGAATGTATTTTATATTGGATTTGATGTTACATAATTCGAGGAATGATGTCAACTAATTTTGATTAAAACACTGCATGTCCGATTTCAAGATTACTAAAATGTCTAAAATAAAAATAACAGTAAAAACGCGACTGAAATATTTCATGGAGCATACGCAAACTACTAACATTTGCAAATTTAATGAACAACTGTCCGATACGTATAGTGTATCTAAACGCAATAGCACGGTCGGTGTCGATGACTCAATGAATCGGTCCGAAAACAGAGTGAAAAGAGGTTTGAAAAGAGGTAAATAATGAAAGGTGTCGAGTGGTAACCTCGTAATAATATATTGCTTCGCAGTGCTGAAGTATAGAAAACGTTTAGTCCGTCGTCTGCCCGGGGCGTATTACCACAGTAAAATTATTACGAGCCAGGCGCGTTTAATCGGTCGCGGTTCATTCGAGCATACCGCCACTTAGAATCTGTCCGTGAACGCTCCACGGCCTGGAGAAAAATTATTGGATCGCTTTCCCAGGACGCTCGGGAGACCTCGGTGCAGCTATAGGCTGCACGCACGCATCCTGCACTCCTCGGCTATTCCTTATCCGTGTACAAGAATTATGCTCCGAGCCAAGAAAAAGTACCGACCATCATTTGAGATATCGAAACCTCCGCACATTTATAATTTATTTTGTTAAGCGCTAGTTTATTATTTTATTCTTTATGTGCAGGATTTAGCTGCATTGGTTAAAGGAAATTGATCACATCGTACTTCTATTTTATAGTACAAAAGGTTACACATAATAGGAATATATAATTATATATTAATATATATTAACCCCTGTACTATAACGAGTGAGACTCGTGATGAAGATTTTGTAGGCGTTGGATGCGTTCGACCGTTACCAATCGGTCGTTGGCAACCGGCCGTCGATGGCTTTCAAACGTTCCAGAATCATCGGTTTCGTGTTTGGCCGCTAGCAACCGTTGCGACACGACGGTTTTTGTTTATCGCGAGGACCATGGTTCGCCGCGTTTTCCGAGCGAGGTCGCTGTGAGCCGTTGAGGTATAAAGATTATTAATTATAATCCTGAGTCTCCAGCTCATTCTTAGATCGATCACTGCGTACAATTTCGAACAGAATCTACTAAACGTGTATATTATTAATTCCCGTGAAATCCAGATAAAGTATAGCCATTCGGGAATATACTTGAATAAATATAAATTTCCTTCTTCTTCTTCTAAAAAATTTATTATACGGATTAACTTGTTCTACTACAATAATAAATAATATTACCTCGAGAAGAGGCTATTGAAGTAAGTAAATTAATGATTAAATTTAGATACGCTAGTTTTTGTAGTTTAAGGGGGGAAGACACTTTAGAGCGCTCGAAAATCTATGATTTTTAGGAATTTTTTTCTTAATAACCACAAAGCGGATCTTTTTCAAAATTTCTTGGTGTCATGTTCCATATTTAAACAATGCAAAAATTGGTCTACATTAACGATTAATATATTTTTTGTCAAAATATTTATTTAACTTCACAGCTCCGCGCCGCCCGCATCGTCAGGTTGTGCATCTACAGCCTACAATTTTCATCTGAAACAGAAAAACCAAAGTTGTTCTTAATCCTTATAAAATTATGTCGTCGATGAATTATTTGAATTTCATTTGAATTTCATTTGAAAGAATTTTAGAAAAGTAATTTGGCAATTTCAAATGACATGTAGCCAAATAGGATAATATATTATCTTATCGATTACTTTCTAAATAATTTATTTCGACAATGCTCAAGCCTGCCCGCGGCCAGCTTGATTGTCAAAAGCTAGACCACTTTCCGGTCAGAGGTTCGCGAATTTTCCGCTCGCATCGGTGAAATTCTGTCGGTATCTCGAAGAAAGGCGCTCGTGCACTCGATCGAGTCGAATTCGCAACGTTCGCCGTCGAGTTGATCGCCGGCTGCGTGCGCCTTTTCCGCTCGGCGGCACGCAAAATACTGTTCGCGACAGCGTTATCCCATTTTCCGTGCGGCTGGTCGTCCGGTCGACGTTTTTCCGACGTGTCGGCGCGGAATCATTCGAACGAGAACGCGTTTTAATTTGGAATCGTCGGTTGTGTCGGGTAACTGCCGCTTGTCCCGTAATCATCCACGATTATCGGTCCGCGCGAAATTCCCCCGTAATTTCGTCGTTGGGAAGCGACCTGCCGAGAGATCGACTGACTACTTTCTCTCTCTCTCTCTCTCTCTCTCTCTCTCTCTCTCTCTCTCTCTTTCCCTCTCTTGATTCGCGCTGGCGAATTTGGAGGGGCCTCTCTCGCAAACCGAGGGACACGTAACACACCCGGCGACAACGATATGACGCACAACGGTAACATGTGGCACTGTTTGACTGATGTTCGCAAATCACTATTTCGGTGCATCAGATACAGGTGCACGGCCCAGGGAAATAGCCACCGATTAGGGCTGGGCCGATCGCGTTTCGCACACCTCCCTCCTTAATTCGCGACGAAATCATTGATTCCGCCGTGTTGGTTGATCGATCGATCGCTGATTCGGTACCATCGTGTCCTTATGATCGTTATCCTGCTCCGCAATTTTCCAAATTTTCTGCATCGATCTCTGGCACAATCTGTGCGAATATTGGTTGCCTGTACATAGTCCGCAATTTTTTTATTATTATTATGAGAAATATTTCTTTTTTCCTATAATGATCGTAATAAATTTAAAATAATATATCAACGTCCTTAGATTGTTTTAAATTGTTGCAACCCGTGTTTGTTATTTTCGTAAAGTTCGATTTAAGTTGTAAGAAATTTGTTCGTACTAATAAATTCTTGTAATGTTTTTAATTGTTTGAAATTACACCCACCTATTTTTGCAAGAAATCTGTTAAGTCTATAGTCTATATATCATTTTCAACGTTGGTTTTCAAGTAAATATATAGAACGATGTAAAAATTGGTCCAAACAATTTTTCAAGCACTTCTGATAGTTGCACAAGTATGTTTCGAACGAAAGGTATCAAGTTGCAATCGAATTTTCATTTGATCGTACGAATAACTAAAGCTCAGTGTTAGTATTATTTAGAATTGGTAGCCACATTTTGGGAATATAAAAAGCGTCATGGAGGAACATGGAGAAATTCTTGTTTTTAATATAGAATCGTTTCTGCAATAAGTATGCAGTTTTTGAAGTTAAACGAAACGTTGGACTACCAAAAGAAAATATATGGAATATTGCATGGAATATTGCAAGCGAAATTGTACGATGTTAACGTGGAATCAGCCACAGCAAATTCCTTAAAATTACTATGCACGCGTCGAAATGCCTCCTGTCGATTCCACTGACGGCGAAGATGGCCCCTTGCCGCACGATTTCACACGATTGTTCGTTGACGAGCGCGGTTCGCTTCTTCCTCGAGACTGAATCCCATGGGATTGTAACGGGGCCCTAAAGCCGTTGGTCTAAAAGCCATTACTTGCTCCAGGTTACTAGCGATTGTTTGTTAATCCCTTCCCGTGCCATTTAGCTCGACGAAACTTGGGCCCAAGCGGTAGGCATCGACGCGCGCTAAACAGACCAGACTGATGCTTCTAAACAGTCGCAATACGAAGTACAAACTATTGGTGTGTTTTTTACTTTTTGCCAAATCCATGATTGTTGTGTCGTACTTTCCTCTTCACTACTCTCATCTATAATCATACGCCTTATACGCATCACGACTGGCACAAACGCGTCACTATCAGAGGATTCGTTATCACTGCCTTCATTTAACATTTTTGTATCTTGCATTTTGAAGGGATTTCTTAAATTTCAATAATTGAACTGCTTCGTAACAGCAACGATAAGAATTGTGACTAACTGTCATGAGGTACTGATAGGAACTAACATTCAGTCACGATCGTAACGGTCAAAAAATCAGTCCGCGAGCTCGGCTTGTTATGTTTACGTTTGGCCCAAGTATCTGGTCGCGAGTCTGATTCGCGATATTCATGTTTGGCCCAAGTATCTGTTCGCGAGTCTGACTCGCTAAAGTACGGGAAGGGGTTAAGCAACAAGATTTTTACAGCATCCTAGAAAATATTCCTGAATTCCAACTTGTATTCCAGAATCTTAATAAATTTTATACTAACGCGATACTAATAAATTTTAATTGAATTGCGCAGGGTCTCCCAAGAAGATTTCGCTGCTGAACGAGCCTATAACGGAACACGCCCTCGAAACGAGCTCGGTTAGCGTGCCTAGTCCCAGCAAACATATTTATATGTATACCTTCTGGCGTACCGAGGAAACTCGTTACCCAAGAATCGTAAGAATTTCAAGCAGCCGTAGCCGCCTGGAACGTAATTCGCGTGCACTTTCGTCTGGATTTCGGCGTTTGCGATGGAGATTAAGTTACACAGAAAGTCCCAGACATTATTCGGAACAAACGCGTACGGGTAATTGCGATTCGGCCAGGCACGGGGCAAGATTGTCGGCCGCGATACCCGCGATGATTACGTTCGCTGTTATATCTCCCAGCATAATTGAATTCACGATAGTATCGCCGATCTTGGTGTTCTTACCAACGTCACGAACCGATTACCTTCCACCCACGAGCTCTCCCTGATTTTTAACCCGATAGAGCTGCATTAAAGAGAGAGAGAGAGAGAGAGAGAGAGAGAGAGAGAGAGAGAGAGAGAGAGAGAGAGAGAGAGAGAGAGAGAGAGAGAGAGAGAGAGAGAGAGTGAGGGAGAGAGAGGGTGAGGCAGAGAGCATAGTGATTACAGTGATAAGTAACGTTCGTTAATAGAGTTCATTGTTTTCACCCTCTGTTTTGTCCCAACTTTCGAAGGCCTAATCAAAGGGGCAGGGGGGCATCCAGTTGAAAACCAAGTACTAGTAATTTTTCAGATAAAATTTTGACAATATACAGGCAAAAAGAAAAAATATATACAGGGTGTTCAGGCTATTACTAGCCGGCATTTTTTTTTAAATAGTAAATATTGGAAAAAAATGATAGAGGAAAAAGTAGTATTGTTTTTTATACCCAAAAAATTGATCATGTTTGTTGTATTTACATTATTTTGATAGAAACGAAGGTGACCTCCAATTTTTTAAATGCAATGCTATATATTTTTTTATGTCGTATGAAAGCGTGTGTCAAGGCGAATTTATCCATCTACTACACAATGACCTTCAAGGTCATGCAAGGTCAGAAATGGAAGAAATGGAAGAAACAATTTGAATATTGCGTACCAATGTGATTACAAGTATTCTTTATTAATGAGGCTAAAACAAACGTTCAAAATGGCTTCCTTGCGAATGAATACACATTTCGGCTCTGTTAATTACGGTTTTGGTAGCTTCTTCTAATGTGGTCCGAGTTATTAATCCACATGCTTGTGTTATTTTGTTTTTCAAGTCGTTTATATCGCTGGGCGGTGACTCACAAACTAGTTCTTTAATAGTACCCCATAAATAAAAGTCTAGAGGTGATAGATCTGGAGATCTTGCAGGCCACTTGACAGGTCCGTATGTTCCAATCCATCGGTTTTGAAGCCTGTCGTTAAGATAATTTGTTACGATTCTTCTGTTATGTGGTGGGGCCCCATCTTGTTGAAAATACATACCTTGCGTAACGGATAGTGGCAGATCTTCCCAATAGTGTCTAAATTGCGTATTTGAAAACTCTAAATTTGGTACGCGGAAAACATTGGTACGCAATATTCAAATTGTTTCTTCCATTTATTCTATTTCTGACCTTGCATAACCTTGAAGGTCATTGTGTAGTAGATGGATGAATTCGTCTTGACACACGCTTTCATACGACATAAAAAAGTATGTAGCATTCCATTTAAAAAATTGGAAGTCACCACCTTCGTCTCTATCAAAATAATGTAAATACAACAAAAATGTATATGTCAATTTGTTGCGTATAAAAAACAGTACTACTTTTTCCTCCATCATTTTTTTCTAATATTTACTATTTACGAAAAAAATGCTCGCTAGTAATAGCCTGAACACTATATATAAATGGTGAGGCATTTAAAACAGGACACCTGAATAACTCGTTTGTTTTTGGAAATAGAGGAAAATGACTCGGACCAAACATGTTTGGTATCGAGGAGCTGATCATCCGATGTTACTAATTTTTCGAAAAGATCATTACTTGATATCGAGGCGCTCGTAATCTGATGTCATTAATTTTTTTATAGGTGGAGATGTCAAGGAAATATGAAGGTCAACTTATGTTTTTTTTTAAATGGAACAGTATGTCTTTTTACTTACATTCTGACGGAGTATTTCAAGACGAATACGATGACTTATTACTAAGGTTATTCAGAGTCATTCAGGATCAACTGCAAGAGAAAATAAATTGTCTCAAAGCACTCTTCGAATAATTTTGCGTATTCTCTGGTTATTGGCATACTGCTCTTGTAATTGCCCACAAGGGTCACAGAATGTAAATAAACATTCGAGATATATGATTATTTTAAACATTCGAGATAGGAAATTTGTTTCTTTCATTAGTTGTTTTTGTGGGTTGATGCTAATATGTCGATACACTTAAATTCTTTAACTTACAATTTTTAATTTCACACAAGGTTTACGGGACGAGTCAAAATGACGGGTGTTCTAATATTTTTAATTTACGTTTATTGAGACTGGGAATTTTTACAAATTTATTTCTTTAGGTATATGTTATTAAAAAATGGCTAATGATTTGGATAGATACATAGCTCGTTATTTTTATAAAGTAATGTAATATTTTCATTTTTGCCAAAAATACGTACGAATATCAAATAATCGACAAAATGAACAATATCTACTTTGTTTTTTCTACTGTACATAATTAAATTATATAAATATTTGCAAGTCCAACAATTAGATACGCCATCAAAGATCGTCAAAATGTCATTTATCCTCAAAGGTTTAGACAGTACTAAAAAATTCAACCTTTCCAACAGTTACAAAAATTACAAATATTTTCTCAACTACAAAAATCACTCCATAAAAGGTTCCAAAATCTCAATTCCCAGTTGAAAGATTCGAAAATTGCGAATCCTCTCTCCTCTCTTACTCACGCGAGTTAATTTACAAAACCGTGAAATTCCACAAACACGACCAGTGCAGCATTAACGGTAATAAACACATAATGCCCGCAGTCATACGAGTTTCTACAATGTGCACAGTTCCGTCGGCAAATGAACAGCAAACTTTTCGTATTAACTAACACTGCAATGGACGCATTAAACACGGAATAGAATGGCAAACGACGAATAACTATAATGGCGCTGTCTCGCCATTCTATTCAAATAAATTCGAGCCTAAATATTCTCCCGGCCACGATTTTATTAGGATCGTGTGCTTCAGGATCGATCCAGTTTTACGCGACACGGATCGGCTTTCTCCACATTCTCTCCTCTCTCTTTTCTTGGCAATGTCTCTTTTTCTGAGCTTCAACGCTCTATCGTTTTCTGATAGATTCTTGTAGAGTTCGTGTTTCCCCTCGGCCTGTTCTTCCGACGTATTTTAATGCATTAAAAATGAGACGGCCCGGCAGCTTAACGACGAGAGAAGTCGCCGAATAATGGAAAGGAAACACTTCTGGAACGGTTTTTCCAATTTATGATTCACGACACACTTCGTCCGCGAATTTTCCTTTGCCTTTTTTCTCTTTCTTACAATCTCTTTCTTTCTCGTTTCAATGTCGACCGTCTTGTATTTACATACGCAATCGTCTTAACACTTTGCGCGTTGACCCGAGACTTATGCATATTGGAACGTCTGTAAAAACGCAGGAAAATTTTTGTCATCACTGAATCTACTCTAAGTTTAGAGATTGGAGCTTCCTCTTTACAATGAGACTTTAAAATTTGATGTACGATTTTTTTTAGTCGAGTTATTAAACTCTGAGTGGAAGATATACACCCAACTCTACGATAATAGGCTGAATAGTCTTCACAGTGTCGTGTCTGTAAAAACGCTGGAAAATTTTTCTCGTGACTGAATCGACCATAGATATAAAGACTGAAGCATCTGCTTTAAAACAATATCTTGAAACCTGATGTACGATTTTGTTTGGTCGAGTTATTAAACTTTGAATAGGTGTGCTGTCATCGTTGATAAACTACGAAGGACCTACACTATCACACTTGCTCCCCGTTGTCCCGTAAAACAGCCAAAGAAGTTGGTAGATCAAGTTTTGAGGACTCGTTTGTAAAAGGGAAGATTTAATCTTCAAATTCGCCTCAGATTCATTTGCAAAAACAATTTTTTACGGTTTTTACAGACATTTGAACTTGTAGCAGTTTTGGGAAAAAACGACGTACATATATTTTGTAACAATGGCTTTAAGAAAATGGCTACTCCTTATCATTTAACCAGTTAGCGTATACTCGTCATGAAGAAATGGCACAGTTTTTTGTTATGACGAATATACTCGTCATGTGTAAAAAGTAGCTACAATTTGCTGTTTACATTGCAATTTTACTGAAAACTAAAATATATTCTTAAATTTCACGATGTTTTGAATATTTGGAGGCTAAGATGAAATAAAACGCACAAATACGAAAAAATAAATAATTATTATGAAAAAACTGTATGCAGTGTGCACAAAGTAGTTCGCTTACTTTTTGCGACACATTTTAGGTACACACTTATCAAAGAGGTCGCAACAGCAAACTGGTTATGATATCGAGCTCAATTTTTTCAGGAAATATTACTTAAATATCATATAACAAGATGTATATATTGTTTTTATAAAGAATCATTATTTTGTATATTAAGAAAAAGGGTTGATTTTCTCAAATTCAGCAACCGATTAAAAGGTGGAAGGTAAATCGTTCTGCAGAGTATCGAGATTCCTAAGAAAATTTATAACATTCGTGGGCGTATCTCACAAATGCAAAATAGGATGCTTGCGAAAGCTGCAACGGTCCTGAGTCGTCAGAGTTCAACGTGATTTTCGCGTCTTCACACTTGACTTGCTCGAGTTTTTCGAACGCATACAAATTGAGGAATTAAGACAATTCAAACTTGAATAATTAAACTCCCGGGATTTGCGCGTATGCAAATCTTAATGGGCCAATCGAGAGCAGGCTTACTCGCGTTGGAATAAACCAATGGAATAATATATAAAATAATAATTCATATCATGGAGTTAATTCAACCTGCTTATTATTTTTCTTTTTCTATCGTCTATCGAATAAGCTATATTATATCTCATTCTTCCAAGGCTTCCATTAGATTAAAAATAAAATAAAAAATTTTCGTGTATGGAAACTTGTTAGCAGAGTGAATTTGCCAGTGCGCCTTGAATTTTCGGTCCGGCAATAATTCAAATAATCCAGCCAGCGTTTCGATTTTGATGATCCGACCCGCTCCATTACCTTCGAATGCGAACGTTTAAACATCGACGAGTTGAAAAAATCCTGCGAAGCGTGACAATTAGCATACAGAGGTTTATACGCGTGTAAATCTTGATAAACGAATCGACCGAGAGACTGGGATTGAATAAAAATTCAATCGCCTAATCAACCGTGCCATCCGCTTCGAAACGAAATAAAAAAGTCCCGCTACAATTTATCAATCTTTTTATTACACAATTTTTCACAAAATGCTTTATATGCATATTATGCATCGAATGCAATTTCTTCTTCTATGAAAAAATCTTTCCTAGCTATACATTGCTTTATTTAGTATGATATTACAATCTCATATGTACTTCCTCTTACAAATTTTCATTTATATAAATCGACTAAATTACAATGCACTGGTCCGATTAAAAAACATTGGCCTATCAAAGACAATAAAAATTGGCATTTAAAAATATTAAGCATTGATTTTTATTGATTGTTTCGTATTTCAAGTTTCACGCTAACTAAGTGTGCTATCATTTTGCCCTTCTATATTTCGCTGATTATTCTATATCATTAAATAAAATTAGATAGATTAATGAAGCTTCATTTAATTTCATTAATAAACAGAAATTACATTAATTTCGAAGTGTGCTATCTTTTTGTCCCGGAGAGTAGACACAGCCCATCATTTGAATAAATAAAACCAACAGCTCCGTAAGGAATAATAGAAGAACCGACGTGTTTAGCAAAAGGTACATCGGCCCGTTTTAAAAATTCGGGAAACCAGACCATTAAAAGATCTTTAAAAGAAAAATTAAAAAATTCAATTCTACCCATCTAAGAAATTGCGTTTACATTGATTGTCGAGTTTACGTTTTGAACTTTCGCCGTGGGCGTCGTTGTAACTCAGCAATTAAGCTGATGCTCAATCCAATTCACGGCGAACTCGCGACGAAGTTCCGCGGAGCGTTCAAAGCGTACGCGCGCGAGAGAGTCCCATTCAATTCATTGAAATTCATTAGAAACACCGTTGAAAGCTGTTTGGAGCCATTCGTCGCTTCTGCGCGATAAACTCCACGGCAAAATAAAAACACCATACTCTCCCTCTCTCTCTCCCTCTCCCTGTGTGTGTGTCCCGTGTCCTAGAGGTTGTAAAGTGCCGTTGAACTATTACGCCGCGTGTTTCACTATACTCTCTCCCCACCACGAACTCCGACATGTTTGTTTTCCGCCGTCGACGGTAATTAATCACGAACGTCCGGCGATCTGAAATTGGATCGCTGACATAAGCGCGGTTTACTTTGAAAGCTGATCGTCCGGGAACACCCGTGACCCACTTTTGTACCGGAAACAGTCCTGCTGGATATCCTTCGAAGACGAAGGAATTCGCATTCTGACTATGGACAGTCTAATTAAGATGGTAGAATTTAACATCTTCATGAAAATAGAATTTTCATGGCGCAATTTACAGATGCTCAAGAGAACATTTAACGCTATACCTCCTAATGTGAAATAACCGGTTTTATACCTTAGAATTATTGAAATAATAAAAATTCATTTATTCAAAGTAATTCAGTTATTCAAAATAATTCATTAAATTTCCTTGTATAAGCTTTTATTATATTGAAAATTACGGACAAGCTGAATTTAAGCGTTGCCATTTTTATAAAGCAACATTTACCAGATACTTTTAATATTTGGTAGGTATTGCGTTGAGTGTAGTTTAACAGAAGTACATTTATTCTTGTAATATTATTCATTATACTTCTTTTAAATCAGAACATAATTCTGTTTTCTGTTAGCGAATTTTAAAGATTAAAGTAGGCGTACAACAGTTGCTTTTTCATCTAGGAAATTATTAAGAACAAACCAGAAGTTTCAATAATTGTAGATGCGAAAGAAATTATAAACCACGTTCAGTTGACGTCATAATTTATTATTAGTAGACTCTAGATCTTTATGCAATATAAAAAGTTTGTGCCACAATTGCAAGAGACAGGAACTAAATAGAAATTCATATCATTCACTAATAATTTTAATATATGGTAAAAATAATATTTCAATACTCTTATGGTCTTTCTATCTTTCCATTGTTTTAAATTGCATCTACTCGTTTTTGTCATAAATGCAACATTTATCAACGATTCTGTTTCATTCGTATTAAAATAATGAATTTCTTAAGCATTTTTAAAGGCCAACAAAGAGGTACGATGAATCAATACATAGACGATACAAATGAATTTGAAAGACAATGACACGGTAATCATTGGACAGAGGACGCAAAAAAGAGGTGAATGCCTGTGCAACGTTTGAAAACCAAAGTTCGACGAGTTCGTCATTTTTCCGAAAGTCGCCGGGCTGATTGGAATGAATGAAAAAAAAGGACAACAATAGGTACGGCAACGAGTGGTCGGTCAGGAGTGTCGAACCGAGTAATTCGAAAAATTCATCGAGGCCCTGGTGAACGGTCAAACAACATCGGTCGAGCATCCTTTCGACAGAATACAATATGGCTGTCGCGGGACAACTCGACGATACGCGCTCCACAAATGCACGCTGTCGCTCGAAAACCATTCAATCGCTTCTCCGGGTAATCACTGGACATTTCTGGCCAATCAAAATGACAGGCAAAAACATTTTCTGATTTTATATAGACTTCTCTTCACGAAATTTTACATAGAGCTCATATTTTACGATTTTATACATGGCTCACACTTTGAGATTTCATTCAGAGTTCAGATTTTAAGATTTTAAATAGAGTTAATATTTTAAGATTTTACATAGAGTTCATATGTTGAAATTTTGGAGTTCACCTTTTGTCATTTTATATAAACATTACACTTTAAAATTTTATACAGAAATTATTCATTGAGATTTCATATAGACTTTACACTTTGTCATTTTATATTAACTTTACACTTAAAAATTTTATGTTGACAATATTCTTTGAGATTTTATGCAAATCTGACATTTTGAGATTTTGGTGAACCTGCAGCAAACGGTTCTCCCCGCAGATTTTAACTTCAAGGTCGTAGACAAATTTTGAAACCAGATTTGAAATTAGCGTGAAAAAATCTACGATATACGTAGATTAAATATACTACGTATACATGTTAAAAAAAATTTTTTTCCGCGCGTGGTATTGGAAGAACCACAATTTTCTTGAAATTGTGCAAGTTTAACGAATTTTTTCAAGGTTAAGAGACGTTCGTATCATAATCTGCCTATTTTTCACATATTCTGCAAAGTTTCAGCTTTAATTTAAAAAAATTACATCGCTCTACCTCATTTCTATCGAAAGTTCCTTGATTCTGAAAAAGATTTCGTCCAAATTGCCTACTGTGCGCACCCTCCCGCGACCAAACCATAACTCACTCTATTCGCATAATCTCTGCATTGTAGCTGTCATCCAGAATTTAAACTAGTAACACGTGCAAAAGATTGGTGTAAAACATGAATAACGCAGACCTAATCCAGACCTAGATTCACATAAAGTGTAACCTAAATCATTGTGTTTACAAAAACAGTAAACAGATGCCGCACCGAAGCAGGCTTACGTTGTCACGGAGCGTGCACGAATACGGAAAGTTCAATTGGGTACTAGCAATAGCTTTCTGCGAATATCTCGAAAACTAAAAGTGGCCCCCTCATATGCGAAAGGGAAAACGTTTTTTAAAGTGTCAAAATCTATAACATATTTGAATTGCATAAAAATCGGAGTGGAGTACCTCTTTCCAATTAGTTACCAATAAGCGAGATATTTAAGATGGTCAAGTTAGGTGAAATGCCCTGTCTATTAGATAGGTAACAGCTCATTGTTCTCGAAATTTTTGGCATGAGTCAGTCAAAGGGTTACTTGCAACCCGCACCCCGAAGAAATAAATTTTTGTGTATCCTTCATAATTTGCTCATAATAGTAGGGAGTGTAGGGTGATACTGTACCAAACCGTACCGTATTCCGCGGATTACTACGATGATAGTAACGGTAACGACGCGACGATCTGTTAAACAATGTTATTGATTGCGGTTTTCAGAACAGATAGAAATATTTGAGACGTAAAAAATTTAATTGATTGTATTAGTTGTGATATCTTGTGTTAAATTATATACATTTTCATATTTATCGTCTTTGATCCTACATAATTGTGAAAAAAGTATATGACATGCACGAGGGAGATAGCGACATAAAATTTTGGGGGATTATCTTCGAACTTAAAAGTATTGTTTTGTACACGATACCAATCAAAATTGTCGTAGGGGCCGCTGGGCTATGCTTATCCCGCTAGACCTTTCCCTCAGCGCCGAAAACTCACAGTTCCCCGCGAAAATGCGCGAAGTTTAATCGCTGTAATGCGGATTTAACGCGCGTTCGCTGATATACGCGTGTTAAAACCAAGCTGCTGTCGCGTCGCCGTAGTGGTCGGCCGGAAGCGTGTAGAAGCTGCAGCTCGTTTCAAATTTTCATAGGCGTTGCGCATAGTTCCATGGGGTCGCGAGAACTTTCCCCCCCTCCCCGTAATGAAACGTAATTTTCGTGGCACTTTTCTCTCTCTCCGTAGAATCCACGTATGTACTACAATTTCCTTTTTTTTTCGGAGGAGACACACTGCTCGGACACGCTTTCGTCGCTTCGCCACACTCCGACAATTTAATACTTCGAGCGTGTGCTAATTTTATTTACAGAGATCCGCGAAACGACGGGAGACCGGGAAGCGATTTAACAGAGTACTCTAACTTTATTAGATGGAACAGGCGTGGTGAGGGAAGAGCTAAAGACTGCGACCAGAGTAGGAAAGAAATATCACTAACGGTTAACGTGCTGTCGCCAGGAGGAACACGAGTTAACTCGTCCGTAAACGATTTACTCTATTTTCCACAGAATCTCCGTTTTTTGCTTGTCACTGTGAACTTTCGCTCTATTTAGTAGTGTCCTTTTGAGGTACCGTAACAGCATTCATTGTTGGTTCGGATGCGTGAAATTTTAAATTAATGAGTTTGGTATTAACGCGAGTTCTAAAGCATTCGAAGAATTGCATTTTTTTTTTTAGAAGTTTGAGTGCGATTGGTGAAGTGTTTCAGCTAGTTGTATTGTAACGAGTGCTTGATGTATTTAATTAATGATTTATAATAAATATCAGTTGATTTTTAATTAATGTGTGGGACAATGGGGGAAGCATTTGAGCATTGGAAGAATTGCATTTTCTTTTAGAAGTTTGAGTGCGTTTGGTGAAATGTTTGAGCTAGTATTGTAATGAGTAGTATTTTAATGAGTGTCTGAATAAGTATTTTTATGCGACTACAAGGATAAAGTTTATAGAAGTTTCAAAATTGAATGACAATAATGTTGAAGTGGTACTTGCGTTAAATTGTTGTAGACGGTTTTAACTAATGTGCCGAATAAACAGTTCATTGTATTTTATGATGAACACATTCACATTTCTGTGACTTCTGACGCATATGTCGTGTAAATACGATAAAAACTATCATAACTTTATAAACAATTAATACTATTTTGACATAATCTGAAGAGACATTGAACCACTTGTAACGTTTTGTCCGCGTATTTTAAGATAGAAATGTAAAGAGTCTATAGAAACTCATATATGCGTCAACTGGTACGAATGTATTAAATACCATTAATTAAATACGAAGCAAATGAATAATCTTTAAAGGATTTTTTTGGATTACACGATACAGTAAAGGCTATACAACGACACACCAGTTACAATTTCAGTATTTATATTATTGTAGAAAAATAAAATATAAAATTGTGTGAATATAGTTGAAGATTTGAAACGTGTACTTACAGTTCGATGAGACGTAGAACATAATTCGTAATTTATTTATTTATTTATTTTGTTATTTAACGTCGCTTCAACTGCCAGGGTCATTAGCGACGGGGGTGGAACAATGAGATTTGGTACTGTAATCGGTGAATGTACGATGGGTGTGTGTGTGTGTATGGACGTGTGCGTGAAGGACCTACAGTTTATAAAGGTGGGCTCCGAACCACCTTGGGCAACGCAGTATAATATCACATAGAAGAATTTCCATAGGTGACGGCGGTGGGATTCGAACTCACGACCACAGTGTTTGTAGTCGTGCGCTCTATCCACTGAGCCATTGCGCGCCCCAAATTCGCAATTGTTTCAGCATACGAGGAGATTTATAGAGCCGTTTTACGCACACACACACACATACACACGCGCGCGCACACATACACACACACCACACATCACACACTCTCAAATACGATGCGATAAGACACGTACATATCCGTTGACATTCACTGAAACGACTGACCTCTCAGATGGTATTATTATTTGGTAACGTCATCTGTCAGGTAGAATCGCGGTTGCGATCTCAGGTAAATCCCCCACTCTACGGTCGTTGGCCGTTTACTGTCGAGAATATTTTAGTACGTTTCTTACAAACGTGTTGAGTGTCACGATCTTGTCCTGTATCCAAGATTCGCAATTAATTTTTCTGAGGATTTTAACTCTTTGCGGCCCTGTGTCGAGACAGACTCAACATCGACTTTTGCACCAATAGTTCCTTATTTTATGGATTCACATTACATTCGTCAATGATGTCATAATTACATGGTATGTAAGTAAAATTGTTGTGAATTTTATCTGTTCTAAATTAGTTAATAGAACTGCCAATAGGAATATAAACATTACCAACGTAATCAAATATATAGTTTTAATAATTTGATCATCCACTGTATGTTACCGCAGATTAATTAGAATTTTTAAAAGTGATAGAAAACAGAACAAATTTTTTACTCGAACCAACAGAAATAATTTTTACCTTTTTAGATTAGGTTTTGCTTTTTTAGATTTTAGGTTATTTTGTAAGGGGGTCGTAGGCAGCTCGGCCACCATAAAACCGAAGTGGTTGGGTTCAATGCTCCAACCTGTACAACTTAAAACTGGGATTCAGACGTTAGAAACCCAAAGGCACTTGTAAGCCGTGGAAGATAAGGCATTCGTGATCCCTTGGAGCCTACGGCTTATTATGGCTTATATCGGGCCCCGTCGAAATCAGGTGTCCCATTGCAAAGCCCTCTGCTGTGTCGTTAGATAGCGGAGCTCTGCCGGTTTGTGGACAACTGTCCTATCCAGAATTACAGATTTAATACAATACAGGTAAGTTCGAGAGTTCAACCATTATGTCAGCATCCAAAATGTTCTACAATGCTCAATAGCACAATGTTATAACTAGACTGAAGATGTTATCCATTTATGAGTAAATCAAGCTGATTTAATGCAAAACAGATGGGAACATTAAAAGTATTTGAAAACGTCAAAATATTGTTTCCAATATGTTAAGCTTGTCAATGAAGAAACGTCGGGGAGAGTACGATTTCCGTGGCCCCTCGTTTTGAGGTTATATTTGGTTCTTGGGGTTATTTCAAGAAAAAAATGTACATATAACATGGTGTCAAATTGGCCTGGTTTAGCTGGTAAAGTAGATTTCCAGTTTTTTATAAATTTTCAAATATCTCGGCAACTATGCGAAATATGGCAAAATATCAAGAGACCTTTTTTGTAGAAAATGAAATTTTATTCGCACAATCTTTGCATTGTAGGTGTCATTCAGAATTTGAACTAGTAATGGAAAAATCATGTGAATAGAATGAGTTGTGGTTAGGTCGTGGAGGGGGCGGAAATCGTATGAGGGGCCACGGAAATCGTATGAGGGGCCATGGAAATCGTACTCGTGTCGGAACGTCTATATAGTTACTATTCCTTGCAATTAATGCTAACAATTTTTATTTTACATAAAATGCCACACTATAGTTATAATTATATGCACAGTTTCAATGTATATTTTTATGCATCGAATGTACATCAATTAATAATGTAACACGATGCTTGCCATGTCAGCCATATATGTTTTCACGTTAATTATTTACGTTAGTATATTCATTGTACAAAATTTGATTAATATCCAGAAAATGAAAGAATGTTGAAGGACTACTCAGTGTCATACATTTAACCTTTTCACTTTTCATTTCATTAAATATATCACTTCGATTTTATGGAATTTTTGAGGCAGTCAACATGATAAATCAATTTCTGATTGAGTTGCTTCGGGAAAATAGAAATGGACATAGATGAATATATAACAATTCCGGTAAATTTTCTATAACTTTGACATTTGTAGTAATAAGAAAGTGATTCGACAATAATTAAAAATCGTAGAACCAGTTAAAGCACTCTCCGGTTTATCGAATAATCGTGTCCGAAGCTATCGAACGGAATCAACCGCGGCCACAGAGCCTCGTGTACAGATTTTTCAAATATTTACCTGTTATTTCGAAACACCGTTTCGTGTTGATGTTTGCTTGGCAGAGATTAAAGGTTGATGAATGGTTTAATTCGCTGTACTCGTTTCGTCCGGATCATTTTTTAACCCTTACGTGACACACGTCCAGAGGGCTGCCATACTACCACAGGGAATGAAATACTCGATCAAATAAATCGTAGATGACTTCACACAATTCTTGCAGTTTAATTAAAAAACGGTAAATCATGTGGCGCAGTTTCTATGGAGATGAACGATATTTTAAAGAAATGCATTCGTGTACGCACTAGCAACATTAATATGAAAGATTGTAATAATATCTGTTCGGTAAAATTATGTTTAAACAAAGGTAGCCAAGCGTGAAACGAACGGTATACAGTTTCCTCATTAAAACTTCAAAAACCGAAAGTAATCATCGTTAAAACTCGTAATTGTAGAGGAAAATAATACAATGCGGCCGTATTGAAAGGAATAAACTTTGGAAACCAGAAAAATAATGAAAAATAATCGCGAGGACAGCCGCAGAAGATACTTTTACCCCTTCAGGCGTAGAAAATGGCAGCCAGTTAGTCGGCTGAAAAAGTAAAAGTTATTTCATCTGTGAAAGAGAAACCCTGAGCGTGGGTGTAACACAGATAGAGTGTGAGAGAGGGGGGGGGGGAGGGAGAGGGATCTTAAAATCTTAACGAGGTAGTCGAGGAAACTCGAGCTTTAATGACGGGCCGACGCCTTTAAACGGCCGGGCCTGCGTTTAATCGAATTAATTTCGCGAACGTTAAAGACCAATGGCGGCGGAAATCTTATTACGAGGATCATGCGGCCGGCAACCTGTTAAAAATGACATTTAGTCACGTGGCGGATAAATGCTCGTAGAAACACTCAATTATAACCCTCGCAGTGGAGCACTTTGTCCCCACATATCACATTTTTGTAGTTTCTCGCTAATCAGTTGGGATAAAAATCTAAATAAAATAACGCTAAACCTACCGGGTTACCTTCAAATCACCGAAGATCATCTCATTGACAATGATTTCACCGATACCGAGTTTTATCAATCTTTTTCAGAAGAAATTATTATGTAAATGATAAAAATTATAAAATAATGTTACTTTATTGAATGATTTGTTGTATACACGTTGTGCATATCCATATAAATATATATGTGAAATGCATATAATATAGTTTATAAGTATATAAATATTGGGAATATATAGGGTGGGTCAAAATGGGAGACACAAATTAGGTCAGGGAGATAGTACAGGTAACCAGTTAGCTGTTTTTGCCGAGTATACTCGTTATGGAATAAAATTAATTGCTTGCTAGTTATGTTAAAATTTGTAGTGAAAATTAAAACGCATTATTAATTTATCGACATTTTAGAATTTTTCGAGTCGAAGACGAAGTAAAGAAACGAAACAAAGAAATTGACGAGAGGTGATAAAGTTTTCAAAAATTTTTAGTAGCCACATACAAAATCGAGCTACACAGTTGACTGGTTAAGCGTGAGACGAAAATTCAAGAATAACAAAATTGCTTTGGAGGTTTCATTTTCGGGAATAGTGCATCTGTGTAACACAATTTTTCTGTAAGACACGTTTTCCAATCATTCATATTTGTCGAGATACTTGATGTTTCAAAGTTTGAGTGTAGAACGCGAGCCTAAACAGGCCGTAGACGATATACTGCTTCTATTTCGACGCCGGTGAAAGTTCCTGTCAGAACCGGGTCGAGTCTACGTGCACTGGATTGGCTGCGGGAGATTTATCGGCGCCGTTGGGAAATTTTTTGGCTTGTCAAGCGAGCTTGGAAATGTAGACTTTGCGGTTTTGAAAACAGGAAGTATGGATGCACGAGATTCAGTAAAACACAATACGCTTAACCCTTTGCACTATAATAACGAGTTAGACTCGTGATAAGAATTTCGAACAACATCTACTAAATATGTAAATTATTAATTTCCTTTGAAGCGAAATAAAATTTTATTTTGTTGCTGTCGATATATAGCCATTGGGGAATATAAAAGCATATAATAAATTTATATTTTCTTTTAGTTCTAAGAAATAATGGACGACAATCAATTTCTAATCACTGTAACCGTAAAATAAATCATAGTGCAAGGGGTTAACCGTCTCGATTTGACACATTTATTACCGCTTCTAAAAATACGGGCCTGTATTATGATTTGTTTTATTATTATTCGTGGGCGGTTGAATCGTCGTATATTTGATGTCCGCTCATTTTATCTCTGACTCTGCAATTATTTGATATTTATCTCTCCACCGTATTAATTTCTTACCATTATACAGTGCTTCTCCGTATAACACGGTGAAAAAATTGTTTCAAAATGCTGTATATTTACTAACGCATAGTACACATTACACACAGCCTTCTTAAACAATTTTTCGATCGCATTATACGGAGATCTACAGTATATGAACCTAGGGAAGAAATCAAATTACAAAAGCGAGGGACAGATGATTGTTAAATTTGATTTTCTATTTACTGAAACAAATGACAAAGAAAATCCATTCTTCTGAATATAAGAACAGTTCAGAAAAGCATTTTTCCTGTGGGGTAACATTAGTGCAGTGAAACAGCAATTTCAGGACTATTAACAGTAATATTATACGATTAATAGTAGCAATAGTGATCAATAATATCAGCAATTCTTCTGAATATAAGAACAGTTCAGAACAGTATTTTTCCTGTGGGGTAACATTAGTGCAGTAAAACAGCAAATTCATGACTAATAACAGTAATATTGTACGATTAATAGTAGCAATAGTGATCAATAATATCAGCAATTATAGACATTAAGTTAGTATAGTATTCCCCATTTCTGCCATCACAAACGTGCCAGCCGTCATTGGAACAATCTTGATGTCCGGCGCATCGTTGATTTATGCTGGCAGGCTATTTTCATAACTAGTTTAAATTGATATCCGAGCATTAATTACGTATCCGTGCATCGGATAACGATGCTAAATTACTGGATTGATTACAAAACGTCGAATAAGTCGGAGCACGCCGGGCAAATGTTTGTACACGTCAAACGTATTGACAATTTTACGGAATTTGTATCGCCTGCATACTATTGACACATGCGGCGGTTCATATTGTATGCTAAACCCTGAGTTTCATAAACATCCATTAGGGCACGCGTTATCCGGTTATATCGGTTGTCAACGATTTTCCATTTCGCTGCATAAATACCAGATTACGAACGTTCATAAGACATCCAATACATTCATTCGATGACAAAGAGCAAAATATTAATTCCCTGCTTTTTGTAGAATCATTCTACCTATCTACAATTTTTCATAAAATGATTGATTAATGATACTCTCCACCAGCGTCTGGATAAAAACACTTTCCTATTCTACTGACAGCAAATTGTAGTACACCAATTCCAGAGAGCTTTTTGTAATTGTGAACCCAACACACGATGTCAGACGGTACTTCAATAATTTATAATTGGTATTACCGAACTGCTTGTCCAATGGTTATCTCATTCTACTGACTGCAAATTTTACTAGATTGTACCACTTGGTATAAGGTGCTTGTAACCGTTTGACCGCATACACAATGTCTAACGCTACTTCAATAATTTACAATTGGCATTACCGAACTGTTTGTCCAATGGTTATCTCATTCTACTGGCTGCAAATTTTACTAGAGTGTACCACTTGGTATAAAGTGCTTGTAACCGTTTGACCGCACACACAATGTCTAACGCTACTTTAAGAATTTATGATTGGTATTATCGAACTATTTGTGCAACAGATAACTCGTTCTACTGGCTGCAGATTTTACTAGAATGTACAGCCTGTTACAAGGTGGTTGTTACCGTTTGACCGAACACAGAATGTCTAACGCTACTTCAATAATTTATAATTGGTATTACCGAAGTGTCTGCCCAAAGGTCGTCTCATTCTACTGGCTGCAAATTTTACTAGATTGTAACACTTGGTATAAGGTGCTTGTAACCGTTTGACCGCATACACAATGTCTAACGCTACTTCAATAATTTATAATTGGCATTACCGAACTGTTTGTCCAATGGTTATCTCATTCTACTGGCTGCAAATTTTACTAGAGTGTACCACTTGGTATAAAGTGCTTGTAACCGTTTGACCGCACACACAATGTCTAACGCTACTTTAAGAATTTATGATTGGTATTATCGAACTATTTGTGCAACAGATAACTCGTTCTACTGGCTGCAGATTTTACTAGAATGTACAGCCTGTTACAAGGTGGTTGTTACCGTTTGACCGAACACAGAATGTCTAACGCTACTTCAATAATTTATAATTGGTATTACCGAAGTGTCTGCCCAAAGGTCGTCTCATTCTACTGGCTGCAGATTTGACTAGAGTGTACTACTTGTTACAAGCTGTTCGTAACCGTTTGACTGAACACAGGGTGTCTAATGCTTCTTAATTAATTTATGACCATACATAGTATGAATAAGTAGTCTACTTACAATAAGTAGGTTATGTATGTATATGCACAAAGTGACATCGAAGTCGGTTGACCCATGAAGAAGTTATGGGCATCGAAAGACGTAAGAATTTCTGAATTTTGAGCTTACGATTGATCTAACTCGCAGTTTCTCACAATTTTTGTCATTTTTAGTTATCTATGGCTCATAGCAACCTTAATCAATTTTGATGAAACTGTGTGCAGGTATACAGAGTGTCTCAGTATTGATGGTACAACCGTGCAGGGAGTAATTCTACATGAGAAAATAAGTCGAAAATATAAAACAAATTTTTTTTATTTGACGCCTGGTATTCGAGAAAATATATTGGGTTGTTCGGAAAGTAATTTCGTTTTTCCAGGGGAAAATGAAGACGATGTTTCACTATTTATTTATTTATTCGGTGATGTCGTGGCAATTTTGTTCTATGATCTTGTGCCATCTTCCTAGTAACTTGGAGATCCAATGTTCGTAGAATTCCTGTTTTTTATTAGCAAATAATTGAGTTGTATTACTTTTGACGCCTTCATTTAACACGTTCACGCCGGCGCGAGCCACCAGTGGCCCGCGCTAGACTGTCTCATCGGGCGGCGGGGGCCACCGGTGGCCCGCACTAGATTGTCTCATCGGCGGCGCGTACCACCGGTGGTACGCATTCGATTGTGCTATTAGACGCTGAAAATTAAAATAATGAAAATTTAACGTATTTTCATTGAAAACATTTATTTTTAATTAAAATTATAATTAATAACAACGCGTATGCAGGTCTGAACAGACAAAAATCGCGCGCCGCCAGATAAAGCGCGGCATTAATTTAAGCGCCGCCTCACAGAAAAACAAATGAAAATCGGCCCCGGCGTGAACGTGTTAAAATGATAGTTACACCGCTTAAAAAGTGTTGAAAAGAACGAAATAAATGGTAATACGACGGTACACCCTCTCTGTAAATAGCATACATCTTTTTCCCTGCTTGCATTGAGTTTTCATTATACCCGTAACAAAAAAGCAAAATGTGACGGATATGCTCACTTTGATTTTGCATATTTAATGCGATGACAAAAGAAATGCTTGAGAGATTATAACGTTCTATAAGGCACGAAATGCCTTCCGAATTGTCAGTTCTGAAAATATACAATGATTTTGCGACTTAGAATAATGTTAAGTAATAATAAATGGAAGCAATACCATCTTTAGACGAAAAACGAAATTATTTTCCGAACAACCCAATAGAATAGGAATCGTCTGTCGCGTCTGTTCATGGCCAACCAGTTCTACTTCTTGCAAATGCTAGGCACACGCAAACTTGACGGATTCTCAAAATCGATTTTCTCGAAAACAAAGCCTCAAATAAAAAATATTTACTTTGTACTCCACAATTGTCTATCAATACTGGGATACACTCGCATATTTTATATTTTCATTATAGACGCAGATGAAAAAGTTAAAAATCCTAACCACTACTTTTTTAGTGGTTTTAGTAAATTATCTAGTAAACTGATCTTTCTAAAATCTGAAGAAGACTCGTATCAATTTTAAAAAAAGTTATTTTTGCACACCACTGTATGTAATTTTAAATAAATGACCTTGACTTTTGGAATTTTTGAAATTTGCTGCATTCGCAATCAAAATATTAATACAGTCAAAAATTGCGAACAGTTATCACTAGATTACGGGTCTTTATGCAAAATAAAAAGTTTCTAACTGAACTGCAGCGAACTGGAGCGAAATAGAATGTTATTTTAATTTTTAATATGTTTAACAGGTTGAGAATAATAGAACAGTATTTTTGAATTGTTCTAGTGTCTTTGCTGTTTTCAATTACACATACTCATTTTTATCATAAATGGGTAGGTAGAATTGTAAATAGTGTAAGGTCTAGAGAATTTAAGAACATCAGTGCAATATTTTCAACTTATTAGAATTATTACTGGAAAAAAGAACTTTTTGCTTCTGTTTCTTAAAATTGTTGTACAAAGTTTTTATTTTTCATAAAACCCGCAGTTTTCACGTTTTCCCGACTTTGACAAATTTGTCGTGCATTTTATTTGCACAAAATCGAATCACTTCGAAGAGAATTTAAACGATCCCAGGTTTCGCTGGTTTCGCGATCACGGAATTTCCTCGGATCAAGGAAAAGTGTGGTTTTTTGTTTCGTTGAGGAAGAAACCCATCGAGATGAAATGGGATACTGATCCAATTTACGGTCAACGTGGTTATAGCCGGCGAGACAAAGTAACGCGCACTCGTGGTCCCCGCATGAAAACATCTCGCGTTACAATTAATTTAATTTCCCCTTTCCCCAGCTCTCTACACTCGCGTGCACACGCGTACAAGCATCTACCAGCACCGCCAAAGTTTAATTTGCACCGATTATCTTGCACACCTAATAAATAATAACCGAGGGTCTTCCATGCACATTTTCCTCCGTTGACCGGAGAATAAAAAAACTTAAAATTTCAGGAGTGATACTTGTTAACACATAAATTCGTGGTTTTTTTGCAATTAGCGCGACATATTAGTAACTGAATAAAAATAGGGAACTGGAAATTGTAAAAATATACACTGATTTTTTAAGTGAAACTTCTTTAGGCGCGTTAGGCGCAAAACCTCATCGCGGTAGGCGTAAAACCGACGCAGTAGGAGTAAAACCGATGAAACGATGAAACGATGAAGCGATGAAACAATGAAACGATGAAACAATGAAACGATGAAACGATGAAACGATGAAACGATGAAACAATGATACGATGAAACGATTTAGTAAAACCTCGACCCGGTAGGAGTAAAACCGATCTGGCGATGAAACGATGAAACGAAATTCTATCCTATTATCATATGCGGTTAAGGGTTCGGCATTGCTTAATAAAGATTATGATAATATTCCGATGATGCTAAGTGGAGATTTCAACGTGAACTTTGCATCGGAACAATCAAAATTATTAACAGAATTTTTTAGAAGAAAATTAAGATTGTAACGCGACGAGGAACGAGAATCCTTGCAGCGTGACGAGGAACGATCAACAAAAGAGCCGCGCCCGGCAACGCGGCCGAAACCTCGCGAACGTTCTAGAACATCTTGGACCGAGAAGCTTCTCGACCCCTAGTAACGCGTTATTGATAAGGTTAGCAACGCCTTGATATAAATATCGGACGATTATCGCGGAGCGCGCACTTCGCTGCACCTGTGGGAGAGGACGAGGTAAGCCCACGGCCGCCCGCAGGATGGGAGAGTACAAAGCAATGCTATCGGACGCCCTGCAGCCCAGGAGAGGACAGCGGTTGCACCTGGTCGCCTCTCTGGATACATGGGAGAGGACGGTTGAAATAAACCGGCCGCCCGCCGAGAGGAGAGAACAGGGTAGCTTTCTGGCCGCCTGAGGGTGAAATCACCTAGTGCCTACAGTACGTTTCGGAGAGGACGGTTGAAATAAACCGGCCGCCGAACGTACTGGAACACGCGGGTGGAGACCCAGACTCTGTCGGAGGGAGAGTACGGTTGAAATAAACCGGACGCCCGAATGGAGCTTCATATGATTATTTTAAATATTTGTTCAAACGAAACGTTGCTAACCTTCTCGACCTTTTGATTCCTTAAAATTCAAAGTTCCTTGTTAATACAAATCCTAATCGTTTATCTAAAACTTCCATTATATGCACAAATCTTACAATCCTTATAGAGAACCTTTCCTGAAAAAATTTATGTTCTGTGTTCCTTAGATATTACATTCCTGTCTAATTTCCGAACTCCTACCATATCCGAACCTTACAAGATTGGAAATGGTAAATAATCCTAATGAAGCGACAACAAAATAAGAAACTCTCGATGCAGTATTTGCAAGACATTTAACAAAATTGAATCAAGAATGTTTATATCATATTTTAGCTATCACAAGCCAATTGTTTCAATAATAGAATCATAGAAAATGAAATGTCATAAAGTGTTAATAAAAATTCGAAAAAAAATTAAAGAAAGAAGTTTCACTTCAGCCATGTGGTCTAAGCACACACCAATTTTTTTTCATTTGTTCTCCATGTGGAAATCTTGATGATTTAAAATGCTATGTAGAAAACTGTGTGAAGATGTTTATTAGCCGTTTTTATTTTCTTTGGAACATGATCAAATTATTATTAGGAGGTACAATAATTTTCTTTTGTGTTCGTTTGTCTATAAATTCGTATGTGTATATAGAAAATAATGATAATTGACGAAGAATTGTATAAACTTTAATCCCTTGCCGTATTTTAACGAGTCAGTGTCATGACGAAGATTTTAAACGAAGTCTAACAAATCGAATGTTACGCCTCTTTTTCAGATGAAATAAAATTGCATACTTTTATAATCAATATTTAAGTAATGAAGTAAATGTAGCCATACGAAAAATACAAATTTTCTTTCATATGCTACTTTTGGGGATGAAGTTGTTCTGATCACTGTAGCCGTAAAGAAACTGGTACGACAAGATGTTAAGATTGTACCCAAAAAGGTACAATTTTTCGACACGCGATTGTGTTCTCAATATTTAAATGATCAAGTTGCATATAATTAGAAATCCCATATTTCAAGCTAACATATTCATAAATATATTTATTTAACAGTGTTTTGCAGCTCAGAAAAGTTTATAAATGCAGCCAAACTTCCAACCGCAGTTACCAAGAGAGACAAAATATTTCCTCGCTTAAAATTAACTACACTAACTTTTCGAAACATTTCATTTCGACAATTAAAACGTTGAACACCATGAAACTCTCCCCGCGCGGAATATATGTAAATTGTTTAACAGTATAATGTGCAAGATAATGACGCGAAGTAGAAACTTCACCGTTGAATAATTAATAATTGTCATTGATAAACCGATTAAATGGTTATAGCGCGAGCGAATCAAGTACATATTATTTATGCGAAACACGGAGCTGGCGCCGGGGTGCATTAATTTCACGCGATTCGTCCGACGATATCGGAAGAGACGCATTTTTCCACGGTGTTTCGGTTCTTTTCATACCGCGGGAACTATTTAATCGCGCGGATATTATCCTTCGGGCATATCTGAAAGCGTCGCTCGCTTTTTTCCTCCCCGTTCCGCCGATTAAATACACATCGTTAAATATTTGCATGCGGTCTATTGAGCGAATTAACGCGGGGCTGCGTGCTTTGAAATCAGCAAACAGAGTGTCCCGTGTTTATCTGTATCAATGGCGGGAGCTGACAGAGAATCTCCTCCGCGTAGAATAATGATTTATTAATTCAGCGTGGGTTGCGAGGCGAGCTTTTTTGTCGCAACTTATCTGAATCTATCCGGGATCCCGGAGCCGCGACATTAATATTAATCCGAACCCATAAACTGTGCCGCAGGGCGTACGAGAAAAGAATTTACGATCCGCGGCTATCAACCGGCCCTAGCAATCTTATTTCACTGTCGACAGTGTCGAAGCTGCTTTCAACCAATTCGCGATGATAATGATGATAAAAAGGGATTTCTTCGATAACGGGAGGACTGCTCAACTTGTTGCCTCTCTTTCTTAAGTGGGTAGTTAACCATCGTTTCTTTAATCCTGTAATATATTTTTTAAATTTAGAGTATGTGTTTCTAAGAGATTTTAAAAGGTATTTCTGTTTTTACGAATGTTTAGGATTGTTTTCCAGAAAAATTATTCAACCTTTAATTGGTATTTTAGGTGCGTGTGATTTTTTTCAAGTAAAAATAATCAAAATTACATAGAGTATGTTTCGTAAAACATGAGTCGATGGTTACATAATCATAATCATATCATCATAAAATTTTGTGGCCTCACATAACCAATGCCACTTTACAAATTCGCACGCATATTGCAAACATACTGCAAACATACCGCAGATTATACGTGCTGCTTGTAAAACGGGCAGATACAATCGATATTAAAAATGCGAGTCCGTATCTCCCCACAGATCGGTTCGGGGAAACGTGACTTTTTCATTGTAAAAATATATTATCAACAGATACGCAGTGTGCTCGGCGATCCCCATCGGAAATCGCGTTGATACGATCAAAATTTTTATACAAATTGCGCCGGAACGTACGCTATCGAAACGATCTTTCGTAAGTGGGATCGTTGCCGGTTAAAGGAGCACCGGCTCTCTGGGTTGGTTACACAAAACGGGCTGGGTTCTCTGCGACGACTACCCATTCAATTTTCGCTTAACAAAGCCCTCCCTCTTCTCTTTCTATCTTCTTTTACAGGCCGTTGCGAGCCGGTTTCATTCGCGTATGAAAACGCGAAAAGTGCACCCTCTTAATTCCCGTCGACTCTCTTGCTCGTCACTTCGTTTCTGTGAGGAGACTTAGAACCTAACCGAACGTGTCATATTTTACCAGACTCTTTTTCCAATTAAACCACGAATTTATATTCTTCAACTCCACTGACCTTCCATTGGCTCGTTGACAAAGTCCTGCGAACTTTCCACTTTGGTACAGGGTGGGACAATAATTATTAGCACCTCAGATATTTTCGAAACTATAAGTTTCACAGAAATATTTGCTGAAATAAAATTGCAAAGTACGAAGGGGGCCATCCGGTGGCGATAATAGTTGTTTTTGCAAGTGGAGGTTACCTCCTGCACATTAATTTTTCAAGAACAAATTTGAGGAAGTGTATATCATAAATTAGCGGTCAGAAGCGCACAAATTTTAAAATATGGTAGAGATAAGAAAGAAGCGTCTCGGAGATAAGGAGATAAGACGGAGGACGTGTAACGCGACTAGTCACGCAATTAAGACCAAACAAAAGGGTTGAGCTCTTCGCGTGCGAAAATGGCCCGCCCGTGTTTCTCTTAATTCCTTTTCCTTTATCTCGCCGGTGCCACGATTTCCTACGCGTTCCTCGAGCCTCTTTCCGCCGCCATACACGAACCGTAATTAACTCTCCACTTAATCTTTTGTGCCGTTTCCCTCTTTTGTTTGCTGGCCGCGACTTTTCGCCGGACCGTTTACGAAACTCGCATCGAGCCGCGCCTGTCAACCGTCGATGTTAAAAGACAAACCCTTTTTTCTTCTCCGCCGTCGAATAGGCATCGCTTTCTCTTAGCGAAAACCTCCTACGCTTCTCCACGTCCTTTGTTTCCGGTTTTAGCCAATGAGGAACGCGTTTGCGCGCCCCTTTCTCTGCCGTCTATTTTTGTGTGTGATTCTAAAACCTGGTGCCTGTAGGAATCTCGCGAAAAATTTATTCACTTGATGCCTGCATTGTATGTCATTTTAAAAAATGAGCTGCAGCACCCCTTAGAATGATGGAGCACACATTCTTTAATCTGCGATTATTGAAATTAGTAAAGGTACATTTTTGGGGCAACTAATCGATGAATTCGTTACGATGGATTTATATTGTGATAGAAATTACTAAAATTTTGAACAAATATATTTTTGTTATTTGTCTATTGTTTATGTTACTTTCATAGTATAATTACAGGACTCTTCAGAATGACAGAGTGCATATTTTTTGATGTATCTCTATTGAAATTGTAAGGGTGCATTTGTGGGGAAATAATTCGATGAATTTATTTCATTCGACGTATACTGTGATCAAAATCGCGGAAACTTTGAATGAAAGTATTCTTGTTATTTTTATGTTGTTTTTTTTGTTTTAATAACAGTACTGCAGTATGCCTGAGAACGACAGAGCACAGATTCTTTAATTTACCTTTATTGAAAGTGTAAGGTTACATTTTTTGGAGCAATTATTCGATAGATTTATTTTTTCGAACGTGTATTGTGATCAAAATTGCTGAACATTTGAATTAATATATTCTTGTTATTTTTATGTTGCTTATGTTATTTTAATGGTAGAATCACAGGACTCTTCAGAATGACAGATTATATAACGTTTAACGTATCTTTATTCGATAGATTAATATTTTTTAAGACGTGTTCTGTGATAAAAATCACTGAAACGTTGAATGATTATATATTCTTGTTATTTTTATAAAGTCATCAAAGAACCCTTTGCACTTCGAATTTTTGTTCAATTTTGTTCCCAACTCTATTATTTGAAGTGTTTCATTTAAAATGTACTTGAGAAGACAGTCCTTGATTGATGTTCATTTTTAACAATTTCTGTTACTAATTACATTGGAAATTTCTAAACAGACGTATTACATATTGCTTGGAAAAGTAAAAAGAATTTAATAATATAAAGTATAATGCATATTAATTTAAGCTGCAGGGTAAAAATGTTGACTCGATCCAAGATTCACTCACAATCATAACCATAATCGAGTAACTGTGTTGAATACAACTAATTCAATTGTTTTAACAGTATAAATTAATCAAAAAAGACCCAAAGAATACGACAGAGAAACTTTAATTGGATAGGTGGGTCAAATAGACAGACACGAGACCAGCCAAGCGTATATAACGAATCCCCCGCAAAGAAATATTTTAATTTAATATTTTCCCGGCAAAGAGAATTTTTTAACCAGTGTCAGAGCATCTGTAGATCGTATTAGAATTGCAATCGATCAGGTGTCGTTTCAGTTAATGGACCACGGATTAGAATCCGTACCGTTCGTATGTACAGAGGCGGCGCTTCTCAATTAGCGTTATTAATTATTGAATCGGCGGTATCGTTTAATCTCTCGGAATACGAGGGTGAGCGGATGCGAATGCGGGTCCCCCATTTCCCGTGTAAATTTATAGGAGGATATTACTAGAGCATTGTAAATTAATAGCGGTGACAAAACTATTTGTACGCGTGATTAATGCGACGATTCGTAATGCGCGGATAACGACGATCACAAAACGGTACCGCCGCGCCGCGCCGGGGCAAATCGATTCCGCAGGCTATTTAAAATCATTTCTATGGGAACCCTGTCTTCCCGGGATTATTCAATTGAAACCCGTGATTCACGCAATTAGTTCCGAAAGATTGTTATTTCAAAACTCGACTGAAAAACAAACTAATGGGAGTTATTATTGTCGTCTTTCGACGAAATAAAAATTGCCCGCATTTGTTGCAAGAAATAATAGTGCTCATTTAGGAATGTCTCTCCGTTTGTAAAATTTTGTTAGGCTCATAAGAACGTGTCGATATTCCTGAACTTATTTTAACCCTTTCACAACTTTTATATTTCAATTGAACCTTTCGCCTCAAAATCGAGACTCGACTGATAAGGTGAGATCATGTAAACCCTGTTATAATTTTCAAGCACATTATAATCTCGATAGATTTATTGTAAGAAAAATTCGAGTGATTCATTTGGTTCCTTAGACGCACTCCATTTGAACAGAAGCTCTAGTTCCAAGAGAATGTTAAAATATCGCTATCTAAGAACAAAAACTGAACTGTTAATGTTCAGTCTCTGAACAATATGTATTTCAGTCAGTCATTCACACTTTCGACAATATGTAACTTTCGCCAAACACACACCCTGCGACCGAAGATGCAGCGACCGCGCGCGACCCCTTGCTTTTAACTACTTGCGACCAAACGATGGCACACCTGATTGGTGCGCTACACGAACACCAAAAAGGTATAGATAGCGGACATTTTTCACACCGTCACTTAGAAAGGTCACTTGAAACGAAACGCAACTCGACAACACTCCTGTACAATAGCACTTCAAACGAAGCGCAGCACAAGACTATACAATTTGTCAAATACACTTACTTATTACCAAAACCAGTGTAATACATCTACTAAAGCGATCAAATAATCCGCGGCAAACACGCTCGCGGACTTGACGCAACAATTAATCTATACGAAGCCCGTCGAATTAATTTTATACAAGCTGTTATATAAAATCACAAGAACATAGCATACTATTCAAGAAGTCTGTAACTTCCTTTTGCTAAATTGTTTCAGTATTTCGTAAATAGACTGCGGATTTTATTCATTTATGAGAAAAATGAATAGATCAAATACAAAACGGAGAAACCGTTTAATAAATTTTACAATATTGTTATACTATGTCCATCTAATTGAGAAAGGAAATTAATGTTTATATAGCTTCTATGTCCTGTTATTAATACAAACAATTGGCGTTTTGCATGAAATCCTGCATTCCATTCACAATGTAAGGCCAAATGACCGGTTTCATATTTTTTATTTGATAACTATTGAAATTGCAAAAATACTTGCCTTGAAAGTTATTAAATATATTTCTACATTCAATAAGTGTGACAAAAAACTAAACAAAATTTTTTTTTGCAATTTTTACAACATAACATATATCAGTCACATTTTGTGCTTAGTACGGTTGCGTTAACAAAAATAAATTACAAGTAGTTATTTCTCTCACAAATCCGTCAAATCAGTGTGGTTATTGCGTTAACAAAAATAAATCACAAGCAGTTATTTCTCTCACAAATCCGTCAAATCAGTGTGGTTATTGCCGAAAGATTTCAAGGTCGACTTGGTACGAGCTGAAAGAGTGATGTAGAGAGGAAGATTGTGGGGAAGATTGTGAGAAAGAAGGATAAAGAGAGAGAAAGGGTGAGAAAGAGAGGGATAGAGGGAGAAAGGGCGAGGAAGGGAGAGGGGTCTTTGATGACGAAATTGTAGCACGGTGAACGGTGCTGTTTATCTAAATTTAAAGCGATCTTAACGAGACCGGGAACGAGTCCTTTTGAGAGATAGGAGGGCGAGAGGAGAGGCGTCCTGGCTGCTGCAACCCCGCCGATGGCTTGATTTCGTTATAAGGAACAACGTTCCCGTTTACAGGCGAATCACGGTTGAAATTCCCCGTACGTAAAAGCGGCAGCATCTTCCGCGGGACCGAGGAATCTCGTCAACGTGATTTCCATTCCGGGACGCGCGGTGCCTCTCGCGTTCTATGCAATTTACGAGCGTTACCCGTGAGCGTTTTACCCGCGCGTTCGCTCGCGCGCGTCTGCGATTTAAATTGGATTGTCCGCCGCACACCGGTAAACGCGGATTAATCTCGAGATTAATTAGCGAAAATAAAGTTAAACAATCCTGATCCGACGAGCAAATACGTCACTCGCGATGGAACAAGGTGTCACGCAGCCCACGGCCTGCGCGTTTAGGTCTGTTTACATAGATGCGCGTAAACGGGGTAACGGGTAACTTGTTTAAAGTCAATTATTGCTGACGTCGAAGACAAGGGACCAAGGGAAATTTGTATGTCAGTGTTCGAATCGGGAGAATGAATTATGCTAGTCTGTGAAGAGGAGAAACTATGAATACCTCGAAAAACTAGAATATTTTAGAAATTCTTGAGAAATATTGATGCTAGGGTTTTTGGAGGCTTGAGAAGATTAGCTGCTAGTGTTTCAAGTTTGAGTGACAATCTGTTATGAAGTTTTCAGGTATGTTGGAAACCTGGTGCTGGATTGTAAAAGTAGATGAAGACTGATAATTAACTCCGGGAGAACCAACTTGTTCCGTCCTAAGACGCAACAAATGTTTCGCTACATGCAAACATCTGCATGGCAGATTTCGGTTTACCCGTAGCCTGCCACTTTGCCAATTGCATTATCAATTAAGGTAGCGGGCCGGACCAAGACTTTCAACACTTTACCGGACGCATCGAGCGATGGTACGACGCGTCCATCTCGGACTCTCCCCCATACCCAGGGGGTGAGATTGCTGGGGAAGGTTCGAATTGTTTTCGAAAACCATTGTTCGTTTCTCTCAACAAAAATTTGTACACTATGTAACGGGTGAGAAAGTAAGCATACTTTTTGGTTGGAAAATTGTGCAAGTTCAAAACGTTCGTACCGACGTTAAAAATTTTGTTTAATAATGAAGGAATCTCACATAGCTTTGAAGATTGGAAGTTCACCTTCAAGATGACATCTCGATGGTCGCTGTACGCTTTTTTAGCCAAGTTATTGAATATTAAATAAAAAGTATGCCGCCTGCATTAGCATTCAAAAGCTAGTAGCAGATTTTACAGTCTTTTGAACATTCTGTATTAGTATATACTGTTTGAAAAAGTTCAATAATATAGCTCAAGTTAGGATTTTGAAACTGGCATCAATCTCGGTGAAAACGTGATTCCGATTATCTAGAGGTGAAGAGAGACTAACATCGATGTCGCTAGAACACAAAAATCCTTCAGAATTTACATGAAACCTAATACCGAAAGAAACTTGATGCTAACAACCGGAAACTGCAGTAAACTTATACTTGCTATCCGAGACTATAGAATCCAGCGCTCCTTTGTATCGTTAACGTCGGATTAACAAATTTACGATCATCTGCATTAGCTGTCATCTACGATAACAACATAAACATCGCCTAAACCATCTAGTTTAACAAGGTACAGAAAGAATCCTTTCCTTTTATTTTCATTTCTTCATGTACAATTCGGAAATCAAGGGCATTCGAAGGTCATTTGAAGATCACCTGAAGATTATACGAAGATCATTTGAAGGTCACATGAGGACAACATCAATGACATTGTAAACCTTTAGGAAAACAGGCAATATTTGCAACCAGCAGCACCTGCAGGATACTGAACACATAATATACCATTGCAATCACGCGCAAAATATTCTTACTATTTCATAATTAAACAAGATTGAACAATCATCATATTTTTGTTCAGTAGGGTTTCTTCTTTCTGAAAAGTATATTACAATCAGTTAACCCCTTCCGCTATAACAACGAGTCAGACTCGTGATGAAGATTTAAAATCTTCTGAATATGAATGTTATCAAATTCCTACATAACGAAATAAAATTCTATTTTGTTGTTGCCGATTTATAATATTGGAGAGTACATATAGATACAATGAACATAAACTTCGTTTTTCTTCTAAAAAATTATGAACGACAAAGAAGTTGAATCACTGTAATCTCAAAGGGTTAGGGCTTGCAACGCCCACCCCTAAAAAATAAATTTTTTTCTATTCTTAATAATTTGTTCACAATTGTAAAAAAAATATATGAAATGCAGGAGGCAAGTGTGAGTATTTTCGTTTGTTTTTATCCGAAGATCTTAATTAACAACCGAGATACAAAATGATAAAGTTAAGGGTGGTTTCCTTCATCTTATTTTTAAATGGTCGGTTAGCGATTTAAAATTTTGGGGGATTATCTTTCAACCTAAAAGCAATGAGTTGCACACGATACAAATAAAAATTGTCGTAGAGACGCTGGACCATTATCTCGTCAGACCCTTCCTGCAACAAGGATCGTTGTTCGGTTGTGAAAAGAGCTAAACGCGACACCCTGTATACAAACTCAACAGCTTGCGGTTTTTAACGATCCTGAATATAAACGAGGTCGACCAGTCGCGTCGCCGCGCCGGCGAAACCCCGAGAGCGAAGAAAGTAGTCGTGCAGCTGTCGTCTGCACAACTGTGCAGCGGCATAATGCAGCCACCGTTGCCGCCACCGCTGCCATGCCGTCGCGGCTTGGTCTACCGAAATCTTCTGTTTAAATAAAATCATGCTTGCGTTTCGTGAGACTTACGGATCTGTGCATGGTCCCCGCGCCTTTTCCGCTTTCCTTCTGGATTGCCTCTTCTGGTTCTCCGAACCACCGCTGGGAATTGTTATCTCCGGGGCAAACGGAAAGAGGTTCGGTTGATTCGATGTTCCGTGAATTTTCCCATTGTTTGAGGATCGCGAAGGCCAACCGGAAACTATCCTTCCGCCGGATATCGGCGAAAATCGGCAGAAATCGGTTTTCGCGAACGAACTCTACGCATTGGATTAGCGGGAAAATTCTGGTCGTAATTAATAAAATATTCTTGGTCCACAGTTTTACCTATCACGCGTTTATTATATTAAATTGGTACATATCCAATGTCACACTTTCTCTTGAAATAGCAATGACACAATTTCGCTTACTAGAAGAATCTTCTTTAGTCAAAATATGCTTCATCAGCTTGAATACATTTTTCCTAATGGGTATCTAACCCGTTTCTATAAAAATAGTTCCGTTTCGGAAAATTATAAAACACTGTATGTTTCGATTGAGATGATTAAATACTGTCGTGAATATAAATCGAAACAAACTGAAGAAGATACGCTACCTGATAATTGTATAATAAGATATAAAATAAAATAAGCAATATCTGCATTCTGGTATAATTATTGTAAAATATAACCAATGTGTTTCACTGTTTCAAAAAAGCAAAATTGATAACAATAGCATAACTGTGTTATGTACAGTGTATATATAATCGCAGGAAGCGTTTTTTCCACGTTTGAAATGAATATATGGGTCGAGTAGTTGACCGGGCGCCTCAACTTCTACTCACATTTTACTTTATAACTCAAAAACGAATAATTTCCCGAAGGTATGACAAAAACCATTCGAAAGGGCATGAAATGTACTATTAATGCAGCGTTTTCGGTTAAAATTTCGGAATTGCAATTTTTCTGAATTTTTTAGGCCTTGAAAAACACAAAAACGTGAAAAAATTATGTTATCAATAAATAAATTACATAAACTTATACACCGTTGGAAAGCTTGAATTTTTTATGATTTTTTGGTATCAGTGCCGGGTCGATATCATATTTTTATTAAAAGTTACAGCACATAATAGATTTCGCAAAATACGTACTTTGACCCTCTTCCCGCCCGCCGTAACCGTGAAGTCCTGGGAAAAAGTCTTTGCACGGAATCAATGTTAGACCCAAAGGGCTACCAATATGCATACTTTCAGGAAAATTGGTCTTGGGTAATTTTGGCCGATTTTGAATCAACACCTTTGATTAACATCCAGAAAATTCAAGAAACCGGTTATTCGACTGTGGTAAGTTTACCGTTAAATAGAATAGTAAATCATTCGTTCCTTCGGCGATGCTTCTATCGAATATTGTGTTGTGGTTCGATATTAGATTTCTCATCGTTGCAAGCGCACAAAGTTGCGCAGCAAGACATTAGTTTCACGTAAAACTTGCCTCGTCAGCTGTTAGTCGTGGTTCAACAGTCGAATTCGATTCCAATATTCATGGCTTTCAGACAGGAAGAATATTACGCCGAGGAAGTTCGATTAATATTTCATCGGCGTCGCGCAAACAACTTCGCCGATCGATCATCGTTCGGAGCTCTACGGGCTGGTTCCTATGGCGCCGCGACTCAATTGTTGCAATGATTGCCGTTAATCACGGACTCCCTTCCCCGCGCACCGGTGTACGCAGGTAAACGCAACGATGCTCGATTTCGCGTAGTCTAATTGATGGCGACCGCACCGATCTAGTTACGGATCGTTTAATGGACCGCGACTAGACGGAAATCTATCTGTTCGGTACCAGTCCCCATGAATTTACGCATAAACACCGACGAACGTTCAATCAGAACGACCATCTGCAAATTAAATCTCCGTTTTCTCTATGCTTTCTCCTTAATTATACAGAATCACCAAAAGTTCTCAGTGCAGATGAGGCGAGTGACAATGCTGATCAAAACCAAACCAAACAAAAAATTTTCCACGCGAAATTCGCATGTCAATTGTTGGGGCTAGCTAAAATAATTTATAGACTGCGGATCTTTATGTAAAATAAAAAATGTCTGCACAGGGCGTACTCACAAAATGTACTTCCTTGAAAGGAGAGATGCCTGAGCTCATTTTAAACAACTTTTTTCTTTGCGAAATTGTTCTCCATGACCTCGTACAGGAGTTATCATCAAAAAACGCGGACCAATCAGAGCGACGACAGGATCCTGCTGAGCGCGGCTTTGGCATTGGCTGAGCCGGAATCCGTTCGCTGCAGCCGTGCTCTGATTGGTCCGCGTTTTTCGCGAATAACTGCTTAAGGAAGCCGTGGAGAACATTTTTGCAAAGGAAAATGTTACTTTGGTAGTTGTACTTGAAGTACAACATTTTTGGGAAACCCTGTATAAATTGTACAAAACAGGAGCCAAATTACATTCTTTCTTTAATGATTTTAATCAGCTGAAACCAACACATTGATATTGTTAACTTTTTTTAACCCTCCCGGGGATGATGATGTATTGTCAGTTTGATTCTGTATGGTCGACGTTAAATGATGTATTAATAAATAAATAAATTCGCACTCTAACAATAACATAAAGACTATACAAAAATGGATTAACAGGAACAATGATAGTTCTGACAGGCGAGATACGATCGAATGCAAATGGACGTTTCCGATCGGAATTGACGTATCGCAGAGCGTGATTACGCACTGAATATTAATGGTAACTTTTCCGGATTCCGATGGATTCGAGGCAGAACCGTGAATTAAATATTAATGAGGCGGTTCTCGGGAAAGAATTAATTATAGCATTCGTGTGAGACTCGCGTGTGTTACCCAATGTGGAACTTCGTCGAACCAGTTCAATTTCTCGCTTTTCAGGAATTCGCTGTTGGATTACGCGCGATATAAAGTCGAAACCTCGAACTATTTTCTACTGGGGGTGCTTCGTATAAATACTCGTTGGCAAATAGTTAGTCAGAGTTAGGATCTTACATTGGCAATCGTTCGAACCGCGGAGTGCGTTTCGAACTGCCTCTGTTCAATTCCATCCTGCCAAGTACAGGAGAACATTTTTTTCTGGCGAATATGGTGATAGTAATTCAAGTGAACGATTACCGCTAATCAGTAGACTGCGTATCTTTATGGAATGTTAAACATTTCTGCATGTGTTGCAAGAAATAGGTGCAGCTTAGGAATTTCTGGTTTTCTTTAATAATTTTAGTAGCTCGAAAATAATATATCAGCACTTTTCAATTTCAAAATTTTTCTATGGTTGCAAAGTTGAACCAATCATTTTTATTATAACTGATCTGATCATTGGAAATCAATTCACCTAATCATTATACTACGGATTTCATACATTTATGACAAAAGTCAGTGCATGTAAAACTATGCAGACATCACAAGATATCAAAAATACTGTTATATTATTTTCGACATATTAAAACTATTGAAAAAAGGAATACATTCTCATTTAACTTGTGTCTTTTACAATCAACGTAGAACCCTTTTGTTTTGCCTAAAGTTCCTTTCTTAATTATTGTCAAACGAGCAGAATTATTGCTAGAAAAATTTCTTAAGGAGACTCTCTGATACGATCGTCTTAGGCACTTTTTTGGGAATTTTTTGGAAGGAAGGTATCTGGTACTATAATTTCTAGATTGGCACATGTGTTAAGTAACATTTGGAGAATGTACTAGATTTGTTTTAGATAATAATAATAATTTTTGTCAAGGTAACAGCGGTATCTTCCAGGATTTCGAAATTTTTAGACATAACCTAGGTTTAACTGAGTAACATAAATATTTTCGTCATTTTCGTTATACATCCTACGTCACGCGACGCGGCGCTCCCATAATGCCTTCAAATAGCGTTACATTAAATCACAACGTTGCGACGCTCGCGTTTCCCGCACCGTTATGGCAATCCGCTTTTTTCGGGCGTTTTCTCACCTCCGGTGATTTGCGAACCGCTTGATTTGCAATTCGCGACGGTCCAAAGGTTTCCTCTTTCGCTGTGCTCCCGCAGTATCGTGTTCCCTCTCGCAAAAAATTATCGCGATAATTTTCCTACGAAACATTAAACGGCCGCCGCGCAATTATGATCGTGGACGACGACTTTTATTCGAGTCACAATTCAGGCAAGAAGCGGATTTCACGCATTCCGATGTCGTTGTTTCTCCGTATTTATCGCTGCGGCAGTGGAAGCGCTGTTTAGGAGACCGGATGACCTTGATTCTATGCACACTTCACGAAAATCATCCTCTTGAAATTGTATCATTATAGCATTGCCACACAGAAATAAAGGAAAACAGAATTGCGGATGTGTACATTTTTGTAACTTTGGAAATACAAATAGTATAACAATGAACTAGGGCCCATTTTGAAGCCTGAAACCTCTACTTTTGCATACCATAATTGATTATTCTCGAAAATACTTCTGTGAAATATGGCAGGTGGAGAACTGATGGCACGACCTTTCTAGAAATTGCTACGAATGAAAAATTTAACAATTTTTGTAAAAACAATACAAAACTTTTTTTGCGACTGAAACGACCATCGAATTGATATTTGAAGCTTCCCCTTTACAATGACACCTTAAAAATTGATGTACGATTTCTTAAGACTGTTTTATAAGATAAAAATGAGTAATAAGTTCGATTGAGTAAAACCTTCTTGGTGTACTTTACAGGACTATCAATTTGACAATACACCTTTCATTGAAGGTTCAATAACTCCGTAAAAAGGGTCATATAGCAATCACTCTAGGCTCACTTTGAAGCGTGAAACCCCTACTTTAGCACACCATCATTGATTTTTCTCAAAATTATTTTTGTTTGATAGAACAGGTGGGTAAATGAAAATGTGTATTTTTACGAAAATTTTCGAAAAACAATTTGCTAAAACCATTAGAAATTTTTTTTTACGGATGACTCTATAGTGCATTTTAAGTTTGGAGTTTCCACTTTACAACGACACCTTAACAATTCATGTACGATTATTTAAAACTGTTTTATGAGGCAAAAATGAGTAATAAGTTCGATCGAGTAAAACCCTCATATTACTGTCAAGTTGGTTAGTACACGTTTCATTCAAAGATCAATAAATCTATCAATAAAAGCCGTAGATCAATTTTTCGGGTGTCGTTGTAAAGAAGAGGCTTCAAGCTTCAAATCCGTGGTACAGTCAGCCACGAATAAAATTTTTCAAAATTTTTACGACACAACAAAGTAGTAACTTTCCGCGTCAGGTAAATGTAAAATTTCTATCGTAGCCTAAGTGATTGTTAAAACTTGTGTAAGTTATATGGAAACAGGTGGTGGGATGCTCTTGGTGGCGAAGTGGGCTATCATATTTGAGACAGGAGTCACTGTTAGTTCTCCTGTAGCATCGTTGGGTTTCAGTTAGTTTGGAAACATCGTTATCATGTTTCCTCCAAAATCGAGTCCTCGGTGTCGGATTTCTTAGTGACACGCGTCCTCGGGATCGAATTTCCTGTGCTTTAAGCAATATTAGATTCCATCCAGACCCTGGTTACCAGTATCTAGTGTCCTTTACACACAGTTTGCCAATATTAGGCTTCTCCCGCTGTCCATGAGCACCATTTTTGGATGTTGAACGTAATAATAGAAATCATACATACGAACGAAGATAAATGGACCATTTGCAAAAACTATTTGCAATTTTTTGTATTAACCATTTTACAGGGTGGGGCACTATAAACAGGTCACCTGAATAACTCGCTTGCTTTCGAAGATAGAAGAAAATGCATCAGACCAAACTTACTTGATATCGAGGCGCTCGTAATCTGATGTCATTAATTTTTTTATAGGTGGAGACGTCAAGGAGATACGAAGGTCAACTCTGTTTTTTTAAATGGAACGGTGTGGTTTTTTATTTACATTCTGATAGTGTGTTTCAAGACGAATACAATGACCTACTATGAAGGTCATTCAAGGTCACGCAAGGTCATCTGCAATAGAAAATAAAGTGTCTCAAAGCACTCTTCGAACACTACGACGATTTACATGTAACATGTTATTTACGTATTCACTGCTACTTCAAGTGTTCATAATAACGACCTTGAACTTGAAATTGGCCCATATTTCATTGATGGCAGGCTAAATAGGTATAAATACGAGAGAATCTTAAAAGACGTTTTACCAGAATTGTTAGAGGACATTTCACTGGACATGCGACAGTCCATGTGGTTCCAATAAGACGGATGTCCTGCTCATTCAGCACGAAATGTTACAGAATTACTGAACAGCACATTTGAAGGTCGTTGGATTGGTCTATCAGGTAGTAATAAATGGCCAACACGTTCCCCAGACCTGACACCACTAGATTTTTATTTGTGGGGAAAATTGAAGGGTCAGGTGTACCGCGAAAAACCAACAACCACAGTTGATATGCAAGAATGTATAAAAAGAGCTAGCTCTGTAATAGATACAACTGAAATTTGTCAGGCAGTATCATCAGTATTGCAACGTTTTAGATTATGTCTCCGTGTTCAAGGTAGTAATTTTGAACACTTGAAGTTGCTGTGAATACGTAAATAACACGTTACATGTAAATCGTCGTAGTGTTCGAAGAGTGCTTTGAGACACTTTATTTTCTATTGCAGTTGACCTTGCGTGACCTTGAATAACCTTCATAATAGGTCATTGTATTCGTCTTGAAACACACTATCAGAATGTAAATAAAAAACCATACCGTTCCATTTAAAAAAACAGAGTAGACCTTCATATCTCCTTGACGTCTCCACCTATAAAAAAATTAATGACATCAGATTACGAGCGCCTCGATATCAAGTAAGTTTGGTCTGATGTATTTTCTTCTATCTTCGAAAGCAAGCGAGTTATTCAGGTGACCTGTTTATAGTACCCCAGCCTGTATATCATGAGGTTGAAACGAATAATAAGTAATAAATATGACTTCTCCAGTTTCTTTAAAACTGACAAAAACCAAGAGTGTATTCGATAGAGTAAAGGATTGTATTCGTTTTCATGTAGTCAATCGAAGTATGTTAATAATGGGAATAAAATTCTATGTTATTCTACTACAGTTTATTTATTATTCATACTGTGCACGATTTGCACTGTTCCAGCGTGTGATATTTTAAACTGCAAAATGAATATACATGACAAAATAAAAATTCAATCCAATATTTCCCTTATTGATCCGCTAGTTACAAAATCAACACTGAACAATGTAAACTAAAAAAACATTGTCCTTTTTGTATTTCATCGATATTTGTACCTTTCTAATCAATTAACGCTTGATTTTACAGCTCCGCAAACATTTGCTATAAACCGAACGACTTGGAAGATATTTACCCTCGACTTCACCTTACTAGCATCTCTCCAAACTTCTGCGGTGAAGTGTTCTTCCGTAGTCTCGAGTGGTTTATTATCAATGGACCATAGATGGACTGCAATGGACCGCAAAAATGAAATCCAATGTTTCTCTTGGACAAGCAAAAATATTTATGGAATCAACAAGCTTTGATAAAATTCTTATTTTATCAATTTAATCTTAGACATTTTCGACTTTTCCAATTTTCAAGTTGCCTTACGATTCAAATGATTGAAAAAAATTTTAACGGAAAGTATACTAATTAAATCTTTGAGATCTACTTGTAAAACTACAACACAAAGAACAGGATTTAATAGTACAAATTCAATTTCTAGTAATTTATTAAGTCGCTAAGTCTCGGTTTTTATTGAGCAATTCATTAAGTGAACATGAGTAAAAGAGCAGAACATGAAACACGTAATTTTTGCATTTGTTCGTAATAAATTAAGAATTATTACAGCGTCTATATTGTTGAGTGCATCTCGTACAACTTTTATCCTCGAAGCACACTTCAGAAGTTCAGGCGAAGCACTCCGGGTAGTAAAACTTCATTCCGAAAGAGGTGTCCGGTTTCTAGAAGATTTATGTAGCAGAACGCAAGCACTGGCACAAAAGGGGAATATAGGATTTTTTTAAACAAGATACCGTCTGAACACTGAGAAACGCGATGGAAAACGGAAACGCGAATGTTGCTCACCGTAGCGATAAGTATTTATGTTGGTACTCGTGAATATTGTATCACTGCGCTTGTAATATGCGAAAAAGAGTAATGGCACAGAGATTTCACGCGACGATGCACTCTACGATGCACTCTACGATGCACTCTACAATGCACTCTACAATGCACTCTACGATGCAGTGCTGGATTAACCAATAAGCAAAGTAAGCACGTGCTTAGGGAATCGGTAGGATGGGGGGCACCATAGAATGTTTCTGAATTTTACATCTTTTACATAGTGATAATTAGACTGTGTATCTTTATTCATTTATGGCTTCCGAATATTTTCAAAAAACGCTAGAATATAAAATTTAGAATTTAGAATATAGAATATAGAATATAGAATATAGAATATAGAATATAGAATATAGAATATAGAATATAGAATATAGAATATAGAATATAGAATATAGAATATAGAATATAGAATATAGAATATAGAATATAGAATATAGAATATAGAATATAGAATATAGAATATAGAATATAGAATATAGAATATAGAATATAGAATATAGAATATAGAATATAGAATATAGAATATAAAATATAGAATATAGAATATAGAATATAGAATATAGAATATAGAATATAGAATATAGAATATAGAATATAGAATATAGAATATAGAATATAGAATATAGAATATAGAATATAGAATATAGAATATAGAATATAGAATATAGAATATAGAATATAGAATATAGAATATAGAATTTAATACGATTTTCAGAATATTAGATACATGAGAACTTTAAAATACTCTTCTATTATTTTCAGCCTATTAAACATTTATTTATTTATTTATTGATGCCGCAAACCATGTTTGGTTGATATAGCATACATTAGTATAACACTTTACAATACATAATGGAGTATACATCGCTAAATTAAATTAAATTAAAGTGGACGGTAGACACTAAATGCTAATCTTACATTTTTTTAGGAAATTAAAGATAAATATTAATGCTGTAATATCTCGCACGCTTAGAAATAAATTAACGGTGTGAGGAACGGTCTTGAGCCTCTGCTCCGCACTCATAGGACCTCTCTGAAATAAAGTGTACTCTCGCCAGGGAAGTATTTAAATTATAATGGTTCGGACGACTTCTATTGACGAATATAATGAACTCTCCGGGTAAATTCAGACCCGAAATCCAAGATAATCTTGCATCATTAAAGAAGTGCCTATTAAACATATAAATAAAAAGAAAATAACTTTCTGGTTCATTCCAGTTCATTGCAATTCAGGTACACAATTTTTATGTTGAATAAAGATCCGCAGTCTAGTAATAATTTTGGATTGAATTTGAATAAAATATAGAAACGGACACGATTTTTATGTATTTCGGATCTACAAAGATTTACTTCAGATCTATCTCTGATAGTAAGATTTAATTTAATTCCGCTTTCTTAAAATCCGTCTCCAACAATTGCAAATTGCATGAACATTCGCAGTCTAGCAATAATATTTCTAAGTGTTCACGTACGTGTGTTTGCGAGTGGAAAGAATGAAAGAATAATGGAGAGAAGAAAATCAGTATCGGTTGAGGAAAACTCTAATTTTTGTTAAAAGCCCTGCTTGTTCAACGGACCTCAAAATTTGTCAACACTAAGAGCCAGATTATTTATTCTAGAATTGTTGAATAGAAAATTCAACTCTTTCGTAGAAAATGATTGAATAAATGTCTTAAATCAAACATATACTATAATAAAAATAGCAAAAAGTGTAACTAAACTCAATCTTGTCGATAAAGCAGATCAAAATTCCAGTCACATTTTATGCTCGGTAGGTTCAGTATTAATTGTTTAGGGCCTGTGTAGGTCTTTATCCGGCACTGGTACGATGCACTGCAAGTACGATGCACGTACGATGTACGTACGATGCTTCTTTCTAGTGATCTGCGAGGAAGATTAGCGTGTCAGATTAGAGGAGAGCTTGTGCCGATGTTCCGCGGTATCGTGATGGATGTCCGTCCGATGAATAGGAAAAAAAATAGGTTGAAGGACGTGATCTACTTTTATGTTAGAATTTTTACGCATGTTCGCAAATTGAAGGGGAAAACAGCAAATCGAATATTTCGAACAGATCAAATGGGATCTGAACCATTAATAAACAATATTAGTGACAAGTTGTGGATCATTATGAAAATTTGCGTTTTCATAGTTCGTTTTGTAAACGTTGGGATCGAGGAAAAATATTGTTTTATCAGCTGAAGGATTTTTTGTAATGAAAGTTATTGACTTTTGTCAAATAAGGATTATAAGTGAACGCTGTGGGATGTAGGCTATTAATTGCATATTAATGATGAGATTGTGTGGATCTCTATACAAATTTCCATTTTGATACGTTATTTTATAAACAGTCTGAATCGTGGAAAATTTTCGTTCATTATCCAGAGAGTTACTTGTAGTATTCATTTTTGTTCAACAAGGACTTCAAGTGGGTGAAATGTGGTTGAAAATATTAACCGAGTTGATTACTTAAAATTGATTACCTTGTTGAGCTATTAATCTTCTTCAAAAAAGTGGAAATGAAGTAGAAGTTAATATTGATGACGAGAATGTTGATCATCATGCAAATTTTCAGTTTTACACGTTGTTTTTTAAACGTCCGAATCGAAGAAAAATTTCTTTCATTAATTAGAGGATTTCATGCAATCTAAATATTATTAATTTCCCTTACACGGGGACTTTAAATGGGTGAAATGGAGTTTGAAATATTAATCACGTTGATTCTTTAAACATCGATACTTCGTTATGCTATTAAACTTCTGCAAAAAAGTGGAACTGAACTAGAAGTAAATATTGATGACGAGAATGTCGATCTTCATGCAAATTTTCAGTTTCACACGTTGTTTTATAAACTTCCGAATCGAGGAGTTTCTTTCATTAATTAGAGGATTATCTTGCAATAAAAATATTATTAATTTCCCTTAAATGGGGACTTTAAGTGGGTGAAATGGAGTCTGAAATATTAATCACGTTGATTGTTTAAAAATCGATACTTCGTTATACTATTAAACTTCTGCAAAAAAGTGGAACTGAACTAGAAGTAAATATTGATGACGAGAATGTCGATCTTCATGCAAATTTTCAGTTTCACACGTTGTTTTATAAACTTCCGAATCGAGGAGTTTCTTTCATTAATTAGAGGATTATCTTGCAATAAAAATATTATTAATTTCCCTTAAATGGGGACTTTAAGTGGGTGAAATGGAGACTGAAATATTAATCACGTTGATTGTTTAAAAATCGATACTTCGTTATACTATTAAACTTCTGCAAAAAAGTGGAACTGAAGTAGAAGTAAATATTGATGACGAGAATGTGGATCTTCATGCAAATATTCAGTTTTACACGTTGTTTTATAAGGGTCTGAATTGAAAAAATTTCTCTCATTATCCCGAGCAATTCTTGCAGTAAAAATATTATTAATTTCCCCTAAACGGGGGCTTTAATTAGGTGAAATGGAGTTTGAAATATGAATTACGTTGATTTTTTAAAATTTGGTACTTTGTTATGTTATTAATCTTCTGCAAACTTGTGGAACTGAAGTACAAGTAATTATGATTGACTAGATTACAGATCTTCGTGCAAATTCGTATTTTTACAGTTAACTCTGTAAACGTCCGAATCGAGGAAAAATTTCTCTCATTAGCTATAGGATTTATTGTAGTACAATGTTATTAATTTTAATTTAATGAGTATTTTGATTATGTGAAATGAGATCTGAATAATATTAATGGAAACTATTCTTTAACCATTAGTGCTCTGTTGTGCTATAAGTTTTCTCAAAAACATCTGGAGTGGAAGATGAAGCAAATATTAATAGCTAGACTGTGGATCTTCATGCAATTTCGCATTTTCATATGTTACTGTATGAACATCGAAATAAGAGCGAATATTTCTTATCAACTGGAACGTTTTCCGTATTACAAAATTTTGCACTTTGATCAATCTTCCCGAGAATTTTGGTCGAATCAGCAGAATCACGGGAACAGAGGTAAAATAAATGTACTTAACAGATTAAGACTGCCATTCGAATCAGCATTTAAAAACTCAAAGTAAACTCAATTGATAAAGGAAGCCTGGCGCGTATTCTTTTCATCAATCTTGTCTGAGATTTCTATAGGGACGGATGAACCAAGAAAATGTGTCGTGCAGCATGATAAATCTAGAAAGCTTATAAAACAGTATCTGCACAAATAACCGCGTTCAAACACAAAGGTTTTATACTCTTAAGTCAACCTCGAATATAAAATAATTCAGCGGAATATAAAATAATATATTATAAAATACGATGAAATTCCAACGTTAAAGTTCAGTTTAATGTTAAAATATTTGAATCGTTTTTTATTTATGCTCAGGCTTTGAAAACATGAATATTATTCCAGAAAATCTTTATTTTGCATGAATATCTGTACTTTATCGACCACCAATTTCATTTACAGTTTATATACGAAACAAAGAATAACAGATCCCGCAAGCTATTGTCCCAGCACCGCAGCTGGACCGTATCGCATAAACTGTGGACGTTTATGCGAATTCTCGCTGACAAAAAAAGATCGTATGAACTCTGAACTCGGTACAATTTCATTCACTATAGTAGCAGGGAGTAAAAACGCCGGTAAATCGTATTAAATTCCATCGAACATTGTACTTTACCATTACGAGCCGTAAAAATAAAATACCCTAGTTTAGTTTCGAAGGCATTAAATTAAAGAAACAATTACGTTCATCGATCACTTATATTCATTATCAATCATTTCTTTCTAATAACAATGTTAATTTTATGGTGTCATCAAGCTTGACACACCAATATTTAAAGTACATCAGTAACACATGAATTTTTATATAATAGTTACGAATATTTCTTTCTGTCAAACTATTTCTTTTATAATGTACTGAATAATTATTGTGCAATCAAAAACATTCTGACATACAACGAAGAACCATTAAACACAAAACATGGAACAACTGGAAAACAATACACTCTATACAAAATAATTAATACGAGGAAAAAACACAAATAGTTTGACATACAACAAAAAACCATTAGGTATAAAATCAAAACGCGGGAAAATAAAACATTTTAGTGAAAACAATTAAAACACAAGAAAAAAAGAACACCGTATGGAATAATTCTTTCTGTCACACTATTTCCTTTAAAAATGTACAAACTGGATATTTGTGGTATAATCAAAAATAGTTTGAACCATTAGTAGATTGCGGATCTTTATAGAACATAAAAATTGTTTCTTTCAATTGCAATTTACAAGAACCTGTGGCGGTTACCTTCTATGCTCGCCAATAGATGGACAGTGCGACAAACATCTTTCCCGCTACTTCATCTGCTTGTATATGCAGGGTGTTCACGCTATCACTAGCCAGCGTTTTTCTTGCAAATAATAAATATTAGAAAAAAATGATAGAGGAAAAAGTAATACTGTTTTTGGTACGTAACATAATGGGCACTATCTTCTTAGAAATGAAGGCGACCTTCAATTTTTTAAATGAAATGCCATATACTTTTTTATATTATATGAAAGCGTGTGTAAAAACAAATTTATTCGTGTACAACACAATGACCTTCAAGGTCATGCAACGTCAGAAATCGTAGCACAATTTTGAATATTTTGTACATAATATTTCGTAAAGATATCATTCACGATACACACACAACAAAGAAATGTAAACGACTTGCAAAGGAAACTAACGCAATCATGTGCATTAATATTTCGTTCAACGTTAGAAGAAGCTGACAAGAATGTAATTAATAGAGCCGAAATATGTAGTCATGCACAAGGAAGTTATATTGAACATTTACTATAGCCTCGTCAATAAAGTATACTTGTAAACGCATTAGTACGAAATGTTCAAAATGTTTCTTCCATTTCTGACCCTGTATGATCTTGAAGGTCATTGTGTCGTATACGAATGAATTGGTCTTGACACACGCTTTCATATGGTATGAAAAAATATATAGCATTCCATTTACAAAAATTAGATGTCACCGACATTTTTATGAAAATAGTGCAAATACAACAAAATTACACACGCCATTACGTTGCTTGCAAAAAATAGTATTACTTTTTCCTCTTTCGTTTTTTTCTAATATTTATTATTTGCAAGAAAAATGCTGGTTAGTAATAGCGTGAACACCCTGTATATCGTCCTAAGCTGTTCTTACGACCAGTGGTGCCAGAAACAACCAAAACTGGTTGTTTTTTCCGCTCCTCCTTTTCCCCTTCCACTATTCCATTTCACGACCATGAACCAATGATCAGTGCCATGAGCACACTCCAACGCCCCCCACTAAGACCGTGGACTGGTCACGTGACGTGTCGCGCAACGTGTTACATATTACTCTGGTCATCAGAGAGGTGGTAAACTGTATTCCCCTCGATTTAAGCGATCTGGCGCACTGCTTACGACATCCCGCGTCTAAGGCACGGGTCCGCTAGATAGCCTTACTGACGACAGTCCTCTAACGGGCCTAGGACGAAACGCTCTCATCTTCCTTTTTCATCTTTTCATAATTCAAACCAGCCGCTACAAACCAATCAGGAATGTATTAATCGCTTTAATAGTCTTATGTCTTTAATTTTTACATCAATTAATTCATCGATTAATCCCAAATGCCTTTAATCTTTGTGTTGTTTGAAATTACTCCAATTCATTGTCGTCATAAATGCATAACATTCGCAGTTTAACCATTAGACACAAAACAAAGAACAACTGGAAAACAGAACAGTCTACACAAAACAGTTAACACATGTAAAAATGGATGGAATATAAATACTTCATAATGTCACGCTGTTTCGTTTAAAAATCGCATATTTGTCGTACAAACGAGAACAGTTCGACATACAACGAAGGACAATAAGACAAAAAACAAAGAACAAGTGGAAAACAATATAATCTACAGAAGACAATTAACACAAGCAAAAATAAACAGTAGATAAATACTTGTTTCTATCACAATGTGCCCTTCCAACCTCCACAAACACAACTCAACCAAAAGGAAAGAACAAAGTTCCGAAACAAATTCAGAAAAACCGAACTTCTCTCGAACATTATATTTTACGACCCGTAAAAATAATGTTCGCTACAGCGGTTTAGAAACTCATAAAATCCAGCGATCGCCGTCTGGCATTTCGATCACGTTAAGGTCAAGTTCATCGATCGCCAGCAAATCAAACTGTTTTTGAGCATTCGCGTGGATCGCGTACAAGATCGTATCTTTCTGTCGGAGAGGAGCGAGCACATCGGCGGGAAACGTTAGCATAAATTTCGTGACCACGTGGAGGATCTCGCAGTGGTTGTGGATCAAGCGATGCCCATCGGTGATCAAACGATACCGGAGATACGCGGTCTTTTTCTCGGAAACCGTCGACGAGGAGCGAGGGGGGCGGGTCGATCGATTTTTATGAGGCTCAATATAAACGTTTGCGGAGAACCGGCCAGTCGTCGTGGATATACCGAAAGCTGATAGTCGCGACTGTGCCGACGGTACAACGCAATCAGTATCTGTACTTCAGAACACTTTTTCGGCATTTTTCATACCGAATTTTCCCTGCGTTTTTATTTTGCTCCTTTCTCTGCTATCCGCGGGCGATCCTCTGGTTTTCGTTCGTATGCAAATCCCGGTGATTTGTTATACTCATTCGCAGCAGCCTCTTGCGAAAGGATCGACTCGTTAAAAATATTTTGGCGTCTCGACCAATCTCGGATTAATTCCAACGATGGAAAAAGCATACGTGTTTATACCATATATTCGCTTTGCAAAGTGGATTATGCTAGATCGCGATTTAACTGGTCCCTTTCTCTGCGGAGTCCACGGCTTTTTTTCTGTTGGGGTTTGCGGAGAATTTTATAGAAAATGGATCTGGAGGATTGGGGAAATCTTCATGATCGAGGATTGGATAGAAGGTTTGGGGACAGAGAAGTTTGATTTGGAAGCAGGGAGGAAATTGGCACCAAAGGATGAAGAAGGATGTGTGGGGAAATGCAGTACGAATTAGGGAACATTTTTTTTCACCTATTGCGAAAGAAATGCTTCGCTAAAAATATTTTGGCGTCTCGACTATACTCGGATTAATTGCAACGATGAAAAGAGAACACGTGTGTACACACACTCGCTTTACAAAGTGGATTTTGCTAGTTCGCGTACCAACTTGTCTCTTTCTGTACAGAGGCCGCGATTTCCTTTTAGTTGAGGTTTGTGAAGAATTTTATAGAAAATGGTTCTGGGGGATTGAGGGAATCTTGACGATCGAAGATTGGGGAGAAGGTTTGGGGACAGAGAAGTTTGATTTGGAAGCACGGAGTAAATTGATACCAAAGAATGAAGAAGGATACTTGGGGAAATGCAGTGTGAATTAGGGAACACTTTTATTACTTCTCTTGCGAAATAAATGTTACGTTAAAAATATGTTGGCGACTCAAACTATACTGGGATTAATTCTACCAATGAAAAGAGAATACGCTTAGCGCTTTATCTTGTCTCTTTCTCTGTGAATTCTACGACTTTCTTTTTGTTGGGGTTTGTAGTAAATTTCATAGAAAATGGATCTAGAGGATTGGGGGAATCTTGATGTGTGAGGATTGGATAGAAGGTTTGGGGACAGAGAAGATTGATTTGGATGCAGGAAGGAAATTGATACCAAAGGATGAAGAAGGATGTTTGGGGAAATGCAGGGTGAATTAGGGAACACTTTTATTACTTCTCTTGCGAAATAAATGTTACGTTAAAAATATGTTGGCGACTCAAACTATACTGGGATTAATTCTACCAATGAAAAGAGAATACGCTTAGCGCTTTATCTTGTCTCTTTCTCTGTGAATTCTACGACTTTCATTTTGTTGGGGTTTGTAGTAAATTTCATAGAAAATGGATCTAGAGGATTGGGGGAATCTTGATGTGTGAGGATTGGATAGAAGGTTTGGGGACAGAGAAGATTGATTTGGATGCAGGAAGGAAATTGATACCAAAGGATGAAGAAGGATGTTTGGGGAAATGCAGGGTGAATTAGGGAACACTTTTATTACTTCTCTTGCGAAATAAATGTTACGTTAAAAATATGTTGGCAACTCGACTATGCTCGGATTAATTCTACCAATGAAAAGAGAATACGCTTAGCGCTTTATCTTATCTCTTTCTCTGTGAATTCTACGACTTTCTTTTTGTTGGTGTTTGTAGTGAATTTTATAGAAAATGGATCTCGAGCATTAGGGGAATCTTGATGAGCGAGGATTGGATAGAAGCTTTTGGGGACAGAGAAGTTTGATTTGAAAGGCAGAAGGAAGTTGATACCAAAGGATGAGTAGGATGTGTGGGGAAATGCAGTGTGAATTAGGGAACATTTTTGTTTTCACCTCTTGCGAAAGAAATGCTTCGCTAAAAATATTTTGGCGACTCCACTATACTCGGATTAATTGCAACGATGAAAAGAGAACACGTGTGTACACACGCTCGCTTTGCAAAGTGTATTTTGCTATTTCGCGTTTTAACTTGTCTCTTTCTGTGCGAAAGCCACGATTTTCTTTTTGTTGGGTTTTGTGGTGATTCTGATCGAATATGGATTGATATGCTAAATTGCAGTTTTGAGGAAATTTTGATGAGGATTGTTGATGGTTGTTGATTGGATTGAAGGTTTTGGGACAGAGAAGTTTGATTTGAAAGGCAGAAGGAAGTTGATAGCAAAGGATGAGAAGGATGTTTGGGGAAATGCAGTGTGGATTAGGGAATATTAGCTGTTGATGCATGATAATGCAACTTTTGAGTAATTTTAATTGTGTACAAGGTCTATGCTTAATGAATGTATTCATTACAGTTAGCCTGCGGAGTTCATGCATTTATGACAAAAAGTGGTAGATGAAATGCAAGATTTAAAGAATTTAAATGTACTGTTGCATTATTTCCAACTCATTAAAATAAAGAACAAATGAAAATAGATGTTTATTCAACTCTTGTATCTGACAATTAATGCAGATAATTTTTATTTTGCATAAAAATCCGTAGTCTAGTGCTCGTAAACAAATTTTGAGGATCAAAAACATGAAAATGAACACATTGTTTTCTAAATAATCTAACAAGATATAATTAGTCACGCATATATGACCATCATGGCAATCGATATGTAAAAAAAGAGATATGTAAAAAAAAGAAGAAGAAAATTGTTTAAACAGTTGATTAATAGGTCAGGGTGCATAAAGAGTTGGAAAACTCTTTTTCATTAAACAGAATTTAATGAAAGTTTTTGGAGCTGAAGAACACCATAATGCAGCCCTAAGCTTTATGGTCTATATTAAAGTTTGCCAATGTAGGCGCTGCTGTCCACCGATGTAAATTTAACAACAGCTCCCCGTAAGGTTCAAAATTACACTGTCAATTATTAACTTTATTTGGAAAGTTTAATAGTGGAGATAATGTGCCTCCTAGAGAGCACTGGAAAACAAAATTTTCACCATTAACATAAGAAGGCGGTTCACTCAGGGACGCTAATATACATTTAGTTTCATGTCAATTTGTAACTATTAAAAATGCACTGTTTAGAATGTGTCTATATGTCTCATTATCAATTCCGACGCATAAAAATAGATTTCAGAGGAAATCTGTAAGTCTTTCGTAGTTTACATTTCCGTAAAATATAGTAAATATTATATACATAGTTTATGGTAACAAAAATTAATATGATACAAACTACAGTAAAATTTAAAAAAAATCCTGGGGACCCCGTTTAGCAATAGACCTACCAGTGCCGGTCAAATAGGCCTGCCAAAAATTTGTAATTTTATAATTATTGAAATAGGTACTAATTAGGACATAGGTAATAATTAGACTACGGATGTTAATGCAAAATAAAAGTTGTCTGCGTCAATTGTGAGAAACTGGAGCAAAATAGGTATTTCATTCTTACTTTAATCATTTTAACAATCCGAAAATAATAGATTTGCATTCTTAAATCACAACAATATTTCTACTGTTTTAAGTTGCACTTACCCATTCTTATCATAAATGCATAAAATTCGCTGTTTAGTAATAATTATATATACAGGGTGTTCGCGCTGTCACTAGCCAGCGTTTTTCTTGTAAATAGTAAATATTAGAAAAAAATGAAAGAGGAAAACACCTTGTATATATATAATTATTACTAGACACCGGATTTTATGACATCATGGAAAAAATGGGTAGGCACAACTTAAAACAGTAGAAATATTTCCGTGATTTAAGAATGTTAATCCTTTATTTTCAGCTTGTTTTATTCAACACGCTGACATTCGCTCTGAAATCGGTAATGGACGACAAAAGCAAATTTTGTTTTGTTAATCATTCGATTCTTGAGGAGTGCGATGAACTTACAGAATAAAATTATTATTTTTTCTAACAAATTTTCCTAAGAATTGCTGGAGATCTATAGCCGTCATTTGTGTCTACAATCCTAAGCTTTGGATGCCTATAGACGGCGTTTATGTCAACGTGTTAAGGAAACGAAGAGTGCCAGGAGTTTTGTGAGGGGACGATGAGATGAGAATCTACGATGGAATTGAGGAAAGCTGGAGGAGATCGGACGTCGTCCATCCGAAACGCGTGAAAAAGTCTTGCTTCTGGAAAACACTGGCGAAATACACGAACCTGTACTGCAGGTACACGAAACTGGCCGGGTTCAGGTACTTCGTGGAAGCGAGAACGTCATGGTTCGACAGGTAATTTTGCTGGGCGCGTGAGACCGCGGCAGATCGTGTAACTTCGTGTGCTCGGTGCGTAACAAATTCGAACTATACATGTACTATGCTCGCGCGACGAAATAGCCATGGGAACTCGGTTATTGTGATCGTTTCGCTCGACATTCGCGGCGGCAATGTTTAACCTTTTAGCCTGGGATCGAAACAGTTCTCGCAATTTTTGATAGATTTTATTCGAGAAGTGAATTGCACGAAAAATGAAAAACTGCGGATATTTAGGCATTTATGACAAAATGGGCAAGCGTAATTTAAAACACTAAAGATATTAGAAGAATTTAAAAATAATCTATTATTACTTTCAGCCTATGAAACGTATTAAAAAACAAAATAATTTTTTAATTCTGTCCAGTTTGTTGCAATTCATTTAGACAATTTTTACCTTGCAGTAAGATCTACGGTCTAGTAATAACTTTCGTTTGAATTTGAATAGAATATAGAAGTAGACATTTTTCTATATCAGTGTCAAATATATTTTGTACGGTTTCATATGTTTTATTTTATAATCATTAAAATTACGAAAATGCTTCCATGAGAAATTATTAAATAAATTTCTACATTCAAGTATCTTTTCCTATAAAAATTGCGAGAAGTCTAAATAAATTCAGTGTTGTAATTTTTATAAAACAACGTGTACCAATCACATTTCGTGCCCGGTGCGGTTAGTGTTAAAAGAGACGTCGGCCATTGTAACAAATATTTAATGATATTCGATAGATCGTCTTTGTACTATACATTGAATTGTTTCCGAACATTGTATATCATTATCATTCTATACTGATTATAATGAACGCAAGCTAAATATATTTGTATAGAGTTGTGTCTGTTGAGGCTTTCGGGTGTAAGCCGTGTCCTAAAGGAAGAGATTTCCCAACGTTTCGCCAGCATTGCAGCTAGCTTCATCATTGTTCGGCCGCCCAATTAAAAAAGTCAACTTTGATTGGTGCTCACCGAACCGGAACAATGAGTGAACCCACTATATAAGTGGAACGTAATGCGACACACTTCAGTATCAGTGTGTCTTCTGACCTCCTGATGAAGCTAGCTGCAATGCTGGTGAAATGTTGGGAAATCTCTTCCTTTAGGACCCGGCTTACACTCGAAAGCCTTAACAGACACAACTGTATGATACCGGGCCGTGAAAGTCTCAAATCTCTGATATTTGTCTAGAATTGTCTAGGCATCGTGTCTGGGTCTGTGCTACTATCGAGTGTAACACAAAGTTAGCACCGACGCCAGTCCCGTAATCATAATATAAATTAAACATTAAATACAGAATACGTGGAAACACTGTTGTGGATTTATTCATTTCCAACATGGGACAATGAATTCACGGAGTTTTGTAGGCGTTGCACAATTTAGGATTACGCCCCGAACCGGTGATTCGTCCCCTTTTATCCCTACCAGAGGAATGATCTCTTCCCGAACTTTGGTAGGGAATTAGAACGTCAGAACTTATCAAACCGTTAAACTGAACGTTACGAACCATTGTACTGAATTGATCAAACTATTGTGCTGAACGTTAAGAACCGTTAAACTGAACTTATTGAAACGTTGTAACGAACAGAACTATTTTGAACTTGGAACTATTCAGATCGCCTGAATTTATCGAACTTTGGCACAAACATATAGAAGTCATGGAATATATCGAACCATAGAACATTCACACTTTAGAACACTGTATTCAGAGCATTTGAATTTTAAGAACTTTAAGCGTATTTTAGGAATGTGAAATATATCCTTTTTTACTGTTTTTAAACCAGAGCGTTAATTGTCTTGAACCATCGGCAATACTGAACAGAACAACGCTCGATATTTCTTCTTTTAATAATTTTAATAAAGCGATATTGATACGACAGTTTTTGAAGTCCTGTAATGTCTGCATAGTTTTGTATTGCATGTAGTCATTTGTGTCGTACATGAATAAAATCCACATATAATCTGTCTATGGATAGTATAATAAATAGATGGCTTTCGTTCAACAATCCCCATGGATATTTTTCAAGGCATTTCTACATTCCCATTGATTTTAGAGTGCTATGGGGCATGCTGTACGCGATCGCCTTACCTACGATGATCTATACGATCTATCAAGGATATATCGACATCATGGAGAACCCTTGCTACAATACTGTGGAGACAGAACAGATGAATACCGAAGATTTGGATTTCCCAGGTATATTGTACGCTATTTAATTATGAGGAAGTGGTTTAGGTCGAAACAGGGCCAGGCAGATAGTACGGGTCAGACAAGTAGAATAAGTCAGCAGTAAGTCTGAAATGTAACATAGGTCGATTATCAATCAGGCAGGTAGCACAAGTTAAGTAGTACTAGTCGATTATTTGTTAGACAACATTTTGAAGTACAGTAACCCCGCGATCTAAGTCCTATTTTAGATCGTGAAGGGACACTATTCTTTTGTGACCGCGTCGACCGCGCCGAACGTAGAAAAAGACAGCATGCAAACACGGACCGCGCGGCCGAAGGCGCAACAAAAAGTAGCGTATCGGTGAGACAATACTAGTGCAATAATAAAACTTCTTTATTTTTTACTTATTTTTAATGACATTTTACCAATATATTCGTGGCATTTTTCTAATGAAAATGATACCAAATATGATATAATTCTGACGATATTTACTTGTGTAATAAACGATGAAAGTTTTGGACATAATGAAGGACAGCGTATAGAAAAGAAAGAGACGACAAGAGTCGCGGCCGCAGGCACTGTTCAAAGGCCCACGTGTCCGTACAATGTAATGCTAATAAAAAACTTCCATCGTTCATTACACAAGTAAATATCATCGGAATTATATCATATTTGGTATCATTTTCATTAGCAAAATGCTATGAATATGTTGGTGAAAGTTCCACGAAAAAATTATAAAAAATGAAGAAGGTATGTAGTTGGAATTTTAATTTGTAATTTCTAATTTTTGAAAAGTTATTATGAAAAAATTGAATGGACGAAATAGAAAACAGTAAAAGGCTAGACAAGTGTGTGTTGTTGTGTATGTAAAACGTATAATTATTTAGTAGGCGGTGAATTCACTTTTTAACTAATTCTTGTTTTTCACAATCAATGCAGAACAGTTTTATTTTGCATCAAGATCAACAGTCTAGTTATTAGTCTTTAAAGGATATTGGTTGGTAAACTTGTGACAATGCCCTTTATAGTTCATTTAGCACAAGTATAATTTCATTCGACCATACATATGCGGGTGCCTACCGCGGGTGTAATTCTAACAAAGGGTGTCCACATAATTCCCACCCCCCTCCGACTACAGATCAGATAACAAGTAAGGGCTTCGATGATCAATCGAATATTTTCGATAGCCAAAGGTTTCTTCGCTTCGCTTTTAATTCACAGTTCAAACAAATTGTCCTAAAGAAACAGAAAACACGTTAAATAATAAAAGCCATTAGACCGAATGGTTGATTGTAGCAAAATCATGTTTGAACGATCCTCGGATCGTCCGACAGCCACTCAAAATTAGTTTCCCGAAGAATATTGATTCCCAATCACAGCTGGAAATTGTACTTTCGAACTCAATGATCATTTAATTAGGCCCTTCACCGTCGATGGCCACTTACCAGGAGAAACTTTCCTAATTAACCGGGGCTCGAAGGAGAATATACCGCGAAAATTTTGCACGCCGTGTTCGGAAGATCGGTTTTAATGCCTTGCTAATTTCCAATCGGGTTATTAAACGCGGGGGCCCCCGGGGAATTAACAGAGTGTTACTGTTACACGGGGATTAAAGTGTCCGAAGTTTCGTTGACGCCGTTTCGTAACGAGCTCTCCTTTTCCAGGCGTGACGATCTGCAGCATAAATCGAATCAGCCGGCGGGCCGCCATGGAAATGGCCAACGAACTGTGAGGAACTCTCGGTATTTAAGCGAGCACGAGTGCCATTCGCCAACAGCGAAATAGTAGCACATAGTAGTTCGAGCACTGTATACCAGCTGTACAAAATTCATTTTCGGATTCTTGCCTCTATTTAATCTATAGATAATTATCAGACTGGGGATCTACCTGCAAAATAAAAATTGTATCATTTGCAAGGATTAGTAGCCACAGAAAAATTTACAGTTTATTTATACAGAATATATATAATTTACTGTATATACAGTTCCAGTATCGTATTCTAGCTGAACAAAACTCATTTTCACATTCCTGAAAAATAAATTGTCTCCATTTAATCTATAGGTAATTACCAGCTTGCGGATCTATCTACAAAATAAGAATTGTATCAGTTGCAAGAATTGGAAGCCACAGAAAAATTTACAGTTTATTTATACAGAATATATAAAATTTACTGTATATGCAGTTCGAGTACTGTATTCTAGCTGAACAAAATTCATTTTCACATTCCTGAAAAATAAATTGTCTCCATTTAATCTATAGGTAATTACCAGATTGGGGATCTATCTGCAAAAAAGATTGTATCATTTGCAAGGATTAGTAGCCACAGAAAAATTTACAGTTTATTTATACAGAATATATATAATTTACTGTATATACAGTTCCAGTATCTTATTCTAGCTGAACAAAACTCATTTTCACATTCCTGAAAAATAAATTGTCTCCATTTAGTCTATAGGTAATTACCAGCTTGCGGATCTATCTACAAAATAAGAATTGTATCAGTTGCAAGAATTGGAAGCTACAGAAAAATTTACAGTTTATTTATACAGAATATATAAAATTTACTGTATATGCAGTTCGAGTACTGTATTCTAGCTGAACAAAATTCATTTTCACATTCCTGAAAAATAAATTGTCTCCATTTAATCTATAGGTAATTACCAGATTGGGGATCTATCTGCAAAAAAGATTGTATCACTTGCAAGGATTAGTAGCCACAGAAATATTTAAAGTTTATTTATACAGAATATATAAAATTTACTGTATATACAGTTCGAGTACTGTATACTAGCTGAACAAATTTCATTTTCACATTCCTGAAAAATAAAATAAAAATTGTCTGCATCAATTTGCAAGGATCAGAAGGCACAGAAAAATTTCTTTCTGTTTTCAATCAGTTTAATCAATTGAGAATAATATATTGATGTATACAAATTCTTTTCATCCTTCCACTGTTCTAAATTTCACCAACTCATCTTTTTTTGTAAGTATTTTGAAGGAACGTTTGTAGATTAGGCAAACTACGAATAGGCAACGATTGATCACATTTAAGTAATTGTGGTGGATATAGCACCTCAATGTAATATACAATCGTGTTCAAAATTAAAGGGGCACTAAGTTTGCATTGAAAAATTTTTAAACTGCAGATTTTAAACTGTTACAACTTTGTAACAAAGGACCGTGGTATAATCATATACAGATCGTTTTAAATCCTGAAAGCACCTTTAAAAGAGTAAAGTTGCCAATTTTTTCATACGCGATGTAGAAACGTCTCAAGACAATTTGCCATAGCTATTCCAGAATAGAAACTTCAAGCTTTAAAGTGAGCCCAATCTGAACGTTCCACGACCTTTTGTTGCAAAGTTATATATAACTTTAAAGCTCAACCATTTTTTCTCCAGTATTGTAACATCGATTAAAAATTATTAAGTTGTTGAACAAAGCAGGTTTGTGCTCTTAGATGTAAAATCTCGGATGAGATTACAAACGCGAAAAAGTAATCCCGTCCAGCTAGTACTTAGTATTCGAACCACTGTGCGTCGGTTCATTGGACAACACCAATTTGCACTGCATGGATAATTTCGATTGTGGTTGACGTTGCATCGCCAGCTGACCATACTGCTACTTCGATCCGCACTCGAGCTTTCGCAAACAAATATCTCTGTCATTACCGCGGACATTGTCCAGATTGTCACTCCGCGCTGACATTATAGTTACTCGGACTGCGAATCTAGTGAGAAATGCGCCGACAGAACAAAATTCGTGTAAACTGTTTTGTGGGTCGTCGTCAGATCTTTGATTATTTTGGTAGACAAACTAATCAAACTATAATTCTTTGATGAATTTCGTTAGTAAATCAATCCTTAGTATATTTAAAAATAAGGAAATTATTTACTATAAGGACGTCCTCTCTGCGATTTCAATGACCTTGAAATAGTTATTCTGAACAATTTCTTTCTACGCACGTTACCGCCGTTCGGTCTTAGTTTACGAAATATTTATAAAAATATATTTGTTCCGTCGCAAGGAACCGTACAAGGGATCTTTTCTTCAGATTTGTTTATAGCGTCTACGTGACTTTGAAGCCACTTTCAAGGATTAGGCGCTCGATGCACATTTGTTGACCAGTCGAGCCATCGCCTAATTTTCGTATTTGTTTCGCCTCCTTAAGAGTTACGCGTCATAAATCTATCACTGACGAAGAATATTCCCGACCGAGAAGTACGGTTCTTGGGTTACCTAGCTTCGCCCTCGGAGGGAGTCGGGTACGGTCCCACGCTTTCCTCGGGACAGGCTCGCTTAGGGCCGATTTAAGAGTCATCAAGAATGCACTGATTGGGGCATGCAGAGCTCGGCAAGAACCAATCAGTGCACTTCTTCAGCATGGCAATGAGTGTCATCGTCTTGACACCCCGAAATGGAGGACCGCCTTCACGATACAACGAAGGGTCCTCCTGAAACCGCGACATTCAGTAGGTCGCAATGAAACAGTCGAAGTCGAACCTTCCCTGGTATAGATCAATGAAAACGAACGAAGGCACATTCGAATGAGACAAAGAGTCTATCGAAGTCGACGTCAAGTTCATTCAACGATCTCATACAATCGAATCGATCGAGATTCGTAAAATTCAAATGGAGTTGATCGTCGCGAACTCCCACGCGTATAAGGCAGGGCCTGCTACATTAGCCTTACTGACGAATCCTCTAGCAGGCCTGGGACGAAACGCTAAACCTCATAAATTCATAAATCGAAATAATCATTGAATAGGCTATCTAAAATTAATTTGGCGGGTAGTAAATCGGTGATTTCGGAGTTGACGTGTCCGTCACAATCGGGCTTAAAATGTATAACTTTAAGTGGATAGGAATCACTCGCGCATCGCTCTCGAGATTCGCACCGAACAATGTTTGATATCTTTTTCGATTGTTGGAGATGATACGAGTTAGATTTAAATTAAATTGAAACTCACTTTGCATTATAGTTGTCTACATTTAGTTGTCACTTTTATTATTAACCCCTTGCCAATAATTATAACGTCTTCATCCCCAAAAATGTCACAGAAGAGGAAAGAAAATTTATTCTTTTGCATGACTGTATTTACTTCAATGCTTAAATATTGATTACACAAAAGTAAAATTTTATTTCGCCTGAAAAGGAAGGTATAACTTTCATCTTTGTTAGACTTTATTTAAAATCTTCATCACGAGTCTGACTCGTCAAAATTCGACAAGGGGTTAATGGTATCAAATCAGACCTAACCCAGACCTCACCAAAATTCGACTTTGATGAGCTTGAAATATGTTATTTGGGGGGATTTCTCAACAACTTTTCCTTGTACATGTTACCATCGCTCGACTTAGTTTTCTTAGTATCTAAATAACCAAGGCCGAGCGGCGGTAACATGTATAGGGAAGTGTTGTTCAGAATGATGACCACATCTTTCAAGATCATTGAAATCGGAGAGTTCGCCCCGAATTTAAATAATTACCTAAATTAATTTTATACGACGGTCATAAGATTCCTCTGCTGCAAAAGTAGCGCAGATCAATTTTTCACCTATTTAATGTATCACCACACTTCGAAAGTTTAATCTTTATGGAATAATGCACTCGTAATGTAATTTCATATTCTTCATCAATCAGTGACATACTTTTTCGATTTACGTCGCCGTTATGTTAAAGGGATGGATTCAATATTAGACATAATGGTACAATGACACTGCTATTTTCAACATGACACGAAGTTTCAAATTATTCACACGTTACTGCAGATTAATTCTACCTTAAATTATCGAAGAAGAGTTTGACACAAAACGAGATTATAAAGAAACTTTATTTAACCAGTAAGAATTATGCGAGTTGCATTTGACGTCAAGTTACTAGACTAACGTGACTGCCATTGTCACAAAACAGATTTACAAATTCTCTCGTCAGCGTGACACGTTCTTAGAAAAATGTCTCTCAAATTCACTTTAAATCGGCGAGGATTTTCATTAAGTAAGGTTTCATCAAAATCCGTTCTAATTTTTGATAGATTCTATTCGAGATGTGGATTCCACAAAACATGAAAAACGATCTAATATTGTAAATTCTAATGGGAATGGAAAAAGAAAAATTGTAGAAAGTAATAATAATTAGACTGCGGATCTTTATGCATCCATGTCAAAAATTGGTGAATGTAATTTTTAATACAATAAAGATATTAGAAGAATTTAAAAATACTTTTGTATTATTTTCAGGCTATTAAACTTATTAAAAAAGACAATACCTTTCTAATTTACTCAAGTTTGTTGCAATTCAAGTAAACAATTTTTATTTTGTGTAAAGATCCACGGTCTAGTAACAATTTTAGTCGGGTTTCAATAGAATATAGAAATAAATAAATGCTGATGCGACTTTAAATAAGTAAATTAAAAAGAAAATAAATAGAATGTTTTCTATAACATACGGATATGTCTTGCTCATCAATATCGGTCATTGTAACAAATAATCTCTGTACTATATATTCTAATATTTTACTAATATAGAAAAATTATTGGACTAGCATGACTGCCAGTATCACAAAGTGGATTTATAAATGCTTAGAACAATTTCTCGCAAGTTAACCTCAAATCAGTGAGGATTTTCATTAAAGTTTAATCAATATCCGTTCTAAAAACAATCTCTTATCAGTATGCGCGGTACTATCGCAATTTTAATTAATTCCGAGTGCAACATTAATATTGAAATCCCGTTAGAACGCACCAACGTGAATATAAATATTTTACCGGAACGCATGACGCGCGTCTGATTTCTGCGTTCGACGGAATCTTTTAATATAATCTCGCAACGAAAGTTTATTCGTAACCTGGATGGCGGTTTCCGCAGATTTCATCGTTCTGCGGGGCTCGGCTCGCGAATTTCATAGTACGCTCCGAGTATTATATTTCCCTCTTTCGAAACGTGTGTCGCTTTCAATTTTCTATAGATTTTATGAGCTGGTTTTTTCCCATTCGGTTACGTGTGCTTTTCTCATTTTCGCAACGTGGCGATTCCGAGTGTTCGCTATTGAACTTAGAACAACCTCCCTTTTTAAATGTCGCCGAGATTATTGCAACTCCAAAGCTCTCTGTGTATATGTGTGTTGCGTTTCAGATTTCAGTTAAACATCTCCCGGCTGTCCGTCGATGAAATTTTGGAGCTGATCTCGCAGTTGGGCGACCTCTACGATTCTGAATTCACCAAGCAGAATCGAGCGTATCGGATCGATCACCTGCTGGCAGGGTTCGGCGATTATGATATCACCGAAGTAATGATGCGTGTGAGTACTATCAATCATCCCTTAGACTATTCCTTCTTCTAAAGTTCCGGAATTATGCAGCAGGATGTTTTAAATTAATTTTAACCTTTCAACTGGGCGACATTTCAATCATTCGAAGTTGTAATGGAACTACAACTTGAAAAGCTTGTAAAAACGTTAAAATATTTTTCGAGGATGAATCTACAATGAATGTAAAGATTGATGCTTCCTCTTTATAACTATCGCTTACAAATTGATCTACGACTTTTTAAAATGAAACTTCTTTAGGCGCCGTAGGCGTAAAACCTCGACGCGGTAAGAGTAAAACCGATCTGGCGATGAAACGATGAAACGATGAAACGATGAAACGATGAAACGATGAAACAATGAAACAATGAAACGATGAAACAATGATACGATGAAACGATTTAGTAAAACCTCGCCGCGGTAGGAGTAAAACCGATCTGGCGATGAAACGATGAAACGATGAAACGATTAAGTAAAACCTAAACGCGGTAGGAGTAAAACGATCTGGCGATGAAACGATGAAGCGATTTAGTAAAACCTCCACGTTGTAGGCGTAAAATCTCGACGCGGTAGGTGTAAAACGATCTGGTGATGAAACGATAAAAACGAAATTCTATTCTATTAGCATATACGATTGAGGGTTCGGCATTGTTTAATAAAGATTATGATAAAATTCCGATGATGCTAAGTGGAGATTTCAACGTGAACTTTGCATCGATACAATCAAAATTATTAATAGAATTTTGTAGAAGTAAATTGAGATTGGAAATGGTAAATAATTCTAATGAAGCGACAACAAGATCAGGAACAACTCTCGATGCAGTATTTGCAATACATATAGACAAAATTGAATCAAGAATATTTATATCATATTTTAGCTATCACAAGTCAATTGTTTCAATAATAGAATCATAGAAAATTAAATGTCATAAAGTGTTAATGAAAATTCGAAAAAAATTAAAGAAAGAAGTTTCACTTCAGCATGTGGTCTAAGCACACACCAATCTGTTTGGCTGTTTTATGAAACAAAAATGAGAATCATGTTTGGTTCTTCAGCCTTCAGGGCGTACCTTATAAAGTTGGTAGTATTCGTTTCATTCAAACCTCAATAAACGGGCCAGTAAACATCATAGATCAAATTTTAGGACGTGGTTGTAAAGAGGAAGCTTCATCCTTGATAAATGTGATTGATTGATTCACGAAAAAAAATTTTTATCGTTTTTACAGTTTGAATATGTAGCATTTTCGAGGCAACACGTGTCTTCAGTTTTACACATGCTACATCACGCAAACATTTCCCTAACAAAAACAATGGGTAGCAAATATAGGTGTTCAAACTTTAAAATGAGCCTAGATTCATTGTCGTATTATGTTTTTTTAAACGAAATGGCCACAATTAGAATATCAACGATTTCTATCGCCTTCTTATCTGAGAATTTGGTTTAATTCAGAATTAATTTTTAGGTTACTACGTTAATTTAATTCTAGAATGCTTGTTGAATTAATTGAACAGTGAACGGAATTGCTAATAGCGACATAGTGATTTCAGCTGACGCCACAGTGTTCAGTATTACTCACGAGGTGCCGGTTTCACGACCAGGATAAAAACTGCTCCGAAATGTTCTCGTTTCGCAAAACGCAGGACGGATTTTGCTGCACTTTCAATTATGCGACCAAAATGGATGACATATCCTTGTGAGTCTCTAGAATAATTTACACAGTTTTCTGCAATCTCGCAATTAGCGTGATCGCTGTTCTTCGACGTGAAATAAATCATTTCTTTTCACTGAATATTTGACACGAGAGAATGACACAGTTTTAGTATTTATTTCATCTGTTGAAAATTGCAAAGTTGTTTACCTCGCTCGTTTCATCGACACTCGTGTATTTTTAATTTAAATGTATGAAGTCCACGGTCCACCAAAACCAAATTTATTGTTCCCCTTTGATTTGGAACCGGCTGTGAGTTCTGTGAGCAGCGAACACAATAATGTAAAAATCGGTTTGGAAAATTTTGCTGTTCTCTTTGATTAAACTGACTACAGCTCTCTTTTGACTTTTTAACACATTCTCTCTCTCTCTCTCTCTCTCTCTCCCTTCTCTGTATCAGGTGACATCTGTTTTATCGTGTTTTCTCTCGTTTCACTCGTTCTACTATAATTCGTATAACTATGCATACGGTTTCGTTTAATTACAACTGGCGGAACGGTGTCGATCACAGGCTGGAATCGCTCAAAGTGGACGTACTGGGAAAAGATGGCGGACTTTCGGTTTTGTTGGAGTCGTTCTTCGATGATTATCTTTATCCTATCTTCCCTATCAATGGATTCAAGGTAAAATCCACAAATGAGAATGAAACCAGAGGCGCAAACATCGCCAACTATTCAATTAACACCAAAAGTACCACCGGTCACATTGACTGATTTTATATATTTCATTCTACAATTATTAAAATTATAGAGACCTTCTGTATGTGGAACAATTTATTTAAAATTTATTTAAATCCGTTTTTATCATTTTTATAGGGCACTGCATAAGAGTCACGCAACGAAAAATTTTATTACACAAAGTTTTACAATGTAAATATTCGTTCGAAGAACCTATAGCTGATTTTAATCTATACTGATTTTATCGTCGACAATTATTGAAGCAGTACAACTTATTGCTATTAAAATTCACAAAATCCATAAAATCCAATGGTTCGAACTGTAATCTATAGATTATTACATAAATCTTTAGCAAATGGATAATATACTCTGACAATCATTGAACCAAATTGCCTTGGCTACGAAGTGCATGAACACTACAGTACCGAGGGTTATACTGTACTTTGGAGGACCAATTTTTTTACTTTTTTTTCTGCAGTCCTATAGATTTCGACGAGAAAACACCTGAAAAGGAAGTCTTATTGCCAGGAGTTCACTGGTTCAGAAGTTATACGCGTGTAAAGTTGAGCATTTTTAAGCCTTTTTGACAGGTTAAAGCGCCGCCATATTGATATATTTGCTAGGTGGTATACGTAAGATCGGCTAAGTTGTACTGAGCAGATCCGTTACATGGCAGCACCAGCACGTACGAAATAATAACACATGTACGAAATCAAAATGCGGAACATTGTAAGCGTGGCCGGGCCGGACTAATGGCCGGCGCTCTCCGCTCCCACGACGACCTACACCCAAACCAACTTGGACTATTTTACCAGCGTATGTCTTCTGAACAAGTGAATTGCCATCTAGCACATGCGCTGGTACTACTTAGCCGATGCGCTGAACACCCACCAACTATCCAGCGCATGCGCTCAACAGCCCTACCTCAACCGACGCTCTAACCGTTTAAAAACGCTTAAAATTGCTCATGTTTACACGTGTATAACTTTTCAACCTGTGAACTCCGGTAATCAAAACTTGAATTTCGTGTACTAAAACTTACACGTCTATCATTTTCTCGTCAAAATGTGTAGCAACACATACAGAAGACTTGCAAATTTTTGGTCCTCTAAAGTACAGTTTAGCCGTACCGAGCACTAAACGCTGTTGGCGTATATTTCCTTGTAATAACGACAAGTTTGCATTTACTCAGATTTCGTATAATTTTTGTTTAAACATGTACTTCTAGAGAGAAGTAGACTTCAATATTTGTAAAAGAAAAAATTAGAAACCAGTCAATTCAAGGAATGTAAAGGAATATATGAAATGTCATTTTAACTTTGTTAAGAGTGCTGATTTCGGCAGGTGACGATCTTCAACCCTCACGATTACCCAGACATGACCAGCGGAGGCGTGATCGAGATCTTTGTTTCTCCAACAACACAAAGAGACGTCGAAATGGAGGCAATCGTATCCTACAGCACCACAAATGTCATACCATATTCACTCGTACACAGATACTGCGTTTTCCCCGAAGAAATGGTGTCAGTACGTGCATCTTACACTTACAGCGACTGCATCGTCGACTGCAAGATCGCTGACATGCTCAACCTATGCAAGTGCGTGCCCTTCTACCTGCCTAATCGAGGTAAAACAATATTAAAATAGTTCATTCTCTATCTCAATAAATTTATTGTTGCCACTTCTGTAAGGCTACATTTATCAGATACTTTTAATGCTTGGTATGTCTAGTGTTAAATTCGGTAAACCTTTTTTTGGAGGACCAAGTTTTTTAAACGCTTTGTAATGTAGTCCTATAGATTTCGACGAGAATACGCCGAAAACGAAAGTGTCATTGCCAGGAGTTCACTGGTTCAGAAGTTGTACGCGTGTAAAGTTGAGAACTTTTAAGTCTTTTTGACAGGTTAAAGCGCCGCCATATTGGTATATTTGCTAGGTGGTATACGTGAGATCGGCTAAGTAGTACCGAGCAGATCCGTTAGGTGGCAGTACAAGCGCGTACGTAATGATACCACTTGCAAGAAATCAAAATGCGGAACATTGTAAGCGTGGTCGGCCCTCTCCGCTCCCACGACGACCTAATCTCGAACCAACTTGGACTATACCTTCTTTTTGAGATCTTACCACTCAGCTAATATTCTAATGTGACGACACTTTAATTTGTGAAAAACACTTGAAATTGCTTATGTTTACACGCGCATAATTTCTAAACTAGTGAATTGCCATATAGCGCATGCGATCAGTATACTACTTAGCCGATGCACTGAACACTCACCACCTAGCGCATGCGTTCAACAGTCCTACCTCTACTACCCAACGAATATCCAATATGGCGACGCTCTAACCTGTCAAAAACGCTTAAAATTGCTCATGTTTACAAGCGTATAACTTATAAACCAGTGAATTCCTAACAATAATACTTACATTTTCGTAATGTTTTCATCGATATCTACAGGATTACATAAAAAAGAGTTCACAAAGAGTTCGAAAAAGTTAAAAACATCTGGTCCTCCAAAAGAAAGTTCAGCCTTAAATTCTTTTAATTTATCCATTAATTCCATAATAACTAAAAAATATTAGTTCCCAAAACAAATATTGTTTGCGTCGATTACAATGAACAGGAACCAAATAGAAATTTCGCTCATGTTTTAATAATTTTCATAAATTGAGACTAATACGTTGATCCTCTCAACACTAAACCTACCACGGTCATTTCACCCCGGTTTCATATTCTACAATTATTAAAGCTATAATAGAGCATTAATGGAACATAATGGAATAAGATTCCTTGTGCTAGCGTCTGTCGTAATTGAAATTACGGACAAACTAAATAAATTGACTGTTATAATTTTTACGAGGCAATATTCCCTAGGTACTTTTAATGCTTAGTAGGTACAGTGTTAAATTCCTGTATGTTGTCTACTGTCTTAAATTATACCTATCTATTTTTCCTTATACATGCATAAAATCCGCAGTCGAACGGCATACACTCTTTTCTTTAAAAATTTAAGACACGGAGACCTTAATTTGCTCGAACGCTTTCCATGGAACCTATACATTTTATTTCACTATCAGTCAAAGCAACTTTGTCTCTCTGAAATCGTTTTCACTCGTCGAAGCTTCGTGTCTCCAGAACAGTATTCCTCGGCAAGAAAAGAAGGAACACGACATATTTTCCCAACTTCGAAAGATGATATTGTTTCCGAAGTGCTGAGCATGACAAGACAAGACAAGAAGACACAAAGATTCTTACCAATTTTTCCTAGATGTCGCGATCTTCGCAATAAGAAACGCGTCCCGACCAAGTTCTCTCTCCGGAATCAATCGGCGTTCAACTTTTTAATCTTTGCGTCTGACTGAAGGAGGTGGGAAGTTCGCATCAGTCATTCATCGTTATAATAAGGTAGCTTTAATTGAGGCTTGCCGTTGACTCTCCCGGGAATATAGTACACTAAATGCACTCCGCAACAACCACTCTCCAGCTGAACTCTCCAAGAAACTTGTAAATTATTCGGGGAACGCCGAGCAACTATAAACCAGCGACGGCGCGCAGCTCTCGCGGCCAAGTAGTTTTCCTCGAAGATAAGTTCTGCTCGGCACGGAGCGCAATAAAAACTGTTTAAACTGGTCTGGGCTTACGAAACCCAGCCCTCTCGGCTTCACGGCTCGATGCTCCCCCGTCTCAGGACCTAACCGTGTTATTTTAATGAGCGTCCTACCGGTTATGGGCCTCTCAGCCTGACAAACTTGATCTAAGATCCGAAATCCGTACTCCATTCCTTGGTTCCGTTTCGTGTTTCGTTCAGACTCGCTTTGACACGCTTATTGGACAGTCATATTGTTTAAATAAGACATTTTTAATTTTGTAGTATCTGTATTGTATTTTTCGAGGCATAGTTATCGAGGAAATCAAATTTAAACGTCCACTATGCACAGTGACCGACGAAAGTACTCGAACCCTCGCTATTGGAACTTGGAAAAAATAAAATGTGCATGTTAGTCTCACGAATTGGAGATAACGTGATAACTACTATACAACACTAGTATCGGGATTACGTATATAAAATTTGGAGCGAATCTGATAACATTTGTAAAAGTTGTAAAATGTTCGTTGTGATGATTCTCATCCATCCCAGTAGTACGAGTCGAGTATTTGTCAGGTAACAACACGTTATATAAAAGTCTCCTGTTCTCATTCAACCAAGTAGTATGAGTCGAGTATTCGGAAACTTATGTCAAGTGTTATGGGTCGATCATTTGTTAGACAACACTCCCTTGTTCTGATTTAAGTAGTGTGAGCCTATAGTTCGTTAGGGAGAAGTATCTTATTCTTGTTCAGACAAGTGGAACGGGACTATCATTAAACTCAATGATTTGGAGATAGTATTGGGACAATTAAAAGACACAAGTATTAAGATTGTGAGTATAAAATTACAGCCGAATTCGATAATATTTGTAAACGTTGTGGAAAGTTCATTGCAATAATTTTTATTCATCCAAGTAGTGTGAGTCAATCAAGAGCCTCTTGTCCTTATTCATTCAAGTAATGGATAAGATCATTCTTCGGACAAACATCCAAGTAAGATGAGCCAATCATTAATCAGATAAATGTCTGCTGCTCTTATTCATCCACTTAGTATGGGTCGACCACTTCTCAGACAAAGAACATCGTTTCAATCTAATGCACATAGTATGAATCGATCAATGGACAGACAAATGTGTCATGTTCTTATTCAGGCCAGTAGTACGAGTCGACTACTCGCCAGACATAGCATCTTGGTGGTATTCAGGCATGCAATACGAGTAAATCATTCCATAGATACAAGTCTCTTGTTCTTATTCATGCAAGTGGTGCGAGTCAATTATTGTCAGGCGGAAGAATCGGGTTATTATTCAGGCAATTAGTAAGAATCGACGATTCTCTAGTCAAAAATCCATTGTTCTTATTCATCGAAGTAAGATGGGCCAATCATTAGTCAGATAAATGCCTGGTGCTCTTATTCATTCAAGTAGTATGAGTAGACCATTACCCAGTTAAGAATATCGATTCAATTTAATGCGCATGATACGTATTCATTATTCGTCAGCCAATCGTATCACGTTCCTATTGACGTGAGTAGTACGGATCGCGACCATTCGTCAGACAACGTACATTCTTATTCGCGCAATGAATGATGATGCTTACTAATAATTCAGGTAGAATTAATCAGCGGTCGAAATGGTTAACACTACAATTATTTAAGTTACAAATGTGCTTCCACTGGAAATGATTATGCCTACTTTTTTATTCAAGTGTACATTACGGCAAAGAATCTAAATAAAATCAGTAATGCCATTTTTATAAGGGACCCCATACTAGTCACATTTAATGGTCTCGTAATCTAGGATAAAGCTTCCATACTATTCCAACGATTCTGAACTCGAGAAGAGCTGGGAAAGCTTGTCCTTCCTAATTCCTGCCGTGTGTGTCACACAACTGATTCACTTTTATCGGATAAAAGTGAAGGGCCAGATAAATATTGTTGTGTTTGCTTTACGCACAAGTAGAAACGAACACTGCCTTTGAAGCCCGAGCGTCTAACTCTTCTCCCATACTGAGCCAGGGACAATGCGCCCTGAGCCAACTGTTATCTGCGAGCTGATAAAATTGTTTATTTGCTGTACTTTCTGCTCTGTTTTGTTCCCCTTCGCTTTTTGCGATACGCGTAGGCTATTGTGGGAAAGAGACTCTTATTCTGAGGATTTTTGGAATGTCGGTTGGCGCTGTTTAATTTTGAGTTGTCGTTTATGCCTGAAAAGGTGGCTGTGCTTTTTATACTTTAAAATTTGTGGTGTTGTATTATAAAATTTTTGTATTTTTAACATTTGCAATGAGACTTGAATGGCTGCTAAAGTTGGAGTTAGGTTTGGTCTGAAAAGGTGACTGTGCTTTTAAATGTTTGAACTTGTGTTTTCGTATTGTATTAAGTTTGTATTTTTAAAATTTGCTTTGAGACTTGAATAGCTGCTAAAGTTTAGGTTGGCTAAAGGTCTGAACAGGTGGTTGTGGTTTTTATATTTTAAAATATGTGGTATTGTATTTTAAAATTTTTGTATTTTTAAAACTTGCTTTGAGACTTGAATAGTTGCTAAATTTTGGGTTGGCTTAGGTCTGAATATTTTAAAATATCTGGTGTTGAATTGTAAAATTTTTGTATTTTCAATATTTGCTATGAGACTTGAATGGCTGCTAAAGTTGGAGTTAGGTTTGGTCTGAAAAGGTGACTGTGCTTTTAAATGTTGGAACTTGTGTTTTCGTATTGTAATAAGTTTGTATTTTTAAAACTTGCTTTGAGACTTGAATAGCTGCTAAAGTTTAGGTTGGCTTAGGTATGAACAAGTGGTTGTGGTTTTTATATTTTAAAATATGTGGTGTTGTATTGTAAAATTTTTGTATTTTTAAAATTTGCTATGAGAGATGAATAGCTGCTAAAGTGTACAGAGCTTGGTACTGTGATTATTATTACATCGTGATAATACGAACGAATTTTATTCATTTTAGTACATCTACTATAACTGTTTAAAGAATGTACTATGTTCATATTTCTAATTGATTTATATCATATTTTCTTGTCGTTTTGCAGACTCCAACAGGGTCTGCAATTTAGAGGACGTACCGTGCTTGTTGCAATACAAATGTAAGTGTCCTTACAATTTTATTAAACGATTAACAATTTATTAAACGTATAAGAATCGTGTCAGGGAATTGAAGGATTAAAATGATTAGACTGAAAGATTAGTGGAAGAATAGTCAGTGTTAAGATTGTAAAATACATAATGAAAAACTTTAGATCGCAGTTGGAAGTTCAGGAAGAAGTCTAGTATCTTTAGACAAATTGATATTGAAAGCTGTTTGTAATTTTAGCCAGATGGTCCTCCGTGGTGCCCAATACCGATCTGTACGTCAATGCAGTTGACGACTTCGACAACATTTTGCATTGCAACAATTGCTATCCACTGTGCGGCGATGTAACTTACACAGCAAAGATAATGTCCACTGATATACCACCTGGTTATCATAGTACAAAATTATTGTGAGTAGTTGACATCGATTTTGGATAATGTTTTCGAACGGTTATGTTTATATAATTTTCAGGAACAACATCTACTTCGAGAATCAAAGCGCTTTGCACGTGTACTTCAATCGTATTGGCACCATCAAGTTGAAACAAGACGTGGTTTATCGATGGTACGAGCTTCTGGGTAATTGAAATGTATTTTTTTAAAATAATATCCAATTTTGTTGATTGTTTATTCGGTAAGGACGTACACAAGTTGATTTTTTCCAAGGTAATCTGAAATAATGGGGTAAAACAACCCTCATGTTAATTCTTCCTTCAAATCGATGTGGAATAAAAAATAATTTGAGGGAAGGTATTAATATGGTTGTGGTTTTATGTAAAAAAGGGGTGACAACCCCTATTTTTATTGTTCAATAAGATCGTAGTCGAATGAAAAATAAATTGAGGGAAGGTATTAATTTTGAGGACCATTTGAATGCAAACATTTTTATTTTGTTGCTGTGGTGATTTGTAATAAAGGGGCGAATCAACTCTAATATTTACAGGTCAATCAAATCTTAGCTGAATAAAAATTAATTCAGGGAAGGTATTAATTTCTAGCTCATTCGAATGCACAAATTTTGATTTTGTTGTTGTAGTGATTTGCAATAAAGGGGCGAATCAACCCCAATATTTACAGGTCAATAAAATCTAAGCTGAATAAAAATTAATTGAGGGGAGATATTAATTTCTAGCTTATTCGTATGTACAAATCTTTATTGGTTGCTGTGGTGATTTGCAATGTAGGAGCGAAACAACCCTTATCTTTACAGTTCAACAAAATTGTTGTGATATAAGGAATCAGTTGAGAGAATGTATCAATTTCTAGCTAAGTGAAGTACACAAATTTTGACTTCATTGCCACTATTATTTCAAATAAAGGAGCCTAACTATTCTTATCTTCACGTTGCAATGAGATTGCGGCAGAATTTATAGTAAACGGGAAACAGGTGTTAATTCCTAGCCAGCACGCGATCGGCAGACAGTAGAAATACCGTCGAAGATTGGAGGAAGTATTAATAAAATATTCCCCTCCGATCAAATTGGCTGGAACACGTTACGAGAACACATTAAGTTCTAGTACAATCTTTCCGATGAAATTTACCAGAACACATTACGAGAACACATCGTGCTCTATTGCGACGCATTGGAAATTAAAGGAAGTCCTCTGAAGAAGCTTTTTCAATTCGCGGAAGTACTCACTCCCGTTAGTTTCATTTCCAATCTTGTTTTACTCGTCCGTACCACGCCGATTGTTCAACAGGAAAACCCTGAGATGATGTATCAATATTTAAAGACAGAAAGAATGATTCACATAGACGTATCACATTTTTTATAAATCCTATATAAATACATCACATTGAACATCAGTAAAATATACAACACACTGGTAAAACAACGATTTTTAAATAATTATTACGATTTAAGTCCAAGTAAATTTGCATTAAAAATACTGGTGGCACACTTTTCATCAAAAGTTCGATAAAACGCTGAAAAAAAACCGTACATCAGGTTTCAAAAGCTTTTTATAAAGGAGAGAAGTCTATCTTTAAATCTATGTTGGTCTCAATCCTCAACAAAATTTTTCAAACCCTGTAGAATTATTTTAATTTGAAAAATTTCCGAAAAGAAACACCTTCGCCTTTTCACTATCCTACACGATGCACAATCATCCCCGAAGGAGATCGCTTAAGGAATGTAAACTTGTTTGAAAGTAGATGCGTTTCGCTTCAAAATGAGTTTAGAATAATCGCCGTACGATTTTTTGTCACAGAGATATAACTATTTAAACGTCGACGAATATCGAGCGTTCTTTTAATTTTGCTCGCCGGTGTATGTTCGCTGGGCACGCGCTTGGATTTCTCGATATAAAAGGGCCGCAATAAATCGCAGCGTTCGACTTTTCATTTCACTAAACAAATTCCTTCGATTTCGCAGAATTTTTATGGTTGCCTGTGCGTACGAGGCGCATCCTTGCCAATGTAATCGTAATCGCGGCGGATTCGACGTGGGGTAGGTTTAATCGAGTGAACGGCCGCCGTAAAAGTAGTTCCGAATGAAACACGCTCTCGGATCCATGGGCAATAAGGATCGCGATGCAAAGGATTCCATTTTGAAACGTAGGATGCGTAGTAGCATGAAGGCCCTCCCTTTTGCGCGGGCGTAATCTGTTATCTGGAGCTTCCGGGAGAAATAAAAGCGCGCAGGATACAGTGCGGCTGTTTGGAACAGCGATGGTTGATCCATTATGGCACGAACACACTCGCTGTCGCAAACGTTGTAATGCGCTCAGGATAACGGAGTTACGAGTCCCGTTTTTATACTCCATGACGTCCTCTGGATCCTTATCGACGAGTCCTGCGACCATTTTCACGAAAAATTTCAAACCCTTCCGAAGGCAAATCGACGTACTCGAAATTTATACTGGTTCGTAGATCTTCGTCAATCTCTGAAATCAAAGAACAAAAATCATTTTTATAGAAGCCTCTTATAGTTGGACTGGAATTACCGAGGAGGTCAGAAATTTTGTTTAAGACTTCATCAATCTTTGAATTTAAAGAATAAAAATAATCCTAATGGGCGTCTTAGAGTAGGCCTGTTTTATACTGAAACATTTGAAGGAAGTCAGAATTGTTATTGGAAAGTCCGCGAATCTCTAAAATTGAAGAATAAAAATTATTTGCATAGAAGTCACGCAATTGGTGGATTTCATACTGGAATTATCGAGGTGGTAGTAGTTTTGTATAATATTGTATCCATCTCGGAAATCAAAGAACAAAAATCATTTTTATAGAAGCCTCTTATAGTTGGACTGGAATTACCGAGGAGGTCAGAAATTTTGTTTAAGACTTCATCAATCTTTGAATTTCAAGAATAAAAATAATCCTAATGGGCGTCTTAGAGTAGGCCTGTTTTATACTGAAACATTCGAAGCAGTCAGAATTGTTATATAAAAGTCCATGAATCTCTAAAATTGAAGAATAAAAATTATTTGCATAGAAGTCACGCAATTGGTGGATTTCATACTGGAATTATCGAGGTGGTAGTAGTTTTGTATAATATTGTATCCATCTTGGAAATCAAAGAACAAAAATCATTTTTATGGAAGCCCCTTATAGTTGGACGATTTTATAATGGAATTTCCGAGGAGGTCAAAATTTTTGTTTAACACTTCATGAATCTTTGAAATGAAAGAATAAAAATCATTCTAATAAGAGCCTTAGAGTAGGCCGATTTTATACTGAAACATTCGAAGCAGTCAGAATTGTTATTTAAAAGTCCATGAATCTCTACAATTGAAGAATAAAAATGATTTGCATAGAAGTTACAATTGGTGAATTTTATACTGCAATTGTTGAGGGGATTATTATGTTCGTTTAATATTGTATTAATCTCGGAAATCAAAGTATAAAAGTCATTGTAATAGAAGTTTTACAATAATACGATTTTGAAGGAATTCACTCTTGTTGAATTAAAATATTTAGAGTGTCTCCATCAAATGAGACTTTCTATTTTTAAATAAATGAAAGTATAAGAAATTATATCTTTGGTCAAGTCAAATTTCATTTAATCAGTATGCTAAGTGATTTAATTTTGTTTGAACAATTAAAATGTTCAGAGCGTCCTAAAGAGACTCGTGCCATTTCCATTTATTGATACCATAACAAATGGTACCTTTGGTCAAGACAAATTTCATTTAATTCATATATGTAATTTAATCTCGTTCGGTTAAAATGTTGAGAGTATCTCCATGGAATGAGGCTTCTTATTTTCAAATAATTCATAGTAGAAATATATTTACGTCTGATTTCGGTTTCTGGAATGATATAGAGAGATGTTAGCATAAATATTCGCGGTTTAAGAATTAATCAAGAATTACAGAATTGCAGAATTGGATACGTTTAGGGGAGCGTTGGAAGGGCAATGCTACGGGAATAGAGAGACTCGTAATGGTATTTTCGTATTTTCCAGGTGACGCCAGTGGCATCGGCGGCATCTTCGTCGGATTTAGTCTCATCGCGGTTGTGGAGTTCGTTTACTTCGTCGGGCTTTTCGTGTTCGAGCTTTTAAAGGGACCAGATTCGTCTGACGGCGTCGAGGACGAAAGTGGGCGTGAAAGACCGACAATACAGAAGATTTATTGGGGCGAGCTGTACCCGAGAACCAGGCAGAACGTGACGGCGAAACGACACGATCGAATTCGCGATAAGTATTAGCCTCTACTCCTCAGTGCAATTGAGTATTTTGTCGTCGTTCCTTCTGTGCTACCAATTTTCGTCATTATAATGTTCACTCACTTAAGAGACACTGTAATTTAAGAACTGCAAACTTTGTGATCTTCTCTATTTATTTGTTTTTTCAACGACGGACACTTTTGTGTATCAATCTTCTTTTTATATATTTTTAAACCCGGTTCTTTCTGGTCAACGCTGATCCTCTTATGGGATTTAATATAAATACATAAGCATTTAATTTGGCTGCTAGAAAATTGTAAGTTAGATTCGACTAATTTTGTGCAAGTATCTTTACATTGTTTTATTCCTCTGTCTATTTAAGATTTTTGCAATTATCATTTTTATATTATCGTGGAATTTTTCCCTCGACTTATAATCAGTATACATTTTAAATGGAAGTATTTGTAATTATTCAATACTGTGATGTGGTTCCTTAATTGTATATACTTTAGATAAATCTACATCTGTCATTTATCTATAAAAATTTTTTTCCCTAAATATTGTAAAATGTTTCTTCCTAGCTATAAGATATTTTAATAAATTTGATAACAGACAACATTATAAGAAAGATGAATTGAAGATCTTTCATGTGACCGTTTCCGAGGAATTTTTAATATTATTGGAAGCGTTATGAAAATTCTAGGATGCATTTTAGTAGGCATACATAATAAATGTAGTAACATGGGCCATATGTGGGCTAAGCGACGTGTATGGAAAGTCAAATGTATTTACAGCAGCACTCAAGGTAATAAAATGTGTAGGAGCTGTGGCAGTAATGTCTGTAAAACCGCAGAGTGTAGAAGTAAGCTGCTTAACTCAGAGACGGTCTTTAAAAAATATTTGTGCGAACGCATTATGCTCATGTGTACACTATTTTAGTGTCTTATCACTCTATATATGTTATAATATTATCTTTGTATATTTTATAATTCTTTTATATAATATTTATATAATATAATATTTTTAATATTCTTGTATTATATTAAATGTGACCGCAACTGGCGCGTCTTACCATAACAGACTGTTTGTACTTACATCACACCTAATACTCCACATGCTTCTATACAGACTTTACAACAATCTGTTTACAATAAAATGTACTCAATTTTTATTCAAAGAAAAATCAACTTTCTGAAATGGACAATATTGCCATTAGCAAAGTCTTAAAAAATATCTGTAGCATTAATTTGAAGGTTCTCAAAAAACCTCGGCAAGCTTAATTCCACCGTTCTCAGAGTATAGAACTTGTATAAAACTGCAACAGTCCAATTACTGGAAGCTTATTCGCAGCTTCCTCAATAATTACACTGGATCTAAGGCAAGTTCAGTAATTTTCTTTAGAAGTTCAGTAGTTTTCTTTAAAATAATAGTCTCAACAACGTTTCAGATAAACATTTTTCTTTATAATTATAATCTCGACGAAACTCCACGTCAATAAGCTTCTTTATAACATTAATTCAAGCTCAATTATTACATTCTATTTCTAAGAATGTTTTTTGTGTCACATTAAAATTTACTCAGATTTAGACATCAATTTTTTAAATCATACAATACACGTTTTAATCTGTAATATTTTTAAAGCTATTTCTTAAGTTTAGGCTCTTGAAAGATAACTTTTCTAACCGTTTAAATGTGTAGCCCGATTTTTTGATTGGGTTGTAAAAATGTTCAAATATTTTATTAATCACACTGATCATATGTAGCATGATGTATGTCTTCATTGTACGAAGATTACAATTCTGTTTGCTAAAAATTCCTTCGAAGGACCATTGAACAAACACTGGTAGGTGAATAATTTTATGGAACATTCAGAAGTGCGTCAATAGGATTTCTCGTTCGCACATAGAAAAATTGTGAACAGAGCGTAGCTTAGGGTAATCGTGGTTCGGACAAATCGACGCCCGTTTTCTCCACGGACCGCAATGAGCGAGCGTTGACGAAGGCACGTACATATCTTCCCGCGAAATTACCAATCCCCCGCAGCGTTTCTTTTCCACCGGGATTTAGCCGAAGGAGATCCGACAATCTCGGCAGAAACGCGCGGCGCGCTGTGCTGTGCTATAAGCACGCGCGCTTTCTAACGAGGCTCCGGTAGAGGTTAGCTTAAAGCGTTAAAGCGGATCGCGCCGAGTCGTAATCGGCCAGAAAAGCACCGTAGAAAAAATGTTTGACGGAAGATCTTCGCCTTGGACGCTTGTATTTATACTTCATAAGCTCTTTCCATTTTCATCGAGCGAGTTCTCGCTTCTGGTTGACCTCTACGGACTCTCATCCACCTCCAAACCTTTGATGAACTTTGCATCACGACTAAGTGGCTCGTAGAATTATTTTTTACCACGTTTTTATTTGTTACATTTAATCTACTGATAGTCATTTGATATGCATTTTAACTACATGTATGACGTGTCATTGAGCTGCACTACTTGTTTGATCAGCGTTTCGATTATACAGGATGTTTATTTGAAAGCCGAATATCGCGAAAAGTATGAAAGATATTAAAAAAGTCTAAAACACGCGTCCAAGGATTTCGAGTGGGAAAGAGAGGGGTGGTATCGGTTTTATATTTGGGTGGCGTTTTCAAGGTCATTTGAAGGTCAACTTTGTTTTTTCAAATGGAAACCTATATTTTTTATTATGGAATCTTATTGTACGTAACATGAACAGCAATTTTCCTACAATACTTTTTTTTATCTGCGCACTTGTTTCGGAGATTTTTTTTTCATTTGAAAAAACAAAGTTGACTTTTAATCGACCTTGAAAACGCTACCCAAATGAAAACTGATAATACCCTCCTCTTTCCCCGCCTAGCTCGCTATCATCATTTCTAAAAGTGTGTTGTGTAGTGTTCAGTGATTGTGTAAAAGTGTGGTGATCTGTTCGAAAATACTGTTTACAATCTTAAATAGACGATATAAAAGACAATGTGGTGGTGCCCATATTAAAGTTGGAAGTCAGGCACAATTATTGAGGCGTATTTATGAAAATGGTAGTGTCCTGTGAATCCGCTGAAGGAATAGAAGATTATGAAACATTTGTAAGTATACTTTATGTTAGTATTTTATCATGTACGATAAATATTCTTATTTTTAACAATGTATATGTATACGGGTTTATTTCATAGTTTGCAAATTCAAATGCATAATCTGAATGGGAGACGTTAACATGGTACGGGCCTAGCGACGAATGTCTCTTTAAATTTCGTTTGTTTCGATTCACGCATACGATCATGTTCTGTCTCATCGATACTGTTATATTGTCTATACGTATAACTCTACACAATCAAATTTTGAAAAAACTTTAACAGCTTATATCTCAATAACTATTTGTTTGCGACATATGGCTCCTTTCAAACTTTTTCTCTTCTCGATGAGTAGAAGGCGTTGATGTAAAAAAAACTTTAACAACAATTTTCTTTGTTATAAACAATTGCGCGGGAAGTTTCTCTCACAAATCTCCACAAATCCAGAGGTGTAGATTCACCCCTAGGACGGATGACCATTACCTTTTGTACACCCTGTACAAGAAACTCGGGTAATTGTGCATAAAAGGTCCCACCTCACCGATTTTGATAAAATTTAAATACGTTGTAAAACTCAACATTCTGAACAACGTTTTCCTATACATGTAACCGTCGCTCAGCCTTAGTTTTTGAGATATTTGCGAAAAACTGCAGCTACTACTACATTGAATTTTGCCTATACGTGCACGTCCACACCGTGCGTATGCGTCAGCATGATGCGACCGCTCGTGAACTTTTTCTAGAAATGTATCGCGCGATTGTCGAACGATCTATATACCGCGTGAACTTTTCAAAACATATGATATTGAGAATGAGTATGTTACGGTAAATATGATTAAGCCGATGATTATGTATAATTCGTTATTATATATAATCACCATTAAGTTTGGTCTGGGTTAGGTCTGGGTTAGGTCCTAAATATTCAAGAATTCACTAAGTGCAATCAGCTCATGACATTTATTCGGAAAAGCTTTCAGGTGAGAAACACTGTGTGAGTGTGTGTATCATTATAATATGTGCTTGTTACAGTAAATGTGATTAATCCCGTGATTATGTATAATTGCCGGTTATTGTATATAACCACCACGAAGTTTGGTCTGGGTTAGGTCCTAAATATTCAAGAATTGGTAAGTGTGATGAATTATTGAATATTTAGGACCTAACCCAGACCAAACTTAGTGGTGATTATATATAATAACCGGCAATTATACATAATCACCGGATTAATCACATTTACCGTAACATACTCATTCTTCATCATTATATGTTTTGAAAAGTTCACGCGGTATATAGATCGTTCGACGATCGCGTGCTATATTTGTAGAAAACGTTGACGAGCGGTCGCATCATGCTGACGCATACGCACGGCGCGGACGTGCACGTATAGGCAAAATTCAATGTAGTAGTAGCTGCAGTTTTTCGCAAATATCTCAAAAACTAAGGCTGAGCGATGATTATATGTATAGGAAACTGTTGTTCAGAATCTTCACCCTGACAACATATTAACAAATCATCGAAATCGGTGATGTGGGACCTTTTATGCACAATTACCCAAACTTGGACCAACGAATTTAATTTTTAGCGTATATTATGAACATCATCGATCACATCATCGATATATAGAAACGTCTCGAATCCTCTTATATCACGGAATCGTGCACTCCTTGCATTCCACGATCTCGGTGATGCGCTTCGGTGGGTCTTGAACGCACAGTCGATCCGTAGCTTGTTTGCATTATTCGTGAACACAGTTCGACTGTGCGAACGGTCCTAAGAAGATTACAGAAGCTGTCGAACAATGGCCGGCTTCCTTCGAGGTGGAAGTCCGTCGCGATACTCTCCCAGCATCAATTAGGCGATATCAATATCTATTTCCACAAAGCTCTCCGTGCGGGGCTCCCGATCTCGACTCCCGAGCAATTCAACGTTGATAGATCGCTCGTTCGCGATGAATTTCATCTTCGCCGGGTTCCCGTGCTGTATGTCGATCCTTTCTCGCCGCCTCGAACACGTCGAAACGATCGAGTTTCATAACAATACCGTCGGCAAAGCATCCCCCCACTCCCCCTCCGAAATGTTCCACCACCTACGCGTCGTCACTTTGAGGATACAATTTGGCGACCGGCTTTGAGCAACGAAATTGCTATCGCTGTCTGCCACGTCGGCCTTATTTTCCTACGCCGAGTAAGAGTTGAATAACAATTTTCGACTAGTCCACTACCATTCCCGCTAACTGGTGATACTGTAACCTAAACGCTCGTACAGAAATACGAAACATTGATCTCGCGATACGTTGCACTGACTTTAGGAGATTTTCTACATGGGAACTCTACCTCGTTTTATTTTCACAGGTTCTTTAAATGGTAAGCGCGTTCTCTGACAATCACATTTTGACAGATACCACTGTTAGCGGGTATTATTTCTTTTAATATCCTAATTCATTTCTCAAAGTAATTTATGTAGGATTTCCCTATTTCAGTTCGATATTCGCGATCGAGTTGAATAATCGATCTACGCTGGCAGGGGTAAATCAAGGGGTCGACTCGTAACGAATAATAATAGTTTAATCAAAAATAAAGGATGGTGGAACAAAAACTTGGAGACGACCGTACAACGTACTCGCATTTATTTCTCGACGTTAGTCGACTGTCTTTTGCTGTTCGTCTCTTTTTTAAGGTCGATTTATACCGCCGTGCGGGATCACGGCTGCACGGTCGGCTATATTATACGTAGCCGTGCGGGGCCTAGGCCACTCGAGGCGGCGGTGTCTTTTGAAATCGTCACGCTTGCTACCGAAACCCGAGCACTTTCCGCACCCCTCAACCCCGCATGGTATACCTAAGGTAGAACTACCGAGATATTTGGCGTCGTCCCGGACAAGTTGCTCAGCGAGCAATCTCTAGCCGTGCTTTGGTCATGGTGTAGCTACACCAAGGCAGAAAAACATTATAAATTTATGATTTAAAACGTTCTTTCACCGATGTTTTTTTCTATCGACGTCGAGTGTAAAGTAGAACTATTCGAAGTTCGTCGTGGACGTTGCAAATTTTGGTTTTAAGACATGAAAAATATGAAAAAAATTGAAAAGATGCAGATTTCATATAGAAGATGACAGAGCACACCTACAACTTAAATTTAACAATAAGATACATCATAAGTAATATACTCATTTGTTTTCAAATTCCTGAGACTGGTGCGTCATAGTTGAAAAAAATGAAAACCAATTTTTTCGGTGTTTTTCCCGTGAAAAAATTAGTTATACCAATCTTTTCTGAGTTTTAAGAGTATATTATGCAATATTAAACATTGAAAGGTGGAAAAAATTGCAGTTTCTCGCGATTTTCATCTGTCAGCTTTTTTTCGCATCAACCGATTTCGATGATATTTATAAAATGTTTTTAATTGACACAAGTCTGTGAAACATGCTTCTTAAATTTTCAATACAGACTCACATTCGAAAGGTTTAAAAATACAACTTTCAGTATTTTATGTATACCGTATGTATACATTAGGGTGGACCTTATTTTTTTCGCAAAAGTGCGCGCAACGAATTTGGAAATTTTCAATTTTTTAAATCTTGACATAAATAGACGTTATGCTATATCGTTGAATTTTTTTTTTTTCTCTTTAAGAATTCATATATAGCATAAACATTTGTTAATAGAAAAAACATCCGTGATCTTGAAAACTAGAGAAAATGACCTTGAAATATTTTTTTTTCTCCTGATACTATATTCACCTCCTTACATGCTACAACTTTTGTTTAAAGAGTTTTTTCATATATACATGACTGACAGAGATATTAAACAAATTCATTAATAAGCTCCAATTTTCAAAAGAAAAACAGTTCTAAGATCGGAAAAAGAAGTTATTATGAATATTATGTGAATTACAAAAAGAGGTGACATAAAATTATTTTTAATATTAATACATAACATAGTATACAACAGTTTCCTTTACAGAATTGTCAGAAAGTATTAATCCAATTCTTTTTCTTTGAAATTTCGTTACTTAACACTAAACCTACCACGGTCAAATGACCAGTTTTATATTTTGCAATTATTGAATTTGTAAAAATTCGTTAGCGGAGCGAGCGTTACACCTGCGTTGGCGGGACGCGCATCTCGCCCGTTTTGGCGGGAATTTAGGCATCCCATATTTATATATCTAAAAATAGGGTCAAGTTCGAATGCTTGGAGCTCCGGCAAATGTGGTCGTATCAAGATGTTTAAAATATCATTTGAAAGCGTAGAGCCTCTACTTTTAGATGTAATTCGAGGATTTTAGCCAGATCGATTCCTAGCGAAGTTGTAGCAGTATTTATGTGTAGTGCACTTTACAAAATTGTTGAGCATCTTCTTTTAAAATTTTGGGCAACTTTGTAATGCTCCAGACAGCGAACAAAATTTTTTAGGCGGATGACACTTGTGGCAGCAGAAAGTTACTATCTTTTTGTGTAAGGTTAGTGTCTTATGTCATCGTACAATTTTGTTTGGCCGAGTTATTTAACTTCGAATCGGACGTCCTCTTTTTTCGAGCTCGTAAGGGCGAATGCAAAATTGAAACATAGAGATTTCTAATGTTATTTATAAACTGATCGGTTTGTGAAACCAAAGTTGGATTATTCGCACTTTCCGTACCGCGAATAGAAGCAATATGAAAATGTTCACGCCGCATCGGACGTGAAATTAATGGTAACGCCGGGAATCGATCGGCCTCGTTAATTGAAGCCAATACGCGATATTAATAGATATGTACATTACAGCAACGGTGCAATATCATCATTAATTAAAACTCGTGTTATGAGATCTTTAATGAACGATGATCACAGAGATCTATGAACACATCCAACTGTGACAACAAATTCTATTAAACATTCTTTCATTGGATTAAATATAACTCAACGTTTTGTCACTTTCCATCTTCTATGAGAGACCACGTGGTTTTACATGATGAAATAAAAATTCAAAATATTAACGTATTGCCAGAGATTCGCTAATTTTATCATTATACCGGACTGTCTGTCCGATATTATGAATCTGTATGATATTATGCATTTATTATCAGACTTATCAAACCATTTAATTTCAAGGAAAATTTGAAAATCCTGTCGAAAAATTGAAAAATCCCGGTCTACCGTTCGGAGAAAAATGATCGAACTTTTAGGGGTTACTATGTCATTTTTAAAATATTTTCTGATTTTTTCGTATTTCTTTGGAAATTTTCAAATTTTCGAGGGCTCGAGTGAAAGCTCGAATGTAATTTATGGTAAGATTATGTAAGTTTGACGGAAATTTCGAAATCGTTCAGCAAATTTAAGATATGTCGATCTACAGGTCGGAGAAACATGATCGAACTTTTGGGGGTTACTTCTAGTCAATTTGAAAATTCTTTCCGTTCTTTTGCATTTCTTTGGAAGTTTTCAAACTTTCGAAGGCTCAAATGAAAGCTCGAAGATCGTAATTTATGATAAGATCATGTACATTTGACGGAAATTTCGAAATCGTACAGCAAAAATTAAAATATGTTGATCCACAGCTCGTAGAAGAATAACCGAATTTTTAGGGGTTACTACGAAATAATTTTAAAATGCGTTTCTATGGAAATTTTGAAACTTTCGAGGGCTCAAGTGAAAGCTCGAAGATTGTAATTTATGGTAAGATCATGTAAGTTTAACGGAAATTTTGATATCGTACAGCAAAATTAAGATTTGTCGAACTACAGGTCCGAGAAACAAGATCGAACTTTTGGAGGTTACTTTTAGTCAATTTGAAACTTCTTTCCATTTTTCCGCATTTCTTTGAAAATTTTCAAACTTTTGAAGGCTCAAATGAAAGCTCGAAGATTGTAATTTATGATAAGATCATGTAAGTTTGACCGAAATTTTGATACCGTACAGCAAAATTAAGATTTGTTGATCCACAGCTCGGAGAAAAATAATCGAATTTTTCGAGGTTACTTCGAAATAATTTTAAAATGCATTTCTTTGGAAATTTCCAAACTTTTGAAGGCTCAAATGAAAGGTTGAAGATCGTAATTTATAATAAAATTATGTAAGTTTCACGAAAATTTTGAAATCGCACAGCAAAAATTAAGATATGTCGATCTGTAGCTCGGAGAAAATTAATCGTATTTTTAGAGGTTATGTCGTAGCGCTGTTTCAATATGTTCTCGTAGAAACTGTGGAGTCTTTGAGGTCGCAAATGAAAGCTTGAGGATAGCACTTTATGACAAGATCATGTAAGTTTGAAGAAAACAACGAAGTGATATCAGAAAATCGAGAAATTGCGATTCACAACTCGCAGGAATACATCGAATTTTCAAGTGTTACATCGAGTCGATTTTGGAATGTGTATACGTAGGAGTTTTTGGACTTTTTCGATCTGTTCTAATTATCAGAAGAAGGAATACACTTGTATTTAACTTTTCTTGCCCGCAATTGATTTGAAAATTATTATTTTGTATAAGGATCAATTTATTTTTTTCTTTTTGTTTTAAAACAGTGCACAGATGTTTTCCATGAAGGATAAACGATTAGACTGCACGTACACAAAACTTGGAACAAATGCTGCAAGTTCATGATGCACTCGGTGTTTTCACTGGCGCCTGAATTCTCTGCGCAAGATCTGTGGCGTGTGGAATTGTTCACAATGGTCAACATGAAACTAATCAAAGTTTCCAGCATCGCCTGCACGATTTTCGAGCGCGCGGAGTAGTTGTATCTGTCAGGGCACATTGGCGATTGATTCGGTAGACGTGTCCGACCAGCATCGATCTGTTCCAGTGGATCCTCGTTGGAACGATCGTTGTTGCGTCCATTGAAAAACTGAGCGGAGAATAACAAAAAAAAAAAAGAAACACAACGAGAAAATAAGCGAGCGAACCGTGATCGCTAACGAAATGTGACAGCCGGTAACGGGTATGTCAAACAAGCGCGGGCTCGTGTTATTATTCTGAAACAGAGCAGAAATTGGGGAAATTACAGCGTTTGCCGGGGTTTATCGAGTGACGCGATCGAATCGATCCGCGTTTCGCGGCGTTTGTTTCATTCAATTTTCGCCGCGCACGGTCCAATATCTTTTGTGCTCGCGGGTAAAAGGTGCCGGGAAAAACGACCAGCTATCGAATAAACCGGCATGCCGCGGCGTGTCGAAAAATAAATGCTACGTACAAAAAATAATAAATCGGCGCGTAAGTCTCGCAACGATGAAATTGTTGCGCACCGATTTTCATCGGGCAAATTTTGCTCGAAAATTAACATGCTGCGGAATTGTCCGACCTTCGTGAAGCATTTTCGAGTGAACTGGGAATCGATTGCGTGGGAATAGTTTCTAAAAGCCATTCGACGTAACTCCTTAAAATTTCAAATTCGGTCGGATACGATTTAACAATTCACAACATTTCTCACCTATCTGTGGATCGACATTTCGTAACTCCTCTATACTATGTTGAAATTTCCTTTAAACTTAACCTTCTGCATTCGAACCTATTCCAGTTCTATAGGTTCTTCATTTTGTAAATATTGTAGAATTGTAGGAAGAAGGAGGGGGCACCACCGGCTAACACCGGGAATCGAACACCGGGACATCACGATGTGAAGCTGATCAGCTCTTGCACATATCCACGGAACCCTCCAACTTTTCCTAATCTCCATACCGTGTTTGTTCTTGGGGGTCATGATACCACACTCGGCCATCCTGCAACGACATTTTCCCTCGAATGTCCGTCACAACGTGATCGTTTTTTAAGTGAAACTTCTTTAGGCGCGTTAGGTGCAAATACTCGACGCGGTAAGTGTAAAACCTCGACGCGGTAGGAGTAAAACCGATCTGGCGATGAAACGATGAAACGATGAAACGATTTAGTAAAACCTCGACGCGGTAGGCGTAAAATCTCGACGCGGTAGGAGTAAAACGATTTGGCGATGAAACGATGAAACGAAATTCTATTCTATTAGCATATACGATTGAGGGTTCGGCATTCCTTAATAAAGATTATGATAAAATTCCGATTATGCTAAGTGGAGATTTCAACGTGAACTTTGCATCGGAGCAATCAAAATTATTAATTGAATTTTTTAGAAGTAAATTAAGATTGGAAATGGTAAGTAATCCTAATGAAGCGACAACAAAATCAGGAACAACTCTCGATGCAGTATTTGCAAGACATTTAGACAAAATTGAATCAAGAATATTTATATTATATTTTAGCTATCACAAGCCAATTGTTTCAGTAATAGAATCATAGGAAATTAAATTTCATAAAGTGTTAATAAAAATTCGAAAAAAATTAAAGAAAGAAGTTTCACTTCAGCCATGTGGTCTAAGCACACACTAATTTTCTTTCTTCTTCTATTCTTTTTTGTTTGGTTTAATTTTTCTTTTGTATTTTTGTTCGGGGAGACTGCAGAATGTTATGGAAGAGAATAGGTTTAATATATTCAATAATAACAAAAATGGGGGAAAGCGTCATAGAAGGGGAGGGTTGAGGTGTGATAGACGTCGTCATCTGGTCACACTGGTTGCAATTCGCGAACCGCGGAATTTAAATATTTTTTTGTGTTTGTTTGGCCTCAGCGCCAGCAACACACAACTTGCAACTTACAACTCGCCTCGCTCACGTGCGACCTCTTCCCTACGCTCGCTTTGTTTTCGTCTTCGTCCGTCATCGTCGTTAGCGCCATCGTGCGGTGATCGGTGTTCCCCCCCATCGCGTACGAGCCTTCAAGTGTAGGATTGTAGGACAAAGGAGGGCACCGGACACACCGGAAATCGAACTAGGGACCTCGCGATTTGTAGCTGATCACATCCTGCACATACCCACGGAACGCTACGACTTTTCTCAATCTCCATACGGTATTTGGTCTGGGGGGTCCTGCAGAGCACAATATGAAACTGATACCTAGTACAATTCTTCAATGTTTAGTACCTACTGTGGGATCGGGGGCCCCCAAACTAAATACTGTATGGAAATTGGGAAAAGTCGATCTATAAAAATTGTAATGTCTATAGCCAATCACACTTTAATTATTAAAATTTATATTCCACAATTTTTTAGAGAACTTTGCACACCATGAGCACATACAGTAGCACAATCTAATGATTGCGTTCGTTGAATCACTGTTAAAACAGAAATTTAATGTTCTTTACCAAACTAAGTAGAATGGATTAAGCAGCGGTCAGCCGCGGCCGATGAAATGAAATTGCGAAAACAGAACGAGGATGAATCAAAACGTGCATGATCGAGCTTTCTGGCACAGTATTAATCTTCGCGATGTGCAATATACAGTCAGTCCCTTTAATATTCGTACAGTATTAAAAAGACGATAACTTGTTTAATATTGGACCATACGACTTGGACTTTTTTGAGAAGTTAGAATAATTAGTTTACTACATGACGTGAAAAAGAAATTTTAAAACAATTGCAATTGGTCGGTATTGCAGAGAAAATACTAAAAGTTGTGTTTTACAATTTTTTTATGTGGCTTATATTGAAAATTTAAAACATCCATTTTGTAGATCTGTATCAATTGTATACATTTTCAAATTTTCATCCAATTTGGATTACGTGGAAAACGGCGACAGGCATCGAATGACGTAAGAATCCTTCGATTTATTACAGGTTAGGGCCGAAAATTGTGAAAAGCTGCAATTTTCGCCATCTTCAAACACTTGTAGCTCATTGCAACGTTTGCCGATTTTGATGAAATATTCAGAGTGTATACAGTTGACACAGATCTACAAAACGTATTTGTTGAATTTTCAATATGGACCCACATAGAACAGTTATAAATAACAACTTTTAGTATTTTCTTTGTAATTCCGACCAATTACAATTTTTTCAAAATTTCTTTTTTTCAACGTGTACTAAATTAATTGTTCTAACTTCTAAAAAAAAATCCAAGTCACATGATCCAATGTTAAAAACGTAATCGTCTTTTAGAGTGTACGAATATTAATGGGAGTGACTGTAGAATGTTAGATAGTCGGTTTTCATCGGATGTTCCAGTTGGAGTAATACGAGTCAAATATTGGTCAGTCAAATTAAACAAAACTATCTCCTATGAATATAATACGTTAATGAAGCAAAGCATTACGCACGGTACAGCAATTAAGCGAACGGTATTATGCGCAACAAACTAACCAGATCTACTGAATACAGGGCGTTCCAAAACCACACAGATAAACTCAACGGTTAATGTAATTAGCTTTACAAACGAGAACCGGTGGTGGCGCGAGTTTGCGACGTAGATACTTGTAGAAAATACCATTTTCCAACCATAGTTTACGGAGGATTCATGTTCACAATCACCCTAACGTGATAATGTTGAAGTTCAAATGATGTTTCGTTTCATTAAAATCTACAGTGAATGTTAATGTTGAAATTCAAATGATATTTACTTTCATTCAACTTTATAATGATTGTTAATATGGAAGTAAAAATTATAGTTATACTTCAAGTTCAAATGATATTTACTTTCAATCAACTTTATAATGAATGTTAATTTTGAGGGTCGAAATGATGTTTAGGTTCATTAAACTCTACAGTGAATGCTAATGTTGAAATTCAAATGATGTTTATTTCCATTCAACTTTATAATGATTGATTATGTTGAAGTTAAAATTATGATTAGCTCCATTTAATTTAGTAATGAGAGTTAATGTTCAAGAACACATGATATTCACTTTCAATCTACATTATAATGAATGCTTAGGTTCATTAAACTGATCATTCAAATGATGTTTAGGTTCATTAAACTCTAAAGTGAATGCTAATGTTGAAATTCAAGCGATGTTTACTTCCATTCAACTTAATAATGATTGCTAATCTTGAGGGTCGAAATGATGAACTTTACAATGAAAGTCAATGTTGAAGTTCAAATAATGTTCAGGTTCATTAAACTCTAAAGTGAATGCTAATGTTGAAATTCGAATTATGTTTACTTCCATTCAACTTTCTAGTGATTGTTAATCTTGAAGTTAAAATTATGTTTAGCTTCATTTAATTTAGTAAGGATAGTTAAGGTTCCAGTTCAAATGATATTTAGTTTCAATCAACTTTATAATGAATGTTAATTTTGAGGGTCGAAATGATGTTTAGTTTTGTTGAACTTTACAGTGAAAGTCAATGTTGAATTTCAAATGATGTTTACTTCCATTCAACTTTATAATGATTGTTAATGTTGAAACCAAAATTATGTTTAGCTTCATTTAATTTTCTAAGGAAAGTTGAAGTTCAAGTTCAAATGATATTTATTTTCAATCAACTTTGTAATGAATTTTAATTTTGAGGGTCGAAATGATGTTTAGTTTTGTTGATCTTTACAATGGAAGTCAATGTAGAAATTCAAGTGTTGATTAGGGTTCATTGAATTTTATAATGAATGTTAATGTTGAAGTTCAAACGAAGTTTAGTTTCATTAAACACTATAATAAATATACATAATAAACTAACGAATATATTGAACATAATCAATCAATGTAAAGTTTATGATGAGAGATTATATCATTTTCCACCTGTTAAACACATTAAGATAGAAAATAAATTTCTGTTTCACTTCAATTTGTTGCAATTCTGGTAGAACTTTTTTTATTTCGAATAGAGATCTGCTGCCTATATAGACTGCGGGTTTTTTTTAACACAAAATAAAAATTTGTCTGAATTAATTGCAAGTTACAGGCCCTATATAGACCTGCATCTCTTCCCTCGGCAATTTTAATATGGTGGAAATAATACAACAGTGTCTTTAAACGCTTTAAACATTCTCTCTTTTGTGTTAGATTATCTCAATTTGATCATGAACGCATAAAATCCGTAGTCTAGTAACCAGCAAATCCAACCCCACCCATGCCAATGACTCTAGAGCACCATAAACGCAATAGTGTCTAACAATTGAAGAAGCTAGCATAACCAGGACCCGTAGAACTATCCGAGGACCCAAACGTGGAGTGACCGGTACTGGCAGAGGATCAAGAGCGTCTCGCACGAGGGTGAAACGGTCGAGTATGGAGATTCGATTAGCATCGTGTAAATTGATCCAATTTACGTGCACTCGCCGGTTGCAAGCTACTGGAAGGTAGCAGTTGTTCTGTGAAGGTCGCCTGTGTCGCAGCATAATCACGAGAGCAGGCGAACAACGCGTTTTCATAACGGGACACGTACGCAACGGCAAATGTAACTGCAACGGCAACGAGCTCAAGACTCGAGCGATCTGGCGTGAGATACTGGGTCGGATTAGCGAGTAAACGAATACGAGAGCCTGGCTGGCAGCTTGGATCATTCTAGTCACGAAGCTGCCCGTCTGATGAAGTCCTGAAGTTTTACGACCTTAATAACAACGCTGCAAGAGAGGAGGGTTCAAGGGCAGTTTAGACGGCGAGGCAATCTACATCAGCCGGCGCTGCGAGTCACTTGTTGAGTTTAGTTTCCAGTTTTTATGCTGTGCTACCACCGTGTCTACGCGTAGTCGACGACGACGACTATAGGATGAATGCTATACAGGGTGGGCCAAAATGAGTGGTGGTGCTGGTCGCCTCTCACATAAGGGCAAAATTCCCTGATAAGGCCTCCACACGTAATCCCGCATCTTGAAATGTTTGTTGCTTATAGCAACGCCAACCGTTGCTAAATGTGAAGAAAATATTTGTACATAAAAATTGTTCACTTAAGGCAGGCAGTACCAACCAGTAGATCCGGAGCTATTCGAAGCATTTTCCCCGCTTAGGTTTTTCCCCCACTCTTAGACTTCATCGTTATAATGTATAGTAGTGGGAAGCTCCCACCACTAGAGCTACGCGGCGCGCGCAGCACTCACTCTACGACCGTACGTAGTAGTGGGGAGAGGTTCGATGGTGGGGACCTTGCAGTTCTCGGAGTTGAATACGTTGGAACTCCCTGACTTAAGGGTTTAAGAGGATAGGCGTGCTGCAACCCCTGATAAAAATTATACATTTGAAAATCGCATAGTTTTTTTTCTAATTCAACCCATCAGATTTTTTGACATGTTAGAAGAAATTGTTTTCTAAATAACGGGCAAACAAAATTTTGAGAAAATTGCTCGTCGGAATGGCGAAGAAAAGAGAAGAAGTTGGTTTTTACAATTTTTTTATCCGAGCATGTAGTGAAACTTGAATCAAAGCGTTTTGTCGATCTATGACAATTATATACACAGTGAAAATTTCAAGGAAATCAGTTAACTTTGTTACGAGCTACAAATATTTAATAGTAGCCACACCAGGGAAAAATTCTCTGAAATCGAAATGTATGTTCCAAAAAATTTTTTGTACCAGAAAATCAATATACTGAAACAGTTTCACTCAGTTTCGCTTCTTAATTCCATATACTCTGTTAGACGTGTTATAGTCGAATAAATAGTGCTGCAGTTTTCGTAAATAATTCATTGGTATCCCCACAACATAATTTTAAACGCTTCACTTGCGTATTAATTTCACACGTCACAAGGAAGATTTTTATAAATCTTGCACGGTGTGTATTTACAACACACGCTGCAAAACAGGTGGTACGAATTAGATCAAGAATAAAACGCAAATCAAGAATAACAGAGATGCGTTGGACGCTTCAGAAAATTGGATTCGAAGATTTATCAAATACGCGTGCTGTAGAATAGATATCGGTCGAAGCGTCTGATCATAACTTGTAGATTCTACTTTTGGTCAACTCCAATGTAGGTGTATGAGAACGCGACGAATTTTTCAAGTCAATTTTTCTCGAAAACGAAGCCTCCAACGCAATTTTATAATTCTTGATTTGCGTCTTATTTTTATCTGTGCTATCTACCCGACCTATTTTGTACCAACCATTTTGGTACAACCTGTATACAGACATCGGTGCAAGAGAATCGCGTGCTGTCAGCCGGATGGAGACTGTTGTCGCGGCGAGAAATGGTCGAGACGTAGTGCGTATGTCTCGGAATTATGGTCCGGGAACTTTTTGTCTTATCATTGGGACTGCTGGAAGCAAAACGACCAGTTCCAAGGGTCGGATAAAAATTGCAGCGCCATGGTTTTCGCTGGCTTAATGCAGTAGCAGTTTTTTAGTCGGACGGAAGTCGCACGTTGTTAAGCGCTTTACTCTTGAAGAGTTTATTTTAAATCATTTGTGTCAGGTTAAATAATTTATATTTAACGTAGTTACTGGCATAACACAAGAATAAATTGAAACGTGTAGTACAGATAAGTTATTATTAGACTGTGGATGTTTATGCAATTTGCAAATTTGGAAAAGGAATGTAAAGAAGATAGAATCAAATAAAATCTGGTTTTCGGTTTTGTAGATCTAAAAGAAATAAAAGAATGTACTAAATTCTGTCAAAATTTAGATTCTAGCATTTTTGGCAAATTTGCGGGAGCCGTGAATGCATAAAGATCCGCAGTCTAGTTATTATGTAGAGATAGTAGTGTAGATCTGTCATTGGTCCAACAAGACAAAATTTTACTTTTCATAATGATCACAGTTTAATTGCGACAAGAAAAATCTAATTAACGACACAGGAAAATAGAAGTCATCAGTCTTAGCCTCATCCGGACTAGGCACAGTGAAATGTATCAGACATTGGTCAGATAAGCCAAAATTTAACTTTTCATAAAGATCGGCAATATAATTACACCACAGACAATCTAATTAAGAACATAAGGAAACAGAAGACACTAAGCTTTTGTCTTATCCATACCAGGCACAATAGAATGTATGGGGTATTTATCAGACAAGTCAAACATTGACTTGGCATAAAGATCGGCAATATTATTACAACACAGACAATCTAATTAGCAACATAGGGAAACAAAAGACACCAAACTTTTGTCTAATCCATGCTAGGCACAGTGGAATGTATCGGGCATTGGTCAGCCAAGCCAAAATTTAATTTTTCATAAAGATCGGCAATATAATTACAACACAGACAATCTAATTAACAACATAGGGAAATAGGAGACACCAAACTTTTGTCTAATCCAGACCAGGCACAGTGGAATGTATCGGGCATTGGTCAGGCAAGCCAAAATTTAATTTTTCATAAAGATCGGCAATGTAATTACAACACAGACAATCTAATTAACAATATAGGGAAACAGAAGACACCAAACTTTTGTCTAATCCAGACCAGGCACAGTAGAATGTATCGGGCATTGGTCAGGCAAGCCAAAATTTAATTTTTCATAAAGATCGGCAATATAATTACAACACAGACAATCTAATTAACAACATAGGGAAACAGAAGACACCAAACTTTTGTCTAATCCAGACCAGGCACAGTAGAATGTATCAGGCATTGGTCGGACAAGCCAAAATTTAACTTTTTATAAAGATCGGCAATATAATTACAACACAGACAATCTAATTAACAACATAGGGAAACAGAAGACACCAAACTTTTGTCTAATCCAGATCAGGCACAGTGGAACGTATCGGGCATTGGTGAGACAAGTCAAAATTTAATTTTTCATAAAGATCGGCAATATTATTACAACACAGACAATCTAATTAGCAACATAGGGAAACAAAAGACACCAAGCTTTTGTCTAATCCATGCTAGGCACAGTAGAATGTATCAGGCATTGGTCAGACAAGCCAAAATTTAATTTTTCATAAAGATCGGCAATATTATTACAACACAGACAATCTAATTAGCAACATAGGGAAACAAAAGACACCAAGCTTTTGTCTAATCCATGCTAGGCACAGTGGAATGTATCAGGCATTGGTCGGACAAGCCAAAATTTAACTTTTGATAAAGATCGGCAAAATAATTACAACATAGACAATCTAATTAACAACATAGGGAAACAGAAGACACCAAACTTTTGTCTAATCCAGATCAGGCACAGTGGAACGTATCGGGCATTGGTGAGGCAAGTCAAACATTGACTTGGCATAAAGATTCACAATTGTTCTCAATTTTTGAGAAATTCTCAAAACATAAATTCTGAATCCTTACACTTTCTTCACAAATGGTCATAATAACAATAAGAAGAAATTTACAAAAAGAAACAGTTCAAGACCGTTAACAAATGAATCATTTTTTAGGGAAAAAAGAACTCAAAATTCCCCAAGATAGAAAACAGAGAAATTTCGTAAAAAAAACGAAACTGCATATCGGGAAATCGTATGTTTACACTCGTGTAGAACAAATTGACCGTGCGTGAGATAGCTAGGGCGCATCGGTGACTAAACGACGCGAGATATGCAATCTTCCCTGCGTCGAGTAAGTACGTCACTGGTGTGATACGTGTAATGAGCGGAACGAGAGTGTGTGTGCATGTTCCGCGATACTCGGCGTAAAACGTTTCTGCATGCAGTCGTCGAGGAAAAACGAAAGAGGATCGTCGCGAAATCGGGAAGTATACGACTGGCATTGTACGTTCGCTCATACCTAAAGAAAGGACTGCTGTGACTGTTTCGAAACGCGAAGCTTGGATTTCTTTGGTAGAAGCCTTCTGATACGAAACATCAGTCTCCGCTGCACTGAAACTATTTTTACCCTTTCGTTTCCTATCGTTCGACAAAATGGTTGTTGTGAAGCCTCTTTACAAAATCTTTTTCAAACAAGTAGTACAATCGTCTTAAAATTTCTTCGAATTTGCATTGACAGTATTCTCGAAACACTGTTATCGAAATCTTCTCATAAACCATTTTCCAGTTAAATAGTCTATTCGTCTTCAATTTTCTCTGAATTTACGTTGACAGTAATCTCTAAACACTGTCATTGAATTTTTCTCATAAAACATTTTCCAGTTAAACAGTTTAAACGGCTTTAAACTCCTTTCAATTTACATTGTCATTATTCGTTCAAAGGAAACAAAGCACTGCCATTCAATGTCTCTAATAAAACATTTTCCAATTAACCAGTCTAACCATCTTCAATTTTCTTTGAATTTACATTGACATTATTCTCTAAACACTGTTATCGAAATCTTCTCATAAACCATTTTCCAGTTAAACAGTCTAATCGTCTTTAATCTCCTTTCAATTTACATTGTCATTATTCGTTTAAAGGAAACAAAGCACTGTCATTCAGTGTCTCCAATAAAATTTTTTCCAATTAACCAGTCTAACCATCTTCAATTTTCTTTGAATTTACATTGACATTATTCTCTAAACACTGTTATCGAAATCTTCTCATAAACCATTTTCCAGTGCAGTAGTCTAATCGTCTGTAATTGTTTTTAATGAATTTACATTGAGATTATTCTTTAAGAGGAACCAAAGTACAGACATAAATGTCTCTTAAAAAATCTCTTCCATTTGAATAACCTAATCGTCTTAAGTTCCTTCGATTTTCTATTCAGATATTTAATATATTTTCAATTAAAGCGTACATTTCTATTATACTAAAAAGGACCCGTACTATTTTATAAATTTGAGTCCTCGATTTTCATTAAAATCGTTAAAAATAACGAAGTATGTTCAGTATTCCATAAAGGTACGTTGAAGAGTGACATTCCGCGAATTTCATGAAAATGAAGCTTTAATGGAAGAGAGCTTTTGCAAAAATATTTCGCATAGTTTTTCATCCGCCATCGTTTATATTCGACGGATGAAAACGGCCCTCAAAAAGTACCGTAAAAATGAAGGAACACATTAAAAAGATATTTCAGAAGTAATTTAAATCGAATGAAGATTAAAGTAGAGGAGAAAAGAATATCACTAACGTTAAAATTGTACCGATTTCGAGAGCGTAAGAATAACTATGCAAATTTTTTGAAACGGCACAGGTTCTTTCAAAGGTGAGGAAGAACGTGGGAAATATTGATACGAATTTTTATTTTGTTGCGAGCAGGGCGATCGTAATGGGACATTCGATTGTATGAATGGTAATTAGCCGGCTCCGGGCAGTTGTTCTTTTTCGGTATCGTGCTCGCGCGGCGGTCCGCGTTATTTCCGCGAACGACCGCAGCTAATTAGAGTCCCGATATCTCCGTAGAAATTTGCGGCGTGTACGCAGGCTATCCCGAAATTCCTACTCCGAAATCCGGCATTCCGCTCGGCGCGCGTTCTCGTTACGCGCGAACGACTACTACAAAGAACAGGGAAATGCCGACTGCACGGCCGCAACACAAGGGAAAACTCGCCGTTTCGTATGGATGGGCTAGCCCGGTTACACGCAAACGCTCCGCACAATCAAGCCGCTTTCAAACATTAATAAAATACTTCAACCTCTACTGCAAGCATTCCAGTATGATGGGCCTCAAGTATCTCGTGGAAGGTCGGGCTACGTGGACCGTGAGGTAAATTGAAATTTCCGCGGATAGATATAACCAGCCCACCCCTCACCCCCCCACGCTTCTATGGCTCGCACTTCCGATTCATGCACATTAAACTAATAACGCCACCGTATCGTACCTTCGTTCTGTTTTCTGGCTCCGTTTAATTGCCCGAGGGAGTCCATGAGATCGTTCGTCCAGAAAAATAGACACTTACGAATATTTTTATTGTTGAACCGCTGGATGTAATTTTGCAATATTATTACTGCATTTAGACGACCTTGTTCAGAGTGAGTAGAAAATGTTTCAACTTGAACAGTCAAGTTTTTAATGGGGTCCAACAATTTATTTGAGCACGTTTTTCGCGATGTGCCCAAGCAAGGTTATATACTTGAAAAAGAAGTATTACTATAAAAATTTTTAATAATGAAACCACTGGATATATTTTTATGAAATTTTTAATATATTTGAATAATGTCTTGAAGACTATGTGAAAAAATTTTCGCGTCTAGAATTTCATTTTTTAATGAGATGTAATGATTCATTGGAGTAGCTTTTTTATTACGACAAGCTCAAGTGGTTGTGCATGATTATGTGCTTGAAAAAGAAATACTGTTTCACGAATTTTTAATAGCGACATCACTGAGCATACACTTTTGCAATTTTCATTACATTTACATGGTTTAATGAGATGTAACAAGTCTCTTCTCCGACTGAATCAAAAGGTTGTATAAGATTATTCACTTAAATAAATGCAGTTCTTTAGGAATTTTCAATAACCAAACCATTGAATATAAAATTGTGCAATTTTTAATATACTTAAACAATATAGTGAAGTTCATGTACAAAAATTTTCGTCTCAAAAAATTCAGTTTTTGATTACATATAACAATGTTCTTTCAAGAGTCTTCTTTTGCATGATACGCCACCACATGCATCTTACGTTATCACCTATCTCCTTACATTTTAATACATATAGTTAGCACGTTTATTGTCTATGATATATTAACCCTTCATGGACGGGAATTATTTTTAACATACTTTTCGATTGAATGAATATATTTTCCTTGTGAAACGAAATTGTTTATTTAAGAGTGAAGTATATGAAAGAAATGAATGGAAAAGTCTTGCGATCGGTAAAAACTTGTTTGATATTTCTTGAGAGTAGTAATTTCTTTAACAATGACTCGCATTCTTAAAACGGTAAAATTGCTAAGGCGGCTGTCGGCAGACATGCGTCCGCAAAGAGTTAATAAAAGCAACAGGAGCGACGAAAACGAGCAATAACAAATAATTCTTCTCAAAATCTGTCTTATCATTCGACATTCTACAGAACCCTACCTCGTCATTTACTTTTTCCTGCCACATTCCGTTTCTCCAAAGTCCACGAAACCTGCAAATTCCGTTGTCACGCCAGAAAACTGCATCTACGGTTTTTGCTTGGGGTCATCCTTCGTAGAATTACTGCACTGTTCCAAGTTCGAGCAGATTAAAGCTCAGAAAAAATTTCTCTGGACCCGTGTAATTCTTCCGGAGCTTCTCGGTACACAGCCATAAATCTCACGGGTATCGTCTCGATACGTAAAACGCGCGCACGGTGTTGTCCTCCGTATGATCGCGTTCTTTTAAGAATTGATTAGGCTGTACGGACAGGGAAATTTACTGGCAGAATAAGAAACTGGGGCATTCGATATTCCATCGTTCCCGATCGTTCGCTCTTTTCGCGAAGCGTTTCGTAACGACGCGGAGCGCAAAGATGGACGCTCGCGGCCCGCGAAATTCGGTAATAAACGAGTATCTCATTTCTCGACGGGATAAAGTAATCCAGATTTACGGTCCCGGTTTTAAGAATTATTTTTTATGGACATCCGCGTCGCAATCAGTCGTGTTTAATGGCGGCTGAACGCGTTTTACGCTCTTCGGGGGAAAAAAGAGTTGCCCCGCTTTTTAAAACCATTCTCGGCATTCTCCGCGCGCACCTCTCGATCCTTTTACGAGATTTTATAATATAAAAATTTGATTAAACGGTTCGACGCGTGTACAGCCGCTGGTGAAAATTTCCACGGATCCACTTTATCGATATCAAAAAGAAAGAACTGATTCTGACATTTGTTCCACAATCGTTTAGTAGTGAGAATTAATTAGAGTCTGAAACAACAATAATATTTATTTGTTTTATCAGCAACATATAGGTAAATCAGAAGCATAAAATCGTGAAATTTAGTGTACCTCGAGCGTAGGTATTAAAGCGTATGAAATCTTTTATTATAATTATTTCAAGTAGATCGTACACTTTTATTTAAATTCAAGCTTCTGTTTAATATCTGAATTTCATAGAAGTTTATTGCTTTCATAAACTTTTTTTACGTCTTGAATCTTTGTTTCTCTTTGTGTGTTTAAAATCTTTAAAATATTATATAGCATGCGTCTCTGTTAAATTTTTAAGTTGTTGCACTAAAATCAAATGAATTTTATATAAACGTGCCGCACAAAAATCTACAAGCCAGTAATAAATATTACGGTACAAAATTCTAGCTATTTCAACGTGTTCTATTTGTATTTTTGGAGGTACGTTTACAATACAGGATTATCTTGGACAAGAATATTAAAAGTCTTGTTCTTTTGTCTAGTTCTAATTAATATGCCAATGAATGTTTAAACATTGTCTGGATCTGAGCTCCTGCAATATACAATAGTCACAAATATGAAAATAGAAAATTCTACCTGCCACAACATGTTCATTTCTAAATTTTTATAGAGTTGTACCGGTATAAACATTAAAGTGAAAACTTCTAGCTGTTCCAAGTTATTAATTTTTAAATTTTTGCCGAAATTGCAGTGGTATAAATATTAAAGTAAAAAGTTCTAGCTGTTCCAAGACGTTCATTTATAAATTTTGTTGAAGTTGTACTAGTAACAAAGATTACAATAAATAATTCTAGCTGTTCCAACGTGTCCACTTCTAAATTTTTATGTAGTTGCACCACTATAAATATTAAAATGTAAAAGTTCATCTATTCGAGCATATCCATTTTTGAGTTTTTAGGAAGTAGTATTTTATTATATTATTAGTATATTAATAGAGTACCAGAAAAGCTAGTCAATTTTAATTGATAGAGCAACGAAGATGTACACCAAGATGTCCAAAAGCATGTTTTACGAATTTGTGTCAACTATATTCGATTCAGCAGGATGATGTCGATTCAGCAGTATGATGTCGATAAAGAAGATATATATTTCAGGGTTCTATGGTTAATAGCATACTTCATGATCGTGTGGCTGATGTGGATATTCCTTCCGCTAATTTTCCGGGATTATTTCAACTCGTACATAACAGTCACGCCGGAGTCGGAAGCTTTTCCAACCGAGAACATAGAATTTCCCGGTAAATATTCCGAGGCATGATAATTTCGTTTCGTGCAATACTCAACAGCTTGGGATTACTTGGAATTGGACCGTGGATGTTTATGCAGGTTTGCTGTTTTTTATTTTTATACGAATGCATTTACAAGAATGAAACGAAATAAGAAAATAGGGATGGCCTTATTTCCCTACCACTGCGACGGGCAATGGCGCGCTTTATTAAATTCAACAGAGAACGAGAAGTCTAATTAAACGGTATTACTAAAGCAAATCATTCTTATCAGAATTTTCAATTGGTTCCGCGCCGGCAAATTGATTGTAAACAACTGGGGAATTGTTCAAAAATCCACGGTCCCTTGCAGAACCTCTTAAGCTATACAGAAAGCAAAATTCAAAAGGTAAAGTACTTTATTTACAAATGATTTTGTGCTGTATCTGTTTTAGACAGTTCAGTGATGATTCTAGTTTAAATTGCAATTGAAATATTAAATTCCTTTGGTACAGATTTTAAATTGCAGACTACTGTAAACAATAGAAAACTATTTAAAAATCCACAATTCCTGCAGAGCCTGTAATGAAGTTAGACACAGAAGAAAATCTTTTCTCTTTAATTACAAATTATTTTATGTTGTACCTGTTTCATACAGTTCAGTGATTATTTTAGTTTAAATTGTAATTGAAATATTAAATTTCTCTGGCACAGATTTTATATTGCTGACTACTGTAAATAATAGAAAATTATTTAAAAATCCACGATCTCTGCAGAGCCTCTAATGTAGTTGAACACAGAAGAAAATAGTTTCGCTTTAATTACTAATTATTTTATGTTGTACCTGTTTCATACAGTTCAGAGATTATTTTAGTTTAAATTGTAATTGAAATATTAAATTTCTCTGGCACAGATTTTAGATTGCACACCACTGCAAACGATAGAATATTATTTATAAATCTACGATCTCTGCTTTTTGAATTTTGAACACCGAGTATCGATAATAGTCCACATATTTGGCTCGATTAAAATTCAATATTACTTCGATGGCACTTTCGGTTCTGCCATACTAGTGCAAAAGCAGTGAAAAATGTGCAATTTCTTTGTTAGAAATTTTAACATTTCCAGAGTCTTCACCACTGGGATCGATTCTAGATGATTACAAAAGTACACTACGGATTTTATTAATTTCTAGTAAAAATAGTTTGGTGCATTTTAAAACAAGAGAAAACTTAAGACAAGTGAAGACTAAAAATATACTGATTTCATAAAATATACTGTGTTAAAATTATTCAAGAAAGAATTAACTATGTATCTGGCTCTCATCTTTTGCAATCCATGCAGAACATTTTTAGTTTGCATACAGATCTACATTATAATTATAAGACGTTTTGTAATCTCTGGAATCGATTCTAGACAAATAATGAACTCTTCAAAACCATTCGTTTTTCGTGAATCTTCTGATGGACTGACGAACAGCCAAACGCCGTTCCTATTTGAAGCACAAAATCCAAACTTTGAATTGAAAATTTGGTAATTATATAGAAAAGGTCTGCGTACTCCGATTTTGATGAAATTTTAATATATTAAAGATTTCGCCATTTTGAACAACTTTTTCCTTTTCCAATATAGGGGGGTCGCTTTTAGTTTTCGATATATTTGCAAAAAACTATCGCTAATATTGTATTCAATTTTTCGTATTCCTGCACGCTCCGCGGCAACGTAAACCTGTTCCGGGGCCGCATCTGTTTTTGTTTTGATTGTAAACACGTTGTGGAGATGAGAAGCGACAATACCACACACACACACACACACACCCAGTGCTTAACACGCACTCAGTGTTTCTAAAAAGAAGGTTCTCACATTATACAATATGAAATAACTGAGACCAAAACAGCATACATGTATTATCCAACATACGATACCACACACACCCACCCAGTGCTTCTCAGACGAAGGTTCTCACATTAAACAATATAAAATCAACTAAAACCAATGCCAATTTGTTCTACAATCAAATGCGATAATATAGTACATGTATGCTGTATTGGTCTCAGTTGATTTTATATTGTATAATGTGAGAACCTTTTTTTTAGAAACACTGAGTGCGTGTTAAGCAGTGGGTGGGTGTGTGTGGTATTATCGAAAAAATAATAAGGCTTTGTATGTATGACCAGAGTGAGACCCTGTTTTCTCTCTCATCTCCACAGCGTGTTAAGAAAAAAAAAGTAAACAGGCGTCGCGCCGGAGCAGCCTTACGTTGCCACTGAGCGTGCGAGAATACGTGAAATTCAATACAGTATTAGCAATAGTTTTTTGCAAATATCTCGAAAAATAAAAGCGACCCCCCTACATTGGAAAAGGAAAAAGTTGTTCGGAATGTGTTGCTCCATAACATATTAAAATTTCATCAAAATCGGAGTACGCAGACCTTTTCTATATAATTACCGAATATTTTATTGGATTATAATTTAACACTTATACGAAACAATTTCGAGCCGAATTCTAGCTGCGCAAATGATCCCAAGCTTTCTAAATGAAATAAATCATTTTATCGGAGCCATTGCATTTTCAGGGGTCGCGATATGCAGTGTCAACAGAATAAGTCTTCGCAAGGCGACAATGCTCGCGGCGGACATGTGAGAAATATATAACAATAAACGTTAAAAAAATGACATGCCGAGAGAGCGAGGATGGGTCGGTCTGCAGTATCGATTCCGTTCTACAGGACAATTCCAATGATTGCGCGTGAAGCCGCGACCCTTTCAGCCACGCTATCTCTCTAATCACTTTAATAATCACCGTGTTCGCCGTAGTTTCATACCGAGCCTGTTTATTATTCCGGAATAGAAAGTTGTTGAAGTTATCGATTCATGCCCCAGGCTTTAATGAACGCGAACTTGCGCTAATTGAATAATAGCCCTGGCCAATTTATCAAATTCACGGCAATTTAGCTAAACTTAATACACGGTGATACGGTGATTCATTGATGTGGTTTACGGTCGCCGGGAAATTTCTTTGAAGGAAAATCAGGCCGGGAACAACTTTGTTCCAGTGAACTTTTCACTCATCCTATATAGGGTGTCCCAGTTAAAGAAAGCCACCTAAATATCTCTATTATTATTTGCGACATGGAAGATGTTCACAGCACAATTTGTATGGTATTAACTAAGAAGCAATACTCTGAAAAGAATAATTTGTTTGTGGGGTCATGTATTTTACGTTTTTCTTTTTCAAGGACACTCACATTTTTTATTAGGAAAATGTGTATTTTTCTGTATTATATGTTTTGTAGTAGATGAAAAAGCACATTTGACTATGCATGGATTATGACCTTCAGATGACCTTGAACACCAGTAATGCGATAAAATTATTGGTATCAAAATCAGTTGTTACGGAAAAAAACGACAGCCATTGAAAAATATGTAAAAATCGAAAAGCTGCAATGTTTACCATCTTTAAACTCTTGTAGCTCATGCAACTTTGATTCTAATGAAATTTTCAGAATATGTAGAATTAATACAGATCTACAAAATATGTTTTCAAAATGTTCCAAACAGGCCCGCGTAAAAAAGTTGTAAAATACAACTCTTAGTATTTTCTGAGCAATTCCGACCAACAGCAATTTCTTCAAAATTTCTCTCCCACGCCATGTAGTAAACTAATTGTTCTAACATCTCAACAAAATCCAAGTCGTAGGGTCCGTTATTAAAAAAGTTATCGTCTTTTTAAGAGTGACCAAATATTTATATGAGTCACTGTAGCTATTCGAGACTACATAGGCATACAATAAATATAAATTTCCTTCTTCCTTAAGTATTTTTAAACAACAATGGAGTTCTAATCACTTCAACCGTAAAATAAATCATGGTATAAGGAGTTAACATTTTTAGTGCCACGTCGAGCATGTACGACCGACATAATTTATTTTACCAATCTTGGAAATTCATTTTTACTACAATCTATTAAGTAAATCAAATTCTATTAGGTTTTATGAGGTATGAAAATATTACAAGAAACGTATGTTACGATAAACATTGTCTCGTATATTCCTGTATTATTAAACAATTTCTTTTGATCTTGTGAGATTTTTATGGGCGTTAGTATGCCACTGGACGTGTTAAAAATTATTGATTTGTGAACAGGTACGATACAAATGTGTCGAACATGACTGTAGACGAAATACTTCACGCAATTAAAGACCTCGGACATTTGTACAATACTGATTTTACGATGGCCAAAAATTGTACAGAAATTGGTGGACTCTTGTCGGTGGTTTACGGCAATTATTATAATATTTCTGAGATAATGGAATACGTGAGTAAAATTGAATTTGAATTGTAATTCTCGAATTCTAATTGTCGAGTCTTTTGGATAGTCTGTCTATAGGGTTTATGAGGCTAAATAGAAATTATATGCATCGATTGCAAGATACAGGGACCACGTAGACATTTATTACTTTCCTTAGTAATTTTAATCGCTAGAAAATAATGCGACAATATTTTTTCACATTCTTCTACACGATAAACGCCGAGCAATCTTGTTTCGCCTTATATTTCACTTTTAATTTAAGTTTAAATACGAAAATATGACTGTGTATAAGTACAATACTTGCTTACCCCATTCAGGGCCGGCACAAGGCTCGATGCAAGTGATGCACAGCATCAGGGTGCCCTCGTAAGGGGGCGCCTTGCAAGATTATTATTTTCAATAAAATGTATGCTGTTTTAAAAATATTTAAATGTCAACCAAATTTAATGTCAAAATTATTTATATTATATTAAGTTATTAATAACAATATTATATTTTGATTATTATTTCTACACGAAAATAAGCTACTATTATCTTTAAAAAAATATAAGCGGGGGGGAAGGCGCAACAAAAGAACTTCGCAGAGGGGGTCGACTAACCTAGGGCTGGCACTGACCCCGTTTCTGTTTAATCTGTTTCAACAGAATCCATTAACTCTAAATCTACCACTGAGGGTGATATGTCCCATTTTAGATTTTTTATTTCACAATTATTGAAGTTATCAAGATGCTTCCACTGAAAATGATTATACACTATATTAAAATGAACATTATAATAAAAATAGCGCAAAATATAAATAAATTCAATCGTGCCATTTTTGTAAGGCAACGCATACTAGTCAGATTTAATGATCAGTAGGATTAATTCTAAGAGTGTGTGAACAATTTTTAATGTTATATAAATTATGTATTATTTATTGTTTCGTAAATTCGATGCCGCCAGCCCTCAGGGACCTGACATAGCGTTTAACGTATTGAATGTTTTTACCGTTTCGAATTCGATGTAGATGTTTTTGCTACAAATGCATAAAATCCGCGGTCTAATAATTACAGTTGACGCCAGAATGCTCGAGTCTGCTAATGACTTGCGTACTAAACGGCGTGAAGAGAAACTGTTCCGACATCTTTTCTGTCAGCAAAACGCAGGATGGTTTCTGTTGCACTTTCAATTACTTCGACGATGATAATGATAATAGAACGTGAGTTGAAGCTCAACTTTCGCACGATGCTCGTATGTTTTGTGCTAATTTGTTTGATGAGAGTTGACGTATTGATACACAGCTACAAGCTTGCGGAAGAAGTGGGCGAGGATTACGGTCTTATAGTGACGATGGATCCAATGCTGGATGATTATTTTTATTCTATGATGCCTATCATTGGCTTTAAGGTAATAATTAGCAAGGTAGAGTATGATGCTAATAACCTAAGCTACGGCAGCACTGCGACCCGAATGAACAAAACAACATCCAAGCCTACAGAAAATTTATTCTATCGATTAAAGTATTACTTCGAGCAATGGAGAGGCGGAGGAGCAGATTAATTACCAGACTGCGGATCTTTATGCAAAGTAAAAAATGTTTGCATTGCTTGTAGGTCACAGGAGCAAGATGGAAATTTCTTTCTTCTTTTAATGATCTTATTAACATCTTCCCTACCGACATTCATTTCAGCAACGGTGTCTACAGTTACAATATTCCATTAAATATAATGTATCATCTTGCAAAATCTAAAAGATTACTATCGCAGGCAAGTTATATAGGGTGGGGCACTATAAACAGGTCACCTGAATAACTCGCTTGCTTTTGAAGATAGAAGAAAATGCATCAGACCAAACTTACTTGATATCGAGGCGCTCGTAATCTGATGTCATTAATTTTTTTATAGGTGGAGACGTCAAGGAGATGTAAAGGTCAACTCTGCTTTTTTAAATGGAACGGTTATGGTTTTTTATTTACATTCTGATAGTGTGTTTCAAGATGAATACAATGACCTATTATGAAGGTCATTCAAGGTCACGCAAGGTCAACTGCAATAGAAAATAAAGTGTCTCAAAGCACTCTTCGAACACTACGACGATTTACATGTAACGTGTTATTTACGTATTCACTGCTACTTCAAGTGTTCAAAATGACGACTTTGAACTTGAAATTGGTCCATATTTCATTGATGGCACGCTACATAGTCATAAATACGAGAGAATCTTAAAAGACGTTTTGCCAGAATTGTTAGAGGACATTTCACTGGACATGCGACAGTCTATGTGATTCCAACAAGACGGATGGCCTGCTCATTCAACACGAAATGTTACAGAATTACTGAACGGGACATTTGAAGGTCGTTGGATTGGTCGATCAGGAAGTTAATAAATGGCCAGCAGGTTCCCCAGACCTGACACCACTAGATTTTTATTTGTGGGAAAAATTGAAGGAACAAATGTACCGCGAAAAACCAACAACCACAGTTGATATTCAAGAACGTATAAAAAGAGCTTGCTCTGTAATAGATACAGCTGAAATTTATCAAGCAGTATCATCAGTGTTGCAACGTTTTAGATTATGTCTCCGTGTTCAAGGTCGTCATTTTGAACACTTGAAGTAGCAGTCAATACATAAATAACACGTTACATCTAAATCGTCTTTATTTTCTATTGCAGTTAACCTTGCGTGACCTTGAATGACCTTCATAATAGGTCATTGTATTCGTCTTGAAACACAATATCAGAATGTAAATAAAAAACCATAACCGTTCCATTTAAAAAAACAGAGTTGACCTTCATATCTCCTTGACGTCTCCACCTATATGAAGATTAAGCACATCAGATTACGAGCGCCTCGATATCGAGTAAGTTTGGTCTGATGCATTTTCTTCTATCTTCAAAAGCAAACGAGTTATTCAGGTGACCTGTTTATAGTGCCCCACCTTGTATATTCTCCATATGTGATGGCAGGCGTAAAATTTTAAATCGTGTTAAGCTGAAACTAATACACTGATGTCCTTAAATTGTTTTAATATCGCCACTGTTTTAAATTGTACGTACCCATTTTTGGTATAAATGCATAAAGATCCGTTTATTTATCATTGATCAATATTTACCGATATTCTGAAATAAAATTTTGCAGCAATATGCAGAGTGTGCCAGCGGCATAAATAAATGCAACAGTACAATTCGTTTCGGAAAGCAACGATAACAGCGGGCACATACGATTTTCCGTTGTCCTTAATCACTATCCTTTTTCGAGCCAGGTCATCAACGATTATTGCGTTTTGTAGTGTGCGCGACCGCCGGTAAAAAAGACGGTGAAAGTCATTAGCGGCCGGGATACAGTGTAACGTTTTACATTGTAAAAAGCGGTTCGCCTGGGCGAGCCGCACCGTTACACCGTTCGAGTGATTTAACAATTCTAAGCAGCCTGCCCCTATAAAACAGTCTTTTCGAGAACGGAAAAAAATTTATCGCACAATTATTTCGTTGCCCTGTTTTTCCAAGGTACTTCGACTCTTAAATCGAGGCTGTACTTGCTCGATATGCAACGTACGAGGGAAAGAGAAAAGAAACGCATACGCAGGTGGGCGGGAAGAATAAACTTTTTTATGGGTCGCGTTTTATTCAAGGGTAGAAATAAACCGTAATCGCGTTTTTCGTCAAAGATTTTCAACGGCGATTTTCTCTAGATGATGCATTTCGGGCATTCGACCGAGCACGATGCACGCACACCGAGAACAAAAAAAAAGATGAGATAGATGCTCGCGCGGATTCGCAATGCGCTTCACCACTCGGAGATTTTTCGCAACTTTTTGAAACGCTGGAAAATGCACTTCTCTCTCTCTCTCTCGCTTTTTTGTCGATTTTCTGCGAGCATGTTCGGCAAGTTCGATTTTCACGTTTTTCGGAAACCATAAGGAATTACCGAGAAATTTTGTAAATTTGTTTAATCCTCCTGTTGCTTTACATTTAAGCTACTCGTGTTTACCATAAATGCATAAAATCTAGACAACTTCGTATAAACTAGAAATTTACATTTTACCAAAGTTAGTCTTTAGTATTTACGGAGGAAAATGCAGTGCTTACTAATTAGCAGACTGCGGATCTTTATGCGAAATAAAAGTTGTCTGCATTAATTGCAATAGATAGAAACTGTACGGGGTGAGGCACATAACTCGTGCCACCTAAATAAATTGGTTGCTAATGGTGATAGAAAAAAATGTATCAGACGAAACTTGCATGGTTTCGAGGGTGGCATAATCTCATATTAATAATTTTATTGTAAGTGGAAGCGTAAAAGATATATGGAGGTCAATTACCTTTTTTTTCAAATGGAATGATATATTTCTCTGCGTGCTATCTAATAGGGCGTTTTGAGTCGAGTTGCGTGACCTACGACTCAAGGTCATTCAAGATCGTTGAATATTTTCCATCGCACTTGACCCTCAATGATATTGCATGACCTTGAATCGTAGGTCATTGTACGTGTCTTAAAAGGCCGCATTATATAGTGTATATAGACATATCATTCCATTTATACAAACGGAGTTGACCTTCATATGACCTCTACGCGTCCACCTAAAAAAAAACTATTAACATCAGACTTTGCCACCTTCGAAACCAAGCAAACTTTGCCCGACACATTTTTTTCTATAAATAATAGAAACTGAGTTATTCAGGTTGCATGTTTTAAATGGCCTACCTTGTATAAACAGTCTTTTTCTCCGAACAATTGTATTCAATTGAAAATAATGTTTCTATTTTGTATACTCATTCCTATCATGAATGCATGAATTTATTCTAATCTACTAATAAGAAAAAATTGAATCTTTACCGGAAGCTCGATGTACAGTAGTGAGCATATAAATACGAAAATGTGAAGTGTAATGCTATTAAATCGTGATAACACAGGGTGTGGTTGAAAGTGGACAAACAATAATGATTCGCAAAATTGCATTCGCAATGAGAAAACTATTTTAATATATTGCAAAAGTAAGGTATGGTGCAAACGCGTGTAGATCTCGCAGAACACAAACAGAGAAGGAGGGACGAGAACAAAATAATAATTGTTAATGTCCAAGAAGAATAAAAAAAATCGCTGATTCTAAATTCCATGAATTCCACGAAATCGTATGATTTTTATTAATTTTCATGTATTGTCTTTTACGTGAATTCTAATATATTTTTTAGGTTATGGTATTTCGTCCACGCGATTACCCAGATACGCTCAGCGGAGGTGTGATGGAGGTGTTGGTCACACCACTGACAAAACGATACGTGCAATTGACAGCGCTTGGTCTGCACAGTAGCGACTCAATTCGATCGTACTCCGCAAATAAGCGGAAATGCATCTTTGCAGACGAGGAGGGACCGATTCACAAAGCGTATACGTCCAGCGACTGCATTGTCGCCTGTAGAATAAAAGACCTGTGGAAGTTTTGCAAATGCAGACCGTTCTTCTATCCTGATTTTGGCCTTGAAAAACGTGAGCCCGGAAAATTATAAGCAGACTGCGGATTTGATGCATTTATGACAAAAATGGGTGGACGCAATTTGAGATGGTAGAAAGATTAAAAGAATTTAAAGATATCAGCACATCTTTTACTGCTAAATAAAACTAGAAAAGAGAGGAAACTCCTATTTGGTTTCTATGTCCGGCAAGTAATACACAGAATTTTTATTTTGCATAAAAATCTGCACTATAATTACTTATGTAAAATAAAAATTGTTTGCACCAATTACATGAAACAGGAGACAAAAAGAAATTTCTTTCTTGGTATATTGATCTTAATAAGCTGAAATTAATAAATTAATTCCTCTGAATTCTTTCAATCTGTCTACTGCTTTAAATTGCAATTATTCATTTTCACTATAAATGCATCAACTACCAGGGATGGGCATTTTTGTCTCAATTGAGACAAGCCGTCCCCACCATAGCGTCCACTGTCCTCCACCAGCATCCTCCGTTACCATTGTGACGGATCTTCCTTTGTTTAAGGAAGTCCCGTCGGTCACCAATTTCTTAGTGACGGCCTAGCGCTAATTACGGGCGGACAGAAGGTCCGTGATCGTAACCGCGGGGGTCGTGCCTAAGCCCAAAGAAATATTTACCTACTCTTAGTAGCTGATTGTGGTAGCGAAGCCTAAGAGTAGGATTTTAAATAAAAGTTATAGTTTAACGCAACTCTGTCTTTAGGATCGGAAGTTATTGATGGATACATCAAATAATAATAATTTATCTGTAGATAACGTTCGACCAATTGTAACAATATATATATATATATATATATTTTAAACGATAATTTATGATACAAAGAATGGGATTTTATCGAAGGTCGAATAATCGCAATAAAATAACAATATGGAAATGTTGTTTAGATCTGAATGATTTAATGAAATAAGGCCTCTGATGACATTTACCAAGTGTATAATAATAACAGTCAATGAATATAATAATACTTAAACAATTAAAATAAATAGTTCGATTATGACAATAAAACATGTGTAATGAAATACAAATATGTACGAGTTCCTTCTTATTGGATTGTGCGTGAATGACGTCGCGATTTTTGTAAATTGCATGAATTATAAATGTTTAAGAAATTATGCCGAGAAACGTCTCGACCAAGTTGTGCGACGGTTTCCGCGTTTCAGCGAGGGAAAATCCCAAAATCAAAACGATTGCTAGAAACGCTTAGAGCCCCCGTACAACTTCATATTTCCCGATCACGCACAATTCAAATATTGAATATAACGGAAATATAAGGAACTTACCAAGCGTCTGTATAAGAATTCACACACTATAACGTGTGCTTGCCTTTTATATATATATATATATATATATATATATATATATATATATTTCAGTTATATGGCCTGTCTTCGCCAATTTAGTTTGCTGATCGATCTAGAAAGGAAAAGAATCACACAACCGTTATCTTGTCGTACGCTGTTCTAATGCGCGACACGTGGCTCTACTTAAACGATTATGAATTTAGAAATATTTGGCTAGTTTCGAAATTTACTAAAACTACTACTAGGTGTAAACCTAATAGGCAAAACGGTAATTTGACTATATTGATTTAACACTTTTTTTAGCTTTAAATAATAAAAAATAAGAAAAGTAACAAAGTCATGCAACGACAAGATCCCAAGAATTTTAAAAGTTTACATAACCGCAGTATCTACATACAGTCGGGTCCAATGGACCCGCTTGGTAGACAGAGGGTTAAGAAATGAATCTAACTTCGTCAAAGGCCGTACTTGCGTTCGATGAGGGGGAATCCCAAAATGCTAAAGCATTATCAAACGACAGTACCGCCGACGGATAGTGCAAAAGAATAATTAATTTATGTTCGGAACGTAACACCATAGAGGAAGGAAGTGCTTCGTCCGTGCCGAACAATGCGCAGGCCTCGCGCATGAAAAAGAGGTTGGTGGGAGAAGCAGGCGTTTGAGGGGCCCCTACCGTGCCCATCCCTGAACCACGCAGTCTAATAATTACAAGGAGTTATAATGCTTTGTATTCAGTCTAGAAATTTACCCTTCTATTGTGTCTTTGTGTAGAGTATAACAGGACTTGCACAGTGGAGGATATACCATGTATGAATAAGTATAAAGGTAACGTTAATGGAGTATTTATTTTCAGTATGCTAATAAATCAAGAAATAGAGTTGCAGATTTTGAATCTGGTAATTCATGACAATTTTTAATTTCTTGGTTTCTACCCAAAGTTATTCATATTTTCAGTACAGAGGTTCAAAGAAATTATACATGTGTGATACTTCACGATTTATGCATTTCATTAATATATATTTTGTTAACCCTTCGACGACGTTGCCTGCGTCTATTCTGTGCCAGAGTATTAAAATCGTCATCTACTTACTCAATTTCTGATGATTCAATTGAATAAATAACTATTACATGAAGAACTATAGGAAGACTAATGTTTGTACAAGAAGTAACTTCAAAAATGTGTTTTAAAAAATGTGCAATAAAGCTGAGAATGGTCTTAAACACCATCAATTGTAAAATTGCGGAAAGCGTCCGTCGTTCGAGGGTTAATAATTTTACTTATGGAACTCCATTTACTATTTTTATAATTATAGATAAGAGACACGATATCGTGCCATACGAGACGAAGACTTTAAAACACATAATAAAGAAAAATACAACGCTCTTTTGTGGCATGTGTTATCCCCCATGCGACGATGTAACTTACATAGTTACAACTAGCACCTATTCTTTAAATCCTAAGCAATTCGAGACCGGCTCAAAGTAAGAAAATTCATCAATGGATCATATCAAGAGAGTATTTGTAAAATATGTATTTTTAACAATGTTTCGACAATTCTTAGAGCATACGCGAATTACAGCATTTTGCACATATTTTTCGCCAAGGGTAGCACTCTATATTTGAAACAGGATGTCTCCTATGAGTGGTATCAATACATGAGTGAGTATAGTTCACGTTAGGACGTGTTTTCTTTATCAGCATTAATTATAAATTTATAAATTATTGTTTCATTATGGAAATCTACAACATGATACGTACAATATGAAGAAATAATGGTCTTGCAGGTGATATTGGCGGAATATGCCAATTATTTCTCGGCTGCAGTCTAATCAGCTGCGTCGAACTCGTTTACTTCATTTTACTCGGTCTAACTGAACTTTTGACGTCTGATTCGGATCCTGAGGCAAACGAGGAAGTTGAACGTCAGCATGTGCAGCCTTCCATGCAAGTTATCTATTGGAACGAGTTACTCCCACGATCGAGAACCAAGAAGCCATTAAAAAGAACACGGAAACTGCTCTGAAAATTCGTAATTGACAGTGAATCACAACGACTTAACGTATGTAGTAATTTTTCATAGCTCATCTTGCAAAGAACTTCAAAAGATTAATAAAATATGGCTAACGCAGGATAAATCTTGACAAACTTGGTTTTTTTAAAAATCCATCATATCCATAATATAGATCCTAGAAGCACGTTGAGTATTTTCATTAGCAGGAAAATTTTTCATGGGTAAAAGGATAGCTGCTCCATTACCAGTTAAATTTGATCATACAAATACACCCTCCCTATTATCACAATCAGGACAATTGTCCACAAGTAAATAGAAAAACTGCTCCATTACCACCATCACTCGAGCAATATTTTTACACAGTTCCAACCTCTTTCTAATTCTCGATTTATGAAACTTGATCATACAAAATGCAGTTAGTATTTTCACAATTAGGACAGTTTTCCATTAATAAAAAGAAAAATTGCACCATAACTAGCATCATTCGAACAATAATTGGGCTCAGTTTCACCCTCTTCGTAATTCTCGATTCATCAAACTTGATCATACAAAAACACCGTTAGTATTATTACAATTACGACAATTTTCCACAAGTGAAAAGAAAAATTCCTCCATTATCTGCATCACTTGAGCAAAATTCACGCTCGGTTTAACCCCTTTTCTAATTGTTGAATCGACAAACTTGTCGATCATATAATAACACCTTCAATATTTTCACTATCTGGACAATTGTTCACTATTGAAAGATAAATCGTTCCATTACCATTATCGTATGAACAACATTTTTACACAGTTTCAACTTCTTTCTAATTCTCAATTCGCCAATATTGTCGATCTTATAAAAACACAATCATTATTTCAATAAAAATAAAAATCGCTCCATTACCAGCATCACTCGAGGAACATTTTTACACAGTTCCAACCTCTTCCTAATTCTCGATTTGGCAAATCGGTCGGTCTCGTAGGAAACAATCGCGGAGGCCTGCAATTTGTTTTCCGAAGTACGTTCGAACGGCAGTGCACCGGAATAGAAAGTATAACGCCGCTCGGACGAGTGGAAATGGTTCTCCTGGCCGATCAAAGTTTGTTCCAGCGGCCGGAACTGCCGGCGATAAAAATCGCGGGCATCGGCGGCGGTGCTGCGCGATGCTCGACAAATTTCAGTTTCCCAGCAACGATTTGCCAAAAGTCTGGGTTACCGTTGGTATTAGATACGAAAAACGTATAAGTTCGAACCGTCAGAATGGAACGCGGGTCTCCACCGGAACAGTTTCCGTAACTTCTCCATCCGGAAAAGCGGTGTCAAGGGAGAGATGAGAGACGAGAGAAGAGAGAAGAGTATAGAATGCTTCGTGATGGGACAACGCTATGGGAGATCGTGGATAGCAGTGGGGTGTTATCAACGAGACACGTGCTAAACGTGCTACCGATTGAGGTTAGAGAGAACGAGATCGGGGGTGGACGGTTTGCAGAAAAATGAGGCCATCAAGAATCTGCCGCTGCAATAATCTTTGCGAACACGGTCGTCGGATATCGAACGTCCGGCTGCTTGCTATACGGGAACGTCCGGTCCTCTGCAAAAAATTCAACTGCTAATCGATGCAAGAAATAGTGTGGAGCCAGCAGAATATTTCGATCTTCCAATTTAGGCTAGATTCAACCATGAAAAGAATTTTTTAACGTTTTTAATAACCTTCAAAGAATGTTCTAGGAAGATCATGTATTTGGTTTTTCATCTGATACAGCATACAAAAATATCTCAACAGAAAATTAACACTTTGTTTATTGCTCAACGGCCGGCGACACCACAGTGGTGTACTGGACGGCATAGTGTTAATTGCTCATTATTTAATGCATTCAGGACATATCAACATTTCAATACAGAACGCAAGAGTCTCCGATTTCATGATTTTTTATTGAAAGTGTCTGAATCGTGGATAAAAGATCATGTACCTGTTCCTGAGCAAAACTCGGTGGTCGCTACTACATCGCGTGCGTCCCATCATGATTCGATCGACAGACTTTCCGGTCAGCTAAAACAACACCAGCTAACACTCATTTCCGAAACTAACAAACGAAAACGAAGAAACTGCCATGTATGTTCCAAAAACAAAAAAAGAAGGACAACAAATTTAATGTGCAAGTTTTGTGGAGTTGCGTTACATCTTAAAGATTGTTTTGCTGCATGAATCCCGAATCATCTCGGGAATCCCGGATATTCTTGGGGATCCCGGATATTTTACAGGATTTCCGAACATTTTCGGGAATCCCGCACACCCCTAGGTGGGTGTAATTTAAGATAATAGAAAGATTGAAAGAATTTGAGAACATCAACACATTTTTTACTATCGATTAAAACTGCAAACGAGAGAAACAGACTTCTATTCGGTTCCCACGTCCTACAATTAATGCGCAGAATTTACATTTTGCAGAAAAATCCGCAGTACGATTTCTAGACTGCCGATCTCTATGCATAATCAAAATTGCTTGCACCTTGCGCGTGTTTGTCAGTGTTCAATTGAACGAAAGTACAAGGCAGTCCGCGCTATCAGTGGTGCAAGGTGGGTTTCTATCAATCAGAAGGGGATGTTGTAGGTATTCGGGAAGTTTTGGTCGCATTTGATCCCGAGACCGTTCCAGGGACGCGGTTCCCGACGCTGAATACCACGAAACTCCGCAATTTTCCCCGATGCAATTCGAACTTTCCGTGCTCCGCGGCGTTCAAGAATTTTCGTATGAGCAAACAAAACGACGGGATTGTGTACACGCCGGAAGATAACCATCCGCGTCTTGCGCACCGCTAGCTAGAACAATCAAATTTGAGACCGCTCCTCCGGTTAGGGAAGCGCGCGCGCGCGTTCCCCACAGAGGAAAATGAGAATTGCTTTGCACGAAGTTTCGCGCGGCGGTTCCATTGCTTCTGCAAAACGGTTTACGAAAAATGAAAGAAGCTCGTCCGTCAAGAACTTGGTAAAATAAAAATTGTGTTCATGAATTGTAAGACACATGAGCCATATACAAATTTCTTCCTTGCTTTAATAGTTTTAGTAAGTTAAAAATAACACATAGATGTTCTTAAATTCTTTTAATTGTGGCGCGTATCCTGTGTCCGCACGATGACGGAGTCGATTGTCGATCGATACGACGGAGCGTACATAACCTGGTTGGTTGGTTGCGCATGACGAACGAAGATGCGTCGCGTTATAGCTTTTCTGTCATAACTTATATTATTATATATTATATTGTTTATCTCAATATATCTATGTTATATCACATTGAAAGGTGTTTCTCATTATTTCTGGATCACATTAATCTTTTTCTATTTGAAATTCCATTCACCGATTTTTGTCATAAATGCATAAAATCCTCTGTCTAACGTGAATTACCGCTTCTCGCTGATGATGACCGTATTTTAGGCGTATGCCTATCCGACGCTTGCGAAACAGCCGAAGAAAAATGTCCTGAATCAGTTTAGAAACATTCTTCATTTCAGTTTTAACGCGATTATTATTAGACTGTCGATTTTTATGCAAAATAAAAGTTTTCCAAGTCAACTGTAAGAAATTGAAACTCCGTCAAAATGTATTTTCTCTTACGATGTTTTGAACATAATATTTGCCGGCGATTATTTCCTAATCCATCAACAGCAATAGCAATTTTATTCGTGAACCAACAAGTTACCCTCAGTAATGTAATCTAATTATTTCGTGTGTGATGATTATGTAGAAGAAGATTTTTAAAGTTACTTTTAGTACAGCACAACTACTGAAAATGCACAACATTTCACTCATCCATTTTTTCCATAAATGCATAAAACCTGTGGTCTAATTATTAGACTGTGGATCTTTGTCAAATTAAGAACTTTCTGTGTCAATTAGCAAAAATGTGTTCTAAATACAAGACCAGCTTTTTTAAGTTCTTCTGTCGTTTTTAGATTTTTGTATCTTATATATTCTTTTTGGTTATAAGTGCATAAAAACAGCTGTTCAGTTACTGTAGTCTGCGAGTCTTTACACAAATTGACATTTTTTATTTGAACAGAACAGGAAACTAATAAAATTTTATTTTCGCCGCTGGTAATTTCAGCAAGTTGAAATTAAAATGAAACTGAATAAAATAAAAGCAGTTTTTGTATTTTGAATACACGATTTTGCAGATTTTTCTGTGTTACATGTATTGTATACAGTACTTGAGAGCCGAAATTAAAACGCTGTCTTTTTCAATATAATAACTAGACTGCGGATTTTACGCATTTATTATAAAAATAAGCAAATGCAATTTAAAGCAGTCGGCAGATTAAAAAGAATTTAGGAATGTTAATGTATTTATTTCGGCCTCTGTGTTGTACAATTTATGCAGACAATATTTATTTTTCATAAAGAAGCATAAATATTTTCCAATTGGTCCAAAAATAAATTGATATTTTCAACGATGATTTTTTGAAAATGATCACGAATGTATCAGATTATGTAATCATATATATATATATATATATATATATATATATATATATATATATATATATATACGACACTTAAAAATGCCTGCAAACTTCTATAATTTTCGTTTCAAGTTGAAATAAAAATGATTAGCGGTATAGTCTTCCAGTGATCTCTTAATTTATTTTTCGGTGAAGATCCCGAGGATTCAACGTGGAAAATCAGGTCAAGAAGTCACATCTTTGCAACTTCGTCAACATTTTCGACGTTGTCCTCGTCCAGATAGTTCTGCAAACTTTCGAGAAGGTGGATAGTCTTGTAGAGCCATGTCTGGAGAGTACTCTCATTATACGGTTGCTGTATAATATACAACATTTCGTATGCAGTATCTCTGCTCCTCAAGAAAAATAGCTCAACTTCTTCAATATGCTTTCAAGTAGATTCCATTACGAACTCTTGCTAAATTATTCACTGTAAACCATTTTTCCTTTAAATACCAAACAACGTATAACCTTATAAGTGGATCTTTAGTAGACTCCAAATTGTTTGCATTTATAACAGAAGTGAGTAGGTGTATTTTAAAACATTGAAAAGATTAAAAGATTGTAAAATTATTATTATATTGTTTTCGGTATATTAAAATTATTTGTGAAACATATAAATTTCCCTGTAGTTTCTGCATTTAGCAATTTATGCACAAACTGTAGAATATTAATCTACACTAGCGGGCGAGAGTTTGAGACCACTCTTTAAAAACGTATAACTTTTTTAAAATTCGTCCAAATTACTCGAGTTTCTTTAGATGTTAGAGAAATTAGTTTAGCAGATAATTTGTAAAAAATTTTTTTAAAATTAAAGATTCAAGTTTTTTATCTGTGCCAATAGCGAAAATTTAAAACGTGTCTCTTGTAAATCTGAGCGAGTTATATAAATGTACAAAGCTTCATCAAAATCGGGTAATGCTTAAGAAAGCTATTGGCATTGACGTATGTGAAAATCATTGAATTTCAGTCATAAATCGCAAATTCTCATAATTTTTGCCATTTTTAATCGATGTCGTTAAAATGTTGTGTACGCATGTAATCTATTTAGATCTACGAAAGGCATATTTTAAATATTGCATTGCAGTCGCAGATAAGAAGCTTAAAAATCGCGACCACCATTTTTTTCTTCAGAACTCCGATCAATAGCAATTTTGAAAAATAGTTTTTTACAAATTATCCGGCAAACTAATTCTTCTAACATCTCAACAAAAAACTTTAACTATAGCTATAGTGCTAGACTAAATATTTACTGATTTATACAATAAATCGTGTTGTACACAAATCGTCTTAGAATTTAGCTTGAGAATTCATATATCATTGTCTCGGATAAGCGAGGTTTTACTATTGCATGAATGAAACAGTTAAATTCGATGCAAATAGTATCGTGTTAGTTAATAAAATTTCGTATATAAATCGTGTATAAAAATTTCACAAAAAAGTGATTAAAAAGACAACCAATTTTCATTCCTAAAATACAAAAGCCTGAGATATTTACTTAGAAAATGTTCTACTTTGAATGATAACTTGGCAACGACTGAAACTATTTATATTTCGCTCAGGAAAGTATCCCTGACAACTCCCAAGGTGAAGTTCAATGTCATCAATACTAAGACTTCTAACTGTCGCATAAAATGATGCGTACTGTGCACAAAAATGACATAAGTAAGGATTGGGATGAGCTATCTCGATATCTAGATAAAATATATTGCAGTTCTGAGGAAATTCGAGTCGGAGGCCAGCTAAGGGTAGCTTAGGAGTCCCGTGGTACTCGCTTGATTCATGCGGACGGAGAATTGCGAGGGATAACTCATCAGTCCTTGATATCGATGGCAAGCCCCAGGGCTGTGGTTCTTCCACGGTGAAACAAAGTAATTTATCTGGCCTGTGACGCGGCCGATCCGCTGTCTCACGCTCTGAATCGCCTTCTCGTTACAAATTGCACGGCAACATTAGTTCTGTTCGACTCGCTCGGTCTTCCGAATTTGCCGCAGGTGTTTTCGGAACCAGGGACCAGGAATTTCCCGATTGCGAACGTACATGGTCCACCGTTTCACCGAATCGTTAACGACTACGAGATAAAACGCCAGCCCACCATTGCATTCGTAACGAGGAGCCTGTCCTAATCGCGTCTGGTTGCTTAATTAATTGTCAAATATTTGATACCGGGCCGGAAACACGAGCATCGTTACCGAAAGTCGCTGAAAAATGTCTTACAAAACGCTCAAACAATTTTCATGCCCCTGAGTTTGTTTCGAATGAAAAAAATACAGTTTTGTGTAATTTGTGAGGAAATTAGGTACGTTAATTATAGCATTATATGATCCCAGTTCTGGTGTATCCCTCCAGCTATTACAAAAATTGACACTTACCTTTCAAAGCATGATAAACCGAAAGAAAAGATCGTACAAGTTTTAAGGGCTTGATGTAAAGGGAAAGCTTCAATGTTTCCATCTGTGGAGGATTCAGGCATGAGCAAATTTTTTGAATTGTTTTGGAGACTTTTGAATACGTAGCATTTTTGACAAACGACAAAAATTCAGTTCCATGTCCCAAACCATTTTTTTGCGGAAATTAAATGATGTACAGTAAACCCGCTATCTAAGTCCAACGGAACATTGCGATCTATGTCCCTTGGCCTACTCGTTCCATTGCGGGGTATCCCCGGAAGGTCCGTGCAGCTCGAGCTGCCTCAGTCGCCGAGCAGTGTAAACATGCCGCGTAATCTGACTCTGGGTCGGGTATATCGGTGTGAATCCAATTACAAAACATCTTTATTTTTTATTATTTTTTTATGGAACTTTCACCAACATATTCATAGCATTTTGCTAATGAAAATGATACCAAATATGATATAATTCCGAGGATATTTACTTGTGTAATGAACGATGGAAGTTTTTTATTAGCATTACATTGTACGGACACGTGGGCCTTTGAACAGTGCCTGCGGTCGCGACTCTTGTCGTCTCTTTCTTTTCTATACGCTGTCCTTCATTATGTCCAAAACTTTCATCGTTTATTACACAAGTAAATATCGTCAGAATTATATCATATTTGGTATCATTTTCATTAGAAAAATGCCACGAATATATTGGTAAAATGTCATTAAAAATAAGTAAAAAATAAAGAAGTTTTATTATTGCACTAGTATGGTCTCACCGATACGCTACTTTTTGTTGCGCCTTCGGCCGCGCGGTCCGTGTTTGCATGCTGTCCTTTTCTAGGTTCGGCGCGGTCGACGCGGTTACAAAAGAATAGTGTCCCTTCACGATCTAAAATAGGACTTAGATCGCGGGGTTACTGTACTTCAAAATGTTGTCTAACAAATAATCGACTAGTACTATTTAACTTGTGCTACCTGCCTGATTGATAATCGACCTATGTTACATTTCAGACTTACTGCTCACTTATTCTACTTGTCTGACCCGTACTATCTGCCTGGCCCTGTTTCGACCTAAACCACTTCCTCATAATTAAATAGCGTACAATATACCTGGGAAATCCAAATCTTCGGTATTCATCTGTTCTGTCTCCACAGTATTATAGCAAGGGTTCTCCATGATGTCGATATATCCTTGATAGATCGTATAGATCATCGTAGGTACGGCGATCGCGTACAGCATGCCCCATAGCACTCTAAAATAAATGGGAATGTAGAAATGCCTTGATAAATATCCATGAGGATTGAACGAAAGCCATCTATTTATTATAGTATCCATAGACAGATTATATGTGGATTTTATTCACTTACGACAAAAATGACTACATGCAATACAAAACTATGCAGACATTACAGGACTTCAAAAATACTGTCGTATCAATATCGATTTATTAAAATTATTAAAAGAAGAAATACTGTTTCGAGCGTTGTTCTGTTCAGTATTGCCGATGGTTCAAGACAATTAACGCTCTAGTTTAAAAACAGTAAAAAAGGATATATTTCACATTCCTAAAATACACTTAAAGTTCTTAAAATTCAAATGCTCTGAATACAGTGTTCTAAAGTGCGAATGTTCTATGGTTCGATATATTCTATGAGTTCTATATGTTTGTGCCAAAGGTTCGATAAATTCAGGCGATCTGAATAGTTCCAAGTACAAAATAGTTTTTTTTACGATATATAATTTTTCTTTAGGAAATGGTAGCAGTTTAAATATCGTCAATTTCTAGAACAGCAGAAAGTTAGTGTTCCTACGTATTTTTTGGAACGTAGACAATAGCAAATGGAGATGTTCCAAAGAGTATTGATCAAAATGTGACTGGAGGATGCCAGATGGCCGAGTGATTATGAAAATAACCTAAGACCCACTAGTCTAAGAGCATCTTGCACCTCACCAGCAGGAACTAATGCAGGAATATCGCAACTTTTCGATATTCAAATTAGCCGACGGATTCGCCATCTTGCGGACGATTGCCCGCGAAGCGGAACAGATGCTGCAACTTGTGAAGACGGATTGAAGCACACTTCGCTGCATATAGGTCAGTTCGCGAAGCCATCGACCTTATTGCTAAGTATGGTTCTCGTTCCAAGGACGGATTGTTGCGAATTTAGCAAATTTCACGAGTTGATTCACTCGACAGCGGCGAATCTCAGAATCAGTATCGGACACAGTGAAATGTTTTTTGCGAAACGTCACGACGCGAAATGAAATTCTGGTAAGAGCAATATGAGAACAAGTGACGTCTAGAATTGGACGCTACTTAAACGGTACGTTTAATTTCATTCTTTCCTCTGAGCCCCGGGAAAAATTCCGATCCTCTTTCGTACCCCACCCCGTTCCTCGGGGAATCCTTTTCGTGTACCGATACGAAGCTCCCTGAATTTCTGCTCGGCAACAGCGGTATTCAATTTGATCGAGGCCTGTCCCTTTGATGTTCGCGGATCGTTTCCTTGATTACAAGGCGGAATCAGTTTGACCTGCCTCTGCACTCTAGAGAAAACTATACTGCGATGCAATAACAAGACGAATGGTGTTCATTTTATTAAAAAATGCTTTTCGGTTCAATCCCGTTTGCACAGATGGGACCTGATGCGATGTCTTCAGAGAATGATGCTTCAATTTTTTCGTGAGAACACGATTTGCTTTCAAGCATATGTAACTTTAATAAATGCAAACTACTCGATCGGCCGTTCGGCGATCACAAAATTTCAATAAAACCCATAGCGATTTATTAGTAAAATAAAGACTAAGAAGCCAAGATTTCTGGTGTTAAGTAACATATTTATACAATACATTAAGACGATTGTCTATTCAAAAATTCTTCCAAACGGCAAAAAATTCACTGTCACTAAAGATATTAGGTCGTCCCATAAGTTCGTGCCGTTTACTGTTTTACTATTTAAATTAATATTTGAAACGTATTTTCAATGTTAACGAAAAAATGCAACCACCGTCTCGTTCTACAACCTCTTCCCACCTTTTTGGTAAAGATATTATAACGTCACTATACAATTTCTGTGGTTTTTCATTAAAATACTTTTCAATCCACGGCACGAACTTATGGGACGACCTAATATAAATATTGTTCATTTCCGCACATACCCGCGTAATAAAATTTACATGAACAGAAAGCTTAAATTCTGCTCTAATGCTACCATCAAAAATTTTTTCGTCTTTTAGCCTTTATTAACTACCTTCAGCTTTTTGAATATTGCATACATAACTATAATGGTAAAAATAATTGACGGAATTAATTCAGACAATAAAACGTACCTTAGCCGTTAGTTTCCATTATAAAAATTTACTTTGGAATATAAAAAAGTAGATACAAAACTTATTTTAAAAATATCGATTGGCATTAATTAGATATAAAAGCTTGTATGGACCTCCTTACAAAATGTAGGAGTATATGAATTTAAAATGTATACACATTTCTGGCGATAAAAGGGACTTTGGGAGTAATATCACCAAAAAAATGTTAATATTCTTTCTGTCTAGACATTACTTCGCATGACTAGCATCTATTTTTTACGAAATTACGTTATGAGATTTGTCCAGCTAAATAGCATTGACCGCAACACTGTGCGGGGATCCTTGATTGACCGTTTCATGGACTGTTCAACGCCCAAGATATTATTTATCGTTTCCATTCGACAGGAGCAAAGAAATATCAAGCTCGAATCGCTCGCTCCCGTAGGGTCAGTCCCTTCGTATATATTCATCCCTCCGCGAAATAACGGCTCGCCGTGATATATGTATACCGACGGATTCTGCCACCCCCTGTATCAACAAGTCCGACAATCTCGCTTCTGTGGAGACCGCGGAACAAACAGATCTGCTGTCCTCATAAATATAGCGAAATAACAGCACACGTGAACGACTCCGCGTATTAACCAACCCCCTCAAGGAAATAGACCGGGCGTTGTTTGCTATGTAAACAAAGATTTTCTACCAATGGAATCGATCAGGACATTTTTTGAGAAAAATTTCTACACCAGAAATATCTTATTAACACGTTGACTACCATGCTAGCCATATATGAGTCACGGAATTGATTGTACAAATTTAAAAATAAAATTTGGATTTGGATGATGTGTGCAATATGTAAGGAGGTTGGGTGAGTACTCGGTATTATACATCTTAGCTTGTCAATTTGTATTTCATTAACCAGTTAACTGTTTCGACTCTTTGGAAAATGCGTATCTAAATTCCGTCGCACAAATTTAGCGATGACGACTATACTCGCCAAACACAGAGTATGTGTAATATGAAATTAGGTTGTAATAAAATGACTTTTATTTTTTTATTTCATTACTCAAATTTATCGCAAATTTGTCGCAACTTTACAGTCCGATATTTATGTAAATGAATCCCTGATCGGATGATAAAATATAAACAAAAATGTTCAGGGAAATATCTTAGCAGGTAGGTAGTCCACAACTCAATTTCGATGATCCTTAACCCTTTTGCTACGAGCGTCGCCTATAGACGACATCCGCGTGACGACCTGTGTGTACGAGCGTCGCCTATAGACGACGTCAGCGTGATACCACTTGACCATGAGCCCCGCGAAATAGAAACATGCATATACATATTTGTTGTTGTATAACACTCAAAGAATCGCACGATCCGGATAATAGTTAGGCTGCACCGTAAGATGTAAGTCCGAACACCAGTTTACCTAACAAGGGAACATATTCAGATGCGAAAATCCGATTTTGATGAAACTTATGGGAGCTTATAGTTCTTTGAAAAATATCCGACACGTGATTCTTTTTATCGGCAACCATCTACTTTGAAGGGGTGAAAACAACCCTCAAAGTTGGGGGTCAAAACCATATTTTTTGAGATATCTCGGAAACCAGAGGTCGACAAAATTTGAATTTTTTTTTAAATTGTGTATTTTTCAATGGGAAATGTAGTCGCGGAAGAAAATTTTAACAAAAGTTTTTTGTTTAAACAATATATTAAAAATTTGATTTTTTTTGCAGTTTCTCTTATTTATTGTTAGTTCATTTTAATGTAAACTATGGTGTGTGATCTTTGATCCAAAATAGGGGATACATGTTTCAGGATTTTCTTTTTTTTTGCCATTTAACAATAATTCTGCATAATGGAAGATAGTCTTGCACCTGGCGTGCGTAGGAAGGAATTCTGGCTTGTTTTATCGAAATATAAGCATTTAATACAAACGTGTATAGTATTTTAAACAATACCACTGGGTTATGTGTCGTTTATTGTTTTATTACTAGCTAAAGAAGGTGGCGCAGGTAGCAGAGTGGCTACGTTTCGAAATTCATGTACCCTGCTTCTCTGTACCTATCAATCAGGTCTATAATAATGTGTGCCAGTTCAATTTCCTTCCCATTCGTGGGTGTTCCCTCGTTATACAAAAGTAAAATCAATATAATTTATTTATTAATTAAATTAATATATTTATATAATCTATTGGTTGTTAGGGTGAGGGAGGGGGAAACGTAAAGCAGCTTAAGAATGTATAAATATGGACACTTTGCTACGTGTGCTATTAGTCTTTCTGAATTACGGTTTGTAAAGCAACGTGCATATTAAGAAGTTAAAGTTACTTCTTACGGATTTTTAACTTAAATTTTTAAGACAAATAATTTTTGGCGATAATCGAGGTAAACATCTGATAATTATATTAATTTTAATTTTGCTGATTGTTTATTTTTAGTGTTAGATTCGTTTTTACAAACATGAAGGTCAATCCGACGAACGTTACAAACATTTTGATGGAAACATATAACAGTAATAATAACGAGGGAACACCCACGAATGGGAAGGAAATTGAACTGGCACACATTATTATAGACCTGATTGGTAGGTACAGAGAAGCAGGGTACCTAAATTTCGAAACGTAGCCACGCTGCTACCTGCGCCACCTTCTTTAGCTACTAATAAAACAATAAACGACACATAACCCAGTGGTATTGTTTAAAATGCTATACACGTTTGTATTAAATGCTTATATTTCGATAAAACAAGCCAGAATTCCTTCCTACGCACGCCATTTGCAAGACTATCTTCCATTATGTATAATTATTGTTAAATGGCAAAAAAAAAGAAAATCCTGAAACATGTATCCCCTATTTTGGATCAAAGATCACACACCATAGTTTACATTAAAATGAACTAACAATAAATAAGAGAAACTGCAAAAAAATCAAATTTATTTAATAAACCTTATAACTAATCTAATGTTCTACGGTACGGCTTTATCTCGCACGGTATATACTACTTCTACGCTAGACTTCGCTGTTTTTAATCTACGCTGTCCGACTTCACTGTCCTAACTCCAAACCCGGAATGCCTCGACTTCGCACTCCCCACTTGCACCTCACACACACACACACACACACACACACACACACACACACACACTCTCTCTCTCTCTCTCACTCCTTCGCTCTCTCTTTCTTTCTTGACCACAGCGAAAAGGTAAACAAACACGGAGGCCTGTATCGGGCCACCTGCAGACGCTCGTGAACTCGCTGAACACCTGCGAATCAGGCGATCCTATAATAATATTTTAATAATATTTTATATATTTTCGAGAAATGGAACATACATTGAGTCACAAAAAATTGGCCAATATTTTTGGAGAAGTTCCAGTCTGTACTGTTTTCAGGGAAAGAAATTATATCTCTGGTTTTGCGCACGGTATGTCATATAAAATGAAAATTTAGTATGGAATATTTCTATAATTTTCCCTTGAAGCAGCGTTTAAGAGGAAACGTTTTCTGTATATTTGAATGGAACTCACCTTGAGCGAAGCCCGTGGCGAACGCATCGATTCGCTGCGATTTCCTTTATCGCGATCCACTCGATCCGCAACACCCTGGAGCGACCGAGGAACAAATGCATCGAGCAGATCGGGTCTTTCCCATAAAATCTTATCGGAGGTACCCCCTACTTCCCCTCATCCACGTGTCACGTATCGAAGCTGCGCAAAAACCACTCTCTTCCCCCGCCCTTAACATCGTATGAGAACCTTGTTTGTATACAGGATGAGTTACTCATACTTATCGTCTAAATTCATTCATAAACCATCGATAAAAAAGATATTTCATATACAAGAGAACATGCAAAGTGGCAATTACCTGGTCATTTAGATTTTTTTTTTTATAGAAATATGAAGGTGATTTTCATTATAGTGCGTAATATTTTACTTTGCTATTCGAAAGAGCATTCAATACTGTGTAAACAAAATATTTAATAACCACGGGAACATGCAACGTGGTAATTAGGTCCTTGTTATTTCGTTTTTACATCGAGATATGAAGGTGATTATCGTTTTTGCATTACAATGTGTAATATTTTTCCTTGTTATTCGAAGTAGCAGTGAATACTAAGTTAGAAATCATTAAGTTATATACAGAGCCAAACATTAACAATTAAATGCAAATTCTGTTGTTTTTTATAATTAAATTAAATAAAATCTGATTTTATAATTAATAGGTGATTCCAATAAGGATTCCCGTTCATTTTTGAAAATTATTAACTTCAGCGTCATTTGACGACACATTTCCCTTAATTTGAACGTCACATTAAATTTTTGGGTATCAAAACTAATTTCATTCGTACGTCAACGAGGCTCTTCAAGAAATACAATAAATTCCTTATAATTTGACAATCTTTGATTAAAATTACAAGGTAATAATTTAATTTCGTTCGATAACAAGAGACCTATAAGTAGGAATTTTTCCTGAGGAAAAGGTTTCTAATTTTATAAACGATCTCCACTCGCCAATAGGTGAAGGAAGAGATTTAAAAATTTTTTTAAGAAAATACAACCAATTTGATTCACTATTAAAAACATTATTATTCTATTGTATAAAGTGCAAAGATATTAATACAAGGTTTACAGGATTCGTCAAAATGATGGGTTCTAATAATTCTAATTTATAATCGTTGAGATTGTAGAGATCCATGCATGCAGAATTATTCAACAAATTTATGTCTTCAAGTACGCATTCTAGCAAGATGACTAAAAATTTGAATAGACGTGTTCTTCTTATTTTTATAAATTAATGTAAAATAGTCACATTTAGTGCTTCGCATACCTAGTGTTAATACTAGTTACTATAAGACACTTTTAACTGACTCACCCAGTATAGGGGATAGAAAACGTTAGAAGGTAGCGAGGGTAGGTTTGATTTCGTCGGCTGGCCGTTTGAGATTGTGAGCCGGGGCGTGATTGGAATGTTTCTGCTTACAAATAACAGATAAAAGAAGTGGATGAAGGGGTGGTGGAGGAGGAATGGGGTGCCGGGTGTACAAGAGAAAGCGTTGAAATTTCGAGGGAAATTGAAAGAGCTTCGAATAAGATAATATCGTGATAAAAAGAAAGCTGGCGCGGGGGATACGTTTGGAAAATCAGAAAGTCGGGGGAGAGCAGCAGCAGCAGCGGCGGCACGAGTTTAGAGCGAGGGGATGTTCGGGGAATTGCGAAAGAATCGCGCGAGAGGTTGAAACATAATCTAGCTTGGGGTGAAGGAGGTGGCAGCAAATGGTGGAACTAGAGAAACGATCGTGAGTGGCCGCGGAATGGAAAGCCATAAAGCGGTGGGAATGGTGGCCGATAAAACTTTTGTGGTTGCCCCGAAAACGATGGGGAATAGGATGAACGGCAAATGATCGAGGGAAAGAAACGCGGCGAGCTAACTGGATGATCAGACACCTGACTGGGCCCTCGGAAAACGAATAGGAGCCGCATTTGTCCTCTTCCAACATTGAATCGTTGTAAAAATTGCTCAATAATCTGTTTTCACTTGTCTAAAATGTTCGGTGCATTTTTATCGCCTGGGAGATTGTGTGAAGCTGTTATTTTCAGCTATGACTGTGTTAGGTGAATTGTTTGGAGCTGAACTCGTTGGCGTCTCTTCCCTTCTTATATATTTCATTTCGTCTGGAATGAATTTTTTAGAAACAAATTATACGATTTTTATGTCAATGGAGCTGTGTATACTTTGTGGAATTTAAACGGGATACAATTGAATAAGACAAAAATTAAGACAATATTTGTATGTGATTATTAAAAAAATTCATAAACATATATTTAAACCTTAACTGGACCTTCAGAATGTACTTTAAAATGTAATGATTCAATTAAACTCTAGTTAATCTTATATTCAATATCAATATTAAATCCACGTATATTTATATTATTAATACTTACTCATTAAATAATTGTTGGTATAAATTTGAGTGTAGAAACATCGGCTCCAACAGCTCACTTAAGGGTTAAACTTACTGATACAATATTTTTACTTTTTAATAAAAAAAAACAGTGGGTCATTATTCAAAAAATCGACCATTACTTGACAAACCAGCATCTCAACGTTGAACTGTAAAGGACGAGACAAGACAGAGCCAACGAAAAAACTAAAGGGTTAGTTAAAGGGGTGGGTGTTGAAAAAGTGTCTTCCGTGTTCGAAGACGAGATAAAAGTTATCCGAGCGTCGCGTGTCGGGTCAAATTGCTGGGAAAAGTTTTGTTAATGTAAGCGTAAAACGCGGGCGCAAGTTAACGATTATCAAAAGCCACGGCGAAAGCACTCGGGCACCGGATACATTCAAGCGGGGAGATTCTGGTGGACTGTGCCGGGGTAAAAAGCGTCGAGCAGGCTCGAAACTTCGTCGCTGTGTAGCAAAGTTTTCGGGTACGGCCAGTTCCAAAATTTATTCACCGCAGCCGTGCTCCCCTGTGTTCCACGAAAATTAATATATTCCGCTTATATAAGTAATGCTCGGCCCGTCTGTCGCCTATGTCCACGCCCTCCTATGCAACGCCATCCTATCCCCTTACATCCTCTGTTTCGCGTTTTACGTTTCGCATCGTCGGAAACGCGTTAACAAATTGTTTATGATACGGTACAAAATATGTACGGGTTTTGTTCTCGAAGATGTAGGGTGGAGGAATAGTTCTGATCATCTTCAATGTATTCGTTATTTTTAAAGATGTTGAACAACGACACAGCTGAAAAATATTGAAAAATATTTTGTAAGTACGAGTATTATGTTATTTTTTGTATTATGTTTTTCTAGTGTATCATAGCATATTTTATGTAAAATGCTATATCACGTTATAATACATATATTATATTGTATTCTAGTATATCATATTATATCCTAATATATCACAGGATATTCTAGTATATTATGTCATATTTAATTGTAGTATGTCATAGTACATTCCAGTATGTTATATTATGTTCTGTATTATATCATGTTGTAATACATTATATTGTATTTTAGTATTTCATATTATATTACATTCTTATCTTACATAGTACATTCTAGTATATCATACTTGTTCCGTCGCAAGGAATTGTACAAAGGGTATTTTCTTCAGATTTGTTTATGGCGTCTACGTGACTCTAAGGACACTTTCAAGGATTAGGCGCTCGATGCACATTTGGTGACCACTCGAGCCATCGCCTAGCTTTCGTATTTGTTTCGCCTCCTTAAGAGTTACGCGTCATAAATCTATCACTGACGAAGGATATTCCCGACCGAAAAGTACGGTTCTCGGTTTACCTAGCTTCGCCTTCGGAGGGAGTCGGGTACGGTCCCACGCTTTCCTCGGGACAGGCTCGCTTAGGGCCGATCTAAGAGTCATCAAGAATGCACTGATTGGGGCATGCAGAGCTCGGCAAGAACCAATCAGTGCACTTCTTCAGCATGGCAATGGGTGTCACCGTCTTGACACCCCGAAAAGGAAGACCGCCTTCACGATACAATGAAGGGTCCTCCCGAAACCGCGACATTCAGTCAGTCGCAATCAAACAGTCGAAGTCGAACCTTCGCTAGTATAGATCAATGAAAACGAACGAAGACACATTCGAACGAGACAAAGAGTCTATCGAAATCGACGTCAAGTTCATTCAACGATCTCATACAATCGAATCGGTCGACATTCATAAAATTCAAATGGGGTTAATCGTCGAACTTTCGCTAGTATAGATCAATGAAAACGAACGAAGACACATTCGAACGAGACAAAGAGTCTATCGAAATCGACGTCAAGTTCATTCAACGATCTCATACAATCGAATCGGTCGACATTCATAAAATTCAAATGGGGTTAATCGTCGCTAACTCCCACGCGTATAAGGCAGGACCTGCTAGATTAACCTTACTGACGAATCCTCTAGCAGGCCTGGGACGAAACGCTAAACCTCACAAATTCGTAAATCGAAATAATTATTGAATCGGCTATCTAAAATTAATTTGGCGGGTAGTAAATCGGTGATTTCAGAGTTGACGTGTCCGTCACAATCGGGCTTAAAATTTACAACTTTAAGTGGATACGAATCATCCGCGCGTCGCTCTCGAGATTCGCACTGAACAATACTGAAGTAGTAGTATATCATAATTGTACTTCTGGGATGAGCATTTTTGTCTCAAGCGAGACAAACCATCCCCACCATAGCGCCCACTGCCCCCTATCAGCATCCGGCGTTACCATAGAGGAAGGAAAAGCTTCGCCCGTCGCGAACAATGCGCAGGCCTCGCGCATGAAAGAGAGGTTGGTGGGAGAAGCAGGCGCTTAAGGGGCCCCTACCGTGTCCATCCCTGTTGTACTTCTTACTCAGGCTTCGGTCCACTTTATCTTACTCGTGCTCATAATATTTATTTCTCTATTATTAAGCATCCCTGATGTATTTTTATAGTTCTCATGTAATGTCACCGTCTGCTATACTCGTACATAGGTTTCTCATATTTTCTCACATTTTCTCAAATTATTTCAAACGTAATACGTTGAATAACGACTGAAAGGAATGTATTGTACCTAAAAAGAAAATACACCAAATTACACAGCAAACTGTAAACTCCCACTGTACGTCGCTAATAACCTGAGTGAGGTTGATACGACAATAAACAAATGTATATAAAGAAAAAGTCTTTATGAGACCATCGTGACCTAAATACAGAATAGGGGTGAATTCAGCGAAGAGTTTTGTGAAAATAACGATAAACCGTCTAAGAAATAAGGATAAAATGCTAGGGGATGAAAAAGGTTCCGCAAAGTGCGTCCATTAGGGATTATTACCAGCTGATGGGGCTAAAGAATGTATGCTGGCAATTTATCGCAATTCGAGGCCGAACAAAAATTCACCCCACTGACCCGCAGTGATTGAAACGAATGTTCTGTCATTAATTAAGATTTATCAGGAACTCGCGAAGCATCGGAAGGATCTGTTTCGCGACAGGAGGGAACCTCCTGCCGATAGACATGGTGGAAGCTGAAGCAAATTTATAGGTGCGCAGAATATTTAGCTAATGAAAGAAAGTACATTGTCGAAAAAAAACGGTAATTTATCTTCAAAGTGCCGCCATTTTGTAAATAGTCAAGTTTTTTTGTTTCTTTTGGTTTCGGCCATAACTGCGTTTATACTGATCAATAAACAATTTCATTTTTGCGTATCCGATTAGTAGTGAGATTAGAATCATGGTAACTGTTGACCCATATCTTTTGATAACATACTCTATAAAAAAATATAATGTAATTTTGATTATTTTCACTTGAAAAAAATCACACGTATACTTCAAGTATCAATAAATACGTATGCAAAATCTTGCTACAAGTAGTTTAATAGTTCCTCTGAAAAAAATTCGAGAATCATATCAGGTCCACATGTTTCTTAAAATATACTCTTTAAAAAAATATATAACTCGTGTAATTTTGATTATTTTTAGTTGAAAAACATCACATATGTACTTCAAGTGCCAGTGGATATGTGTGAAAATTCTTAATTCAAAAGGTTCGATAGTTTTCCCAGGAAAAAAATTCGTACAAGAACAGGCTCGAAAATCAGACTACCTTCCCGTAGCTCGGAACGCTTATTGAGGAAACAGACAAATCCTCATTGGGTCCGTCGCTAGCAGACATTGTTTTCCACGTGGATTTCATTTTCGCAACCGGTGGCGCACCGGAAGTGAAATATCGCCCGCTAAAGTAGTATTCTTCCTCCCCAGAATTTTATACAATCGTTCGTGAGAAGTAATTCCAATTCGATCATATGTCGTTCTTGCAAAAGATCTCGCGTATTATAATGGCTCTCCTTTTACGGTATTCCGTCCGCGATTTTCGGCGAGGAGAAAAAAAAATTCTCGACAAGAAAGAGCAGGAAAATGGCACCGGTCGAGTGAAACTACACCGCTGATCGCGGATGAAATTTAAACCGGTATTGAGAGAGAAAGAGACAAAAAATGGCAGGATCGAACACCGGTGAAATTCATTTCAGTGAGATGGCCAGATTACTGCTATATACCGTTCGCTATAGTTCACGGTGTCTATTCGCGTAATTGACCGTGAGGCGTTAATTCACTGCGCGGCGATTGAGCGATCACCTACGGAAAATGGTACTCGCTACTTTCTACAGAAAAAAATTCAAAACACATCCTTCGATTTCTTTCGGCAGTATTCTGCGAACGGTGGATCGTTCACATGAAACTGTCGAGTTCTATTGTTAACGAAAATTTGATTCGCTCGTACTCTGCCTGCGCATGTTTAAAGCTACAAAATTTTATGCTCGAGGATTAACCGGAGTGAAATCTGACTGGTTTACACTGCCCTTTGTTAGTCTACAGATTGTCCCATCTGAATTGAGCTTCCTAAACATCTTAATTTTTATGATAGGAGGAACGACACATTGTAAAAATATAATTGCATCGTATTCTCTTTCTTAATAAAACTACTTACTTTTGCTATGACTAGTCTAAGGAGTTGATGCATTTACAACAAGAATGGATGGACACAATTTCATATTGTGAATATATTAGGAGAATTTAGAATTTACAATTTACTAAAATTATTAACGAAAAATATAGAACTATTACTTGGCTGTTGTTTCTGACAATTGATGCACACTTTTCTTTTTCGGAGGTTAAGGTGAGTCCGGTATTTATAATACCATAACCTTCAAATGACCTTGAGAGTTTAAAAATTGCGAAACAAGAACTGTAATTCAAAGGACTAATGAAGGAAAAATTGTGTTATATAAAAATGTACAGGGCGGCCCAACAATCACTAGACCGTTCAAAATTTTAATTTGTTTATAAAAGAATAAATGTGAATTTTTAAAAAATTGGTTTCATTCTATGCAAGAGTTATTTTGATTTTAAAATGGTCTAGTGACTTTTGGCCGATCCTGTAGACTCTAAAATATAAAAGTGTGGCAAATATAATGTGACCTTCACTTTCAGGGGTCAAGGTCGTTCCAAGGTCATATTATAGTACATATCTGAATTTTTTTTCATGATTTATGCGATGTGATAGGAAAAAATGTGTAGTCATTTGATTAATAACGACATGCGAGGGATATTTACCACGGTATCTTTAAAATTGCGTACAAAATATTTTTTGCATTTTTCGAATTAGAAAAGATATGTATGGCCGTGCGCTTAAATAGGACAATCTGTGGAGGGAGTGATTGTTCTACTCTATGGAAAGTTATTCCGATTGGAGCCTAAAAACCGATGGTGGGATGCGTATTCAATGAAAATTCAGGGGAGACAACGGAACGAGCCACACGGAAACATTGTGTACTTTCGGGAATAAAAATAATGGGGTTTAGCGGCCGGTTGAAACGCGTAATGGTATTATATGGACTTCATTTATATTCCGGCATGGAAATGGAACCTAAAGAAACGAAAAAAGTGCCGGAAAACGGAGGCTCGGGTTAAATCCTGTCCTGCTACCCCTTGCCTTTCGTGGACTGTTTTGTGCACATGTTTCTTTTATCCGTAGCAAAAATTTGTGTCGATAAATCTACAATAATTACAATTTAATCATTCGTAATTTAAATCAAGCTTTAATATATTATACCGTTTATAAATTAATGAATTCTTTAATTTACAATTCACAATATTCTGTTAATTTAATATGTTCTTCAATTTATAATTTAACATATTCTATAATTTATACTTTAATATATATTAACAATATTATCTGAAATTCAAGTAAGGGATGCTGTCAGCTTTAGAATTAATTCATTCAATTCCTAGTTGACCGTTCTGGACCAAATGATTGTTTCAAGTAAATTAATTATATTTGTGTTCAATCATGTTATAAAACGTTCAGTCAATATATCGTTTACATATTGACAATTTAATTAATTATATTACTATTATTATTATTTAATTATTTCATTTCATCCATAATTGATCTTCCTTGATCGAATGATTGTTTTAAATACGTTCACTGTACAATGGCACTATCGATGTTTAACATAAATTAATTACATCTGTTTCGAATTATTTTACACGACAATTATAAGTTAATCATCGATGTATGCTCTTCAGAGTTTCAGAGAAGTAAATACTGTTAGCAAATAAACATTAACACTTGATTTACGGAACACTAAAAGTGACTACTTTAAATTACTTTATAAAAATATCAAGAATGTTTCTATCCAAATTTTTAGCCCATTTTTTATAACATACGTACCCAAATTAATAAATTTGTTAAATAATTCCTCATGGATGCAACTTTACAATCTCAATAATCATAAATTAAAAAAATATTAGAACCCGCCATTTTGACGGATCTCGTAAAATTAGTGTTAATATACTTTCTGCGATCCTCAACTACAAAAATCTCGCTATAATCAACACATCAAATGCTATGTCAGTCCCTCAGGACTACCGGTATAAGATTTATAAAATTGTTTATCATATTATATTATAATTTACACAATATTAAAAAATACTTTCACTGTCTTAATAAATTTGATTGAAACAAATTAAACAGAAAATAAGTAAGCAAGTCTTTTGCTTATGCAGAGGCTCTTTTTGCATTTAAATTTAAATAAAAATTGAAATGTGAAGCAAGGCAAAATAAGCTCCGCATTTAACTTGATAAATCCTACCAAAATATGTTTGCAAAATCGTCCAAGCAAAACCGAACGATCCGCTAATCGATAAAAGATCAACGACACCCAGTACCGGATTAAGACTTTTATGTGCCCTAAGCACTTAAAAGATTTTGAAGTTCCCTTATACAGACTCACTTCAACAAAATGTAAAATTGCATTAATTCCGTGTTCGTCATAAATGCATAAAATCCTCAGTCTAATCATTACTATGTAAAAGATATAAAATACAGACATTTTTTATGGTGCCTCCCATCTCCTGAAGCCCTGAGCACGTGCCTAATTTGCTGATTGGTTAATCCAGCACTGGCGACATCGGAATTGACAGGATCAAATTGAACGAGCGATAGCGGCAGAAGTTTGTCGCCATCCTAGTCAAAGTTCGAAAAATAATACTTCGATGGTATCGGCAGTGTCAGGCCGAGATTGCGTTTGTAAATCATACGGGCCCCGATGGATCGTCAATGGCAGAAGCGAGGAAGTTGAGCCGAGCAAAATATCGTGTCAACTGGACTTAACAAGATTGTCACGCGATCGATGGATCGCACGATCTCGGACAAATCGGCACGGGCGCGGGCGTCCACGTACCATCAGGAAAAAAGAGCACGTTCGACCGAGCATTAAATCTTTCCGCGAACAGAACACATCGATCGACAGTCTATCTTCCTGGCGAACGACTCCGAATCACGGACGACCAAACGGTCGTGGATTTCTGCGCCGATTTACCATAAACTCTTCAACGATCTCCCCACTCCTCTTCACGGACCACTGTAAAGATTCCGCACGGTGATGCCCCAAGAACTTCTGTACGTGTGCCCACGCTTGCAGCACACCTTGCAAAAAGTCACATTTTACATTTAAATCATATTTGAAAATCGCATAATTTTCATAAAATTGAACTAAATAACGGTTGAGATTCTGTGACATGTTAGAAAAATTAATTTACTAAATAACTGGTAAACAAAATTTTGAAGAAATTGCTATTTGTCGAAATTGTGATGAAAAGAGTAAAAGTCGGGTTTTGCAACCTCTTTTGCAGCCTGTGGTGAAACTTTAAATAAGGCGTTTTGTAAATCAATGTCAATTATATGTTACTGAAGGTTTTAGCGAAATCGGTTAATGTGGTTATGAGCTAGAAACATTTTAAGGTGGTCACAAGACTGTGTCTGTGCATTTTTCAATTTTTATAGGCTAATTTTAAGGAAGCGCAATGAAATAAAATCTTATTTTAAGTGGTAGTAGGGTTTGTGGATCATAAATAAATAAAACTCGTACTAAATTCTATAAAAAATTATATTCTGGCATTTTTTTGAAAATGTTCAGAAGCCATAAATACATAAAGATCCGCAGTCTAACCAATTTTGAAGAAAATTTTCACCGTGTATATAATTGACATAGGTCTACAAAACGCGTTAAACTTTTACTACAGTCTCAGATAAAGTTGGAAAACTGACTTTTATTCTTTCCTTCGCAATTTGGATGAATAGAAACTTTTTCAAAATTTTGTTTACCCGCTATTTACTAAACTAATTTTTCTAACATATCGAAAAATCTCAATTCATTTAGTTTAATTCTAATTCTGATTCTATACTTTTTGCTAGGGGTTGTAGCGGGCCTGGTCTCTTAACCCTTTAAGTGGCACATTTTTATTTCTAAATTTTTTCTCTACATGGTTAGTATTTATATATTTAAAATAATTTATGGCAGGAGTTAAATTGAATTTGAAAAATTAATTTTCGTTATGATCAATTGAAAAAATATTCCCGTTCGGGGATCGTGGTGCTTGGAATTTGCTTAGTTCTTTTTATGCCACTCCTTAAGTGCAATCCATGTGCGCATGATTCCAAATGGGGATCATGGCACAAAGTGGGTTAAGGGCTAATTCCACTCCAGTCTAATTTTGAGAATTTTTTACGGGAATCTAATAAATGAAAAATGAATGAAAATAAAATCTACTTACAGCTCTTTATTATACAGACTTCAAAGTGAGAAAAACAATTTTATTTAGAATAATTTTGTTATAAAATGACGGCACTACAACTGCGCAACGGTAACCTCGATAACCAACTGTACATTTTATTTGAAATATTTTTTACAACGAGCTATAAATTAGAGAAATAATTCCGGGATACCCTGTATATGTTGATCTACTTATCCGAATCTATTTATGCATATTTACAAGCACACCTAGCGTATAGAGACTGTGCGATAAACGATGAAACGCAAGGTTTAATAAATTCATTTTCGTTCGATTTCATTATGAATTGATCAAAAGCATCGAAGGCAAAATTTTTTCGTTTGGTTTTTCCGGCAATTCGAAAAGTACGAATTCGCACGAACTGTTTGCATCTTACTATCGAAATAGCCACGTTATACCAACGACTATGGAACTCACACACGCGTACACACACACACATACACGTACACGCGTTCACCAAGTTCGAGCATTAAATCAGCGAACATACCTCAAAGTTCGGTAGAACACCGACTCCAGCTGCGCCCGGTCGTTACACCAGAAATTATTAATGCATTATCGCCGCGGTGTAATAAACACGTTATTATAATAATTCGAAGTCGAGGCGGGCTGGATCTGAGCGTGTGTTTCAATGCAAAATTGTGGGACATGTATTATACTATGCGTTGAGGGGCCGTTGCCATTTAAAAACCGGACGACTCGTTTCCTCGACGATAATCCCGGCTGTAATGCGTCTATTCACGCGATTTGCCGGGAATATAATACAGTGATGAACGGGCCGATCGAAAATACGATATATCCAACATTTAACACATTATGCGCTTCACATCGTATTAAGGACTCGCGGCCCAATTATAGTTGTACCGGGCTGTTTGCCGAAGCGTCATCCTGCGCAGCTTTAGGCTGTGTCCACAATGAAACAACCTAAAGCAACTTTTTGTCGTCTTCTGTTACCGTTTTCTGTTTTTCACCGAATAGAAGAAGGACAAGGCATCTAAACATTTATGGCAGAAGTGATTAATGCGTTACTGCTTCAAAAAAAGGAAACAACTAAAAAATTTGAGGATGCCACTATATTATTTTCAACTATAGAAAATGTTTAAAAGAAGCGAGATATTTTTATTTGGCTCCTGTTTGTTGTTTCTATTTTTCACTTGATCTACTCATTTTGACTGTAACTGTATGAAATCTGTACTCTAATAAACATTTTTGTCTACATTCAATAGCTTCGAGCACCGAAACTGAACCTCAAACAATACTAGATAATTTCCTAATGCCGATAGCGAGTCTCGAAATTAACAGCTACGCACCTACGAAGTCTGATCGAGGTAGATCCGACTTCATTAATAATTCACCTGGAGGGGGATCGACAGAAAAGCGCAGCTCTCGGCTTTCAATTTTTTTTAATTGCTCGCGTTCAATTAAAAATTTCTCGACTTCGGGCTAACACTCTCTCTCCCTCTCTCTCTCTCTCCCCTTCTCCCTCTTTATAGCGCTCGCGCGCACGTTTAAAAAAGTCTCGATTAAAAATAAAAAAAGCTTCATGAACACGACGAAAAAACGCTCTCGGTAATTTTACCAGCAGACCGTGACTCGAACACGTTTGCGTGCTCTCTCTCTCTCTCTCTCTCTCTCTCTCTCTCTCTCTCTCTTTATCTCTCTGGCTGCAACTCAAATGTATTTGATTAATATAGTTAGCAGACGATCGTTACAGTGTATCCAAAGACAACGGTGGCAAACTTGCTGGATTCAACAACTGTGCAAACTGCGCCGAGCGCCGACGAGGAATGATAAATATTCGTCGACGAGGTATTAGTTAATGAATCAAATGGAACGGAGAAGAGATTCCGCGGTTGTATGTTGCCCGCCGGAATTTCTTCTATTGTGGTCCCTATTCTGACTCTCTTTCCTGTTTGCCAATTTATCCTGGCCATTCTAGCTTCTGGTCCTAAGTAACCATATTATAGTGTGACTATTATGTGAGACAATTGCCACAGTCGCCAGACACTCGTTAACACTAAACCTACCGAGCATTAAAATTGGCTAGTATGTATTGTTTCATAAAAATAACGAGATTGAATTTATTTAGACTTTGTGTGCTTTTTATTATAACATATGCTTCAGTAAAGAAATTTATTGAATCAATTCCCATGAAGTCGTCTTTATAACATCAGTAATTTGAAAAGCAATAATCTTTATCCTGTCATTTGACCGGCTGTGGTAGGTTTAGTATTAAGGGATTTCATTTTCCAAAAATTGATTTTTGTTTCTTTGCATTTTCTTCGAGTATAATCATTGTAACCGTCGGGCCATGCTTTTCAGGGCATACTTTATAAAAAAATTTGTAACTCGTGTAATTTTTATTATTTTTACTTGAAAAAAAATCACACATGTACCTCAACTATTAATAAATACGCATGCAAAATCCCAAATCGAAGGGTTCAATAGTTTCTCTGAAAAAATTCCTAGAACCTCGTGTCAAAATGATCTTGAAAATCACAATACTCCATTATATGCATCTTTGAATTCTCAATAATAAGTATTGTAGTTTTATTTTTATACTCTGGCTGTTGATGCACTCTTTGGAACATTCTGCAAAAAATCTTGTAATTTTTCCTCCTGTTTTTGTCAATTATTTATAAAAAAGCTAGTGCCTGGTATTAATTGTTGTCCAACGTTAGGTTAGACTTTTCGCTATGTAATTAAGTGGAATACGTTCGTAGATTCTGTTTATGTAAGGCAAATATACTTAGTTAGAAATCGTGAACACTTAGTCTACGATCTATTCTGTGTATTCGTTGCTGTGTTTTATATTGGTCAAACAGTTGAGTAACGTTTCTAAACAACTGTTTTTAATGAAAACGTTTTTTAGAACGACTTAATGATGTTCTAATGGAGATAAATAGTCCTGTCAGATTTATGACAAGAGTTTAATACACTTTGAACCATTAGAAAAGTGTATGAACCATCAAGTTTGTAGGTTATGTCGTACATTACAACTCATGAAACTGGATCACTAAATTAAGTTTGATTGAATAATTGAAAAAGGCATAGTCACTTTAATTCTTTTAACACTGATAGTTAGATATTTGTCTCAAAAAAATGTTTCTCAACAAGTAATTGACACTATATCAATTATTGATCCAAAATGGAGAAGATTGAGATCACAAAACGAGACTCTCCAGTGTCCACAAGTGAATATTCACTGCACGATTGAACAAGCAACAAACATAATACAAATCTCTGTGCACAGAAATCAACATTCAGTGAGTCGGGGGACAATTAAATTAGAAAAATTGAAATCATTCGTCTCATAAATCGAGATGCACTGTCTCGGTGAAGGACTATCGATCGTAAATTGTTAAAACTCTGACGTGAAATTACGGTAACGTCAGCCGTGCACTTACCTCGATAAGTTAATCCGGACAGCTCGCAATTTTCGATGCTCTCCGGGATCAAACTATAATAAGAGCTAAATAAGAAATCCGCCGTGATGAATCGGCCGGAATCGAACGGCGTCAGCAATCGTGGGAAAATTGAGAAAAATGAAAAGGACCGTTCCCGTGGGAATCGTCGCCTCCGCTTCCAGAACAAATCGACGCGATCCTCTCGTCTACGAAACCATTTTTGAGTAGCTAGTGTTTCTTTTCTATATTTTTTTAAACATTCACAGCGATTCTCGTAGGAAAGACGATGGCTGGGTTGCTTTCGATTCCTTTATTTAATAACTCACAATTGTTTTACATATATAGCAGACGCGGTTATGTTCTTCTTCGATCGATCATGATCGATATCGATCCGCGTCGGATTCATTTCGTTTTTCATTCGAAGATCTTTTACTCTTCGTCGTTTTCTTTCGCTCGTTTACAGCGTGATGTCGATTAGTACGAGGGACTTTAAGGTATTATTTCTGTATCTTATTCCATAAATTAATATATATATATAAACAACTATACAACTTATCGCTAGCTCGTAGTCGATTCACCCATTCGCATCCCTTTATTTCGATTTTCAATCCTTACACGGTCTTAGAATATTATTAAACGATTGCAAATCATCGTGCTTGATTTGAAAATAAATGGAGCAGGTTTTAGTTGCATTTTAAAACAACAGTTTCATTAATTTTAGAATTTAATATAGACACCAGCATTTTCTACAATTGTCTCCCACCGTTTTACAAGCTGGTGGATTCATTTTTCGTAAAATTGCATAGTTTTTGTTTAAAGTAGGTTTACGGGTCTCTAAAAATTGAACACGAATTCTTGCAATCATCTAATAGTTGCGTTTTTATACTACACTTTAATTCCATCAATTGTGTTCTATGTAAAGTCTCATGTTTCGGATAAATGTATTAAACGACTACACAATCGTAGAAAAATTAGAAACTGTATAGCGTTCAGAGAAGATAATGGGTGAATTTTTAATTATGGAACGTGCGAGGGTTGACCAAGGCGAAAGCACAGTGTTCGTTGTTAGTAAGTCACCGATTTTTGCGCACATTTACTTTTTTGTATTTATGTTTGACAATGATAGTGTACTCTATTAAAAACCGTTCCTATTTCTTTGACACACAAAAATTGCCATTAACTCGTAAAAATTAAAACCATATTGGTCACAGTCTGTTTCAACGTCATATATTTCTGAAAAGTGTTCCGAGAGCTTAGAAATTCAATTGTGGTAATGATTATCAAACAATTTTTCAGTCAATTGAATTTTGATTCTTTAAATTAATTCAATGACAACTTCGAAGTATCCAATAAATAATGAAGATAGACCTCGACCAAAAGTTATACAAATTTCGTACAACTCTTACTTATACCCTCAACAGCGTTCTCTCAGGATTGCGGGATACACTTGTTTTAAGAACAGTTGTTTAATTAGCAAACGTTCGGACAAGGCTCATCAAAAAAGTTCCTGTCTACTTCAGATTCCTCGGAGCTTCTCTTCCATTCTTTTCAGATTTCGATACTCCAAAGATGGACCATCTTGGCGAAACTCTGCAACAATTTGCAGGAATAATTAAGTGAATTAAGAACAGTTCGAGCGAAGTTCGCTTTCTGTGCCGCAGCGAGTGTTTTCAAGAACAATTTTCGCTTGGTTTCCTTACACTAAGGTAATTCAAGATTTGTAGGAATATTTAATCGGCGTGGTCACTCAATTTATAATTATGTCAATTATTGAAACTGACACATGTTTCTAAAGAACTCTGTTACTTGAACAAATTACTGGCACTGTTTGAACCAAGAATATTTGATTCTACATCAAACAATGAATCTGTATCATGTTACACCATTTTATTTTTCGGGTTATTATTTCGAGAAAAATCAATTTAAAAATTTCGTCGAGTAAACGATTATTCTAAAATTGGGACTCGGATCAAAAAATGTTATTCTCCATCTTTTATCTATTTTTATATGTAGAATATGTCACTTTACCTCCACCACTTTTTTAATTAGTCGATAATTGGGTAAATATTCAAATCTAATTTTCTCCTAAATGAAATTCCAGGTAAAAAGAATTTGACTTGGAATTTTTAATATGCTTTCGAACGTAGTTTAATGAAGTTTTTGGAAGTTTCAGTTTAATTTGGCAGATGATTGCATTTTCGTTGTCATTGTTTTGAAGTCTCCGCGATTGCGTCGGGTAGGAGCGGTTCGACGGACGCAGGAAACGCTCTGCGGATCATAATTCCCGTCATTGTTGAGTGCGAAAGTATGTTCGCAATAATTAACCCGCGGGTCTAAGTTTGAACTTCCGCACACCTCCGTCCATTTCGCTGCTTGGGAATAACTAGAGGCTTTCGTGCATTCTAAATGAACTGGGTGCGTTGGCTTCTGGTGAATGAACCCGGAAATACACTGCAGGGACTGTCGTATTGAAGCAGTGCTGAAATTTTGTGGATCTTCCATCTTTTACACACAGAGTCTCCCGCTTAAAAATATTGTAATAAACATATTTTTTCAAGGTCTTCGAAAAATTTTTAAATGGCAACGCATATTTTGGTGGTATTATAGCTGAGGTCAAGACGAATCCAACGACCTATAATACCATGACCTTCACGTGACCTTGAATTACAAAAAATTCACAGAAGTTGGGCAATCAACAGAGTAAAATAACAGAAATTACTTCACTATTCAATTCGATTGCCAACTTTTGTAAATTGTTTGTGATTCATGGTCACGCGAAGGACATAGTGTAATAGGTCGTTGGACTCGTCTTGACCTTAGCTATCATGTCATGGTGACTGATATCTCGGTAAAAAATGAACTTGAGAACATTTTTCGTCTACTAGAATATTTTCCCCTTCGAACCAAACAATTTTGTACTGTGACATTTTCTTCTATCACCAAAAATAAGCGAGACACGCGTGTGTGAGAGTGGAAAGATGAAAATCAGTAGCGAGCGTAACTCTAACTTTTGTTAAAAACTCTTTTTAAACAAATTATCGAAAATGGTTAAGTACTCGTACAGGCTCAGCCTACATTGAAAATAAATAAATAAATAATACATGAAACAAAATAAATCTTTTAAGTGCTTAGGGCCTCTATAGGTCTTAATATGGCACTGTATCGTAGAATCTGGCGGTATTCTGATCACTCAACATAATTAATTTTAATCAAAAATATAATCCAAATACAGTACTTTCAATGAACATTTATTTAAAAAATATAATGTAACATCAAGACTTGCCCGTTACAAGATAAATTATTTTCCAAATCAAAAAATGCAACCACTCTTTGAAGAGAAGATGAATTCAAATAAAAAATTTAATTTCAAGTCTAGAAGTATATATTCATATGTATATTACTAAATAGTAGATTTATGAAAGAGATTTATCAAAGACATTATACAAAGAGATTCATTACTAATTTTTGATTTCACTATTGGTGAAATTGTAGAAACGCTTTTTTTAATCATTCATTAAACGAATTCATAAATTAATGGAAGTATAGAGGCTCAACAAATGGATTTACAGTACCTGTACAGGATGTTTGCGAAATCGTGGTACAATCGGCAAGGCTATGATTGCTCACATAAAACCTAGTCGAAAATAAGGAATATAGATTTTTTATATGAGGCTTAATTTTCGAGAAAATCGAGTTTGAAAATTCTGCGCATATACTAATGCACGCGAACCCGACGAATCTTTAAACTCGATTTTCTCGAAAATGAAGTCCCGTATGAAAAAACTATATTCCTTATTTTCGACTAGATTTTATGTGAGGAATCATCCCCTTGCCGGTTGTACCGAAATTTCGCAAACACCCTGTATAAAATATATTCTTTATAAAACGTTTCCCACGATGTTGTTAAATGTACGTACATTTATTTTAAAATACTTTACAAGAAAATAATAAGGATTCAATGTAGTAAGCATGTCATACAAGATTGATTATCTCAATAAAAAATTGCCAATGTAAGCAATATATATCTTCAACAAATTAATCATTCAGTTTACACTAAAATTCAATGTTGTCATTTCTGCAAGTTAATGTTTACTATTTAATTTTCGCACCCGATACATTTTCAAGATTCTTAATACAATTTGATGAAAGAGAAAGATTTAAAAGACATGTACAATTTAGTAAATTTTTAAAAATACCTTAGATGTATTAAAATTATTTTAAACAGCAAACAGACACACTGCAAATTCCCAGCCGAGTAGCCGAGCTTGCAATTGAATTTTTACTTTCTTGAAGTGGTCAGGAAAACAGCTTTGGAACGAGGGTCCGAAATTGGTCCGGGTTAGTTCCCGGAAGAGTTCCGAACAAAGATGTCTGGTCTTGCCCACGCCCCCTACCAGTTACCCGCGGTGAAAAATTTTCAATTACCTTTTGCGGCAGTTAGCCGGGCAATGAAACCGGAAGCTGCGCTCCTTTCCCGGAGAAATTGGCACTCGGATAGTGACCAAATTCTCTGTCGAAGGAGGAACTGGTACCGAGGAATGCATCCGGATGCACCATGATCGAAGAATGTGCAATTCCATCTGACCAAATGGTGCTTCCGGCCCCGCCGAATCGTGTTATTGCGAATACCGAGTTCGTTTCCATCGGTCGCGCACGTTCGCGGTTCCCCCTTCGCGTTCACGGGGCCATTTTGGCTGACGATTAGGCGAAAAGATGCTGAAACTCACAAACAAACTGCAGAGACAAACGAAAAGTCTAGTAAAGTATGAAAGTATGAAAACCTTTAACACATTCGCTATTAGCGTCACGTACGTGTGACGACCACACTTTTCTATTTAACATGAGATGAATCAAATTAACATTGTGCGTGATGTTATTTGAAATTGTAACGCATAGCATGATATTTGAAGAATTTCTAATTTTCCTGACACAATATTCTGTTCTCCATTTCATAATAGGATATGTTATATTTAATGGAATGCTACAGCGAAGACCATTCTTGTTGAAACAAGCGTGGTAACGAGCGTATTAATGAATTTAATAGGCTCCAATTCTTTAAATCTGTCTACCGATTTAAATCGCATACATTTATTTTAATACTAATATGCTCAACTTTTTAAAAAAAAAATTCACAACCTCCTAAAATCTTACTAATAATATAAACGAAACAGTGTATGAAGGAATATGTACAATAAAAGAAGATGAAATGCAACTCTTTAAAAACTTTGTATCTGTCTGCTGATTTAAATTGGATACATTCATTTTAATCTTATCATACTTAAATAATTAGAACACCATCTGAAGATGTTCACCAAATATTTTGTAACCAGACAATTTCAAGCAGAATTTACTAACTGAAATGGACTAACACACGACATAGCAAAGCAATTCGGAGACGTGTTAGTGGTTTATGAGAGCCACTGCTGCGGCAATGAGACAAGGTTAAAAAAATGGTTAGAAAATTCTATAAATTCTAGCTCTCGAAGAAGATCCTGAATTTATTTCGTTTATTGAAGCAGCCAGTCCTTAGCTCACACGAAGCCTCTCTCGAAAGGAACTGTCTAGCTTGTGGAGTATTGTAGGATGGGCGAAGCTCATTGAAAAATATTTTCACGTTTTCGGGAGGGCTGTTTGAACAGGTCGCGAAAATCCGGCTTAACTCGTGTCCGCGCGCAACAACGGAAACGGAATAAAAACTGAAAATCCGCGCCGCGGAAAGGAGCGTTGCCGCGCGACCCTGGAAAACATGGAAAATCAGCGAGAATTTTCGCGCGGCAATCGTGGTCGCAAATCAGGATTTACAAGTCCAGAGTCAGTATAAATGAGTACCTGTTGGCAATATAAATAAGTTCCTGTTTTCAAAATTCGAAATAAGCGTCACCACAAACATCTAAATATAATATATTTAGAGATAAAATAATAAAGATAAAATCATTACAATAACATTCCACAGTAATAAAATCTGGGCAATATCTCGATAAATGAAATCTTGTTATTATTAAAAAGCAATATAAATTAGTAGACTGTGAATTTTGTGACAAAACTGGGTGCATGCAATTCCAAACGGTAGAAAGGTTAATAAAACTTCTTACAATCTATTTGGTTCAACGAAAATCCACACACTAATTGTTAGTACTACGTACAAATTTTAAAACGCAAATAACTACATACATCGTCAGTAGATAGCGGATTTTATGCTTTCAGGACGAAAAGGAATAGGTGTAATTTAAAACAGTAAACGCAGAAGAATTTAAAAATATTGTTACATTTCTTTTAACCTATTAAACAAGAAACAATTAAATTAAAAAAGAAAATAAATTTCTGTTTCACTTCAGTTTGTTCGAATTCAGGTAGATTAAAGTACAGTGACATTTTCATTCTACATCAACCACAAAGAACTTTCCAGCCGTCAAAACCAACTGTGTCCACCATTTCAAATTTTCTACTACATTCTCCTGGAATAAAAGTCCTCCATCAAAATTGAAAGAACAATCTCAATCTATTTTACACAAACAATAGAAATACTAAAAGAATTTAAAAATATCAAAACATTTCTAACAACTTAATAAAACTATTGCAGAGAGATGCAGAGAGAAATAAACTCCCATTTGGTTCCTACGTTTTTCGTTGTCGCTGCGTTAGTTGGTTAACGACGTGTGCGCAGACAAGTTTTTATTTGCAATTCCGTTTACGGTTTAAGGCGGAATGAATATCGCGAACCGGAAGAAATCGAGCGACCAGCGGTGAAGGATATCGGGTTAACCGCACGGATCGTTTGATGCGGCTGTACGCCGCGGGAAAAAGATGACACTTTCGTCCGAGAGGGGCGGGATTTTTCAGGATTTTCGGGTGACACGCCGCTGACAGCACAATTTCACGAAATCCCGACGCATGCATCACGCGTCGCTCTGCGTGTTCTCGCGGAATTTTCGGCCGACGAAATTTCTTTTCGGTTCGGTGGGAACACCTGCTCGGTGTACACAGACTGTTTCACTTCGTTTTTATCGAATCCTCTCTGCTTTCCACTGCTTTAAAATGCCAACAAAATTATCCCGTGTTCATAGAGAAGTTGGCGAGATAATCTAGTTTGTAAATATATTTTTTTCATTAACTGACCCTGGCGACAATGTACGAAATTTTGTATGAGGTTCATTAACACTAGCCGTACCACAACCGGTCAAATGACCGGTTTCACAATTTTTATTGTATAATTGTTGAAATTACAAAGTACTTTAATTAGATATTATTAAATAAATTTCTTCATTCAAGCATATATTGTGGGTATAACAATTACAGGAAATTTAAATGAGTCTCACAATTTTCATAAAACTATGTATATCAGTCACATTTTGTGCTCGGTACGGTTAATGTTAACACTAAACCTACCACCCTCAAATGATAGGTTATATATTCTACAATTATTGATACTATAAAAATTCATTTATGAAAAATTGTGGAATAAATTACCTTGTCCAAGTATCCATTATATTGAAAATTACGGACACTCGCAATTAATTAAATGTTGCCATTTTTATAAGGTAAAATTTACCAGATACTTTTAATGCCTGCTAGGCGTAGCAATTTTCCTATTTGGCAATACAAACATTCAAGTAATTTTAAAATAAAATTGGAAATAGCTAAGTATCTGAATTACTATGTATACAGGGTGTTCCAGCATCGGTAGTACAACTGAGGAGGGAGTGATTTTAAATGAAAAAAAAAATAAATCGAAAATAAAGAGAAATTTTTTTATTTTAGGCAGGCATGAGCAGTTTTGTCTCAATTGTGACAAGACCGTCCCCAGCATAGCGCCCACTGTCCCCCACCAGTATCCACCGTTACTATGGAGAAAGAACGCGCTTCGCCCACCGCGAGCAGTGCGCATGTCTCGCGCAGGCCTCGCGAAACCCTGGGGTCAGGTACGAAGATACACATGGTGGGGGCAACAAAGGCGCGAAACATGCGCGATCGCGAAGAAGGCGCGCGCAGCATGGAAAAGAGGTTGGTGGGAGAAGCAGGCGTTTGAGAGGCTACACCCGTGTCTATGACTGATTTGAGGATTTGTTTTCGAGTAAGTCGAGTTTGAAAATTCAGCGCATGCGCGTACCATTAGATAGAAATCGGCTGTCGCGTCTGATCATGACCAACCAATTTTACTCTGTGCATATACTAATGCACGCGAACTCCGACCATTCTTTAAACTCGTTTTTCTCGAAAACGAAGCTTCAAATGAAAAATTTTTTTTCTTCATTTTCGATCTGTTATTTTTTTATGTAGAATCACCCCCTCCTCGGTTGTACTACCGATGATGGGACATCCTGTATATTGACAAAAATTATGTTTTTCGTCTGAGTGTAACAAATTGTTAAAATATTCTTTTCTTATAATATTGAGGTTTCATTAATTTTCATTTTTATGTAGTGTTGAAGTTACTCAATTTTGTGGAGAACAAAGCGCAGTATTCATCATTTTATTCCGTTGTACGAGGATAATGAGGAACGAAAGATAATTCAATTCTTCCTTCAAATACAATGCTGTATATTTTGTTTATGTATGGTAATTGGCTGAGGTATCTTTGTTATAACTAATGTTTCATCGATTTGCTGTGCTAAAAAATTTTCATTGATTTTCTTTCATACAGAAAATACTTAGTTATTTGTAGGCTAAAAAATGATATTTATAATTTTATTGTTCTGTCCGAGGATAATGAGAAACGAAGGAAATTTTAACTCTTTTTCTGAATTGAGTGCTGCACATTTTGTTTGTATATGGTAATTGGCTGATATGTCTTTGCTGTAATTATATATTGTTTGAACTGCGAAAGTTTTTTTTAATTTAATTGTTTGGTACAGAAGTTGCTCCATTCGATGAAAAACGAAATATAAAATCGATAGCTTTATTCTCTTGCTAGGAATTAATGAGAAGCTTGCAAATTAATTTGATTTTTTCAATTAAATGCCACGTGCTATTTACTCAGAAATATTAATGGAAAAGCATAATTACTAGACTGGAGATGTTTATGAAAATTTATGTTCTTGAGGGTTGATTGAATTTCTAACGGGAAGTATGTAGTTTGTCACCCTGATATGCCAGGAAAATTAGCTAGGTAAGAAAGAATATTAAATCTGTTAATGGAAATCATGATTGGCTAGACTGCCGATATTTTTACAAATTTAAGTTCTCAAAGGCCGATTGTTTGGTAAATTAACTAGGTACAAAAGAACGTTAAATACACACTCGACTTTGTTAAAATTTTCTATATCATGGCTTCTGAATCTCTGTAAAATTTAATAATTTCTATTCTAAAAATTTCGATTATTATATAAAAAATTACAAATCAAACCCTCGATCAGGAATAAAGATTTCCGAGCATCTTCGACCAGGGGAAAACTTGAAAATCGCGAAAACATTCGCGGCGAATTGATCGCTATAATCGTAACGCGGAATGGCACCAGGGTCTCTTTGAGCTGCGTTCTTATCGCATTTGATTATGCTCGTTCTCCTTAGGAATCGAACATGTGACCATCGTGCCGAATGAATATAGTTGAACGCGGTCGTCGTCAACAGATCGTAAAATCGAACGAGCCGACGTGTGTGGCGCAAACACTCGTTAAAGATCCCACAGACCTTCGCGAATATTCGCAGTGACATCATGTACGTGCTGGCTCATGCGTCATTTCCACTAAGTTGCCATTTGCACGTCTCTCAAAATGTCTCCTAATATTATAGGAGAATATTAACATCCCATTATTCCTCATAAATCCTTATAAATTATAGATTAGAATATTAATATCCCTATATACTCCTCATGAATCCTTATAAATTATAAATTAAAATATTAATATCCCTTTACATTCCTCATAAATCCTTATAAATTATAAATTAAAATATTAATATCCGTTTCTATTCCTTCTAAATCCTTATAAATTGTAAATTAGAATATTAACATTCCTTTGTAAATCCCTGCCAATATTAATATGTCCTGTAATATTAACCATAACCGTACCACGACTGGCTTCATCTGTTCTTTTATTTTAAAATGATTGAAATCGCGAAGATGTTTCCATTAAAAATTATTATATAAATTTCTTCATTCGAGCACACACAGTTTCAAAAATTGCGAGAAATCTAAATAAATTCAGCCCTGCAATTTTTATAAAACAACGTGTACCAGTCACATTTTGTGCTCAGTACGTTTAGAGTTAATATACATATACTTTTGAAAAACAATGTTGCACCGTGTTGAGAATAAAGTAATTATTATACCGTAGATTTTTATTCAAAATAAAAATTGTCTGATTTAATCGCAAGATAAATGGGATATATTGATATTTATTTCTTCTCTTAGAAATGTTAACGATTTGGAAGTAATACAATAGCAATGTTATATTCCTTAAATATTACCACTCTTTTGTATATGATCTACACATTTTCATTATGAATGTGTAAAATCCGCAGTCTAGTAATTATAATTATGTCAGGTGGATCGTTTTATACAGCGTAATTTGCAATTTCCAGGAAAAATTTTGATGGAAAAATCGGCATTTACGGGTCCTTTGAATAGCACGTCGTTAAGGGAACAGCGCCGGCAGTGTCCAGCATAGTTCCCAGGGCTTGTCACACCCCTAACCAGATTATGTTTGCAATGCAGCGACAGAGTGCGATAAGGGGTGGGCGTACGCGTGACTGAACATCGCCGAGGATCGTGAAACTGTGTCACGAGATTGGACGAAATTTTATTCCTAGCGACTGATTAGTGACATGATAGACAGGTTATGAACGTGATCCTCTAATATGCATACAAATGACTTTCCTGGGAACGAGTAATGGTGTTCCGGAGCTGTGTTGCACGAGATATAGTCCTGGATGCTCGTAATAATTAATAACTTCGTTTAGAAACTAAATTAAGTACAGAGAAGCGAGACGAATTCAGAGACTCTAAGAAGAAATCGTTTCTGAACGTTTCCTTGGTTAGTGTTTATAAACCGTTCTAAATTCAGTTCTAAATTCAGTTCTAAATTATGGCGAGTACTCAAATGCTGTAGCATCGTTCAGAAAGTAAATGAAAGGTCGAGAAGAGAGACAAATTTAAAGAGGCTCAGGAAAAATTGATTCTGAACATTTTATTAGTCGATGACACGTTTACGAGTAATTATAGATGCAGTATTAATTACTGCCAGCACTCAAAATTCCACAATTTCGTTGAAAAAGTAAACGAAGAGTAGAGATGAAAGACAAACATAAAGAGGCTGTGGAAATATTGATTCTGAACAATTTATTAGATTAATAGGAGAATTGGAGTTTTATCAATCATCCTGAATTCAGTATTAGTTATGGTAAGTACTCATATGCTGCAGGTTCATTCAGAAAGTAGTCGAAGAGTAGAGAAGGGAGATAAATATAAAGACGCTTTGCAGAACTTGATTCTGAACAATTTATTAGTTCAATAAGAGTATTAGATTTTTATAAATCATTCTGAATTCAGTATTAGTTGTGGCAGAAGCTCAAATCCTGCAGCTTCGTTCAGAAGGTAAATGAAGAGTAGAGAACATAGATACAAATCTAAAGAGGCTGAGGAAAAGTTGATTTCAAACATTTTATTAGTCTATGACACGTTTACGAGTAATTCTAGATGCAGTATTAATTACCGTGAGCATTAAAAATTCCACAATTTCGTTGATAAAGTAAACGGAGAGTATAGCAGAGAGACGAAAACGCCGACGCCGAGGAAAAAATTATTTCTGGTCGTTTTATTAGTCGATGATACGTGTACGAGCAATTTTCGATGCTGCGTTGATTATCACGAATACCGAAGTGCTACGACTTGGTTCGTCGAATAAATTCAAACCGAATAAATAAATATATAGCAACACATGCTCCGTCGAGTCTTGATGCACATGCTACGTTTCCTTTTAGTAAAAAGGGAACACTTGTAGCCATTAATTCGTCGCAGCGCGTTCAGCGTTTGGCCCCAAGCTTAAACGAATTTCTACGCGACGATAATCCAGTTTTCGGAACCGGTCGTCGTCGAAATTTCATTGTGCCAAGTGCCCGGTAAATTCTCCGCGCATACATATTTGAACATATTCGTAATTCGCGAGTAACTCGTAACTCCACTAACTTGTTACTGTTATCGACAGTTAAAGTTGGATGTTTTGAAGATAGCATTTTTCATGGAAGAAATTGGTTCCTTTCTTTAACATGTCCTGACGACTCTTTTCAATATTTTTCCACCACTTTTTTTTTTTAAATGAAAAGTATATCTTTAAATTGCAAATTATCACTGACAATTAAACATTACTGTTTGTTATTTAAAAGAAATTTAATGCTGACTCCACTGGGGAAAATCCTAAAAATTCTTAGTAATTCACAAGGAATATCTTTATGTATATTCCCAGAATTTTACAAAGTGGACTATTCTCAGCATATTTTCTTTTATATAATCCTGCAAGAATCGGAATCACCTTCGTCCATTTTTACAAATTATCATTGTTTAAAGCTGCGCGCTTCGCTGTGCATATATCTCCATGGTATTGTCGTCCGATTAAATTTACATTCACTAAAGAAACGCAACAAATTATAGATGAAGAAATCACGAGCATTAAAAACGAAATAGTAAATTTGAAACAAGTTAAAATAAATAATGTACAAATTGAATAATTAATGCTTCTTACAATGGTAGATAACAAGATTTGTAATGCTGTTACAAATACAAAATCCGCAATGCGGTGTTATATTTGTGATGCTACTCCTACTGAAATGAATGATTTAGATAACATAAATTCAAAAATTTGCAACGATAACAATTATTTGTTTGGATTATCCACTCTCCATGCGTGGATCCGATGTTTCGAATTTTTGTTACATATTTCTTATAATATTCCCTTCAAAAAATGGAGTGCAAATACACTTGCTTTGAAAACAATTCGAAATGAGAGAAGAAAAACAGATTCAAGAGGAATTTATGAAAAAAATGGGATTACTAGTTGACATAGTAAAGCAAGGATGGGGTTCAACGAATGATGGAAATACTGCAAGAAGATTTTTTTCAAATCCAGAACTTACGGCCAGCATAACAGGGATAGATGCACTACTCATTAAAAAATTTCACGTAATATTACAAGTCATTTCATCTTCGTACGAAATAGACGTAGATAAATTTCAAAACTATGCCTACAATACAGCAAAGTATGGTGTAAGTCTTTATGGCTGGTATTGCATGCCGGCCTCGGTACATAAAATACTAATTCACGGGAAAGAGATAATAAAACATGCACTAGTGCCAATTGGTCAATTGTCTGAAGAGGTCTTAGAGAGGAGACATAATGATTTTAAAAATTATAGAAGTAATAAAAGCCGAAAATTTTCACGCACTGCTACAAATGAAGATATATTTCATAGGTTATTACTAACTTCTGATCCATATATATCTTCCTTGCGTATAAAGTCCAACAATAAAAAAAACCCTGGACTCAGAGGCTGAGGAACTAATAATTAAATAAAAACTTTTAACAGAGAAGGTAAGAATAATTAATTTAATTCTGTGTCACATAATTCTCAACTGATCACGAATTAAACTTATTGTATTTATTATTGCTTATATTTTAATTTGTGCTTTATACAGGTACCATAGACTTTGTGAATTTTTAAATCTTACCTGGAGATTCTGGAAAATACAGAAACAAGTTTACTCAACTAGCGTTTCATTAAACAAGTAGAAGAGTATTATTAACTAATTAATTAATTTGGACCTGTTTATTTAAAAAAAAGTGCTAAAATTTGTTATACCTGTACACATATTTAAAAATTGCAAGAAAGGCTATTAAATAAACATAAAGTATATTACATTTTACACTATTAAAAATGAATTCTTGTTAATATTCTTCACTCCAAATTTCACTTCGATATCTTTAATAGTTTAAAAGTTATACCAAAATGTCCCCGTATTTCTCGATCGGGACCACTGTGCGCCGTATAATCGAATCGACAGAGCCTGGGAAGTGGGATAAGTTCGAAAGCCCTTTATTTCTCTCCGGGGCTAAGGGGGCTGCAAGGTTGGCAAGTTAATCGGATCCCGGTTGATCAAACAGAAATTTTAAACATACGGTCGAAATATCGAGATCGCGAGAGATGGAAGTACGAGTGTTATTTTCAGAATGGTAATTAAAACGAATGATGCATTCCGCGAGCTAGACAAGCTTCGTTAAAGAGAAATTTTTATTCAGTGTTCGTTAGTTTGTTCATTACTGGCTAAAATGGAAAATGAGGTATGCACTGTGGTTGTTTGAACCGGTTTTTAGAGTGAAATGTATAGTGTTTGATTTAATAGTGCATATTGACACAAACAAGAAGTATATTTTTGTGAATTGTTTCCTAAGGATCAAAAGAGACTTTACTTCGTCTGCTTAGGAATGATTTATAGTGAAGACAAAGTAGATATTCAATCAAATGATCATTTTTTTAGTATCTTTGAACATCGTGTATATTAAGAAGTACTTGTGTCAATACTTAAAAAATCTGCAAATTGTTATAAACCATTTCCAGACAATCAAATTAAGACAATAACACACTTCTCCCTTTAAAAAATTGTTTTACAATAAAAATAAGGTAAAAATTCAATAAACAATCACTTTCTTCATATATTGATACATCTTCTACCGTGTAATAAAGAGTGCTTTATCCTAACAGCGCATATCCTAAGAACAATTATCAAATTCTCACAGATCAGTCTTTAATAACCGAATTAGAGAAAACATTAGTTTCACGTTTCAAACGAATATTCCCCCCACAAGAGTACGACGAAAATTCGATAAACAAACACTTTCCTGAAATCCTGAGACATTTCGTACCGTGTAATAAAGAATGCTTTATTCAACAGTGGTCATCCTAATTACGACAATTAGCAAACTCTCACAGATCAGTCTGCAACAACAGAATTAAAGAGAACTTATGTGCGAATAGAATATCCCACCGTAGAAATGGCATAAAAATTTAATTGATAAAATCTTTCCCAGTACGATGGAGGTTTGCACAAACCATAACCATACAAGAAGTGATGGCACGATCATTTTTACCAGTCCCGTTTTCTCCGAGCAACCGATTCGATTGGTCGTAATGCTGCAGCCAGAAGCGTTCTCGAAATTCTTCGATGAAATTGTTTTCCGCATTCCTGGGATCTCCGAGGAATCGTTTGAACAGGAAAGCGGCAATCTGAGTATATTAAAAACGTCAGGAATTAACGTAGAAAAGAGGAGAGTGAGAGAGAGAGAGAGAGAGAGAGAGAGAGAGGAAATACGGTTGAAGAGGCATCGGCAACAAACGAGACTGTTTTCGCGCGATATAAGGATATTACGTGCGTCAGACGAATACCAATCGTGCAGAGGCCGGTGTCTGTGCTCGAAAATCGGTGCTTCCTACCTGTGCGCCTCTCATCCCACCTTATGAAACATTCATGGGGCAAAGCAATTCGTCCGTTTCGCGATGGTTTTTCGTCAAGGGATCGTTTCTTCCTCGTTCTGTCGACGAGCCCGGCGAACGATCCGATCTGTTTTCTCTATCTATCGCCTCGATGCAGTGGTACCTTTTCTTTTTGTCATCGGTTTTTGTTCGTTTCTCACTTAAACGTGTTAGATAACAAGAAGGAACGCCATTATGTACATATAAAAATATAATCTTATCGCGATCGATCGGCCCTATTTATAATACTCGTCGAATTCTTGCGCGTGGAACGACAAACTTCATCCTCGTCTTTGGCTTTTTCTCCCGTATTTCAGACACTTCGATCGCAATTTTTAATTAGTTCACTGTTTTACACTAGGTTCACGTCTAACTCACGTCTAAATGACGGGTTATGATATTTTCTAAGTTACGGTTATTAAGAACGTAATAATGCAATTATGAGAAATTATTCAACAAATTTATTTCTTTGGGCATATATTATAAAGAAAATGGCTAAGAATTGACATAAACACATTCTAGCTATTTTTGTAAAGTAATGTAAGATAGTCACTTTTACTGATCCCATAAACCTAGTATTAATGATGGGCTCTGTAAAAATTGCACAATATCAAAGGTCAAAATGAATTTAATTATTGTAATTAGAACTGTGGAGATTACGCGTTGATTAGGTCATTCGGACGACCACAAAAATGTACAAGCGGGTAAGAGGTGATTCCTTGTGAATAAATAATAAAAGAATTGAAAACCGTCTGACGCGGCTGACCACGACCAACCAATTATACTTCCCGCATGTACTATAGCACGCGAACCCGACGGACCTGAAAACTCGATGTTCTCAAAAACAAGGTGTCAAACAAACAAATGTTATTCCTTATTTAGATTTATTTTTACATGTACAATCGTACCCTGCCCGCTTGTGCATGTTATGCGGCCGCACCTTGTATTTATCACTACACGTCAAAATTGACAAGTTTTATACATTTTATTTGACAATTATTTAAATTATAAATAGACCGGGAATATTTAGGCAAAATAAAAGTCTTGGGCATGATTTTTACTTTTAGTGAAGTTTCAAAATATATCCACTTATTTTTCTCATAAGTGCATGAGATCCGCAGTCTAATTATAAAGATTATTCCTGCTGAAAATAATTAGATTAATTTTTTTATCGACGCACATATTATTTAAAAAATCGTACGGAATTTACATAAACTCAATCTGGTCGTTTCTACAAGGCAACACATGTCAGTCACTTTTAGTGCTCGGTAGGATTATTGTTAACACTAGAACTACCATTACACGTCAGTGATTTTGTATTGCTTTATAGTAAAATCTAGACTGCGGACCTTTATGCAAATCAAACATTTCCAAAGTCAAATGTAAGAAACGAGCTTGCTCTTTTAATCATTTCAATAGGTCAAAGATAGTGTAAAAATAATTTTAAAGTCTTCCGATGTCTTCACAGTTTTATATTTCTCCTATTCATTTTCGTTATAAATTCATCAAAACCGCAGTCTAGTAATGACAAGATTGCATTTATTCAGTTTCGATACAATTTGTTATTATAACAGGTGCTTCAATGGAGAAGTTCATTCACAAAAATGGTCATAAAATTATTTATTATTATTTCGATACAGTAGAACTCCATTTCTATGAACATGTCGGGAGGCGTTTACATATAGGAGTTCACCAGTCTCCCACTACTATGATGTTTCGTTCATCCAACCCCTTGTCCTACAACAGGGAGTTCCAATGTATTCCTCTCCGAGAACTGTAAGGTCCCCACCATCGAGCCTCTCCCCACTACTACGTACAACCGTAGACTTAGCGAGTGCTGCGCGCGCCGCGCGGCTCTCGTGGTTGGAGCTTCCCACTAGTATACATTACAACGATGAAGTCTAAGAGTGGGGGAAGAACCTAAGCGGGGAAGGTGCCTCGAATAGCTCCGGAACTACTGGTTGGAACTGCCTGTCCTACAACATCGAGTCAGTTTCGTGTCGAAGATTTCGTCCGGATAACTTAAACTAACATGTCATCAATTTCCCGTAAACCAGAATAAAATTTTATTTGTCTGTCATCGGTATTTAACTATTATGGAAAATACAGTCATACAATTAAATATCAACTTCCCTTTTCTTCTAGAAGCTTGTGCATGACGAAGAAGTTGTGGTCGCTTGTAACAGTAAAATAAATCATAGTACAAGGGGTTGGTAAGAGTTCATGTTCATGTAAGAGGATATCGCTAAAATCAAAGATTTGCTAAAATTTAGTTCATATAAATGGAGTTCATATGAACGGTACAAGAACTTGTAAAGGAAGACTGATTTGAAAATTTTGTCGAAATTTGCTCATTTTGACTGATTTAGAAATGTGAAATTCACGATGTTAAATGCTTTTTCGTTTTTAATTGCACCAGCTAAGATCTGAAGTAAATTTTCTAAATATAAAGACTAGCTTTCGAATTTTCCAAAACTGAAAGAACAAACGCTGGCGAACGATGGTATTCTGTCGGTCCGCGCGCAACAACCGGATACACGGTGTGCACGTCAGTATATATATATTTTTATATATATAATATATATATATGTATATGTGTGTATGTATAGATAAAATTTCCCCGTCAGCCACGCTCGCTCTGATACGTTTTCGCACATCACAATTTCTTGTCCCGGGTCACGTTCCGCATCTGAGACGCTTTTCTCCTTATTGCGAAGAATGAAAAGGAAAAATGGTGTCGGTATTTCTCGCCGTTAATCTCTCTCTCTCTCTCTCTCTCTCTCTCTCTCTCTCTCTCACTCTCTCTCTGTGTCACGCGTAAACATACACACACACTCTCTTTCTCTCTCTCTCTCGCTCTCTGCGTGTGTTCCACGTGCTCGTTCTCTTTCTTACTATCGGTATAGAATAATTGAAATCGAATCATGTGAATTGTAGATACACGTACACGTATGTATATGCATTCGCGGGCGATCTGTGCACGGATTGTTTCGTCGTTTCTTTTTAGACGAGGTTTATAGAGTCGACGGGATCCTTTTGGCCCGTTCAAGGCCAACAGTTTTCTGATCGTATTTCTTCCTCTCCGCTCGATTCCGCTCGGTGCTTCAACCTCGATGGCCAATTCCGGGCAATTTGTTTGCCGGCGATCGCAAAAGAGAACTCGATCGACGATTCAAGCAGAAAGGTAATTGCTTATCGGGGAATCATTGGGGAATGTCGGAGTGAACTCAGGATTCGTTGCGATTATCTATGGTGTATTCTTGATTTTAAATAATTATAATTCTGACGCAATGGAAACTGGTATACAGTGAAATACAAAATCAAACGCCAGGTTGTACTGCGGGTTTCGTTACGTTTCTCTACGGAGTGTCTGGAACTAAATAATTATAATTGTCACAACAAGTGTAATTGGTCGCGGAGAAATAAAATATTGTATATAATATAGTTGAGGATTCGTTACGGTTTTCTATAGTTTGCTGGGTTTGAACCATTTGTAATCGTGTTATGAAGTAATTGGTTGGCGGAGGAAGCAAATTTCGAATACCGGAGTGAATGACCTATTAATATTTATTGTTTAATGTTTCTCTTACTTTGAATATGATCAAGAGATTCTCAGAAACTGCAACTTGTTTAAAAATCGGCAGTTTACCAGGTGCTGCATTTTTTAATGAATGATTTAACGAACTAGGTGTTGCTTGTAGATCATTTAATGAATGTTCTTACATCAATTTTCAACTCTGATTTTCAATTTTCATTATTTGAAATCATTTTGTGATAGAGAAAATGAAATCAACAACCAGGTAGAATTCGTTAATTTAAAATCTCTGATTAAAATATGAGTTTGAATTCAACGTGTTTCCATTGAAACATTGCTGTGAAGAAATTAGAACGCAGGACGTTTACGCTATCACTAGCCAGCGTTTTTCTTGCAAATAATAAATATTAAATAAAAATGATAAAGGAAAAGGTAATACTGTTTTTGATAAGTAACATAATGGCGTATGTAATTTTCTTGTATTTGCATTATTTTCTTAGAAATGAAGGTGACCTTCAATTTTTTAAATGAAATGCAATGTATTTTTTATATTATATGAAAGTGTGTGTCAAGACAAATTTATTCGTATACAACACAATGACCTTCAAGGTAATACAAGGTCAGAAATGGCAGGAAAATTTTGAATATCTCGTACGTAATATTTCGTAAAGATATCATTCACGATACACAACGCTCAGAAATGTAAACGACTTGCAAAGGAAACTAACGCGATCATGTGCATTATTATTTCGGATAACGTCTGAAGAAGACTGTAATTAATAGAGCCGACATATGTAGTCATGCACAAGGAAGTTATATTAAACTTTTACTATAGCCTCGTAAATAAGGTATACTTGTAAACGCATTTGTACGAAATGTTCAAAATTTTTCTTCTATTTCTGACTTTGTATGACCTTGAAGGTCATCGTGTCGTATACAAATGAATTTGTCTTGCCACACGCTTTCATATGGTATGAAATAATATATAGCATTCCATTTACAAAAATTTTAGGTCACCGACACTTTCATGAAAATAATGCAATTACAAAAATATTACATACGCCATTACGTTGCTTGCAAAAAACAGTATTACTTCTTCCTCTTTCATTTTTTCCTAATATTTATTATTTTCAAGAAAAACGCTGGCTAGTAATAGCGTGAACACCCTGTATATTATTTATGTTTCAATGATTGTAAAAACTGGGCTTTAAATAAGGGAAACAATACAGTTCGAAGACAGAAAAGTCTAATATCTGAACAATATAAGAAATGTATCCAGAGTATCGTTGTTTGCAGAATGAGGAGGTATATTCAAGGATGACGGCGTGTTATCGTTCTCGAAAATAAATATTTTTGTAAAACAATGGTTTCGGATAGAAACAGTCGCTATCCCCGATGATAGATCCTGGTATTTCAAGTAGAAAATACTTCGCAGGCGAATATCCATCGTCTCTGGTGTAGAGAATAGAACGAAGGATAGTAGAGAGAAACTGAGAGGAGCATTTAGAAGAATGCGTGGGAGATAAGGGCAGAAAAAAGGAAGAATAAAAATGAAACGGAGAAGAGAGGAGCAGACAGATGGTGGTAATGGAAAGAAAATTGCGGGTGAAGCTACTGGAAAATGTAAGTATTAGATTATTGTAGGTGAACTGATTATTTGCTCTCGCTTTGGGAGTCTCTTTCGAATATGTTCTTGCAAATAGACACGCTTTAACACTGTTCTCCTCTTTATTATACATAAAATATTTCAAACATTCTCAAAATTAATAAGGGACACTTGAAACCGCCAAAAAAATGCTAAACATCAAGTTCTGCAAGTATTTATTAATACACTGCTGTTTGAATTATTTTTAAAGATTCTTTTCGATATTTGAGAATTTAAGAAATGGCACTAGCATTTCATTGCACGCAATATTTTCTCTTTAATATCATTTTCACATTTAGCTCTTCAGTACATGATCTTGTTTTATTATAGCAAAAGTAAGTTCACCTCGTCAAAAAATGCAATAGAAATAGTTTTCGGTTGCAATGGGTTAAAATATTGTAAATAGACATTGTTAGAGTTAAATAGTACAAATGACTCCGTCGATTTATCCACTATAGAAGACTGTAAAGAAATTATTTTTGAAGTGAAACTTCTTTAGGCGTGTTAGGCGCAAAACTTCGACGCGGTAGGCGTAAAACCTCGACGCGGTAGGAGTAAAACCGATCTGGCGATGAAACGATGAAACGATTAAACCATGAAGCGATGAAACGATGAAACGATGAAACGAAATTCTATTCTATTAGCATATACGGTTGAGGGTTCGGCATTGCTTAATAAAGATTATGATAAAATTCCGATTATGCTAAGTGGAGATTTCAACGCGAACTTTGCATCGGAACAATCAAAATTATTAATAGGATTTTTTAGAAGTAAATTCAGATTGGAAATGGTAAATAATCCTAATGAAGCGACAACAAGATCAGGAACATCTCTCGATGCAGTATTTGCAAGACATTGAATCAAGAATGTTTATACCATTTTTTAGCTATCAGAAACCAATTGTTTCAATAATAGAATCATAGAAAATTAAAGATCATAAAGTGTTAATAAAAATTCGAAAAAAAATTAAAGAAAGAAGTTTCACTTCAGCCATGTGGTCTAAGCACACACCAATTTTTTTTCTTCATATGACTCATTCTTCGTGTTGGAGAATTTTACTGTCAGCAAATTACGAATTTCTCTCATTTTATCTGTGCTGTGAGCTGTAACATTTTTTGGATAATTGGAATTATATTGGCTGAACCTCTGAACATTAATATGAAATATAAACCACATACAGCATCAGTTTAATGACATAAGTCTGCAAGAAAATTATCTTCCCTATGTGGATCTCGTTTTTCGTATCAGAGAATTTTATTGCATATTCCTCTCACTTTATCTGTGCTCTATATTGAAACATTTTTCAGATAACAAGAACAATATCGAAGGAACCGTGAGGTTAATATTAAACACAACCAAAGACAGCATCATTTCATCTACAAGAAGAGGGTGTAAAAAATTATTTGCTCTATGTCGTAAATGTTGGTAAATCACGAATTTCATTTTATATGTGTTGTAAATTTAGAAAATTAAAACGATATGGCAAGCATCTCGAGATGAATATTAAAGACAATCGAAAGCAACATCAATTCATCTGCAAGGGTCTCGGAAAAATGATTTTCTGTATTTAACTCTCATTTTTAATGAAATATTCCAAATTACAATTAAATATTCCACTGCAGGTTGCATTCTTCGATTCGCAGTTCCGCCGAAAACTAAATACAACGGGATCCGGGTTCAACTGACTCGGTGTGGTCGTATCGAGAAGCTTAATTAGGATGCGTGAACCATTCGAGTCCTCGTTAAATGTTTCCTATTGCGGGTTTCGGGCTGGAAATTGAGAGCGAAGACAATATCCGGCTCGTTAAGCAGAAACGGTAATGACAAGGGCCCGATTTCACTGGTCATATGCAGGTTGGATTCATGAAACATAAAATGCAATTGCCACACATCTGCGAACCACATTCTCTTTTCATCGCTAGGCACACTATCGCAATTTCGGAAGAAACACGATCGGAACGTTAAACGACACACACACACACTCACACACACTCGAGGATCTTACGTGTTCCGTAACTCAATGTCCATTTTTTGTTTTTCTGAAAGTTCCGAAATCGTTCTCGATCCTTTCTGCGATCGACGAAATCTCTATCGATTCCCGTTGTTCCTTTTACCGGGTCCCGTTTTTTCACGGATTCGTCGAAGAACACTATAATCTTGAAGAACGTCACGCGCTCTAGAGCGTCCAGGCTAAATTAGACTGTACAATAATGGCCCACTTTGGTAACTGCGATCTCTCCCCTATTACCAACCATCTCCGAGAGCTGATTGGTGGAAGTTATGGTTGTGGAACACGCCTACAGTGGCTTTCAGGTTTCTTGGTACTGTCGAGGTTGCTCTCTCTCTCTCTGACCCCGAGTGACTTTTACGTGATTTTAGACGTATTTGTGACGAAAATGCCATAAAGTGCTGACTAAATTACAAAGAAAAATGTCCTTCAATTGATTTCAAAGAAAACATAAAGAACGTTTCAATGGATCAACAAGTAACGAACAACTACGGAAACCTTCTGTAGATCACTCCATAGGTACATAATATATATTTATAACAAAACTACTACAGAATGCTAACTGAGATACAAAGAAAAACGTGTAAATTGGTTAAAAAAAACAAACAAAAAGAACGCATCAACGGATTAACAAACAACGAGAACAACTATTGAAACCTTCTGCAGGTTACTTAGGAAGTACATAATGTATATATATATATATATATATATATATATATATAAAGAAAATACCATAAAATTCTGACTGGATCAAAACGAAAAAGGCCCGAATAGGTTTCCAAAAACGACAAAGAACGCTTGAATGGATTAACGAGCAACGAACAACTACTGAAACCTTCTGTAGATCACTCCATAGGTACATAATATATATTTATAACAGAACTACTACAGAATGCTAACTGAGATATAAAGAAAAACGTATAAATTGGTTAAAAAAACAAACAAAAAGAACGCATCAACGGATTAACAAGCAACGAACAACTACTGAAACCTTCTGCAGATTACTCAGGAAGTACGTAGTGTACATTTATAAAGAAAATACCATAAAATTCCGACTGGATCAAAATGAACAAGGCTTGAGTAGGTTCGAAAAAAATAAAATGAAACTTTAAATGAATTATCAAGTAATGATCAAGTATTGCAATCTTTTGTAGTTCACTCAAAACGTACGTAAGACACCTTTATAACGAAGATACTATAAAACTCTGGCTGAATTAAAATGAGAAAGGCCTGAATAGGTTTAAAAAAATCAATTAGAACGTTTCAATGGATTAACAAGTAAGGGACAGCTACTGAAACCTTTCTTTGATCACTCAAAAGCTACTTAATATACTTTTACAAAATAAAATGTCATAAAATTCTGTCTGAATTAAAGAAAGACAGTGTTAATGTATTCTCAACAATTAAGAGGAACGTCTTAATGGGTTAACAATCAACGAGAAACAACAGAAACCTTCTGTAAATCACTCAAGAAGTATAAATCACTCTCATCCTTGACAGTGTTCATTATAATTATTCAGATTCACTGGAGGTGCGTTCCCAAACAGCACTTTAGCCGATGACTTCGTGAAAAATCATCATTCGCGACGATCCTTCGCGCTGATCGCACCGAGAGTCCGTCGAGGATACCGATCGATCGATCAAAGGATGTCTATTGAAGGTAAAAACGGGTTTTCGCACGGCTCCAGTCTGGATCGATCGGTCCAGGATGATCCTGCGAGGCTTGCAGTAGAACAACCTGTGTGTCCCGTTCTTCTATGTTCCTGTGTTCTTGTGTTCCTCGGTTAAATCTCACCGACAACGTGCGCAGACGTGTGCTGTCATCGGTGTCCACGCGTGTTCTGCGATCGTCCACACCGCGAAATTGAATCCAGAGTGCCGGCGGACACCTCGACGCTGCTGCAACGACCTGTAACAAATGAAACCGGGATTTTGTTTACTTGCGACCGTGGATCATCACCGTGGAATACCATTTCCAGTAGAAAATAGTCCCCATTCTATTTTGCATCGTGCAAATCAAATATTTTATTTCGCGAAAAACGATTCTCAAATTGTCTCACGTTGTTTTGCTTGAAAGATACTTTGTTTTCAGCTAAATTGTGCTGTTACTTTCGAAATATATTATTTCATTTGATCAAAGACTACATAAAGACTTTCTAAAATAGTATTTTATTAATGAACAGTCGGTTTTATTTTAAATAATGCTGCTATCTTGAAATTAAAATGTTTCACTTAGTTTGAAGACGATTTAATATATAGCATTTTGTTTGGAGGATATTCTGGCTTATTTGTAAAAATCCTGCAGCCTCGAGAATAAAATATTCAATTTGATCTTAGTCTATTGAAAAACTTTCTAAAATAATATTTTGTTTAATGAACAGTCTGTTTTATTTTATATAGTATTGCAGGCTTGAAAATAAAATAAATCACTTGGTTTGAGGACGATTCAATATAGCATTTTGTTTTAGGTATATTCTGGTTCATTTTGATAATTCTGCAGCCTCGAGAATAAAATATTTCATTTGAATCCAAGACTTTTTAAAATAGTATTTCAAACAGAATTTCATTTGAAGGATATACTGCTTCATTTTAAAGAGTGCTGCACCCACGAAAATGAACTATTCCATTTGATGCGAACACGTTTTAAAATAGAATTTAATTTGAAGGATACTTTATTCAATTTCAAATAGTGCCGCCGTCATGCAGATAATATATATCATTTGAAGACGTTTTAAAATAGCTTGTACTTATAAAAATTTTTTGTTCTGCTTTTATTGTAATTAGTGCACAGCAAACGCATAAAATCTCTTGAGAATGATCCGCATACCGATCGAAACGTTGGGATAATAATAAAATTGCAAATTTGCTGAATTTCAATAAGATCGAACCTTTGCGCCGAAATCAGTTTCATCAATATAATTCAAATTTCGATCGAAAGAAATTACATTTATGTTTTAAAACAGCGTTTAAAATAAAATTGAATCTAATGGAAATTTTATTACATTGCAAATAGCGCCGCAGCCTCGAAAATAAAACATTCAATTTGATTAGAGGACCTTCTTGGAATAGAATTTTACTCGTAGGATATTCCTTTTCAATTTAAATAATCCTGCAGTCTCTAATATAAAATATTTAATTTTCTCCCAAACCGTTTGAAAGTAAGAACTTAAAATAGTATTTCATTTGAACGATTGTTTTACTCTAAGTCCTGCCGTAACTTTGAAAATAAAATATTTCTTGTGATTGCCTTTAAAATAGTATTTGATTGGAAAATAAAATATTTTTTGTGATAGCATTTAAAATAATGTTTCAACCGAAGAGTTCTCAGTATAGTTGGTTTAACTTTTTATATGTTTCTGTCTGGAATTTGCTAATTAATAAAATATTTAATATTTTGCTTCTACTCATTATAGAAAAGGAGTCAGAGAAGAAAAAGTTAATTGCTAGAAAAGGAAGCATAAAGAATGAAAAATCTTTATTAAATATTAATCTACTTGCCATAGAAATAATTCAGTGGAATTGTTTGTACAATGTTTAATTAATACCCAATTAAATCGAGCGTGGTGCATCGGCATAGATGTCCCAATTAGGTGAATGGGTCCAAGTTATTGGTCCGTGGAATACTTTAATCGGCAGTCGAACGCGAGAAATTCTAACAGGATTAGGTTCCCGAACTATTTCATAAACTGAAGTTTCGGAGGTCTACCGCGCTGCGAGCCTGGCTCTCGAAAACACGCTGCCAAACAATTCCTAATTAGACAACTTAAACGCCAATAATAGCGCGGTCTAATATATTCCTCGACCACCCGATAAGTTCCACGAAAGATACTCCTCGTGGGAATAATATGCCGGAGACCCGAGAGTAAAAGGACTCGGTCAAAGGGACTGCATTCTACTATTAATTATTAATTACATTAACTATCGGGTCCTTATACAAGCAAATCGAATTTCCTGTCATATTTCTGGAATGAGAAATATAAGATTAATTATATGATTGAATTAATATTTGGTCACTATTTACAATAGAATAGCTTTTTTAAAGTTCCTCTCATGTTTTTAGAATATGAAATACTAAATTGCTTATATGATGTAATTAATATTCAGACAGTATTTACAATAGAAGAGCATTCTTAAAATTCCTTTTATGTTTTTAGAATGTGAAATACAGGAATGATTATATGATGTAATTAATATTCAGACAGTATTTACAATGGAAGAGCATTCTTAAAATTCTTGTATATTTTTGGAATGTGAAATATGCAGTTAACAATATGATGGAATTAATATTCAGACATTCTTTACAATAGAATAGTTTTTTTTATAATTCCTTTCATATGTTTGGATTGTGAAATATACAATTAATTACATTATGGAATTAATATTCAGACAATATTTGAAATGTGAAATATACAGTTAATTATATGATGGAATTAATAATCAGACACTCTACACAATACAATAGTTTTTTTATAATTCCTTACATATGTTTGGATTGTGTAATATACAATTAATTACATTATGGAATTAATATTCAGGCAATATTTGTAAGAGAGTTGCTTTTTTAAAATTCCTTCCATATTTTTGAACTGTGAAATATACAGTTAATCATATGATGGAATTAATAATCGAACACTCTACATAATACAATAGCTTTTTTATAATTCCTTTCATATGTTTTGATTGTGAAATACACAATTTACTTTTACATTTTTACACAATAGACTTTTTACAATAGAATAGCTTTTTTAAAATTGAACTTTACAGCTTGAACTTTGCGAAGAAGTTAGAATTGGATGTTATTGATATATATTTAGCAATATTGTCTGTTTTAATGAACAGGTGGTCTCAGGACTCTAACGAACACTGTTCTGCAAAGAAACGTGTGTCGTGGATTTCTCTGGAGAGTACAGTAACAATTAGAGCACTCAAACACCAATAATATCTCGGTCTAATATTCCTGAAGCATACCATACGGTTCCCTGAGGATATCTGTAGGAGAAGTAACTCAGGGTTATATCATAAAATTTTTATACTGTAGGAATTTTTGTATATGACATGATAGCTCTCACTACCCCTTCACTGACCTACCATTAAATTGTCTTAACATTATTTAGACGTTAATAATTCCATTTTTGTAGACCTCACAGAAGACGTCACAGCTTTCATACATTTTTTAAACACATTTGCGTAGAATTTATCATCTTTTCTCGAACATACTTCTATATATAATATATTTTTCTGGGTTCTAGGAGTTTTTTTATTAAATCTACATACTTGTTACAGCCCAGTAATAATTTTTTGATGGACGTCAGACCTTTTGCAAGTTCCAGACAATTTTGCAATTGATCTACCACTTCTCTTCGCCCACACTTCCAGACCCAGATACCCTGATACCATTCCAGAAGATTGTCCTCCACGATTCCGCGTTTTACAGGTTCTAAAACGACGAAGCTACAATTTTCTTTATTTTCTTGAAGCCTCTATAATCTCGTAATAGACACCAAATATTTTTACAGGCCCTAAACGCTTTAGTATTCAATATACCATCACCACCTACACTCCTCACTCCGACAACGTCGCTAAAACACTTACGACGGTATTTCTCTGGATTAATTTCATCACTTTAATCTCCACAATATTTTTGTGGGTCTCTGGCATTGTGTCGAAGATAACCATTCGATAAAACAACCCTAGAGAAAGGATCCACTCTTGAAGAAAGGATAACGTAGCCAGCATCCCCGCGGAGCAATGTAATAAAGGCGAAACAACGTATTAACAGTAAAAATAAAAGGGTGCCGAAATGAGATTCTTTCAGCGCCTATAGACCCGTTCATTTCAACTTAATGATTATTTGTAGGAGGGTAACGACGCTCGTCAGAAAACATACCGAATGAAATCATCGCTCGGATCTTTACTGAGCTAAATACCTGTTGCAGGTCAAAAATGATTCGTCATTGCTGATCCTTGTATTTCTCATATTCTACATACTTCCAGCTTTAATTTGAAAGAAGATTCATGGCTCTTTCATAATTCTATTCAAAGTATTACGATTTTCTCTGAACCTCTACGTTGTAACTGGCAAAACAGGACTCTTTCAAGAGAGATAAACTTGACAAAATATGCACAAGGTTACTATTTATAAGGGATTTTGTGTACATATATACTATTGTTCTACAACCTTTCAGCTTTAATTTGGAGGATGTCTCGTCGCTCTATCTTAATTCAGTTAAATGTTATACGATTTTATCTCATCCCCTACGCCATAACATGTAGAAAGGGATTCTCTCACGGAAGGTTACCTTGAACAAATATTTACAAGGTCAATATTTATAGGAAATATTTTTGCATATTTTTCCATTATTCTAGAATCTTTCAGCTCTAATTCCAGAGAAGTCTCGTCGCTCTATCTAAATTCAGTTACAAGTTATACGATTTTATCTCATCCCCTACGCCATAACATGTAGAAAGGGATTCTCTCACGGAAGGTTACCTTGAACAAATATTCACAAGGTCAATATTTATAGAAATTTTTTTTCTTATTTTTTCATTAATCTAGAACCTTTCAGCTCTAATTCCAGAGAAGTCTCGTCGCTCTATCTAAATTCAGTTACAAGTTATACGATTTTATCTCATCCCCTACGCCATAACATGTAGAAAAGGATTCTCTCACGGAAGGTTACCTTGAACAAATATTCACAAGGTCAATATTTATAGGAAATTTTTTTGCTTATTTTTACATTATTCTAGAACCTTTCAGCTCTAATCCCAGAGAAGTCTCGTCGCTCTACTTCAGTTTTGTTAAAAGTTCTACGGTTTTGTCTCAACCCCTACGTTGTAACAGAGACTTTTCTATGAGTGGTCACCAACAACAAAGATTTGCAAGGTCAAAATTTATTTCTGACTCTTTATCCTTAATTTTTCATTATTCTGCACCTTTTCATCTTTAATCTCAAAGTGATTCCAAGGCTCTATATTAATTCTGCTGAAAGTTCTACGATTTTGTGGCAACAGTGACCGGGTGTTCGCCGGGTTCGCGTGGGGAGTGAGATGAAAAATTCAACCGACCGGAGCATTATTATGAATTTCAAGGAACTTCGTTACAACGGTACGTACTCGACTGAAATACGAGCGGTATCTCGGCTCAATCTCTCGGCGAGATTGAAGCAGCCAGCGGGGATGTAACTTCGAATATGAATATATTGAACGCAAGCGAGCTCTCGCGCGCGTCCCATCCCCAACAGCTTACGCTCGGATGTTCCCGTAGCAGCAGTGTACAGGACGAAGCATGTAAAGCACGACGCGTGAATTACTCGAAACTGTCCCAGTTAATTTCAATGCGAACTGATACGAGCGTTTCTGCGACCGATCCCGCAGTCTGCGAAGCACAGTAATTACTGTGTTAGGCTCCTGTGTTCCACCGATCGGCAGGATGTAACGGATTTTTAATTCCGACACGCTTTGACAATGGACTGGACAACGCGTGCTGGTTCACGGATTACAATACCGGATTTCACTGTATAATTTCCTTTCTATTTTCTTTACTTTTCCTGGCTTTGTGTTTTTAAAATATACAGCAATGCAAAATGTGTTTTGGATGTAAATGCATTTTTCATTCAAAGTGTGAGAAGAGGGTCCGGAAAAATCGTACTTTAAGTTCTAAGGACACGCTGGCAAGAAGAGGATTCAGGCTTTACATCTGTGGTGCTTTTACTCCCGAAAAAATTTTTTTGACGAACATGCTTGAATTTCTTACTTTGTGGATGAAGACGTACCTACTAACAGAAGAGGTGTTCTGTCTGTTTCTTAATCATGCGAATATTAATTGTCGGAACGACTTGAAAGTTTGCATATGGCTAGTTAGAAGGTTGAATTAACATATAAGCGAACAAACAATCCGGTTTGTAACCAGGTTTCCAAGTAAGCAATGAGATATAGCATGAATGATTCATGTTCTTGAAAACCTGTAAAAAGTAAGATATACTCCCAAAGCTCCGCAAATCATGCGTACACCACTTGTCGAATCGATTTCAAATTTTGCATATAGCTAGTCAACAAGTCGAGTTAACATATAAGCCAACAAATAATTCGCATGAAACCCATGCTTCTTCTGCAAACTGCATTAAATGTGCACTTTCTAGAAAATCCTCACTCATAGAGAATCGCTTTGAAATTTTTCATATAAGTAGTTAAAAGGTCAAATTAACATACGAGCTAACAAATTAGCCGAATACTATCTACGTCCTCAAGAAACCGCCCAAAAAATGTCATAGAACTTCCACTTTTTTGAAAATCCTTAAAAAGTAGGCTACGCCCTCATGATTCCCTGCATTATGCAAACCTCACATGTTGGATCGGCTGGAAATTTTGCATCCAGCTAGCCAGGAGGTCGAATTAACATATATGATAACAAACAATCCGAATTATATCCAGATTACCAAGGAAAGATTGAGGAAAGGCATCGAAGATCCACATTCTTGAAAATCCTTAGAAAATAAGCAATGTTCTAATGATTCCCTAAATCGTGCAAATACCACACGTCCGAGCGACTTGAAAATTTGTATCCAGCTAGCCAGAAGGCCAAATTAACCTATGAGCCACCAAAAAAATTCGCATTGCATCCATGGTTCCTAAAAAGCCTGAAAAACCAAAGGAAATGAAAGTCAGAAAATTGTTTAGATTCAAAAAATCAATGTATCTTAAACAGGAAGGTAAAAAAGAAAATCGGTGGACACAGAGACGTGTATTTTGCATAAACCTGTAGAGGGGATCGTGAGATGCCTACGTGTGAACTGAAATTAGCCGTTGGTGCATGTGAGACTGCGTGTAATGGATATTTGGATAGATAGGGGTGCAGCAGGCTTGGCCCGGAAACGCAGCGTCGCGTCGGCCCTCGTCGTACGAGTGCCACTACACAGTTTAAGTGTGTTCCATTTGAATATATTAATTATTCATTTTACACGGGGTTGTGGAGGGTGGCGTCCCTCGGGCTGGGTCGCGTTCGCGTGGCATGGATTGCCTAAGTATTTCGAGCACGATTGAACACGCCGATGCCGATTTATTAGCCGCGGACGCGTGCGCCCCATGCATGTATGTGTATGCCTGCATGTACGTCGCCGCACCCCCGTACACCTAATGAGAACACCACGGATTCCAGGTTACGCCGGATTATTGAATGCGTCATTAAGAGGGGATCGCCGACCGCTGGTTGGCAACTCGATTATCCGCTCCCTTGTTCTACAGAAGCCGCATGAATATACTAATTACAACCGCCGGACATAAAGGCGAGATGTCCAAAGTGGGACAACCTCCGCCAAGACTTCCGTTGACATTTCCCGACGTTACCACCCAAACACTCACACTGTTCAGGCTTTCACTAGATTGTATGCTAGTTTGATCTTCTGACTTGATGAAGTTTCCAGGCGATACTGCAACTTGGAACGCTTTTTAAGGATCTTCAAGGAAGTGCATATTTGATGCATTTGTTTTGGGTGTCCTCTGAAGTACGGCTAAAATCAGGTGGTAAAACTTACGTTTAGCGGAGGATGCTCCGATGACCTTGACCTTGACATATGTTGTTGAGGACAACATTCTGAACAACTTTTGTGATTACAACTACCCGGTGCTCGGTCTTAGTTTTCGAGATATTTGCGAAAAACTATTGCTAGTACTGTATTGAATTTTCTGTATTCTTCGTGGCTACGCAAGGCTACCATAGTTTCGAATGAGCTACACCTTAGATAAATAAACATAGCAAGAACTCACACATCCGAATGTGACCCATGAATAATGAATTCTATGTATCTATTAGACCATTTAAATACAGAATAAAATTCTCAGTTTGATATAGATACTATTCGAGATACTCATAATTTCGTCTGCGTGCTCTCCGCCCCCTGCCACCTAGTCCTAACCAACACACGACACCACACACACCCACCCAGTGTTTCTGAGACGAAGGTTCTCACATTAAACAATGTAAAATCAACTGAAACCAATACCAATTTGTTTTACTATCAAATGCGATAATATAATATATATATATATATATATATATATATATATATATATATATATGCTGTATTGGTCTGGGTTAGGTCTGGGTTAGGTTTTGCAATTTGTTTTACTATCAAATGCGATAATATCGAAACTTCTTTCTTTAATTTTTTTTCAAATTTTTATTAGCACTTTATGACATTTAATTTTCTATGATTCTATTATTTAAACAATTGGCTTGTGATAGCTAAAATATGATATAAATATTCTTGATTCAATTTTGTCTAAATGCTTTGCAAATACTGCATCGAGAGTTGTTCCTGATCTTGTTGTCGCTTCATTAGGATTATTTACCATTTCCAATCTGAATTTACTTCTAAAAATTCCTATTAATAATTTTGATTGTTCCGAGACAAAGTTCACGTAGAAATCTCCACTTAGCATCATCGGAATTTTATCATAATATTTATTAAGAAACGCCGAACCCTCAACCGAATATGCTAATAGAATAGAATTTCGTTTCATCGTTGCATCGTTTCATCGCCAGATCGGTTTTACGTTTACCGCGTCGAGGTTTTACGCCTACCGCGTCGAGGTTTTACGCCTACCGCGCCTAAAGAAGTTTCACTTCAATTGTGTATTGCGTTGAAAATATAACATCTTGAAGTGAAACTTCCACAGAGACTGCCTCTACATCCTCGTAAATATTAATCCTTTATAATTCCCAGCGGTTTTGTCACAGGAATTGCTTGGAATTCAATGGAAGCCAATAAAATCGTGCAAATGGAGAAACCTCGATATACGGAGGCAGTGGTATAGTAAGCGTGCAAACGAAGGCGGAACGAACACAAAATAATAGCTATATCCTGCACGGCACTTCGGTTGCAGATATCTCCACCCCCTTCTATGATCGTTTTTAATGAAAATATTCCAAATAAACTCGGATGACCCCCGATAAAAAGCGACCTCTGGAAAACGGTTCCTTTCATACTGCTGAACAAAAACTAATTAATCAATATTACGTACACGTCGGGCCACAAAAAAACGAACCATCAAAACAACCTAACTGGACACAAGACATCTTCATAATTTACTCAAAACTTCCAGTGAAATTACATTCAGTAACAGTTATATCATGTTCACGATTTACTGAAAATTTTAAGTGAAATTGCATTCACTAAGAGCTACATAATTTACTGAAAATTTCAAATGACTGTACGTATTACTAAGAGTTCTCATTCTCGTTCTCATTCATCTTTACAATGTACAAAAACTCTTGAGTGTCCAAAATAACATTTAATCTTTTCAGAATTAAAAATAGTCTTCTCATCGAATAATACTGTTCTTTAAACTGTTCTGGAATTAAAAAGCTCCAGCGTTCCGTAGCATTCTACGACAAATTTCATTCATCCGACAATCTCTTCAAAATAAAACACTCTTTACAACCTGTACAAGATGTCGAGCAATTCGAAATCACTTCAGAATTGAACAATGTTTTAGATTAAATCGTTCCAGATTCTAACAACGCTCATAATCTAAGGAAACTCTTGCCTCTCACTGGACCTCTGTACTAAAACTCGAGCAACAATTCGATTTGCTAGAAATCTCGAGAACGCCGAGCAAAACACAAGATGGCGGAGTTGCTCTGACAGAAGAAAGCTCCCCGGGAGCAGTCCGTTTTTTTCATTAAGCGACGGAAAAGAAGCTCAACGATTGTCGTGTTTAATATTTTCGAGACGGCCCACGGCTTGCGGCGCGAACTCCTCGAATTAGAGCTGTTCTCCTCTGGCGCGCGATGCAAATTCGCCGACGTATATCTAGGTCTTCAGACTAAGAGAAAGGACGAAAGAGAGGGAGAGACAGAGAGAGAGGGAGAGACTTCGTTTTCCGCAACGCTGTTCGCAATCCGCGCCTCTAATTTAGACGCTCGAAATTTACAGTCGCGCCAGTAAGCAGTTGAACTTAATTAATGCGAAAGTCGGTCTCCAGGGCTCCGGACATTTTTTCTCGTTTTCGTGCGGGGAAGAAGGAATGAAGTAACGTCCACGTGTTATCACTCGTTTAGCAGCGAGAGGGGAGAGAGAGAGAGAGAGAGAGAGAGAGAGAAAGAGTGGAAAAAAGGAGGGGGTGGATTACGTGCTCTTTGAGGACTGCGTGCCGTGAAAACAGACGGGAAACGCGCGAGCGCACGGGAATTAAAACGTTTCCCTCCGTTTCCGGTTTCAGGATGGTTGAACGCGCGCTCTCGCCCTCACTGTCTCTGGTCGCTTTTTCTTCTCGTTTTCGGATACGAGCAGCTTCTCTTCGACGGGAAACGACGTTTCTTCTTTCTAGACGGTGTGCAAAAAAGGGAAAATGCTCGATATACTGGTTATTCCATGAATAGTGCTAGGGAAGCGTGCACAAGGTGATTCTGCGTGAAAAAGTGAGACGAAAATGAGGTATACAATTTTTTTTTTGGACGCTTAGTTTTCGAGAAGAACGACTTTGAATGTTCTTCAAGTACGCGTGCACTTAGAGTACAGTATACTTACATTTTTTACTGTTGTACGGATGATGGTGAAAACGTTGTGTAGACAGAATGATTCTACATAAAAATCTGAGTCGGAAATGTAGAATAAAGTTTTTCCATTTGAGATTTTGTTTCTCAGTACATCGACTTTGAATTGTCAAGTAGACATAACACTTACAATGCAGTATATATATGTATATACATTCATTTCAATTCTATACTGCCCCATGGATCATGGTGCAAACGGCGTGTGAACAGGGTGATTCTACATGAAAACTGAGTCGAAAATGTAGAATAAAGTTTTCCCATTCGGGGCTCTGTTATTGAGAAAATCGTCTTTGAATTTTCTCTAGGTTCAAGTGCACTCGAATATGAGTGCGCGCGTACTCGGAGCAAATTCAATGTCGATGTTCTCGAAAACAGGTACTCGAATAAAAAAATTTCTTTCTACATTTTCGATTAATTTTTTGAAGTAGAATCATCCTATCTACACTCCAGTCGCGCCAGCATCCATTATACACCAGATAATTTAATTGCACTCACCTATAAGTGCATGCGTACTTCAAGAACATTCGAAGTCCATTTTCTCGAAAATTAAGCGTCGAACGAAAAAATTGTATACGACTTTTTCGACTCACTTTTTCATGTATAATCATCCTGTACACACGTTATTTGACCATCATCGGTTGTATACTAGGGAATTCAATTGCATTCAACTGCAAGTGCACGCGTACATGAAGAAGATTCAATATCGATTTTCTGGAAAATGGAGCGTCGAACGAAAAAATTGCATACGACTTTTTAGACTAGATTTTCGACTAATTTTTCACGCATAATCACCCTGTTCCCATATCATTGCGCCACCATCCCTGGAAAACCCTGTACGACGGCGCCACCCAGGTAGATTCTCGCTGCCGCGCATAACAGAAATTAGCTCTCGTTTGATCGAAGTCTCATTATCCGTCTCTGGGTGTACGTCCACCGTACAGCTAACAATCCTCTCTATCTCGGTTCCCGTACATAGACGAACTCGGATAACAGGGACTCGCCTTTTAGTATCGAGGAAATAACGATCGAACGTCCCCCGTTTTATGCTTACATCGTGCGCCCGCCGTGAATCCGATTTAACGAGCAACGCCAATACCAGTGCGCCCCCGGCTTGTGCCATCAATCATCGGTCGTCATCAAGCCCTTTCTTCGCGATTTATTTTGCGACCGGACTCCCGGCGTCCACTTCCTTGTTAATAATTTGCGTAACTTGCACTTACACCTGTTCTCTTGAACGATGAGCGTTGGAGTTGTTCATTATTCGGAAGACTTAATACGTAAAACTTATTAACCTCTTAGGCACGACGCGTCACTATAGTGGTTTTCGCGGATGTCATCTTTCTGAGCGACGCGCCACTATCGTGGCTCACTCTAGTAGCTCATTCGTTCACCGTTTGAATTAAATGGTCGTCTTCTGTTTTGTTTCACACTTTTTTGTGTTCACATCGATTTATAACGGTGTTAACAATATACAGACAGAATACACAGTCTTTGTTGCTAATACGCCTGTGTCAGGTATGAATTGTTGCTTTTCATTTAAATAGATATTCCATTCGCTCTTATATACCAAATGTTGTTTATAATTTAAAAAAAATACAATTTAATCATCAAAAACTTCATTCCAATGTGCTCGCGTAGAGAACACCATTGTCCATCACATATTGTAGGTTGTATCGTTTACACGTAGTTCTCGTTGAACTCTGCCGTACAGACAAACAGCCCCGCGCAAAATTCAGCCGTGCCTAAGAGGTTCAGAAGATTAAATTTTTCGGTAAATATTACGTTTAGGAGAGGCACCTCGGATGACCTCTCCGAACAATTCTGAACAACTTTTGTATACACATCTTCCGATCGCTCGGACTTACATAATTTCCGAGATAATTGCAAAAAACCTTCGTTTTGTGATTTATTGATTTTATTGTTTTTAACGTCGCATCAACTGCCAAGGTTATTAGCGACCCTTCGTTTTTTTTTGTTGCATGTACACTTTATTCTCGTACAACCTATCAAAAGGAGATATAGTCTAAGTTGGTTTTGTGGTTAGGCTAATTCAGACCTAACCCAGACCTAACACCATCTTGAGGTCGTCCAATTCAGAGAATGTCTTCGATAACATATGTCAAATCCAAAATCACGTTCATGTAGACACTGGCAAATTGCAATGTGGTAGTATCGGTATATATTTGTTCATAACTTTTTAATAAAAACCCTTAAAAAACCTTAGAAAGGTGACTTTGGTATCATATGTCAATACAGTATATCGTTTTAGCCTTTCATACTTAAAATAACTGCTACATGTTGAAAACTTCTTTTGTTTATAACTCTTTAATAAAGAACAATCATCGGCTAAAACCTCTTGGGGGTTACTCAGAAAGGTGACCTTGACAACATATGTCAAGGTCAATGTCATCCGAGGTGCCTCTCCTAAACGTAATATTTACCAATTTTTCATCAGTTTGTACCACTTGCGACAGTTTTAGTCAAACCGTGTACATTTGTATTATTTCAACATTTCCAAACTTGTGCTGTATCAAACGGAAAGATCTTTTCAGGGGACGCAGCAATATAGTATTATTAAAAAATTGATTATTTTTAATAGAATACCTTTCATGGAAGCCTCCCTCTTTCCGTGCATGCTAAATAGAAAATTACAATTATATTGCGGATTTTTTGCGTTCACGATAAAAATAGTAGACCAAATGCAAATCAGTGGTAACATTTAAAGAATTTGGAAATACTGTCGTACTACTTTCAACCCATTGAAATGATTAAGAGAAGAAATAAATGTCTACTCGGCTCCTGTACGTGACAATTAATACGGCAATTTTTATTTCACATAAAATTACAACGTGGTTTATAAAAATAGCTGGACAATACCGCTGGGTTCAACGAGAGGCGATGAGACAACATTTCAAGCGGCCTAATAAGTTTAAATTCGCGGTGCAAATAGATTTTGTTCGCCTCATTAAGAATGGAGAATTATTAATGGAGAGGGGCGCTGCAAGTGGGTCGGGTTTAATTGTAAGAAATAATTAACGAACATTACGGGGATTGCGGCCACGATGAATTCGGCTAAAGGCACGAACGAACAACGCACTCCTCGGCTTAACGAACAGCCACGCGTTTTTCATGCGCACTCGAACGCCTCGATTTCCTTTTCTCTCTCTCTCTCTCTCTCTCTCTCCTTTTTCAGTGTATGCCTGCGTGTGTGTGTGTGTGTGTGTGTGTGTGTGTGTGTGTGTGTGTGTCTGTAGTTCCCCCGAGGCCTCTACATTGGCGGTGGTCCAAAAAAGGTGACCGCAAATGGAGAATCGACGGAACAACAAGCGCATTCACCGGACTCATTAATTCTATAACTTCATCGACCGAGCCGCGGCGTATCAACCTCGTCGGCGATTCATCACGTTCCGAAGGAAAATATAAATAAAACAAACCCACCGGGGGGTGATCGTTCGCGTCAATATTTATGTAATCTGCAGATACGTGCCCGCGACCGAATGATGAAAATCGCGAAAAACGGTTTCGATCAGATCGAACAGCGCAAGTTACGCCGCGTTCGCGAAAGTGAATTATGAAAACAGGCTTCCCAAGCGTTGTTCGACCTTTTAAAAACACACACAAGCGCGCCCGAGGGCAACACGATCGGGCATTGTTTAGACATTTCTCACTGCCATTGGATCATCGGGCCCGATGAACGAACCGGTGTCAAACTGTAACAGAATACAGTCGTTCACAAAAAGATGCGGACACTTTTAAAAGGACGATAACTTTTTTAAGATTATACCAAACGACTTAAATTTGTTTGAGACATTCGAAAGATTAATTTACTATGTGACTAGAAAAATTTTATTTGAAAAAACTCTCAATTGGTCGGAATTCCAGAGAAAATAGATAAAGTTGTTTCTACAACTTTTTTATGTCGACCTATATTGAAAATTTCAAAAATAAATTTTGTAGATCTATTCTTAGTTCCTGAGGTTATCCGTTGCAAAATGGCCGCATCTTTATCCGTTTGTAGTTCATTGCAATGTTGAGCGAAAATGCTGAAATACTCAGAATGTTTATAATTTACCCGGATCTACAAAATAAATATTTTAAATTTTCAATGACGGACCACGTAAAAAACTTATAAAAACAAATTTTAGTATTTTCCCCGGAATTCCCACCAATTGATAGTATTTTCAAAAAAATTGTTCTTGTCACGTAATAAATTAGATTCATTCCCGAAAAAAAATTTCTAACATTTTTACGGACAGTTTCAATAAAAATCTGAGACTGAGTATTTGACTAATGGAAGTAGGATCACTGTTAAAATTAGATCCCAGGAACAAAACGGTGCTAATAACAACATTTTTACAAATTTCTCTATGGCCATAAATAGATTGTGGCTTTTATGCATTTATGACAGAAACTATCTGGTGCAATTTAAGACAGTAGAAGTATTAACCCCCTGGCCTTCAACAACGAGTGATACTCGTGGTAAGAAATTTGGGTCAAAAACAATAAGGACGAGCCTGACTCGTGGTACTTCGTTCGGACCAAACGTAAACAACACGAGCCTGGCTCGTTGTACTTCGTTCGGATCAAACGTAAACAACACGAGCCTGGCTCGTGGTACTTCATTCGTGACAAACGTAAACAACACAAACGCGAAGATTACTAATTTTCTATTAATTTTCCCAAAACATTATTAATTTAAATTAAATATTGATTTACAAATTGTTACTGATACATTATCCACTTTCAAATTATAAATCATTTTTGTCCACTGATGAATTGATCATAATTACTTCCCAGACATCTTAAAAGTATTAGTTGTGCCCAAACGTGTTTATTATTTCACAATTCCTTTCGTTGCGACGAAATATACATGTCACAAGACGCATACATTTGGCGCAAGTTCGAGCACACGGCTAAACAGCTAAATGGCTCTACGCATGGCCGACCTTCTTGTTTATTATGGCCCGAGCAATCGGGAGTTAGCGAGTACGACAAGGGGTTAAACAAATTTAAAGGTGCCAAATGTACAATTTTCAACTTACTAGGCTCGTCGAAGAGAGAAAACATTTTCTACATGGCTACTGTGTCTTGCGATTAATACAATGTTTATTTTGCATAAAAATCGTACACGTCTTTGTTTTTTCATTCATAATTTGTAGTAGATTCCGTAACACGTTTCACTGAAATTTCGTTGTTGGAATCGACGCTTGTAAGACTCGGCATCTGAAAATTCGTTTACGACGAAAACATTTTCAGTATCCAATTTACAGGGAAACAAGATTCGATCCAGGGGCGGACAGAAACGGGCTTTTTGATCGATCGGCGAGCTCAATTAAAAAGTTGGATACCGGGCGAGAAGCAGAGAACTAATCGCGACGCGAAAAACAGACGGCCGTTATTAAAATTCATAACAATTTCCGTTCGAATTACGAGACGTGAGATTGGAAAAGTGGGTGAGAGAGTTTTGAACCTCGAAGTTGGTGAAATTTTAGCGTGTCCTCGACCGAATTAAGTGGGGAATGTTCCTGGGTAGGTGGTCGCGGTTTCTAGCTGCGCGAGAAACATAAATGTTTAAAGAACCAGCGTTGCTGGCGGTTTTGCAATGGAACGTTCGACGGACACTCGCCAAACCGTCATAAATCCCCACGGGAATGAGTTATAACTCCGTTGTCCGGTCGCGTTTCATTTTCGTCACTAGTTTCGTCTGCGAACGACTCGGAATTTTCAATTTACTTTCTGTTTTTTCTGTCGGTGACGTTTTCTTTTTTTTTTTGGTTTCGTCCATCCGTCAATCCTGTAATCGGTGCAACGCAGATTTTTCCGAATATGCGGCGACGTCACCGGGAGGTCACAGTGTTGCAGAGAAATATTACTTCCTTTTTATTTATTTACTAGAACCGGAGCACCCTTTCTGTATGTGCTATTATGTAAGTCTCACGAGGTCGAAATCGAGTGAAATTATTGAAGTGGAACTTCTTTAGGCGCGTTAGGCGCAAAACCTCGACGCGGTAGGCGTAAAACCTCGACGCGGTAGGAGTAAAACCGATCTGGCGATGAAACGATGCAACGATGAAACGAAATTCTATTCTATTAGCATATACGATTGAAGGTTCGGCAATCCGTAATAAAGATTATGATAAAATTCCGATGATACTAAGTGGAGATTTCAACGTGAACTTTGCATCGGAACAATCAAAATTATTAATAGAATTGTTTAGAAGTAAATTAAGATTGGAAATGGTAAGTAATCCTAATGAAGCGACAGCAAGATCAGGAACAACTCTCGATGCAGTATTTGCAAGACATTTAGAGAAAATTGAATCAAGAATATTTATATCATTTTTTAGGTATCACAAGCCAATTGTTTCAATAATAGAATCATAAAAAATTAAATGTCATAAAGTGTTAATAAAAATTCGAAAAAAATTAAAGAAAGAAGTTTCACTTCAGCCATGTGGTCTAATCACACACTAATTTTTTTTCTTCTTCTATTCTATTTTGTTTGGTTTAATTTGTCCTTTGTATTTTTGTTCTGGGAGACTGCAGAATGTTATGGAAGAGAATAGGTTTAATATATTCAATAATAACAAAAATGGGGGAAAAGCGTCATAGAAGAGGAGGGTTGAGGTGTGATAGACGTCGTCATCTGGCCACACTGGTTGCAATTCGCGAGCCGCGGAATTTAAATATCTGTTACAGGAGGAATACCGTCGACACGTAGAATGGCGTGTTTCCGCTCGCCTATGGTTTTTCTTTTATTTCTGTTTGATCCATAGCGCCGCATTCTCTCTCAGATTTATCATCGCTTTATCGAGTCGCTTCGTAGGTCAATGTTTCATCGGACAATGCGCTTTGTTCCAGCGATACTGTGTGTGCTCGAACACGTTAGGCTCTTTTAGGGGTTCCGCGGCTGCGTTCTAGAGTCAGGTCTAGGATTCAGCGGTTCGTTTGATTTATCTCGACACTATGACGCACACTGGCTGGTGATAAATGAGTGGCCTCGATAGGCTCAGGAAGGACGAGCATCGATTCCTGACGGCCTCCGGACAACCCTAATTGGTTGCCTGAACCAGGTACCGGCGAGCGCGGAACTATTTAATGGGATTTTGAACGGTGGTTTTCACCGGGGCTGTAAACCCTCTCGACTCGCGATATTGGGTTCGACACGCGTTGCGATCTCCGAAAACGGAATTCCGGAAATTAGAATATTACAGTAATGCCGCGAAGAGTGCAACGGCCTCGGGTCCGAAACGTTGCTTTCTACGGGCGGGGTACGATTCCTCAAGGTTCATTTATCTTTTGCAGTGAGCCAATACTAATACAATGACAACACTTTTTTGTGTTTAATTATTATTTCATGAAACCTTTACCAATAATCCCGTGAAATTTTTCTGATCAAAATGAGACCAAATATGACAGAATTCATTGAGAATACAGAAAAATTTACAAAAGTTGGGCAATCGACAGAGCAAATTAACAAAAATTACTTCACTATTTGTATGAATTTTCCAACTTTTGTGAATTGATTGTAATTCAAGGTCACGCGAAGCTCATAATCTTATTAGATGGTTCGATTCATTTTGTCATCAACAATCATATTATCACAACAAAAATATACAGTTGCATTTGAAAAATCTTCGATGACCTTGACATCTCGAAGAAAATAAGAAAATGTTTTCAAGTTTATGTATATATGATATAAGCTTGATGTTTTCAAGTTTGTCTACTACAATATTTGCCCCGTTGATCCAACCAATTTTGTCCTCTAATATTTTATTCCATTTTTATTTAAAAAAGAGTAGTAACCTATCCCAGTTCCCAGAATCACCCTGCATATATGACCGACGTGGCACTGGAAGCGTTACATTTTTTTTATCTGTCTCCCGCGTTAAACTACGTCTACAGTAAAGATTCGATCTAAGCAAATTCGTTCTTCGCAAAGCTCCTATCCCCACCAATGCAGGTTATACCCAACGAGGGGCTGTGAAGCTAGAGTTACCTCGGTCGCTCTAGTGTAAACATAACCCGATGCGTGGTTAGGTATATCGGTGTGAAACAACTACTAATCTAATTACAAAACCTTTTACGTTTCGTTAGTATTTTCTGGGATTCTCATCAACTCATTTATGACATTTTTCGTATTAACATAGCATTAAACACGATATAATTTCAACTGCATTCAGTGGTTTAATTTTAAGTTTAGTTGCGCCCTCGGTCGCGCTGTCCTTTTCAACGTTCGAAGCTCTCGGCGAGCTCACAAAAAGATAGTGGAACTGTACGATCTGTGCAATGGCACTGTCCCGAGGGCTTTTGCATCGATCGAATCTTTACTGTACTCATTTTTACCGTGACTGCATTAAACCTGCAGTATAGTCATGTGGATCAAAATGGCGACTGCGAACGATCGAAGCGAAAACTCAGAAGTCCCTTGCAAATGAGGGATGAAAAACGTAACCGGCAGGAAATCGCGTAAACGTTGACCCGAAGGGAAAATGATTTTTTGCTCTGTCGAGCGACATTTTTATCTAGTCGCCGGGCTTTTGATCTTGTCCCCTCCACCGCCAGGGAGTATCTAGCAGACAGCCGGTGTCAAAGTAGACTGGCCACAGGATTTAATGAGGAATCCGCTTTGCCCACTTTTGCCCGGCAGTAATTGGCACTTCAACCCGCGTTAATTGACAGATTCATTCCGGCCCTTTATCGCGATTATGAGAAATTGACTGTAGAAAACGGGGTTACTGGTAATGCTCCGGCCATTTGCAGCGTTTCGTCCGCGCTGGTAACCGCATTAAGATCACAGTCGAACTTTCGAATCGAGTTTCTGTGCTCGGATTACGATCGTTTTAACCGTGATCGAGAATCAGCTTTGGCTCTCTGTAATAGGATCGCAAAGTCATTCCTGCTTTGACGCGAGATTAAAGATCGATTTTAATTAGGATCGGATTGTTTGGGGACCATCCGACACCAACAAAATAAATTTCAAAAGAGAGCCTGACCAGGAATTTCTGCAAAACATGTCCTCATAGATTTGTTTACTGAAAATCGTTGAATGTTCCAAGAGTGTTCTACTGGTGGCTTATCCCATTGGGAAGTGGGACTTCGTTGTTGTGATATGTACATTTAGAAATTAACAACTCCGTCAAGAATCGGTGGCCACATCCATGGATGGGGCCTTCTTCTTGGGTCATGGTGCTCTAACATGTTTCAGTATACTGTACAGTGTGTTCTGCAATTGTGGAACCACAAGAATGATGAGTATTCTAGGAGTCAGTTATCACTTTGTAACTTGGGACTTCATTTTTGTAATATTTTGCAATTGGAAATTTGCACCTCGGTCAACAATTTATAACGTCAGCTAGGGCTTCCTTCTTGGGTTCCCTTTGGCTCTGATTCACTTGAGTATACTTTGTAGAATCTTCCAAAAATGTAGGACCTTGTGTGAGGATGGAATGCGGTAATATAGGCAAAAGAGCGGAGATCGGTGATAGAGCTTTTATTCGTAACACGTTGCAACGACAACTGCTTGATTTCAAAACGCTGGTAAAAACATATTCATTTCTTAAAACAGAAGGGCATCGGCGATCGATGGTGTTGCGAGGCGCCGATATTCTAATGTTACATGCGGTGCGGTCCACACGCACACCCACACCGTCCATACTCTCACACTTGAGAAACCCTTGGAATTTGAGAATTTGGTTAAATAATCAGTGGGCTTCCTATTTGGATTCTTAGGCTGTGACATACTTGAGAACACTTTACAGGGTGCCCCAAAAATATGGTAGTATCATGCATTACGAGCTTTCTAAGAGTGGTTTACCCCTTTACAATCTGGGATATCGTGATCGTTATATATTCACTTGAAACATTGCAACTCGGTCAAGAATCAACAATTTCAGCTAGGGCTGCCCTCTTTGGTTTCCTTGGGCTCTGATAAACTTCAATAGACTCTACAAAACGCTCCAAAAATGTAAAAGCTCGAGAAACCCTCGGAGACTTACAATAGTAAGGTTAGTGGGGTTCTGTCAATAATCACTGGTCACAATCACACCTAGGGCTTCCTTTTTCTTTTTTTTTTTTAAAGAAAATCTCATACGAGATTTATTTCATCATTACAAAGAATACAATACACTGATTATAAACAAGAGACAATTTTTAAACAAAATAGGAGACTGAAGATACATAAGTATTATAACGATAACATGAATACAAACATTAGACACAGAATAGACCATACACTTAAACACTGAGACCGCAACTTTTAAAAAATGATAACATGTAATGACAAGCCCTTATATTGGGTTTGGCTATTAACAAAGAAACATCCATTGGAAGCTGAAAGTTGAAATTACGGATCTTACGGGTCTTTTAAGAAAATTCAAGTCTTTCCACATTATATAAATTACATTGCCATAAGACATGGTTCAGAGATTCATCACCATCTCTGCAGCTGCATTGTGAATCATCAATGAAACCCATTCGAGCCAAGGAAGCAGCTATGGCTTCTGTTAAGGCTTCGAGAACAGTTCGATTTACTACCTAGCGACGGAGGATTTTTAGTATACATGCAATTTAGTTTTTAAGCCAAAACAGATGTACGCCGGACTAGTAGGACCCCGAAGATTGCTTTACGGTTTCCAGTTGGCACCCACGTGCATCTCGGGTCTCCTAGCCTTCGAGCAATAAAACAATAAACTTGTACAGCGCCAGGTAAACAGCGGTAAGGCGAGCGAGTCACCCTAACGGGCCTTGCCGTCAGAAACCCCCCACAGTGAAAATTCGCCAGTTTCCTCCCTCCTTGGGCCCGTCCACAGCGGCCATCTTCTACCCCCACAAGGCTTGTAGTGGGTGGTAACTAGCAAATTCGAAAAGGGCATGGCTCAAAATCCACTTGATGCCAATAGGCTAATAATTGGATCCTCCCACAAACCGATTTGTATATAAGCGCGACAGACTTAGCGACAGTGTGATTCATAAAGTCCGACTCGTGTAAAGCATATTATATATACACATTCTTAGTCCACGTAGTTGTCCGCGTTTTCTATCCAACCTATTACAGTCCACTTATATAATCATACTTCACGACAGGACTTCATATTCGGTGAAGTTCCTCCGCGTTGTTCGATCGTCGCTAACCTAATTGCCGACGCCCCGACGCACATACAGCTTCCTTCTTACGCGTTTACATGGTTGAGACCAACAGAGTGCCCCAAAAATATGTGAATCTAAGAAAACATCAGTTTTCTAAGGGTAACTTACCACTTTGCAACCTGGGACTTTGTTCCTGTAATATTTCCACTTAGAAACTTACACCTACAGTCACTCCCATTAATATTCGTACACTCTAAAAGGCGATTACGTTTTTAATATTGGATCATGTGACTTGGATTTTTTTTAGAAGTTAGAACAATTAGTTTACTACACGTTGAAAAAAAGAAATTTTGTAAAAATTGTAATTGGTCGGAATTACAAATAAAATACTAAAAGTTGTTATTTATAACTGTTTTATGTGGGTCCATATTGAAAATTCAACAAATACGTTTTGTAGATCTGTGTCAACTGTATACACTCTGAATATTTCACCAAAATCGGCAAACGTTGCAATGAGCTACAACTGTTTGAAGATAGTAAAAATTGCAGCTTTTCACAATTTTCGGCCTTAAACTGTAATAAATCGAAGGATTCTTACGTCATTCGATGCCTGTCGCTGTTTTCCACGTAATCCAAATTGGATGGAAATTTGAAAATGTATACAATTGATACATATCTACAAAATGTATGTTTTAAATTTTCAATATAAGCCACATAAAAAAATTGTAAAACACAACTTTTAGTATTTTCTCTACAATACCGATAAATTGCAATTGTTTTAAAATTTCTTTTTCACATCATGTAGTAAACTAATTATTCTAACTTCTCAAAAAAGTCCAAGTCGTATGGTCCAATATTAAACAAGTTATCGTCTTTTTAAGAGTGTCCGAATATTAATTTGAGTGACTGTAAGTCAAGAACCAATAACCTCAGCTAGGGCTGCCCTCTTGGGTTCTCTTGGGCTCTGATAAACTTCAGTATACTCTCCAGACTGTTCCAGATACAGAGGACCTCAAAAAACCCTTGGAAATTTACAGGTTGTTCAATAATCGGTGGTCACAGCCATTTCTAGGGCTTCCTTTTTGGGTCTTTGCCTTGCGAACATAAAATTCAAACGTGTTCCGTTAACTAGCAACTTTCTTTTTCATTGCATACTCAGGACGATCTTCAATGATCTGAAATTAAGTGTCACTGACATTTCCATTACATATATGTGCTGGACTAAGTTATTTTTGGAATCGGTTTAAACAATCCAGGGTTTGACGGTCTCGGGGGTGAATCGTCCAAACGTTTCTCTGGCATTATAAGCAACGGATTTCTATAGTAACAATATTTACGCGTACTCGAACACAATACCGGTAGGATTAAGGAAAGCTTGGTAGCGGGGTGGAATCGACGATGAACGATGAAAATTTATGAATTCGCGTTTAAAGCCGGTCTGCGTCTCTCGAGATAGCGCCTGGGGTCCGGCCCCGGTAATTGGATTAAACCGATGAATCACGGTTGTTAAACTGTTTATCCGCGGATCAGTGTTCTTCCAGATTCCTTCGTTTCCTATTCGAGAGTGTGATAACTCGAGATTTCCTCGCGGAAGTCAAACATCTGGCCTGATCCCCGACTACCGCTGTTGATATACTCTGTTACAAACTCCGGTCGACTGCATTGTGACACGGAATAACTATAATCTGCTCTGCCAACTCGAAATCTTTATACCTGCTATTTTGGCTACGAAATTGAAGCTGCTTAAAATTTCATTGTTTGTCCGTTGTACGCAATTTTTGTTCAGCTTGTACGATGAAAAAGTTTGTCGGAATATAGAAAGTGAGAAACGCGAAGTGAAATAAAGTGGGTTAAATCATGTGAAGAAGGCAACGATCTAAGATGACAAGCAGTGACTCGTTACTAGAGATACTGAAGTCCGTAGTTACAACCACGGGGTACATATTTTCAATAAAAGACCTAACGACGTCATAGAACCACCCGACTAATGAAACTCGTTTTGATTCGAGTTTGCGAGGCCGTTTCTCTGGCGAACAAATCGAAAACTGTACCGCGAGTCCCGTGCTTTCGCCGAGAAACTCCAAACAGGAATAAATTACAGCTTCATCACAAGGTTCTTATCAGTGGCTGCGAAGCAGGATCGTTAAGCCCAGTCCGGATATTATCCGATTCGACGTAAACTTCGCGAACGAACAGCGAAACCGTGTCGTCGACCGTATCTCGACTCGCTATCTACCGTTATTACATCACCGGCCGCCATTTTTCGTCTTCGGAGTCATCGTGGATCCACTCGCGTCAGGTTAGCAGTATCTAGTATTGTACAGGCTGTCTCAAAAATATTGGATCCTTAGAAACACGCAAAAGCAAGTCGAAAAGACCTTCTATGTCTTGTAAGCTAACGCACCGTTCTTGAGATACAATTCTCCCTCCTTAATTTCGATTGATTTGGATCATATCACTTTATACTAATGCCTATTGGTGGAACTTAACTTTACAGCTTAATGAAACGTGCCTCAACTCAAAGGCCCAAAATGGAAGCCCTAGCCAGGGATATAGGCATTGATTTTTGACCGAGGTGTAAATTTCCAAGTACAAATATTAGAACAATCTAGTCCCAGATTGCGAAGTGGCAAACCACTCCCATATTTTTGGGCACCTTACAGACTATACTCGAGCATATCAGAGACCATGGACCCAAGAAGGAAGCCCTAGCCATGGTTGTCACCACTGATTTTTGACCGAGCTGTACATTTCCAGGGATATCTTGGGGTTTTACACATTTATGGAATATTTTACAGAGTATACTGAAGCATATCAGAGTCCAAGGACTAAAGAAGGAAGCCCTAGCCAGGCTTGTGACCACTCTTATGGACGAATTGTAAGTTTTGAAGGGTTTCTTGTGGTCCCATATTTTTGGGGCACCTTACAGAATATACTAGAGCATATCAGAGACCATGGGCCCAAGAAGGAAGCCCTAGCCATGGTTGTCACCACTGATTTTTGACAGAGCTGTACATTTCCAAGGGTTTTTTGGGGTTACACATTTTTGGAACATTTTACGGAGCATACTGAAGCATATCAGAATCCAAGGACTAAAGAAGGAAGCCCTAGCCAGGCTTGTGACCACTCTTATGGACGAATTGTAAGTTTTGAAGGGTTTCTTGTGGTCCCATATTTTTGGGGCACCTTACAGAATATACTCGAGCATATCAGAGACCATGGGCCCACGAAGGAAGCCCTAGCCATGGTTGTCACCACTGATTTTTGACCGAGCTGTACATTCCACGGGTTTCTTGGTGTTACACAGTTTTGGAACATTCTGCACAGTATACTGAAGTGTATCAGAGTCTAGTTACCCAAAAAGGAAGCCCTAGCTATGGTTGTGTCCACTGATTTCTGATCGAGTTGTAAATTTCCAAGGGTATTTTGAGGTCCTACACTTTTTTAACATTCTATACATATACTGAAGTGTATTAGAGTTCAAGGGAACCTAAGATGGATGATGACCTACCTGAGGCTGCTCATTTTTGACCTAGGTGTACATTTTCAAGTGTAAATATTACCGAAACGAAGTCCCATGTTGCAAATATGTAAACGATAGTTAAACTTGCATTTTCCCAAAGAATGTGCATATTTTCTGATGTGCCGCATCTTTGGAACGCCCTGTAAAACTTAGTGGACCGAACCAGGCTGTAAAAACCCATGAAAGAAGCTCTAGACCATTGAATTTTTGACGGTGGTTTAAATTTTTCAATAAATCCGAACGTTCACATAATCCGAAGATCCAAAATAGTAAACCACTCCTAGTATGTTTGTGTTTGTTGGGATCCCGTATTTTTGGGTCACACAGTACAGTTCGGCGGGTCGTGTCGAAGTCGACAGAGGGTGTGAATTAACCGATATTCATAATTCAAGCTTTTATCAGAGGGATACGAGTATTGTGAGGGTGTAATTTCAGGACGCCGACGTAGAAGGAAGTCGGGGGTGGTCGTATGCGACGAGGTCCACGGAAACGATAGCTTATGCGATCCAGTCTGCAACACGGTATCTCACCTTCCGTGCTTTCATTATCGGTTACCATAGATCACCGCGTGAGCTCCAATGACATTGCATCCGTCCGTCCATCCCTCATCGCAAAACAACGGGCAACGATCGCGAAACATCGTCGTCGACGGGAACCCACCGATGATGCTCGGCTATTGTGTAGATACTGTGCGAACATAATGTTCTATGCTCGTTGGAGAGAGAAAACATTTTCAGGAGGGTGGAAAACGGAATCAACTGGCGGAAGCTCTGCGGTGCCCGGCCTCTATCGGGTGATTTTCGGTGATCAATCGGACGGGGAACAATGGGGGAGGTTTTTGAGTACAGGGGATGAGAATGCGACGGTTCAAGTTGTTCTCTATTTATTTTTGAGTGCGAAATGTTTTTAACACGTTTTATTAATGCTCCCGGATCTTTAAACAAAATAATTATTGTCTTCATCACTTGCACGGAATAGAAATCAAATAGCGAGTTTTGCATTCCGTTTATAATTTTCACAGAGCGTAAATAATATATCCACATACTTAAATTCTTTTAATGATCTCGCTATTGTAAATTTTACCTTCTCAATTTTACTACAAATTCACAAATTCTATTGATAATATATTATTCAGAACTAATTTTTCTAATAAATCTTATTTCCCAAGCTCCTCGTTCTTAATTAGTTTACAGCTTATTAATTAGTTTACAGAATCTATCTGCCTTAAAACAACTGATTCGACGTTCCCTAAAATTGAGTTTGAGTCAAATTACGCCATTTCAAAATTGCATTAGTATTCCATCCCAAGAAGATAAAATCGTATCTATTATTCAATTTTCAATGCAACCCTAATCTCAACACGCTCGGACCTTTCATACCGCAATCGTGTACAGTGTCTAAAAAAAGTATTGGCACACTATTTAAAAAGGAATCATTTTTTAAAAGTTCGACCAAACGACTTGAAATTTTTTTAAATATTAGACGAATTAGTATATTAGCTATTGTGAAGATCACGATTTTTAACTTTCTTATAAATTCTTTATTTTGAATTTTTAAAACATGCATTTTGTAGATCTGAGTAAGTTATATATGCGCAAAAAATTATATCGAAATCGGTTGAAGCATCTAAAAGCTATAGTAATTGAAATACGTAAGAATCTTTGAATTTTGAGGTTACGGTTGATCTAAATCGCAGTTCTCACGATTTTTGTAATTTTTAATCATTTATACCTCATAACAAACTTAATCTATTTCAATAAAACATTGTGCATATATATATGTGACTTACTTAGGTCTACAAACAGTACGTTTTAAATTTTCATTATGGTCACAGATAAAAAAGTGAAAACTGTAACCTTTATTTATTTTCCTAACAACTTCTGTTTTTTCTCTCAACGTCAAATAACAGTTCTTAAATAATTTCCTCACACATTCTCTAGTAAACTAATCTTTACGGCATCTAAAAAAGCTCGACTGGTTTGGTGAAGTTTTTAAAAAATTATTCCTTCTTGAAGGGTGTGCCAATACTGTTTTTAGGCAGTCTATATCGTTTCAGAGAATGATTTTCGAGACATCAACATAATTTTTCCAGGCACATTGTTAATGCATAGATTAACATGAAAATTGTTTTGCTTGTCGTGGCACGCACCGACGCGTGAATACCACCTTGTAATTTGTTCTTCATTAAAGCATCACCGTATTCTTCCGGTTTGCAGGGTGTCGACGCGAAACCGCCGGAAGATTTCGCATTAGCCGGGGAAGTTGGCGCAACTTTGTTATGGCCCGATGGGCTCTCGAGCGGCCGTCTGGAAACTCATCTGAAACTCGGATTAGGGTACACCGTTGAACAAAGAGACCGAAAAAAGCACCGGAAACAGGAGCCGAAAAAGACACAGTCCAGAGAAAACAATAGGTTGATGGTGAGGAAATGCGAGAACGGGTGGATTCCTAGAAACCGAGGAAACACTATTCTGACAATTTCCAACATCCGTAATGAACAAAAACTTAATTCAGTAAAACGTTCAATAAAGATTAGATTTTTGAAAAATCTTAAACACTAGACAATTCTAAAATTGACGAGATTAAAGCTTGATATCATGAGATAAATTTCTAATCTTTTATTAATGGCGCTTTAATAAGTTGATGGTCCAAATAAAATAATAGCTGCACTTTAATATGTTTATGGTCCAAATTGTCTAAGCAATTCAGTAATAACAGGTAGACTATGAATTTGTATGCAACATAAAAATTGCTTCAATTGCAAGGGACTGGAATCAAATTAGTATTTCATTCTAACTATAATCATTTTAACAAGCTGGAAACAATACATTAAATCATTTCAACCGTTCTACTGTTTTAAGTTGCACTTAGCCATTTTTGCGATAAATACATAAAATGTAATTCTAAACAGTCTAATAATACGACTTCTCTTTAGTAGATTCTGCGCTTAAGCACCTTGTGTTAATCTACAAATTTTAAAGAGGCTTTGATATAAATATTATTTGCAAAGCTTGTTATCTCCAAATAACGTGTTAACTTAGAAAGTATTTGTATCGTGAAGATCTCTAGACGCTTTTCTTGATGTTTATTTAATACTAAACCTACACTGGTATGCGTTGTTTTCTAAAAATTACCGTATCGATTTTATTTAAATCTCATGCGATTTTTAATGTAACACATTTCCGAATAAAGAAATGTATTGAATCATTGAAATTTGCATCTTTATAATTTCAGTAATTGTGAAATAAAATATCTGAAATCGGTCATTTCATCGGTGATGGTAGTTTTAGTGTTAATATGAACACTAACTGCAATTTTCTCAAAACTTTTTGTACACGTTCTCTAGTAAACTAATTCATATATGTTCTAAAGAAAATCTCAAATGAAACAGTACGAGAGAAAAAGAAGAGAAGAAACGAATAGAAGTAGTAAAAGAAGAAGAAGGAGGAATGTGAGATTCGAATAAACGGTTGGCGGGAAATTCAAACCCGTGCTCCCGGTGTCGCGTGTCCCGACGCTTTTCGACGATCGCGATTCGTATACACGGTTAAGAAAATACAATGGCGGCCGAGGTAAATAAACAACACTGTGGAGGGAGGGGAACAGAAAGAGAAGGAGCAAATAGACGAACGAGCGCACGGGGAAATTGAATGGAAAACGAGGCGGAAAATCCGCTATGTAACGTGAAAGGGAACTGAAAGTGAACGGAATCACAAATAGAGGGTAAACTGAGAGAGGAGATCATAAAGTGGTGAAAGGGGCTGGGTGAAAGGGGGACGATTACAGGAGAGAGTACCGGCAAAAGGCGAACCACGGGACGAATAGAAACAAAATCCAATGGACTGGTCTGAACTATTGAAAACGGACAAAGAGCTAGGCTACGACAAAGAATCTAATTGATCATGTAACCGTGAATAACCTCGTTTGCTGGGGATAACTGGTGAAATTGAGAGGAGAAATTGAGGATACGAGTGAGAAATTGAGAAGATACTGGGACTTGGTTGAATTAAGTCAGGTTAGTGGAGTGTATTTACTTTGTGCTATTTTGTGGTGTTGCAGCAATTGTGGAGTTAGAACTGCAATTGTGCAGTTAGTGAGTTAAAACGTTCAATATTCGAAGAGGATTTTGAGGTTGGGCGCCATTTTGTAGCGTATAGTATTCATTATACTTCAATCTTTTCTTGGTTTACGAATGAACGTATTAGAATTGCACTTATGCTGATTCGTAGCATGTTCAATTAGTTAAAATCATTAAATATGAGAATTACTGGCTGCGGCTGTTGAACGCCATTTTATAGCGTATAGTGATCAGTATAATCTTTCTTTTTTTTTAAATTTTTACTATTAAAATTGGATTTATGCAAAGATTGACTACGATTTAATAAATTCAGTGAGTCAAATAAGTTTTATGAACGTCGTTGTTGAAAATCCTAGAATGTAAAGATAAATTCATTTTAGCACGGCTGTCTGGCGCCATTTTGTGACGAATACTGTCGAGTATATATCAATTTCACTTTGATTTACAAGTACATATTTATCAAATTGAATTTATGCTGAAAAAAATTATATTAATTAGGTTTTAAACGAATGAAATTTGAATTGACCATATTCGAAAAATTTAGAGGACACTGCTTGTTTCGTGTGAAAAAATTAGTAGAAAGCACTCCGAAATGTTGTCAAACTGTGATCGATAATGCAGAAAATTAGGTCCATGATTAAGTATCAGCGTACTATTGTTTTAAATATAGATTCGACTTTCTTGAATAAGAAAGTAGCGAGTGGGAGAATAGCGACCGAAAAGCGCAATAACGCCTTCCCGGGGTTGGCGACGGGTTGAATCTTGAATCCGGAGTTATGGATATGAAGGAAGCTCTTTGATAAATATTTACGCGTGACGGAATGCCTCGGGGAACGCTTTAGCCCGCAGAAATTGACTCACCTTAGTATTGTCATCTGGAGAACACGTAGCTCATCGTTAAGTGAATTAGCCACAGGTTGAGGAACGCCCTGGAGACTCCGTTGCCATCGTGCACCGCCGCGGGCAGCTCCCCTGGATTTCACAGAGAAAACCGGGGGTAAGAGATCGGATTAAACAAGGTAGCAGGGCGCTTTTCTATTCCTGGGACCGAGATCTCTCTTCCTCGTGAAATCAATATAGATCGCTCTATTAAAAACGTGAACGTGCATCCGGTTAACACCACCAGATAAGCGCTCTTGCTGGACCAAATTATCAATTTAGTTCTTAATAGACTGCCGATCTTTATGCAAAATAAAAATTGTCTGCATCAATTTCAATCGAATGACTTCAACAACTTAGAAATAATTCAGCTATATTTTTACATTCATTTAATTCTCCTGTTCTTTCAAATTACACCTACTCATTTTTATCATAAATGCATAAAATCTACAGTCTAGTTATTAATAGACTGCGCATCGTTATGCAAAATATAAATTGTTTGCATCTATTGCAAGAAGCAGGAGCCAAATATTTCTTTCTTCGTTTATCGATTTTAATCCTCGGACGGCGGACCATTTTTGTTATTACGTTTACAGCTGTAAGTAATCATTTTTAGAAATACATTTTTAATGTTATTTCTTATAGATACATCAGCCTTTCTGATATCCCCAACGCAACAGCTGTTCATTTACTTGAATTTCTACAAATTACTTGAACGACGATTCTGATCTTCTGGGTCAAAATAGACTCGGGCAACGCCGTCGAAGGGTTAATGAGCTGGTAATAGTACATTGACAACCCGAAATTCTTTCAGTCAGTCTACTGTTTCAAATTGTACTAACTCATTTTTTACATAAATGAATAAAATCCACAGTCTAGGTATTAAATTTAACCCATTGATTAATTGAGGCAATGCTACAGTACATACTGCTCTTTTTTAATCGATTTAATACGTGTTAATCTTTTTTAATATTCGGGCGTCCTGCAGAAATCAATGTTTTATATATTTTTGATTTAAGACTCTGTTAAATTCTTGTCTTGTAATATCTTATAATTAGAATATGGATTTTATGCATTTACAAAAAAAATGGATAGGCACAAGTAAAAGTAGTATAACGATACATTGTATTCAATTCATTAAAATTGTTAAAGGAAAAGAGAACTTATACGGACCCTGTATCCTAAAGTAGCTGCACAAAATTTTTATGTAGTTGAGAGATCCGCAGTCTATTTATAATGTTAGACATATGATGAAGATTTTGAACAGGATCTACTAAACATGAACGTTATACTCAGTTCTTTTAGCTCAAAATGAAATTCTGTTATCTTTTAATGAACATTTAAGTATTGTAGTCAATGAGGATCAATAAAATGAATCTATATTTTGTGTTTCTTATAGGAAATTATTTAAGACAAAGAAGACTCGATCATTGTAGGCGACGTTTAGAGGTTAGAATATCTAAAATTGTACAGCAAGGTGTTAAAATAAATTTACTCCATTTTTCATCTTATATTTCTAGTAATTGTATCATATTGATGACGTTTGGAGACAAATCAAGCGCATTATAGTATGTTGTAGTACATAATAACAAGACTTAGATCAATTTATCTATGAAAGAGAATAAAATGGCCGTATTCAATTGAATATAATGTATGTATGAAACGAAGCGATTGGATTGAGTCGATGATACGTTTTTTTTCGAGTCACAAGACAATGTTCATTATTTTAGGTAACTCATTTCACTATACGTTGCAGAAAAATCCTCAAAAACCCATTTGTAAAAATTGTTTATCAGTTCAATATTTTTATTCGAACAAAACGAGCCTCATACTGAATCCAACACAAATATAATATCGTTATTCAATTCCGAAGGAATAAGAATGAAGAAGATGAGGTACGGGTTTGCGAAATTTATCAGAAAAATTCTCATAAAACGCGAGGTAATTTCGTTCGACAGCGTCCGGCTGCTTTTAGACTGAAAATTGCTTCCGCGTTCCCATTGAGGAAACATAAGTTACTCGTTCGTAAGCATGATTCAAAGGCGGAGGTCAGGATTCAGCCGGTGGAAAGAATTATAGTCGGTTTGCGAAATCAGGACATGAATATCGAACCACGTGTTACAAATTGCCTCATAACTGTCCTGATCCATTCCGTTCTGCCCCTCAGCACATTCTTCTCCCTAATCCCTGCATAGAAATGACTGTTCCCTTCCGTTCTACACGTTCTTAAATTCTACACGAAACTCGCTACCTGTTGAAACGTCGAGCAAGAAATACGTCGTAGACGTATCACGTGATTACGCCCGAAGGATTACTGGTGCATTTGCATCGGCACGCGTGCAGTATGCACTATGGAATTAGCGTTGTTGCGTGTCTGCTGAAACGAAATTATTTCGTGCAGGATGCCTAGCTGAACACGGTATGAATCTGTTACAAGCTGCTCTGCTTGAATCTTTACGTAAAAACTTACATAACTTCTTCAGGGATACTGGCACATATGTATACGTTTAGTTTCATTTCGAAGTGAAACTTCTTTAGGCGCGTGAGGCGCAAAACCTCGACGCGGTAGGAGTAAAACCAATCTGGCGATGAAACAGTGAAACGCTGAAACGCTGAAACGAAATTCTATTCTATTGAAGTGAAACTTCTTTAGGCGCGGTAGGCGTAAAACCTCGACGCGGTCGGAGTAAAACCGATCTGGCGATGAAACGATGATACCATGATGCGATGAAACGATGAAACGAAATTTTATTCTATTAGCATATACGGTTGAGGGGTTGGCATTGCTTAATAAAGATTATGATAAAATTCCGATGATGCTAAGAGGAGATTTCAACGAGAACTTTGCATCGGAACAATCAAAATTATTGTAGGATCGCCTGATTTGCAGGTGTTCAGCGAGTGCACGAGCGTCTGCAGGTGGCCCGAGAGAAAGAGGGAGCGAAGGAGTGTGTGTGTGTGTGTGCGTGTGTGTGTGTGTGTGTGAGAGAGAGAGTGTGAGGTGCAAGTGGGGAGTGCGAAGTCGAGGCATTCCGGGTTTGGAGCGAGTACAGTGAAGTCGGACAGCGTAGATGAAGAACAGCGAAGTTTAGCGTAAAAGTAGTGTAGACCGTGCGAGATAAAGCCGTAACGTAGAACATTAGATTAGTTATAAGTTTTATTAAATAAATACGTTACGTTGAAGCTTGTTCTTGCCAAACCTTCTAATCCCACATTATTAATAGAAATTTTTAAAAGTAAGTTAAGATTGGAACTGGTAAATAATCCTAATGAAGCGACAACAAGATCAGGAACAATATTTTAGCTATCACAAGCCAACTGTTTCAATAATAGAATCATAGAAAATTAAATCTCATAAAGTGTTAATAAAAATTCGAAAAAAAATTAAAGAAAGATGTTTCACTTCAGCCATGTGGTCTAAGCACACACCAATTTTTTAAATTAATATTATTCTTCATAAGATAAACTCTAAATTTGTTGGACAACTATAAAATCTCTCAGCGATAAAAACAAAAAATTCGCCGTATGGAAGCACCTATGTTTTAATCGAACAAGAAATTATTATATGTCTCTTGTACTTAAAAAAATTCGTCCCTGAAGAGGTTAAGTAGATTATATGTATAGAAATTGAATGGAAATGTGCTCGGTTAAAATTTATAATTTTAAACTCCGATCAGGTTGTAATGTGCATAAGTTCGGTTAAAAGCTTCAGCATGTTGGAATTCGATTAATTTGTAATTAGTTAACATTCATTACGAATGTGCATCGATTTCGATTAACAACAATCCTCTTGCGTGATCATACGATTATATGATTGATTTAATGAAAATTTGGACGGTGTGAAAAAATGAATGGAACTATTGGACGTAACCGAACTTATTTATTTGGCGCCATAAATATTCAGATACAGGAAAGGACAATTAATAATTCTGGGACAGAAAAGGAACAACCAGACTTGTTAGTTTAGATTGATTGAATACAATTTAGTATTGTATGAATAAAAGAAAGACAATAAGGGATGTAAGCGAAGATATTTATGTTGCTACCCGAATATTCAGAGACCGAAAACAATAATTAATAATTCTGAGACGGAGAAGAAGCAACCAGACTTATTAATTTAGAAGAGTTCATCGTAAATCGAAGAGTGTTGACAATTTTTTGAAGCCAGAACCAAACACATTGATAGACAAGAAACATTACAAAAGAAATTAGTTGGATATGCTAGAGTGAAAGCTCGTAAAGAAATTAGAAAGCTAACAGAGTATCTTGTGCAGCAAAAATCAGGTTACTATATATGTACACCAGGCACGCAACAGATTTATTAATACTAAAACTACCAAACCAGTCAAAATTATTGGATTGCAATTTTTTCTTCTATAAGTATCGAAATTATTTGTTTTCGGAAGTAATTTTTTCAGTAAACTTCTCTGTTAAAGTACATATTTAAACAAAAATTGTACGGAATCTGAATAAACGCAATCTTGTCGCGACTATAAGGCATAATATACGCCAGCCGCGTTTAGTGCTCGGTAGGTCTGGTGTTGATGAAATACTGAATAGTTCTCGAGATAAAAGCATTTATATGGAAAATCCCATCTTGCAAGCAGTGCAAACAAGGCAACTAATATTCCCCAGCAGCAGCACTGTTCCATCTTCCGAGCACTTAAAGTCGTTCGAACAATTATGAGAGTCGCTTTACGTCACGGCCAAGACCAACAGAGCCAAATTACACCGAAACTCTGTCCCGGAGTGAAGAGCAAACGAGCGCGAACCTCTCTGTACCCGCGGGGGAGGGGTGGGTGGTGGTGCAACGGAGTGCCACCTGACCCTAAGTTCGCGAAAAGAGAAGTCAACAGGATAGTCCCTCCGGCGGCGTTGGAAGTGAGCAACATCTCTCGAAAGTAGTCAACAAAGTAGTTGCGAAACAAAGCTGTTGCAGCCCGAAAAGTTTCTTCCGTGAGATGAGCCAGTAGCTCGAGAGAAAGAGAGAGAAAGAGAGAGAGAGAGAGAGAGAGAGAGAGAGAGATAGAGAGAGAAAAATGGCGGAAGGATTCGAACGGAAAAAAGAGTGTCGATACGCGAAAGCAGGCCGATTTACGAAAACTGCGATGAACCGGACGATCGCAGTTTGCTGCGCTGCAGGAGTTTGGATTCCTGGATACACACGAGGAGGAAGTGGTCAATAGGAAGTTCTGCTACGTGCACGCCGGTCACAGAGAGCCGGCAGGACACTCGACTGCACTGCAGGAAATGTATCCAACCGGGCTGAATCGAAATAACAATGCCCGGTACCCCGGGACGCAAGCTGCGACCACATTGTGCGACGAACAACCCGTTGTCCATTGATTAGCGTGCGTTCTGCGCGATCGCCGTGACCACCGTCTTTGCCGTTTCTGCGCTACAGACTTCGCGACATGTTGTCTTCGTGTGCTCCGCCATGAAACGATAGAATAACGTGTCGATAAGTTATGACAATTTTAACCCGTTGCTGTGGTTTAACGTGTCAGACTCTTGATGAAGATTTTAAACGATGTCTAACGAATACGAATGTTATGCATTTAGCTTTAGGTGATATAAAAATGAATTCCTTTGTGATGAATATTTAAGCATTGAGATGAATGTAGCCACGCAAAAAATATGTATCTTACTTTGTCTTCTGTGATATTTTTTAAGACAAATACGTTCTGAAGCCGTAAAAAAGAAGGTACGGCAAGGGGCTAAAGAAAATGTGGTAATTATTTAGAAGTTTGCCCTCCTCACCGATTTTAATGACCTTGAAACATGTTGTCAAGGTCATCATTCTGAACAACTTTTCCCTATACAATACTACTCTATACTACTACTATAAAAAACAAAATCAATTCTACTGTTCGGTATTGGCATAAAGTAAGAGTTCAAACGGAGGCAGCTCGACCGCGATCGACACCGAGTCGAACGCATGTGCGCGCGTTATTGTTTTGTATCGCGACCGCTCGCCCGCTCAACTGTTTTCTTCTTCGTGCGATAAACACCGTCGCCAACGGCAAACTCCTCCGTTTGAATCTCATGCCAAGAACAAAGGTTGGATCAAATGTACCAATCAGCGCAATCCCAAACCGATCGTTTCCAACGTCCGTGCGTTACCGTGTGCTGTCAAACGACACGTTCACGTTCGAATCACGCAGCACTCGCTCGAATTTTCATACATCTCGTGACATCGTCACAATTTCAAAGACACTACCTTTAGTCGTGGCATCGTCGCTATTTTAAGTTTTCTTTGTCGTTAAATTGCTCGTGTAGTCTATTATCGTGTATCGACGTGTATCGCCTTGTGACGTTTATTAACCCTTTCGGTACGGGTGCCGGATATATCCGGCGTCCATCTGATGACCTGTGTGGACGAGCGTCGGATATATCCGGCGTCCATCTGATGACCTGTGTGGACGAGCGCCGGATATATAAAGTCTTCACACAAAAGAGGACTGACCATGTGCTATGTGCGCGTTTTCGGCGGGGCACCTCGTACAGCGGGAGTGTCGCGGCGGAATGAGCGCTCGTACCGAAAGGGTTAAAGTTACTGAACGTGAAATTGTGTGTTCATCTGCTCGATTCCAACCGCCACCACTCCCTCAGTGTACAATCTGAGCGGTCCCGGCATTAGGGTCTCGATTATCAATAAAGCCGAAACAACTACTTCCCATTTGAAAAAATGTTGGGGTCCCCCTTTTTACCCCAGCAGTTAATCCCAAAAATTTTAATATGTTAGATGTTATGAATCGCGACTCTGCTCTTTCACGGTTCTGCGGTAAGTGCTGAGCGGTCTAACACAGTCCTCTTACCAGAAGACACCCCGTGCCTTACCCACTCCGTGGCCAGCTCCTTAAGGGCAGGGTCCCAATCCTTGTGCAACGCACTTATCGCTATCTCTCTCTCTCTCTCTCTTTCTCTCTTTCTCATAAAGTCATTCCAAACTTTCACTCATCTGTTTCTCATAAACATCCCCGTGACGGCCAATAGCCGGAAGACCCAGCGCGGTCGCCTGCTATCGTCCATCGACGGTTCTGTTTAGTCTCAAGCATCGCTCTTTAAGGCCTCACGCAGGCCAAGATCCTGCCATAAATCCTTCCAGGTTTAAGAGTCGCCTCGATACAAGCCCTTGGCCTCGCTTAAAACGCATTGACGCTAACGAATACATACTAAAATATTAGCTCCCTTCACCCATCTAACTAAAAAAATATAAAGTCGATATTAGACTGAGAGAACAGCCTGTAATACTTTAGTTGGTACGCCCTGTAGAGGTGCCCAAGCTGCGAGCGTGGATGGAACAGTATGAATGAGTATGAACCAGAATGGAGCGCAGGAAGAGCAATGGTGGAATAGAAATGCGAAGGAGACGGTTGCGGCGGCGGTGCGGCGCGACGCCGCGCGCCATGGCAAATAAAAACGTGCCGCAGCAAACAAATGTCGCGGAAATCGCGGGGATAAATCAGAAATTCGAAGGCAGACGCGGCTGTAGAAAATTGAAAGATCAAAGAGACAGTCGATGAAACGCCGGAAGGAAGAATTTCACCGGGAAAACCGAGTATACCGGTGTAAAGAGGGGTGTTGGCAAAACCATGAAAGAGAAGAGACACCGGGGGCATCGAATTGAAAAATTCTCCGGGAAGAAAACGAAACGGTGGAAAGAGAGACAGAGAGAAAGAGAAAGGAAGGTGGAGGAAGCGGAAGAAGCCTGCGCTCGCCGGAAAAGGGAATCAAGAGAGACAAATTCCAGGGGCATCCTGGACAACGGCCAGGAACACGTTTTCGATCTCGCCGCGGATCGGAAGGATGTGCCATCGATCCTCCCTAGGAATCGAATGATCGATAATCACCGGTCTGGGAAGCTCGACAATGCGGCCACGGTTATTGGAACGAGCGGGAATCTCGAATCTCGGACACCGGTGATTAAGTTCCATCTCAATCTGGCCTCCATGACTTTTACGGTAGTTACGATCAGATGGTTCGAACGAAAACAAACTTGCATGATGCTCTCTTTGGTATTCTCCACAAACCTGATCAGGGTGAAATTGTTGAAAGATGATTCTACTTCTTTGAGTTTAAATAGAATGAACACTTTTAACCCTTCTCTCAACAGCCACAATTTTTCGCGATTTTCTAATGACACCACGGTTTTCAGACATCATAATTCGACGTATTTCAATCATTTCGATCAATTTGCAATGATCAAAAAAGGTAGAAGTCTTATAGCGATCTCATTCGTCAACGAGGACTGTGTTAATAGTGTTTGTTTATCTCCTATGTTCTCTTTAGTATTGTCTATAAATGCGTTCATGACAAAATGGTCGAGAGATGATTCTTTTACATTGGAATTGAATGCACACTTTTAACCCTTCGATCAATAGCCACAATTTTTCGTGACTTTTCAATGACACCACAGTTTTCAGACCTCATAATTTCGATATGTATTTCTATATCTCGAATATAAATCAATTTGCAATGATCAAAAAAGGTAGAAGTCTTATAGCGATCTCATTCGTCAACGAGGAGTGTATTATTAGTGTTTGTTTATCTCTTATGTTCTCTTTAGTATTGTCTATAAATAAAAGGAGAAATGATTCTCCTTTTTTGAATTGAAACTGATTAAACACTTTTAACCCTTCTATCAGCAGCCACAAGTTTTTCCTTACATTCAATAACATCACAGTTTGCAGACATCACAGTATCGACATATATTTTTATGTCTCAAATATAAATGATATTGTAATGATTAGACTGCGGATCTTACTGCAAAATAAAATGCATATCTGCATCAGTTGCAAGGAAGTGCCATGTAGAAATTTATTTCCTTCTTGAATAACTTTTAGCAGCACTAAATAATACATTACCTAATACCTTCAAATTCTTCAATTTTTGTACTCTTCCAAATTACATCCACCCATGATTGCCATAACCGCATAAAATTCGCAGTCTAGTGCTGATTAAAGAAGGTAGAAGCCCTATAGCAATCATATTTATGGACGAGTAGTGTGTCTGTAGTGTTTCTTTCTTTCTGATGTTCACTTTAGTATTGTCTATAATCGCATTCATGGGAAAATGTGTTACAAGATGATCCTTCTTCTTTGAATCTAAAATTAATGAACACTTTCAACTCTTCTGCGCGCGGTCAACTGTAAAAGAAGAGACGAATTTCTACTCCATAGTAGTTCCTTGTAATTACTTAACAAAAACGTTAGTATTGCATAAGCTGTGAAAAATGAAAAATAGAAATTCAGAAGTAAAAAGTGAAAAGTAATCAGTCAACAATAAAAGAGAAGAACAAACTCAAAACAGAGCATTAGGAAGCCATCCAGCGACCTAATGATCTAAATCGTAGAAAGGCGGAAGATCCGCTCAACGAAAATGGTCGAACACTTACGGAGATCAAGAAGAAGGTTCGATACCGCGATTTTCAAGTGATCGAGATTGGAATCGCCATAGTTGGCGAAATCGTGGACGGAAATTCGGTTGTCCGCGGTGAACCGTTGCCGTTGGAGGCCTCGAGACTCTCGCTGAAGGATGCGTTTCCGGTTGAACGAGCGAGCAAGAGTAGAGGGCGAGAGAGCTTCTGCTTCGGGGGCTCTCTGCGCGCGGTGCAAAGAGCCATTAATAAGGACTGCCTAATTTCATGAAAGCCCGGGACCTCGAACTATTATCTAGGAAACGTAACTCGGTCGAAGAGCGATTAAACGGACGCCACCAAAATACGTCAAGCTGCGGCGGGCTGCGCCTGACAGAAAACCTATAGACGGAACAACCATTAATGAAATGACAAATGTGTTCTTGTCGCAGGCACGAGCGACCCTGCGTTCTAGCTAGTCGCATAGCTCTGGATAGCTTGGATACCGAACGAGCGTTTACAAGCCTGTCCACGGCCACGGCTAGCAAAATAAAATGTGTATACGAACGCGTGATTTACGGACACCTGGCTGCATGGTGGCCGGAGAGGATGCTCGATTGATCGCACTTTGCGGGACCACCCAAACTCGCTTATTTGTGATTTTAACCCTTTGCACTCGAAGTAATTTTAATTCCAAAGTAAAGACACTTCTTTCAACCTAAAGCATTTTCATTTGATGCAATCTCTTTATATTATGCCCATAAAATTAAACTACTGTTCTCATACAACACTTGAATGGTTAGTAATTTATGGAATACAGACGAATTTAATAATACAAAAACTATTTTGTATAATGTTATGGCAATTTTTACTGGTGCCTCAGAGTCACCATTCGAGTGCAAAGGGTTAACCGCCGACACTCTTTTGACAGATAACTAGCGTGCAATGCGAGATAATTGCAACGTCAGTGGAAAAAGTGATTTCTAGTAAATTTGGGAAGGGCGCACTAATCCATTTCGAAGAATACAGCTAAGATATACTACGTATTTGATTTTCGTTACTATTAACCCCTTGCATTATAAAATCGAGTCAGACTCATGATAAGGATTTTTATTTATCAATCGTCAAACGCGTTTGAAATTGAGCAACTTTCGGTAATTATATAGAAAAGGTCTGCGTACTCCGATTTTGATGAAATTTTAATATGTTATGGAGCAACACATCCTGAACAACTTTTTCATTTCCAATATAGGAGGGTCGCTTTTAGTTTTAGAGATATTTGCAAAAAACTATCGGTAATGTTAATTTCATAACGGAAACCTTCTTTTTAGAAACACTGGGTGCGTGTTAAGCACTGGGTGGGTGTGTGTGTGGTATTGTCGCTTCTCATCTCCACAACGTGTTTGCAAACAAAAAATAAACAGATGCGGCCCCGGAACAGGTTTACGTTGCCGCGGAGCGTGCAGGAATACGAAAAATTCAATACAGTATTAGCGATAGTTTTTTGCAAATATATCGAAAACTAAAAGCGACCCCCCTATATTGGAAAAGGAAGAAGTTGTTCAAAATCTCGAAATCTATACTATATTAAAATTTCATCAAAATCGGAGTACGCAGACCTTTTCTATATAATTACCCAACTTTCCACGGGTATAGCTTTTGCACTAGAATTTAAAGTTCCATATTACATTCATAAAAGTTAAAAATTTTTGGTCCCCTGTGCGAAAGATTAACCCCATTACTGCTTGCCAAAGAAATCTGATCTTGAACGTGTCAAAAATGATCTAGAAATCAATGCAACATAAAGCCTAACTTCACACGCTATCTACCGGCGATTATGCCATCATTTTTGGAAGCCTACGGCCCATAGCTGAGGATCATTTAATAGTTCCTTTAATAGCAACAGCAACTTTAGTAATAAACCAACAACAGAACCTCAATAATGGAATCAATTGATTTCGTTTGGGATTACTGTGCAAGAGGCCCTTGACTACGATCTATTTACAGTCATTAGATCTTCACAATTTCCTAGAAGAAGAAGAAGAAAATAGCTATCGTGTGCGTACATATTCTACAACAACTGTATATCAAGAACAACTACATAGAATTTTATTTCGGTTTAAAGAAAATTAATAGCACACGTATTTAGAAGATTTGTTCGACATCTCCATCATGAGCCTGACTCGTTGTAGCGCCAGGGGTTAATGGGCTTCCGGTAGATAAAGTGTTAAAGAGAATTCCTCTTTGTCAAAGAGCCTGTAACTTGTCCCATTCGAATCAACTCGTTTTAACAATTATTTGGCACAGACGGCCCTAAACAATCGCGAAAATCAATTTCGAAGCAGCGTAACTCGTGCGAAAGGAATTCCGTTTCAAGCTCGGGGCGCCGCGAGTTTATCTTCGAGGCATCCCAGCATCTGTGCAAAGAGAAAAACAAGGGGCCAGGGCGTGTAAAAGTGTCGAAGGACCCACTCCAAGCCAGAAGCTGTTGCCCCGGGACGAGCACAATGCACTTGAACGTTCCCGACGAGGAATCGGCTCGATAAAATCGACGCCAGCGAGGCGTGAGTGCTCCATGCTAGAGTTACGAGGCCAGGAAGCGACCAATACTAAACTCCGGTGCGTGATTCCAAAACGAGGCTTCCAGGAAGGAACTATCCCGCGATCCCGGACGACCCTTCTGGCCAGGACCTTCCGCTTTATCCTGCAGGACCCCGTCGTTTCGACGAGTTTATCGTCGAGTCACGGACCATGATAAAACGCCGGGTCCCTTTGTCTTCATAAAAAAAAAATGGAGAGGATCAACATACCGATACGGGGACGAGGAATGCTGAAATATTTCGCTGACATCTGCGAACTCTGACAAGATGAGTCTTCGTGAAACAATGGCTGCTTAGTTGGATTTATGGTACTTGTGACTGAATCTTGATCCAGAAGATTTAATATGTCGTCCCGGGTAATTGCTGGATGATTTTGTTTCGCAAATGATTTTCAACACGTTTGTGTCGGCTACTTCCTATGCTCGTCAACAGAGGGACATTACGACAACACCTTTCCCGCTACTACCTGAATCTCCCTCTGTTTGTATATATACCGTCCTAAATGGTCCTTACGACATCCCGCGTCTAAGGCACGCTAGATAGCCTTACTTGACGAGTCCTCTAGCGGGCCTAGGACGAAACGCTTCCTTCTCCTTTTTCCTCCTCTCATTCACTTTTCAGCCGCCATACATTCATCGCCCACTCAACAATGACAAAAATTACACAGAATCAAAGCATTTAATTTATCAAAACAAAAGCTGAGAAGTTTAGTTTTCTGATATTAATTACAGTTTCAAACCTCTGTCATTTCACAGGTCGTAAGCAATTTTGGTACACACAATCTACCAACGTAAAAATTAACTTTCAATTCTGTATAAATAATTCCGTCACCCAGATATGGGCGACACGGCGATCAAAGTGTTAATATAATGAAATTCGCGTTGTTAAATAAGGTGCATTATGAAGATGAATGAGACTCTGTGGAATTGAAACGAAGACATTGTTTGTCTGATATTGTTAGAATGGTGGGGTTTTAGAATCTATCATACTCTTGAAAGAAATGTGAGAAACGTAGACTGCAGAGTTTCGTAGAAAGTAAAAATTGTATGTACTAATTCCAAGATGCTTACTTCTTTTGTTAATGATTTCATGGAGAACAACACAACAGTACTTTTAAATTCTATAAAAGTTTTCACCATTTTGCATGTGATCTTTTCATTTTTGCCATAAATATAAGAAATCCGCTGTCCGATCATCCGAGTAGTTGTTTGTCTAAGCATTGTTAATTGTGAAGTGTAAAATGACCCTTCCCTGGTTTAAAAACAATCATTTGTTTAAAATAATAATTTCTAGTAGAGCATGCTACTCTCCTGCATTAAAAAATTCAGTTTGAATATAAATCAGTGTTCCGTCACATAAAAAATAATCCAAAAGCAATTAAAGGATATAGCATTACAAAAACAACAAATTATAATTTACCATACCAAACATTTAATTAAGGAAGTAAATGGATTCGTCAGGAGAAAGTCCCTTAAAACATGATGTAGAACCAACAATTTCTTTAACACAATCATTTCTAGTGAAACTCAATCCCTAATCAATTTTCTTTCAATTTAAATCAATATTATTTTATAACAAAAATAATACAAGAATGTTTAAAGGACCTAGCTGAATTCATTGCTCAGATCACACCTAACAACAACAAAACAAATACTTCTTTCTCATGACTCTTTTAATCAAGAAGTAAATGGATTGGCTACGAGCAAGTCTCTTAAACCATGGAGTGGAACCAATAATATAATTGACACAATCATTTCTAGTGGAACTTGCTGCCTTCAATCTTTAATAAATTTTGTTCCATTTAAATCAATTATAAATTCTACATAAAATAATCCACAAGCAAATAAAGGATGTAGCTTCACAAATGATACAATTCACCCCCTACACCTAACCCAAAAACAACAAATTAAAATCTTCCTCACCACACTTTTAATGAAAGGAGTAAATGGATTCGCCACGAGAAAATCTGTTAAAACTTTTTCCCTTTGAACTTAATCGCTGGTCCAATTAAATTCCCGAAATATTAACGAAAATTTCGAGGCAAAGGGGTGGTCTAATCTAACTCCTCAAACGGGTTAATTGACGTAGAAAAGCAACGGAGTCCGCGAATAAATCGCAAGCAGCGAACCGGGCCCCGGACGGCGCTGTCTGTCCACGAATTAAGCTCGCCGCGATTTAATCAGCCGAGACACGAATTAGGGGAGACAGGAATTATCGAGAGCCGGTGGGTACTTTAATTAGACCCTATGCTCGCAGGCCAGCCTTTGATTTATCTCGCGGCGCCAGCCAAGAAAGAGAAATTAGTAGATTAAGGTGCCACGCCACGGGGCTGCATGTCTCCGTCGAGAGAGAGAGAGAGAGAGAGAGAGAGAGAGAGAGAGATTCTTCTCTCGGGGGGCGAACGTCACCGCGGAAAATGGCCTGGAAAGCCCCTGGTGCTTTCGTCGCCTCGTCAAATAAACCAACTGCTCGCTAACCCTGATCGAAACTCCATCCCTCGGCTTCCTATTCGATTATTGGACTTCCATGGGTCCGAGAACGCGTGGATTGTCAGTTATTTCGTCAATCCCCGCGCATGGGTTTATGATTTTATTTTTTTTAATTCATCGTTTCTATATCGGAAATGTCAATCATTTACGAAGCTGTAAAGCGCACTTTCAAGTTTATATTACATTTTTTTTTAAAGCAGATATGTTGTAAATTGTCGGAGCTCCGCGCAAGTTTCGAAAATTTATCATTGGTAATTTCTAAATGAAAAATTTCAATTATTTACAGGGATGTAAAGTGCACTTTCAGATTTATATTAAAATTTTTTAAAGCAGATATGTTGTAAATTGTCGGAGTCATGGCCGAATATCGAAAATTGCCTTGGTAATTCCTAAATTAAGAATTTTAATTATTTAGGTAGTGCAAAGCGCAGTTTTACGTTTATATTAACGTCTTTTTTAAGTAGGTATTTTGTGAATTGCTGGAGTGATGCGCAAATTTCGAAAATTTATCATTGGTAATTTCTAAATGAAAAATTTCAATTATTTACAGGGATGTAAAGTGCACTTTCAGATTTATATTAAAATTTCTTTTCAGCAGATATGTTGAAAAATGCCGGAGATATGTGCAAATTTCGAAACACTTTTTCATTATTCTAGGTTTATTATTGAAATAGACGAACGTACGTTGATTGATTAAACGAAGCTTTGTTAATGCATTGCTAATGCATCTTTTTCGGTTTGATGGCCGTAAGAATGTTCAAAAGTGATAGTATTGGGAGTTACAATAAAATGTAATGAAGAAATCAGAAGAAACTGTATTGAATCCTTGCTACTAATGACTAGACTGTGGATCTTCGTGCAAAATAAAAATTGCCCAAGTTAACAATATGAAACAGAAGTTACATGGAAACGTATTTCCACTTTTAATAAGTCATAAACAATATAATAGTATCATCCCATTCTTCTTATGTCTTTACAGTTTTGTAATTAGCCAATCCGTAATGATGTTTACACGACTGGTGTAAAAAATGGTATAATTGATCAGCAGTTATCGAGTGATCATGACAATGATATGGCCATTTTGCTGCTAAAAAAACGTGGTTTTGAGTTATGGAGCAAAGAGTGCTCAATTAACTTGGATTCCATGCTCCCAAGTTCCTTCGTCTCCTTCACCACAATTACCAACTTTCTATCCAGATATAATTAATCGCGTTATGTGGCGGCGTCCATTTCTCTATCCTCAAATTGGTCTAATTCTCCAATTGCATAAATTACGTGAGCTGCTTTGAGCAATTAGGAGCGTTTCGGCGCGCCGCGTCATGCTGCAAATTAGAGCTTCCTAATCCACACTCTATTGTCTTGTTCACGTCTCAGATACAACTTACAAGGAACGGTGTTGGTGGAACGTCATTAGGATGATGTATGATTCATTGGGCTTCATCGAAACTCTTCTCAAACCCTCCTCTTGTACTCTAAAGAAGTAATCGCTCTTATTCAATGGATGGTGGAAGAAGAGGCTCTTGCTTGTAAAAACAGTCGACGAGCAATATCATTCTGGAAATTAATGGATCGACATGAATGACGCCTTAGATGACTATTAGTAACGCTTGAGAACATTATCGGGCGACGTTAAGCGACTTATGTGTTAGCGAATTAAAGTGAATAATTTAGCATCTTGAATGAAACGACTCGGATTCTGAGAAATATACATTGCCTGTCAAGAAATAAATTAAACCATGTACTCTTATACATTCTAAATCAAATTCAAACATCGCAAACAACACGTTATACACTCAGAAAAATCTACAATATATTGTTCCATACAAGAACAACTATTACACCACCTCCCCCCAAAGGCAACTCCATACAATTCACAACTCCCAAACCATGTCAAACAAAATAAAATCCTCATTCATTCTAGATCTCAAAACCTAAGATGACACAGTTCATTTTCACGCAGCACATGCAAACAGATACAAACGTGCTGGAACTATAAACAATACACTATACACGCATTGTCAAAAGATTCTACAGAATCCTACCGTACAAGCAGCAACGGTACAACCTTTGCAACTCTCAAACCATGTCATACAAACCAGGATCCCTGAAAAACCATCATCGATAATGAAAAACGTCATCCATCTTTTTATACTATGTCCTAAACCTAACCCAAGACAATTCGGTTTCGTCCTATGCATTTAAAGAAATTCAAATCCCATCAAACCACAAACAACACACTGTACACTCAGAAGACTCTGCAAAAGTCTTCCACACAAGAACAATCATTACACTTTTTTACAATGCCACCCCCCTAATAATTCCCAATCCTCAAACCATGTCAAAGAAAACAACGTATCTTAAAAACCAAGACCGACGAAGAAAAGCGTCATCCATCTTTTTCACTCAGCGCATTCAAGCAGATTCCAACCTATTCAAACCACAAAGCACACTATACTGTGCGCTCAGAAGACTCTCCAAAATCCTTGCACTTAAGAACAATGATTGTACTTCTTTAAAATGCTACCCCCTTAAAAATTCGCAATCCTCAAACCATGTTAAAGAAAACAACATCTCTTACAAACCAAGATCAACGAAGAAAAGCGTCATCCATCTTTTTCAATCAGCGCATTCAAACAGATTCAAACCTATTCAAACCACAAAGCACAGTATACTGTACGCTCAGAAGATTCTCCAAAATCCTTGCACTTAAAAACAATCATTATACTTCTTTAAAATGTTACCCCCCCCCCCTTAAAAATTCCCAATCCTCAAACCATGTCAAAGAAAACAACATCTCTTACAAACCAAGATCAACGAAGAAAAGCGTCATCCATCTTTTTCAAAGACAAACTTACTCAAATCACAAAGCACACTACGCTATACACTCAGAAGACTCTCCAAAATCCTTCAACACAAGAAGCATCGCTACATTATTTTCCACCTTCACACCATGTCAAACAAATCAAAGTCCTTCGAAATCAAGGGAAAGCGTCATCAATCTTCTATTGCCAGGTCTTGGACCTGAAACCCGCAAGCTCACTGGTCGCAGGATCTAAAATATGCTTCGGACAGTATAAAGAACGCCATTGTCTTCGATCACGTGCGCCAATCGCAGTCAAAGCCGTTGGCATTGCTCGTGCTCGTCGAATAGCAGCCAGTCGAGCGTTGGTGTTGGCAGAAGGGTGGAGACTCGGTTGGATGGAGGGCGCGATAATGCAGATTAACCGTGCCGAGTCGACTTGGCGCTTTGCGGGTGCACACGGGGATGCAATCTTTATGCGCGCAGCCTTGTGCAGCCGTTAGCAGGCCGTCGTTCCCGTCAACGACGCACGTTTCATGAAAATGGAAACGCCTGGCGGTCTAATGTGACGGCGGCGTGCGGAATGAGACGGCCAGACTACGGGAACAGGAAGAAGATCCCGTTGAAGAGGCGTTCGCAGACGGAGACGGAGAGAGAGAAAAGAAAAGAGCGTGCAATAGGGCGAGTCAGCCGGATGAAAGAGCTCCAGGGGGCCAAGGAGGGAGGAGAGCGTTATCGTGCGGGCCACTTTTTTCTACCATTTGCAAGCCTTATCCTCCAGAGCTTCTCACACGATCTTTGACTGTTCGTGACCGCGCGCGCGCGCGGCCCGAATGCGGCAGCTTCTAATGCTTCCTGACCCCAGAACCGCCATAAGAACACCGCTCCGCCCGGACGGGCATAATAAGGTGCTCCTGGAAGATGGACGATCCCCTGGCACGTTAGATCCCTTCGAAAGATCCCGGAGAGCTTCGTGACAAGCACGTGAACTCCACGGTTTTTCCACCGAAAGCGGAAACCCCAAGGTAAAATGAATTTTGAGCGAACGTGCGCGTTGCGTGAGAAACGTCTATGGAGTTCTGAGGGCCCCCAGAGCGTTGTTCTTGGTTGTGGTTTTGTATGGTGGGATTGTACTGGCGGGCTGTTTTATTTTGTGTGGTTTTTGAACGTCATGGTGATATTGTATTTTTTAACCACCATATGGATTTTGTATCCTTCAACCTTTGTATAGCATTTTTTTTTTGTTAAGCTTACCCAGACTCCTACATGGGATCTATACAGCTGGGAACCTACAGTTTATTAAGGTGGGGTCCGAACCACCTGGGGCAACGCAGTATTAATATAACACAGAAAATTGTATAGAATTTATTACAACTTTTTAACATCGACGAAATACTTCTTCTTGATGCAGAGAAAGATTTATTTCTATTTTTTACAAGTTGACAAAGACGACCTGTACACTGATGTGCAATATTAACACTAGAATTACAGAGCCCTAAATGAGATTGACGTACATACATTCTTTTATAATAATAACAGCACTGAATTTATTCTAATATCATAGGATTTTTATGGTAACACGTACTTGAATAAAAAAGTGTACTAAAAAATGTCTCGGGGAAATATTTCTACAACTTCACGAATTGTAAAGTGAAAATTTTGAAATCCGTTATTTTGACTTGCTCGGTACATGCAGTCTGAAAGGATCACTAAATTGTCATTACAAAATTGCTCATGTTTAACGTGTGTTTAACTTCATGAAAAAATGTGGCAGAATATTTCGTTCTGATCTCATTATAGAACTTGAACCTTCTACTTTCGAAATTAATTGTTCGTTTTTCCGGACAAAATTGTTTACTGTATATAACCGGTGCGAATGTGAGCATAAGTTCAATTGTCCACATGAAATTCAAACGTGACTGGCTAATGCCGGCAGCACATAATTACCGAAAAAAGTATGTTCACTTTCTCACCGAGTACATGGTGTAATAAATTTTGTTGAGAAATAAGAAGAATGTACTTCGACAGTAGAAGGTTCAAGCTGTAAAATGAGACCAGAACGAATATTCTACGATGTCTTTTTTCATGAAATAACAGCACTTCGAGTGTGAGCAATTTTTGAACGAGAACTTAGTGATTCTTTAGTTTTGCTGCTCTCGTTGTATCTAATAATGGGAGAACCTATAAAAAAATTCCATAACGAAAATGGAGTCTCGCATAAACTCTCCATAGTCTAATAATTTTACACAGGCTGAGGCTTTATTCTCTGAGAAATTCTTCGAGGCATTGCAGCATTATTTTGACGGTAACGATTCCGCGGGAAACGCGAGCACAATGGTTCGCGAAAACGATATTTCGCGAGGTGCGCTAACAAACCGAGTGGAACCCATTGGAACCGACTAAGACGGAGTGAGGCCGAATTGAACCGAGTGAAACCGAGCGAGACCGACAACTCCGTGGCGTGGCGTGAACAAAGCGCATTAGTCTCCTCGAGGGACTAGCCAGAAAAAGAGGGCGGACATTAATAGCGACAAACGGATTGACAAAAAGCGACGTGTATCGAGGAATCGGAGCCCCGGCTGACAGGCAAAAACCGTGCAAATACCGAACCGGGAAAAGACGCGACAACTACGACGACGGTGACAGCATCGAACGACAATACGACGTTCTTCCGCGTCAGCGAGCAGTTACGTGAGTTCCAGAATCGACATTATAACGGGACCCACGTTTTCAGGGTGTAAGGAGCTGAAATCTCTCACGAAGATGCGCTTTCACGTCAGAAATCCTTCCACTTTTCATCCAAAGAAAAGTCGACTGTCCGGCGATCCTAAATCCCAGACCGATGACTACACTGCGGATGTTTATGCAATTTGCAATTTTTGTAGACGAAGGGTACAGCCCCATAGGATGGTCAAAAGTGCCTTTGAACCGAATTTTGTCGACGATAGATCATTCGATAGGGCATCAAGAAAAAACATACTGTGCAAAATTTCAACCCTGTATCTCGATTGAGAGGGTAGTTATGGGGTAAAATCGAAAAATCAGTTTTTGGCCTATTTTCCCCAGTTACTGATGTTTAGAAACTCTGTTAAAAATCTGACATATGTCAAGAACCCAAATGCATACTTTGCAATAGATTTCAGATTTATAAATTGAAAATCCTGCTTGTAAAAAATTAAAAACCTCAAAAAAATCGAAAAAATGCTGATTTCACATGGAAGTTCTAGATTGACATAACTTATATTTTTACAGTACCGATATATTGTTATAGTTACTGTTCATGGATTTTTTCAGGTTTTTTTGGTTAGGGGCGCCGTTGTTAAAAAAAAGTAAAAACCGATTTTTCCGACGTTTTTTCCGTGAAAAACTAAGCTAACCTTCGAATTTGTAACATTTTATTTATTCTGTACGCACATTGGACACTGATAAACCTTGAAAATTTCACAGAAATAATTAAAAAATGCAATTAACTTGATTAGTATTCTGCTATGTCAGCGCATAACATCTGAAAATATTAACCATGTTTCCAACAGTTCGATTGGGTCAGCGCATTAGGCGCTCAACTGTAGACATGATTATACTAGGTTCGTGCCCGGCATAAGTCTACTTTTCTTTTTATTTGATCAATTCTTTTTTTTTCTAACTATGTAATAATCAATGATATTTTTGTAGAATTCCTTAACTACCCAACGAACTTTGGTTACTTTGCGAGAAGCATTAGATTCTTAAGTAGTCAGTTAACTTCGTTTGCCCTTCAAATAATAATGCTTGCATCAGAACTTCAAAGCCAAAATTTACCCTCTAAACAAGGGGCCACGGAAATCGTAATCTCCCCAATAATCGTATTAACACGTTCAGCGCCCACTTCACAATCATAAAAATTACACAAAATCAAAGCAATATATTTAACAAAACAAAAACTAAGAAGTTTAGTTTTGTGATATTAATTACTGTTTCTACCGACGTAAAAATTAATTTTCAATTCCGTATAAATGATTCCGTCACCCAGATATGGGTGACATGGCGTTGAACGTGTTAAATCCTCTCAAATTTTAAACTCTATCATTTTTTTGAAAATTTACAGAAGCTACGAATGCATAAAGATCCGCAATCTACTGATGACCGTAACTGTATCACAGATTCTGTATAAAACAATTTTTCTCGTCGTTAACATCGAGAAGGACGAAAAACAAACATGACGCGAGCACGAGCAGTCCGGTTACACCCGCCAAAGGACAGCGCGCTTCGGGCGCATTGGAGGGACAGTCATCCTTCCGACCAGTGATGCCAGAAACACCCAAAACTGGGTGGATTTTCCTCTCCTTCTTTTCCCCTTCCGCTATCCCATTCCACTACCATGAGCACACTCTAACTAAGACCGTAAACTGGTCACGTGACGTGCAGCGCAACGTGCTACATATGGCTCTGGTCACCAGAGAGGTGGTAAACTGTATTCCCCTCGATTTAACCGATCTAGCTTCACTGCTTCCGACTCTTCGGAAAGTCGGGAACCGTCCTGTAAGGCCCCACTCTGAGTATACGGGAACAATTGGGAAAAGGGGGCGGTCCCCGAAGGTGACAATATCCGGAAAACTGCGAGCAAAAGTTAGAAATAGACAAGACATCAAACAGTTTAGAAGTTCACAAGCAGTAAAGCAGTCAGAAACGATCAGACAGTAAGAAGCGTAGCATCCGTCAGACAGTTAGAGTCACAGTAACAGACATTCATTGGGGGGAGAGCACGATTTCCGTGGCCCCTCGTTTTGAGGTTATGTTTCTGTTGTTGCGGTTATTTCAAGAAAAAAATGTATATATAACATGGTGTCAAATTGGCCTGGTTTAGCCGGTAAAGTAGATTTTCTGTTTTTTATAAATTTGCAAATATCTCGGTAACTATGCGAAATATGGCAAAATATCAAGAGACCTTTTTTGTAGAAAATGAAAATTTATTCGCATAATCTTTGCATTGTAGCTGTCATCCAGAATTTGAAATAGTAATGGAAAAATCATGTGAATAGAATGAGTTGTTGTTAGGTCGTGGAGGGGGCTGATTCAAACGAGGGGCCACGGAAATCGTACTCGTGCCTTCATTAGTCGTAACGGTTACGTTGCGAATATACGAATAAACCAGCGTTCAACCCAGAAGTTATTGTGAGTTTGCAATTAGTCCCCCATCAGTGGGTGGTCCTTCGAACCCTAGTCGGCACCAAGTGCAATACCCAAAGAATCTCGATTATCATTAAACGAGTCGTTAACAGACACACACTCCACAACGATTTGTGTAAAGCTCATTCGTTTTCCATGCACATTGAATTGAAAGAACAGAAAGCCTCGAGATTGAGTGGATATTTTTATATCGGTAGCCATCGAACCACTCAAACTCGCCTCTCGTTGAATAAGAGATTCGAAACTTTAGAACGTATGTAGATAAAAGGAGTTCTGGTTCCGAGTCAGTGCGATGAATGTATATACACATGTAAGTCTGTGTCGGTGTGTATGCAGAGTATTTCGAATGCAACGAGGTACAAGTATCGATTGCATATAACCGAAGAGAGCACATAGCCTCTCGAAAATGTCTCCAGGGGATTCGGCTTCTTTTCTATTCCTTTATCGAAATCGTGTCGAGTGTCATCTCCAGCTCGGACGGTCCCTGAATAAACATAAACACTCGTGCGATCGTCTACGAGATCAGTTGTAGAAACCAGCAAATATACCACGCCGTGACCCTCTGTTCTCCGCGAAAATTCAGGACAATGATCCGCCCGACTGCGACTGTATACGGCCCGGGATTCGATTCGCCGGGATTAGAGCGGGAAAATACACACAGGCGATCTGATTTTCGATCGTTAGACTAGACCCTACGATAAGGAAACTTCCGACGGCCGTGATTTTCACCGAACCACCCCTATTTTTTCGAACGCTGCGATTTTCTTCGAAAGACGTGGTAGAGCCGGGAAAAATCAAGTTCTGTTGCAGAATCCTAGTAAAGTGGTTCATACTTGAAATAAGTTGGTCATTTTCCTCTTCCCAATTCGATTTTTGTTACGATTTTGTTTGTAACTGCCTCGGTCTCAAAAGGATCCGTATGCATTTGTATTTTTTTTCACAAATAATTATTGGTTAAACAATTATTCTTTCTTAAGAAAATGACGACACCATTGTTTTAAAGTAAGACTATACCAACTACCCGAGGTCCATGATTTTCACCAAATCAATTATATTTTCTAAAATACGTGGCAGAATAAAAAAAAATCAAGTTCTGTTGCAGAATCCTAGTAAAGTGGTTCATACTTGAAATAAGTTGGTCATTTTCCTCTTCCCAATTCGATTTTTGTTATGATTTTGTTTGAACTGCCTCGATCTTAAAAGGATCCGGATACATTTGTATTTTTTTCACAAATAATTACTGGTTGAACAATTTTTATTTTTTAAGAAAATGACAATATCACTCCCAGTCTTGTATTCCATTGTTTTAAAGTAAGAATATTATCAATTACCGAGGTCCATTATTTTCACCAAATCACCCCTATTTTTCAAAATACGTGGCAGAATCGGAAAAATCAAGTTCTGTTGCAGAATCCTAGTAAAGTGGTTCATACCTGAAATAAGTAGGCCATTTTCCTCTTTCGAAATCGATTTTTGTTACGATTTTTGAACTGACTCCATCTGAAGAAATTTTGCGTGCATCTGTATTATTTCACAGATAATTACCGCTTGAACAATTTTTATTTTCAAGAAGGCTGACAAATAGGGGATAGTAGCCTAATTTGGACCAACACCTTGGTCAAACCACCGTGTATTTTGAGAATAAAAATCTTTAAAGAGAGAGTAATGATATTAGTCTATTAGATTTTGTTTCGAACTTGGATCAGGTATATATCGTTAGAAAGAAAAATATTTACAGTATTACTAGTGGTGTTAACTAACTATGATTTATAAATTAGCGCCGACCTACGTGCTGGTCTAAATTCGTCTACTCTCCTCTACCAATTCTAGCTTTGTATTACTATTTTTTCAAAGTAAAAATTTTATAAGTTTTGAAGCTTCACTTTTGAGGGCTGCCAAGTACTGGAGCACGTGTGGTTATAAATTCTGTTTGATTCATAAATAAAAATGCAACGCATACGGTTCTCATACGTATAGAATTATTACTATTATATTTAAATTATGAAATTCTCTTCATTCTATTAAATGAAATATTATCAATAAATCCAGCAAAGGTCTTTTGAATGTTTAAAACATGGATGTTCTATAAAATTTAATAATTTTACTTTATTTTCGACCTCCGAAAACCGCTTAAGGTAAACAGAATTTCGTTTAATTTCAATCTCTGAAATGCATCCACAAAAATGTGACACAAATTACACAAATTATGTAGTTTTATCATAATCAAATTTTCCCGGACACTGTTCCCCTAACAAACCTCAAATAAATCATCGTACTTTAATTACTAATTCCAACGTGCCCACAAAATAGCTTGCCGTCTTCGCGTGGAATTGTCGAAATCCAGAATCTCATTTACTTAATCGCGACGAATTTAACGCGCACAATTTAAGTTTGAGATTGCAGCCCAAGTTACAGAGAGAAAATCTAATTGGCGTTCAAATGGTGTATGCAAATTTACATTCCCTTAACCAGGTATGCAGAACCTGGAATTAAATAGACGGTGATTTTTTTAACAGATAATTTCAGGCATGGTATAAATTAAAGTATGATTACATTTTCCTTTCATTGCAGAAACATCCACAGATATAAGAATTAATTGGTGCCGTAATGTCCGCAGAATTTCCGCGATTCTTCAAAGGATAATTGGCTTTTTGGTGCGTGGCGGTTTCGAGACAATAAATCGAAGTCGTCCAAAAAGCGAGCAATCGAAACGAAGATCCCGATAATCGCGAGAGTGTGTAAAGAATTACGAGCTGTTGCAGGGCGCCCCCCTAATTGTGCGAGAAAAACTAGACGCCCGATAAATCGCGACCCCTCAACCCCTTCTGCACCCCACTGCGGCCCTTTGCACCCCCACCCAGGTTCCCGGCCGCGGAACAAGCTCATTTTTTATAGGAATCGCTTTTTATCATCCCCCCGAGCACTTTAATATACGATCGCGCGATTTAAATTAATGAATTTTTTAACGTAACCACGCCAAGGCGGAGGCATTAATTTTCACAGTGAAGGTATTCAACCGTTCGATAGTAATTAATATCCGTTCGCGTGAAATTTCATTCGCGGGGTAATTTAATACCTCGTCGGTCGAATATACAACGCAAGCTAAGAGACTGAAGTTATTCGATAATTGATATTCTGCTTGGAAATATTGCTTAACCAGCAATTGAAGTTCGGAAGACAACGATTCTGGACGCAATAATAATTTTAAATCTAAGAATTTATATTATATAGGGTGTTTCGTAAATGGTGGGCAAAACTTTAGGAATAGATTCCTAATGCTTAGAGAAAACAAAAAGATATATTAACATAGAGCCGGAAATGATTAGTTTCTTATTTATTAAAGTTTTCGTGCCCCAAATTGGCCTTGAATTTCAATGTCAAAGGGTCAACAATTTTTTTATTTCATCATATTCTTGTTTTTTCAATTTTTATTTTGCATAAAAGTGATCATCAGTGATATGTAATAACGATCATACAAGAATATAAAAGTCTACGATGATTTAGCTATTTTTCAACAAACATTAACAAAATAAAATATGGTATATAATTCATATGATATTAAAAAATATTCAAGTATTTTGTTTACAGACGTTCGTATTTTGGTATTTCAAGTCAAATAAACAGTGAAATGGAAAGCGAGACAAAATTGCTCCGCGTTTAACATATTAAAGATGTTACGAAAAGAAATGTCTAGTGGATGCCCGGCCATCTATATAAGGGTTAATGTGTTTACTATATTTTGGAGTAGCATACCCACCGGGGGAAGCAAATATCTGTTTTTAGGGTTATCCTTTGGTCGAATATCCTCTTTGGTCGAAACCGAGCGAACATCAATCTTGCTCGCAGCCATAAACAGTCGCTGCTGCCGGAAAAACGAGCAAATTATTATAAAAACTCACCGTTCAGCACGTGCACCGCTATGGTAGTGTTGACTTTACCAGGCACCATGCAACTATAGTTTCCAGCGTGTCTCGGACTAGCCCTCTCGACGATTAGGGTGCTGACGATCACGAGGACCTCTTTGCCGACTGAAACCTCCGTCGTCCTGTTCTCGCTGGAAACGAGAGAACACAGTGTCAATTATAATTACACTCCGGATCCTTATGCAAAATAAAAATTGTCCCCATCAATTTCCAGATATAGATACCAAATTGAATATTATTTCTTTCCTTAACATGTTAAAGGCTATGTCTGTCGTGGACTGACGGTATCGAATTTACAAAACAACATACAGGATGGAAATTATAAAGCGTTACAGACGAATATCTCCAATAATATTGATTACACGCAAAAATGTTTCAGATTAAAGTTTTTCATTACCGAGAGGGACATCATGTGTTGGGACTTTTATTTTTCTCGGTGGAAACTTCAAGGTGAGGTGAAGGTCAACTTCCTCCTTTTAGATGCAATGATATGTATTTTTATCCACCATCAAATAGTGTGTTTTAAGACGAATTCAATTCCTATGACTCAAGGTCATTCAAGGTCAAACCTGCAGGGAAATGTAGAAAAGGTGTGATCGTTTTATTTGTACTTTAGTTCGTGCCTTCGAACTTTCACACCAAAACAATAACATGTGTTCAATGTCAGCATTACTCGGGGCAACATCAAAGTCATTATCAATGAAATGAAAACAAACGTATTTATGTATTACTGTGCTCTTCTGCAATGTAGTCAGTTTACTTTCAATACTATTCGTGCTAAGGTGTCCTTCGCTGAACGATAGTACGTAAATAATGGTGAAAATAGAAATGTATCAAAATTGTTTTGAAACTAGTGTGTTTTGATACTAAATTGTTTGATAATGTTTAGTACAAGTACAAATAAAATGATCACACCTTGTTTGCATTTCCCTGCAAGTTTGACCTTGAATGATCTTGAGTCATAGAATTGAATTCATCTTGGAACGCACTATTTGATGGTGGATAAAAAAACATAATCTTAATATTCTTAAATATTTTTAATTGTATTACAATTTTAAATTTCATGTACTCAATGTTTCGATAAATGCATAAAATCCGCAGACTAATTATAATTGATCGAGACAGGCGGATCTGGCTACGTGGACAATTAATTGGACAAGGTTAATTAATCTATAAATCTCTCTTCGATTTACAAAGTCGAGCTTGACTGTATTTTTTGAATATTAAAACAATTTTCTAATTTTCACTATCTAAATAATGATTTATATCTATAATAACTTTTTGTACATTTCTCTAAGACTATTAAAGATAATTGAATGAATTAAAATGTAATCGAAATATACTCAAAACATCTATGTCTTCGATTCTTTGTTATTTCTTGTTATTTATAGAATATTTGTCATTTCCGACAACCATTTTTCAAGATCGTTAGTTATTGACAAGTGGAATTGAAAATAGAAAATTGGCGCCGGAATATCGGAACTGCGTTGCCAGAAAATATTGTACCTCACATTTTTTGTTCAGAGAAAAATTGTTTTCGGCACTGTGAATGTAATTTCGAAAAATCTCTGCTGCAGATACTGTTTGTCTATTTTTCCAAGAAATTCTCAGAAAGTACTGCTAAAGTGTACTTGCAAATAATAATAGAATAAAATTTTCATTGCGCGTAATTATATATTGTCATCCATTTTCTTTTATGAATACAAGTAAATTTCAATTAATTGGAAGAAGAAGGAGGCCTTTTTTAGGTAGGCAGTGTAGAAAATTGTCGTCGAAAGGTGTAATTTGGCACTTCGCGTAGACTGTTCAAAGGGGAACGTTCGCAAAACGTTGAAATTAGAAGAATAACATCAAAGGGATTTTTACCTAACGTCGTCGGTGAGCGTTTCATCCCCTCTGGTCCAAATAACAGTCTCCTTCAGAGATTCAAGGACGTCCCTAACCTCGCACCTGAGCTTGAGAGCACTTCCGGCCTTTAGGTGCCTTTCTTTAGGCACTACCCGCCCGGAATCGTCGGTTATTGTCAACTCTGGCGCTGTAATGAAAAGTAATACTCTTGTTACACCTTCATTCTCTATGCAGACCATCCTCTGCGAACATCATCACAATATTCTCATCAGAAAACCAGCAGCAGCTCCAGAACATCCCATTTCCACAACCAACTTTTAAAACATTACAACAAAATTCATACGAAATCCACTCAAATTTTATCAAACACATTCAATACAATTTGGGAGTAACTAGAATTAAGTATTTTATTATTTTTATAATAACTGTTACATATAGAAGAGAGTATTAAATTATTCTCAGCCTCTTCTGCATTTCATAAATTTCAGAAAAATTTTGATAAGCCACAAATGCATACAATCCTTTGATCCTGCAATTTCATGCGGTAAAATTTTTTTCAAAAATTCACGGAAATGCTTCAAAGTATATAGTTTCCGGTCACAAAATTGAGATGCTCGAAAGAACTTCTGAAAAAGTAATATTTACAAATTATTTTGCAATGTGGTTTCCAGAAAAAATTTCGCTGAAATTGCAGGGTTAAACGTAGTCAACGGAAATGCGTTTCCTAGGTAGGATTAGTATCATTTCGTCTCCTGTAACTTGGTGGAGTTTTACGTGTAGATAACGAGAAATCTTCCGAAAACGTTTCAACCCCGTCGTTTAACTCGTTAAACCTCTAACCGCCCACTCTCAACCGTCACACGGGGGAATCTTCATCCGGCATGATAAGAGCGTAATTACGCGAATTCACATTCAATTGCACCTCGACAAATGCATTTATAACTAACAGTCGTAAACCGAGGAGCCGCTCGAAACTTCGACCGACTAATTTACATCGTATAATTAAACCATCTCGCGGGATCCTCCGCGGAAGTGTCCCTCTAACGAGGACGATCGACGACCGGGAAGAAATCGGATTAGTATCAAAACACCCTTGTGCATCGTTCTTGATGTTCCCGCATGCATTATATTATCTCTCGGAAATCAATGCAGTTCACAGTCTGTGTCCTTTCTGTCAAAATTGAGGTACTTTACGTGCCATTTTTAATTCATCAATTATTTAATCATGTTTTTGCACTAACCAATGTCAAACTATACCATCTTGATAAGGAGAGCTTACAGAATAATTCTATGTACATTAGAATTGTGCAGCTGCTTCTGTTAAAATAAAAATATTGTAGTCGGAAATTTGTGTCCCTTTTTAAAAATTTAAGGCGCTCCACTTGACCTTTGTAATTCAACAATTACTCAAACATTTTTCTTCTCTAATAACGCAATGTTAAAATGTACCATCTTCTTAAGGAGAGTTTACAGAATAATACTGTATACAGTAAAATTGTCTAGTTAAACTTCTGTTAAAATATAAGCATTGAAGGCCGAAATTTGTGTCCTATCTCAAAAATTTTCGGCGCTTTACTTGACCTTTTTAATTCAACAATTATTCAAACATGTTTCTTCTGTAATAACGCAATGTTAAACTGTACGATCTTGTTAAGGAGAGTTTGCAGAATAATACTATGTATATTAGAATTGTGTAGCTGCTTCTGTTAAAATAAAATTATTGTACTTGGAAATTTGTGTTCCTTCTTAAAAATTTAAGGCGCTCTACTGGACCATTTTAATTCAATAATTCTTCAATCATGTTTCTTCTCTGATACGCAATGTTAAACTGTACCATCTTCTTAAGGAGAGTTCACAGAATAATACTGTGTACAGTAAAATTGTCTACTTACTTCTGTTAAAACATAATCACTGAAGTCCGAAATTTGTGTTCTCGTTCAAAAATTTGGGGCGCTTTCCTTTTAAATTCAACAATTATTTCAATATGTTTCTGTACTGATAATGAAATGTTAAACTGTACCATCTTGTTAAGAAGAGTTTGTGCCGAGAAATAATGTATTTAATTATTAAAGATCGTTTCTGTTTTAATCAAGTGATTTATCAGACACGTTGGGCACATTGAACGACATATTTAGCATCGAAGGTATGTCTTTTTCTATCCTTTCTTAATTTTTCTTTCAGGTCTGCCAGATTTGTGTAACGTCAAATTGAATGAAATCGTTTTGATATCCTTTGATAACCCTCTATGATAATGAAACTGCGGATCCTCATACAAAATTAAAATTGTCTAGCTTGATTGTAAGAAGCAGAAGATAAATACAAATGTATTCCTCCTCTTAATAATTATAATGTGCCGAAAATATCTCAAGAACATTCCTGAATACATGAAACGTTTACAGTTCCATATTTTTTCTATTCATTTTTGTCATAAATGTATAAATAAAATCCGCAGTATAATCATAATCGTCGTGGCAATTTTTTGGCAGTCAAGAAATAAATCTGCAAAACAGGCTACTACAAAGAACAAAACAATATTTATAATATAATACAGTGGTTTCTCTGACACTTGATTCTGTCTTTCTTGAAGTCCACATCCTGAAGGATCCAGGATAAAGATAGAACAGGATATCCCCATAGTTTAAGAAATATAGACATAGAATACATAGTCATAGAAACCATTGCATTATATTATGAATATTGTTTTGTTCCTTGTAGTAGCCTGTTTTGAAAGAGACAGATTTATTTCTCGACTGCTAAAAAATTGCCAAAAGATAGAACAGGACTTCCCCATAGTCTAACTTCTATTCAACTCTTTGCGGCACAGGATTTTAGATAATAAAATAGACCCATGTTGCATAGAAATTTTATTGCGTTTTAAATGAAACAAAATTGATATATTTTTATTAAAAAAGGTATCACATAATGTAAAAACATAAAAAAATAATAATAGTTTAATTAAATTTGTTGTTATGGGGTAGGACTCAAATAGTCCCACCGTGCCACATAGGTTTATAAATGGTACTTATTAAAGCACATCCTTTTCCCTAAGCGCAGAGGCACTTTGCACACGGTACAAAACCATAATGTTCGAACTTCATTTTTTTTTCTACTACAAAGCGCACATCGTTTACGAAACGAACGTTTTGGTAGATGTTTCGAATCTTGTCTTCTTATTTGCAATGAAACGTTATATTTGTGTTTGGTTATTTGGATTGATAATGACTTATTCTTAGATTCAGATGGTACGTTGTTATCTATTAATGTTTGACTAATAAATCCTTCGGCACATTGACCTTTAAGCATATTCAAACATCTACTGTTGTGATTAACACTGTTTTTATGTATTCAATCCTTCGCCGGGTGTTTGGAAGGAACGCTGTATGACTGTTCATGCGTTGAATTCTTTTCTTTTATGTATCTGCGCGCGCCCTTCCGTGCGCTTGCTGTAAGCTTCTACTCGTTGTTCGCATAGCACATGTACACACTTTTGTCTTAAATATTTCTCGTACTATTTGTACTGTCTGTAATCCTGATTAATACGTTATCGCGCTCACATCAACAATAAATAAAAATATGTTTTTTTGTATTACTCCCCAAGTTGCATGGTGGGACAAATAAAATCCCACCATACTTTCATCATTTACAAACAAATTTAAGCTTTAGTTTTTATTATAAAACTCTTCACTGGCTTATATAGAACTAATTTTTATAAAAATTAACTTACTTCTACGATTTCTCACATAAAAGGAAAAAAAGATTGTCGTAATAAACCTTCTGTTTGCAACAATTGATGATCCTGTATTGGCATATTGAATGTTGTCGTTACAAGTGAATACATTTGTAACATTTGTTGAAGATATTACCAACTGCTTTACGTAAATAAGACGAAATATAAACCTATGCGCATGCAGCTATTGCAATATTTTGAGGTGAGACTGGAAATGTCCCACCATGCATTACGGCGCATCAAAAAGGTGGGACACTTTTAATCCCAGCGTGTCCCAAAGAGTTAAGGTGCGTTCTCGTCCCAGGGCAGTGCGTGAGAGTAAACATCCTCTGTCAGCGTCGCCTAGCGAACACGCGAAGATAGATCCGGCCCGGAAACCAACAAATTATCGAGACTCCGGTGTCTTCCGGCACTCGGTGACAAATGGGGCACAGATAGCAGCGTATCGGTACGTGATCGCCCATACAAATTACAGTTGCGGAAAGAATGGAGTCGAGAACGAGCCCGAGTTGAGTCGAAGACTCACCGAAAGAGAAAGAGAGCTTGGAGACCAACAAGAAAGAAGAAGAACGATGAAGAGACCGAGTGAATCGACGCGGAGATTCCGTGACCAGCAGCGTAAACGCCTCGAAACAGTTAAACATCGTGACGGCTCTTCAGGTTCAACAATCCGGACACGTTTAGTTAGGATTCAGCGCAGCCAGAATCTGTATTCCTGACACTGGCATTCTCGAGTCGACCGCTATACGTGTCACTATCAAAAGGAACCGGAGTATAGGTCTCTTCTAGGCTTTCTGCAAGTTGAACAAGATTTCGAAACTGTTCGCACGAACATAGCTTATCATTTATAATACAATCTCCTTTGCTGATGGTGCTATAATTTGGTCTTCAGGAGTGCAGTAATTCTTACTTTTCTTAATTTAGTATTTTCTCTCAGGGGGTTAGACTATTAAAATTCTTTTATTCTTTCCTCTGTCTTAAATATCAGCTATTCAATATTGTCACAGAGGTATAATGTTCCCAGTGTAACTATAACAATATCTGACAGATAGTCTGTAGTATAGACTCAGTAATGATTATGTTACTCAAACATCCTTCCGAATTTCTGCCTCTTAAATATTTCTGTCGATTTATTTAGTACACACCATTCGAGAGGAACGTTCGAACTGGTCATCTTCATTGATGAATAATTACCATAATTTTGAGTGTACCAACCTACAAAAATTCATGAACCTAGTTTATATATGTAGCAACAACCCAGCCAAGTTTCATTACAATATTCTTTTAGTTTTTCCTGAAATAATTCTAATCTGCACCCAGAAGGAGGACGAAAAAATTAGAACAGCATTTTCAAAAAATTCACATATATAGTCCAAATATGTAGCAACAATACTGCCCAGTTTCGTTAAATTATGCTATTTACTTTTTCCTAAAATAATTCTAAACCGCACCCGTAAGGATGACGAAAAAATTAGAACAGCATTTTTGGTGCAATTAATTCTGGAGGTATCATTTATTAACAGTTTATCAGGATAAAAAACTGAAAAAGTTCACAACCTTAGTCCAAATATGTAGCAACTATACTGCCGAATTTCGTTAAATTATGCTATTTACTTTTCCCTAAAATAATTCTAAACCGCACTCATAAGAATGACGAAAAAATTAGAACAGCATTTCAGGTACAATTAATTCTGGAGGTATCATTTCTTAACAGTTTATGAGGATAAAATATGACAACATTCGCAAACCTAGTTCAAATATGCAGCAAAAATACTGCCGAGTTTCGTTAAATTATGCTATTTACTTTTTCCTACAATAATTCTAACCGGCACCCATATTGAGGACGATGAAATAAGAGCAGCACTTAAATTCTTTTAATCTTCCTAGTGTCTTAACTTCCGTATATCCAGTGCTGTTATAAATGCACAAAATCCTCAGTCTAACTATAACAGTATCTGACAGCGTCCTAGAGAAAACAGATGGAGAACGTTTTCTTCCTGTTATCGCAGCGTACAAACGCTTTCGTCCTTTTTCTGTTCTCGTTGTTCCCCTCGTTCCACAGGCTTCGTTTACATACTGATAGAGGCGTATCTCGACTGAATTAATCTTTTTATCCCACCCACGCGATACGCTACGCACTGTTCACCTGTTGGCCTGTCGCTCCGGCGAAACGAACTCGCCGAGCATAATCATGATTCTCTTCCATTCCCGTGGATTTTTCGCCCGTCCGCTATGATATATACAGCCTGCTTTTTATCTTTGTTCGCCGGAAAATTGTTGGCCGTGGCGTAAGGACCGCGGATAATGCGTGGCCACGATTAATTGGATATGTGTTTCGCAGATGAACAAGGATTACACGGCGTAAACAACGCAAGCTTTGTCCAAGGAAACGGGATAATGAAATCACTGTTCGCCCCGTACTTTCTGGTCGAAATCGTTTTTCTGGAATGGTTGTAGAACCGCGAACCTCGGGGAAAGTTGTGGAAACGGTGTGAAGAATAAAGTGCATTTATCCTGACGTCCGGTTGCGGGAGATTTGTGTTAGAGTATCTTGGTCGTGTTTTCAAAAGGATACGTGATTTGTGAGTTTTAGCTATGCTGGGTGGAGGTTGGAGGTTTGCGGTTTAGCACGAGATAACTAGATTTGCTCCTGTTTGCGCTGGTTGTGAGTTAAATGGAAAAACTGATGCACTCATTGTGCAGTTCTGCTTCTATTATTGTGTAAATTAAAATGGTGTAGCTACATCTTTTGAAATATAAGAAATTATTGAATTTCAAAGTTTGTGCCCTTCCTTCAAAAGTTGAGGTGTACCTGACCTTTTTAATTGAACAATTGTTTCAACGTGTTTCTGTACTAATAATGAATGTTAAACTGTACTATCTTGTTAAGGAAAGACTATGAAATATTACTTTGCAAATTAAAATTGTTGCAGCTACTTCTTTTAAAATATATGAAATTATTGAATTTCAAAGTTTGTGCCCTTCCTTCAAAAGTTGAGGTGTACCTGACCTTTTTAATTGAACAATTGTTTCAACGTGTTTCTGTACTAATAATGAATGTTAAACTGTACTATCTTGTTAAGGAAAGACTATGAAATATTACTTTGCAAATTAAAATTGTTGCAGCTACTTCTTTTAAAATATATGAAATTATTGAATTTCAAAGTTTGTGCCCTTTATTCAAAAGTTGAGATGTACTTGACCTTTTTAATTCAACAATTATTTCAACATGTTTCTGTACTGATAATGAAATGTTAAGCTGTACTATCTTGTTAAGGAGAGACTATGAAATATTACTTTGCAAATTAAAATTGTGCAACTACTTCTTTTAGAATATAAGAAATTATTAAATTTCAAAGTCTGTGTCCTTTCTTCAAAAGATGAGGTACTGTACTTTACCTTCTTAGTTCAATAATTATTTCAACATATTGCTGTATGCATAATGAAATGTTAAACTATACTATCTTGTTAAGGAGAGTTCATAGAATATTACTTTTCAAATTAAAATTATGTATCAACTTCTGTTAACATACAAGAAATTATTCAAGTTCATAATCTGCATTTCTTTTTAAAAGTTGGGGCACCTTGTTTGACCTTTTTAATTCAAGAATTATTGCAACATGTTTCTATACTCATGATGCAATTTTAAAATCCACCATCTTGTTAAGGAGAGTTCGTAGAATATTCCTGTACAATTCCAGAGTGGAATTCCATGAATTTCTCCATCCAATTCCAGCATAAATATTCGCAATACGAACAGCAGCACAATTTTTCAAGAAACTCGACTCGAAGTTGTAATCTCGACGATTCCAAAATTAGGGTAACAGCAGGGGGTCCTGTCACATCGCGTGGCATACATTTTAGGGAGAAGAAGCACGGTGACCGCGAGATAAGCCTGCACAACACCAGGAGATGGTACCTCGTCTGAGATACGATGACGTTTGGTCGGCCAGAAGTGTTCAGGGCTTGGATTATGGTCTGTGGGCGACGCGGATGCCGGCATAGAAATTTTATTAACCCAGCGTACAGACATTCACGTTCCATGAGCCGGTAATCCAGGGCGTCCACCGTGTCTGGAAATTCTGAAAAAGCCAGCGGCGAAACGGCGCACAGCCGGCCACTGTCGGAATAAAATTTGAGTTTGCCCGCGCGCGTGACCCTTTGTCTCTCGCCGACGGTGGTCGCACATTGGCTACCCCGCGTCTTTTGAAATTCCATGTCGAGGCGACGTGTTCAGCAATCCGCGAGAATATGTCTGCTCGCCGGGGTCGAGCTGAATGTCCGTCGAAAAGCGATTCAAAGCGATTCTTGAAAAAGACCGCGCGGTCCTTTCGCGCGATCCTCTGAAAGCACCGCGTTTTTTCCAGACACGAAAAAGAAACCTGACGAATGACCATTCATTATTCGGAGAGCACTGTCGGCGATACCTAGGCTCAGTTTGCCATGATCTCCTCGTGGGTGTTATTCCCAGGCGGCGGATGAAATGCGAGAAAACGTCGCGAGTCCTTAAAACATTCTTTTCCGTAGTGCAAGAGCTCGATGCTGGCAATTAAGCGACGCTAACAGACGCGGGCAGTTTAGAAATTATTTTTTCTTTTCGTTTCTAATCGTTTGCTTAAATCATCACAATGTTTGCTTGCTCCGAACGCTAGCTTAAATTTTGTATTGAACGCGTTGCGTATTCAATGAACGAAATTGTTCTGTTTGCTTTGGACTTTCAGAGATGATTTTATGGCGGATAAGGTTGTCGGAGTATGAAAAGATGGAAAAAGGAGAAGGAAACGTTTCGTCCTAGGCCCGCTAGAGGACTCATCAGTAAGGCTATCTATCGGACCCGTGTCTTAGACGCGGAATGTCGTAAGGACAGTTTAGGACGGTATATATACAAACAGAGGAAGATTCTGGTAGTAGCGGGAAAGGTGTTGTCGTAGTGTCCCTTTATTGACGAGCACAGGAAGTAGCCGCCACAATTTGGATAAATGAAAATTAGCTATTGCTACGCAGCAGAGTCTCCATTTCTAATTCTTCTAATTTCTTAGACTGAAGCACGCCAATGCGACACAATCGACTAAATCGATTATACGATTTGATGTGAATTTTTATTTAGTTTTTGTCACAATGATGGTACAGAGTTAATTCTAACTGTGTTGAGACGTGATTATTTTATGCCCGGCTCGTATTTCGGTTTGGGTCTACGCTACGGTCGATTTTGAACACTGCCATTGTCGATTGGGTCCTCTAGCGTCTTCTGACGAATTTATTGTTTTATGACTCTGGTGCGGCTGGAAAGTACCAGCTGACCATGGGAAAGTCAGCCTAGCCGTGCAGCTCTCAATGCCACTTGGCGTAGCGTAGGCCCACTCCTAGCGCCAGGAGGGCCTATAGCCCTAAGCCTAAATTATGGTTTCCGGCGAAATTTCAGGAAACCGAGTGTCGTCTGTTTAGCGACACTCGTTACGACGTATTTCGTCTATGGGCGTTGCCCTTGTTTTGGGAAGTCATTTGTAGCCTCCCAAATATTATATCATTGGCTGGGGCCCCCATTATTTTGTACTTTGTGGAGGGATTTTTCAAGCCCACGAGGTTACTTGTTTCTTACGCGTTAGTTGTAAGAGCAGTCGCAGTTTAAGAGGCGAAACTATCAGTCGTGATTTAAGAGTCGAAACTATCAGTTGCAGTTAGTCGCAGTTTAAGAGTCGAAACTATCAGTCGTGATTTAAGAGTCGAAACTATTAGTCGCAGTTAGTCCCAGTTTAAGAGTCGAAACTATCAGTCGTGATTTAAGAGTCGAAACTATCAGTCGTGAATTATCTGTCGCTATTATACCGTCTTTCACATTTAGTTTATTAAAAGTTACTTACTTATCCGAAACCCGATTATCTCTTTATTTAATTTACCTCTCTTTGAGGTGTGTATCTCAGCGGCTCACAAATTACTGTTTGAGCACTGACACGACACAACAAACTGAATGGTTAAATTATCGAAGTTGTGTTGTAGTTCATCCGCCATTAAGCCGCAAATTGGATTAAAAAATACAATGCGATTAGAAGATTGAGAAAGAATATTCTGCAGGCCTTGTATCAACTTAAAACCGAGAAGCTTTGCGATATTTGATGGAGCTGGTCGAAATTAATTTAAGCAGTTGCCCCTCACAGAGCCGGTGTCTCTTAAGTAGAATAAATTGGTATCCCGTCAGGCGGCAGCTAATTGAATGCATCTGTCACTAGTCAGACGGCTGACAAGTAGAATGGCCCGGTGTTGGTCAGACACTTCGGTTAGTGAAATAGGACTGTCCTCGTGCAAGATATATTCCCGTCTTAGCGGAGGCACATCGATTATCAGACGATTCTGTTAACAGAATCTTGCAAAACCTTGCAAGTGGATTAGCCTAGCCTGTTGCCAGACAAAACTTGCGTAGTATAACTAGGGCCATTAAACTTTGAAAGATAATAATTAATATCTTTGCCCACCGCCCGACCTTGTCTCTTATCAGAAGGCACGTAATGATTCTTAAGTAGATTGGGCCAGTATGTGGTCGGACAGTGTAACTTTGTACATCGCAGCAAACTTTGAAGAATCATGGCAGTTTCGTTCTTATCTTCCCGCAGTACGGAGGTTACGGTTAGAACCTTTGTAACAATATTTTGTTACAAAGTAGATTAGACCAGTAACCGATTAGACGATGTTACAGTAACTTGGTAGATTGCGTGAAAGTTTGAAGGATCATAATTAATATCGGTGTACCTATCTTCGCCTATTATCAACGCAGAGATGATAATGTGTACCACCAAGGACTTTATAAGTAGATTATGTCAGTGCATGATCCGCCGACATTACAGGCCTGCCCGGGTAAATTAAAATAGACTTTGAGGCGCGCTAATTAATTTCATTGTTCTTATCAACAGCCATTGTTGAAATTTGCGGGAAAACATTAGAAAGTAGGTACTTTCTACACCGACTGACGTCACATGCATTTTATTCGCAATTCAGTGAATTTACAAGCAACTAATTTTGACGCGGTGACCTTCAAAGTTAAAATTAATTTTTACTAATTTTGATAAATGCAACGTTTTCTTAGGGTTCTATTATTAAGGCTCTGGGTGATTCTTATCCATGACCATGCTATTCAAATATCCTTCAATTCTTTTATCATTTTATACTCATTATTCAACGTAGAAATTGTTCGAGAGGATTTTTCGAATTGGTCTACTTCATTGCTAAATAAGTATTACAATTTTGAGTGTGTCAATCCAGAAAAATTCATGAATATAGTCCACGCATATGCAAACAATACTGCATTGTTCCATAAAAATATGTTACTCTGTTTGGTTAAAAAAATTCCAACACCCTTAAAAATGACAGAGAAATTATAATATCGATATAAGTACGATGTGGACAATAAAAATTTGTAAAAATTCATAAACATAATCGCGATATGCAGCAATAACACTAGGAAGTTTCACGGAAATGCTTTACTTGTTTAAAAAAATATCCCAATGTACCCTGAAGATCGATAAAAATAATTGGAACAGCCTGTTGGAAACGCCTCATTCCTGAGGTATTTCATAAAAGTCTACTAGTATAAAAATTTGCAAAAATTGATCAACAAAGTTGAAACACGTAGCAAAACCAGTGGCAAGTTTCATGAAAATCCGTGACTCGGTTTTTATCAAAAGAATTCCAGATCGCACCAGGAAGGATGACGAAGAAATTGGCACAGCAGTTTCCCGACAAGCCAGTGCGAAATTTTATCGCGTCGGCGCGGTATCGTGCGGCAGGTTCTGATTAATGTTCGCAATACAGGCGACGATGACTGAGCAAAGCCGTTTCAGACTTGAGCGAAGCCAATTCACCGGGAGCCTCTTAATACCGCTATCAGTCAACGGTGTTTCGGAATCGCGATTTAAAAAGCCCAGATGCGGCTCGATATATCCACCGTCCGCAAGGGACTCGCGTCGGTGCCCGAAACGACTCGCGATCAATCTCTTACAATATTTACGCGGGCTCTCTTTAAGTTTTCGATTTATATGCAGCCGGTATATTACTAAGGAATATTGAAAGCGACAGATTTCTTGTGCGACGCGCGTTCTCGGAGCGTAAACGTCGTCGAAAAGAGAACAAGAGAACACGGGACAGGAAAAAGACAATAGACAAAAAGGAAGAGGAGAAGAAAGAGAACACTGGAGAAACTGAAAAAATCGGCGGGGATCGTTCGATCGTGTATCGGTTTGTCGAACGTTCTGTGAAAGCCGGGGACACCCGATAGATCCGGCTGTCAGCCACTCGAAACGGAAAGCCTGTAACGCCGATAGATCGGTTAAATCTGAAAGCTCTGGTATCGCGTGACGGGAATCACGGTATCTAGGATGTAGGTTTTCCGCGAGCAAACGTCCCGGATGAGAGGGGGGTGGGAAGAGAAAAAATGCCAGCCACACCCGTTGTTCCGGCATTATAAGGTACACAGATGGATCACTTTAAACAGACGGGCCCCGGCAATTCATCACGTCACGCGAGACTGATGATGATGCTTGTTTCCCGATTGATCGCGCCGGATACATAAATAATTGTGGAAAGTTCGACTGTGGAGCAGGTTGGACCTTAGTTATACTTGGCGAAAATTATTTCGCAGATTTTTTTGTGGGATACCCCCTAGAATTGTGCCACTGGATAAAAAAATAATCTGTGCGAAATTTGAAATTGATCGAATAACGGGAAGTCGTGCCGCATCGACTTTGAAAATTGTATAATTTTTTAACTCGTTTTTCTCCACTGCAGTATATTATCAGTATATATGTTTATATATCGTTGAATTTCTCTTTTTACGCACTATAACAATATAGAAACAAAATGTAACATTGATTTAAAAAAAAAATTCGTGACCTTGAAATCTCAAAAATTGACATTTAAAATATTTGTTTTTCTTTTGCATTATATTTAATTTATTATACATCTACAACTTTTGTCTAAGAAAATTTCTTGTTTTTATAAGTAGCAAATATATACATATACTTATACATAATACGTATGCATTATACATATAATACAGTACATCATACATAAAACTATTAAAAGTATTTTTATACCAATAAAAAGATCCCTTTACAAAATTTCGTTGAAATATTTTATGTCTCTTAATGATCTTTGAGTCTTCCCCACAAAAAAATCAAGAGGAGTTAGATCAGGCTCACGAGCTGGTCATAGTATGTGTCCATTACGTCCTATCCAGCGATTCGGAAATTTATTGTTTAGAAATTCTCTTACGGTATGTGAAGAATGAGCGGGACAGCCATCGTGTTGGTACCGCATTGGTTCACCTGATCTAACTCCTCTTGATTTTTTGGTCTGGGGGTTCCTGATACCCCAATTGTTTATAATGTATGATAGAATAGCATCGAGAACTCCATTTATTTATTCGATTATCAAATTACACAACGGTTAAAATTTCTCGCTCGACCGGCTTGCTTCAAACGATTATAATTGTGGAAGCACTAGGAAAAAATACGCGAATGAAGAGCCGAGAGTGTGTGCTCACGGTACACTTCATTCATTTTCGGCTTTTATTCCGCCATTTACTTAATAAAAACTCATTGAATCCATACAGGAAATCCGCAAAGTAAATTGAAGCATGATTCCGCACGATCTTGCACGCTCCAATGTTAACATTTACATTAACACGTTGACTGTCGCGTCGATCATATATGCGTGATACGATTCTTCGTGTATCTTTAAAAATTAGTTTTGATCATGATATCGTTGCTAGAATCAAACCTCACTGGGATTTATTTACGATCTAAAAGAGTTCCAGAAGTAATCCCTGTGAGAAGCTTCATCTTGGCAATTTTGATTACAATGATTAAATTGCTTTGATCTTGTGGGATTTTTGGAGGATCATTTATTGAGGAAGTCAACATGTTAACACATTGTGTACGGTACACGAGATATCACGTTTTAATTATTCTTTATTATGTTTAGTATTACCTACTTTTTTATACGTATCTACAAATTAACAAATTAAAAAGAATCTGATCTGCAGTTAAAATGAAAAAATGTCTACATAATATGCAGATATATAAAAAATATATAATAATATTTAGGAATGTAGAAGAGTGAATTAAAAAGGTGCTTGTATGTATTACACGAAAGGAACGCACGAAATCGGAAGAGCTTAAGGGAAAATTGTGGGGTACAGCTGGAAAATCGATTAGTATTTTAATATTTTTGAAGTGAAACTTCTTCAGTCGCGTTAGGCGCAAAACCTCGACGCGGCAGGCGTAAAGCCTCATCGCGGTAGGACTAAACCAATCTGGCGATGAAACGAAATTCTATTCTATTAGCATATACGGTTGAGGGTTCGGCATTGCTTACTAAAGATTATGATAAAATTCCGAAGATCCTAAATGGAGATTTCAACGTGAACTTTGCATCGGAACAATCAGAATTATTAATAGAATTTTTTAGAAGTAAATTAAGATAGGAAATGGTAAGTAATCCTAATGAAGCGACAGCAAGATCAGGAACAATTTTCGATGCAGTATTTGCAAGACATTTAGAAAAAATTGATTCAACAATATTTATATCATATTTTAGCTATCACAAGCCAATTGTTTCAATAAGAGAATCATAGAAAATTAAATGTCATAAAGTGTTAATAAAAATTTGAAAGAAAATTAAAGAAAGAACATTCACTTTAGCCATGTGGTCTAAGCACACGTTAATTTTTTTTTGTTCTAGAAAACTATTAGCTACGGAAGTTTATTATATTATTAGTAGAAAAATACATCGAAAAACGAAAAAAGCAATTTTTGTACACATCTTTTTATCGCTATTGCATCAAGTTGCATATAATTGTTATTCTCTTTGGCAGTGCAGCCATTATTAGTGTGCAGTGTAGAACTTGTACCGACCATTAGATCCTGAAAGGTAAGAAAGTTTGTGTTGGGATTATAACAAACATCTCGCAAAAATTTTGAAAATTAGACAAGTTTCACGCTTCCAACGCAAAAGTTATCTTTTTTCCACTTGAAAGATTTGGTTTGTATAAATTGGGGAAACATTGCAAAATGAAGTCCAAATCAAGGAACAAAATAAATGTTGGTCGAACATGATTAGCAGACAGCTAAATCAATCAATCTTTTTCATCAATCATTTCATGCTTCGATGACAAAAATTAGTGGGTGCAAATTGAAACACAAAAAAAATTACGAGAATTTAGAACTTACATAAATTATTAAAGAACGAATGAACTTTTTGTTTGATGCAGACAATTGTTATTTTGCATGAAGACCTGCAGTCTAATGATTAGTCGTCCTTCGTCGTAACTTGAGAAAGCTTTTTTAGGGTTCTATACATTTAAAAAATACGATAAAAAAATCAATGTGTTTGGACCAGTTACGCGAGAATCCCCCCTTAAGTCGAAGTCGAAGGTCAGAGGCGAGGCAGCGTGGAAACCGCGCAATACGGAATCACGGAATCCAATTTAAATAATACTTCGCTTCTTTTCCTCGGTCTGATGTCCTCCTGTTAAACCAGCCGACTGGATGCGCATCTTTCTTCATCCCCTGCTCGTTCATTGGCCCGAAAGCAGCTTAAAAAATGATCTGTCCGAAGAAATTTCGAGGAAGGCCTACCTCCGCTCGTCACGTCAAATTCAATTTCCCGTCGCACACCCTGTCTCCTCGTCGACGAAGGTCCGTCAACTCCACTTAAGCCTGATCGGGAAATATTCGAAGTAACCAAACCTGTTCCGAACGTTTCGCGTGCTGAGACATTCATTTTCCGCGCTGTGCATCTTGCGGATAGTTTATTTCACGATTGGAAGGTGTCTTGGATTTGTTTCATTGAACGAATTCATCCAATTCCCTTGGAACGAAGACTCGCATTCATTAATAGACGAAGTAAAATTGATTTAAAATAGTAGAACGACTATGTCAATTTGATGGCAGCGGAAAGTAAGATCTGTTTACAAATTTATTCGTTTTAAAATGAATTAAGTTATAGCATATGGTGCGAAATTTGTTATCTTGGGACTGATAATAATTATTAACCCTTCACATTCGAATGGTGATTCTAAGGCACCAGTTAAAACTGCCATACCATTATTCAAAACCGTTCCCATACTATTAAATTCGTCTGTATTGTATAAGTTACTAAAACATCAAGTGTTGTATAAGAAAACAGATTCTATTTCATGTGCACAATGCAAAAAAGATTGCACGGAATGAAAATGATATTGATTGAAAGAGAGGTCTAGATTTTTTAATTAAAATTGCTTTAAGTGCAAAGGGTTAATATCTCTTATCGTTTCTACATAAAGAAATAGTCAAGACTTGTGTGAAACACACGAAATTCTCACAGCAGTCAACGTCTCAAGAAAGATATATAATCCTGTAGCACTAGTCCTAGAGCAAACCTGTGACTGGCATACGTCCTTTCTTAAAAATTACAAGACTGAATTAATGTAGATTTCATACAATTTTGATAACATGTTCTCGGAAGGAGAAAATTTAATAATTTCTAATGATAGTATCTTTATAATTTTAATAATCATAAAATAAGAAATTTGAAACCGGTCGTGGTACGGTTAGCATTAACAGAACATAGCAGAAATTCATACAATTTCCTCGGAACGAGGAATTAAATGCATTAACAAAGGAGTAAAAATTCACGAACAGCACGTAGTAAGACAAGCCAGTATAATTTTGCTGGAACAAAAAATTAAATGCATTAACAATAAAGTAGAATTCACAAACAGTATGTAGCAAGACAACTCAGTATAATTTTCTCACAACAAAGAATTAATTTCATTTAACAGAGACAGTCCAAAAAGTCGTTCCCAGAGTTCAAGTTGGGGACTCGTCTGGGAGACCCTTTAGGGTTGTCGGGCGTTCTCCAAGGATACTGTGGCCTTTTTTAAAAGTTCCGGTGAGGCTATTTTTCCCAGGGCTAGGGTTGGCGGCAATGCAAATTAGCGCGACCGAAAAATTTCCATATTCACGAAAGAAGTTCGATTAAGTAAGGGAGTGTCCCTTTAGTCGAAGACACGCGAGCGATTAGTTTCCGCCGCAAAGTGTTCACCGTCTCTGGGATCCTTTAAAGCGGAACGCTTTGCAAAGTATTTCCCCGGTGGGTGTTCATTACGCAAATAGGGGTAGTCCATTAACCCTCGTGCGGCAAATGCACGCCGGCATTTTGACATTGCCCTGGATGCAAGGCTCTCCATTCATTTATTTACGTAATTATACCTTACGTTACGTGCATTGTGCTCCAATCGTGTGTACCATAAATTGTAGATTTAATGTACATTTAATATAATTGGACACTCTGTGCACAATACACCGAATATATAGAATACATTATATAATGTTTGTCTGTATGCATTAATATGTCATGTATAGGTGTATTGCAATTAACTAGTTCTATTTAATGCCATTAGAAACGTAATTATGTAGACACTAATATATTGTTGGTGTAATTGCATGGATATATAATGCATATTATAAATGTACTTAACAGTGTGCTTCGTTATTAGACAGCGGATTGTTATTCAAAATAAAAGTTGTCTGTTGCAAAAGACGAGAACCACTTAGGAATATGTTTCTACCTTTAATAATTTGAGTAGGGCGAAAGTAACGTATTCAATTGTAAAATATAATAATTAGTACGTAATTTCCGTTCGGAAATAAGTATTTGTGCATAGTAGGCCAGCAGATTTGTTGAATGAACGTCGAACGTCGTCGCCGCAGTATGTATAGATTGTTTCGAGCGCGAGATTGTTTTAAGATTCTATGGACACGAAGGCGATCCGAGTGAAAGGACATGAAAAGAATCTCGCGGAATCAATAGACAACAATGGAATGTCAGCTGTCGGAAGGTGGCAGCCGATAGGGATTCATGAATATTGAATGTAGTTTTAAATATATTTAATCCAGTATTCATGGGGCATGAATATTCATGTGGCCGTTATTGATGAACGCCGTGTTTTATTGACGCAGTTTGTGTCATTTCCACTGTTTCCGATCAGACGTCCACGGAATTAATCTTGCCCGCCGTTCGTCCTTTCTGCTCTCGAGAGCCGCGCGGTTAAGCCGCGCAGTTAAGCCGCACGGCAACTTACATTATTACTATTCTTGAATAGCATGAATTCTCGAATATTCCCGATCCACGGATTTTCCAATAATCTCTGGTTACACAATCTCCTCGCTTCGTCTCAGTTCTCGCGAGTCGATTATGAACAGAAGGAGAACCTAAATAGCATGTACCATTAAACGTTTAAAGAAAGATTAACGTCCTTCGCTTCAATCATGAAAATTGCGATGAATGTACGAAACAGAGAAAAATTATTTTATAAATGGTATACTATAGGCAGTTCCAACCAGTGATGCCAGATCGGTTATATCGAGGGGAATACAGTTTAACACCTCTCTGATGACCAGAGTAACATGTGACACGTTGCGCGGCACGTCACGTGACCAGTCTACGGTCTTAGTGGGTGACGTTGGAGTGTGCTCAGGTAGTGGAATGGGATAGTGGAAGGGGAAAAGGAGGAGAGGAAAATCCACCCAGTTTTGGGTGTTTCTGGCATCACTGGTTCCAACCAATAGCTCCGGAGCTATTCGAGGCACCTTCCCCGCTCAGGTTCTTCCCCCACTCTTAAACTTCATCCTTATAATGTGTAGTAGTGGTAAGCTCCCACCACGAGAGCCGCGTGGCGCGCGCAGCACTCACTAACTCTACGGCTGTACGTAGTAGTGGGAAGAGGTTCGATGGTGGGGACCTTGCAGTTCTCGGAGGGGAATACATTGAAACTCCCTGGTATGCTATATCGAAATGCGTTTCTTTTTCTAATCTAATCAGTGGACTGTGGATCTTTATGCAAAATCAAAATTGTTTGCATCAACTACAAAAAATACGATCCAAGTAGATATTTCCTACTCTTTTCAATAGCTTCAATAACATAAGGAGAATAAATACATATTTTTAAATTATTTTAATATTCCTATTCCTTCAACATTGTTTCCACTCATTTTTCGAATAAATGCGTAAAATTCGCAGCCTACTAATGAGGTTTAACTAGGTTTGTCTAGGTTTAGTTTAACATATAGTATAGTTAGGTATAATCAAATCTAAGTTAGGTCATAGTTAAGTTTTATTAGGTCTAGCCATATTGATTTAAGTTTATCCTAGTTTAATCTGGTCTGAATACGCTCAGTTAGGCCCTGCTAGGTTTTAGTTGCATATTCTTTAATCTAGTAAGGTCAGATTAATTCTCCGCTAGTCTTGATCACGTCTAGTGTAGGTTTGACCAGGTCTAGCTAAGTTGATTCATGTTTGCTCAAGTATGATCTAGACTAAAGAAGTCCAATTAGGTTCTTCTAGGTTTTAGATACATATACTTTCATCTAACAATGTCTGACTAATTCTGGGTTAGGTTTAATCATGTCTAGTATGAGCTTGACCAAGTCTTACTAGGTTAATCCACGATTATCTAAGTTTGACCTGGTTTAAAGACATTAATTTAGGTTCTGCTAGTATTTAGATACATTTATTTGATGCAAGTTATGTCTGGATTAATTCTGGCTTTGGTTTGACCAGGTATTGTGTAGGTTTGACCACGTATAGCTATGTTAATCCAGGTTTGACCAACTTCAGCTATACTCAGTTACGTTCTGCAAAGCTCAAGTTACATTTTGTCCAATCCAATTGAGTCTAATTAAGTCTGTGTTCGGTTTGATCAGGTGTAGCCCAGTACACCTATGTTTGCGAACTTCTAGCGATCTGTAGTTTCGTTTCCAGAGCTTCCTTACATCCAGACGAACATGATCAAGCTCGCGTTAGGTCATCTCGACGACGAGGACTAGCTCAGCGATCGTCGGAGCCACTGCATTGTACTGGTAGCTGTTTATTCCTCTCCAGGATTGTGGCAGGACATAATAGTTTATTCGTCGAAGGTCCGTCGTACTTTGTTCTTGTTTCCTGTCCCGTTGGTCCGTCATTTCTCGTCTTCTTCCAACGTTCTTTGTGCGTGGTCCGGGCGCAGAATGCGATCCAACGAGCGCTTCCCCGTTTCACCGAGATTTCCATGGCACTTGAGCGTCACGCGAAGCTCATAAGTTATCGTTTCCAGGGAACAATGGGCTCCGCCGGGCCACGTTTATCGACCGGGCATTTTTTCCCCCAGCGATTCGACACACGCCCCTTGTCCAACGAAAGACCGACAGGGCTACAAAGAAATTTTGCTCCGAGAGTTGGAAAGTCACGGTTGTAGCTAGGCTGGTGCACGAACGAAACAACGTCCATTCGCCGGCATTTGTTCTGACCTACTTTGCCCGCGCGGCCGCTCTTTTGTTCATTATCCTTCGCCTAACCGTTCCCTCATCAAGAACACTCCAGTCACCGGGAGACCTGGAGACAGCAGTCGTGTAAACAACAGAGAGCCTGCAGTTTCTACTGTTTAGTGCTTTTCAAGATTTCGCCAGCTAGACCGAGCTGTTTTTATGCGAGTCTCCGGTCCCTGCCTTTGGACGGTCAGCTGTGCGACACGAGATTCAATACCGGAGTCCCCCCCGAGATTGCTTTTCTTCGTCAATTTGAGGAGATTGGTCTGTAAAATGCATTTATGAATGACTGTATCTACCAGCTAGAATTGAGGACAGTCTTATAGATGATTCAAAGATTGGGCAATTTTTGATTTTCCTTTTGTTTGATTAAATGATACATCGTAGACCTGGCTAGACGAGACCAAACCTAAACCAGGCCTAATTAAACTTATCTAGATTAAAGTAAATGTAACTGGAACCTAGCGAAACGAAACCGGACGTCTTCAGACCAGATCAAACCTGAACAAACCTGAATCCACCTGACTAGACCTGAGCAACCTCATGTCAGATTTAATTAGGCAGAACTAGGTTTATCTGAATGTAAGTAGCGCTTCTCAGAACGTATCTGGATGTCGTTAGAGCAAGGCAAACCTGAACAAACCTGGATCCACCTGGCTAGACCGGAGCAAACTCAAGCCAAATTTAGTTAGACAGAACTAGGTTTATCTGAATGTAAGTAGCGCTTAGCAGAACGTATCTGGGTGTCGCTAGAGCAAGGCAAACCTGAACAAACCTGGATCCACCTGGCTAGACCGGAGCAAACTCAAGCCAAATTTAGTTAGACAGACCTAAGTAAACCTAGCTAAACCTAATCGAACCTAAGTCCACTCTAATGAGAAATTTAGTGTTTATATACAGGCTGTCCCACATAAATGAGAACGCCTAAATATCTGTCGTATTTACAGCCCTATCAGAAAACTTCAGAGGACAAAGTGACACTATTGCAGGGGGCAAATGTAATGGTAAAGAAACAAATTTTTTACATCATGTTTTTTAATGAAATTTCAAGGTCACCGATGTTTTTTTAAATGGAATAGTATATTTTTTTATGATAGCATGACAGACAATAAAAAACTGAATTTAGTGTATACCACCTTTTTGACCTTGAAATGACCTTGAGCAAGAATAATCATGTTGGAGCGGATAAAATGTGGAAGTTTAAAATTTACGTGTTTCAGCAAAGATTACGCGATGTCACTTTGTCCTCTGAAGTTTTCTGATAGGACTGTAAATACGACAGATATTTAGGTGTTCCCATTTATGTAGGACACCCTGTATATATATGTATATATATACCGCGGGAACTTTTTAAAACATATGATGATGAAGAATGACTACATATTACAATGGCACCACACAACACAGTGTTTCATATCTGAAATCTTAAGCTTTTCCGAATAAATATCATGGGTTGATTGCACTTAGTACAATTGAATGTTCCATGAATTATATTTTTTGCGATTAAGAAATCTAATGCTAAGTGCAATCAGCCCATGACATTCATGACATCAACCTTATGATTTCAGGCATGAAACACTGTGTGGGTGTGTGTAGTGTCGTTGTAATATGTAGTCCTTCTTCATCAGCATATGTTTTAACTAGTCCCCGCAGTAGATAGATCGTTCGACGATCGCGTGATATATCTGTAGAAGCAGTTGACGAGCGGTCGCGTCATGCTGACGCATACGCACAGCACGGACGTGCACGTATAGACAAAATTCAATGTAGTAGTAGCTGCAGCTTTTCGCAAATATCTCAACAACTAAGGCTGAGCGGCGGTTACATGTATAGGAAAAAGTTGATCAAATTTTGTCAAAATCGGTGAGATGCCACCATTTATGCACATTTATCTTAAATACTTTCTATACCCAGTGTATCAACAGTGCTACATAAAAAGTCTTAAAGAACACGGATTTTTGCCATCTCGAACAGCCGGTAGCCTACATATCCTGAACCAGGTGAATCCCCCCTCCGAACCACAGTGTAACCACAGTTCAGAATTCTCATCGAACTCTGTCGAATCGGGATTTTCAGGTCAAAGAAATTCCAGGTAGCAGCAGTAACAGTAGCATGAGTCGCAGCAGCTCGAAATTGCATAAGACGGTTGGAACGATTGATAGAGAGGGTCGGTCCGGCGTACAGGTCGGTCGAAGATGGACAGAGGAAGGGCAGGTCGTGTAACAATGCCAGTCGATCCGGGTTTGTTCTGCCCTACTTGGTCCTTACGGCGGCTTTTGTTCAGCGAGAGCGCCCCGCGCACGGCGGCTGTCCTCTTCGGATCAGATCAGATTACCGGGCACGGGGCGCTTTAGTCGAGGAAATGCGGGTTTCCATTGCACCGAATTGGCGACGTAAGGGGATTGGGGGATACGCGAGACCTATCCGGCAACCCTTTCCAGATGGAAAGCCAGGCTACCAGCTTCTGGCCCGCCCCCTTTTCAGCCCTCTCTATCTCTCCCTCTCTCAAATGTCCTTACTCGTCCCCGAAACCGAACACTAGAGACCTCCATCCTTCGTCGTCTTGGTCAAGCTTCTCCTAACGTCGCTGGGATTACCCTCCTATGGACGGACCGATGCTCGACGAACGCCTTGGGAAAATGAGACGAAAGACCTTCCAGCATCGAGTATCCCTATCTTTGTGTCCGTTCTATTGTTGTATTCTTTCTTTCTTTTTGCTAGCTATGTTTTAACGGAATAGCGAAGAAAGGTTTTGTTTACGTTCTCTTTGACTCCCAGCGCGACCTTGGTTTATTGAAACCGAGTTACGGTTAAGTGGCCAAGCAAAGTGGATTAGAAACGGCCACCGAACCTCGCCGAGCTGTCTTAATTGTGTTAGGGATCTCGGAGAACACTCCGCCGGAGTCCGCAGGCAAGCATCCGGTTGCAAGAACTTTTGTGCGCGATGTCACGATTGCTATAGTTTCGGGTTCTTCAGCAGATTTCGAAGATTATTCGTTGTGGACTCGTGGGGGATTCTGCGGTGTTCCCGTTGGTTCGTTTCTTTGGGGAAAATGGTGGGGGTACGGTAATGTCTATCGGGAACATGGAAAACAAGTGTGCATAACGTTTCATTAGATACAATGACTCCCATAAATATTTGGACACTCGTAAAAAGACTATAACTTTTTGATTATTGGACCATACATATTGGATTTTTGTTGAGAAGTTGGAACAGTTAGTATACTACATAACGTGAACATAAATTTTTGAAGAGATCGAAATTGGTCGGAATTGCAGAGAAAATACTAAAAGTTTTATTTTACAACCTTTTTACTCGTTTTTTATTATTTAGTAGATCTTTGTCAATTATGTATATTCTGAAAATTTTATCAATATAGGTCAACATTGCAATGAGTTACGAACGTTTAATGATGGTAAATAATGGTTGCTTGTCGTTCTTTTCTGCATCATCCTAGTTTTATGACATTTTCAGAATATGTATAATTATCACAGATCAACAAAACAATATTTTTTAAATTTTCAATATAGACCCACCTGAAAATGTAGAAAAAACTTTTAGTATTTTCTCCACAATTCCGACCAATTGCAAATTTTTGAAATTTTGTTTTTCGCATCAAGCAGTAAATTAATTGTTCTAACCTCTGACAAAATCCTCGTCGTGGTGTCCGCTATTAAAAAAGTTATCGTCTTTTTAAGAGTGTCCGAATATTTATGGGAGCTACTATATATGTCAGTAAAACTATATTAATTCAATGATAGTACTTTTTTGTTGTTAATTATTTTTTTATGGAACTTTTATCATCATATTTGTGGCATTTTTCTGTGTCGAACGAGTCCAAACACGCTATCATTTGGATCATATTTGTTTGTTCAATTCGCGATTGAATAGAACCTCGATTATACGAATTATCGATATTTATATAATTTAAGATGTATGGAACACAATTTATTGTATTAATCGGTAGAGATTTGATCTAACATTCTATCTAAGCAACTGTTTTATTACCAAAACACTCAACCGTTCCAATAATTAGTTCGGTTAATCGAGGTTATTCCATACCGTGAATTGCACCAGTACATTTGATCCGAATTATACGAATTATCGATATTTATATAATTTAAGATGTATGGAACACAATTTATTGTATTAATCGGTAGAGATTTGATCTAACATTCTATCTAAGCAACTGTTTTATTACCAAAACACTCAACCGTTCCAATAATTAGTTCGGTTAATCGAGGTTATTCCATACCGTGAATTGCACCAGTACATTTGATCCGAATTATATCATGTTTAGGCTCATTTCAATCAGAAAAATATCACGAAAATGTTAGTAAATATTTCATGAGAAAATAGTTGATTGACTTGTCTCATTGTTAGTTCTTATATTTATTGACGTGAACGAGAATATAATAGGAATTCATATCGATTGCGATCACCTCTAAAGAGGTAATACTTGTAGTATTCGATAAAAATCAATGGATAAAACGTACTTGGACCGTATGTTCGATGATTTTCCAATATCAGTAGCAAGTGGTAGAGGCCCGCGTGTGGTCAGGCGCGTTCGATAAGTAGTTGGATAAATATACGAGCGACAATATTCTACAAACAGCTACGAAGCAAGCACTTGAGTACCGAATAGAATAGGTCAGTTTTTGGTCAGACACCCGATAACCACCGCGAATCTATATTACTGAACAAGATTGCGCATTGCGCCCGTTTAAAATATTCAAATTACATTCAATTTAACATTTTCAGTTTCTACCAACATTCGTACCTTTCAAATTGTTAACATGTTATCTAACAATACAAAAGAAAACAAAAAGAATTGCTCAGAGAAATAAACTAATCAGCAAATGAAATTCAACTAATTCTCATTTTCAATATCGTCAATTCTCATCTCACAAAAACCATCAAGCACTCATTTTTTTCACTCGAAAACAAATAAACTACAATATTTAAAACGCTGTGCGACAAATTCGCAAAATCGTGCAATAATTTAATTTAGCAAATGATGGCCGGGAGCCGCAATAAAAAACAACATTGTCCCGAATTTAAAATTCGGCGATAAAATGTCGGCGGGCCATTGAAATATTGTTCAGATTAACAAAAGCGTTGCTGAGTTATGGCTGCCCATGAACGGCATATATCAGACAGAAACTGTTCGCAGCCGAATTTTTGTCGTCGCATTTTTATTTTATTTTCTTTATATGCGTTATTTTCCGGAAGGACGAATGTTTTTGAGGATTAAACAATTTACTCACCGGTGACGACCACGTTAATCTTTTTAACCATCGGCGGATGCGTAGTAATTTGGCACTTGTACAGGCCGGAGTCCCTCGGGGACGCGTACTGTATCTGTAATCTCCAATTGCTGGGGTACCTGGAGGATCAAACAGACAGAATATTTCATTTGCCTGTGATCGACCGCGACGTGCCAGCCCCTGAGAACGACAGTGATTCGCGTCAAAAAGCTTGGAAAATCGAGTCACCTCCATCTTCCACCACCCCTTACGTCGACGTTCGCCCCTCACGGCTTTAGTTTCCGACGATGAAATCTGATTGATGGACGCATCGATTCCAATCTCACCGGCTGGCACGTCCGTGTCTGACAGTCGCCGCAAATATTTAAAACCCTTCACCGCCCATTTTTCATTAAAAATGAAGAGCGTTCGCCCCTTCATGTATAAAATGTGTAAAACGTATAAAATGTATGAAATGCACACAATGTACATAATGTACGGAACTCTTCCTGGGATCATATATTACCATATCATTATTTTTTAAAGATTCATTCTTGTTCAAATGCACATACGGGGTGTTTGCGAAATCGTAGTACAACCGGCAAGGGGATGATTCTTCAGGTAAAATCTAGTCGAAAATAAGGAATATAGTTTTTTCATACGGGGCTTCATTTCAAAGGAAAATCAAGTTTAAAGATTCGTCGGGTGCGCGTGCATTAGTATATGCACAGAGTAGAATTGGTTGGTCATGATCAGACGCGACAGCTGATTTCTATGTAATGGTACGCGCATTCGTTCAATTTTCAAACTCGATTTTCTCGAAACTAAAGCCCTGCATGAAAGATTTATATTCCTTCTTTTCGACTAGATTTGATGTGAGGAATCATCACCTTGCCGGTTGTACCACGATTTTGCAAACAGCCTGTATTTTAGTGTGCGAATTTAACTGTTTGATCGTATGAATAAGAATGCACGAATCACAGAACAGGTATTATACTGCCCACAAACTAAAAAATTCTTGAAAGGTATACAGTGAACAAAATTGTTCAATGGCCCCGATAATGTGTTAAGGAACCAATTTTTTTCAGAAACATTTTAAGTAGCAAAATCGGATATATATGGTCATCTACAAGCACAAGAAAAAGATCCTCAAATTGTACACAATCTATACGATCATCTGCAACTACAACGAACAAGATCCTCAATCTCCGAAAAATTTTATAGGATCATGTACAACCACAACTAAAAAGATCCTCAAGTGTACATAATTGTACAGAATTAGCTACAACCACAACCAACAAAATCGTCAAATTATGTACAATTATGTTAGATCATCTGCAGTCACAACAAACAAAATCGTCAAACTATCTACAACTATATAGGATCATCTGCAGACAAAACAAACAGAATGGTCAAACTGTGTACAACTATGTAGGATTATCTGCAGCCACAACAAACAAAATCGTTAAACTATGTACAACTGTGTAAAATCATCTCCAGCCACAACAAATAAAATCGTCAGACTGAGTACAAATATGTAAGATCATCTGCAGCCACAACAAACAAAATCGTCAAACTGTCTACGACTATATAGGATCATCTGCAGTCAAATCAAACAGAATCGTCAAACTGTGTACAACTATATAGGATTATCTGCAGTCAAAACAAATAGAATCGTCAAACTGTGTACAACTTTGTAGGATCATCTGCAGCCCCAAAAAACAAAATCGTCGCACTGAGTACAACTATATAGGATCATCTGCAGTCAAAACAAACAGAATCGTCAAACTGTGTAAAACTATGTAGGATCATCTGCAGCCACAACAAACAAAATCGTCAAACTATGTACAACTATGTCAGATCATCTGCAGTCACAACAAACAAAATCGTCAAACTGTCAACAACTATATGTATAGGATCATCTGCAGTCACGTCCTTCTAATAACCTGACCACTTGTTAACGAAATCAGCATAGAACGATTCTATTATGTCAAATTCTTGGTCGTTTCCCTTACCGGAAGTTGAGGCTGATCCTCTCGTCAATACTGTATGTGTTCCTGCCAACGGTGAGCAGCCTGAATGAATCTTCACTGTGCTGCTGCAGCCAGGCGACCTTCAACAGTAAATATTCTTCGTTATTGCCTCATAAATCACGGATTCGAAGGTTCGGAAAAACCCTGGGCATTGTATCGAGAATGAAATAGCGAATCCGGTGGAAAATTAATAATTTCGCGGCGTGCAATCGAGGTGGCATCGCGTCGGAACCGCGTGTAAATGGCGAACAGCAATAATTTCTGGGTTCTCCCGTTCACCGGAGTCCTGGCTTATTTTTCTCATTACGTTTTTTCCCCGCCGTCTTCTTCCCTTTCCTTATTTTCCCATGGTGTGTCCCGGCCCTCATACGTGCGAGTGTCGCGATGGAGGGATCCAAATGTCCCCGTAGACGTCAACGAGTTTATCAAGCTTTGCCTACCAGCCAGCCGAGCCATTGTGTCCATCGCAAAAGGGTTACTCACAGGAAATACTGGGCCCCCTCTGTCAAAGCTTTGAGTCGAATCAACGATTCGTTCGAATAGATCGCTCAAAGTATTGAGGTCTCAGTACACGGTACAAAGGGCAGATTGAAGGTTACACCGATGGATTTAATGGGAAACTACGGACGTAATCTACGGCTAATTACTATTGATCGACGGGAACTCGCCGTCGCGAATATTTGATGGCCACCGTGGTGAACGATGTACTTGGCTTTACACAAGGGAGGAGCTTGAAATTTTATATGGTGATTATTGGACGGGAGATGTTTTTCCATGATTACGTTGCTGGAGATAATTTGGAATGTTTGCAGGTTCGTTTGGTAATCTTTTTAGCAGAATGCAATGGGCTTTTTATCGACTATCAGTAGACCGTGTATTTATGACAAAAACTAGTAGCCGCAATTTGAAAGAACATAAAGATTATAAGAATTTAAAAATATAATTTTTTCGAAGTTGTTAAATTAATTGGAGAAAGAAGTAAATTTCTACTTGGTTCCTGTGCCTTGTAATTGATGCAGACAATTTTTATTTTGCACAAAGATCCGCAGACTAACTATTCACGTATTGTTTGTGTTTAGAGGTGATGTGCTTATTGTAAAATTGATTTGTGTGGTATTGTATACTTTGTATAAATTTTATGAAGCACAACCGTGCTTTCTTTCATTGAAATTGATGGGCATGCATGTCACATTATAACGCCTCTATTCCACTGAATTTCTAACACAATTAATAGAATGAGTGAAAATTGTCAGAAGCAATCGAGTACCATAAAGAGAATATAAAACACTTAAAGACGCCAATGAGTCGTCATCGATCAATTCTGCGTTATTATTTACCAATTGAGAAGAATGACTAAAAATATAGTCTGCGAGGAAAACTGAATTGAAAATGTGGAATAGAAATCTTTCTCAGTCCGCTCCATTTCCGATGAGATCGAGTTTGAATTTCGGTCGAGGACAATGCATAGAACTTGGCAGGTGTGTCTGACTATCACGCTCCAATTCTACTGATCGCCAAAGCAATGAATAAAACGTGTGAAAATTGTTGGAAACGAAAACGTACCAAAGGGAGAATATAGGATGATAAGAAGAGTAAACGAAAATCGTCAACCAAATAAAGTTAATCCTTAATTAACATTGAAAATCAAACAATAAAAATATAATCTGTAGAAAAACAACTCTGGATTGTGAATGTAGAACAACAATTTCTCTCGGTCCACTCCTTTTCCAATAAAATAACGTTTGAATTCCAGTCAAGTACAGTGCATATGTAGGCCTTTCTGCATATGCATATGTGTGCATATGTGTGCCTGATTACACTGACCAATAAAGTTAAACTTTTTTTGTTTCGCAATTACTGTTGGGTGGTTCTTATAGAGTTTTTTGCGTTGATTCCGAACTTTTTGCCCTTACTTGCTGCCCTTACTTTTTCTTCTACACGCGCAGTTTTTGATAAATGTGACTTTGAAAAAAGAACCTATTTTTCAACTTTAAACAAATATTGTGATGTTATTATAAAAGATATTGAATTGTTCTTGGCAGCAAAAGATTCTGTAGATTTTCCCGAATACAGTGATATCCAATATTAATACATATGAAGGTTTAAACATGTTGAAAAAATCATTAAAGACGCAGAGACACCACTTTTGCACCAAAATATATTTATAACATACGTTATTATTATTATATTATACATAATTACGTTATACATTAGCGATATTAAATAGATTATTGTAATACATTATTTTATTGTTACAAAAGGCTTTTTTAGTACGAAATATACTATGAACAAGAGACTAACATTAAAAAAATACTTAAAATAATTTAAACAGATTAAATATACTAATAAATAATAAATAACAATAGTATAACATTTAATTCCAGTCGAGTATAGTACAGTATAGGTCTTTGTCATGTCTGTCTGGCCATAATTCGCCCATTCTACTGATCGCGAAGACAATGAAGAACATTTTTTTAAAAATTGCAGAAAATGATTACCAACAAAATTGAATTGAATTTACAGTTGAGTACACTCCATAGGCCTTTCTCACCCATGTGTAACTCACCCAATCATTCTACTTATCACTCATCCCATCACATCAGATAAACCTGTAATCAACATTTCCAGCAAAACGATGCCTCGTAGAAAACAATACCACTCCGCAATTTCTATTGAGTTTTGAACGTAGATTATCCGGCGTATCATTTAAACCGCCTATTATCAGTAGGTGCGTATACATCGGTGGCTAAACTGCAAAGTGCTCGAGTAATTTTTCAACTATCAGCATTCCGAGCCCCGTTCAATGTTCCGATGAAAGTGTAAAACGCGGCGTGTATCTCATCGCGAGTGCCATGAATGCCTGCCGGCGTTCGTAATGTCTCGTCCGCGGGGTAATCGTGTAACGTATTGTATTTAAACCGGCCGCCGCGGGCCGTTCACACTCGATTAATTAACAAATCCAGGGGATTTCGCGGGACATTTGCATAAAACGACGCCCGTTTAACGGCGTATAATTCCCCTCGACCTCGGACCAACGAGAATCGTTTTCGTAACCGTCGCGTAACAAAGAGCTATTGTCGAGAGTATTCCACCATATTCGAGTGTATTCGAGCGGACCGCGAGCGGTGTCGTTTGATCTATTGAGTATCGCGGAAATTAATCATCCAGAAATCTTTTTCGTTTATTTCTACAATCTTGTAATAAGACCAAGAACGCTGCGTGAAACTGGAAATGTATTCAAAACTTTTTTAACTTCATTACTGAACAACTCCGGGAAAAATTCACTTTCCATTTTCAGTAATAGACTTGCCACTTCAAACGACTATCGTTTATGGTTTATTTTAAATCTTGATGAAACGATGAACGAGGTTACAGATGGTTTAATAAACCCAACAAAATATTGTGGATTTATTATTAAACGAGGTAAAATTCGCTTATTTCAATACTTGTGTTCCGTCGCAAGAGAACAAGATATAAGGCCCTTATTTCGGATTTATTTATAACGTCTTTGTGACTTGAGGCCGTTCTCGAGGATTACGGAACCAATGCACATTTGGCGACTAGTCGAGCCATTGCCGGGCCTTCCTAGTTTTTTCTTGCCTCCTCGAGAATTACGCGTCGTAAATCGATTACCGACGAAGGACATTCCCGACCGAGATCGGTTCAAGTACGGTTCTCGGGTTACCTGACTTCGCCCTCGGAAGCAGTCGCGTACGGTCCCACGCTTTCCCAGGACAGGCTAGCTTAGGGCAGATCTAAAGGTCCGCAAGAATGCACTGTTTGGGAAATGCATAGCTCGGCAGAACCAATCAGTGCACTTCTTCAGCATAGCAATGGGTGTCACCGTCTTGACACCCAGAAATGGAGGACCGCCTTCACGATACGACGAAGGGTCCTCCCGAAAACCGCGACGGTCAGTTAGTCGCATCTAGTCAGTCGGAATCGAACAGTCGCGATCGAACAGTCGGAAACGAACACTTACTTCCTTGCACGTATCGAGACAAGGCAAGTAACAATACGGATCATCGTGATCGGATTCGCACGCGTCTAAGGCAGGGCCTGCTGGATAGCCTTACTGACGAATCCTCTAGCAGGCCTGGGATGAAACGCTGAATCCACGAATAAACACGTAACCCTAATCATTTGAACTAGTTACCCAATATTAATTTGGCGGGTAATACAAACGGTGATTTCGGGATCGACGCGTCCATACGATTGGGCTTGAGATTTACAACCTCAAGCGGGCACGAGTCAACCGCGCGACGAGCTCGAGATTCGCACCGTACGAACAACTTGTTTTCATGTTTTCGTGAGATTTCCGATGAAAGTAAATATGCTTAATAATTTGAACGTTTACAGTTTGAAATATGATTGGATTTTCTGCATAGATAAATGCAATCAACTGATAACGAGGCTGAACTTCGTGTTCGAGAACTCCGTGTTCTTAATTTTTTTAAACTTTTTTTATGCGATCGTGTAGATATCGATGAAGGTATTCCGAAAATGTGTGTATAGTTGTTAGGAATTCACTGGTTTATAAGTTATACGCGTGTAATGATGATCAATTTTAAGCGTTTTTGGTAGATTAGAGCGTCGCCATATTGGATATTCGTTGAGTGGTAGAGGTAGGTTTGTTCGGCGCATGTGCTGGATAGATGGTGGGTGTTCAGCGCATGTGTTAGGTTTATATTCGCAGGATCGGCTAAATAGTACTGAGCGTATGGTTTGAGGTTAGGTCGTCGTGGGAGAGAAGAAGGCCGGTCCGACCATGGCATAATGTTTCGCATTTTGATTTGGTAAATGTGTTGTTATTATGTACGTGTTTGTGCTGCCATCTCACGGATCTGCTCGGAACTATTTAGCCCATTTTATGTGCATTAGCTAGCAAATATACCAATATGGCAGAGCTTTAACCCTGCCAAAAAGACTTAAAAGTGTTCAACTTTATACGCGTATAACTTTTGAACCAATGAATTCCTCACAATAAGATTTTCATTTTCGGTGTTTTCTCGTCGAAATCTATAGGATTTCATAAAAAAACTTGAAAAAAGAGTTCTCCAAAACGAAGTTCAACCTAAAACGATATTGAAAAACCCGGAAGTTCTTGGAAACTGAAACAAAAAGTGGGATAACAAGTTCAAGAGAATTTCAGTATTTTATATATTTTTTAAACTCCCTTAAACAAAATTCTATTTCCTCGCAGTTGCAAGCTGATCTCCAAGAGTTATATACAACATTCCGCGAGCTAATTAATAATTAAGATCCGTGAACCTCTTGGAAGAAACCACAACTCTTCGTCCTAGTTTTTCGATTTCCTGGAGATAGGGAATTGTTGTTAATACATTAGAATAAAGTTTAGTTTGTTCGTCGAGGTGTGCAACAATGGCGGCAAAGAGCGAGTGTTCAGACCTTAAATGAAACGCGAGAACGCCGTCGCTACAAAAGTCTTGTTGTTAGTCAATTTGTCGTGTAATTGAACGAAGCTCGTTCCTTTAATGTTTACAATTAACCGAATACCTTTGTCCTTATTCTAGCAGCGGAAAAGCATACCGGCAAACAGGACTAAAGTGAGTTTAATGATACCATTGACATTCTAGACCGTCGATGGAAGTGGCCTTTGTTCTGTACGTCACATAGAAATGCAATTCCGTGAACGGCACAGGTCGCGGAAAATGTCAACTTGCTGGAAACGTTTCGACGCGTGCCGAGAATTTTGTATTTTAAATGTACCCGTGATATAATTAGGCTAGTGTATCGACCACGTGCTGCTGCACATTTCTGCGTCCACTGATAATAGAATTTTACTATGATCCTTATCCGTCCATGATGTTCCAAAATAATCTGCTGCCTGTTAGAATAATACAGCATTTGCAAATATTAACACTGATGCTACCATAGTCAAACGACCGGTTTAATATTTTACAATTACCAAAATTACGAAGACGCTTTCATGAGGAATGAATGAATCAATTTTATTGTTCGAATATATGTTATTATCAAAATGAGAGAAACTACGAAATGTCTTACAAAATCAACTTCAAATTGAGGTCAAGTGCATTGCATAAGATTTCGAAGTCGTGTCTGGCCATAACACGCTCATTCTACTGATCTTGAACACAAAGAATTATATTTAAGAATATTGTAGGACATAAATCAATTACAAAATCAATTTCCAATTCCAATTAAGTACTTATCGCATAGGACTTTGCCATCCGTGTCTGACCACCAAACGACTATTCTAATTATCATTTCGCCACAATAAAAAAAATTGTGTAAATTCAATTTTAACACTTTTATAAGTTAACTCAGATTAATTATTGTTAGTGCATTATAGGTTTAGTGTTACATATTTTAGTAAAAAATTTTGGGAAACTTGTTTTTAAGACACGAACTAAAAATTGTTTCTAAAGATATTTTCTAAAAAGTTCAACAATAAAACATAATAGCAATAGCATAACAATGTAACATAATAGCCATAAAGAAATTACGGTCTGTATCAACCCGTCACACTAACATTCTCTCTCGTTATTAGACCACGGTTTTATGCATTTGTGAAAGAAACGAGCTGTAGAAATTTAAAACTAGTCTTCAACAGAAATTTTCAGATGAACTTCGTTATCGAAGTACGTGTTACAATAAAAATTGTGCGAAATTTGAATGGATACAGTTTTGTCATTATTACAGAGGAATATACAGAAGCCGCGCATTTATTGCTTGGCAGATGTAGTGTTGAAACAGTGGAAACATTAAATGAAAGGCAAGGATGTCAATAGACTGCCTTCAACTTATTACGATCGTTAAGGAATCTTGCAATCGATAACAATTTTGATTTCGCATAACGATATGCAATCAACTCATAAAATAAGCTACAGATAATACGCAATAGTTCAAAACATTAGCACAGCATGCGTGATGTTGGAGAACGAGTATGCCTCATCAAACTCGTTATCGCGGAATAATCGAAAGTTCGCTCGTCCGAGGCCGTCAACGTCCGTGACAGGCTAACAAAGAAGTTGGCCGGCTGCCTCGTTGTTTCGCGATTATATTCGCACACTGCTGTCGCATAAACTCGTTTGATATTCGCGGGGCGTATCGATGCGCACGGACGGCCGCTCCTTTTCGTACTTTGGCACGGCTGCCATCGGAATCGGTTTCGCATTACGTATTCCGGGGAATATGAATCCATCTGGAATCCCAAGCGACCGACAACTCCGTCCCCCCTCTTCCTTTCTCTCTCTTCATTGTGGAATTCGATGAAAACCAACGCTGATTACCGCGCGGAAACTTTCGCGACAGCCGCGACAGACGAATCTCGCGATCGTCCAACTTTCTACGCCATTTTCTCTCGAACTGCCCTAATCGATCGCAGAATTGGTAATTGTTATCGCTAGATTCGACGCGTTTCTTTTGCTCGTTTGCATAATTACTCTGTACAGGCTCTCTCATTTAAATTAGACTCATCGTTGTAGGGTTTTAGGAAAAAATGCGGGTACCGGCCACACTGGGAATCGAACCTGGGACCTCGCGATTTGTAGCTGATCAGCTCCTGCACATACCCACGGAACCTTCCGACTTTTCCTAATCCCCATACGGTATTTGGTCTGGGGGGGTACTGATTCCACATCTTTAACCGTTTGAACCCCAAGCAGCGCGCTCGCGCTGTTGAGATTTTATGTCGAGAAAACCCAGCACATTTCGAGCATTGTGGACAACTGACGGTGCGTTACCGATTGTCGAAGTCGCGCGCTCAGATTTACTGACGCAAGTACATCACACAGCTCCTTTTAATGTAAATAGTACATTTTACAATAGGTAGAATAATACTATAATAATGCAATAATACATTACAAAATAAAATAAAACAAGCGCTATCGCGCTGCTTGGGTCTTTTCGTAGTCATTTAGAGAAAGCGCGATTGCGCTGTTCGGGATTCTTCGACAGTGTTTTTTCAATACCCCCTGGGACTCAAACGGTTAAATACATAATCATCAATTGCGAAAATGCAAAATATATATTATACTTTAAATTGTACATTATATATTAAAAATAGTGTTGTAGATTTTTTGCAGTCATGTCTATAACATTTATAATCGTGCCCATTTCATCCACGCATTTTTATTCTAAGTGCATAAACTCTGCAGTCTAATAATCAAGGATGAATGCCATTACAGGTAAAATTAATCTCAGTAGGTTTAATAGCTTCAGAATAGTACAACAGCATTTGTTAAATTCTTCTGCTTTTTTTAACGTTGCCTGGTCCATCTATTAATTTTTATTATAGGCGCATCATATCTACAGTCTAATAATCAAGGATAAATGACCTCACAGGTAAAATTAATCTGAACAGGTTTTGTAGCTTAAGAATAGTATAACAGCATTTTTTTCATTCTTTTGCTTTTATTAATATTGCCTGGTCCATCTATTAATTTTTATTATAAACTCATCAAATCTACACTCTAATAATCAAGGGTGAATGACATTACAGGTAAAATTAATCTCAATAGGTTCAATAGCTTGAGAATAGTACAACAGCATTTTTTAAATTCTTCTGCTTTTATTATCGTTGCCTGAACCATCTATTAATTTTTATCATGAGTGTATAAAGTCTACAGTCTAATAATTAAGAATGAATGCCATTAAAGATATTCTTGACTATTACTAAGCTGCGGATTATTAAAATAAAAATTGTCTGCATTCATTTCAGAAACGATAGCTATACTCACAGATATTTCTTTCTTTAACATTTTTAATTAGTTGAGACTAGTACAAATGTACTTTCGAATTCTTTAAATGTTTTCACCGTTTTATATTCTACCTACTGATTTTTGTTATGAATGCATAACACCTGCTGGATAATTATTACATATTAAACTGTCAGAAAATAACGTGTTATAACATTTAAAAGTTCTCTGAAATCTACGCTTTACCCAATGATCTCTATTTCATTGAAGTAATAAACGATAATACTTGTGAATGGCCCCAATATTTTATATCGAACATTCGTCATAATTTCTCTGGGTGAAAGGAGATTGGAATATTATAACCTTTCCTAATAAAAAGAATGATGAATAGGGAGTAATCACTGGAATTCAATATGAAACGCGTTTCATTGAATTATCCGTGTGTATGTTCCAGACAGTTGATTGCTGATATATTCGAGAGCAGCAAGCCACTTGATTTTTATCAAATTTGTATCAATTGTGAAATTAACGGGACCATGTCCCGTACACGTAGAACAGCTTGTAATGAATTATTATTCCCTCTTGTAAACAAAGAAATGCTTGTATCTACATGTAAAATCATTTGATGAGGTGAAAACCACGAACGACAAGTAATTGCAACATTCGATTCCCTCGCTCGCTCGCATGCTCGCATCAATATCAATATCATTGATTGAAGGAAACCGAATATTTCAGTCACCGGGGAACGCAGGGAATCGTAGTTTACGATCTCATCCATCATCGTTACATTACAGCCCCGGTTTTCCTGGTGAACGCATTAAAAAGGAGCATTGACGGGTGCACAAATCATGAGGACGTGCAGCCCTACCATTTTCCATGACACTCGTTTGTGTAGAGTTAATCCGTCACAATTTTGTATAGTTCGTGTCATGCATTCGAGACCGTCTTCATGATTTCTAATTGCAAATTGCGCGAAATAATATTTTCAATTCTCCTTGTCATAGTTAACTAAAACTCTTATTTTCCTTGAGATTGTTAGTACCTAAAATATTTCCTTCCAGTTATATTTCATGTATTATTTCTTCATTATTATTGTAGATTTTCAATTCTATATTATTAATAAACTGCGGATATAGAGATATGGAAAATGAAATTTTTCACGTCAATTGCAAGAGGCAGGAAATGAATAAGAATTTATTTGCTCCATAAATAATTCTAATATGTTGACAATAGACTAGACTGCGGGTCTTTATGCAATTTCCAAATTTCAAACAATATTCCTTAAGGATTCAGTTGAGAAAAAAATTTCTTTGACTGATCGAAAAATTCGTAGCAAACGCAAGGCTAAAAATTAGATTAAAAATGCTATTAATTTCTGGTAATACGAATTCTTTCTTGTGTTCCAAAAATGTGAGCATCCCATTAATAAAATCCGCAGTCTAATCAGTAATCAGTCACAATTTTGCGTGTGTGTCATATGTTCGAGAACGTCTTCATCATTTCTAATTGCAATTCCGGAATTAAAATCTTTATATTCAACATGATATTTTCAATTCTTCATGTTATAGTTTACTCAATGTCCTATTTCCTTTTAGACAGAAAATGTCAACTTGTTGGAAACGTTTCGACGCGTGCCGGGAATTTTGTATCATAAATGTAACCCGTGAAATAATTAGGCTATTGTATCGACCACGTGCTGCTACACATTTCTTCTTCCACTGATAAAAGAATTTTACTATGATCCTTATCCGTCGATGATGTTCCAAATTAATCTGCTGCCTCTTAGAATAATACAGCATTTGCAAATATTAACACATAGTCAAACGACCGGTTTAATATTTTACAATTACTGAAATTACGAAGATGCTTTCATGAGGATGAATGAATCAATTTTATTGTTCGAATATATGTTATTATCATAATGAGAGAAAGCTACAAAATGTCTTACAAAATCAACTTCAAATTGAGGTCAAGTGCATTGCATAAGATGTGGATGTAGTGTCTGACCGTAACACGCTTATTCTACTGATCTTGAACACAGAATTATATTTGAGAATATAATTAAAAAATAGTTTCATCATTAATCACTCAGAATTTTGCGTGTGTGTCACATGTTCGAGAATCTCTTCATCATTTCTAATTGCAATTTCGGAATTAAAATCCTGAATCTCTATACTCAACATAATATTTTCAATTCTTCTTGATATTGTTTACTCTATTTCCTATTTCCTTTGAGATCGTTTTAATCCGACTGGTTAATACATAGATCAACGAAGTGACTAGATAAATTCTATTGTCTGCATTGCTGGGAGTAGATCACACCGGAAACAAGTTCTCACCTGGCGCTCTATCATCGCGAGACCTTTATATAACGCGGGAGATCGTAACAATCTAATAAGACCATTGCGGCTGGTTTTTCATCATGCCACCGTCCATCCTATTTTGCGAACCGCATCAGACGCCGCCTCGTAAAAGCGCCGGAATAGTACACTGAGTTCACATGGTCGTAGGAAACAGAGATATGCGTACGGAAAACGAAAAAAATAGAAACCGAGCATTTTTTAAACGCTACTGACGTGACAAGATCATCGAATTGCAACATCAATTGCCAAACGTGGATCTAGAAATCATAACCCGTGACACGATGTAAGAATGTCTTTTGGGTTTATCATGTTAATGAAATATTTTCAAGCATCTATTTGATCTCAAGTGTCTTGTTAGCCCTCATACATACTATCATAACTAGACTGGTGATTTTTATGCAAAATAAAAATGGTCTGCATTAATTGCAAGACATAGGAGCTACATAAACATTTATTTCTTCTCTATATAATTTTAACAAGTAGGTGCTACTAAAACAGTATCCTTACATTTTTTGAATGCTTTTATTATTTCAATGCATCAATGCGTCAAATTAGCAGTTGAATGATAACCGTAAAAAATAGTTACAGAATAAATTCTCCGATGAGAATTTGCAGTCACTTTTGTCTCACACTTTAACTCAAACAATTGTCTTTCATTCATAATTTCATATTTTAACCATTTGTGGACTAAATAAATGTTTCTTAAGCACAATTTCTCCCATATTTGTAAAGATGCAACAACCACAAAATAGTGTTCCAGTAAGAAAATCATCAAACCAAAAACCCAAAAGCTCATATCGTCCTACAAACGTCAAAAACTTGTCCCCAATTGATGTTTATTTCTTTTCTAAATAATTTTGATAAGTAGACCATAGTAAAACATTATCCGTAAATTTTCTGAATGCTTTTATTATTTTGAATTTAATCTATCAATTTTTATGATCAATGCATAAAATCCAGTCTAATTATAACCCCAAAAAATAAATATACAATAAATTCTCCGATGACGTTGCAGTCATTTTTGTTTCACACTTTAACTCAACCAATTGTGTTTCATTCATAATTTCATAGTTTAATCATTTGTGGACTAAATAAATTTTTCTTAAGCACAATTTCTCCCATATTTCCGTCCAGTGAGAAAATCGTCAAAACAAAAACCCGAAAGCTCATATCCTCCTACAAACCTCAGACACTCGTACCCAATAACAATAATAGGTCTTGGTAAAGGGAAACACAAAAGGCGAGAGACAAAATGAGCAAAAGCGAAAATGGTACGGCTCACCTCCTTGTCGCCTAGCATGCCGATCCTGCAATCGAGCAGCATAGTGCTGCCAATCCTTGCGGTGACGTTCACGTCCTGATCCCCGTCCTCGAAATACGGTCCGAACTTGCCGAAGGCGCTGCCGACGGTGGGCAGTACGAATTTCCTGGCTGGCAGTGTCCTGTGTGTGCTGGCCAAGTACAGATGATCGTTCTCGATCTGTGTTCTGATCGAGGGCTTTATCTCGTAGAACGCTTTGGTGGACTTCCCGGTGCCCAGCAGGTGATTGTTCACCGGCCTCGAGTGCTCCTTCCTGTTCTCTTTCCTGGGCTCCTCGTCCCTCTGACCACCATCAAATCGATCCTGAAACATCGAAATTATTTTGATGTTTCTCCTCTTCGACATTCTATATGACCTTCAAATAGTTTGACAACGGCATCTCTCTAAACTAATTTTTTTTGTGAAAAGACATACTCGGCTCTATGTCTGTTCAGTACTAAATGTACTACAATTTACTGAAATGTTCTATTTTTCAATCGGGGCTCGAAATGGACAGTCAACCGTATCGTTTATCAAACTATCTGTATCCGATACTACAGTTTGGACATATAATATATATATATATATATATATATATATATATAATATATATATCTTTATATAATAATTCAGGAAAGTTGAGTCCAAACCGTAGTATCGAATACAGATACTTTGATAAACGATACGGTTAACTGTCCATTTCGAGCCCCGATTGAAAAATAGAACATTTCAGTAAATTGTAGTACATATGTACATGTGGGATTAGAATCGGGTGAAATAAGAAACTTCTGATATAATAAATAGAAAACCAAAAAAAGATGTATATTTAAATATGGAATTTCGTGTGGTTCTTTATACGTTCATAATTCGACTAACGCTCCTCATTCTCGCACGCATCCACACCGCGGTCGTCCGCTTCATTTGTTTCTTGACGCTCTCCGTCTTTCTCTCGCTCATGCTCCCTCAGTTACGCTGTCTCGCTCGTAGAATTTTCTAGCATTCACGCATGTACACGCATACACGCACTCATTCGCCCATCAAATCCTACGTATACATATGTATTCAGCACTAGATGCACTATCTCTGGGTAAATGACTGATTTAAAATGTTCTATATTTGAATCGGGGCTAGAAATGGACAGTTATATGTATCGTTTATTAAAGTGTCTGTATGTGCTACTTCTGTTTGGACTCACGAATTATTGAGGATTATACTTAGTTCTTCAAATATTCAGTTCTGAACTTATTATTGCTGTTTAGATGACCGATTTCGATTGTATTACATTCGGTGTTTCAAATGGACAGTCATCTGTATCGTCTGAAAGAGTATATATTCCTTACGTATTTTTATAAAAATTGGTTTAATTCATCTGTTCTTTGCCTTTCTTGCGTATCAGCTTCTTCTGAATTCTTGTGATCTCTACCTTTCCTTTTATATACAGGATAGTTCAACATTTAGTTTCAATGATTTTATCGTTGAAGAGAATTGTACATAGGGTGGTTCAAAATTGCGTGCTAGGATAAAAGCACATATTCTCTTTAGAAGACTCTTTTTATTTTATTTTTAAAACTTGTCTTCTCTGCGTTTTTTACATACAGGGTGGTTCAAAATTTTATATTAATGATTTTATCGTTCAAGAGAATTGTATACTGGGTGGTTCAAAATCGAGTGCTAGTTTAAAACTACATATTTCCTTTTTAGAAAATGTCTATTACACTAACCCCGCGATCTAAGTCCAACGGAACATGGCGATCTATGTCCCTTGGCCTACTCCATCCAATGCGGGGTATCCCAGGAAGGGCCGTGAAGCTCGAGCTGCCTCGGTCGTCGAGCAGTGTAAACATGCTGCGTAATCTGATCCTGGGTCGGGTATATCGGTGTGAATCGCTACTAATTCAATTACAAAACTTCTTTATCTTTTATTTTTTTATGAAACTTTCACCAACATATTCGTGGGATTTTTCTAATGAAAATGATACCAAATATGATATAATTCCGATGATATTTACTTGTGTAATGAACGATGGAAGCTTTTTATTGGCATGAATATTTGATTGGCATATCATATTTGGTATCATTTTCATTAAAAAAATGCCACGAATGTATTGGTAAAATTTCATTATAAATAAGTAAAAAATAAAGAAGTTTTATTATTGCACTAGTATTGTCTCACCGATACGCTATTTTTTGTTGCGCTTTCGGCCGCGCGGTCCGTGTTTGCATGCTATCCTTTTCTACGTCCAGCGCGGCCGACGCAGTCACAAAAGAATAGTGTCCCTCCACGATCTAAGTCCCGGCAGAGAACCGAAAAGGACTTAGATCGCGGGGTTACTATATCTTCTGTTTAATTCTGCTGTTTTCTGCCTTTCTTTTTACCTACAGGGTGGTTCACAATTTCAAAGATTCTAAAGTCTCTCACCTGGAACTGTTCCTCAGGAGGAGGCACAGGAAACGAAATAGCCCTGATGTCGTCCACATTTCTATGCTCATTGGGCCTGGATTCGGTAGCAATTCCGGAAATCCAGGTGACAGTTCCGTCGAGGAACTCGCTGTTATGCGTCTCGAGAACCGATTCGACAGCTCCGTCTTCGTCCACTCTCTCCAAAATACCCGGTAAACCCTCGTCGTCCACCTGGGCGTCCTCTAACTCGCTCCTCCAAGGGACTTGATCCTCCCAGGGGATAAAGGTCGACACTTCCGGTCTGCTCGGCCCCGTCGGCACCAAATAATCCCTGTTGGTGTCCTGCATGTTGTTTCGCGGGTTGTCCAGTTCATCCAATCCTGCGGGAATAGCCTCCTCTTCGTCCCACGCGTTGCCGGATGAAACAGGACCCGGCAAAGACCCTCTCTCACCCCCCTGAGGCTCACCGAACGCTATAGCCTCGAGTTCAGGGTCGTTGCGGCTAGCAGGAACCTCGTTCGACACGCTGGTCTGCACGAGATCGTTGGCAGTGTCGTTTGAACGAGAATACAAGCCGGGGACACCGAGTAAAGTCCAGTTCAAGGTCCTCGAGTCTTCGTCGACCAGGATCCGTTGATTCTCCAGGTCGACTTGGGAGTGATTGTGGTACATCGGCATGCTGCTCGATTCTGTCACAAAAAATGGGATGATTGGTTAGGTTATTGATAGATATTGATGAGTTTGGTCGCTATTTGATTGTGAGTTTTAGTGGGACTTGTTGAGAATGGTGTTGAATTGGTCCAGATTTGTATGATTGGTGATTTTCTTCATTTTTTATTGGTTGCCTTTAACATTTCATTTATCGAAAATTATATTGAGAGGATTTTCAATAATTGTACTGTAGCAAGAGGAAGTTTGAAAATCATATTTTATATAATAATTTTCAGAAAAAATGTTAGATTATGTTACTGGGGATAAGTTACATGTTATACAAAAATTTGAAAATAATCGCCAGTAGATAATTTGTTAATCTGTTTTAGTAGGTGAGTTCAGAGAAATATGTGATGGATGAAGCACAAGGATTTGTAGTAGGGTATTCTGTAGGAAACCATAGGAAATCCATTCTTCATGCTTTTGAGAGACGAAATGCAAGACCATGGTCACAACCATTAGCCTATATAAACCATATTTTAAATTTAAAATTTTGTATATCATTTTGTAGGTTGCTCTTTCCACAATCTTGATGACTGTGTTTGAATATACATTAAAACGGAAAAAATGAATAATTAGAATGGCTAAAAGCTTTTAACTCCTTAAAATATGTATATCATTAATTTCCTTTAAACCCAACCAAACTTCTATTTTATTGTTTTCGAAATATAGCCATTGGAGACTGCATAAGCATACAATAAATATAAACTTCCATTTTTTTAACAAATTATAAAGGCAAAGAAGTTCTAATTACCGCAATCATAAAATAAATCAGAGATTGTTAGAATTGTTATATTTACACAATGAATACTATTTATCATGTATTTAACTACAATCTTCCCAGATTATACGAACAAATAATAAATTGTATGCTGAGAAATTATGAGTATCCACACTGTAACACATAAATCATACTTTGCAGATTTAATACAGGTCAAAGGTTGTAGTCTCGAAAAGTATCGCTGCATGTAACGAATTTTTTCGAGATCGTGAGAGATGGATGCCCAAGAGATCCGGCAAAGTAATTTTCTCGTTTTAGACATTTCATTATGATCAATCTCCTGATCTTTTAATAAAAATTCTCCTAGGATGCTTCGTGTCGAGTAAATTTTCATAAAAGTCTCTCGACTCATTTTTAATCGAGATATTGCGTGGTGTTGTGATTTCAAAAATCTTCATTCCGCATGAAAAATTATAATAAAAATCTAGTATTCTAGTATCTTGTGAACCTAGCTCCCTAAATTTCCCGGAAAGTAAACTTGCATCTTCATTCGTATGAATGTCGTTAAATAAAACTGCTTTGATTGACTTGTCTGACAAATACTCACAACTTTCACTTAAGACGACCAAGTGGTTGAACAGCCTCGGAATAAAATCAATTGGGATAGAAACAAAATAAACCATAAACTTATGACTAGACTGCGGATCTTTATGCAGAATAAAAATTGCATTTTTTAATTGCTAGAAGCAAGATCCAAATAAACAGTTCTTTCTTTCTTTAACATTAGGTTTACGGGATCGATCAAAATGACAGATTTAAATATGATAAATGATGTAAGCATGAGGAATTATTCAATAAATATATTACCTTGGATATACATTATTTAAAAAATGGGTAAAAATTTGAATAAACACGTTCTCGTTATTTTTATAAAGTAGTGTAAAATAAGCTCTTGTGCTCCATGAACCTAGTGTCAATGATTTCAAAAAGTTGAACATCATAAATGCTCCTAAATATTAGTAATCTTTATTCTGTTTTATAATATAACACCTACTAATTTTCGTCACAAACGCATAAAATTCTACTTGCGACAATAAACTAGCGCACAGCATACAGCAATATTTTCCGACAAACTGCCAAAAACCACACCCCGCCATATCATCTTCCAGTCCCAGAAAAATTTCGTTTCACTCATCGCCAAAAATCAGCATAGAATTCCGGTATTAAATCCATCCATAGTGCTCCGAATTCTCGTTCCCCGTGGCTGGGATCTCAGTTCCGCTCGTCATGCTTCCGGGCGGCTCGCAAAATTCCGCCGACACACGCTCTCTCGCGCGAATTCAAGATCCGCCCGGTGGATGTTGCAATTCGGCAAGATGCGCACGGCTCGACGCCTCCTTTCCCGACGGCGTGTGTAGCACGCGATTCGACGCTTTTGTTCAGGGATCCTCGAGGAACCGGAGCTATACTGCCGATGCTGTTGAGAATGCCTTCGTGGGATTCTCCGACAGCATCCGCTATCGATGCATCTCTTTTAGTACCCATCGAAAAGTGACGTTTTATCATCGCGCGAAAAGCGGCTCCGCCGTGTTTCCATCCTAGACTGCCCTTTTTCTCCTTCCCTCCCCTCTCTCTCTTCCTGCCACTCTCGTAAATCCGGTGGCTCTGATAACAAGCAGAGAGGTGTATCGTGGCCCTCCGGCGGTCGCCTACTTTTTAGGACTTTCAAGAGAAATACGTGTCATTTGTAATTTTACGTCGAACAGGATCTCTCGGCGATATACTTTTACAGTTCTCTCTCTCTCTCTTTCTCACCGTCTTCTTATTCTTTCTCACTCTCTTACTTCCTCTCCATCTCTTGGTCTCTTGCACCATCTTCTCTCGTTTCCTCTTTTTTTCTCTCAACGTCTCTTTCTTCGTCTTCTCGATTTCTTTCTTTCTCGTGGTCTCTTTCTACGTCATCACTCGTACTCTTTCTCTCTCTTTCGTAGTCTCTTCTTCCGTCTTCTTTCTTTCGTTCTCTCTCAATCTCGTTCTTTGTCTATTCTCGTTCTCTCTCGTTTTTTCTTCTTTCTGTTCCTGGAGGAAAGTAGGTTGGAGATATCGACTGGCTCTTTTTTCCCCCGGTTCGAACACGTACCGGCGATTTGTTCCTCTCGTGTCTATATAATTTATTTCTCTTTTGATCCTGTTCTTTCTCTCTCATCGGCCAACGATACTGTTCGCGCGGCTCCCAAGAATCGCAGTGTTTCGAATTGCCGGTGAAAGGCAGCGAACGAATGTTTCTCGGGAAACGATAGTATTCCTGAGACGATATCGACGAGCCAATTCAGCTGAGTGCTCAGACGAGAACTTTTGCTGTATTGTTCGATTCCGAGAGAAACCATTATTTTATCCGAATTTATTTATTATTTTATAGTTCACATATTACCACCGATTTTATGGTAAATGCGTTAAACCTAAAGTCTCATAATCGACACGAGGACATACAATCCCTTACAAGTTTTGTTCTTAAAATGTTACTATACATTTCTATACTCGCTCCACTTGTCTTTAAATATCTCCGAAACTAGTGTGCAGATAAAAAAAGTGTCCTACGAAAATTGCTGGCGTTTTTACGTACAATAACATTCCATAATAATAAATGTAGGTTTCCATTCAAAAAACCAAAGTTGACCTTCAAATGACCTTGAAGACGCCACCCAAATATAAAATTGATACTGCCCCCCTCTTTTCCCCGCGAAATCCGTGGACACGTATTTTACGCTTTTATAATATCTTTCATACTTTTCGAGATATTCGGCTGGAAAGTTTTCAAATGAACACCCTGTATGTAGAGTGACGTGTTTAAATTATCAAGTGCAGGAATTAATGTCTGTGCACTTCCTGTTTACTGAAATTGACTCAGAAAATTCTTATTTTGCATAATGATCCGCAGTCCAGTTATAAGATATAAGAGCCACTTAAGAACGTTATCCTCTCGTTAAAAATATTGGTAGCTCGAAAATAATGTATGGATGCCATTCAATCCTTTCAATATTTTGAAAAAGTAATAATTGAAAATAGTTCAATATTATGACTTTTGTCATAAATGCATAAAGTCTGCAGTCTATTAATGTCCATTGATTTATGCTTCTGTTATCTTAGTTTTAAATGACAATAAATTTCACATACTGCTTCTGTTGTCAGTTCCTAAAATCAGCAGTTAATAGTCAAGATGAGGATATGTGGTCACTCACAAATTCGTTATGAAGCTTAAAAATTAACTACGAACATTTTCCTAAGATTCCTAAATGTATCCTATAACAACACTGCCGATTTTGTAAATTTATAACTAAAATTATGAATTGCAGTACAAAACTGTCGAGGTACTGGTACAGTGGAGGTACTCTAATAGCGCGATTGCAATATTCTTGACTTACTAAAATTAGTAACGGAGAAAGTACATTTTCATTCGGCTCCTGCTTCTTACACTGAGAAAATTTTAATTTTGCATAAAAATGTAGAGTCTGACTTATAATTTAATTTTCTGTTACCCCACTATCTTAATATAAAGCTTGCGATTTTATCCAGAAAATTGGCAGAGAAAAATTATTCTATTTAATGTACGAACTACCAAATCACTATATTGCAATTATCTTAAGATCCGAGGTAACGATCGTAAGTGCACCAGCATGATGTCTTTGTTTCAGAAATTTAAGTTACGTAGAAATCTTGTTGAATTCAATGCCAGAGAAAAATGTATGAAAACCGAATGAATAAATTGCTCTGTGGTTGTTGCGAATGGACCTATCGAGAGCGTTCACTCGAGATTAAAATGAAATTCTCACCTCACGGTGGTGGTTGCTGTATTTTTTTCGGAGACGTGGAAAAATGCTGGGGCGAGTTCTCGGAACAAAGAAATTAGATAGCACCATTGTCACCGTTCTGGTCGGCGTCTGGGATTCTTCCCGGGGCACGGTAGATATTTCGTTCCGACGGAGCATTCCAGCGCGACCGACTACCGGAAGAATGCAACGAAATTTTAATCCGAGTTATAACTCCACCGGTAAATGGCGCAGAGTTTTGCGAAACGTATGGAAAGAATGCGGAATGAGCCGTACGCTCCTTCGCGAGCGTTCGCCGATTTATGCGTCACTTTGTCTCCATTTTTTCAAACTTTGCTATCCGACAGTTGGGTGGATGAGCAAATTGTTTAGAATAATCCAGCGACACCTTGCGCGCCGTTTGTTTAATGCGAATTCCCGTTTTCCGTACTCAAATTTGTACAAACTATAATAAACAAGACTTTCTTTCATCCATTATAAAAGTTCTTTCCAGTTAAGATAAAATAAAATTATTGATAATGTTCATTTACATGCGCGTCCCCTTATTTAAAATTTTGCATTTTGCTATTGGATTTGTAACCATTCCAATATCCATACAATTCATCTACTCATTATACGTGTCTCATTCGTACAATCATATGAAATTCTAAACGATTGTTTATGTAAAATTAGGTAACAATGTTTATAGAAGACATTGTTAGTGATGCCTATAACAGTTTCGTCACTTGGACGTCGAGAAAATACTGTAGAGAGAAGTAAATGAGCAATTTATTGGGGAGCAAGTAGTACAGGTCGGCGTTTAGTCAGAAAAGTAGTAATGAATCGATTTCGTAATTATTCGAGTTGTTTAGCTACCTTCTTGTTATCAGAATCTTTATGATGGCGTATACGAATACTTGTTTGCCAACAGCATTCCATAAATAATACCATATTTGTATTCATTTTTGAGTTTAAACTTAAGATTTCATCGAGAGACAAAACAATGAAATTTTGTTGCAATCAATGAAAGTATATTACAGTTCATAGCAAAATGAACAATGTGAAGTAAAGCAAAAGAAATTTGGTTTGAGCTAACAAAACTGAAAAGCTGCTGGCATCAAGGGTATTAAGGAGATTAAGAAAAATGTGCCGTTGCGAAACGAACGAGCAAGAATAAATATGCAAAACCTTCTCTGAAGAATTAATTAGGATGCACATTGTACACCAAAAAAAAAAAAAAATACACTTTGCCAGGCCAAAGCGAAAGAATAATTGTTTAAGTTAAGCACAAAATAAACTGCGACAAGTTAAATCTCCTTGCAGGATCATAATATTAAAAAGCACCTCTCGCTAAAAATTACAAGCCCGGGAGCAGTTTGTTATAAATTGCAAATAGAGAGGTGAATTCACCAACTTGTATCTTCTATGGAACACGGCGATGCTGTTGGAAAACTGGAACAAAATATTTTTTCTTATGCAGCAGCTCAGGAAAGGTTTGATAAGAGGTCGTGAGAGCAGCTCTTAGTATCGTCGGCGTTATTAGTTTGCGTTTGCCGCAACGTTGGCGCGTGGAATGGTCCTCTTTCATCGACTTCGACATCCGCACGGGTCCGAATTGTTGAAACGGAACGCGATTATTTACTCCGCGGCCGACTATCGCCGCGTAAGCGATTCCACTCTGGCCGCCGATAAATGGTCGAATCGTTTACCGTGCTCGATCGCTCGGTCCAAAAAAGTGGGACTCGTGGAAGGGGCACGTGTACACGTTCGCATAAACTTATACACACGCGAGCACACACACGCCAGCAAGGCAACGAAGAGATCACAGTTCGCCGCTTTTTATGACGCGGCCGACCGGTCGGAAGTAATCTCTGAAATTCGTTTACGCGCAAACAACGCGCATTCCGAAGATCAATCGAACCCGCGGTCGAAAATCGATGTCCTGTGACAGAGGCAACAGAAATGGCGCGCCAGAAAAAAAACGTTTGCTCTGCTGCTCCCATTGTCAACCGATGCGCCAAGCTCTTTACTACACACCCGATCCCTTTATTCACCCTTTTCTACTCCCAGCTATTTTATATCTCCCTCACTCCAACCCCTATCGCTCCTTACTTCTTGCCAACCCTTATCAAAATTTCTACCTCTCGGACTCCGTACTGTGTCATCTTCTTCTTCTTCATGTTTTATTATCGACTACCGAAAATTGTGTATAACGACTCCATAATTTTTCGACATTTGAGATTATTTTCTTGGATTTCTTAATTCTTCTGTTTAGATCACTACTGCTATTTTGTCGCCTGTATACAGCTGTTGCGAATGACTCTCCATTTTGATATTTTGTATACGTATCTTGAAGTTTCTGTCCTGAAATTTTCCCTCAAGAACTTGTCTGGCTACATACAAGTCACTACTACTGCACTGTATCTAACTAAATCATTGTATGCTCCTCGATTATTTTCATGATTCGTGTGATTATTTTTTATTTATGTAATTATTACCACTCCATAATTTTCAAGCATCATTATTTGTTTGATCCGTTTGATGAATTCATTGGTTGGATCATTACTGCAATTTTGTTGACTTCAAAAAATTATGTCTAATAAGTCTATAATTTTTCGTCTTCTGAAATTATTTCCTTGGCTTCCTCAAGTTATTCGTTTGGACTGCATTGTTGGAATTTTATCAACTGTACACAATATTTTAAAGTTTCTATCTTCACGTTTTCTTTTAAGTACTTGTCTGACTGTACACAGGGCACTACTACTGTATCTAACCACATATGTCCATATAATTGTATCTGACTTGATTATTTTCTTGATTAGTGTAATTCTTGTGTTTGAATAATTATATAAAATTGTTTCTAATGTCTCTATAGTTTGTCATCTTCTTCGACAAGTTGTATTAGCAATTTTCCTTATCCTAAATAGAATGGTTAAGCAAAGACGTGCTCGTTGGAAATTTAGCATTTTTCCCGAGCTTTAAATCAGAACACAGCTTCTCCAGGCGATACTACCAAATTCCTGAAACCTGCTGGAGCCGTTTTTAACGCGATAACGATATCCGTCCGCATAAGCAGGCTGCCTGTTTGCCAAATGCCGTGCGATATACCGGATTCATGCACAAAGCGGTTGGCGGGAGGTATGTTATATAGAAAACTAACGCTTCCTTCCGTTTACTCTGGCAACGAGCTTCTGTACGAAGAAAAATTATAATTGGATCGACTTCCTTTGATAACGAACTATCCGTACACGTCACGTTCAATTTTTCAAAGTTTAGTTTCATTTAACGTTAACAAAATTGAATGTACACTGGCTCAAAAACGTGTTCAAAGAACGCTGTTACATTTACTCGTCCGAACTGCATATAAACGTGCACATAAAATGCAACGCAAAGACTGTTCAAAGAGAAATAAATTCGTAGATATCATATCGTGATTTCTAAACTGAAATTGTATTTGCAAACCATGCGGAAAAACATGTGAATCACTGTACTTTGGGTGTGATTTTTACTATTATAGATCAATGAAGAACATCCAAAATTGTCTCTCAAAAAATACGACCCTCCCCAGAAACATTTTCAAACTGAATAATCTCGTATCCTTTGCGCAGATTCTTTTCTTTTCACATCGAAATTTAATTGCCTTTCCGAAACTTTTAATGATGCAACTTCAATTTCGCGTAACTTCGATTCATAATTCGTAGGCCAGAGAAAGAACATATTTTTTCAGACATGCACACTACTCTCTTCCTCGCACACACTAGTGCATATCGAAGGACCAGGGGAACTCGTCGAAAACGCGTGTTCTCGCAACACAACTTCAGAGATTAAGCCGTAGACAGACGCCCGGGATTGCAAAAACGGCTAGAGAAGGATAAAGAGAGAGAGAGAGAGAGCGAGAGAGAGAGAGAGAGCGAGAGAGAGGGAGAAGAGAGTAGGAGAAGTAGTAGCATGGATGGGTGCGAGTACGCGCAAAAAAGTTGCGCTAATTTTCCGTAATAACAGGCCGAAGTAGGGGAACGCGATCGGTCACGTAACTTCGCTTAATTGTTGAACACCGCCGTTCATCGATCATAATTTCCCAATCCCGGGACCAGATTTACGGGACGTGCCGACTAGCAAATTCTCCGGATTACTTTCGGCGAATACCTTGTTTCGCGAACGGGGATTGTCGACTCTACTCAACGATGCTTTCTCTCTCTCTCTCTCTCTCTCACTCACTCACTCTATCTCGTTCAACCCACGCGGCTCGACCTCGCCACCTACTTTTTGTTTGCGACGAGAGCTCGCGACGCTCGATGCAATTTTTACACCAGGAAACAAAGGCTGCTGCCTGAACTTCTGCGAAAATTTTAAAGAGCATTTACGACACTTCAATTCCAAAGAGTTACAAATTTTTTTAATAATTACGTACCGGGAGAGTGCTGTACATTTATTTGTTAATTGTGTGGTAACACGTATAATTAATTATTCAGTTTTTCGAAAAGAAAATGAAATAGACTTAGTGTTATAATAGTTACGCGATTACAAACTATCTGTTAAACTAAATTCCCACTTGTAACCGTTCTTACTACCTTCTTTATTTCCGCTCTTATTACCTATCGGGACTTCCCTTGGACTTTGCCCTATCGCATCTGACGCGCCTCGCCGAGCTCTCGATATACGTTTCGTACAGCAGTGCGTCAAAGAGACCGTAATTATCTCGTCCACCCCTTCGCAAAGGCAAACAGGTACAACCAAGAGATCCGGCAGGTACGAGAGCTGAGCGTCACTCCGGTTGCCTGAATGAGTCCGCGAGGTGTGCCTCGGTAATTTACGGAAGAATTTATCATACGAGTTCACATATGAATCCACGCCTTACAAGGGCAAACAGCTACAACTAGAAGATCCGGCAGGTACGTGAGCTGAGCGTCACTTCGGTTGACTGAAAGAGCCTGGAAGATGAGCCTCAGTGATGTGACTCGAGATCAAAATTCGTTTGACCGTTCACGCCGATTGGATCACTGCTACAAACCTGAGCTACTCCGACGACGTGAATATCGTGTAACCCCGGATACAAAGTATCTGGCTTGGCGATTCGCGTACTCTACGTGGCGAAGGTGCCACAAGTATCTCGTCCTCCCCTTCGCAAAGGCAAGCAGGTACAACCAGAAGATCCGGCAGGTACGTGAGCTGAGTGTCACTTCGGTTGCCTGAATGAGTCTGCGAGGTGTGCCTCGGTACTTGAGAGCAGAAATTATCACGCGAATTCACACGTGAATCCACCCCTTGCAAGGGAAAACAGGTATAACCAAGAGATCCGGCAGGTACGTGAGCTGAGCGTCACTTCGGTTGCCTGAATGAGCCTGAAAAGTGAGCCTCAGTGATGCTAATCGTGATCAAAATTCACTTTACCGATTACACAGGGCGTAATTCCGTAACGGGTCTCGGAAACGTTCCGACGGCTAGAAGATACCGTGACTCGAAGGAAACTCCGAATATGAATCCGTATATACGCGTATGCGGAAGAATGTACTCGCGCTTTTCACGTTTCGGTAATTCAAAAGAGACTCTCCGCGTCCGTTATTAAGATTCCAAATTTATATAATTATTTAATTACGAATTGACGGTTGTCGGCTGTGCCACAGTGCGGTTTGCATCTGCGACTCCTCGGTTTGAGGCGCGTACGAAACGGGGATAAATTCGTCGGTTTGCGAATTTATCAAATCGGTTTGATTTCCCGTTCGCGTACCGGTTTTCGTCGTATACCTTTTAAATTTGGGTTGTTACCCGAACCGTTCCCAGACTTAGAATATCTTCGATTTGTCCTGCATCGACCTCCTTCGATCTAGATCAAGTGGGGATGTATGCGCGCGCATACTAATTAGCGGGGAGTCCTGCGGTCCTTTATTAAGGAAGGACCACCGATATCTTTGCTAATCCACGTGGTAGGGAACATACTCGTAACGCGCGGATATATACATATATATATATATATATATATATATATATATATATATATATATATACACGTACAGGTACATACATATATACACCGACATATATATATATATATATATATATATATATATAACCACATATAATCCACGTGGTGGGGAACATACTCGTAACGCGCGGATATATACATATATATATATAATATATATATATATATATATATATATATATATATATATATATATATATACGTAAGTACCTCTGTGCCATGACGCAGCACCCAATCACGCTATATGTAATCGTGTAATTTACACGGTTACACACTAATTACTAAACTAACAACATCGACTATGCGACTGTACGACTATACGACTTCAATACTCATCTTTCTACTACTTCCTTCGCGACTCTTAGACAACGACTACCTCTCGCAACTCATCCCCCTCGTAACGAAAACTCGGTTCAACCCACGCTTGCCCTATCTGTACTTTTCACCATGCATAAATATGGGCATGAACATCGTCGATTGGCCGAAGACTCGTCGGTCGTCGCTCGCAACCTAGCGCCGAGGAACGTCGCTTTCCTTTTGAAGCCCTTTTTCCGGCCCACGCCACGCGAACATCCTAAAGTATACCTAGAGTCTACAACTTGAAACTATATACCGGGAATCCGAATATTCTCGATACCACAATTGTAACTCGAGGTACGGATTTTGTAAATAGCGTGACGTTAGTGGGTAATCAATTTGTGTATTCATAGAAGTGATCTAGACTCCAAGAGAATCATCAAAGAACACTAAAATGTATTAGAGACAATTCATAGTCATTAGAAGCAATTTCATACAGCCGTTTTTATTTTGCGATTCGAGTTTATTATCTTCTTCTGGAACTTGGTTTTGCAGTATTCTTAGGCCTGCCTGTCTGAACATGGACAAGGTTCTACTACTCAAATGTTTCATACTACAAATGTCAAAATCAATGCTTTTTACTAGAAATGCTCATAACAACTCAGTATTTTTTTTTGCTTGTCCGACAATGAGCAAGACACTACTACTTAATTGTAAGTAATCGGAGGATTCCTAGCAAATGTATCTTACTAGATATATTCAACATAGAAATGGGGAGCGGGGCGGAAAAAATTGTTTTGAAAATGGGATGAAACTCACCTGACGCCGTGGCAGTGATCATAACGGAGACAATGGCGATGACGCCGAGCGCCAATGCAGTCGGCCGCATTCTCCAGCCGGTCATATCTCCAGGATCCGCTCGGTCTCAACCTTCAGGAATCTGCTCCATCTCGTTCATCTTCCCTCTGCGCAGAGAACGGGGAATAGCTGCGTTAAAAGCGTTGCGATTGCAAGCCTCGGTTCTTGTGTAGGGCCCCATACCCCAAATTTTCAAGCAGAACCCCTGTTTCTCGCCGTTGCCAGGACATCGCGTTAGCTGAGGGGTCCTCGTAAAACGAACCCCTCGCGGAACTTAGTTTCAGCCGTTTCCCGAGATTTAAGACATCGTGCCACAGTTTCGACGATTAAATTCGCCTGTTCCGGCTCGCGCCAACTTCCCCGTCGATTACTCTCTCTCTTTCTCTCTCTCTCTCTCTCTCTCTCTCTCTCTCTCTCTCCGCCTCTTTCGCGCGCGAAGATCACGGCTTGATACGGACGCGCGAGGTGATCGCAAACCGTGTCGAGATTAAATCCCCGAGATCCACTACCGAATGCAGTCGGTTTTTACGAACAATTTTATGGCCCTGGGATTACGCGATGAGCCAATGATAACGGGATACGAGGATGTTTATGCGCTCAGATGAGAATTCGTTGGAGAGCGTGTCGGGAACAATTGATGGCTTTTCGTTCGAATAATTAATTTTAGCAAATAAACTTTTCTGGCTGCTGGAAGAAATCAAATTGATTTATTTCATTTTAAATTACCTGTGTGCTTGAATGTTCACAAGGACAGACTGAAAAAGCGAGAAACTTTGAAGTGGGTATATTAATAAGGATTTTAATGTAATAATTATACTGCGGATCTTTATGCAAAATAACAATTATTTTTATCGTTTGCAAGAAATAAGAGCCAAACAGAAATATCTTGCACACTTTAAACATTGTATAGAGATAAAAATAATATATCGACACCCTTAAATTTTTGTAATCTCTTTGCTGTTTTAAATTTGACCAGTACATGTTTTCCATAAATGGATAAAATCCGTAGTCTAGTAATAATATTAATCTTGAAAATTATTGCGTAAATGTTATCTTTTATCAAATAAAATTTGTAGAATTTCGTGTGAAATAGAGGGGTAAACGAGGACCACGATTCATTGAGGTAATTTCAATTTTGGATGAAATTTTCATTGAATTGATGGAGCCCTTAATTTTGATTTCGAATGAAAATTTTGTCAGCTTTGTTCGTGTATCGATTATTGGAAAACTGCAGTCCATAAAAAGTTCGCTGCAGGAATGGATTAGATTGAGTTAAAATTGTACGAAACTTTTTGTTTTAATGTTTTCAGAGAATTGTGTTGTGTTACAGGTGCACAAAGGATTTGCAATATATTGCAGTCTGTCATGGAACAACGAGATGCTCGAATATTATCAATTGTAGAGCATGAAGTGTCATCTTCGAGCTCGCGGCAGCTCGTTGTTTATACGAAACAGTCAATCACGGTTTGTCAAGCGTGATTGATAAGCATGCTTGATCATTCGCGAGCACTTCAGGGAAGAGCGGCCACTATAAATACTAGAGTAGTTTCGGCATGAGTGGACAGGTCCTCGTACACGACATCTAACGCGATCAGAATAAAAAATAGAAAAGAGCAAAAAATGTTTAGCGACAAGTTTGATTCATTTCTTGTCGCATGAAATACTTACTCTGCGGATCTTATGCATTTATGAAAAAAATGAGTAGGTTCAACTTAAAATGGTAGACAAATTTTAGTAATTAAAAAATATCAATATTCTATTTTCAACTCGTTACAATTATTTAAGAAGGAATTGAATGTCTGCCTGGCACCCGTCTCTTGTAATAGATACAAACAATTTTTAATTTGCAGAAAAATCTGCAGTCTAAAATAATAGTTGTACTTGAGGTTCGGGCATAATTCATAGACTTCTTTATTCATTTACGGCGAAGTTGAGTAAAGACGTTATGCCATATTTTATGCCATTCAATGACATAAAAGTTGAAAAATTAAGATGTGTGATGCTGAATGTACTCTCTGAATCTCCTTGCATTTTGCAGATCCGCTATACTCAATCAAATAACAAATTCCATTTATAGGTTAGAAAAATTACAGTCTATCCGACAAGAACGTGTTGGCAAAATTTCTTAATCGGGAGCCGATTAATAGACTTTTCAATTATTCTGCTGTACCAAAAGCTAATTTAGAAATTTGCTTTTACATAATAGTCCACAACGAAATAATTAGATCACTTCACCTGTTGGTTCAAGATTGAAATTGTTTTGGCTGTTGAAAGATCCATCAAAAAATCCCTGGCCGTGGACCATAGACTATCAATAATTGTGACATAATCGCCTGGTAAATAATGTGTTAAGCTCCCCTATTAAAAACTCAAAAACCTGTTTCAATCACCTGTCGGTTAAAAAGAGAGGTTTCGAAAAAATCGACAAATATTGCAGAAATATTCCTGAGTCGAATACAATCGACCTAACTCACTGGCCACCTCGTGTGCACCGGTTTCATAGTTCAAGAGCTCGATGGACGAAGAGTCCTGAAGTCTCTTGGAGTGTTGGATCGCGTCTGAAAACCTGCTGATTCGCCGAGGGTGTGAACCTCGTTCGACCGTGAACCGTTTCTCATGCAAACGGTTGGCCCCTCGCCTGTTCAGCAGCCGGACACCGTGTCCCAGCGGAAGTCGGCCGGGGTTGTAAAGCTTTGGTCAGCTTGTCCCGCATTGAGACTCGGGCGTTGGCTTTCACGGGGCTGAGACCATCAGAACTGCAGTCAGCTGCGAATATTTCTGTCATCTCTCTGATAAGCTTACCGCCTAGCCTCCTCCTTTCCATCTTTCCCCAAAAGCCTTTGAAACCGCCCCCACGCTATTGTCCTCGCATTAAGATTCCGGCGGAGCTATCTAGCACACCTTTGCAAGATTTTGCTCTCGCGCTCACCCAGGGACGGGGGGAATTCAAATATTTCCCGCTTTGTTACGCGGCTTTGACGTGGATATTAGCTTCCGGCGTCCTGGTACCCGGCTGTTTTGATTTTAAAGCATCCCCACGGCCAGCACGGAATTTTAAATGAGACTGAGCCAGAGGTAACGCACCGACGCGGGTGAATTATTTTCACCGAAACAACAGGCCCCGTGCGTTCCAACGAGACACTGTTGTTTTTCAGTGTCTGTTCAAGAGATACGTTGCATTTACAATTTTTTTCTGAAGGATGGAAACGTCTTTGCAAAATTGTGCTGCGGAGGAATGGGTCCTCGAATGATGGCCTTTTCAGGATCTTTGATCAGTGATTTTTTCAGTTGCACACCTGTCCCCGATTTAAATGGAAGATCGGTTCCTCATAATACCATGTACAGTGGCGTGCAAAACTAGGTAAGAGTTCCTTTTAGCACCCACCTCCGATTGCCTTCAAACTTACTAAATTTTTGTGCTGGCGAAACACAATTTTAATATCGAGTTGAGGTATAAAAATACAAATCAGGATTATTAAGCAAACCCCAAGCCTATTAAACTTAACCTAACCTAACTCGGACCTAACCTAACCTAGCCCAGACGTAACCCAACCTAGCCCAGACCTAACCTATCCTAATTTAACATAACCAAATAAAGTAATATAACTAGTTTAATATTGGCCTGACTGGATAGCACAATTCCTGGAAGATGTCACTCTGTATATTCTTTCCCAATTCCATGCCATTGAGCTCACTAAAACACGCGCAACATGTTGGGCCATTTCTTGCGGCTTCCACTCGGGACCATTTTGATTTGATTCATCAGAACTGTCACCCATTGTAACTTATTGAACTTATTAAAGACAAGAAACAACAATTTAGGGTGTGTTAATAAGTGAAAATGGCGGATACGAGTCATTAAGGCAAACAGTTTGTTGCGCATGCGCAGAGCATTTCCGCGTCACGTGACCAGCCCACATGACTCTGCTGGTCATGGGCAATATTGGGTAAGTTGGGAGCCAATCGACGGTGGGTGCTAAAAGGAACTTCACCCCAAAACTATTTTGACATCCATTAAGAACGAATAACTCTTTTTAGATTGGTTCAAATATTTTTTGAGGCTTATATTTTTTTGAGATGTTCGAAGAATTAGTTTACTACGTATTTTATAATAGAATTAATTAAAAATCACTATTAGTCGAAAATTCGAAGAAGAACATTGTGGTTATATATTTTTTAACGGTTATATCTGCGGCCATAACGAAAATAAAGCATATGTCTTTTGTAGATCTAAGTATGTTATATGCAATTCATATAAATTAACTGAAAAATTAAATTAATATTAAATTTTCTCTAAATTTTATATAAATCTCCCCAAGTCATATAAATTAACTGAAAAATTAAATTAATATTAAATTTTCTCTAAATTTTATATAAATTTCTCTAATTCATACAAAGTAACTGAAAAATTAAATGCACAGTGTTTCATCAAAATCTGTTAAGGTTGCTACGAGCTACAACTAATTAAATACTGCAGGAATTATGAGAAACTGCAATTTTGGTCAATCGTAAGTCGAAAATTCAAAAATTCTTACGTAATTCATTAAATTTTTTACGTGTCACATTAAATGATAGTTAAAATTATATTTGCCACAACTGAGTGCAGACAACAAAGGGCCCGTGTGACTAGTTAACAATTAATTGTCGAGTAAATAAGCCTGTACAAAGGCGAGCCTCCGAGTGCACGTATTTACGTCTTATTTAATCCGACACTGAGACCGTATCTTTTAGTTCGCGAAACAATAATGTTAGCAAAACGATGGGTAATTTCGGGTGGCAAGACACGGCTTCCGAAAGTTTCGACAATGGGAACGGTTGATATTGCACGCTTGTAACTTTCGTTTAAGCTGTTGCAAAGGACGATCGGGGGTCGGACGTTCTCTCAAAAAGGACGAAGATTCTGCGGGTCGACCGTCGGCATCGTGAAAAATTCCAAACCAGAGTTTTCCGTGGTTCAATTTGCAGGCGGCGGTTCGGGGAGCGGTAACGCGCTCCCTAATTAAACGTGATATTTGAGTTTGTCCTTTGTGCAAAGTTTCGTCTTACCGGCGTGAAAGGGGAGACCGAGGCTAAAGAAAACTAATTTCACGCCGAGAGCAGGGGCGAGAGGCTTGTATTTATTTTCAGAAGTGTATTCGGCCAGCTCTAATGAATACATGGGGACAGGAGGGGCGAGCACGTCGAGTTTGGTGGAGAGAAAAAATATTCCCTCTCCCATTCGCGACACGTTGTCCGTGTGCTTCTACACGGTGGGCCATAAATAAGTTCACTTTTGAAACAGGTAGGTTGACAAAAAAAAACAATGAAAATAATTATAAAACATTTATTAGACAATGGTGTACCGTCTGCGGAAAATGCCTTTTTAAAAATGGCGACGTCTAAATGCATACCGTTTTTCATTCGGCACTCTTCTAAGTGAAAGAAATTAACACTAACTGTTCAGTTTTTAGATTATTAGAATTTATGAAATAACCTTCTTCATTCAGACATATATTTTCACAAAAATTTTGAGAAATCTAAATAAATTAACTCTTGTAATTTTTACAGAAGAACATACACCAGTCACATTTTGTGTTCGGTACGGTTAGTGTACAGCATGACGCCATGACAAGTTGCTTCCGATACGGTGACTATTTCATTCGCGATATTTGCTTTTAATGCTTCACTGAATATTATGCTTTGTGCGTAACTTTAAATAAGAAAATACAGCAAATTAATTTGACTATTTAGTATTAGGAAAGGAAATAGATTTTTATTTCACCCCAGTGAAGTAGAAAATTTTTATTTCGCACAAAGATCCGCAGGTTACTTGTTACGAATGTTCTGTTACTCGGGAACCTGCAACAGCAATGTTGCAACGACGAGCGTCGAGCGATGATTAGTTCGCAGATGCAAGGCGCTTTAAAGATTGAGTTGCCGATTAAGCTTGTTTACCGCGTTTTGGAATATTAACGAGAGACGTCAGCGTTCTTGAACCCCTTCGCCGTATCAGATCTTTCATCTCGAACAGGAAGATCTCGGTCGCGAGCCAAAGACACTAGCTGTCGAGTGCGAACGTTTTCGAACATTGAACGGTCATAGTACAGTAACAAATAAATGAGACACAAATTTTTCATGGTAGTTAGCCGTTCAAGCGTTGGGCATCATTCGGATCTTCCACAAATTTGATTCGTTCAGTTAAAATTAATTTTTGAACCTCGCTGGATAGTATAACTTGTAAATAGACTCAGGATCTTTATGCAAAATAAATGGTTTGTGCATCAGTTGCAAGACACAGAAGCTACATAGAACTTTATATCATTTGCTAATCAAAATAATATTGTAACGAACATATTATTCTTCCGGCGTGAGTCTTCCCCGTCCCGCTTCCGTCACCGCTCGACGCTCGCGAGCGATGACCGCGCGCGGCAACCGATTGTCGCTGCACGAATGTACGGAAGCGGGTATGGCGGCTTTTGAATTATGAAAAGATGGAAAAAGGAGAAGAAAGCGTTTCGTCCTAGGCACGCTAGAGGACTCGTCAGTAAGGCTATCTAGCGGACTCGTGCCTTAGACGCGGTATGTCGTAAGGACAGTTTAGGACGGTATATATACAAACAGAGGAAGATTCAGGTAGTAGCGGGAAAGGTGTTGTCGTAATGTCCCTCTGTTGACGAGCATAGGAAGTAGCCGCCACACGGGTATATTGGCCACTGATCGAACCAAGATGGGGGCGGCCTTTGGGACATGCCACTTTTGGGCCAGTCAGGCAGCGTTAGCTGCTGGTTGAGAACGGCTTCAGGTGCCTTCCGGCAATGTTACCCCCTGGAATCCCGACGCGACGTTACACCGCCGCGACTCCGTCGCGTACCGCCGTGCCGCAATCACGAGGCCGCCGTACCGCGATGACCCGTAGTGCGTAAGTTAGCCAGTCAGTTAGCCTGCAAGTTGTATATACCAAACCCTTCCCCATTATTCCTCCAGCGGACCGCGAGACCTTTTTGCTAACGGATCTCTGCGTGTTATTCGTATCCAGTGATATATTCATACACTTAAAGTATTTTAATCTTTCCACTAGTTTCAATTGTATTCATTTTTGTCATTAATGCACTAAATCCGGACTCTACCCATAAAATTTGAATCGGATAACATAATAACTTTATTGCAAATTGGTGAATCTCTGAAAGTGTCGAACGGCTACATTACTTGTCCGACTATATACTGACACAATCTACTTTTCTGACTATACATTGTTCCATTTCACTTGTCTAAACCAACATTGTCCATTCTATTTGTCTGAGCATCAACCATTCTGCTTATGTAAAGATTGACCATCCCATTCTACTTGTCTGCCCATGAACTGCCCATTTTACTTGTCTGTCTATGGGCAGTCCTATCCTATTTGTGTGGACTGTTCTTTATTCGACTAGTATTAAATAAACAGTATTATATATTCATTGATACTCTTCCGTTTGCCTGATGAATGAATCTCTCATACTACTGAGTCCCTATACTACGTCCCTATATCTCCAAGTTCCAATCGTCGGATTTCACTTGTCTGACCACAGTTCGGCCTCATTCTACTAGTATCTGGTCGTTAGATAACCTACACTACATTTCTGACCACAGACTGACCATATACTACTTGTCCAGTCGCAGACCATTTCAATCTACTTGGCTGACCAATGATTGCCCACATTCTACTTGAATTTCGTCGTTGGTACATCTATAGTAGTTTCCTGGCCGCAGGCAGCATCTATAACATTTGTCTGATCGTTGGTTGTCCAACTTCACTTGTATATCACGTTGAGTGTCACACCAATGGCAAGAAAAGTCATACAAAGCAAGAAATACTTATTTAACAATATGAGGATAGAAATAATAGAAATGATAAATTATAACAGTGATTTTTGCAACATTCTCATATATCGTACAGCCTAATAAAATTTTGGTTCACTAAATAGATTGTTGTAAAAATTAATTTTCATATTTGATGAGAACGTTGTGTTGGACATACACAGACTTTGGATTTTATGCGTTTATGACAAATATGAGTAATTGTAATTTGAAACAATAGGGATATTCAAAGAATTAAAGGGAAACCATATATAGGGTGTTTGATGAAATCGTGGTACAAGCGAGCAGGAGATGTATGTAATACAAATAGTCAGAGCAGTATCGGTATGTATAGAATGAGGAATGTATCTTGTCAAACAAGTAGTATAGGTCAATAAATGACTAAACAAACGAAACGAGCGAGGTCTGTGGTCAATCTACGCTACTTGTTCGATGGCAATCGTCCACTGATCATTCAAATACTGTCCGTGTGACTACAGGTCGTCCCCGTTCTATTTGCGTGTGGTCAGTGATCAATGTTGCTACATGTTTGACTACATAGAGAGCGCCATAGACAGCCACTCTGACTGTAGACCAACCCATACTACTCAACCCATTTAGTACCAAATTTTCATTGTTAAATTCTTGCTGTAAATAGTCAGCATTTATGTATTTAAAACGATGTATGCCAAAAGTTAAATTAAATTAGGAAAATGAATTATTGTTATGATTAGTTGAAAAAATATTTAGTTCGTTTTACGCCACTTCTTAGTGCATTACTCTCATGTTATTTGTCTGAATATTAATCGTTTGTATATCACTTTCTTTATCATTACTCGTCCCTATATAACTTATTCGACAGACAATTTTTCTCATGCTATTCGTCAGGCCATTAATGGTACCAATATCACTTTCTTTATTAATACGAGACTGAAGCTATTTTGCATTTATTATAAAAATTAGTAGATGCAATTTAAAACAGTAAAATTATTAAGAGAATGTCAGAATGTCTATGTACTTCTATATAGTCCACATTATTTACATTATGTTGAAATTATTAACGGAAAAATGACTATTTGATTTCGCTTATATTTCATACAATTGATAGAGACCGTTTTTATTTTGCAAAAATGACTATTTAATTAAATTGTGAATCTAATAATTACTAGTCGCCCCTATACTATTTATTCGGCAACTAGTCGCTCCTATACTATTTGTTTAACCATTTATCGTTCTCGCACTACTCGTACAACAATAGTTCGTCCCTTCAGTACAGGCGTGGACATTTTTGCTCCAATTGTTAGTATATGCCTGGCAGTTTATCATCCTCTACTATTCGCCTAAAGTCAATTCGCAGACTTTAACACATTCGCTACCACCGTCACAAATATGTGACGTACACGATCTCACAGTTTAGTCATACAGAGTCAAATTAATTTTTTACATTTTGTTGCTTAAAGTCATACTACACAGCGTAATATGTAGCCAAATTATGAATTCCTTCCGCTAAATAATTTCTATATTTCATAATGGAGACAAATTGCATTTAAGCCCTTGTGCTGCAATTTATATTATTTATTTTCTTAAAGAAAAAGAAAATTTATATCTACTGGATACCTATATATTTCCTCATGGCTCTATATTGCGAATAACAAAATATAATTTTTTTCGGTTTAAAAGAAATTAGTAACACACACATGTAGTAGACTTTGTACGAAACTTGTATCATGAGTCTAATCCTACGTTACAGTTGAATGGGTTATTAAAACATTTTCACAAAGAAAGAAGCAGATTAACAAAGGCTTGTAGCAAACGTGTTAAATAATTCTCAGCCCTACGAAAATATAGTAAAACACAGAAAAACTTAATACGACTGAGAATACGACTGAGAATGCAGATAAAAGAACAGTTGAAAAATTCAGGCTATTCTCTTTGTACAAACCGGTCTAAAAAATGGTGAGTTTGCTCAAGCATTTCCCATTTACCAACGGGATAATTCGATCGTATTTTCGAGATGAACCCAACAAATGGAGCATAATAAAGTAGGATCGCTGGAAATCAGACTTCTCAGGGACACTGACGATCAACGAGGACTTCCAAGCGAACGGTACTAAGGCTGACGGAAGTTCGCGTTAACAAAGTTGCCGGTCGATCCACCAGGGAGCCATTTCTAAGCTGATTCGCGGCGCGGCAGGTGAAAACGCGGGCTCCGGAGATCGTCGTCGGTTTCCCAGTCACGTGTAACGTTAACGACCAATCGACGGCCGTCCACGGATTAATAAACGTGCCGTTTGAACGCGATCGAGGACGGTAAACGGCCGTATCGGCCGCGTTAACACTAGTACTACCGAGTAATAAATGCGACTGATGTATATTGCGATGTAATAATGAGAAAACTGCATCTATTCAAACGTCATATCATTTTTATAGCAATACGTGCTCGGAACAGAGTTAAATTTTAGAGAAAAAATATTTTAAATACAATTTTAAATAGTGATTGTTCTATAATTCAAATAAAATACTACTTTACATTAACAGTCAAATATCGGCAAATAAAATATTTTTATTTTGACAACCTACAAAATAAAATAAAAGTTTTAATTTTGACAATCTACAAAATAAAATAAAAGTTTTAATTTTGACAATCTACAAGATAAAATAAACGTTTTAATTTTGACAATCTAGAAAATAAAATAAAAATTTTAATTTTGACACTCTAGAAAATAAAATAAAAGTTTTTATTTTGGTAAGTTAAAATATGAAATACAATATTTTAATTTTTGCACTCGAATGGTGACCCTGAATTACGAGTAAGATTTGCCAAATCATTATTCAAAACAGTTTTCATATTATCAAATTCGTGTCTATTTTATAAATTCAGGTGCACAATGTAAAAAAAGTACATACAGTAAAAATCTCCTAAGTTGAAAGAAATATCTTGATTTTGGAATTAAAATTGCTTCGAGTGTAAAGGGTTAAAATGCAAGAAATCATATTTTCGGACTCGGCTTTCTCGAAATAAAAAAATTTTATTCCATATTTTCGATTCATTTTCTCATGTAGTATCACCGCCTCAAATGAAATTCTCACTATTTATAAAAACTTTTTCTAACAAATAAAATGTTTCATTTTTAACAGTGCACGCGTGATTCCAAATAAAATAGACTATCTAGCATGTACCTACGATTTAAAATAGTATTTTACCCAGTTTTGTGTGTCCTTCAATAAAGAAGTTCATTCGAATGACGAAAACATTTTTACAATTTCAGTAATCGCCAAAGAAATAATTAGAAACCTATCATTTCGACTGGTCTGGTAGTTCTAGTGATAATTGTCAGTTTCCTTCGAACAACACGATCCGACGCATCCATCAAGATATCCGATGTCGCAACTGTGAATAAGCAGAGCGAATTGAGCAACATCGGCTCGGCAGTCACGAAATCACTCGGTCGAACTATGAACTACGGACCGTTAATGTTCTCGAAAACTTTGTGACTTCTTTATGCGAAGAATAGGGTGTCGGAAACGGTGCCAAGAAATTTTTGGGTGTATCGTGCTTTGCGGGTATTCTTGAAATTTTTCCGATTTAGGATAATGCTGTTTTGGCACGGGTTTGGCCTTTGTTCGTTTCTTACTTCAAATTTCCTGCAGCTGCACGGTCTGTGAAATGTTTGGTTTTTTGCCCATTGTGGTCCAATTTGGTTGCGGATGCACGACAACTGTGTTTAATGATGGAGAATACCAAAAAAAATAAATTAGAAAATGTTCGTCTCGTTGAGTAACCGTTTGCGAACAACTTGAAAGAGGAAGCTATAAATGCTATGGTTTTATTCCATTGAGATTAAAGATCTTTATGAAATTGGAAAAGCTGTATGTCATCGCATAAATTTTATAATATATTTACAACATCTGCAGTCTTCTTATCATAGAATGGGAGCTACACCAGAAATATTAGTAAGCTGCTGTTCACTGAATATCGTTGTGCATTTGTTGCAATAATCATTGACACTCTTAATATGCGTTCTCATATCTTTAAATGGCATTTATTCAGATTGTAAGCATACATCCGTGAGGAATTAATCAACAATTTATTTCTTTGGATATATAATATTAAAAATATGGCTACAGATATTTGATAGACACATTCTTGTTATTTTTGCGAAGTAAAATAGTCACTTTTAGTGCTCCGTAAACCTAATGCTAAAATCGACGAAGCAAATGTGTGCTCCAGCAATAAAAAATCATAATTTGCAAACATTTCTGAGGTCCACGTCTCAATTAGAACCTACCAGGAAGCTCCATAGATTTTGTAACCGGTCAAATAACCGATTTCACATTTTCTTTTCTATACTTATCGAAATGACAAATATGCTTCTAGCGGAAACAATTAAATAAATTTCTTCATTCAAGCACATGTCAAGAGATCCAGCTATATTCTATCTTATAATTTTCATAATACAATGAATTCCAGTCACATTTTGTGCTCGGTACGGTTAGTATTAAAGAACGAAAACTTTCGGGAAAAACTCGAAGTTCTGATCAAGGTCTGCATGGCAACTCTATCTTGCGGAATTTCATCGTAAAGTATCCATTGTTCCAGAGAGTTTAAACAGTAGCTGTCGCGTCTCAGTCTTTCTTTTTTAAGTCTGCTGTCTTCTTTATCGCCGCAAACCGTTACGAGTCTCCGGGCGGAAGCTGATTCCCGACGTCGTAAACAAAGATTCGCGAAACGAAGAGCCCGGACAGCTGCGTTTGCCGCCGCTATTGAACCGTAAAATGCACCTGTAAATTTTCCAGACGCGTCCCCGGATCCAGGGGCCCCCCGTATATTTGACGGGAATAACTTCACCGGGCCTCGGAGGCGGAAAGTTTATAAGACACTTCGCTCCGCGGGAATAAAAGGTAGAGAATGCTAGGTGGACGGACGGAGGACCAAAAAGAGAGAATGAGAAAGGGAATAAAGGCGGTCTGTCGTTATTCGCCCGACAAAAAGGAACCTCGAGGCACTTGAATGCCCCCCGATATCCACCATAAAGCACGCACGTGAGAAACTTTGAGTTCTTTCGTTTCCCTTTCCCAAAGAGAACTTCGAGGATGGATACTTCTCCGCCATATTCATGCGATGCGCTTCTCAACCGTGCAATCGGCGGTTGTCGGATGACGAAACTTCCATCGAGGACTGGAGATATCACACATCGCGACGGTGACACAATTCGCGAGAGTGAATATCGAAGAACATGACTATGTGTACATTAAGTTGCTTTAAGTTGATATTAAACTCCGGACGACGGACCATTCTCATAACAATATGATCGATGGTGTTTAAGACCATTCACCGTTTTATTTAACAATTATTTAAAACGTATTTCTGAAGTCCTTTCTACTAGACATGGCAATGTTTCTGTTCAATTTCAACAAATATCTATACTAATCAAACTACTCTATGGAAATCTTATTATACATGGTGGAAATTACAAAGCGTTACAGACGAGTATCTTCAAAAATATTGATTACTAGCTTTTGCTCGCGGCTTCGCTCGCACAGGAAACCGTTTAATGCCCTCGGAAATTGATATTGTTTCTCCATAAAACCTTTTAACCCCCCATTCACCCCGATAGAGTTTTAATTTTATGTCATGTCGCCATCTTAGATTTCAAAATTGATGCCATTTTCGTAATTAACGTCCCATGTTTGATTAATTATATCAAAGAGCATTAAGACCAAGTTTCAAGCAAATCTGACCACAAATGAAATATTCCTCATACAAACGTTGCAACCCCTTTTCATCCCCTTAGGGGATGAATTTCGAAATATCCTTTCTTATTCCTTGTATAGATCGTAAAGGAAGCCTCTGTGCAAAATTTCAGCTTTCTAGGTCCAAGGGTTTAGCCTGGGCGTTGATGAGTCAGTGAGTCAGGAGTTTCTTTATATATATATATATAACGGTCACACCTCTTCTGCATTTCCCTGCAAGTTTGACCTTGAATGACCTTGAATCATAGGTAATTGAACTCTGAAAAAACATATCATTCCGTTTAAAAAAAGAAAGTTGACCTTGACCTCACCTTGGAGTGTCCACCGGGAAAAATAAATTTCCCACCACATAATGCCCCCCTCGATACTGAACAACTTTCAACTGAAACATTTTTGCATATAATCAATATTTTGGGAGGTATACACCCTGTATACATATATTCAAAACTGATATAAAATCGGTTCTGAAGAACCGAACACGTAACCGATATATGTAAGTCAGAACCGATATACCGCATGACAGTTATGAGACGTTTTCGGTTGTCCACAACAGTTTCAAGAACCGAAACAGATATAATTACTGTTTTCAACCCCTGTTTCTAATTCCCGATCGGACCTAACTGGTCGGAGAAGAATCTCCTGAAAGCTATTAGTGAAATTACTCCGGAGAGAAGAAGAAGTATCGGCGGTACAAGTTGAAAAATTTCGTCCTCCGCCCCGGAACTTCGCTAATGCTCGGCGACGAGGTCTCGGCGAAATGTCATTATCGAAGTTATAGACCGGTAGCGCGGTGAGCACGGTTGTACGACGATGCCTAAGTTTCCTGTGGAGCTTCTGTAATTGGTAGTGGCAGAGACGGAAGCGCGGCTAGGGGCCAGCCCAATTCGGAACTATTGTGTAACACGGGACCCGCTGCACATATTAATCCGAACTGTCTTAACCTATAACTCTGCTGATCATCGGGATCCTACGAAATCCACCCGACGCACAGGGCGTCGTTTCTATAGAATAGATGAAATTCATTCAATAGTTAACTACAGGGCGGTCCACACAACATGCACACCTTGAATATTTCCGTTACTTGTTGTTCAACCTGGAGCCTCGCGAGAAATTTAGGGAGATCAACTGAATTTCGTTAATTCGCAAGGTGGTCGAGAGATGCTCTAGTAATTCCTTCCTTAGTGGGAGATTCGGTACTATTTAAGAAAAATGAGATTTGGATGAAATAGCTCGATCGAGCAGTCTAAATATATTCTTAACAACAAAAAAATACAAAAAAACGCACTAAAGATTTTCGCCTTCGCGATAACAACGCAGTACACGCACGCGGTCGCTACGCAATCTCAAATAATGAACCGCAATTGCTACGAAATTATTTATCGGAATCGAAAATGATAGAGAATCGACACAGAACGCACGGAATCGAAAATGACCGGAAGCTAGATTATGCGCCTCGAATGACCTAACGCGTGCGGTTCCATATACGTATAACACTCGACTCCTCTTCGCGGTAACGCGCGAGCACACGCGTCACCGGCGAGGTGACGTCACAAGTCAGCTGTACAGCTATCGAATTTGTCCGTTTCCTCGCAATCAAAACGTCTCCAACGGCAGAACGTACACGGTGCACACCAAACAAACAGTTCTCAGCTCCACAAGGATTCCGTGTTATACCCGTTACGCCCGTGTCCCACAACTACATATATAGTGTGTCTAACACTTGTAATAATATGAAAAAATTATATGCTCGAAAGTTGCACGGTATAGAGGGAGAAATATTGTAATGTCACACATTTTTTATGTGTGACGGCGTTTCGGAGTTTTCGAGGTCACCTTGAGTTCTTTAAATGGAAAGACCCACCTTTCCTATCGTGTATTGTCAAATTCTGCTTAAAAATGTATTGATCACCATATGTCCTAACCCAAATAGTTAAAGAAATATTATCGGAACAATTATCAATACGTACCTCCTTGAACTTGAATATGGTGAGCACATATGGACAATTGTTTCGATAATATCATGTTAATTATTAAATCTAGGACATATGAAGGTCAATATATTTTTATGTGGAATTTGATAGTCTATCAATTCATAATACAAAACTAGGTTTTTCCATTGTAAAAAATCAAGATGACCTTGAAATCTCCGAAACGCCTTCACGCAAATAAAAAAAATGTTTACATTACAATATGTCCACCTCTATACCATGTAACTTTTGTATATATAATTTTTTGTAGTAATAAAAGTGACGGAGATATTTAAGGTGTGCAAGTTGCATGGACCATACTGCATAATACATAACGAAAAATATGAAATTTTGTAAATTTGTTACTGTCAAGTTGCCATAAAAGAAACGAGAGAATCCCAATTTTTATTGAATTTTGTGTTCATTTATTCCATAGAATATCGTTCGCGTTCAGTTTGGAAATAAGTATGACAAACGTTCGACTTTTCGTCAGAAATAGCAGATAAATGGACAGAGGGAGACAACGTCCTACAGGATATTGGACAGTATATCTGTCCAACATGAAATATTCCCGCAGAAAGCGAAATGCAAAAGTATATACCGTTTCTACGCTGCGATTACAGATTCTTTAGAATTGCAACTCCGTATATTCTTTCTCTTTGCAGAACAGAGCATCTTACAAAATATATTGCCTGGACGGTTCTAGAATGTCCGTCTCTCTCGAAAAGGAATTTCCACTTTTCCGACTGCACTTTTGACGCATTCATTTTCAACTACTAGTACGCAGCGAATTTTATGATTTATGACATAAATGAGTAGGAGAAACACAAAACATTAAAAGCATCAGTAAAATTTAGAACTATTTTCTCGTTGTTTTCAACCTATTAAAAGGGGAGTTCAATTTTTATTTTTTTATTTTTATTAAGCATTTGTGCTATACAAAATGTTTGGTACCGTGATATGAATTATAGAGGGTGGCCTACATAACTCTTAACAGCTCATATCTCGAAAACTATGCCATCGATTTTACTGTTCTTGGTCTTAAATTGCAAGGATGTGAAGGGCATTTCTAACTACATAAACGTGAAGTGCCCCCCCCCCCCCTTCCCCTTTAAGGGGGAGCGGGGGTACCTTTATAATTTTAAATGGAACCCCCTATAAAACGTTACATATTCAGATTCTACAGGAAAAACAAGTCATTTTTGTCTGAAACATTTTTTTGTCAGATATTTCCATGATGAGATATAACAGTTTAAAGTTTCGACTTGTACATAGGTACTTACTTGAAGCGCTCGGAAATTATAACGCTATTTCCAAGCGCTTCAAGTAAGTACCTATGTACAAGTCGAAACTTTAAACTGTTATATCTCATCATGGAAATATCTGACAAAAAAATGTTTCAGACAAAAATGACTTGTTTTTCCTGTAGAATCTGAATATGTAACGTTTTATAGGGGGTTCCTTTTAAAATTATAAAGGTACCCCCCCCCCTTAAAAGGGAAGGGGGGACCACTTTACGTTTATGTAGTTAGAAAGGCCCTTCAGATAAATGCAATTTAAGACCAAGAATTTTAAAACGGATGGCAGAGTTTTCGAGATATTGAGCTGTTAAGAGTTATGTGTGCCACCCTGTATATACATATTGATCCAGTTTGTTGCAATTGAGGAAGAGAATTCTTATTTTGCATAAAGATCTGCAGAAAAGGTACTTATTAGAAAAGCTACATTAGAAAAAGGTACTTATTACAAAAGCTACTTATTATCATTCATCATACTTATTAGAAAAGCTACTTATTAGAAAAACTACATATTAAAAGCAACGATTTTAGAATTGATTGATTATAATACTTTGTTGGTAAAAGAAAAAGTGTATCGAAGATAACCGAACATTATTAATTTTTGTTATAACCTAATATGACTAACGACACATCATTATTCACAGCATCATTTTGAACATAAAAATCGTTCGTCAGAAAATGTTTAAATCTGCTTTTCAATGCTGGGTTGCCAGAGAAGGCTGCACTTTTTCGAATTGATTAAATGGTCTCCAACTGCAACGTGCACGAAACGCCCCGCTCAAGACACACTTTATTGCAAGTAAAAATTTTCAAGTAATGTTTCGTACATCCTGTTGGGAGCGAGTAGCTTAAATAGAATATCAAATGTGGTAAAATGTAGCGAGCGAATTTTCGACTGTTTTTTTGTCATGAGAATGCTTGAAACAGTTCCAAAAATCTTGGTCAAAGTTGAGGAACGCGATGTTTGACGTGTAACGAGCTAATAATAGGAGGCAAGAAAGCTTGTAGCTATCTTGGTGGGTTTGCTACATGGCTCGAGGGATCAATTCCCTGGCATAAGAGACGCTCGTCTGAACGTTATTGAAGCAAGCACATTCGGCCGTATGACAGCCGAGACATTTTATTTCCCTCCCATTGATGAATAATGCATAACACGATATATCGTCTTCTCCTGGTGCATCAAACACGGAAAACGCGGATCGAAGGTTTTTAATCTCGAGAAATGTCATGTCTCCGTTGTCTATGAAGAACATTGTTGAAATAATCCATTGGGGTCTCTGCCATGTTAAGACGAATGTACTCGGATATTTCCGAGATTTATTGGTAGAAAGATGATAAAGTATATGCCCTTGTTCCTGCGAATAACGTTTCAACCTAACGAGTAGAAATATGAATATTTACAGGGTGTCCCAAAAATATTGCACTTCCTTGAATGAGGTGATTGCTCTGGCCATTTGAAGCAACATTTTCGTTTGCGAAAATGTTCTCCGTAGCTTCGTTAAGAAGTTATACAGGAAAAACGCGGACCAATCACAGCGCGGCTACGATGCACGGATTCCGGCTCGACTAATGTCAACACAGCATTCAGCGGGACCGCGTTCTGATTGGTCCGCGTTTTTCTTAACTTAGCTTAACTTCACCTTTTCCTTAACTAAGCCGCGGAGAAGATTTTCGCACATGAAAAAGTTATTTCAAATGACCTCAGGAATCACTCATTTTCAGGAAGTACAAGGTTTTTGACACTGTATATATTCATAGTTCAGCTCTGATTGGTCCATGTTTTTCGTTAATAATTCCTTAACCAAACCGCGGGGAAGATTTTCTCAGAGGAAAAAGTTACTTTACATGTGCCCGGGAACCAAACCTTCCAAGGAAGTACAACATTTTCGGGACACCTTGTGTACGAGAGGTTGTGGAGATGGAAACGCCCGTGCGCAACGGAAGGTAAAAGATTTTTCATGCATCGCTCCTCTCCGGATTTACGGATTGTAAAAAGTTGCTTCGTTAGTATGATGGAGAGACCATCGTAAATAGGCAGAAAGAATACGTTGATTCGATAATGGATCGTAGGTATATGTATGCACGGGTGATTCCGTTATGTTGAAAACTATGTTTCGCGAATATTTTTTGTGATGTGGGGATTGAACCTTGACGGGCTGTTGTAACCTTATACTTCAATTATTCGGGATGGGAAAATACGATCTGTTATTGTTTGTTGGTCTACGAGCTGGGAAAAACAAATTGGATCGTGATTGTGCTTTACCGATACGTGGGTGACAGATTTATATAATAATCACTGAGCTGCGGATTTGTATGCGTTTGAGAAGAAATTGGCTAGGTGAAATATAAAATAGTGAAGGATTGGAAACCAGATTTAGGAACAAGTTTATATCATAAACTATGACATCGCTTATGGTAAGAATAAAGTAGAAATGTTATTAATGTTTGTTACGTTACATATTTTCTTGTATTTTAGAAATGTGTACAGAGTAAACAATATAGCGTAATTCTACATCCTCGGTTTAGTGGAAATTTATGTAAGAAAGGTGCCGCAAAATTAAGGCTGACCTCGAATTTCAAGGTCAAATAATTAACAATGTTCTTTTACTGCATCGTATTTTACTCGTCACAAGGATAAAAAGTGCAAATGGAACCGTGGTTCAAAACTTGATCTTTCTCTTAGAAAGTTATGAGAAAGTTCTTTCATTAATAAACCGATTTCATTTAGGTCAGATGGAACTTCTATAGCGTGCTATTGATGACGTCGTTGGAAATTATTACTTGCCACGTGAAATATATCGAAAATATAATATAAATAAAATCGGTTAATAATAATGACGAAACATTACCATAATTTATTTAGAGAACGGTTGAACGTTGACCTCTGGTTCCTTTTACACTTTGTATCCGTGTGACGAGAAGAATACGATGCAAAAAAATTAAATGGATGACCTTTTGACCTTGGGAGTCAACATCAATGTGAATTTTGCACAACCTTTCTTGCGTCAATTTCCGGCAAACCGGGTGCGTAGAATCACGCTGTGATAGTCGCGGCATATAATTTTTTTACACCAGTAAAACACGAAACAGTAGAAATATTGAAGGCACTTAAAAGTATTATATATATACTTCAAATTATTAATGAAAGAAAAAAATTTTTATTTGGTTCCAGTACCTTGTAATTCATGTAAAAAAATTTTATTTTGCATAAATATCCGCAGCCTACTCTTAACAAACATAAACGTCTCGTGATTTTAAATGCTTGATTCACGAATGACTTTTAGTCCAAAGGATTTAACAAACATTGTTATACTTGAACATTGTAGAAATGTGAAATGCGTCAACTGTGCGAACACTTTAGAAATTTTTTAAAGAATCGCAAGATGGAGGATCCCATGAAGATTAGTTGAGCCAGAGATAGAAGAGGAATCGATGCGGACATTCCCAACCGGGGATGGAAAGAACGAGAGAGGAAACAAGAGCGAACAAGAACCAAAATTAAGTTCTTAATTAAACAGGCCTGACCCGAAGCCCTTCCCATTGGTGTCGTCATTGCGAGGGTGGACGAGAACCGCGAAGAAGACAAGAGCTTGACTAAATTCGAGCGGCGGAAGGATCTAATTTCGGCTGAGCCGGTCGTGCACGTGTAACCGCTTCCGCAGAAGTGTCCTGCGGAGGGTAATAAATATATTGCGGCGGGTCGAGCACGTGAAACTTTTTTTTCTTCTCCTCTCGTTAATGACGGTCGCAGGACCGCCTTCTTTGAAGAGAGCTTGAACTCCTCCCTCGATCGAGCCTCGTATTAAATCCGCCACCTCGAACTTCCTATTTCAGATCCTTTATTTGACTCTCAACATTAGAAGTACGTAATATATATTCCCTTATAATTTATAATCGCAGGATTGAATTTATTCAGATTCTATTCAGTTTTCCAACGCCTCTTATATCAGAATAACCTGTTTTAAAATTAGACTAAACGACTTGACATTTTTGGGAAATTCGAAGCATTCACTGTCTAAACGACATGCAAACAAGATTGCGAAAAAAATGTAATTGGTAGGAATTACATGAAAAAATAAAAAAGGTACTTCTCAAAATTTTATGATTTGAGCACTTAATGAAAATTTAAAATATGCAGTTGTGGATCTATGTTACAAAAATTTTCTTTGGTGGACCTTTTTTTGGAGGACCAATTTTTTAAAACTTTTTTTTATGCGGTCCTGTAGATTTTTTTATGCAGTCCTATAATGTTCTCATCGATATCTATAGGATTACATAAAAAAAGTTTAAAAAGTGTCCAAGAAAGTTAAATACACCTGGTCCTCCAAAAGAAACAACAGCCTTTTCTTTGGTTAGCAAAGAAAAATTGCTAAACAGTAAAGATTAAGTTCAAAAGGGTTACAGTGTGCGCATCAGTGATTCTTCTAGCACGTTAATTTAGAAATACGAACGAACCGTACAGGAGATTCCTGCACCAGAATCAGTTCTCTGCAGTGTCTATAATATTAAGGAAAAGTGTAGATGGGACAGGAGACGAAGGGATGAAACGCGTGGGAGTGGTCGTTCGAGTGCAAGTCGCGAAATATCGGAGGATTTATCGCGGCTTTTTAGTGCCGTAGCCCGTAATGTGCCACTTAGCAGGTAGCAATACTAGTTTAGCTGTTCTCCCCCGAAGGGTGACTGTTCGCGACAATATTTTTCTCCTCGTCGAACGTAAAAGCAGTGGCAAATTGCATGAGCGAACGTTGTAGGAGGGGTGAGCCTTTTACGAGAGCCGGTTTCTCGAAGCTGCTAGCTGTAGAATTTATCGCGTTTTGACGTATAAAATAGTATCGACGATTGCCGACGTAAACGCGGGAATCGCATGCACCGTCGTCGTCATCGACGTTTCGGCACGGACGATCGTGCGAATTTAAGCGATTACTGAAATTTGATTCAAATCGTGCATGCTAAATGAGCAAAGTGGAATTTTCATTTGGAAATCCGTGTACCGCCAATTTGATGCGTTTGTGACAAAAATAAAAACTTTTAAAGTTTTAAAGTACATTAAATTTGAAATTTTCCTCATAATTTAATTTAATAATTAAATTTTATATTTGTATCAGTAAATCTTCTCAAACTTAAAAGGAATTGGTTCTTTAGTGCTTTCATGAGAATTTTAAATATAATTGTAGTTTTATTAAGAAATCCTATTAATTTTAATTTTAGAGTCGCTTGTTCCACTGAATATCGACAACGTCATAAAAGGGAAACGTAACAGTTTTTCCTCGACCAAGTTGCAGTCGAAATGCTTCAAGGTAAATTTCAGTATAAAGAGTCTCCTATCTCTGGAAATGGTATGGGGCTTCTTATGATCCAGCTCGTTACAGATGTAACGCGAGTCTCGGAGGAATTTAATTTCGCAAGGATCGGGGTATCGCGTTAACGAGACACCTGCGCGAAAAGTGTTTTTTATCGAGCCGGGATAACGGCGTTTCGCTTGTCAAACGGTTGTCCGGGACGTCGGCGAAATATCGAGTAGGTTCGCGAGATTTTAAGGGCTCTGAAAACGGAATCGCGAGGAGAATCGTTAGGCGAAGCGGACACGTTACGTTTTACTCGAGGATTTAATTCGCCTTCGGTTTTATGTTCGGTCTGCGAGCGAAAGTTCATTCGGCGGGTTGATACCCGGCCGAAGAATTATCTGCGAACAGCGCTCCGCAGTGTGCATTGTAGAAGGTGTCGTTAAACGGAGCAGCAAGAACTGCTGGAAATATCCCGGTTGACATTTCGTGATAAGCCCCGGAAATAAAGGGCCCTTTAAACATCCTGCAGGAAACGACCGGACATTTTCGAACGGGCACAAGATATTGTGTTTATTTATTTATAAGGCTGCACGATGGCTTCGCGCTTTACCGAGCATGGCTATCTAACTGAATCCTGCAAACTTCCTCAGACTGTTGAAGAATGTATATAAGGTAAAGGCACCGGTTATTGACCGGTTAAAAGAAGTTTTTCACGCGAACAATAGTAACCACTTGCTCTGTCATCAAATAGCGAGAGTCGATACCTGAAGACACTCTTTAAGTCTTCTAAATTATGTCACAATACCACTTTTAAAAAAAAATGTTTAGTTACACAAATTTAAAAAAACATATTTAAAAATTCAGTAATTGCTTCAGAAGTTGATCACTCTTAAAAATGGAAAACCTAGTAATTGACCTTCTGTTCGTTAGTAGTTGACCACTTATACTAGAAAGAAGGTTAAAGCAATAATGTTAGAAATCATTTTGGTATCATTTAGTTTCAACAATTACCAGCACAAATTACAATTTGTTGAAATAAAGTAGTCACATTGTGGGTAAACCTCACATCCGGGAATGTCGGGACGTCGGCGCGGCGTCGCTTTGGCTGTTACAATGTAACAACTCGAAAAAAGGCTAATAGAGTGTGTGTCATAAGTCGAAATGACGATCGGCACGAGACGAGAGTGGGGAAGACGTTAGTTGCACGTCCGCCCAATGTTCAGTTCGACAGAAGAGTCGGTTTGGGCAGGACATATATATATATATATATATATATATATATATATATATATAATAAGTTCATAGTTCCAAGTTTTTATATTAAAGAAAGTTCCTTATTCACTAACGCTGTGCTTTATGATAAGAGAAACACCATTCCTATCATATCCTCAACACAATTAAAGGATAAAATAAGAAATAAAACAAATCAATTCTATAACAAATTCAATTCCGGAACAGAGTAGACGTTGCGAGTCCATATTTGACAGTGGAAGCAATCAATAGTTGACCATGTGGTCATCCTCTAAAACACAGTATGCTACAAAATTTAGAATTATGTTTTGTACTCCTAACAATCTTAGATGTAAAATGGATACATTATAAATCGTAAACAAATTTAAAGGAGTCACGTTAGTAATTGACGTTGATTTATCGGGGCGTCAACTTCTGAAAATTGTTCAAATAACAGTATTCAGAATTTGACCACTCAATAAACTATTATTTTGAGGTTAGAATAACAGAAACGATGCATTTATCACTTATAAAACGCTGTGATAATTTAAAAAGTAAATAATTCAGTCGCGAAAAGTTCACAACGTATGGATTGTTTACCTGAACCGTACAGCTGTTCTTAACAGAAACGTTAAGGAAATAGAAATATATCGGTATATTACTTACCTTAATGAATTTAGACGTCCGTTGTTACTATGCATACTTCACTTTGCATGTAATTGTTTTAAAATTGAACCAACAGATACTGTGTCATTCGAGGTTCGCTTTCATCAAAAGTGCAGAACTTATAATAACCTTATTTTTTATGTTTTTCTAATAACTGGTCAACTACTGGTGCATGGTCAACTACTGGTGCCTTTACCTTATATACTACAGGTTCATACTCAACGAATATTTTTGTTCTAGAATTGAATTCATTCAAATCGGTCAACGTTGGAGTAAGCTACAAACGTTGAAGACGTTGGCTGACATGTCACCCAAACATGGATGACGGAATCATTTATCCAGAATTCAAAATAAATTTTTACATTAATATATTCATTCTACCAAATTTTGAAGTTGATGAATGTCCAGAAAATGCAACATGGTCGAGTAACCGATTAATGTCATACATTCAAACTTTTCAATTTCTATTTCGCTAAATAAATCACTTCGATTTTATGGAATTTTGGAGGTTGCTGGAGTGACAGTCAAAGTGTTAAGGATAATAGAAGGATGTCACACCACATCATGTTGAGGATGTCACAGGGTCGCGTTCTGTTTACGTAACTTTTTTAAATTGACGAACGTCAAAAGACTTGAACTATACTATTAAACCCTTGCCCTGCAACATCGTGTGATATGAGTTGTTCATCTCCTTTAAATCGAAATAAAATTCTATTTTGCTGTTGTTAATGTACAACCATTGGAGAACATATAAGCATACAATAAATATAAATGTTCCCCTTCTTCTATGAAATGATGATCTATAAAGGAGTTCTTATCACTGCAACTGTAAATTAAATCGTAGTGCAAGGAGTTAGTTATTTCATGTATGAGATTTGTACGAATCAGGTATTATATACGAAAAGACATATTTTTCACCTACTTTACGACATGAACATTTTCTAATCAGTTCAACCTGTTCTGCAGGATCGGATCACTGTGCGGCATCGCTTTTTGGCGCGTTCTGTATGCACCATTTTGTGCGAAAAAATTCGAGAAATAATTTCTCATAATGAGAACGACGAATTTTTGTAAATTGGTTACCGACAAGTTGATTTGAAAGAAATTAGACAGATTTCCAAGAATGCCGTTCTGTTTTGCGTAACGGTTTTGAATTCACGAAGCTTGATTTAAAAGACGATCTAGACTACTAATTATTTCATGAATGAGATTAGCATGTATCAAGTATTAGTGTACGAATAGGCCCAATTTTGCACCTACTTTAAGACATGAACATTTTTTAATTAGTTCCAGCTATTTTGTAGGAACAGCCCACTGTGTGAACGCGCGTTCCTTTCGTGTCCGTGCATGCGTGATCGAAACGAAACAGCATCGGAACGATGAGACGGGAAACGTGTGCTTAATACGGTAAACCGTTGGAACCCCACTTTTACGAGGGCCACTCGGACGTTTACGGTCGGCGCATAAACAGCGCTTTTGTGAACTAGAACGACGCGATACGAGAAGTTGATGCACTTAAACGCGGCCGCGTGCCTCGCCGCGGCGTTTAGAACTTGCCTGATAAGGTGCACCCGTAACCCTTCTGTAATTTCCGGATTTCGCGGCTTATCGGTTATTTAGAGCCACCGATTGACTAGCCGCTGCAAAATGACGAGTAAGTAAAGCGTCTCGTGAATTCTCTCTCGATTTTAACACCCCCCCCCCCCTCCTCCCAACACATTTTCTGTCTCGTCTGGTATCGTCGCATAGTGGGACGAAACGTCTTGACGACGTTCAGAAATCTGTAACGTTGCTTCTGCTTTATATACCAATAACAAATTTTTGAAAAGTTTTACGCATTACGTTATAGAAATTATGTTCCGTTAATTATAACATTTTGAAATCGAGTGGCTACTCGGAGTCACCGATCAAAATTACAATACACTGTTCAAAATATTTTTCATGTTGTTAAATTTGTTCGTATTTAATCAATTATTAAATATGTAAACATTCTACGAGTAAATTGCATCAGTTTTATATCCATAAAATGAAAACAATCAGATCTAATTGAAATATTGCGAATCGAAAGGAATGTTTGATTTCAGAGCTGAAGTAGTTCTGACAGCAAACGGTTAATGGTATTGATGAGTATTCAGATATTCACTATTTTCGTTTCCGAAGACGCCAATCTCCAAACGCCGATTTCCCAAATCTCCAAAAGGTGTCGAACCAACGATTCTTTTTGGTTTCTAAGTGACAAGGGTTCACTCCGTTCTATGTAGACTGCGGAACTTTATGCGCAATAAAAAATGTTTGTCTTAATTACAAGATGTAGGAGTCACACAGAAATTTCTTTCTTCCTTCAATGATTTTAGTAAGCTGAAGCTAATACATTGATACTCACAAATTATTTTAATCTGTCTAATGTTTGAAATTGCATGCACCCATTTTTGTAATAAATACATAAAGTCCACAGTCTAGTTATATGGTATCAATTACATTCTCGCCAAATGGTGCCAACTTTTTCAAAGTTTAGAAGAAGTTGAAGTTTTCGTTAAAACGCAACTCTTTTAACTTAAACATTATTATTAAAGAAGTTGTTAACATTTTATCCCAATTTATGGACCTAATACGATCACTATACATACAGAAAACTATGTAATTAATTTAAACTACATCTTTCAAAGTAAGATTTCTCAGAACCATGAATTAAAGTTACAGAATCGTAAGACCTTTTGGTGACAGTTGTGATTTTCTGCTAAATTTAAGCATCGGTCACAAGAAAACGAAAGCAAGTATTAGGAAATACAGTTTACCATATTATAACATAATTAATTCTCTCTCAAGTAACATGAATTTTTTTATTTGATTTGAAAATCAACTTTGGTCGCCGTCAAGTCGTTTCGTCCCATTGTGCGTCGTCGGTCCCCCGTGGGAGCCGACGGTGGGTCCCACGAGGATTCATCTACGACGGAGGTTAAATTCGACGATCGAACTGTTTTCAGGCAAGTTTACTCGAGGACGGAACAATAGGACGATTTATGCGCCTCGCTGGATAGGCGGGCCGAGAGGTGTTAAAATAGACTACTGGCTCGTTGCGGGCGATATTATTGATACGTATCACTGAATTGCGTCCGGTTATCGTGTCCCGCGTCTGTAATAAAATGCAAATACGTCGCATCGGTAAACTACTGTCCTCCCATTACTTCACATTTTCTATTACTCGTTATAGACTGCGGATCTTTATGCGACATAACAATTTTTCCGCTTCAATTGCAAGCTGCACACGAAACTATTTTAACTCGAAAACCAAACACTTCATCCTACCTAAAATGTTTCCAATTCTGATGCAATTTACTCATAAAATACTTAAAGGTTTAATAATTCATGAAACACGAACAAATTTAATAATTGTAACAAATTTTTAGAATAGTGATATAGCAATTTTTCGTGATGCCTCAAAGTTGCCACTCTAGTGCCAATTGTAAAAATTTATTTCTTCCATTAGTAAGTTTAATAAGTTAATGATAATATATCGGTACCATTAAATTCCTTTTCTCTCTCTACTGTTTCATGATTCACCAACGCATTTTTATCACAAATGCATAAAACCCGCACATTATTCATTATCGTTGGGACATCGAGAAAGATTGACTCCCTTATTGTTGTTTAAATTGTGCACTGTCCAATATGATTTAGATCTAAAAGAATGATTTACTGGGTTTTTAATACGCACTGTTAGTTTCAATCGCATCTTTAGGCTGCGAGAAATTTAAAAAGAAAAAATGAATACTCAACATTACGAATTTATGCTTTAACCGCAATGGTTGGATGAACGATGCGCACCTAGAATGATTCCGTAGACGCTTTCAAGTCCAACGTTATCTTTCTTTATATCATTCTACACGTTGAAACCTGATCAAATAATTTTTAAAGGGAGAGGTGCTTCGAAGCTACGTCCAGATAGTCTCTCGCTTAGGAATTAATTTCAAGAATACGATCGTCTCTAGTAATCTGCAATTTTGCATACGTATTTGTAGATATTCGAAGCAACAGCAGAAATTTTTCCAAGCCATTGGATATAAAATTGATGGAGTTATCAACAACGATAGCAATAGTTGTCAAATAATGTCTTAACCCTTTTAGCGCCGATCGAAAAATTAAACTTGAGCGATAAATGCTGAGCTAAATTTACGATGCCGTAGAGGACTCCACAAATCAGAGTAGCATATCAATTCTAATGTAATTATAAATCTATGTGTTGTACTATAAAATACCAATCGCTCATCGCAAGTGCAGCCTATAGCGGTAAATTGTTGTTCTACATCGAAAAAACTAAAGGATCGACAAGAAGGGTTACGAGAAGGGGTTCACAATCTGAATTTGTAGTCGAAGGCCCACATATCGGCGGATGAAATTTCGCAACCCCATATTATCGCTCATCTCCGCATTAATGACCAGATTCCGCCAAAAGTTCCGGGGCCGTCATTAATTAGACCCGCGTTCGTCCGGTCTAAATCATGATAATTATCGGAACGAAATTACGGAAGTTAACTGTTACACCGCCGTCGAGCGAAAAGTTGACTGATCAAATAAATAGGGTCGAGCTGCCAGACACTCGGTGTCCTTCGTCGAGTTCTTAAGGAAAGTTGCGGGGAAACTTTGACCGGTGGAAAAATCGAAATCCGTTTTTCCGAACTTCCGTTTGTCAAAGACCGCGAAAACGCGGGCTCTCTGGGTAACGAAGTGACTCGGAGGGAGAGAAAAAGAGAGAGAGAGAGAGTTCTCTTAGCTGGAGCGACGTGATTCAATTTGCTAGTCCTCGAGAGGATCTTACCCTTTTCTTGTTCAAAGCGGAACAAACGATGGCTTGGGTTCCCGGCATTGCTGCTATTAATTCGAAAATTCCATCCTTATCCGCCCTGGTTATCCTAATTGCCAGTGTATATTGCGTCGCGAAACTAGAGACTCTTTCCTTTATTCCATTACGCCAAAGAAGAAAGACTAGTCGGAGACCTTTTAGCAGATAACCCGCTGCTCTTCGCTATTTCCTTCAGGATATTGCAAGTTGGGTACATAAAACGCCATGTAAGTGTCAAACCAATCGACTGGGACGTTCTCACTGGTGTTGAAAATCGATTTAATCGACGCTGTTCATGCGATGGAGGACTTTTCAATAGCCTTGATCGATGATCCAAGGAGGTGCAAAAATTATTTGAGGATCATCCCGCGAATCGGATCGTTTCCTTTTCATTCAAATAAATCAATTCTCATCTTCTCAGCTTAATTTCACCGTTGTCTCCCCGTTTCATTTACATTTTTGGAAAGAAATCATGTCGGAAATCGGTGAAACCTAACTGGCAGCTCGGATGCGATTGACATGATTTTAAAAGGATTTTTCGAGTCTATTTTCGAACGTGTTTCTAGTTGGAATTTTCAAATATTTCGAGGGTTTAAAATTAAGGTGAACTATGGCAATTAATGTTAAGGACACCTAAGTTTGAAAAGGAACACGACATCATGTCGGACAATTTAGCGAACCTGATCGCGTCTACTCGGACAACATTGACACGACTTTATGGAGGTTCTTCGAGTCAATTTTAGAATAAGTTTCCATGGGAATTTTCAAACGTTTGAGGGCTTAAATTAAGTTTAGAAGATGGCGTTTAATAACAAAAGCCGTCCCGTAAGCTCAGACGAAATTGACTCGATCTTAATCAAACACTCTTCAGAGACTCGATTTTGAACGGAGTAGTTTCGCGGAACTTTGAAATAAAAAATATATATATATATAAAATTATTAGCTAAGGACCATAGACTTCAAAAAGTTATAAAGTTTCCGCGGTAGATATTGTGTTAACCCCAGAATAGACTATCTCGTGACAGTCATGTTACAGAAAATGTAATAAATGGCATTCATATATTTTGGAACGCCAGTTTTTACTTTTTAAAGCGCAAAAGCTAATATTTACCAATAATATCGTCATTTTGCATCAATTTCTTGATTTCCGCGGATCGCTGAAACCTCGGAAGGCGGGCCAATTTCGCACTTTCACAATTGAATGCATCTAAGACTAGGGGTGTGCAAGAACCCGAAAATCTATGGATCTCGATGGTCGAGACAGGTCGGGAAGACATCGAGACGAGACGGGTTATGTTCTCGAAAATATCAGGTTTCTCGAAAATTTTGGGATTCTCGAAAGTTTCGGGTTTCTCGAAAGTCTCGAAAGGAAGGAAAAGGAAGATTCAATGGATAAATTTCATAATGTGGTAGTCGGAAACGTCTCAAATATCGAAATCTCATATCGCGGTCGATTTTGAAGCGAGTCTCATAACGGTAATCGAGTACTGAACACTCTAAAATTCTCGAGAATCCCGAGACAGCCGAGAATCCTGAATCTTTCCAGAATCCTTTCATAATCAAGAATCCCGAAATTTTTGAGAATGTCGACATAAGTGAGAATTCCGAAATTTTCGAGAACTCGTCCCGATCTGGAAAAGAATTCTCGTCTCGTCCCGACTCGACATTTTCGGATTCTCGAACGCCACTACTTAAGACCATTCCCAGCTACATTAACAATTTTTTAAAACATATTTATGAATGTACTTCTTGCAGATACATTAGTAATTCTATCTTTCTTAATATAACAGCTATTTATTCAATTTAATCGTCAGCAGTTGAGTAATTAAATGACAGTTTTAACACTGTGGGACAGAGTAGACTCAGGCACAGTCGTCGAACGGTAAACCCTTTCGTAACCAAGCCATACTTCCACTTGTTGTGCCCAAATAACCGAGCGAATTTCGCTTAAAAGTCCGTACGTGATAGAATAAGTGAATCCAACAATTCAATTCCTCAATAAGGAATGTTTTTATATCAAATTATTAGAATACAGTAGTGGACAGTCGAAAATGTAAGTGAAAATAATGCAGATGAATGTTATTACCTGCGGACGAACATTCATGTCAGGAGAAACGTCATAAATAGCTTAAAAAACGCATATGACGGGTCTGACATGTCAGGAGTTAATTTGTCTTCTAAATGTCATGGTGGGTCAGCTCGTCATAGGTTGCGAAAAAGTTAAGCGCTTAAGAGCGTCGAGAAGACGGTGGGCACGCAATGGATCAACGAGCTTACTAAATTAAGCGCTAAACTCCGTTTCCGCTTCGGTCGGGTACGCGTGGATGTGGGGGGGGGGGGGGGGGGGCAGTCCGTCCCTCGGTCGGGTAGCGAAACGACCCGTAGCCACAAATTTCTATTTCCCCTATTTTCTTTCTTTCTTTCATTTTTTTTTGTTAGACCTCTCCTTCTCTCTTTCTCTCATCTACGACCGGACGAGCCGCGTTTACCATTAGCGAGGGTCGGATGCTCGTGATGCAGAAGTGGAATGCAGATGAGGTCGCGGCTAGCCCCGGAGAGCAGGGAAAATGGGGGAAAATAAAAAGTAGAGGGGTTGGTGAGGTGGTGCGAGGGTAGGTGGATGGAGATGGGATAGGGGCCGGCGGGTGGCGAAAAGAAATGGAACGAAAGTCGCGGAGCATTTTTGAGCGAAAGCGGTGCGGCGAAGAGCGGGCGCCAGGAATGCATCGAGGAAAATGCATCGCCGCCCGGGGGACAGCAATCTCCCCGCGCGCACCGCCTGACGGTCACCAGCGAAAATGACAAGGCCACCCGGGCAGATCCAGTGTGAAAGGGGAAATCGTCTGTAACTAAGGGAGTGTGCTCACCGGGACCTTTCCTAAGAATTGTCTGCTCGCAAGCTGAAAGTGTTTTGCGCCGTTGAGAATCGAGCTTGCATAGGGAATGCACGCTTGAACAGGTGATCCATGCTGGAGGCTTCTCTTTGAATTCCATTCATTTCTGCGACAAAAGCTACACCGAATCTTTAACGCAAGTGAGGAAAATCCAGTTGTATGTAATAGAATGTACAGTGAGCCACGAAAGGATTCGAACATCTTTTAATTCGCAATAACCGTTTTAAAATTCGACCAAACGACTTATGGCTGCTGTTGAATTATGAAAAGATGGAAAAAGGAGAAGGAAGTGTTTCGTCCTGAGCCCGCTAGAGGACTCGTCCGTAAGGCTATCTAGCGAACCCTGCCAAAGATGCAAAAAATAGTGATCACTAGACTGCGGATTTTATGCACTCATGATAAAAATGAGTAGCTGCAATTTAAAACGGTAGAATTATTAAACGCATGGAAGAGCGTCCATTTATTTTTATCGACCTACTAAAATGATTGGATAGCAGAAGAAATTCCTATGTAGTTTTCTGTACATTGCAACAGGCCTAGAAAAATTTCATTTTGCATGAAGATCCGCAGCGTAGTGATCACCTCATACCTTGTCATATAAAGTTCCGCAGTCTAATTGTAAATAAAGCATAATTTGTTAATTTAAAATATGAAGCAAACGTGGCTAAAATATTATGTTAGGATTTGTGGCGACATTAAAAGGACACCGCGTCCCCACCGAGCGATAAACCACCGCGCGTGGCGTGGCGTAGGTGTGCTATGGTTGAGTATACCCATAATAATAATTGGACGATGCGTCAAGATGGTATGTCAGCATCAAAAGAGACCGCAGGTGGGAGAAAATTTAAGAGGTGGTTCTCCATGATAATATAAGTCGAAAATGAAGTATAAAACAATTGCGATTTCGGCTTCCTTATGTAGTTATTAACAATCAAAAATCCGCCTGAAAGGCGGCAACGCGACCAACAGAGGTGTACGTTGTGTGCGTCATAGAGGCGCGCGACAGTCTCGTACCAAGTGACAAATATATGCTTACCTTGGTTCTCATTTGGGCCACCAGCGAGGTGAAAATGTTTAACAAATTGATGAACAGGATTAACAAATTGATCGTTGCACGACACTGAACCTGCCTACTGGTAAAATTCACAACGGCATTTCTAATATACGCCCTATGGAATTATCGAGCAGAAGGGATCACTGCCCTTTCACTTTTTAATTGGTATCGCGCAAGTAATTTATTCGAGATCACTATAATGTGGTATCCATTGTGTCCATAAATGTTGAATGGAATCCTCACAAGTGCAAGTATTCACGAAAATGCACATATGCAATATGCCCACCGGAATCGCGCACAAATAATTCACGTTTGATGCACGTCAATTTGACTTTCGCACACGGATAATAAAATGTTAGTGTAATTAATGTGAAGTCTTTGAGTGTACCCATATAGAAAACACCTTATTTCAACGTTTTCGGAAAATGTCCTTGTGCGTTCGTATACACACTGATTCAAGACAGCTGATGCGGTCAATGCCTGATCGATAACACAAATAAAGATCTACGGCAAACCCGCACCCAAACATCGCGCGTTGCTATACCAATACATTGTCTATCTTGTTTATTTCGTTGACCTCACCAGCTGTCTTGAATCAGTGTGTATACAAACGCAAGCGTGTACGGACGATTCGTATCACAACGATCACACGATTCTTACACAAACACATTTTCTTAAAATAAGTGAAATAAGTTGTTTTTAATGTGGGTGCACTAAACGATTTCACATTAATTACAATAACATTTTATTCTCCGTATTTGAAAGTCAAATTGACGACGAATTAGTTGTGCGCGATTCCGGTGCGCATATTGCATATGTGCATTTTTGTGAATACATACTTGCACTTGTGAGGATTCCATTCAACATTTATGGACACAATGGATAACACTTTTTAGTGATCTCGAGTAAATTACTTGTGAGAGACCGATTAAAAAGTGAAAGGATATTTATCCCTTCATCTCGATAATTCCATAGGGCGAATATTAAAAATGCCCCTGTGGATTTTAACGAGTAAGCTGATTCAATCTCGTGCAACGATCAATTTGTTAATCCTGTTTATCAATTTGTTAAACATTTTCACCTTCCTGGGGGCCCAAATGAGAACGAAGGTAAGCCAGGGGGTGTGCGGGTACCCGAAATGGTAGTCGGGTCTGGTCGGGGTCCCGAAAGTTTGCAATATTCGGGTACTCGAAGTTGTATTTATATAAGCATAATGCTGTTTTATGATTTTTCAGTTCAATCTTTTATTTTCAATGGCAGGTTCAGAATCATTTTTGTATTTTTAGTGTAATCGGTTATCAAACTTCGTGAGGAAAAAAATATTTCAGAATACATTAAGTGAAAGAATGTACATAAAGGACGTTTCTGTTTCTAGTAAACACTGCTCTTACAAGACAAGGACTCTTCGTCCGAACACTGTTCGTATAAGAGCACTGTTTCGTAAACAGTGTTTACTACAAATCGAAATATTATTACAACCGATGATTGGACGGCTTAATATACACAGAACCACAGAGTTATTTATTGCTGATTTTACCGCAGATTTGCCCTAACTTTAACTTCGCGTACCCGAATATTGCAAACTTTCGGGACCCCGACCGGACCCGACCCGACTACTTTTTCGGGTACCCGAGATCGTGGGTACCCGAAGTTTATAAACTTTCGGGATCCCGATCCGATCCCGAACAAATTTTCCGACCCGACCCGAACCTGAAATTTCGAGTACTCGCACACCTCTAGTAAGCATGTATTTGTCACTTGATACGAGACTGTTGCGCGCCTCTATGACGCGCACAACTTATACCTCTGTTCGTCGCGTTGCCGTATTCCAGGCGGATTTTTAATTGTTAATAATTAAATAACGAATCCGAAATCGCAATTTTTTTATTCTTCACTTTCGACTTATATTATCATGGAGAACCACCCCCTAAAATTTTCTTCAACTTGTAGTCGAACACCCAGTATAATACGCCGTTGCGTCGAGACCAGACAGTTCTGCTTTGGAATTTGTAAGGAGTGGTCACGCGGTCAACGCGAGGGTCAACCGTGCTCCTCTGGTTTAAATTAAAGATTTCGTAACAAGTCGCTTCGTTAATTTCATCGTCTCCCGTTCCACGTCACCCACAGATTTATTGTGCAACTATTTCTAAGGAGCGTGCGAGGGCTAACACTGACACGTTGTAAACATTTCGTGCAACTACGGTGCACATTAATTTACTCTTCTACAAAACACAAAGGTACTGGTCGAATAATTTAATTTGTGACATTTAAGACGGTAGTTCCTAAATAACAATGCGAAAATTTGTGGATTCCGGCAAGAAACGGCCGCATTCAATTCAACACGTAATTCGTACGTCGTGCCCTCCGCGAATTACGTGACTGCATTTCATTTCCCGTGCACAATGGGCGAGATTTACGCGGATGCATTTTCGCAGAGACGTGAGCGCGCGCGCGCGCGCAACGTAAGTATGTGGCGGCGTAACGCGGTAATTAAGAGTAACGCCCGAGGAAAAAATAAACAAGCTTCGCCGTCTCCTTCGTGCTTGGCCGACGCCATCAAGAATTCACAACGCTGTACCGCGGGCAGAAGCAGGAGAGAAACACGGGCTGGTGCAACGCATTCCATCGATTAATGCACTCACGAGATTGCGATACTCGGCCCTTATTATCCGTGATGGGCCGAGCACCTGGTACGAAGGGAAGAAAAATGGAGATTGATTACGTATCGATTGAACCACGATCGCCTTAAACGTCTTACATGCTCGCCGGTGTGCTGCCGCGGCGTAATTAGGCGAATATATCGACAAGGAAATGCCTCAGAACACTTACGATGGTGGAACGACGTCGTAGTCTGCGAATGCGTACTATGATAAATTAACATGTCGTGCGTCCATCACTTACAGGTGACACGGTTCTTTGCCTACATTTAAAAATAGATTTTTCTGAATAATATTTAATGGCCGCTTAAAGCTAATCTTCAGTGCTGTACGAGAACCCGTAAATGTCGAGTCGGAACGAGACGAGAATTTTGTTCGAGATCGGGACGAGTTCTTCAAAATTTCGGAATTCTCGATTATGTCGAGATTCTCGACAATGTTCGAGATTCTCGAAAATTTCGGGATTCTCGAAAGTCTTGGGATTCTCGAAAGTCATGGGATTCTCGAAAATTTTAGGGTGTTCAGTGCTTAATTACCGTTATGCGACTTGCTTCAAAATCGATCGGAGTAGGAGACATCCGATATTTGAGGTGTTTCCGAATACCACATTATAAAATTTATTCATTCAATCTTCTTTTTTCTACCTTTCGAGACTTTCGCGAATCCCGAAACCTTTTCGGGAATCTCGAAACTTTCGAGAATCCCGCAACCTTCGAGAATCTCGAACATTTTCCAGAATCTCGACAAAATCGAGAATCTCGAAATTTTGGAGAACCCGATCCGTCTCATCTCGATGTCCTCCTGACCCGTCTAGGCCATCGAGATCCATTCATTTTCGGGTTCTCGCACACCCCTACTAATCTCTTTAGGATTTGTGAAACCTGAATGGATTTAAGAAGTAATTATGCTAGCAAACTGGAAATCTGCAGTTTAGTTTACAATGACTAAACTACTTCAAAATTGATCGAACGTGACCGCATCTGCTTCGAAAAAATTGGCAGGATTTTAAGGACATTGTTCGAATCATTATATAATGTGTTCCCGTAGGCATTTTAAACATTTGAACGCTTAAATTGAAGGTGGAAGGTGGCACCTAATGATAAGTACACTTAGGTTTAAAAAATACGAATTCATTTTGAAAAGTTGACGAAACCTGACCGCGTCTGCTTGTGCATAATTCCCACGATTTTAAAAAAATTGTTCGAGTTAATTTTTTGAATGTTTTCCCATAGGAATTTTTAAACATTTGGAGACTTAAATTAACGGTAGGAGATGGCACTTAATAACAAGAGCACTTGGTGTAAAACGAAACATAAAATCATGTCAAAAAATTCAGCGAACGAACGATTTTCAGGAGGTTGTTGGAGTCAATTTTACAATGGATTCCGGTAGGAATTTTCAAACATTTGAGTGCTTGAATTGAAGCTGAAAATTTCGTGTCGAAAAATCGATAGGACACGACCGTTACCTCGGACGAAATCAATCTAATTTAAACAGGACTGTTCGAATCAATTTTGGGATGTATTCCCGTAGGAATTTTCGTACTTCTAAAGTCTGAAATTAAAGCTACAAGATGTCCCTTTAAGATAGTGTCACGTAGATTTCCAAATTTTTCCTCTGATTAAATTACTTAACCCTCCGACAGCGGAGCCTCTATCTATTCTGACCCAGAATATAAAAATTATTTAATTACTCAGTTTCTAGCGATTAAATGAATAACTGTTATAATAGGATCAAAATATAATAGAAAGACTAACATGCCTTCAAGAAGTAGCATCGAAAATAAGTTAAATAAATTAAAAATTGATAAATAAAGCAGTGAGCAGTCCTAAACATCATCAATTATAAAATTTGTAAAAATGGTCCACCGTCCGAGTGTTAAAAGCTAAGTGGTACTCATAGGAAAATTAGAATTTACATAAAAATTCGCAATCTATTTCTAACTCATCTGTTACAGTTATAGAGAAATATAGAAAATGTTTACATTAGATATAATAGTATTTTAGGGAAGCCGTAAGCCAGTGAACTTGACAGAAACTTGGCGATACCGGTCTTCTCTGTAAAGAAGTGGACTTTCGAGCTGACCAAGCTGAATCCAACCCACATGACGATTGAAATGAACTAGGAGTTGGATTGGATCGCTTTCCCGGATGGTTCGTCCCGCGTATCTAACGGTTCGACGGTTTCCATGAAAATTGGAGGGTCAACGAAAACCGCTTCGCGCGTTGTATACCCGTGGAAATGAAACATAAACGTGCCGGGCCAGTTAATCGCGGTGTTTCGGTGATGGTAACGCGGTGTTCGAATTGCGGAGGCTTTGTTGCCACGGTTTACGCACGGTTAATGTTTGCTGACCAAATGGAGTGTGATACGAGCTTAATCGCCGCTGGAACTATAAACATTCGGCGCACTGATCACCCTAAGGAACAACGTCGTATTCTATTACGTTCCAAATTTCACCGCGAATAGCACTGCATTCGGAAAACAACGACATCGCCGACGAGCCAATTACATCATTTGGTTCCAATTTCTGAAAGTGCAAGATTCATTTTCTGGATGAAAAAATACGTTTACTGTAGATCAAACCTTTCTGATTGAAATAGAAGAAGATTCAAGTACTTCGGAAAATTCGGCAATAAATCTCGTTGCATTCGAAGAAACGAGATTCTCGTCGACGAGCCAATGACATTAGTTGTTTTAAATTTTTGATACTCCAATATAAATTTTTGTCGATGAGAAAATACGTTTATTATAGATCAAACCTTTCTAATCAAAATAGAAAATGTTGAACTCGATCGGAGAAATAGTTCCCGAGATAAAAATTCGGCGACAAATCCCGTTGCATTCAAAGAAACGCGATTCTCATCAGCGAGCCAATGACATTATTTGTTTTTAATTTTTGAAACTCCAAGATTAATTTTTTCTGAATAAAAAAATATGTTTATTATAGATTAAACCTGTCTAATCAAAATAGATAATGTTGAACACGATTGGAGAAATAGTTTCCGAGATAAAAAATTCACCAAGAGATCCGGCTGCATTTGAAAAAGCGTGATTCTCGCCGACGAGCCAATGACATTACTTGTTTTTAATTTTTGAAACTCCAAGATAAATTTTTTGTCGATGAGAAAATACGTTTATTATAGATCAAACCTTTCTAATCAAAATAGAAAATGTTGAACTCGATCGGAGAAATAGTTTCCGAGATAAAAATTCTGCAACAAATCGTCGGCGAGTCAATGACATCATCTAGTTTCATTTCCTTATAGTACAAGATTAATGTCCTCGATGAAAAAAATATGTATAACGTAAATCATACCTATCTGACTACAATATAGAAAGAGTCATGTCAGTGCATTGAATAGATCCCGAGATAAAAATTGATTAGCATGGCATGCTCTCGTGAAAATTGAAATCAGAAGTTGCAAAGTTTAACGCTGTGTATTTTATAAACAAATTCGTAGCCTGTAAAACGGTGACTTAAAGTACCCCTAATTTGCAAATTTTCTAATAATATTTAATTTTAGGAAGTACAGTATTGAACAATTTCCAATGGACACCACTTTCAAGTTTCAATAATTGCACTATGAACAATATGAAAGAGAAGGTGGTACATTTAGTGATAGATTGGCCAATTTAAAAATCATACTCATATGACTGCTTTATATGCTAAATCGTTAAAATGCTAAAACGATATCATGGAGCACCGTGCGTGGCCTAGTTTGCTTTTTATCGTTTCGCACTCCCATCTTTCGCACTTCTCGCTCGGAGAATATCGTCACGCAACTGTCTGCGATGCTTTTCATCCGGGGCGAAGAAGTTTTCGCGACGGAGACGTCTCTGTCCGGGACTCGTCCGGCCCTCGCACAAAAGCGGACAATGTTCGGTGAACAAAGGTGCCAGGCTGCCCATCTTCCCCGGAGTGATTCGCAGCCAGCTGCAAATTGAATTCGCAGCGACAATGCGTCCCACCGAATTACAAGTTCGAATTTCGCGGTTCACTTGAACCGGTCGCATCGCGACACCTTCCACCCACGTGTCGGAAATTTCAAATTCCTACGAGGCTTTTAAGACTCTTCAATCATTCAATGGAGAATTTAGGCGAATGTATAAAAAGGATGATAGCTTATCGTGACAAGTAGACTGCGAGTTTTATGCATTTGTAAAAAGTCGGTGCAATGTTAACTTTTAATTACTCGCAGTACTTACAATCTCAAAATTTAAATTTATTGTTTCAAGCATATACGAAGATCTTGGTTACATTAATAAATATTTATTTCGTATTAAATTAGTTGTTTTATTGCACTCAGTTGATTTACGTTAAGGTCATATAAAATTCCATGCGAAAGATTATATTAGAATTGAAACGCGAGTAACTGGAGATCAATTTGTAATGCTACTTTGTTTGCCGATCAAACAACCTTAAGAATTCTTCGAAATCATTGAATGAAATGAAGATTTAATATTAGGCTCCATAATACTGAGTATTCTTTAAATTTTTTTATATCTTACTTAGTCTATATAAACGTTCATTTTTAAATTATACTTACCACCAAGTCTTAAAAGTAACTGTTATGTTATAAAAGTAACAAGATTGAAATTCGATATGTTTCATGGCATTCTTAAAAATAGATTCCGCCATTTTTAAACTGATTTTACTACCAATTTATAAAAGCATCTGCTACGGGCTGGCTTATGAAAATAACAGGATTGAATTTCGCTAATTTCATACGATTCTTAAGAAATGTATTCAGTAATTTTTCATGGAAATAAAAAATTTGAAAAATTTCTGAGAGATACTTTACGTTATGTATTAAAGGAGTAAAGAGGTTAAAAGAGTTTAATATTGTCGATATATGAATGTCTCAGCTTATTAATATTATTAAAGAGACAAAGTTCTAGATGGCGATTGATTTTTGCAATGAATGCAAACAATTTTTGTTCTACGTAAATATCCGCATTCTACTGAAAATTACACCGTTTTACGACTTTCTCCGATTCGCTAAAAAATGAATTCTAATAGTGGAATCGCTGAATGCTGATGAAAATGAATGTAATGGGTGGAAAGCGTGAAACGTGCAGAGATAAAATAACAAACTCAGAGGAATATTTTACTTGTAATAATCACTGTACTGCGAACTGCTTTCAAAAATGATAATTTTTGCTGTCAATTGTGAGAAGCAGAAGTTACACAGTACTTCTAGCAAATAATAATTTTAATATTCCAATAATGTACCAGTATTTTACAATTTTTCCAATGTTCTCACTATTCCGCATTACAGTCACACATTCCTGACATAAACAAAATGAAATCTGATCTAGTAATTATTTTATAAAATTCAATGCATTTACGAATAACTAAAAATTAATTTAATCCTTCTACAGTCTATTTTGATCCATAGTATTAAAATCGTCATATAATTATTCCATTTCTAGTGATTAAATGAAATGAATAGCTGTTGCATTAGACATAACAGAGAGATTACTGGATCAACAAAAAGTACCTTGAAAAATATGTTGCAAAAATTGATAAATAAACCTATAAATAGTTCTTAAGTATAATCAATTGTACAGTTACAAAAATGGTCCGCCGTCCAAGGGTTAGACAATTTAAAATACAAACTGACAAAATTATTTACAAAATCATAGGAAAATTGAAATATTCTCTTCCAGAAAGAACATACAGAGCGACCGAGAACATAATTGCAAAAATCTAGCTTCAGAGAGAGAAGGTTAATGCCTCATGAAGAATTTCATAACTATACTGCACATTTTATACATTTATGACAAAAAGAAATATGTGAAACATAAAGCATCAGAAGGATTTAAAGAATTTAAGATTGTCAATATATTCCACCCATATCAAAATTATTAATGCCAAACGGAAACCTCTATATGGCTCCTGATTTTTACAATTGATCAGGAAAGTTTGTATTTTCCATGGAGATCTGCAGTGTATTTATAAGAAATAATATTTAGGGCAGTGGTGTTAAGGATAATGGGAAGATCCAAGATTAAAAATTGTGCGAGGTAAAGCTGCTCTAGTAATGCTCGGCTAACCGAGCACGCCGAATTTCATTTGCGAATGTTCTGAAGTGAAACGATCCAGCGAATCCGCAAACGACTTCGCGGGCAGGAAGCACGGGCGTATTTCGCGTTAATTTTACGTTGCATCCGGTCGCTACAGCTTCTCGCAGGAACAAAGCTGAAACGGTCGTCCTTAGGTCACAGGATCATCCCTTTCCGGAGAAACAACGGCAGTTTTCAAGACGGGGACGAAGAACGCAGCGTTTCCGCTCGAAGCTACGGTTGCATCCTTTGCCGGAGGTTCATTTTCGAAGTAGAAACTGGCGAAAGTTTTTGCGCGAGCTGCCAGATAAAATCCGAAATTCCCGCGTGTCCTGTCCAAAGTTTGCGATTTTGCAGACTTGCGAACGTTCGCCAGTGTCGAATCGTAGAATTAAAAATTTCCAGATCCATGTTAAATTGGTGCCTGGAAGACTCGTTTGTTTTGTGTTCTTCAAACGGCGATGCTTAGATTGTTTCTTAGATATCATATGAAACTTCTTTATTGCTTAATAGATTTGGATTTTATTTGAACAATACTTATGAAATATGAACACAAATATTGCCAGAGAGGAATTAGAAATTCTCTCGATATAATGTTATGCGTTGTCATTATAAATAACTATGCAGATAGAATTAATTTCAATTTCTTTATGTGAAATACTAAATCTTGGTTGTCGGAAATGGAAGTATGTTGGCAGAGAACATCTCGGAATTGCGGGAAATGTAAATATCGTAGGATTATAAAATTTAAGGTTGTAACATTACAAAATTATAGATCAATATAATTGTACTAAATTGTAAAATTAAGAGAGTGTTCTAGTCTACAATTTCATTTTTTAGGTCTTTTTAAGGATCTTTTTACAACAGAAATATAAGTTTTTTAATATCGATATTTTACATACATATGTACTTATGTTTTACGAATGTTCACCATTTTCTTCAAGTGAAAATTTTCGAAACTTTCTGAATTATGTGTCATTGAACAAGGTTCCTTTCAAAAAATGACACGATTCGAAAAAATGGAAAAAAAATTGAAAAAATCAAAAGGATTCTTGATTAATATGATTGTGATTGCAGTGTTAACTAGAATGAAAAAATTAGTGAAAATTTACAAAATGACGGCACTTTGCATTTTGAATACCGATTTTCTTGACATTTTTCCACGTTTAGCAAACTATAAAAATAAGAAAATTCTCATTCTTTTTGTAATCCTAGTTCACATAACTGTCACAAATTTAGTATGATTGTGACTCACAATTTTTGACTCACGGTTTTTTTATTTCAGATAAGCAGAATGTTCGGAATCGTGTCAGCCAGTTTTTTTATGAAGTCTTGTTCAATGACAAATCGATCAATCTATTTTGATAATTTTCACTTGAAAAAATTTGTGAACCTTCATAAAACAGATATAAATATCTGTGTAAAATGTCGATATTAAGAAACTTATGCCGTTTTTGTAAAAAAATCCCTACAACGATTAAGAAAATGAAATTGTGGAATATTAAAGTTGATGGATTGTAAAATGTTTAAGTAGCAAGGACATAGAATTTTAAGGGCACGGAATTAATCAATGGTAGTATCAGAATTTTACAATTATAATTGAATGGTTGAATTTCAATTCTGACTCATGTTAGACTCCTACCGAATTCCTCAATATAAAATATAATATTGTAGCATTTGAGAATCGTAGATCAATATAATTGTACTAAATTGTACAATTAATTATTGGACTGAATAGTTGACGGATTATAAAATGTTTAAGCAATAAGGACATAGAATTATAGAATTTTGAGGACATGGAAATAAGAAATGATATTACAGAGTTTTAGAATTGTAGAATCGTGAAATTATAATTAAATGGTTGAATTTCTGTTCTGATTTACGTTAGCTTCGTACCGACTCCTTCTGTAAAAAAATGTAAGATTTTAACATTGCAGACTTATAGATCAATATAATTGTACTAAATTGTACAATTAATTTTAGGACTGTAATTTTAACGGATTATAAAATACTTCAGCTGTACAGATACGGAATCATAGAATATTGAGCGTATGAAAATAAAAAAATGGCATTACAGAGCTTGAGAATTGTAGAATTGAATGATTGAATTTCAATTCTGACTTATGTTATGTTCGTACCGAATCCCTCAGTATAAAATACAATGATGTAGCATTACAGAATTATAAATCAATATAATTGTAATAAATCGTAAAATTAATTGTAGGACTATAAAGTTGACTGATGACAAAATGTATAAGCTCTCATGATATAAGTAGAATAGTAGAATTTCGAGCGTATAGAAATAAAAAAGGATATTACAGTGTTTCAGAATTGTAGAACAGAATGGTTGAATTTCAGTCTCAATTTCTTCAAAAAGTTTCTGAAGAAGTTGAGAGGGCTGCGCTTAGAAATCGTTCATTCCGCGAATCGAAGTCCGCGATCGAAGAGCTGTGTTGCACTTCTCGCAGTCCGACTGTCAATTATGAGCAGACATGAAACTTCCGCTTGGAAAGATCTCAAGGTACCATTGTCCGACGGAGCTTCGTTCTACGAAGTCTCGATAACGGTAAGAAGAAAGAATGAGAGACTCGTGACTGCTCCATTCAACAAATTAGATTTCTCTCTTGTTCGTGCGCCGCTTAATACGCAATTCATACATTCGATTTATCCGGAACTTGTACATTGTACAGGCTGTTCCACAAACCAACAATGTTCCGACAGTATCTCTACGAAATTACTGGCAACAGAAACAAATATCAAGTTACTTCAATTTTCAATGAAGAAATTAAACATCGTCGGTTTCCTTTAAAATTCATTCAACCCATTCAATTCTGCGTTTCGACAAGTTTTCATAATTTCAAGCCGACACTGGCAATTCATTAAGACTGTTTTAGCAGGTCAGTATGTCAATCATTGGACCGTGTACTTGAAAATCGGGGAATCAAACCTGTCAATTTATTCATGGATATTACTATAATAAACGTTGCAGTTAACACAATAAAATAGCAACGAATTAACGAATTAAATTGTCATCCGTTGCATTAAATTGTCTCTCGACGAATGTATTCGCATCATGATTAAATATTCTTGCTAGGGATCAACTTGGGTTATTGAAAAATAAGAACAATACTTTACAAACATTTTTAAAAGAAATTACAGTAGTCAACATGCGATAGTAACCTCTGACGAGGTACAGAAATTTATATTTGTCACAATACATATATTCAGTGAAACCGGATTCTATCATGATTTGTAGAATAGAGAGTGGTTGCAGGTTATGTAAAATAAAAATTGTCTATAATAATTGAAAGATACAGGAACTATACGGACAATTATTTTCGTCTGTAATAATTTTGGAGCGTTGAAAAGAATATAATATTATTCTTACATTCCTTCAATGTTTCCACTGTTTTGCATTCGATCTACTCATTTTTGTCATAAATGCATAAAAATTGTCTGTATTAATTAATAGATACAGGAACTTCACAGACAATTATTTCTGTTCTTCATAATTTCATAGCGTTCCAAAAGATACAGTACTATTCTTAAATTTTTTAAATTTTTCCACTGTTTCGCATTCGATCTGCTAATCTTTGTCATAAATACATAAAAATTAATAGTACACTGTGAACTTTTATGCGAAATAAAAATTGTCTGCATTAATTCAAAGATGCAGAAGCTTGAGTGACATTTATTTCTGTCTTTTAGTAATTTTAATGAGCAGAAAACAATGCAACAATATTTTTACAGTCATTAAATGTTTTCAGCTTTGCATTTGATCTACCCACTTAGGTCGTAAACTGGTTCGACGAACGAAGCTGTTTCGATTTTGTAGAAATTTTTGGTTTTGATGTACGTCATTGAACGCGTTGAAACAGATCGGAACACGCAGTGTTGTCATTTTCAGAATCGGTGTGGCTCAGGTAGTTACAGCTCGGTAACAAGCGTAATTACCTTGGTGGCCGTGTTGTTGTATTAATAGCAACATATTATTCCATTAGTTTGCAGCAGTTGATGCCACCGAATTCATAATTGCATTAAGAAACTATAATTCGACCGCCAGAGCACCGCGCTATCGGTTTACCACGCCGGCAAGTTTACATATCGCGGTATCGGTGTGTAATTTCTACCTACAGGTAACGCGAGAGCTAGATTCGAACGGCGCGTGTAACACCACCGACAACAACAACAAGAACAACAACTATTATTCAAAGAACTGTCGAGTGCCTGGCAATGAACGAGCCACCCAAGAGCACAGTATCCATCGATCTTTATCGCCTCGAGCATTTGTAACCGTGTCATCCTTATTTTTCGATTTTCCATATTTTTCTGGTATTATCTCTCTACATTGCGGGACTCAGTGAGGAAATGATGTGTGCGAAATTTTGATGCCAAAGCAACAATCTCACAAAATTCCATAAAATCGAAGCAATTATCTGATCAAATAATTATTGGAAAATTAAAATGTGAGACTGTGAGTAGTCCCTTAACTTTCTTACATTTTCCGGATACTAGCCAAGTTTGGAACAATCATTATATTAGGGTTATGATTAATGTTTAAATATGGACAAATAATTCCCCGTCACCCATGCATGGGTGATACGGCAGTTAACGTGCTAATGGATTCAAACATAACTGTATTTCGTTATTTTGGATATATTGTAAGATCTTAGGAAAAAGGAAGGCACCCCGGCCACACCGGGAATCGAACCCGGAACCTCGCGATTTGTAGTTGATCACAGCTCCTGCACATACCCACGGAACCCTCCGACTTTTCCCAATTTCCATACGGTATTTGGTCTGGGAGGTCCTGATACCATACTCGGCCATCATGCAACGACATTCGGCCTCGAATGTCCGTCACAACGTCATGGTCTCTTTGTGTTTGTTTGACCTCAGCGCCATCAACACATAACTTGCAACTTACAACTCGCTTCGCACACGTGCGACCTCTTCGCTACTCTCGCTTTGTTTTCGTCTTCGTCCGTCATTGTCATTACCGCGCCATCGTGCGGTGATCGGTGTTCCCCCCATCCCGGACGAGGCCCCAAATGTAGGATCTTAGGAAATAGGAGGGGGCACCGATCACACTGGGAATCGAACCCGGGACCTCACGATTTGTAGTTGATCAGCATCTGCACATACCCACAGAGCCCTCCGACTTTTCCCAATCTCCATACGGTATTTGGTCTGGGAGGTCCTCATACCACAATATTATTCAGCATTCTTGAGTAAAAGACGGTGCCTTACATGAACAATGAAGAGATTTACGAGTTACTTTAAGAAAACATACAAAATTCTCAAATTTGATTTACCATTAAATTCATGAAAAATCTGGCAAAGAGGGATACATCAAATCTGGACATATCGATTTTTATGAAATTTTAGTGAGGGGTAATTGTTTGGGATTGGACGAGGAGTCCTGTATGACGCCTGGGCACGGCACACTCGAACAGTTCGCGATCACAGCGGATCGGCGGGTTCGCGGCCGATAGACACATGACGAGCCATCTCCCTGACAAATTGGAAAATCGGGCGGCTAAAGTCGCGCGTGAATCTGACGTCACGCGCGATGAGTCATCGTGTCTCGCGGCAGCGAGTCGGTCGACCGTTGGATTCCGCGAATTGAACAGAATTCTCCGAACACTCGTTCTGCTTGGCACGAATTATCTCACCGCTCAAGTCGCGATCCGTGCAAACCGCTCTCTTTCTTTCCGTAACCATTTCATTCCATTTGTACACCTCATATCGTCTCAGTATTATTTACTTCAGTTCATTTATTGTACAAATTCATTACATTTCATACATAGTAGTGCTGTGACATTCTTTGTTGTTTTTTGTTGAAACTTGTACATATAAGTATGTAGTATAGTACGAAAATAAACGTTACGTCGTTACAAAAGGTGCGCGCCTAATTTTCCTAACGCGCTCCTAAACAGTAGTTTTCAGAAAAGTATTTCACGCGTATTTATCTTCGGCCATCATCCTGTGTTGAAAGGGGGATAGACCTTAAACTTGGTCGAGATCAGTGAAAATAAACGACGTTAAGGGCTGCTTTCGTCATTTCAACATGGATGATGGCCGGAAATAAGAACGTGTCAAATATTTTTCCGAAAAAGTCTCTCACTAAAATTTCATAAACATCGGTGTGTCCATGTAGGTACATAGGTATTTCCCTTTGCCAGATTCAGCTTCGTTCATTGAATTTTATGGTAAATCAAATTTAAAAATTTGGTACGTTTTTCAATATCATACTTATTCGCCTAAGGCATTGAATATGGTTCCAAAAATTTATTTGCCCGAATCCGTACATTGAATAAGAAATATTATTCTGTATACAGAGTGGGGCAATAACTTTGTCCACCTTGAATATTTCCGTTACTTGTAACAATATGAGAAAATGATTTATACGAAAATTGCACGGCATAGAGGGGGAAATATTGCGGTGTAAACATTTTTCATGTGCGTTAAAACATTTCGGAGGTTTCAAGGTCAACTTAATTACTCTATATAGGGAGACCTACTTGTTGTATCATAAATCGATAGAGTATCAAATTCTGCGTAAAAATGTATTTGACCTCTATATATCCTAATGTAATAGTTAACGAAATAATATCGAAATAATTTTTCATATGTTCTCAACATATTCAAGTTTAGGAACATCAGTTCGATAAGCTTCCAGGCACATAATGGGTATGTATTGAAAATTATTTCGATAACATCTTGTTAAATATTACATTCGAACATATAGAGGTCAAATATATTTTTACGCAGAATTTGATACTCTATTGATTCATGATACAAAAAGTAGATGTTTTCATTCAAAGAAACTAAGGGCACCTCGAAATCTCCGAAATGCCTTCACGCACATAAAAAATGTTTACATCGAAATATTTCCCCCTCTATACCGTGCAACTTTTGTATATATCATTTTCTCATATTATTACAAGTAACGGAAATATTCAAGGTGGACATAGGTATTGCCCCACCCTGTATAATCGATTACGCCGTTGCGTTGGCGCTGTAACACTACTGTAGTGCAATGTGAAGTTTGTTCATGTTTATGTGTCGAGGAACCTGCGTCTTTTTAAGTTGAACGACCGAACGTGATTTTCTTTGTTACCGTCGTCCAGTGACGACATGTAAATTTGTTATTGAATATCAATCTTCTATCTTGAATATCCGCCTTCAGTTTACGCAACAAAGCCCTAAAGTCCTGATATTTTACTCAAGAATGTTTAATATATAGTATTTTATTGTCTCCCCTCGGGGTTGCAATGCTCATCCATTACTCCTCTCTTACCTCTACATCTTCCTCCTTATCCTATCTTTAATTTCTAACTTAAACTAACTTACTCTACCTTATCTAAATGCTTACAATTACTATATCTAAAACTTGAGAGAGAGAGAGAGAGAGAGAGAGAGAGAGAGAGAGAGAAAGAGAGAGAGAGAGAGAGAGAGAGAGATCTACAGAAAAAACTTACAACTACTTAAAAAAACTACTCCTTCTCATTCTTTACTCTAATTGTGGACCCCCCCCCCCCTTCCGGTCGCTCCTCAGACATCCCAGCCCCTTCCAACTCCATTCTTTCCCCTATTTTCCTGCTCACCTAACCTTTTACCTTTCGCATTTCGCATTTGCGAAAATGCGAAAGAATGTTTAATGATATTTCCAAAGAAACTAAATACTATTTTGTTTGATAAGCTCATGAAATCATTAAAATTTTAAATCAATAACGAAAAAAAGCGGTTCACATTGTCCGACTGTTTCCAGATTTTACAAATATAATTTTCTCACCGAATCTCGTAAATTAGGAGGGTAAGACCTCTCACCTCTCGTTTTATCCGGAGCCGTTCGAGATGGAGTTGAAGAACGTCAGTCGACTAGAAAATTGCTGAAACACGGAGCTGATTCGATCAAACGCGATCGCGGAATAACGTTTCGCGAGTGTCAATCGAGAAGCTTAAATTGAATTTCGGTTGGGCGGAGCGGCCGTCGCGTCGCGTTCGATTCGCAGAGAGGAAATTTCGTGGAGCCGCGCCTTCGATTCAGTCCCAGAGAAAATGTCCGCTGAACTGCACTATTACTCGTAAATGTAATTGCCCGGAATTGCCCAGGAAGCTCTTGAGGACTTGTTATTTCTCTGGCACAGACTTTCAGCCATTCATCAGATTATGACAACTTCGTTCAAAAGAATAGTACAGTATGTATTAAATGGTAATTCCTACTTTTTGACGCCATCGTTCATTTTTTCCTAGGACATTTGTACGTGTTATGGCAGCTGAAAAACTGGAGGCACGTTTTTCCACGGAAATGGTACAAGTTCAAACGTCTCTGAAAACATTAAAAAGTTTTTCTCGGGAGTGACTTTACCATTATATTGAAGATTGAAGTTTACCCTTTACAATGGGACCTTAAAAATTGATGTACGATCTTTTTTGGTCTTTACATAGACCAAAAATGAGGAACATGTTTGATCATTCTGTACCTGTTTAATATGCGACTGTTGATAAACTGCTGCAAGTTGAAGCACTGTAAAAATGTTAGAACATCTTTTCCGAGTATGAGTTTGCAATGGATTTAAAGATTAGAGCTTTCTCTTCACAACGAGACTTTAAAATTGGATGTAACGTTTTTATTCACTGATTTATGGGACAAAAATGAGGACCGAGTTCGGTGGTGCACCTCCTGTCACTATCAAGTAGGCTGTACACCTTTCATCTAAACCTTAACACCGGATTAGGAATTAATTATTACTGTCACATGTTGAAGACAAGAAGTTATATTAGGATGGAGGGAAGCAAAGGGGTTACAGAAACAGTCAGTATAATAATTAATAGCCTGCGGATGTTTATGCAATTTATAATTTTTGTAAACGGATTTTAAGAAAGTTCAATCAAATAAAATCTTGTTTCCTGTGGTAATAGCCTTTGTAGATCTGAAATAGATTAAAATCGTACAAAACTCTATCGAATTATGTAATCTAGCATTTTTTGAAAATTTTCGGAAACCATAAATGCATGAAGATCCACAGTCTAATAATTACCTAAATTTTATTTTTGCGATTTGAATTGCTTTAATTAAATTACTAGGGGGTTTCATTTGGCAGGTTTTCTGGGAGTTGTAATTCACCAGTCAACGTGTTAATAAAACGATGATAATGAAGATTTCTGAAGCAGTAATTCTGTCGAAAGAACTACAGAATCGGGCGGAAACTCGAGAGAATGTTCTACGAGGGAAGGATAGAGCGTGAAATGAAATCGAGAATGCGAATCGGATGAGAATCCTTGGGCTATCCGAGTGACCCGGTTTCCAGGATCCGTTCGACGCGAGTCGTTCATTAATTGGATCAATTCCCGATTTCGGGGCTCGCAGGACGTTCTCACCAGCCTCTTTGTTTCTTCGTGAGCGGCTCGCAAACGCGATTTGGGATCCCGAAACGGCACGGAACGGCGAGCAGTGCCTGGAACAGACACGTCCGATACGCGGTATACACATAGAGTACTCTGTGCGAGGGGCGGACCGCAAGGCCGCAGACGCCCGTGACAAATCTCGGCTGACTTGCAATTGTAATGTTTAATCAGACGTGTAATTATGTCTACGGAGCATGGTGTGGCAATGGCGCCGTTAGCCGGCTGCCACTTGCCAACCTCGAGACGGATGAAATTTCCTCGGTACGGAAAGTCAAATATTCGCACGAATGCGATTACACGATTTAGCACGGCTCTGCACGGCTCTGCACGGCTCTGCACGGCTCTGCACGCCGTTTCCGGGGCTGCAGTGTAACGGGCGCACTTCCGTCTTCCTATCTCTCTCATTCTCTCTCTCTCTCTATTCCTCTATGTATTTCTCTCTGTCATTCTCTCTTGGCCTCTCTTACTCTTTCCTCGCTCTATTACTCACGAAGTAATAAACGTTTATGAGCCGGCCTGCCAGCGTACCCGCGAACAGACACGAGAGATGATTAGTCAATTAGCGGCACCATTATTTTCAACCCCTTTGCGCCACTCGAATTTTCCCATTGAAATTGTTGGGGTCTCGTAACGATCCAGTCGAGAACTCGAAGATGAAATTGATACTTGGACCGGTTACTGAGAACGTTAGCTGCAACTTCTTTATTTGAGCACGTGTGCGGTCAGTCAAGACTATCTCACTGCACCCTTTAAAATGATGTAACAATTTTTTCCTTCAATTTCATGCCATTTACTATTCGCTCTTTTCTTACATTTGACGTAGTGAGCATATCCTCGAATACGTTCCATCTTGAAATTACTACGTAATGATATTTGGTCCCCTCAGGGTTTCTAATCCTTTTTTACCACTCTCCCTTTCTTCCATTCTTCCACTCCCACTATCGCCTAATTTTTCAGCCTATTTCAGCCTACTATTCAGTGGGACTTACTGTTTATTAACCCCTTCCCGTGCCATTTAGCTCGACGAAACTTGGGCCCAAGCGGTAGGCATCGACGCGCGCTAAACAGACCAGACTGATGCTTGTAAACAGTCGCAATACGAACTACAAACTATTGGTGTGTTTTTTACTTTTTGCCAAATCCATGATTGTTGTGTCGTACTTTCCTCTTCACTACTCTCATCTATAATCATACGCCTTATACGCTTTACGACTGGCACAAACGCGTCACCATCAGAGGATTCGTGATCACTGTCTTCATTTAACAGTTTTGTATCTTGCATTTTGAAGGGGTTTCTTAAATTTCAATAATTGAACTGCTCCGTAACAGCAACGATAAGAATTGTGACTAACTGTCATGAGGTACTGATAGGAACTGACATTCAGTTACGATCGTAACGGTCAAAAAATCAGTCCGCGAGCTCGGCTTGTTATGTTTACGTTTGGCCCAAGTATCTGGTCGCGAGTCTGACTCGCGATATTCGTGTTTGCGCCAAAATCTTCATCGCGAGTCTGACTCGCTGAAGTACGGGAAGTGGTTAAGGTGGGTTCGGAACCACCTTTTGTCAACAACACGCGGCGTATATCTAGGGGGTCTTTAATCTGTTATGTTTACATAGCTCAACCTCTGAGCACGAAGAAGCGAATTCGGATCTTTAAATCTCAACATGCAAGACTTGGAAGCGAATTTTGATCGCTGACAATGGTGTAGGTTATTCAGTAGGTCTTTTAAAAGCTGTGCTTATATTCATCACTTATGGAGCAGTGGAGAAACATGATGCATTACTAATTGGTCATCCTGTAATACACAGGAGGAGCAAAGGAAGTTTCGCATTTTTTTTAGTTTTCTGGCGTACTAGGGTTTCGTTGCGCTGCGAACCCGACTGGTTTATATCAGCGCAACGGCCAAGTCGTGACACTGCAAGCCATGTGACATATTTCGGGTACTCGGGATTTTCCCAAGTAGTATAATCGCAATTCTATCGAGTTTGGTCTTATTTTAATCAGAAAAATTTCACAAATACGTTGGTAAAAGTTCTGTAACGAAAGAATGAAAAATAAAAGTTTTTGTATTTGCGTTATCATTGCAGTCAATATGTAAGACTTTGATCTATGCCGAACGTTGCGACTCTACGCGTCTCTTTCTTTGCACATGCTGTCCTTCTTGCGTTCGAAACTTTCATCGCTTATTAAACAAATAAATATAATCGCAATTCTATCATGTTTGGTCTTGTTTTAATCAGAAAAATTTCACGAATCCGTTGATTACGGTTTCGTAACAAAATAACTAAAATTAATCAAGTTTTATCATTGCATTAGTACTGCTTAACCGATATCCCATCTTGGATCATGTTACATTGTAGCGCGACCGACTGCCCAAGGGGGAACCCCCTAGTAGTGGGGATAAAATTTTCACATCAGCCGCATACCCCAGTGGCGGGCACGGGTGGAGCCCCTCAAACGCCTGCTTCTCCCACCAACCTCTCTTTCATGCGCGAGGCCTGTCCATTGTTCGCGACGGACGAAGCACTTCCTTCCTCTATGGTAACGGCGGATGCTGGTGGGGGACAGTGGGCGCTATGGTAGGGACTGTTTGTCTCAATTGAGACAAAAATGCCCATCCCTGTTATAATGTATTAACAGAAAACTTGGCAAAGTTGCCGATGATATTGGTCCTCACCGATTTCGATGACCTTGAAATATGTTATAAAGGACGATATTCTGAACAAGATGTTTGCAAAACCTGCTGGTACCAGTACATCAGGAAATGGCAATATTTCAAGACCATATACAGGGTGTTCGCGATAATGTGTAGCAGCGTTTGTTTCGTAAACGGTAAACATTAGAGAAAATTGGAACAGGGGGAAGTTGTAGTATATTTTACTAGCAACGTGATAGCTATCTCAAATTTGTTGATAGCTATCTCAAATTTGTTGATAGCTATCTCAAATGAGGCAAAATTGCCCGTCTCTGGCATACCCGAAAGTCACAACATGCGCGAGAACATTGTATCTTTGTTCGGCTCTGAAAGTGTTAAAAAAATTTAAAGATGCTAATATATTCTTTTTCATATATTAAAATGATTAAGTAAACAAATAATATTCTGTTTGATTTCTATACCCTGCAATCGATGCAACCAATATTTATTTTGCATAAAGGTCCGCAGTCTACTCATTACTTTTCCAACATCCTGACCATTTCCACAGTCTCTGAAAAACATTGACGATCAACAAAGATCGGGAAGAGAGACGCAATCTAGCAAGAATTAAATGAATCAATTCTCGTATCCGTTCCCTAGACGATTTCCATTGCTTCTATCGGAATTGCGTTCGCGGGGGTTTGCGAGCGAAAAAGAAAGAGCCGATCGATTCCGGTTTTCAATGGGTCTCCGGGTCGTCGGAGCGTGAAAAATCCACTGGAAAAGCTCGCACCACCGGCCGGTCCAACGGTGGATCGTCGATCAAAACGATCCTCATCCATCTTCGGTCGGGGGGACGTTCAGTAGGTAGCGAGGGCGCGTTTTCCGAAACGAGCACGGTGTAACTTACAAACGATGGAATCGCCGCGCCGATGCTCGGGTAATTGAAATGCACCGGTGACACGGTCGTTTCGATGCCGGGCAGCCGGTCGGCCGATATCCACGATCGATTCTCGTCATTTTCCGCGACGAGACGCGACGGAATTATATTCCTATCGGGGTGGATAGGGGCCGTTCGCTGTTACGGGGACGTTCATTTCGTCCATCCCCGCTCATCTAGTTCATCTCGTTCGTCTCTGGTGTGCGATGCCACAACCGGCATAGGGAATTGCGGTTCCATCGTTTCGCAGACGCCGACAGGGAATCGCACGGGGAAATTTCGACCGCGCGCGCTGGAGTTTGCCGAACGACAACGTTTGTGCATACAGCGGACACCTGTAACGTTATTGCCGGAAACAGGCGATGCATCTGCCGGATGCATTATGCACGGCGTAAGATCCGAGCGTGTCGCCCTCCCGCGACTAGGACCGACGTGTATCCGTCCGAAGACGTCCAGTCTCTTTTCTGTTCATATTTTCGTAGAAGTGCCTCGTGTCGTTTCCTCGGTGAGATTCTGGAATTTTTTTCTTGGAAACGATATGATCGATGTCTTTGAGATTTTATAGTATTTTTCTGGAAAGAAAAACATTTTCTTGTTGACACGAGAATGGTATTTGTTTCGTTTGTTTCATCCATTTCGTTCTTACAGTGACAGTTGTTAGCATTTTGATCTTTTGGAATTTTTTCTTGGCAAATATGTCACCAATGACATCGACTTTTTTAGGGTCAGTAGTTTTTAACATCCTTGTACTAATGCAACGTATTTATTTGGGGGAGAAAAAAATTTCTTTTCTTGACACAAAAATGGTATTTTAATCATTCATCTTTGTTACAGTGGCAACTGTAAGCATTTTGATCTCCTCGAATTTTTTCTTGGATACTACATGATCAATTTTGTAGAAATGTTTTGGGTTGCTTGTGGCACACTTGGACTAATCGAACGTACCTTTTTTAATTCCTACAATTGCATCTTTACGATCGTAAATTTGAAAATTTTTATTGAACATCAAAGATTTATAACTTTGTTAATTTACTGAATGTTCTCATGATATTATCAAGGAGTGTAGTTTAAAGAGAGTACTGTAGTGTATATTAAAAAAATTTCGTAAGTTCATTGGTTTGTTGCATAAGCAGTAAGGTTTAATAAGGAATTGAAGCATTCTGAATTCTTCAAAATTAAATATAAATAATACGTTATTTTCTGCCTGCCCCGAAGTTCTTCAATGAAAATGTCTGCAGCCGTTCCAGTTGGTTCGCAACATCTCGTGTAATACTGCCAAAAAATGCGCGTGTTCTAAAAACTACATTTTAGAACGAAATTCCACAGAAAATACGCAACACGCCAGTTTTCCGGCTCCGATTCGGCGAAGAATTTGAAAACGAACGGTCTGGATCCTGGCGCGAAAGTTTCTCTCAATTAAACGCGGGTCGGAACGCGTCGAAACGCGGAACGACCGCGGAATTTAATTGACATTCTGCCGCGTATAAAGAGACGAGCCGACTGGTTTTGTGAGTCCGATTCCGTGTCTAGTAAAACTGCGATCGACCTTTCGGTCGATCGATCAGTGTATCTCGTAAATGGGTCGCTTTACTTCAAACGATTCCGAGACATCGAATCCGCATGAGTATATCTGGTCGACGACATACGAGAGATAATGCAATTAATTGGGCTGTTCGTACGGTGCGAATCTCGAGATCGACGCGCGGTTGACTCGTGCCCGCTTGAGGTTGTAAATCTTACGCCCAATCGTATGGACGCGTCGATCCCGAAATCACCGTTTGTATTACCCGCCAAATTAATATTGGGTAACTAGTTCAAATGATTAGGGTTACGTGTTAATTCGTGAGATCAGCGTTTCATCCCAGGCCTGCTAGAGGATTCGTCAGTAAGGCTATCCAGCAGGCCCTGCCTTAGACGCGTGCGAATCCGATCACGATGATCCGTATTGTTACTTGCCTTGTCTCGATACGTGCAAGGAAGTAAGTGTTCGTTTCCGACTGTTCGATCGCGACTGACTAGATGCGACTAACTGACCGTCGCGGTTTTCGGGAGGACCCTTCGTCGTATCGTGAAGGCGGTCCTCCATTTCTGGGTGTCAAGACGGTGACACCCATTGCTATGCTGAAGAAGTGCACTGATTGGTTCTGCCGAGCTATGCATTTCCCAATCAGTGCATTTTTGCGGACCTTTAGATCTGCCCTAAGCTAGCCTGTCCTGGGAAAGCATGGGACCGTACGCGACTGCCTCCGAGGGCGAAGTCAGATAACCCGAGAACCGTACTTGAACCGTTCTCGGTCGGGAATGACCTTCGTCGGTAATCGATTTACGACGCGTAATTCTCGAGGAGGCAAGAAAAAACTAGGAAGGCCCGGCAATGGCTCGACTGGTGGTTGCCAAATGTGCATCGGTTCCCTAATCCTCGAGAGCGGCCTCAAGTCACGAAGACGTCATAAATAAATCCGAAATAAGGGACTTATATCTTGTTCTCTTGCGACGGAACAGGGCACTGTGTATATGTAGAACAATCATGGCTTGATACTTTGGTTTGTCAGTTAACTGTTCCTTATCATAGAATTCACCTGATTTTTCTTTATTTTATTGAATTCTTTTCTGCCTTTTCTAGAAAAATCGCTCGAAATTATATCGAAAAACAAAATGCGAATATGTATCGTGAGATTATTTTGAGGAAGCTTATGCGACAGTGAAGGAAGATTCTTAGAATATAATATAGATAAAATGACAATATTAAGATATACAGAGTGTCTCACTTATGTAGAACATCTTAAATGTCTTGCTTATTTTTAGTGATAGGAGAAAATATGTGAGGACAAATGTGTTCGATTTAAGGGCACAAATATTGAGGTCGACAAAATATTTTCTCAAGTTTATATTTTTTAAGATATCATAGGCTTAGAAGATTTTCTGAGTGAGACTGTATGTTTTCGTCATATTGGTATGATAGCTGAGGTCAAGACTAATCCATCGACTTATGATACCATGACCTTCGCATGACCTCGAATTACAAAAAATTCACAAAAATTGGACAATCAACAGAGCAAAAGAACAGAAATTACTTCACCATTTGTATCAATTGCCCAACTTTTGTGAACTGTTTGCAGTTCAAGGTCACGCGTAGGTCATAGTATTATAGGTCGTTTGGTTCGTCTTGTACTGAGCTATGAAAAATAAAAGTATCTTTTTGTCTACTATATTATTTGCCCCTTTGAAACAAACAATTTTGCTCTCTGACATTTTTTTCGATTACCAAGTATAAGCGAGGTATTTTAAATGCTGAACTTAGGTGTGAGCACCCTGTATTAAGATTAAACAAACTAGAATGAAAATATATATAAATAAAAAAATTGGTGTGTGCTTAGACCACATGGCTGAAGTGAAACTTCTTTCTTTAATTTTTTTTCGAATTTTCATTAACACTTTATGACATTTAATTTTCTACGATTCTATTATTGAAACAATTGGCTTGTAATAGCTAAAATAAGATATAAATATTCTTGATTTAATTTTGTCTAAATGTCTTGCAAATACTGCATCGAGAGTTGTTCCTCATCTTGTTGTCGCTTCATTAGGATTACTTACCATTTCCAATCATAATTTACTTCTAAAAAATTCTATTAATAATTTTGATTGTTCCGATGCAAAGTTCGCGTTGAAATCTCCGCTTAGTATCATCGGAATTTTATCATAATCTTTATTAAGCAACGCCGAATCCTCAACCGTATATGCTAATAGAATAGAATTTCGTTCCATCGTTTCATCGCCAGATCGGTTTTACTCCTACCGCGTCGGGGTTTTACGCCTATCGCGTCGATGTTTTGCACCTAACGGGCCTAAAGAAGTTTCACTTCAAAATATAGCTGTATCAATTGACCAATTTATAACTTATTTTGTAAATATGTTTCTCTAAATTATGCTCACAGTGTGCAAAGAGGGAGATTCGAAGAATCTCTTAGTATCCTTTTTCATACGTAATTGATTCAAGCACAAATTGCAAGAAAACTAAAAAATGTATCAACTGGCTCCAAGTCTCCTCTGCTTTTAATCGGCTTTTAATGAAAATGTCCGACCGGTGTTACCGTTGTTAATCGGTTGAAAACCGCAACGGGTTTCTCTGCCAGCGACAGAAACTGTTTTCCGGTCGCTTTCTTGCGGCGTTTCATTCGCCAACAGCGAACAACCGTCCGAAACTTCCATCCGGACGTAGTTCCTCGGCCGTCCGAGCGCTGCCAAACTCGTTCGTCTCTGTCAATTAATGTTTCGACGATCAAAAAAACGTCCGGAACAAGGTTTGCTTGTTTCCCCTCCGTTGAGCGAACACGCTTTCCTCCAGTTTTCTTTTATATCGAGCATTCGCTGCATCTTTCATTTTTGTTTAACCGTCTCGCACTCTCGTCTTCCGTGCAGTTTTATAGGCGTTTCTTCGGAAGCGTCTTTTTAGCGTGATGCTTTACGGTCATTGTTTTAAGTTGCCTTAATACGTGTAATGGGGAGGAAGTTGTAGCCAAGCTCTGCTAGGAAGATTCATTTAAGGGTATTATAAAGAGAATCCCGAATGCAATATCCCCTTTTATGCTCTTTTTAGTGGACCGTACGCTAACGAAGGGATTTTTAATGTTTTAGACGCGCGTGACGCTGATTACGAGTCGCGTTGCATGTCTGACCAGCGTTGACCCTTTCTACTGGGATAGGAACTCGTGGAAGTTGGTCTGAATAATTTAATGGTCGGACGACTACACATTTTATGTGTTTGTACCGAGACCGGAGAGTTTAAGCGTGCTCGAGAGACGATTATTACTGTGATTGGAATAGTCTTTGTACCACTTTATTCATTTGAAATGTTATTAACACTAGATTTACGGGGCCCGTCAAAATGACGGATTCAAAAATTTTTAATTTACGATTATTAAGAGTGTAAGGAGGCATTCGTGAGGAATTATTAAATAGATTTATTTTTTTGTGTACATATTACAATAAAAATCGCTGAAGATCTAAGTAAATACAATTTTATTATTTTTATAAAGCAATGTAAAATAATCAATTTTAGTGCTCCGTAAACCTAGTGTTAAACAGGCAGAATCAATTTTCATCGTTCTCTACAGTTTCTTCAAATTGTACGAGGTCAAACTGAAATTATGTGATTTTCAGTCTATGAGCTACTGTTGACAAGTGTCCGAAATAATGACAGCATATTGCTAAGCTGTATAATTGTTCAACAAGTAGATACATTATATAATAGTGAAATCAAATCCATGTCTCAAATCATAGTTGATTGCAGCGAGTATTTTTCAAATGTGCTTCCTATTTTCATTTCCCTTTATTGTTTGTAACATAGGAATTTCTAATTTTTCCAAGCAAAATTTATTCTAAAAATGTAATTTTTTTAGTTGTATTGCAATTTTTATGATCGCTCCCCAAGTGGAATCAGTGGAAATTAATCAGACACTGGCACACTCTAATCTCGTATTCCCTTCGGCGAGTATTTTTCACATGAAAAGTGTGCTTCTCATATTTACTCCCTACTGTTGTTTTTAACATAGGAATTTTCAGTTTGCTTAGCACAATTTATTCTTAAAAAACGTCGTCCTTTTAGCGAGTGTTTTGTTCCAATTTTCGCGATTGTTCAACAAGTAGAATAAGTGGATGATCAGACTGATCAGACTAATTCTAATTTCGTATTTACTTATAGCGAGTATTTTCCGAATGAAAAGTGTGCTTTCGATTTTCATTTCTTACTGTCGTTTGTAACATAGAAATGTTTCACTTTTGTTTCAGCATATTTTCAAATAGAACTGAAATTTTCGGAGTCTTTCGGTGGTATTTTGTGCCGTATATATTATGAAAAGTTTGCGATTCTTAGCGAGGGTTATTAGAGAAGTTTTGAGGTCGGGTAAGCCCGGATTTCGTGGCGTTTTAACAACTTTGGTGGCGGACAGGTCGTCGCGAAACCCAACTTGTTTTTTCGGTAACGTCAAAATGGCGGCTGGCCTCTAATTTAAATCAAGAGCGGCTTGGAAAGGTATCTCGTTAAGTTGTCTGATTACGGGAACTACTCCACTTCGCGGGGTAAAAGTTTCTCACGTCCGTGTGTCCCGTCATCCCGCTTTTCCATTTCCTGGACGACGACGTATCCTAGAATTTCCATCTCGAGTGTAAATATACAAAACCGGAAACGTAAATCTCCGTGCGGATGGGCCACCGTCTCTCCACGCGTGAAATATTTCGTTTCTGATTTGTTCAATCCGAAAGGAAAACCTGCGAGCCAATTTCGAGCCAATTTCGAAACAGTTATTAACAACTTTCTGCGCTGCAGAATTCTTTGGAACGAACTCTTTGCTCGGCTCTTTGACTCTGCCGATATTCCGTCCATCGGGCAACGAATGTAAACTTCCTGTCAAAGAACGCGCTAAAATCCTTCATTCACCGCGGAACAAAAAGTCCAGAAAATTCATAGAAATATAGTGGGAAGTAAAACTTTTCAATTTCTGGGTTACAATGCGAAAGGTGCATAAAATAGATTTTCTAATAAAAAGCGGAGTAAACAAATCGTTCCTTCAATGATAACGCTATTTTAGATTCAAAGAGCACCATTTTGCAGGAAAATTTGCGATATGACAAATGGTTGATCGATTGTTGTCCTAAATTGTACAGCACGACTCTATAAATTAATTATATACAGGGTGTTCACGCTATTACTAGCCCGTGTTTTCCTTGAAAATAATAAATATTAGAAATAAGTGATAGAGAAAAAAGTAATACTGTTTTTGGTAAGTAACATAATGGCGTATGTAATTTTCTTGTGTTTGCAATATTTTCTTAGAAATGAAGGTGACCTTCAATTTTTTATATGAAATGCAATATATTTTTTTATATCATATGAAAGCGTGTGTCAAGACAAATTTATTCGTATACAACACAATGACCTTCAAGGTCATACGAGGTCAGAAATGACCGCAAAATTTTGAATATTTCGTACGTAATATTTCGTAAAGATATCGTTCACGATACACAGCGCACAGAAATGTCAACGACTTGCAAAGGAAACTAACGCAATCATGTGCATTAATATGTCGGACAACATTAGAAGAAGTTAACAAGAATTATAATTAATACAGCCGAAATTTGTAGTCATGCACAAGGAAGTTATATTGAACATTTACTATAACCTTGTCAATAAAGTATACTTGTAAACGCATTAGTACGAAATGTTCAAAATGTTTCTTCCATTTCTGACCTTGTATAATCTTGAAGGTCATTGTGTCGTATACCAATGAATGTGTCTTGACACACGCTTTCATATGGTATGAAAAAATATATAGCATTTCATTTACAAAAATTGAAGGTCACCTTCATTTCTAAGAAAATAGTGCAAACACAAAAAAACATTACATACGCCATTATGTTAATTACCAAAAATAGTATTACTTTTTCCTCTATCATTTTTTTATAATATTTATTATTTGCAAGAAAAACGCTGGCTACCCTGTATAAAAGAGGGAAACAAAGATTCTAGGCTATCGCTAAAAAAGTTCTAAAAATTGATAACAAACAATTCTGATGGGGGATTTATAGATCATACAAATACTTAGTTGATTATCGTTGTAACTTCGTAGCCATCACGCCATAGGTTTATGAACTGTTTTCTGTTCCAACAAAAAGACGAATCCAACATTTTATTATCCCACTCAAATGATTTCTCTGTAACAATTCTACATGGAACATCATAGATCTGACAAATGCGTAATTACTCGAAATTTCTGATGATCGTGTTGCAAGTGCATAAAATGCATTGCTCGTCGAAGAAGGTAACGACACCACTTTCTAACGAACGAAAAAAATTCAAAGAATTCCCAAACAACTCCGAAGGACATGCACAGAGGCCGATAAATGTTTGTTTGCACTACCGGTCTGAATCGAGCATCTGCATCTTTCCTCGAACTGTATTTCCCAATCGCATCCATACTTCGTCTGTTGCCAGCTCGCAATCAATGATCTCCCTGGCTCAGGATCCTCGGCAGGAAGTTTCCGCTATACCGGTACTTTTCGCAACACTTTGTGTTCATGAGAGCGCAATAAGGCAGCCTCTCCCTATTCGATCTCGCGGGACAAAACATCCGAGAGAACTCGATCGAAGTTCAAACCTTGGCCAGACACAATAGAGTCTGCCTGGCAAATGAGGACAATCCTGTTAAGGGCGTCGAGTGTGTCTGTGCTCCTCGACAATAATACGCGAAGCTGGATCTATCGAATTCTGTACCTGGCTCTGCGGCAGCATGTGTAAACCTTGCTTACACATAACCTCATTACTATGCCGCAACTGTTCATACTAACGTGGAGGATAGATCGCATTAACTTGTGTTGCCACTTTCGTTAACCACTTGCGTTACGATTTATTTTACGATTACAGCGATTAGAATTTCTACAATTTCACATTGACTTTTTGTCTGTACTTTCTATGAATTGAAAATTCAATTTTGGGAATCTCAAAGATATTATAATGCAGGGATGGACAGGGTAGAGGCCCCTCAAACGCTTGCTTCTCCCACCAACCTCTCTTTCATGCGCGAGGCCTGTGCATTGTTTGCGACGGACGAAGCACTTCCTTCCTCTATGGTAACGGCGGATGCTGGTGGGGGACAGTGGGCGCTATGGTGGGGACGGTTTGTCTCAATTGAGTCTCATTTGTCTCACCGATTTCGATAACCTTGAAATATGTTATAAAGGACGATATTCTGAACAACTTCATGTTTGCAAAACCTGCTGGTACGAGTACATCAGGAAATGGCAATATGTCAAGACCATATACAGGGTGTTCGCGATAATGTGTAGCAGCGTTTGTTTTGTAAACGGTAAACATTAGAGAAAATTGGAACAGGGGGAAGTTGTAGTATATTTTACTAGCAACGTGATCGCTATCTCAAATTTGTTGTGTTTTTAATATTTTTCTAAAAACAAAGGTGACCTTCATTTTCTTAAATGGAATGCTACATATTTCTTATTTACACCATATGAAAGCGGATATTCAGACGAGTTCAACCATGTAGTATACTATAGTCTTGAGGGTTGTACGAGGACAGAAATAAAAGAAATAATTTTAACATTTCAATGTGACTTCCATTAGCAAGAATGCATTTCTGAGTTCTGCTCACCACACTGCTGGTAGTTTCTACCAATCTTGCACTAGAAATCTTACATTCATTTCTATTATTTCTGCCCTTGTATGACTCTGAAGACCATAGTATACTACATGGTTGAACTCGTCTTAATGTCTGCTTTCGTATGATGTAAAAAAACATGTAGCATTCAATTTAAAAAGACGAAAGTCACCTTCGTTTCTAGAAAAATATTAAAAACACAAAAAATTGTATATTGCTATCATCTTGCTAGTAAAATATACTACAACTTTCCCCTTTTCCATTGTTTCTAATGTTTGCCGTTTACGAAACAAACACCGGTACAAATTATAGCGAACACCCTGTATACAATGACCTTGAAGACGCAGGCTGGAGCACTTCGTCTACAGTGTGCTGTAATACATTTGTGGATTAATTTCAGGTCTTCTCTGGAACGGATCTGCAAGGTGAGGAATCTAAAACAAGCCACCTGAATACCTCGGTTACTATTTGTGATAGAAAAAAATGTGCCGAACGATACTTGCTTGGGTTCGAGGGTGGCATAATCTCATGTTAATACTTGTTTGTTTTTATTGATGGACGCATAGTGGACACATGACGGTCAACTCAGTTTTTCAAATGTACTATCTGATAGAGCATTTTGAAACGCGTACAGTGACCTACAACTCCAGGTCATTCATAGTCGTTGAAGGTCAACTTCGATGGAAGATATTCAACGAGACTTGAATGACCTTGAGTCGTAGGTCACGGTGCGCGTCTTAAAACGGCCTATTAGATAGTACATTTAAAAAACGGAGTTTACCTTTATATGTACCGTACGCGTTTACCAACACAAAATACTATCATCGGAGATTATGCCACCCTCGTGCCCTAAAAAGGTTCGTTTAACAAATTTTTTTTCTGTCACTAATAGCAACCGAGTTATTCAGGTGGCAAGTTTGAGATGTCTCACACTGTACATCTCCTTCTATTCCTATTAATTGTTATTAGACGATTCTGATGAAGAATTACGAACGTTTATGTATACAACATTTTTTTCCTGGCACTGATGAGTGAAGTTTGTTGGACTACTGTTCAAGTAGTCCATGTAATTATTGCGTGCTAACTGGAATAGTCTTTGGAAGGAACGAGTAACGACTTTTCTGTCGATTACACGTCGCTGCGAAGTCGTTGGCAATTCTAGAGAAGGCTACAAAGAGGTATTTCAATTCCTAACCCGACTAGCTTCGGACTCAGTGGATTTTGGCTCCCGTCAAAGCCACGGTTTCTCTTTGTGAGATTTTACGAGGACACAGAAATCTTCGTTCCCGCATGTATTACCTCGACCACGGTGAGTCAAGAGTTTCCGTGTCACAGTTGCGACCAAGAGTCAACTTACGAACCCGCTGAACCGTGGCCCCGATTCGCTGAATAAACTTAGCTAACGAGAGACACGTGTTTGCTGCCCGACAAATCGGGGAAACTCGACTCTACCAACGAAAACATCTGCCAGCTGACGAAATGTAAATATGTTCGACTTCGGTGACTTGCTAAACTCTCCATCGACGGCGGAGCCCTTTAAACGTTCTCCACACTTTAGAGACACAGACAAACTTTGTTCAACGATCTTTTGATTTATGGTGGAATAAGTAGATTCAGACAGCCTCCGATCAGGCAAATAGATTTGTACACAATCTGTTGCGTCGAGTCCGCGAGCGTGATTGCCGCAGACTACTTATGCGCGGTAGTAAATTTAGTAAAATGTGTCAGACTGATTTTGGTAATAAGTAACTATATTTAACAAGTTGTATAATGTTGTCGTGCTGTGCTCCGTTTGAAATGCTATTGTATAGGTGTGTTGTTTAGCTGCGTTTCGCTTCGATTCACTTGTTTCAAATGAACATGTTCCGCCGTGTCGGGATAGAATCGCTCTGGGATACTGTATTAATTCCTTTTATTTTACCACGTTTTTATTAGCTCGCTTTCTTGTTTGTTTGTTTGTTTGTTTGTTCGGTACAAATCTTGCAATTGATTTTAAACTATCTTCCCGATGAGCTAGAAACTTGAAATTGGAAACGTAGCTCAGAACTGTATGACAATGAAGTATTCAAAAAAAAATTTTTAAAAGTCTATCCGTTTAAGAGAAATAACAATTAAATATTTTTACCGTTATTACCGTTACACCGCTGTCATCGCGTTCAGCGATCCCCACTCCGCGCGACAACGCTCTCTACTTTACTATGCGTACGGACTCGTCCCCACTCCACGAACCCACTTCGCCCCGACGGAGCTCGGTATATGATAGACGATCGGTAGGACATCATCGCTTTGTTTACCAAGTGAAAGAACCGTTACACCTTTCTGTTATAATTTCATCAAAATGTTTAAATTCAAATTTTTATTCAAACAGTTTATATCATTTGCGGAGCAATAAAATTTTTAGTGATTTAGGTGAACTATTCATGCATCAAATATCTATTGCATGCGCCTCACGTTTCTCGTTTTAAATCTTACAAGTATTTTCACAGCTATTCAAAATTCGCAATTTCAAATTTTTATTTTTATTTTCAAATTATTTTATACTTTTTAGTCCGTTTTTTAAAAATTATTTTATACTTTATAGTCCATTTTATTTTTATTTTTTTCAAATTATTTTTTTTTATTTATTATTGTTTTATACTTTTTAGACCGTTTTAAAAACGTGGTATTTTTAAAAATTTATTTTTATTTAAATAATTTTTACTTAATAGCTTTCCACGTGTTCGCTTCCCTTATCAAATTATTTTCTTGCACATTCGCTTGCCTCTGCTTTGTCTCGCTCGCGTCTCCTTTATTATTCTTTTGTCTCTCTCTCTCTTCACGCATACTTATTCTTTCTCACTCTCTATTTCTTCACGCTCACTTCACGCGTAAGGATTCATTCTTTCTCTCTCTTTTTTCACGCTCACTTCACGCGTACTGACTCATTCTTTCTGTCTCTTTCTTCACGCTCGCTTCACGCGTACTTACTCATTCTTCCTCTCTCTTCTTCGCGCTCACTCGTTTATCTCACTCTCTCTTTCTTCACGCATGCTCGCTGCTCGCGTGCCGCTACAAGCGTTTCAAAATGACTTATATCAAGTGAACTTTCTTCCAATGAGGACGGTGTGACAAATGTCCGGTATTTATACCTTTTTGGTATTCGCGTAGCGCACCAATCAGGTTCAGCTTCGTTTGGTCGCAGGTAATTGCGGAGGGTGACGCGCGTGGTCGCTGCGTCTTCGGTCGCAGGGTGTGTTTTTTGGCGAATGTTAGTTATTGTCAGAAGTATGAAGGAGTGTTGGAAAATACATGTTATTCAGACACTGAACACAATCATCCAAATAGAATATACACAAATACGATAAGTACAAATAGATTTTTTTATATTTCACTTTTTCTGAGACGTCAGGGTTTTCTCAAAGTCAATGCATCTTCTTTTCAATATCACATTGTTGCCGAAGGAAGGACGACAAACTGAACGACCAATAATATGATAACCTCGAGGTGACCTTGAAAAAACTCAAGGTCACATTGATATCCCAGAAAAAATGAGATATAAAAAAATAAAATTGAACACATTCTATGCGTCCCTTAGAACGCCAAATAATTCATTACAAAGTGTTTCGATACGAACAATAGATACCGAGGTATACTGTTGTTTTAAAGCAGTAGGTTTATATTATGTATGACCATTTTCCAAAGTTCGCTACAAAATATCTCGTAAACTAATGATTTTCGACATAAATAGCTTCACATTTTTCTATACAGACTACCGAGCTGCATCGATCAGTGCATTAAAAGATATAGGAATTCATTAAAAAAAAACGTAGGGTACCTTCAAGTGACCTCTACGCGTCCATTTCCAGAGTATCCCAAAAATGTTGTACTTCCTCTTTAAAATTAACTTTTTTCTTTGCGCAAAAGGTTCTTCCCGGCATTGTTAAGGAGTTATTAACTAAAAACACGGACCAATCAAAGTGCTGCTACATCGAACGGATTCCGGATTAGCAACAAGTCGCGTTGAATGAGGCGTTGGCATTGGCCGAGCCGGAATCCGTCCGCTGTAGCAGCGCTCTGATGGGTTCGTGTTTTGTTGTTAATAACTTTTTAACAAGGCCGAGAAGAACATTTTCGCACAGCAAAAAGTTACTACAAATGACCTCATAAATCGCCCCGTTCAAGGAAGTACAACAATTGTGAGACACTTTGTATAGAAAAACGATTTACACCAGATTGTTGTCCCCCCGGAATCGTTCACTTCTTATCGGAACTATTTTTTTACACAATACATACACTGTGTACAAGCAATTTGCACTTGTAGAATAAAACCGGTCACCGTGTGGATCGAAAATCGTGTCCTTAAATCACGGTCAGGGTGGTTCTTGGGCGGAACGTTCACCCTCGGCAGGGTTGATCTACGTGATCACGGATGTACATCGAGTTATGGGGTAGTACCTGTGTCCCGGCAGAGATATTAGTTAAGACGATTCGACGGGAAGTTCGTCCTGATCGAGTTACCGGGGCTGGCTCGATGTTCAAGTTAATCGTAATTCTCCAAGGAGAGTCGGCCGACGAGGCCGAGTGGCTGACTGATGGAAATTACGTACAAGATAATCGAGCTTCAAAGGGATGTAATATGTAATACCCGCCCGCAATTTCGAGGCCTGTGGCGCACCGTTCGGCCAAGAAGTTTCGCGAACACGTGCTGCGCTGCTAGATTATACTTGTGCACGTGCATTGTGGTTGCGTTTAAGTGTGAACAGATCATTATCTGGCTTCGTTGCAACTACCACCGTTGTTCGAACTCAACCTTCCCAAACCACTTACGTTATTGCTGCCAAATCTTGCAGCTACATTCATGGGTACTCATCTTATTAATATTTAAATTGTACCTTCACATTTTCCTCTTATAACTGTAAAATCATACAGATACTTTCATGCGAATTTTTAATCCAATATTATTAATAGACTGCGAATTTGTATGCAGAATAAAAATTGTCTGAATCGATTGCATTGCAAGCGACAGGAGCCAATTCAAAATGTCCTGCTCCCTTCAAAAATTTTCTTCGGTTGAAACAAACATACTCAAATTTTTGTAAATTCTTCACTCTGTGAAATTTCATCTACTCAGATTTTCCATACATGTATCAAATTCACAGTTAATTAATTTCATGATCCATTGCGGATAGAGGTTGAGTCTTCAATACAAGCAAAAAGTTTCGTTGGTGCTTAATTCAATGTAATATATCCTGCAGATATTTTTCCAAGGGTATTGTTGAGTATACAGTGAAACAATTCGTCGACATTTCCACGCGAGCCAGTCGTCCCATTGTCTCCCTACAAAATTCCGCGCTTCATTTCCACCGGTGCGCGAAGAACAAAAGGTTCAATCAAATCGGGGAGAGAAACGATACGGTCCGACGCAAAGCTCGATTCACCCTATCGTACTGTTTCTAATTGATTGCGCTGGGAATGCTTTCGGGTTCATCGTAGATTAACAGCCGTAAAACGCGACTCGGTTGGATAATTCGACGTTTAAACGGCGCTACGTCCAAGCGTGCGATCCTGGCCTAATAGCGGCAGAAGCGAGAGTCGCTAAGTGCCCGATATCTTTTAATCAACCAGCCGCGTCCGACACAAATGAACCGCGACAGTTTTATCAAACGCTATGCAACAGGAATTTCTCCCAGATATCTATATACATCTTTCTCTCGATAGTCACGTATTAATAAGCTTCGTAACCACAATGTCTACTCTCTCATTACGTAAAATGCACTAGGTTGTATTTGAATACGCTAGAATATACATGAAGAACCTAGAATGTACCAGAATATATACACACTACCTTAACTGAAAGAAAATATATCTAAATATACTATATTATACAAGTCAACGAACATTGCCTCGCTGTAAAAACCGGTTCTCGTCAAATAAGTAGGTTTTTATTCTTTTCTTTTTCCTACAAAAAATCCAAAACATGAAATTGAAACCACAACTGCAATAATGTACAAACGCAATATGAATATTCAGTTAGAAATATATTACATATTTAATATATAATGTAATTAGACGTACAGAAAGACATAGGAAGTAGATCATTGTAGGGAGACAATGGGACGAGAAATAAATCATTGTGATAGGGACTACAGGAACAGACGTTAAAGTACAAACATATATGAGACTGTTGTTGTTATGTATTCTTTGTTAGTTACTGTTATGTAAATGAAGAGCCTTTGAAATGAATGGTTCTCGTCAGATCACCGAAGTAAAACAACATTGGGCACGGTCAGTACTTGGATGGGTGTCCGCGGTCAGTACTTAGATGATTAGTGACCGCCTGGGTATAAGCCCCGGGGGTGACCTCCTAGGTATACGCCGCGTGTTCTTGGCAGATGGTGGTTCGGAACCCACCATAATAAACAGTGAGTCCCGTTGAAAAGTAGGCTGAAATAGGCTGAATATTAGGCAATAGGGAGAGTGGACGAAGTGGAAGGAAGGAGAGAGTGCAAGATGGGGGACAGTGGTAAAATGAATTTGAAACCCCTGAGGGGACCTATCCCCCTATCCTACATTATACCACAATGTACTGAAATATGCTATAATATAGTAGAATAAATCGAAATGTGCTAGAATATACTAGAATAAATCAAAATGTACTAGAATATACCGGGACTCTAGTAAAATATACTAGAGTATGATAGAACATACAAGAATACGCTACAATATTCTAGAATATACTAGATTATTCTAGAATATACTAGAGTATACTAGAATATACTATAATATGCAAAAACAGATCAAAATATAGTAGAATATACCCGAAGATTCCATAAAATACACTAGAATATACTACAACATACCAGAAGGTACAACACCTCACAAGAATATAGTGCAATATACAAAAATAAACTAGAACATTCTAGAGTATACTGCAATATACCAGAATGTACTGGAAGGTGCCAGAATATGCCAGAGTGTGCCAGAATGTGCTAGAATGTACTAGCTTTTACCGGCATGTACAACATACGAGAATATTCTAGAATATATTACAGTATGCTAAAATGTACCATAATATACATGCTACAATATACCAGCCTGTACTAGAATATACCCGAATGTACATATTCTAGAATATTCTAGAATATAGTATAATACACTAGAGTGTATTAAAATATGCTAAAATATGCTAGAATATATTCGAATAAAAAAACCGGAAGGAAGTAGATTTCTCTACTTCCTATGACCTTTAATGACCTTATGTAATAGATCGTTGAACTCGTTTTAAGATCCTCTATCATGATACGGAAGCAAAAACATACCGATCCATTTTAAAAAAATGGAGGTGACCTTCAAATGTCCGAAGTACCTCCACCTGCAAAAAAAAACTATCGCCACCGAATGTCAGCAAATATTTCTGTGAAACTTATAGTTTCGAAGATATCTGAGGTGCTAATAGTTATTGCCCCTCCCTGTATACTAGTATACTACAATATACCACAATATATTAGAAAATGCTAGAATATGCCAGAATGTAACCTAGATCAAAACGACGGAATCCAGCGATCAATCAAACGAATAAATGCAGATGTAAAATGGCGGAATGCTGGGCCGGTCGCAGTATTCAAGCGGTTCGGATGGTCGACGCAGACGTTCTCCGCGAAATTCAAATGGGTCAGGTTTTTGTTTTTCATTCGGTGGCGTTAAGACGTCGAGTCGAGGATGTTCTCCTCCGTCGTCCGGTTTTCTTCTTCTGGCTGTGTTATTTGATGTGGGTCAGTGGTATTATTTAACCGGAGCTGTGTCTGCGACAGAATTCGACCAGCTCCGCGTTGCCCTCCGTCGCTCGGACTGAATCGGACACGTATTACCGAAACAACGCTTAAACCTCGTCCAGTTTCAGTCGTTAAACTTCGAACCGCACTCAGCCAGCTTTCAGCGGCGTGTTTGCATAGAATGGGCGCGCGCTGCAAAGCCGCGAAACACGCGCGCCCCTATACCATCCAACAACCCCCCCCCCCCCGACGAAAGTCGGTTTGTGGGAAATTACGGGGACGGGGTTGATTCCAGTGACCGATTGTTGCTGGACTAAGTCGATAATTGTCCCGCGGAACGTTGAACGTTTCGGAAATTTACAGGGACCGGATAATCCAGTTTCATTGCTGTTTATCAGTTTTAACGACAGACTTACGGATTTCGTGTAAGGAATCGTGGAAGGGTTGGAAAGGAGCCCTGGAGGTTGATTTAATAAGGAAATATCTCCGATGCTGGATTCACTAATAAGCAGGAGAAACCACGTGGTTAGGTCACTAGTAGAAGGGGGGCACCGTAGGAATTTTCTGAATTTTACATCTTGCACATAGTAATAATGAAACTGCGGATTTTTATGCTAAATAAAGATTCTCCACACTACCTTAACTGAAAGAAAATAGAATTCCTTTCTTAATACCTTCAATTGGATGAAAATAGTGTAACAAAAATTCTAAATTCTTTTAATATCTTCACTATTTCGTGTAGCTCCTATTAATGTGTGTCATAAAATCATCAAATCCGCAGTCTAGTAATAACCCTTTGCACTTGGAACTATTTTAACTACAGAACCAAAAATTAATTAACGAGGAGACGAGAGCGAGTGCATCGCGACGAAGAACAGGGAGTCTTCAGCTGAAGATTGAACGGAATGGTTCGAGTGCATTGTACGCGTGTATTCAATCTTCGTTATTAAATTCATTTTTATACTGTTAAAAGACGAGTTAGACCGTTACTCAGTCCCAACCCTACATACATCTTCACATATGACGCTCCAATACTGTCTTGCGCATAACGCTTAAAACAATCTTAACTTAGCAAACTTAACCTACAATCTAGATTAATTAAATCTACGTTGACTATCTTCAACAAGTAGCAAGCGAGTAAAACTCAAAGTATTGTTAAAAACACTTTTTAGTGAAATTTTCGAAAATGTCTAAGAACTCGTACAGGTCTACCCTATATTGTGTTGAAGTGATCCCGTATAAAGAGGCCGCAAAATCTTTTAAGTGCTTAGGGCCTCTGTATTTAATGCGGCACTGAAGATGACGTACTTTCTATCAATTTTTAGTACGGGCTTTTTCAGATCCCAAAATTTCGGGTCGGATCAGATTGGATATTTTTCGAAAGTTGCCGAAACTTTGTCCGACTCACAAATATGTTAAACTCAATCCAGATCCCGATATTCCTTCGGGATATTTGATTCGAAACATAATTTCTCAAACAAATCTTTTCACTAGATAGGATTTTATATTCTTACCGCTCATTTGTCGCAATTCTATCATTCATTCATTGACTGCAATTCAATTCATCATTGCAACAAATTATTAATGTTAACTGCGATAAGAGATAAATGCTTTAGGAACTTTAAGGGTACTTTATTTAGCATAATAACGTGTGAACAAAAATTTGTATGACAATAAAATTATGATAAATACAAAAAAAATAGAGCAGCATCGAGATCCAAATAAAAAATTTTTCTATCGCAGCTTTTTAATGTTCGGAGCTGTCTGAATTTTATTCGTTGCTTGTCAAAAAATTTAATAGACCGATCTCATTTCTGTTTCATTCTTTTTTCATGAATTGGGCCAGGACAATCTATACATCGCATTGTTTATTTCTAAAAAAAATATTAGCCCGGAGCGAGGAGGAAATCTATGCCGGTGGTCGACACAATTTCGTTGAAAATTGGCGATACCAAATTTCCCAGCGGCGAGGCTAGCGGTCAGCGTATATCCCGAAAATATTTTTAATTATTCGAACTGAATTTTACAATCCTTCCGCTTTTCCTGTTCCGCGTTTTCACTCTATCATCAATACCAACAAACCTGGCCGATTCCATCGCAGAAGTATAGGAAGAGAGAGGTAGAGGGAGAGAGGGGAGAGAGAGAGAGAGACAGAGAGAGAGAGAGAGAGAGAGAGAGAGAGAGAGAGAGAGAGAGTCTCGTGCACGTGCACGTGCGACGAAATTAAACTGCCGCTCGTCAAATAGGTCGAACACAATTAAAAAGAATTGAATTTCCAGGCCGCTCCCGCGAAACTTACAGGAACAGACCCCGTGGACCGTGGACCGTCCGAATTCGGTTATATTTCCTCTGTTCGGTACCGTGGCCGTCGCTTTTTCGATTCATTCCCTTCCGGAACGTGAAACGAAAAAATCAAACGGTCGCCTCGGACTGGACAGGCTTTATTATTTAATAAAACCCGTCACCCGGCCCGTGACAATTCGGCCAGTTGTTCGACGTGCCCGGGAATATCGACGATCGCCAGGGATCGAGATCTTTAGTTTCGTTTCGACGTACTTCCTCGCAACTAAGCTCGCTCTCAAAAAGACAAATTTGCTCGGCAGCCAGCGCCACCCTTGCCACATTGCAATTTTATCGCGAAAAAACGGATAGCGTACACCAAAAGACCAAAGTTATGGGTATGAGTGTCGCAAAACTGCAGTTAACCCGCAAATTATGGCTATGCCCGTGCTGCATACTTTCATTAATATAAAAAGAAACATTATTAGTACGGACTGTACTGAACCATTTATTTGTTAATTCTTCAGTAATACGTTCAACAAAAAGTGACTTTACAATCTAGATAATATGTAAAAAAAATGGTAATAAGAAATAATTAAAAAAGAAGTGCGTTTCTGGGTACGATTTTCAAACTAAAAGCTTGCGGCAATGGGTTAAACCGTGATCGTGTCACGGGAATTACTCACAAAAAAGTAACTAATTTAATAACAATGGCACGAGATACTGTCGACCGGTGGTTTAAACGTATCGCGAACCGCAGTAAGAGGATACGGAGTCGGGGAAATTCAAAAAGTCGTGCTTGTTTGAACTCAAACCCAAGACTGTCTGTTTATTGTGCGGCGTCTTTTTATACATGTCTCTTATCAATGGTGTTACCAGGCAGCTCTAGACAAAGGGGCGATGGTTGTCTTCGATCGATCGCGTGCCATACGTCGCAGGTGTCATGTGCGAATACGCGTTTTGATAAGACGGACCTCTCTGGCCGCGGTGTCGCGTGCGGAATCTGGCTATTATTAGCTTCTTGGGAAAGTATTCTTCACAATCGAAACAAAATTTCGAATATTTTCAAAGTCGAGTTGCGAGATTTCCATGTTGCCAGATTTCACGAAGAGTTTTATGTGGGGGAAATCTGCTCTGATAGATTTATATTAAACGAAATCATTTAGCAAATGATGCCAACGACTTCTGTGTTTATTGTCCATATTCTTCGATTTTACACGTTGGCTGCTGTATCACTCATACGCTACCGTCCATTGAAGTATGGACATTTCTTTAAAAAGTCTTTTGTGATAAATAACCAGTCATAATTTGTATATAATGTGTTTACATTGCTATGCCTCTGCTTATTTACCAAACAATAAGTGACTGATATTTTATATTCTTGAGATCTTCATGAATATTTTATGGCTTAGGGAAAATTACCCCATTTATAAAACCCAGCTCTGGCCACTGTTACAAGAGGCATGAAGGATTATACTACATGAAACAGTAAAAAAATTAATACGACGAATGTCACGATTAAGAGAAGATATAATAAATGACAAAGGAGGATTTTTCGACGAAAAGAACATTTAGATTTCAGAGTTGTAAAATAATAGTCAGATAATACATGCATGTGTCTTGCTGCGGGCAGTCACCATATTGAGCATCTAATAAAATAAGGTGATATTACCCTTTACGTTTTACTACTTTTGTATTCTTCAAACTGAAACTGATTTTTTCGCCTTCAAGGTCACTTCAAGGTCATGGTGTATAGGTTGTTGAACTCATCTTGACGCCGGCTACCACATTGCATTATGAAAAATACATGTTAATATGGAAAACAATACGGTCACCTTGAAAGAACCATTAAAATGACCTTCAAAGGATTTTTTTATATTACCATCCGATGCACGCCTTGAAACCATGTACATTAGGGTGGACCTTATTTTTCGACTTTCGAATTTTTTTCGGGACACCCCATAGAATTGTGACACTTGACGCAAAAATAATGTGTGCAAAATTTGAAATCGATCGGATAACGGGAAGTGCTGCCGCATCGACTTTGAAAATTTTTCAATTTTGTAACTCGATTTTCTCCACTGTAGTATATCATTAGTATATATTTTTATATATCGTTGAATTTGTCTTTTTACGCACTATAATAATGTAGAAACAAAATGTAGCATTAATTAAAAAAAAAAAATTCGTGACCTTGAAATCTCAAAAATTGACTTTTCAAAAAATTTTTTTTTTTTGCATTATATTTAATTTAATAAACAATACAACTTTTGACTAAGAAATTTTTTTATATTTTTATAAATAGCGAAAATATTTAGACATTATACATATGCTTATACATAATACTTTATTAATATATATATACAATATACATTATACATATAATACAGTACATTATACAAAAAACTAAAATTATTTTAGAAAATTTCGTTGAAATAAATTATTTATCTCGTAATGACTTTTTTGATATATCTGGATATTGTTTCCTATTTTCTTAACAACTTAAAAGTTGTTAATGACACTGCTGAGCGCGGTATTAAGCTTATTCAAGACTATAATCAGTTATTATCAAAAAATGAAGAGGAGAAACAATATATTTTACAAATTATTTCCAAAAATAGGAAACAATATCCAGATGTATCAAAAAAGTCATTACGAGATAAATAAATTATTTCAACGAAATTTTCTAAAATAATTTTAGTTTTTTGTATAATGTACTGTATTATATGTATAATGTATATTGTATATATATATATATTAATAAAGTATTATGTATAAGCATATGTATAATGTCTAAATATTTTCGCTATTTATAAAAATATAAAAAAATTTCTTAGACAAAAGTTGTAATGTTTATTAAATTAAATATAATGCAAAAAAAAGAAAATGTTTTGAAAAGACAATTTTTGAGATTTCAAGGTCACGAATTTTTTTTTTTAAATTAATGCTACATTTTGTTTCAACATTATTATAATGCGTAAAAAGACAAATTCAACGATATATAAGAATATATACTAATGATATACTACAGTGGAGAAAATCGAGTTACAAAATTAAAAAATGTTCAAAGTCGATGCGGCAGCACTTCCCGTTATCCGATCGATTTCAAATTTTGCACACATTATTTTTGCGTCAAGTGTCACAATTCTAGGTGGTGTCCCGAAAAAAATTCGACAAAATAATTTTCACCAAGTATAACTAAGGTCCACCCTAATGTACATCCTATTCAGTTAATTTTTTCTTCCTTTTAATAGTAGCGGAAATACTTTTGGTGTTCGAGTTAAAATTAACACCCTGTATATTTCGAACGTCGAGACGCACAAACGACATGCAACGGATGTGTCTCTCGTCGGCGCCGATATTGTGGCGGGCCGATACCGATGTCTGTTCTCAGAAAGCGGTGCCAGTTAAAGTCCTATCCAAGGGAACCCATAACCTCTATCGACGACTCGGTGGTGGTGGACCACCCAGTGTTGCCGAGCAACAGCGACTAGCGTCACGAGACGTTCCGCCGAATTTCGATATAAAAATATTCCAAACGCAATCACGTGTATTTTCATTCTCACATCTCCCACATAGTAAGTGGAAAAGAAGATGAAATTCTACTCAACATTATTAACCGGCTACTATACCGTTGTTCACTTTTATCCAGTGGTCTATAAACATAATCTAATCAGTCTACAGTATCAAACTAACTAAACTTAATGCAATAAGAGACAATTGTGACAACATATGCAGACAGTTGTGAGCATAGTTCTCCTACATATAGCACTCAGAAGATTGTTCTAATTATAGAATCTCACTTCGAATATTGTCTATTACAAATAGACTGCGGATTTTTATGCAAAATAAAAAATTCTCATGTTACTTTTGTATTTCACCAATTCATTTTCGCCATTAATGCAAGTAATCCGCAGTTTAATTATGAAATCAAAAATTCGTCTAACTGTAAATGAATAAGTATTTTGGTTTTGTTCCATTCGAAGCGAATGGAAAATTTGATGTTCAGAACATTCAAAATTTTCTACATCTGGGTTGATAGTACCAGGGTCGATGGTTCTCTTGCGATTAATTCCCAAATGTTTATCAAATTACTGAACGAAAATAAAAAAGAATTCGATTCGAATTTTTGAGATTGCCAAGTATGTTGCTGGCGTGTTAAAATAAGGATTAGTATAATAGAATGAGGAACGGTTTGAAAATGACATAAACATCTCCTGGACGACCAGGACGTTTTGCATGTCACCGATTCGTGAAACAAACGGAAAAACGGGGCGCAGCGAGTGCAGCAAGTGCCGGGTGCAGCGGCCACTCATCAGGAGCACTCAGCGGTGGCATAAATACGAGGGACTTTTCTGCGAATCACGGATGATTTGCGATGCCTTGCGATCGGTAATAACGCAGCTGGGTTGCAATAAACCTGGGACAAGCCGCCGTTGTCAATGCAGCTGCAGGCCCTGCTCCGAGAACCGATTAACTTATAACAGCGAGCGCTCGGGAAATCAACTCCGTTGAAAACGCGACGCTACCTTCCATAGAAACATGCAAGACGAGGAAACTGTTTCCTACCTCGCCATGATAGCTTGACAATGCTATCCGAGATTGCTGGTGGGCACATAAGTAGATTCTCGACGTTTGAGTAATCTGATTCTTTAGTATTTTGCCCTGGCAAGGTGTATTATGCGATGTTCTATTGTTGCGAGGATTCTACACGGAGTACAAGAGATGTTGCATTTATTCGCCGGTGCAGTGACATAACTGTGTCTGGCTACTTGATATATTTTTTTAGCGATGTTTTATTTGGATGTAAGAATATATATGATTCCGGAATCTTCTGTATTTGTAAAACTGCTAATGGGTGCTAATAGGAAAGACGATACACGAGTTGTTTAATATAAAATAGATTTATTTTTGCGTTGTTCACGTCAGAGATTTTTTGCTCGAAGTGAGAAGTCTGAGGACATTCAGTGTAGTCATTTCTGTAAGGCAAGAAATGCTTCAGTCACTTTTAGTGGTCATGGTCAGTTTGTTTACTGAGTAGGTTTAATGAAAAATACGATAGATAATGTTGCAAAAATATCCTGAACAATGATGAACGATGGCATGTAAAAGTTAAGGATTCAAGCTTTAAAATGAGTCCAAGTTCATTGTTGTACCAATTGTTTTAACGAAATTATCGCAGTGTACCACGTTCAGCGCCATGTCACCCATATCTGGGTGACGGAATTATTTATACAGAATTGAAAATTAATTTTTACGTTGGAAGATTGAGTGTACAAAATTTCCTTACGATCTGAGAAATAGAAGAGGTTTGAAACAGTAACTAATATCACAAAACTAAACTTCTTAGTTTTTGTTTTATTAAATATATTGCTTTGATTTTGTGTAATTTTTATGATTGTGGAGTGGGCGCTGAACGTGTTAAAGGTTCATAATTTTTCGAGAAAGTAGTCAAATTCTTAAAATTCACAATAATAAAAGTGGTCTTCATTTTTCTTCCATAAAACAGCCAAAAAAATCGTACATCAATTTTTGAGGGTCTTACAGATATGACTTTGGAAAATGGCTGCTATGTCGTTCTGGTATAATATATTTAGCTCAATGTTTCATGAAATACTATTCAAACATCATATAGCAAGATCCACGTCTTGCTTTTTCAAAGAAACACAATTTTATGTATGAAAAGTATTTTTAAATTCAATTCTATTTTAAATGAACATTTCAATGAAAAACTGTGCTATTCGTTGCGACGCTTTTTCTTTAAAGTTCTTCGGTTTTAAGTGACAGTTATTGACATTTTCGTGCACGTACCACCGTTGAACTTTGCAAAAACGTTACTTAAAAGATGCATCTCTTTCATTTCTAAAGGAACATGATTTTTTATATATATCAACCATTTTATGGTTGAAGTTCAATTTTGTTTTAAATGATCATTCTAATGAAAAGACTGATATTTGTTTTGATGGTGTTTCTTTGAAGTTCTTCGGTCTTAAATAGTGATTGGCATTTGTGTGAATGCTCGAGGATTGAATTTTGCGAATACGTTACATGGGCAGATTTTGGACAGGAAAATTGTGATTTGGGTACACGCAGAGAAATAAGAACGGTCGTCGGGGTTTCCATGCATCTTTGGGGAGCTGCAGAATGTTTTCCCTTCCGTTCCAACATCTCGGCAATGACTCGGCAAACGAACGCAGACTCGAAAACAACGGGCAACCCATTACGAGCTTTCCTGCCGAGAAATTTTCCTCGAGCAACCGAAATGTCAGGCTGCTGCCATGCCCGCAACGACCAACTTAATGGAGTCAACGAAATTGAAATCGTGGATCGACTGTGTTTGCGAGCCCTGGGAAACACGGCTGTGATGGATGCGAAGACTAACGTGCATGGCAATCTTATACAATCCCGCGTTTCTTCGTTTGCTCCGGCTATAACTGGCAAACACTCGCAAACACTCGCAAACACTCGCAAACAATAGCAAACATTAGCAAACAGACTACCTTTGAGTGCTTGCTAACAGCAAGGCATACAGTTGATAATATTTCAACCCTTAACAGATGAGGATTTTCAATAATATTTGATATGTTTTCTTCGGAAAGTTAAATCTTGTATCAAACTCCTCAGCTCTAGGAAAATTGAAAATGTATACTAATCTTTTGGTAGTGCAATAATTAAATTTCTTGCCTGCATCATTAAGGATTAAATATATAGACTAGATGAATACACAGAAAGGCAATAGTTTTAGAAGCAATAATAAAAAATCTTCTCCTAAGTAAATTTCATTTACTTTGAAGTTAATTTTATTTTCAGAGATTGTTGTCTTCGAACACGCATAATGTATACAATTTTTATTTTTAATCTTCGTGATTCATATCTTGAAAATCATCTTGAAAGCAGAAATTAAATTTATATTCAAGTTTAATTTATATTATCTTAACATTGAAAGTTCAATGCTTGAGAGAATTAATTTTGGCCATTTACGCTCGTAATACAATAACTGCGGATTTTTTGCAGTTGTGGCAAAATTGGGTAAATTTTAAAACAGTAGTAAGGTTAAAATGATTTAAAAATGCCAATCTATTATTCTGAGCTCGTTAAAATGATTAAAATAAAAATTAACTGCCTGCATGACTCCAATCCCTTGAAATTGACGGAGACAATTTTTATTTTGCATAAAGATCCGCAGTCTAATAATAAATGACAAATCGAATAGTAATGAAGGAAAATGAGAAATTATAAAAGGATTTAACAGTGCCAAATAATATTTACAAAGCAAATGTCTGCGCAACAAATCGAAAATCCTATTTACATGCTCGAACATAAAACGAAATTTAAATTTAGTATGTGAATGGACTTGAATTGGATTTGGATTTGGTTTGGTCGTCAGAACTTCAGACTCAGAGGGCCTATTGGGAATAGAATAGAATATGCAGTATAAACCACCATCTGATTTCGCGTACCCTATTTTTCAACATTTTATTCGACAAAAATAAATGAGATTTCGTATCTCATTCGAAAAGCGAGTTGGAAAATATTATTCGAGAGTTGATTTGATGCCAAGAGAGGATTAGTTTTGCGCGTTTTATGACAGTTTGGTTTACGAAGATGAATGGTTGTCTAAAGACGGGATGTTAATATGATCAGTTACTTCGCGATGCATTCGCCATGCATTCGAGGCAATTTAACTGCCATTTCCAGATTGGGAAACGAAACGAGTCCAAACTTTTGATCGTCGATCGAAACGATTCTTCTGCAACTTTCTCGATCCGAACGAAACGACTATTGCGTCGTGGGGTCTCTCCTACTCTTTACTGTTCTTACTTGCGAACTACGTATGAACTCCGTTCAACGAGAACGGAGACAATTAAACTGAAGACTGAATCGTTTATTATTCCCAGGGATGGAGGACTCGCGGTGCAATTCCTCAAGAAAAGATTACAAGAGTTAACTAGTCTCCACTCGAGCTAATTTTCAAGCATTCTACAACGTTAATGCCGCGATAACAACCTTTCATTCCTGCTTCACCATTTATGGAAAACGAAATTTTTTTATTTTCACAACGAATATGGACAATTGGAAGACCTACTACAAATTGTGCATTAAAAATGTAAGAAGTATGTAAAAGTGTTAGAAATTTTTTTTAGGAATAAATCTGCATTGGATTAAAAGGTTGAAGCTTTCTGCTTAGAACAAGACTTTAAAAATTTTGTGCACGATTATTCTCGCCATTTTATAGCATAAAAACGAGAAACATGTTTGATTATGGTGTACCCGCTTAATAAGTGGCTGGTAATAAAATGATGTAAGTTGCAGCGGCTGTCGAAACGTGGAACAATTTTTTTCGAGGATGAATCTCCAATGAATTGAAAGATTAAAACTTTCTCTTCACAACGCTGTTTTATGAATAGAAATGAGGACCATGTTTGGTCATGTGAAATTTTCATGGTGTATCTTGCATATTGTAAAGTTGGCAGTACACGTTTCATTCAAGGCGTAATAAATGTGCAAAAAGAAATTTTACATAAATTTTTAATGTCTTGTTATAAGGGGAAACGCCTACAATCTTGAAATCCATGTTAAATTCATTTGTGAAAAAAATTTGCTAACGTTTTTACAGACTTTTCAGTTGTGGCATGATTTTTGCAGAAAAGGTGTTTTCAGTTTCGCACCCTCCTACCCCGCAAACGGTGGCAGGAGAAAGTAGAGGCTTCAAGCTTTAACATGAGTCTAAGGTAATTATTATACTATTTATTTAATGAAATTGGCATAGTTTAAAGTGCGACAATTTTTCGAGAAGTGTCTAAATTTTTATAACTGAGAATAACAAACGTGGTCACCATTTTTCCTCCATGAAATAGCGAAAAAAAATTGTAATTCAATTTTTGAGGTCACATTGAAACAAATTTTTGCATGTTATTACAGTTGTTTGAGCTCGTAGCATTTTCAAGGAAATACACGCCTTCAGTTTTTCACCTGCCATGCCATGTACAAATATCGTATGAAAAAATGAATGGAATACTGCAAAAGTAGAAGTTTAAAGCATTAATATGAGACCGAAATTATTGTTGCATTATTTATTTTAACGACGTTATGATAGTTTAATGAACGACAATTTCTTGAGAAGTGATCAAATTCGTACAATTAACAGTACAAAAGTGGCCATCATTATTCTTTCATGAAACAGCGGAAAAAGATCGTAGATTAAGTTTTGAGGTTTTGATGTAATGGGGAAATTACAATCTTAAAATGCATGGTAGATTTATTTCAGAAAAATATTTTTTAACGTTTTTACAAATGTTTGAACTGATAGCTTTCTCGATAAGAAACAGCCTTAAGTTTTTGATTTGCTATAATACGTAGATGCTTCACGCTTTAAACTAACTATAAAGAAGTTCTAATTACTGAATCCGCGAAATAAATCGTAAGGCAAAAGATTAACACTAATCCTACCGACCACTCAAATTGAATAGTCCTCGTCTCATAAAAATTACAAGATTGAGTTTGTGTTGAAGAATCGATGAAATATAGAAGAATGCTAAAGCGTAGAACAATAAATGTAATGGTACACTGTTTGAGGTTATACAAGAGAGCATTAAGAACCACGTGTCGACGATGTAATAATTCGCTAACGAGTGAGAGCGTACGGGGTTCACACGCGTCGCGTCACGGCCAGCCGGAACACTCACCTGCGGCGTTCTACCGATTCCGCGGAATTTTTGAATATTGATATTATGAAGAACAAACTGCTACAGTTTGTTTAAAGTTTGTGTGGTTCTTATATTCCTCTATGATGAAATAAATAATTTTATTGAATCATTTCCCATAAATACGACTTCGTCATTTCACTAATAGTAAAATAAAAAAATTGAAACCGGTCATTTGACCGGTGATGGTAGATTTAATGTTAAGGATCGTCAATTTTTCGGTAATGGTAAATTAGGTGCTCCAACAGATGTCTTTAAATGTTTTCATGATTATATTATGCGACGACTGAGCATTGCAGAAAGATAGTCAGTTTGTCTGCTTGGTAGCCTAACTTTTGATCACGATCGCAACGGAAAAGATTTGAGTGTTTGGCTCTGGGAACTTGGACGTGCTTTCGCAGGCTGCTAGAATGTTTTCGAGTGTTGAATAATTGATGTGGCTCTCGCGATGCATTTAAATTGATTAACCGAACCGCGCGCGATGAACTTCTTCCACTGATTAGGTAGCTCGCCGGTCGTGCGCCGTTTTGTTCATCGACATTGTATCGCAGTTCGACAATAAATACGCGATCGTTGCTGGCTAATGAATCTGGAACCGTAGCCTCGGAGAATTTACAATGACAGCCGAGTTTGTTGATTGCGGCTGGATTTCTACCCGATAATTATTAATTACGCCTGTCATCGGTTTAAGTTTAAAATTTATATGCGCAACATTACCGAGCACCCACCTCGGAATGACCTAATTGTAAATACTCGCACCAGCAAGACAGACTCTCGAATTGGAAATCGGCGATTTAGTTACGACCGGCGCGGCGATCGACTGTCGCAATTAGTTTCGCAAGGATTTTTATAATTTATTAATGTTAATCGATGATTACGCGAACGATACTGTTATTAGCATTTCAATAACGAGCTCACCTGTGTAATTCAAAGTTAATTACCAGAGAGAATTCGTGTTTATTGTGTTCGCAGATCATACGATTAATTTGGAGAATATTATTAATGCCAAATTAAAGTACGATAGACGCGATCGATTAATTCTCTATTCGCACTCGCGAGTCCCGAACAAAACCTCCGGGCAATCATGGGATCGCCGGGAGTACTTTCATGGAGAATGTTTTGTGAGATCAATCAATGTTTCGAGCTCATCGACCCTTTTCAATATTTCCGAATTCAAGATTAATTTCGAAGCCGTCTGTACTCGCTGTTAACACCGTTTTGATTATAGTTCACAGGAAGTTGGAATGACTTCGCTGTGGACTACAACCATATTAAAATAGGAAGTTGTACAACTTAATCAGCAATTTTGCTGCAGTTCGCTATATGTAGTTTAGAGACTATAGACGTCCAAGATCGGATAATTATCAACCTGATACGTGGTAAAAATTGAAGGAGACGCATTTTCTGGGTTGATACCCCGGGATGGCTGTCAACTTCTTCCTAATTTCTGCGGTTGTTGAACCGGCGCTATGCTACGCCATATTATAATAAATTTTCTGAAAACCGCGGACTGTGCTTTCTCTCTCTCCCTCCCTCCGTCTCTGTCGCGATTCGCTGCGACCGACACACAGGGCATCGTCCAACTCGGAATAAAAGTGGCACCATTGAAATTCAAATTAATGCCGAGCTTAATGACGCTTATAGGGTTTCAAGAGTCTAGTATGCAGAGGTGGACGTCGCATAACGATTCGCCGAAAGCCAGGGAATGCATTAGTCGCTGCTGTGATCGATGGTGACCAGCACTAAATATACAGTCAGTACAAAAAGTGTACCAACACTAAATTTACGACATGGGATAAATTGCTGACACAACACTGAACGCGACTGGTGCACCATAGGTCCAAAAAGTTTCTGAATTTTCCATCCTCGAAAAATTGGCAACATTGTAGTAACACGTATAATTAATTATTTATTTAGGGAATAGAAAAGAAATAGACCTAGACTTACAATAGTTTCGCGATTATAAACTAACTGTTAAACTAGACTCCTACTAATTACTCAACTAACAACAGCGACTATACGACTTTACTTCCGCCTTCAATTTTAATTGTCGCCACCACGGGTTCAGCCGGCGACAATTAACGTTCAGATAATACTATTCTTTGTCTTGTGCCGAACGTAGAAAAGGACAGCGAAGCTCGAAAGGCCTCGGTCACCGATAAGTGTAACATAATACGGGTCGAGTATGCCGGGGTGAAAACAACACCTAACCCAGTGACAAAACTTCTTTATTTTTTATTATTTTTTAATGGAACTTTCACCAACATATTTCTGGCATTTTTCTAATGAAAATGATACCAAATAAGATATAATTCCGTAATTTTTTACTTGAGTAATGGTGTGCGCCCGAATATTCCCGATTCTACAATATTTATACTGTGATAATTTCGTTAAAAAATTAGTAAAACAATGAACCTGGACTCATGTTAATGTAAGAAGCTTCTACTTTTGCACACAGTTATTGAGCTTTTCCTAGGATATTTGTACATGTTATGACAGGTGAAAAACTGAATGTACGTTTTTCCTCGAAAATGGTACAAGTTCAAACATATGTAAAAGCGATATTAAATTGTTTTCGTGAACGAATCTACAACGCGTCTAATGACTAAAGTTTACTCTTTACAACAAGACCTCAGAAATTGATCTACGATTTTCTTTCCTGCTTCACGGAAGAAAAATGAGGAACACCTTTGTTATTGTGAATTATAATAATTTCACCATTTCTTGAAAAATGTTGAATAATGTTTTCAAAAAAGCAATACAACAATGAACTTATGCCCATTTTAATGCTCGAGGCCTCTACTTTCTCCTGCGATCGTTCAGTTTTGTCTAGGAAGCTTTTGCGTGACGTAGCAGGTGGAAAACTGAGAACACCTTTCTAGTCGAAGATAGTACAACTTTAAACGTCCGTAAAAACATTGAAAAATTTTTCTCCCAAATGAATCTGACATAGATTTTCAGATTGCAGGTTGCCCGATTTTTTGAAGTCAGCGTGTTAACATTGTTCGGATTCGATGTATTTGTCGCGAGTGTTTCGTGGCAGAGAGTTATCCGTCTGGCAGAAGACTCACGTAAAAGTGAATCGGAGAACAACGAGTGAGCGAATTCGTACGGGCGATAATGTTTGCGCGCATCATCGGCGCATTGCGGCCTACTTCCTGCATACGGCACGAGCCACATGAAAAACATACAAAGGACTAATCGCTGCGCTTCTCCTCTACGTTTCGCTCGGCTCTGCTCCGCTTTGCTCGGATTGCGTATTGACCGGTGGACCGTGCCGCGAGATTTATCCGGGCCCCGATAATTTATACAGTGCAAAGGAAACGTGCACAAGGGCCATGGAAAAATGCCAATTGCGATAATTCAGACGTCCCAGTCGGTCGACACGCGTGGTTGAACGAGAGTCTGCAGAGAAAGAAGAACAAAGAGAACGAGGGATGAAAGAGAGAACGAGAGAGGCGGTTGTAAAGAGGGTGGAGAGGAGAGGAGAGAAAAGAGGCCATCCGGTCAAGGCATTTTGCACAGCCGTGCAAAGTAATGGGGTTACGTTTAATTGTGGTTATGAAGTACCAGTGTACAATTGTTTGAGATGATGATCGTCGAGCTGCATGATGATACGCGATTGTCTGCGATTGTCTTAATGAGCAAATTGTCGGGATATTTGTCCCGTGATTCTAGTGTCTGACGTTAACAATTTTTTCTGGTATTTCGAGATTTTATTCGTAATTGTATGTAGCTGTGCTTGTAAATTACTGAACAGAATTTTAAAGTTGTTTTTCAGGCATGTTCTTTCTCAAAAACGCTACAACTCCAAACGTTTGTGAAACGTTAAACATTTTTTTCGGGAATAAAGTTACAATGGACGTTAAAATTGAAGATTTCTCTTTACACCGAGACCTTAAAAATTGGTCTGAGACTTTTTTTGGCTGTTTTTTGTGCTTAGTTATTGTGTACCTGTTTTATGAGCGACTGGTGATCAAATGCTGTAAGTTCAAACGTCTGTGGGAACGTCAAAAATCTTTTTTTGGGAATGGATCTACCATGAATTTAAAGAATATAGCGCTCCCTTTGCAACGACCCCTTAATAATTGGTGTACTATTTTTTTAGCCCACTTATCGAACTATCGGTGTGAATTGGATCGGACATCTTACAATTTTAACAATATGATAGAAAATAGTACTTTTGCTCAAGATTGTACCAAAAAAATGTATTTTCCTTATTAATAATGTAAAATCTAAGTACAAGTGATCCAGAAATGGATTTCTTCATAATTTGATCATGAATTTTCTTCGAGATTTCTCACATGTTTTCATGTGCCAATAAATTTGGGATTGGCAATCGATTGAATTTTTAATTCTTTGATTGCCGAATAAAGATGTATCGTCCTTGACTGTAAATGGGATAAGTGATTGTTCTATTCTAATTTACAGATTTCTAATGATATTAGAATCCTATCTTATTCTGATATACATACTATCATACCAGAATATTAGAATCTTATTCTAGTATTAAAATCGATATCATATACTCATTTATAAATTCCTCTTTAGTGTCATAAATTTGGCTCGGTATTTTTCGTTCATAATTTTCGGTCGGCACTAAAGAGAAGAGAACCATCGTTTCTCCGAGTATTCTGACCAGAGTCGATGACACTACGTAACTATATCGACGAGATATAATAATCCATCTCGTGTAAAATACGCGTCCATCGATCATCTATAATTAGAAACCCATCTCCTCGCTGACTAGTAATACAAAGATTGGCTTTCTGTCGCTTCGATTAAGATGTTCAATCCGTTTCGTTGGGATATTGCAAACGGGAGCGTCCGTCACATCGAAAATAACGTGTTGTGACCCAGATATATTGTATATTATACAGGGCGTTTCATAAAAGGTGGGCAAACCTTTAGGAATAGATTCCTAATGCTTAGAGAAGAAAATATAGTTATATCAACATAGGTCTGGAAATAATTAGTTTTCGAGTTATTACAGTTTTTGTACCACAATTCTCGTCACATCGTCTTAAAGGCCCGTCTAAAGGCAGTAACAATATTTTTGAAGTAATCGCCGGTCTATGTTTACGTTGTCAAGGTGTAGTATACTTGTTTACAATTTATACTGTATTTCATGTACAGCAGGGGTGGGCACGGTAGGGGCTCCTCAAACGCCTGCTTCTCCCACCAACCTCTCTTTCATGCGCGAGGACTGCGCACTGTTCGCGTCGGGCGAAGTATTTAATTCCTTTATGGTAACGGCGGATGTTGGTGAGGAGCAGTGATGGTATATGGTCTCGGTTTTCTCGCGCATGCGCGACGATTTTAGCGTCAGTAAAGTACAAAGTTGGGCTAAAATGGGGTACCTTAGTCACCCCGCATAGTTTCGCAAATTTTTTTTTCGATTTTCAAATATGAATTGGCAAGTAGCTCCTTCCCCAATACTAGTTGCCATTATGAAATCGAATATAGTAACATTAACTTACAAAAATTTCGAAGTACGGTCGTCTCGTCGTGTCGTCTTGCACTCTTCTATCCGGTTTCCCGCCAATAACAGTCGCCCCTACTTTCCCCACAAACATAAGATGTACGGTACGTTCCTGCATTTAGTCGCGCATGCGCGAAAAAACCGAGACCATATACCATCACTGGTGCGGACGGTTTTGTCTCAATTGAGACAGAAATGTCCATCACTGATGTACAGTGTTCAGAGCTCAATGAGACGACGAACTGAGGCTTGCATTGAGACAGAAGGTGGACATATTGAACATTTCCTCTAAGACGACGTGACGAGAATTATGGCACAAAAACTTTAATAACTCAGAAACTAATAATTTCCGAACCTATGTTAATATAACTTTTTTGTCTTCTCTAAGCATTTGGAATCTATTCCTAAAGTTTTTCCCACCATTTTCGAAACACCCTGTATAAGTTGCAAAATAATTACAACTTGGTATGGAAGGATAATCACATTCCCCGAGAGGAAATGAAAGTATGGTCGTGGCCAACGAAACACATTATTAGTACTGCAATATTCCCGGAACAAATGGAAGCTTAAATAAATTATATTTTGTCGATCAAGAGAACTTTCTGTATCCTACAAATGTTGCAATTATTTCGTCTTCGTCATCGAAATAAATTCATTGAATTATTCGTCGATTAACAAAATAATGTCTTTGTGAACAACGAACATTGTTAAATAATTACTGTACTGCGAATGATTATGTAATTTGCAATTTTTGTAGAGAAATGTTAAGAAAGTGGAATCAAATAAAATTTTATTTTTGGTGATAGTAGCCTTTTCAGATCCAAAATTAATAAAAATCCTGTCCAATTCTATTGAACTTGATAATCTAGTGTTTTGTGATAATTTTCATAAGCCATATTTATAATTATACAATAATTACTATAATATATTAAAAGACTGTCTTGTCATATTCTTAGTGACTACTTCACTATCATCTATAAGTACATATCTTCAAAGTGTCGATAGTATGCAATTGAATAGATTAACTTTCTAACTAGGCAACCTTTCAACTATGAACATTCACAAAGATTTGTAACGAGAGACATATAAAATATGTCTAATATAAACATGATAAAACTGTTACAATAATCAACGTAAATATAATATAGTTTACATTAATATTAATACTACGACGCAATAAGGGAAAGAGTTATTCTCTAACAAAGTTTTAGGACATTGTTGTGGCGTCACCGACGTCGCGAAAATTGTAATGTTCGCGATGTGACGCGTGCTCGCACAATCTTTAGGAAGTATGCGAGCTGGTTTCTGGATTTTCGTGATATTTTATCACAGCAAATAATCAGACACTGCTGGTAACAATATATGTATTTAATGAAAGGACTAGCTACTACAGTGTTGATATGAACGAAGAGTGAAGTGAATAAAGCGATGGTTCGAATAGATCTGATGTAAGAAAAAATGGGAAGGAATCGACTGGGGATGACTAGAAATTCCCTCCACGGTGGTTCGGATAGTGGGGAATTGTCCTTAACCAATCGGCGCATTTAGGGTGGTTTTCGATATTGTGCAACGCCCACGAGCTGGTAAGCTGCTTTGGGGGTAAACATTCGGAGACACTAGAAAGAAGACGAGTTTCCGTTCCTTGAACCTGACCCATAAATTACGGGCCTCCTGGCGCTACAAGTGGGCCTGCGCTACGTCACGTGCCATTGAGAGCGGTACGACCGGGCGGATTTTCCCATGAAAATCTGCTAACACCTTGCAGCCGTACCCGGGTCGTAAAGTAATAAATTTGTTAAAGATGCAATAGGAGACTTTCTCAAAAATGGCCTCAGCTAATTCGACCGTAGCGTAAACCCAGACGGAAATTGGAGCTGGCGACGCAACAGACATTGTGTGTTACATTTTAAAGAATGGAAATTATCAATCCAATTTCAGATCGGGCTGGATGTCATAGTATTCAATATGTTAATTAATTTTAGTAAATAATAGTCCATTATGCGTTAATTTACTTTCTACTGAATTATCACTTCTGCAGGAGAATAATGTTCCATTTGTTAAACATTAAACGCTTCCTGTAGTCTAGAACTTACTGTAACAAAATGTACTGTAATTCCAATAAATTACTTATTGATTGATTTACATCCTAATGTATAAATCTTTTGCAGGGAACAGCAACAATAAAATTGAGAATGAAATGGAGAACGGAGTAAACGAAAATAATTATACAATAATCTGTAATCTAAAATCTACTATACTTTATTTTAATTCCAATAAATCTTCACTTTTGTTCTATAAATTAAATTTTCTAGATTAGAAGACTTGTCATGATCTTAGTGACTACTTCACTATCTTCTATATGCTTCCTTTGTGTAGATAGTATGCAATTGAATATATTAACTGTTTAACTGGGAAATATTTTAATTATGAATATTTACGAAGACATGTAACAAAAGACAAATAAAATATAAAAATGACAACAATTTTAGGAGAATCAACGTAAATACAATATAGTGCACATCAATAATACTGCGATACAATGAAGCGAGAGAGTTATTCTCTAAATTAAGAGAAAAATGAATAGTTCTTGAAATTGAATAGCGAACTTGAATGTCGAATGAACTGGTTAAGAGTTAATCAGCAACAGTAACCAGTTAAGAGGTTAAAACAAGAATGCAACTAGTCGATTAAACAACTATCACTAATCAGTCTTCAAAGCAGAAATTATTTCCTCAAGTTTCAAAGTTATCAATTTCTGCTAAAATAATATTGCGTATGGAAAGTGATATTTACAAGCGGCTCGTGCACAGATCGCGAAACGATTTCTCCATTTTTGCGTGTCAAGTGGCGGGAACATTTAAAAAATTTTCCAATTTATAATCGGCTACATCCGACCCGATTCCCATCGGTCGGTGGACGTATAAAATATTCATAATCATCGCGATCCTGTGTGCTCTGTATCGAATGTTAACACGACTCCCTGTGCGCTACTGTTTCTATTTCTTTTTTTTTTTCATAGTTCCCGTCGATTGTCGGTATGCTAGCGGGATGCACCGATGGAACGACGGTAGAAAACAATTTACTAAAACAAAAAATAAAAAAAAAAGGCGATAGCGAACGAATAACAGAGCGTACGTTTCCGAAGAGATGAAAGCCGTCGATACGGGTTTCGCGCGACGAGCTGCGTTGCAATTGATGCTATTGCTGAAAACGAACGCATGCAAATTGTTTCCATAGAGCCCCTCTATTCCCGAATTAAAGATGGCTGAACGTTTTATTAGCAATTAACGGATGACAACGAACATCAATGGTGTCTGCAGCACTTTCACAAACAATCCAAACACGTAAGATCAAATCACCGAGGTTCTCCGCAGTATTCTAAAAAATGTATTTTCACATACTATAGCAACTAAATCGTCCTCCCCGTTAAGCTACATCCACATTTGACAGGTGAAACGCGGTGTTAGTCCCTGGGGAGTGACGGTACTGAATTAACGGATGTCAACGAACATTAACATTAGGTTTATGGGCCCCATTAATACTAAACTGACCATTAAAGCTGACTAATATGTGTTGCCTCATAAAAATGACACGATTGAATTTATTTAGATTTTATACGATTTTTGTAATAATCTATACTTTAACCCTTTCGCTACGGCAGTGTGCTCCGTCGGAGTGACACCGCTGAACGGGCCACCGTGCCGCCGGAGTAGCGGTACTGAACGGAGCACTGCGCCGGAAAGTGTGCATGTTGCGCTTAGGTAAACTGGTGTTCGGACTTACATCTTACGGTGCAGCCTAACTATTATCCGGATCGTACGATTCTTTAAGTGGTATACAACAACAAATTTGGAGATTTTGCAATTATTATCAATAAAAATATATTTGAAAATTACACTTTACAGTAACAAACAACAAACACTTTCCAATAACAAATTAAAATTCTCAATAATTTAATTCATAGTGATAAATTTTGAAGCAAGGGTCGACACATAATCCCACATTGCCGATTGCTCCTAAAGAATGCATGTTTATATTTCGCGGGGCTCATGGTCAAGTGGTATCACGTGACGTCGTCTATAGGCAACGCTCGTACACACAGGTCATCGCGCGGATGTCGTTTATAGGTGACGCTCGTACACACAGGTCATCGCGCGGATGTCGTTTATAGGTGACGCTCGTACACACAGGTCGTCACGCGGATGTCGTTTATAGGCGACGCTCGTAGCGAAAGGGTTAATAAAGCAGTGTGTATAATCATGTCCAGTGGAAGCATCATGATAACTTCAATAATTGTGAAATAAAAAGTCGAAAACGGATGATTTGGCCCGCAGTGATAGGTTTGGGGATGAGATGACGGGGTTCTATTTCTTTTAACCCCTTCGCTTACAATATCGTCTGAGAGATGTGATGAAGATTCTGAACAGAGTCTAATAAAGATGTATGTTATTAATTTCCTTTAAACCGAAATATAATTTCATTTTGTTGTTGTTAATGTACAGGCATTGGACAACATATAGACATGCAGTAGATATACATTTTCTCCTTTTTCTAAGAAATTATGAACTACAAAGAAATTCTAATCACTAAAACCGTAAAATAAATCGTAAGGCAAGGGGTTAATTTACGATTATTGAGACTGTAACGATGCCTTCGCGAGGAATTAGTCATCAAATATATTTCCTTTGGTCTACAGTGTTTATAAAATGGCTAAAAATGTGATCAAACACATTTTCGTTATTTTTATAAAGTAATGTAAAATTGCCACCATTAATGCTCCATAAATCTATTGTTAATGGTATCTGCAGCTCGGCGAAGATCGTGTCCAAGAGAATCGGAAAAGTTCGCGGAAAACAGACACTTTTATTCAGTCGCATGTACGAAGAATATTGAACGCTGACACGCTACTACACTGTCGTTTGTTTTGACCGCCGAGGTTGGGGTGTTCTATTAAATGAAACGAATCCATCTTATGAAAATATTTATCGATGAAAATTTGTGCTGTCTTTGAGGTTTTCAGAATACATTGCGAGTATACATATACAGGGTGTTCACGCTATCACTAGCCAGCGTTTTTCTTGCAAATAATAAATATTAGAAAAAAATGGTAGAGGAAAAAGTAAGACTGTTTTTGGTAAGTAACATAATGACGTATGTAGTTTTCTTGTGTTTGCACTATTTTCTTAGAAATAAAGGTGACCTTCAATTTTTTAAATGAAATGCTATGTATTTTTTTATATCATATGAAAGCGTGTGTCAAGACAAATTTATTCGTATACAACCTTCAAGGTCATACAAGGTCAGAAATGGCAGGAAAATTTGGAATATTTCGTAAAGATATCATTCACGATACACAACGCTCAGAAATGTAAACGACTTGCAGAGGAAAGTAACGCAATCATGTGTATTAATATTTCGGACAACGTTAGATGAAGCTAACAAGAATGCAATTAATACAGTCGAAATATGTAGTCATGCACAAGGAAGTTATATTAAACATTTACTATAGTCTCATCAATAAAGTATACTTGTAAACGCATTAGTACGGTGTGTTCAAAATGTTTCTTCCATTTCTGACCTTGTATGACCTTGAAGGTCATTGTGTCGTATACGAATGAATTTGTCTCGACACACGCTTTTATATGGTATGAAAAAATATATAGCATTCCATTTACACAAGTTGGAGGCCACCGACATTTTCATGAAAATAGTGCAATTACAAAAAAATTACATACGCCATTACGTTGCTTGCAAAAAACAGTATTACTTTTTCGTCTCATTTTTTTCTAATATTTGTTATTTGCAAGAAAAACGCTGGCTAGTAATAGCGTGTACACCTTGTTATAGCATTATGAAATTAATTCAATTTTCTTTAGGGAAGATGCAATAATGTATTCAGAGTTTGCAGTAAGTATACTGAGGAATATTGCAAACATGTATTTTTAACGAGGTACACTCAAGTAGAAACGAAATTCTGGTTTTTCCATTATTGTCAATTTATGTGGAAAATAAAAATTTGCATTTGCTGCAATGTACAGAAACCTCATATACGTTTCTTTGAAAAGAATGCAGCAATATTTTCATACTACTTAAATGCTTGTATCATATTTGATCGTTGAAACAACTTCATTTTGTTACAAATGTATAAAATGCGGAACACGGTGAATTTTTGTGCATAATAAAAACTGTCTGCATTAATTTGCAAGCTGCGCGAGCTACTATTACGAGCTATAATATATTTGATCATATATCATCATTTTTGGCACACATACATCGCAGTTTATTGAATTTTCGTGCGTCATAAAAATTATCTGCAGTATTTGCAACATACAGGAGCTGCATGGAAATTAATTTCATCTCTCAATAAATTTATTCTGTTGAAAATAAAGCAACAATATTTCTACATTTTTTAAATACTTGCACAACGTTTTATCATTGCATCAACTCTGCATTAATTGCAACATAGGAAATACCACGGATATTGTTGCTTAATTTTCAATGTGTTGAAAACGACAACAATATCTGTAAATTCTGTAAATTATCGTAGTACATTTGATTATTATATGAACTCGGTTTTTCCACAAACGCATGAAAACTCATAGTCCGGATGCACCCAATAAAATCTTCCACAAAGCAGTGTTAAATTATAATCAGCATTCAATTCACTCGTGCAACTTTGTGTTCTGCAGGCGAATAAAACGCTTGCATTCGCGAAATTTAAATGTCCGCGCAATAATGGGTAAAATTGAACACTCAGAAATTGCATTAAAAGTTAAACGTTCTACAAATTTCGTTATTTATCGTTTTCGCATATTTGCGAGGGCAACGATGGCATGAAATTGTGGATTTTAAAAATAAGTTGAACGTGCTTAACGAGAGGGTTTGGTCCACGCGATTTTTCTCCTTTTTTCCATTTTTATACGATATTTACGCGATATTTATAACAACGCAAATTTCCGAGACAAATGCACGCCGCGTAAATCTCGCGATTCGTATACATTTTTCAATTGTTCCTCCGCTCGACGCGGCGGTGTTTCCGGACGAGCGATTCATTATAATCTATATTCCGGGGGTGACGACGATCCTTGTTTACTCGAAACAACGAGGTGTTCACAGCCGCGGATCGATTATGTGTGCCTGGTCATTAAGTTTATATCACGCGTCTGTGGCCGCATTATTAGTAACAAATTTCCCGTATAACATGCGCGTCGCTTATTCCGGCGCTGCCTCGACCAGCCCCGTGAATAACAATTGCTTTAACGCGCGATGCTCACCAACAAGGGAACCGCGAAAATTCAAAAATCCGCGAAACTATACCCAAATCTCCCTTCAAATTTTTTTCCTGTTAAGAAATAGTCCCAGTATTATCGTAAAATTATTTTCATCATTTATATCCTGTCAAATAACAATCCCAGTATTATCATAAAATTATTTTAATCATTTATATCCTGGTGAAAAACAGTCCCGGTCATATCATTAAATTATTTTGACTGATTTTTATAATTCACTTTTCACTACAAATTTCCAAACTATTTATCCATCTATTATTTTTAATATTCCTTCTACTTATTTATGTTTGTCTTTCATGCCTGTTTTTATGTTACAGTGAGTAATGAAAAGAGAATATTTTAAATAAACATTTGAAAATAATTGGAAGCATGAAAGTTGATTATTATTAATGACTAGATGCTGGATTTTTATGGAAAATAAAAATTGCTTGCATTAATTGTAAAACAGAGGAGCTGCATAGATATTTATTTCTTTTCTGAATAATCTTAATGGATGTGAAACAATTCAACAATTCTTTTAAATTCTTTAAACCTTTCTACTGTTTTGCATTTGAAGTACACGGTTTTTCGTAAAATCATAAAATCTGCAGTCTAACTATTATTATTAATAGACTGCTGATCTTCATGCACTTATTACAGAAATGGATTGGTTAAATACAAATTGTAAGGGGTTACAATAATTGAATTAAATGTTGCTATATTACACACGATTCATTAAATTGATTAAAAGAGGAAATACACTTTTATTTAACTTCTGCTTCATGAAAATTGATTTGAGCAATTTTTAATTTGCATTAAGATCCGCAGTATAATTATTAATGACTGACATGTGGCACATATATTTTTTCAAACTGCAGATGTTGGCTCGAATAGAGCAGATGCGTTCGAAAGGAGTTTCGTCATTATTCTGCGAATGAATTTATATACAGAGGTAGGTGAGAGAAAAAACGAAAACTGAGATTACCTTTGTTATAGTTCGTCATAATTGCACGTGTAGCCGTTCAAATTGCGCTTCGTGCGATCTCCGTATAGAAATTCGTGTCTCTGTACTGTAATTGTGAGAGGCGGCTTCTGTTCTACTTATTCGTGGACCGAGTGCATCGGGGACAATGCACTTTTATCGCGATGAGATCGCGGGATTGTCTCGTACGACGCTATTTTCTGTCGGTACGGAAGGAATGAGCGTTCTCTTCCTCCTCGAAAATTGTGCGCTATTTCTACGAAGTTGGAGAAATCCACTCTCTGATTTATAGCGAAGGTGAGGTTCTCAATAAAAACACTTCATGATTAAAATTGAAACAAAGTCGGGTATATCCGACAAATAGTTTGGGCGAAGACAATTCATCAGTGCGCCTTCTTCGTCAGAATAAAAAGCATTGCAGTTTTTGAGGACATTCTAATACATGAACGTGATCGAGACCATCAAAATGATGACTTAGAGTCACACTAATTTTGCTTGTAGTATCTTGCATTCAATTCTAAAGAAAATACTTCATGTGAGTATTACATTACTGCAGAGTTTATTATTAAGTAATGTGCCAGTGAAAACACGTAAACTTGGAAGTTAGAGAAATGTGATTATAACGTTTAATGTAGCAACATTTATATTATGTAAATTACATTAAAAGAAATTTAAACAATTCACTGTATCTTTATGATTTAAATTAAAGGTTAAACTGTACTTTGGAGAACCAATTTTTTAAACTTTTTTTATGCAGTCCTTTAGAATTCGTCGAGAAAACACCGAAAATGAAAGTCTTACTGCCAGGAGTTCACTGGTTCAGATTTTATACGCGTGTAAAGTTGAGCACTTTTAACTAACCTCAAATCAACTTGGACTACTTGGACACCATCTATCCAGCGCATGCGCTCAACAGTCCTACTTCTACCACCCAACGAATATCCAATATGGTGACGCACTAACCTGTCAAGAACGCTGAAAATTGCTCATGTTTCCACGTGTATAACTTTTCAACCAGTGAACACCGGTAACCAAAACTTGAATTTCGTGTACTAATACTTACACGTCTATCATTTTCTCGTCAAAATGTGTAGCATCACATACAGAAAACTTGAGAATTTTTGGTCCTCTAAAGTACAGTTCAGCCAAACTAAAAAGTATTAACTGAATTTCTCAATTCGATACCGAGATAAAAATTCATACGTATAACCTTCCTCATAAGAACGAAAGCAATTGTAATTCTGTTTGACGAGTTCATGCTTTCTGAACATGATCGAAACCATTAAAATAATGACAAACTTTCCCGAATTTTTCTTGTACTATATTGTGTTCGATTATGAACAAAATCCTTAGCGCAGATGTAGTATTAACGAACGGTTTGTTCGAATAAAGTGTGAATGAGAAGTACATCCCGGAAATCACATAAATGTGATTATAATTTTTAGTATTTCAACTATGATAATGAGGAAAGTACGATTTCCATGGCCCACGTTTTGAGGTTATATTTGTGTTCTTGGAGTTATTTCAAGAAAAAAATGTACATATAACATGGTGTCAAATTGACCTGATTTAGCCGGTAAAGTAGATTTCCTGATTTTTACAGATTTGCAAATATCTCGGTAACTATGCGAAATATGGCAAAGTATCAAGAGACCATTTTTGTAGAAAATGAAATCTTTGCATTGTAGCTGTCATCCAGAATTTGAACTAGTAATGGAAAAATAATGTGAACAGAATGAGTTGTGGTTAGGTCGTGGAGGGGACGAAAATCGTACGAGGGTCCACGGAAATCGTACTCGTGCCATGATAATAAATAAATTCGATTTTATAAAGTATAACATTGCATCAGATCCTCGTGATAAATATAAAAATACGTGAACTGAATGTATCAGTCAGATACCGAGATCAAAATTCATTACACACAATCTCTAATAAACCAACAGAACCGAATTAATTCCTCCTCTGTACGAAACGGTTTTGTAGGTCATCCCAGCCACTGTATTTCGTTACACGTATCCCGCGTGTAAAAAATGCAGCAAAAAGTTGAGCTGCAGTCGACAAAACAAAAGAGAAGTTCGGCTAACTGCAGTTTATCTTGCAGACGAGACGGAGAAAAATAGTTGGAACTTTCGATATCACGGTCAGCGCGCGCCGAGCAAGAAAACTTTCCTGCCAGTTCTATTAAGTAACAGAATCAAGTTGCACGGCGTTTCTTGCTCGGCAATACTCAATTAGATTCCCAGGCATTGATCAGACGGCAACCGTGTGCTCGGGCGCGACGAATTAGAATAGAAAGTTATTCCGATGCACACGAGTATTCATAAGGTGCACGGGGGGCGAAGCTTTTCATTAATTCAATACGAAAACTTGTATTACTCGCCCGGTGGTGTTACCGCGCGAATCCTCGGTGCAACAAGTTTCAGGGAATTCGGAACCATCTTAAACACAATAAGACTTCTTTCTTGCAACTTCTTCGACAGCAAAAGTTTCGCTTGCGTTCGAGGAAAACACGCGGTAACGTTTTCGCACTCCGACACGGATCGTTTCCGCGCGAAACAGAAAAACCAGTGACCGAAAAATAAAATTCCACACACACACACACACACACACACACACTACACGCGTCGACACTGTCAACATTTTCAGCCCCTCAAACTGGCACGTGGAATAGAATATGACGCGATACCCGCGTCGAAGAGTCACAGTCGAACGCGTCCGTTATCGAAACAAGACTAAGACGGAACTCGAGCATAGGACACCTTGAGAAAGTTTTTGTGTTCCCCTTTCCATGTCGAGACTTTTGGCCTGGAACATAGGCGAGTATTATGCCACAGGTAAATACGAGATCGACCGTCAATCGGACCAGTCAGTTTATTGAATGTTCTGCTCTAGTGAGTTCTGTGCCAATTTATGAATTTTTCGTGGGCGGTCAAGGTAAGTTAGGTTTACGTAGATTTTTCTGACGAATTGATTGTACTTTCAGAAATGTTTATAAATTTATTTATTGCGAAAGAAAAGGTGGAAGATTTTTGTATGAATATATGTAGAACGAAGTGTATCTTTGAACGGTTGAAAAATTAGGGAAATTCAACAATTTTTGTTATGTGTGAAATTTTAATTGTTTAAAAAATCAATGCGTACATCTTATTGTGAAATGTTTAATTCGTATTTTCTGAGAAATTGAGCTAAATATCTTAAACTTCAAGACCATGGCAGCCATTTTTCTAAAGGATCTTCTGGAAATTATCGTTTGTTGTATCAGATATATTTCTATGGAGTTTTACCTAATACACATTTTCTTTATTTTATGTTAAGCTAGATAAAAGAAGCTAGTTCTCGTTGAAACCGATGTTCGAAAAGCAATTCTTAAGAAAGTGACAGCTATTTGAGCTCAAGTGTACATTTTCATCAGAATCTTTTATTTCTTTTGTTCGTAAAAGGAAGAAAAATATAAAAAATAGATAATCAACTTCATCGAGAACTAGATAATAGTATTATGAATAATGTAAAATTTACTACAAACATCTACTCGTTTATAAACTGGAATGCAATATTTAAACTGCCATAACTTCGTGAAACAAAATCGTACCATAGTCTATCTAAGCTCATTAAAAGCCTGAAAGCTTCAATTTCACCACCCTGAGTTTATTTTTTTCATAGATGTTTTTACTTCACATAGCGATTTAAAAAACAAAATTACTCTTTCCTTTGCAAAATTGTAAGAACTCGAGCCGTTCCACGGACAGTGAAAAATTTTAGTCGTAGTTGAAAGTGTAACAGGTATGGAGATTGAAGTCTCCTCTTTACAACAAGCTTTTAAAAATTGTTGTATGATTTTTTGTCACCGTTTGATCGTCCTTTGAATGAAAAGTAGCATGAATATTAACTGGAAGTGCACCTCGACGGGCGCGTACAATCGGATTGGTCTTACACATTATATTTAACGTTTGCTGAATTAGTACAAGCAGTGAATAATATTATAAACATACATATCCTGCACATTACTCATGGTTAAACTGCGATTTTTATCCATTTGTGACAAAAACATAAGTTAGTGCGATTTAAAGCAGTGAAAATATTAAAAGAATTCAACAACGTCAATCTATTGCTTCCAACATATAAACACTTTATCTATTGGAAGCATGACAATAGGCTTTTCAATAGTTGTATGATACTAAAATAAAGTTTAACACTAAATCTACGACTGCCGGTCAAACGACTCGTTTCAGATTTTTTATTTCATAATTATTGAAGTTATCAAAATGCTTCCACTGGAAATGATTATATACGCTGCTTCATTAAGGTATACATTATAATAAAAATCGCATAAAATCTAAATACATTCAATCGTTACATTTTTATAAGGCAACACATATTAGTATTTTACAATAGTTCTTTACACTAGTTCTTTTACATAATAATTCCAAATGAAATAATTAGAGTACAGGGTGACTAGTTGGTTCACGATTGAAATTACTATCGCTGTTGAAAAATCTAGTTGAACATCCTTTGCCATATACTTTCAAAAATTATGAAATAATCGCCGGTGAATAATGTGTCAAGATTATTAAAGAGAAAAAGAAAAATCTCTATAGTTACTGTTTCTCGCAATCGATGCCATGTAATTTTATTTCGCAGAAAGATCCGCAGTCTACTCAAAATCAATAATCCCCAAACCTTCCAAATATCTGAGGGATTTCAAGTTCTCAAAGATTCTTTCTCCAAAAAGACTCCAGAACCACAAAAATTCTGAACCATGAAGCCCACCACGACTGTCTTCCCATTATCCACTATTTCTCGTATCAACTTCTTTTCCACATTCCGTCACATTTTCACAAGGAATCACGGGAAATCCTGTGCGCGTCGTAACTCTGCAGTATCTACAGCCTGCATAAAAGATCCAAGCGTTCGCGAGTGTTTCGAAATTGATCGACAGCGCAGCATATCTCTCTCTCTCTCTCTCTCTCTCTCTCTTTCTCTCTCTCTCTATCACTCTCTCTCTCCCCCCCTCTCTCTCTCTCACTCTCGATAGAAAAAACCAGATACAGCGATAGAAAAACTTTTTTACGCGATCAGCGGCAACGAAATTTACGTATTCGCCGGATTCAGGGCTGGGCTGGGCTCTCATCAGGCTGCATATAAAATGACGGGGGTGTACGGTTATGGGGAAAGTTCTCCCGAAGTCTCTTCTAACCGTGTTATGGGGCCGGTTTGCTCTTTCTTCCTCTTCTTTTCCGCCTTCTTTTTCATCTGCTTCGTCTCCCATCCATCCATCGGGTGAACTTCTTCCTCTGTCGCCAATTTCCGCACGAGCGGCTCTCCACTCTTGGAAAAAGTTTTCCGCGTCCGCCACGGATTCGAAAGACACGTACCCCTCTGTCATCTGTCTTCGAGTTTGCACGTCAAAGCGAACTCTCATCTACTTCGAAGAAACACCGTAAAGACTTGGGAGTAGCCCGAGGAGATGCTACCAGATACGTTGTTAAGAACCGTGACCTGGGTTTACGATACGCGCGTGACTACCGAGATCTTCTTCCCTGGTCTCTGCTTGCCGAGACTGTCCGTCTCGAGCTGCGATTGCCAGCGGTTTCGTGAGAAATGCGTGTGAACTTTCTCTAACTATTCTTGCGATTTTATGCTGTACGATTTTTTCTGTTGGCAATGTAGACTGCAGATTTTTATGAGTATCAAAAATTTTCCGAGGCAATTGAAAGAAACGGAAAACAAGTGAGACTGTATTTCTTCGTTCGATATAATTTAAATCGGTTGGAAATGGTATATAATAATTAGACTGTCGATTTTATGCATTTATGACAAAAATGAGTAAGTACAATTTAAAACAGTAAAAACATTTGAAGAATTTAGAGGTACTATTATATTATTGTCAACCTATTAACACTAAACCTACCACGGTCAAATGACCGGTTTTATATTTTTCAATTATTGAAATTATAAAAATTCATTTATGGAAAACTATGGAATAAATTTACTTATTCAAGCATCTATTATATTGAAAATTACGGACAATCCCAATTAATATTACCATTTTTGTAAGGCAACATTCACCAGATAGTTTTAATGCTTGGTAGGTTCAGTGTTAAATATATTGAGAAAGAAAATAAACTTGTGTTTCTGAAGTTTTGTTAAGTGTTAAGTAAAAGTGTTAAGAAAAGTGTTAAGAAAAGTGGTAAGAAAAGTGTTAAAAGAAGTTTTATTTTGCACGAAGATCCGCAGTCTAATAATAATATTGATGGTCTTGAAATGTCTTTACTGTTTTCGGTTTCACCCGTTCAACTTTGACGTAAATGCATTAAATCGACAGAAATCGGTGATATTTTGAACTATTATAGATCATAATTAGACAGTGGATGTTTATGCATTTGTTGTATGCGCAAATGTATAAAATACTTGAGAATATGTATAATAACGCCCAATAACGCCATTTCTACTGTATGATTACTAGACTGCGGATTTCGATGGAAAATGAAAAATGGTTGGCATTGATTGTAAGACACAGGAGGCAAATAAAAATGTGTTAATCCTTTGAATTATCTTATTAAGCCGAAACTAATACAATGATATTCATGAATATGTTTAATATGTCCACTGTTTTAAATTGTACGTATCCACCTTTGTCATAAATGCATAAAACCCTAAAGATTACCATAAGAAATTTTCTAGTTGTTAAGTTAATCCTGTTCCCCATCCTGCTTTTTACAAAATGAGCCAAAAAATGTTGAATTACCATTAACATCTACTGTCTAATGATAATTTAGGGTCTGTGTTTTAGAGAGGGGAGTGCCTAATGTTTATATATATATGATTTGTTGAATGGCATCAACTATGCTTTCTGTTTAATCGAGCTGTCGCTCATATAATGGAATGACGCCTTGTCTTATAGTTGATTTTTAGTGTACGGATTTTTATGTAAAATACAAATTTTATATAGGAACTACAACAGACTAGAGTGAAATAAAAATTGATTTGCTTTCTCTATACGTTTATTAGGTGAAAATAATGTAACAGCAATATTAAATTTTTTTAATCTTTTTACTGTTCCAAATTACAGCTGTCCATTTTTGTCATAAATCTATAAAATCCGCAGTCTGGTGATTTTTAATCATGATAGAATTCAAGGAGGAAGAAATCTTGTGTTAATAAAAATACAAATACAAAATACAAATTTTATACCTGAACTGCAATATGCTGGAATGAAATAGAAATAGCGTTTATTAGACTGAAAATGATAAAAAAGGTTTATTAAATTTGTCTAATATTTTTACTGTTCCAAATTACAGCTATTCATTTTTGTCATTTTATAAAATCCGCAGTCTTGTAAATTTTAATCATGATGGAATTCAGGGAGGAAGAATACTAGTGTTAATAAAAATACAAATACAAAATACGAATTTTATACCTGTATTGCAACATGCTGGAGTGAAATAGAAATAGTGTTTATTAGACTCAAAATAACAAAATAGATTTATTATATTTTTCTAATCTTTTTACTGTTCCAAATTACAGCTATTCATTTTTGTCATTTTATAAAATCCGCAGTCTAGTAATTTTGAATCGCTACGGATTTCAAGAAGCAAGAACTGCGTGCTAATAAAATCAGACTTCATTTTATTCATCGTTGAAGTCTGTTCACTGCGAAATCTATTAGAAATACAATAATTCTAACCGTTTCAAGATTTTTGCACGTTGTAAGTGCAGAAAAAGGCACTCTGCATTTTCGAGGACGTTAGTTCCAAATATCTTTTGTGAGGTCGGTTCAGCACCTTGCCCAAATTTCCGCGGACACAATAAACAGAGAGCTCAGGCCACCGCCGGGCTTAATGAGGCGAATTCTGATCTTGACCCGTAGTAATTAGAGCAAAATTGCCGCGGTGAGCCCGCGATTCCGGCAGGTCCGCTGCTACACGCAATTCCGTGGAGTTGCCCGCTCCGGAATGAAGTTCGCCGGGCAAACTGAATTACCACGGGGGGCAACAATAACGTCGGATGCTCCTCGATCGGTCGATGCTCTCGCGGACGAATATCCATCGGATGACCGACGCCGTTAGGCCACTTACGGGTCATTATTATAACTGCCGGCGATCCGGTCCTACTCTCGATTAATTTCCGATAATGCTGATCGACAATTCCGCGGTCAGAATCCGTCTTTCCGGCTTCTCGATCACCTACGTTTCATTAATGATCGAGTCCGGAGAGCTTCTCCTTCATCTTCAGATCGTAGATCAATTTCTACGATGAATAAAAGATATGCCAGTCTTTTTTACCTCCTGTAATTTGAGTGATACATATTTTTTGAGTTGTAGATGTTTGTTGGATTGTTCTTTAGACTTTTGAGGAATTTTCAGTGTGCCAAAGATTCCTAATTTAGCTTGAGATCATAGATGAAAGTATATACAGACTGACCTTTTGAGAAAATGTGTAATTTCTATTCCATTTGGAATTTGTGAATTGTAAATGGTGTATTTGTTTACTGATGGGGTATTTCTTGAGCTTCTTACACAAGATGAATTCTACGAGAGGATTCTAATCATCGTGAGATTATACATAAAGCTGTGAAGTATCTGAGAAATTTGGAATTTCCTTTCGCTTGGAATTTTTATATTTGGAGGCTGTAAGAGTTCTGAATTTACGAACGAATATTTCGAATCGATCATTCCTCCTAATTTTTCATAAAATTTGTAACCGTGAAAGTTTCCAATTTATGAGTGATCTAAGTTCTACTAGAAATAAGAATTTGTATATTTTGAGTCTGTGAGAGTTCCCAATTTCTTAACGAGTGAGGTCGCCCTGAAAAAAGGAATTTGTATATTTTCAGTCAATCAGTCCTTTTAATAATTCGTAAAACTTGTGTCCGTGAGAGTTTCCACTTCATAAGTTTCCAATGCATGAGTGATAGGAGTTTGTATATTTTGAGTTGATCAGTTCTTTTAGCCTTTCATAACATTTGTGTCCGTGAGAGTTTCCAATTCATGAGTGGGTGACGTTCTACTATAAATACGAATTTGTATATTTTGAGTCTGTGAGATTTCCCAATTTTTGAACGAGTGAGGTCGTCCTGGAAAAAGATATTTATATATTTTGAGTTGATCAGTAGTTTCACTCTTTCATTAAATTCATGTCCGCGAGTGTTTCCAACTTAGTAGGGAGTGAAGTTTTACTAGAACTAGTAATTTGCGAAGAATTTATTGTGAGAAGAAAATGTTAGTTGTCCAATGCTTTGATTTTCAGTGAAAAATTGAAAACTCTCCGCGTCGATAATTGAGCTTGTAAAAAAGCGTGGTTTATTAACTGGAGTGTTCGCAATTAATTGCGCAAAATATCTGTATTTTATGGTTTGCATGTCGGACGATTGTTGAAATATTGATAGGCTATGCGGCATAGCGCAAAATCAATAAATATTTAGTTAAAACGTGGCAATCAGGCCGACGTTTTCACGTAGAAGACTAACGAAGCGTAAAATAACGAAAACGTGACACCGGTTATATTATTTTAGCATTTACTGTTCTGGAAGATACAGCCGGGAGTGGGAAAACGAAACAATGAAAGCAGGGAGGATTGGAATTTTTAATAAATATCGCGCGTTATGTGCATGCCGTGGTTGTTTTTTCTTGTCTACTTGATGATGGAGGCTACGGACACGATAAGCCATCAGCGATGCGACTCAACATTCATAAATTCCCGGGGTATTACACGCGGAATTAAATTTACTTTACATGCTTATCATTCCATTGATAAAATAATCACAATTCGCTCCCGTTCACTCATTACATGTTCGCCAATAAGTTATTTATTTTGATTGTTCGCGGTACCTCTCTTGGGCCCGTGCAACCTAATTTCCGCACGGATATGATAATGAATAAAATGTTGCGCGAGTGTGCCGTTGAACGCGTTATTGATCGCGAGTGGGATAAAAAAAATAAAAAAGAGAGAGAGAGAGATGCGGCAGAAGGGGGAATGCGTAAATCTTGTTTCGATTTAAAAACGAGCTTATACATCTGCGGAATCCTCGCGGCGCGCCGCAATTTGCGCCGATATTTCGGAAAACCCGTCGCGGGAAAAATTTACATTTGCATTGGGATTCGATAGTCCATTGAGTTCACGAGCGCGACTTGTTTACTCGATCGATTAATCGCATTCGAGTACTATCGAACATTATTAAACATAAAAATTGGATACCTCTCGAAGGATTGCGCGACGTTAAATTAACTCGTGCTTCCATTTCGACAACCGTTGCTTCTTCATTTAGCTACGATTTACACAAATTTAACTATCTGTCGCCTGGGAACGGACAAAACCATTCTTGTTCGAACGTTGCCATTCATCTCGCAACGATTAAATACTTACACATTTATTATATTACGTCTTTGTCTCACCATTCGAATGCTAATACTACTTGTTTGACGTTCTCTCGATTTAACGTCTGATCAAGGTAGGAATAACTCTACTGATTTTTCAGGGAATTATGGTTAGATCAGTGATTTACATTGAATGTGATAATTAGACTGCGAATTGTATGCATTTATAGCAAGATTGAATTGACCAAATTGGAAACAGTAAAATCATTTATAGAATGTAATTATACTGTAGCATTATTTCCAACTATCTACTATTACTTTGAAAACATATAAATGCCTATGTAGGTTCTACAAATTTAAAATAACGGAAACAAATTTTATTTTGCAGAAAAATCCGCACTCTGGTGATAATTTAAGTATTAACGAGACACTGACGTTACTTAGTACATATTTAATTGATTTACATAGATGTCTGACCATTGACATCCTCATTCTACTAAGACTTTGAGTTACAGACTAAAATACAGTAAACAGGCTTAATTATTATGATTCAAGTATTACTGGTACAGTTATGTTACTTACTAGATCATTCGTTTGAAAATTCTTCGAATACGATAGATATTGAATATGAATCGTCTGACGCGTCTGTTCATGATCTATCTGATCTGCTTCTTACAAACACTAGAAACACAAACTTGACAGATTTTGACACTCTAAATTCTCAAAAACGAGGTGTCACATGAAAAAAATTATTCTATATTTTAAACTTGATTTCTCATGTAGAATCATCTCTTCCGCGTTTATACTAAATTGAGACATACAGCAGACATGAGAAATAAAATAATTTACGAAATTTTAAAGTCGTTTTTTCATGAAAATGGTTGACTTGAGACTCATCGTTTCTTTGAGACTTTTCTTCCTCGCGATGAGTACTGTACGATGAAATACAAAAAAATGTTGACCTTGAAAAAGGGATCAAGGACATTTTTTTAGTAGATCTCCACCGATCCAGAGACATAGAATCCCGCTATGGTAGTCGTGCCATATAATGTTTATACACCCTGTACATGTGACGACTACCATACTGATCGTTCTTATAGCGATACATTTTACTTGAGCTCTCTGTACAGGGTGTATCAAAATTATATGTCACGATTGACATAGCACTATACTTCTGGATCGGTGGAGATCTGTTAAAAAAATGGTCTGCAAATTTGTCCTTCACGATTTTTACAAGGTCAACATTTTTTTTGTATTGCATCGTATAGTACCCGTCACAATGAACAAAAGTCTTAAAGACACCATGGGTCTCAAGTCAACCATTTTCTTTAAAAACGACTTTAAAGTTTCATAAACTATTTTATTCCACATGTCTACAGGGTGTCCCAAGATGGTATAAATGTGGAGAGGGTAATTCTACATGAGTAAATAAGTTTAAAGTATAAAATAATTTTTTCGTATAACGCCTCGTTTTCGAGAAATTACAGTCTTTTCATTACCTACCTGATCTACTACTTACAAACGCTAGGAACGCGAACTTGACGAATTTTCAAACTCTAATTTCTCGAAAACGAGGCGTAAAATGAAAATATATTATTCTAAAAATATATCAACATATTTTCTCATGTAGAATCACCCTCTCCGCATTTATATCATCTTGGAAGATCCTGTAGACATGTGGAATAAAACAATTTACAAAACTTTAAAGTTGTTTTTTAAGAGAATGGTTGACTGTAGACCCATGGTGTCTTTCAGACTTTTGTTGCATGCGACGAGTACTATACGATGCAATAAAAAAATATATTGACCTTGAAAAAAGGGCGAAGAAAAAAATTTGCGGACCATATTTCTAACAGATCTCCACCGATCCAGAGGTATAAAAACCTGCTATGGTAGTCGCGACATATAATTTTTAAACACCCAGTACGTGGTTGGTGCTCATGGGGAGCTCCGAAACAGTTGGAAAAATTAGTCCAAGTCACCGCCGCAGAATAAATACACTGCTATCCAAGGCCGGGCTCCCATTTCAAGAATTCCCACGCGTCCGCTAAATTATTCGCCTAAGGTACTCATCCGGCGTCCGGAACGCCTCATGTTTCCACACACCACCTTTAATCACTGGCTGTTATTTACCGACGGAGAAAATTGATTCTCGTCGGTGCAGCCGAAGGTCCGTTTCTTTCGGCCGTTTCGGGAGCCGTGGCGCAGTCACCCGCTAATGACCGGCTGGAAGATCACCCTGGGAAATCAACGGACGCAGCCGATACGCTCGCCGACACGACCGCGTTTTATTTCGACAATTAGCGTCGGATCCTGGGCGGCGCGATGAGCAGTCTGAAAAAGCCTCGTTGTAATTTCCGCTTAACGACGTGTTCCCGTCTGTTTCTTGGGGCTGCGAATTTTACCCGGGGAAATTCACGTGACCCGAAACCATGATTAGGCTGCTGTCGAATCGGGAACCGAGAAAAAATTTCTTCTCCTTTCAAAAACACGTACAAAACACCATCGAAAGTCCGAAAAATGAAACTCTGGCCAAGTTTCGCAAATCGTAATTATTACTAAACTGCGGATCATCATGCAAAATAAAAATGTTGTGTTTCAATTGTATGAAACAGGAGCTAAGTAAAAAGTTCTATCTTTTGTAGGCGTTGAGCGTTCGAACGTTAGCAACCGGTCGTTGGCAACCGGCCATCGACGGTTGGTCGTCTCGAACGTTCCAGAGTCATCGGTTTGGTGCTTGGCCGTTAGCAACCGTTGCGACCCGACGATTTTTGTTTATCGCGAGGACCATGGTTCGTCGCGTTTTACGAGCGAGTTCGCCGTGTGCCGTTTCGAGAGCCACCGGCTCTTTCTTAGACCGATCACTCCGTACACTTTCTTTTTCCTAATTTTAATAAATTGAAAATTGTCCAATGATGTCTCCAAATTCTCTACAGTCTAGTGATTAATTTGTGGCGGCTACTTCCTATGCTCGTCAACAGAGGAACATTACGACTACACCTTTCCCGCTACTACCTGAATCTTCCTCTGTTTGTATATTTTCTTCTATCTTCAAAAGCCAGCGAGTTATTCAGGTGACCTGTTTATAGTACCCCACCCTGCATATACCGTCCTTACGACATCCTGCGTCTAAGGCACTCGTCCGCTAGATAGCGTTACTGACGAGTCCTCTAGCGGGCCTAGGACGAAACGCTTCATTCTTTTTTTTCCATCTTTTCATACACCGAAAACCACCGCCATAAATTGTTTTTCTTTGAGCAAGGATTGAATTCATCAATTGCTTTGACCTGACGCTAATTAATCGGGACCAAGGTTCGAGGATCCCAGGGTGTTGAAGGGTCGATCTAGGGGTTCCGATTTTTTCTAATCTCTTCTCGAAAGAGTGAAGTTTTTGTGAACATGATTCAGAGCTACGATGGTCATCCGGTTACCCTGAGGATTAAGTTCTGCCGTGGAAGAATCCAATAGGTGCAGGCCTTCGCACAGGAGGGATTCAACTCGGTAAATAGGTAATTTAGAAATGAAAAGCGCAGCTAGGTTCATCTTTCTCTCTTCCTCCCCCCCCTCTCTCTCTCTTTCTGGGCATATTTGCCACGACGAGCGATAAAAGTAGGAATCTGGAACGGGTATCTGGATATGAGGGACGGTGATTGTCTGCTCCCGGGCTTCGTTCACCCCTCCCGAGGAACGCCCTTTAATTTCCGGGACAATGCGGAGAAACGGACCTCCGCGTCGCCGACGAACATCTCCAATAAAAGGATATTTATGTACGTTGAAAGTTTGCCTGGAAGGTGAGAGGTCGCCGCTCATCAATCCTCGAATTTTCTCCTACTAGAAAATCTGTGTCATCTTCTTGCGGCGATCGTCTATCTCGTTTACTGATTTCTGGTCAGCAACGAGTAGCCTATGGATCTTTATATAAAACAAAAATTGTTCTGAGTAGCCTCAGGATTTTACGCTAAATAAAACCGTTCTAAATAGATTGTGGTATTTATGTAAGAGAAAAACGTTCTAAGTAGCCTGTGAATTTTATGCAAAATAGAAATGTTCTAATTATACTCTGGGAATTATGAAAAATAAAAACGTTCTAGGTAGCCTCTGGATTTCATGAAAAATAGAAATGTTCTAAGTACACCACGGATGCATATACGACAAAGATGAATAGGTCAAATAATTTTATTAAAGTTATTAAAGAAGGAAATACATTTTTATTTAGTTTCTGTTTTTTACCATTCACTTGGACAATTTTTATTTTGTATAAATGTCCACATTCTAGTGATCGTTAAACTGCGGATCTCCAATCAAAATGAAAATTGCCTGCACCAATTACAGAAAAGAGGAATTACGTAAAAATTGAATTCTTCTCATATTGTTAAAAGGTTGCAAATACTGTACCAGTAATTCTATATTCATTTTATGTTTCCCTGTGTGTTGCATTTCACCTACTCATTTTAGCCATAAATACATAAAATTCGAAGACTAGTAATAAAACAATCGAATATACATCGAACGAATCCATGTACCTAAAATACTTTTATAATCCATCGAGATCAAGCAGTTCATTGAAAACGAAGAAACGGGACGCGATTAAATTAAAATAGACACTGTGTTTTATTTTGCCTTATTTTATTCTAAGACTTGAAAGAACAAAATTGCGCTATTAAATAGAGCGTTTGCGAAATCGTGGTACAAGCGAGCAGGTGGTGATTCTACGTGAGAAAATAAGTCGGAAATATGCAATAAATTTTTTTCATTTGTTCATTTCATTTGAAAATGTAGCAAATACACCTGCTATTAGATAGGAATCGTCTGACGCGTCTGATCAAGATCAACCAATTCTACTTCCTGCATATACGGGGTGAGTCATCTAACGTTTGCACCTCAAATATCTTTGTTGTTTCTAAAGATACGTAAAATATGGTAAGGACAAAGTTGAATGGTACAATGGAGCTGACAATATGCCAAAAAAAGAAATAATAATTTTGTTTTATGTTATTTTGTTAAAGATATCAAGGTCACCTCGACTTTTTTAAATGGAACCACCCTCTTTTAAACACCTACAATGATAGTCCCTTCCAATACGAATTCAGTGACTATAATGACTCAAGGTCATTCAAGGTCGCGGGCAGAGATAACGTATAAGATTTAACATCGATACATGCCTGTTAACGGCCTTTGAAGGAATGTTGAACTCTGTCCGTGACCTTGAATGACCTTGAGTAATTATAGTCACTGAATTCGTAATGAAAGGGACTATCATTGTAGGCGTTTAAAAAAGGGTGGTTCCATTTAAAAAAGTCAAGGTGACCTTGATATCTCTAAAAAAATGACATAAAAACAAATTTTTTTTGGCATCGTGTCAGCCCTATTGTACCATTCAACTTTGTCCTTACCATATTTTACGTATCTTTAGAAACAACAAAGATATTTGAGGTGCAAACGTTAGGGGACTCACCCTGTATTAAAGCACGCGAACTCGACAAATCATTAAACTCGATTATGCCGGAAACAAAGCGTCAACTGAGAAATTCTACATTTTCGACTTATTTTTTGACATAAAATCAGCCCCTATCTGGTTGTACCACCAATTATATGACACCCTATATAATAGTTTATCACTTAGCTTAATAAAGAGGCGTCATAAAATTTCATTTAACTCATACAGAAAATCACTGGTACTCGTGGAAACTGTTTCCGCGAACAATCTTATAAGTTTCGAGAGGAACGCGGCGTTCAGTGAAAACAGAGCGTTGGTTTCATCTCTGGCGGAAGATCTGCGTGTCATAAACAGCAAACAATGATTATAAATAATTGCAGTCTCGCAGCGTGCGCGGTCTGGTAATTTTGATTAATTTAACTTCCTGAATAATTCAAAAGCACCCTGTTAAATACGCTGTGCCCATTATGACGGGGTAGCATGTTGACGAACACGTAATGCGTCCCAATAGATCCCACGACCAAAAATTGAATGTAGCCATCGTGTCCTGATATCTCTTGTTTAGTACATTGTTCCCGACCGAGAATTGTACAAAATCATATTTGTGTATGGGCCAAACTGGGGGAGACAAGCGAATCTATTCTTGCTGTCGAACAGTTCGGTCACAAAAGCGCAGTTTTCCAAAGCGGATTTGCGAACTACGAATGTCCAGTGGGCACCGAATCCTCGACGTCGGATCGAGATCTAAAGCGAGACGACTTTTCGACGGATTCCATTTTATTAAGTGGCGAGTCGAGCGAAAAAAGACGTGACTCAAGGAGATCGTAAAACACTCCCCCGTAAAACCCCGTATCGGAATAATAATCGGACGATGTCGGGTCCGCGCGAGATTACATTTTCCGTTTCGTTTATTCGAAATCGATTGCCTCGAGTGCTCGCGATTTATATTTCACGCGGCGAAGATTGAACAGAAAAATCTGCATAATTCGAGGCGATAGAATTTACAAGAAAATGAGCGCGAACGAAATGATTCGCTGGCAAACGAACCGCGACGAATGTATTTTTATCTTTGAAGGACGATCGATCGGTTGAGGGGAAACAGAAATTGAAATAGTAATTATGACATTCGATTATCATTTTTCTTAAATTTTTATTTCTGACGAGGACGACCGTTTGGTTGAAGGGACACAGAAATTGAAATAGTAATAGTAACATTCATTTATCCGAAGAAGTCTCCTGCAAAAGTACTATCCATGACATCAACAATTTTTTGGAGACATAACTGGAAATTCTATTGAACATTTCAATCATATGAACTGATGTGTTCATTTTGTCTCTGCATTTAATTTTTCTTGGTGTTCAAAAGCTTCTTAGTCATTTCCAACATTTTCGGCCGAGTCATTTCAAGGTCATGACGTCATACATAGATCGTTTTGTATTGACCTCATCTTTTTAATGATATTTAAAGAAATATTCAATCCATTAAAAAAAAAACATTGCTGTTCGTTAGATTTCGAAAAATGTGACCTTGAGATGACCTTCACACACACACAGACTTATGTAACTCTCCAAATACGATGGCTTTCTCCCCAGAAATTTATTTGTATCTGTATAAATAACAAAAGTAATGGCGATGGCAGAGTTGAATGAAATACCCTGTCTATGAACAGAAAGGAGACAATAATTCATTTACAGAATGTAATTATACCACATCATTAAAAACATGGATTTTTTTCGACTGTTCAAATTTATTCACTGAAACCTGAAGTTTAAATTTAACCCTAAAACAATGTTCACAAAATTTAAAGTAAAGAAATACCGTCTTCAATGATTTACAACTTTCATAATGCTTCTATTTATGTATATATTCAATCTGAACCGTGCGTCTTATAAGAACGTAAGAACGTAATAAACTAATAAAGTAATAAATTTAACCACAAGCAATTCAACTGGTCTTTCGCAATTGCCGGCAGCGGAACAAGCAAACCGAGCCCCGAATGCTAACGCCATATTGTCGTTTCCGAACAAGAGATTCCGTAACCGGAGAGCAAATCAGATTATTAGCAAGCTTGTCCTCGACTCTGCACAAGTAGAATAGATCCGCTTTGGTCCGGCTTCTCGCGAGTGGAATAGGGCCACTTCTGATTAAACGCGTCATTAGTAAAGCTGGAGAGAGTGTCCACGGCTAACGAGATTATTATCAGCTCAGACGTCCGGCAAGTAGAATCACGCTGCACTATTCAGCCGGTCTGTCAGTGGCGTGGGTCAGCATGTGGTCAGGCGGATCGTGGATGGCGTGCGATTGCTCGGGGAACGAATCTTGATTTACACTTTGATCGCTGCCTCACATTTCGCTGACACTGTTCTCAATCTCTTTTCAATCTGCCATTTTGTTCTTCCGTTATTCCGTCAACTGTGAATGCACATTATCTGCTAACGATTCTTCAACAATTTTGGTAATTTTGAGACTTGGGGCAATGCATCTCTTAACACGTTTGCTACTAGCACTTATTTCGCTGATTACCTTTCATGTTAAAATAATTCATTAAATGCAACGTACATTGTTTATGAAGTATTGACATAATTTTGCAAAAGAATGTATTAGAGTTTGTAGTACTGAATGAAATGAATTGTTTACAGTTGAAAGGATTCTTATATGAACATTGTTGAGGATTTAATACCTTTCTAGCAACTTTTTATAATAACTCCGATCTTTGTAAATATTGTATATATTCCGGGGAAAGTATATATACAGCCTGTAGACTATGCAGGGTGGAAATTATAAAGCGTTACAGACGAATAACTCCAGAAACATTGATTATACTTAAAGCATATAATACATAAAGCATTAAGCTTTATACGCAAGAATGTTTCAGATGAAAGTTGTTCAGTACCCAGGTGGACATCATGTGGTGGTAGTTTTATTTTTCCCGGTGGACACTCCAAGATGAGTTGAAGGTCAACTTTGTTCTTTAAAATGGAATGATGTTTTTTTATCCATCAGCAAATAGTACATTTTAAGATGAGTTCAATTAACTATGACTCAAGGTGATTCAATGTCAAACTTGCAAGGAAATGCAGAAAAGGTTAGATTTATGTGTAATGCTTAATAATTTCCACCCTGTATAATAGCAATGTACCTACATAGAGAATATATTATACTGGAAACATTAAATTGCTATTATAAATTTCTTTCCAAAATTTCTAGCTAAAAATCATATCCAAAAGCATGTTCGCACAAACTCCAGCTATCATGGATAATTTTATGCAGACCAAGAAAGAGAAAAATGTATTCCACAGACTAAAAAATTCTAGCTATACATCGTATCCCATAGCTGCTTCATATAAACTGCAACTATGGTGGTCAATTTCATATAAACCATGGAAAAGAATAATGCATTTCATGGACTAAAAAATCATCTCTAACAAGAATAAATAGTGTCACTCGGTAGTCTTCCGTAAATCCACAGGTGTAATATTCATACATCTAAAAATCACCACAAATATGATTTCATTGTTTCCGTTACTAACAAAGCTCCCCAGAAAATTGTTTCGCGTAGTTTCAGGTAGCGAACGAACCAAAGTAGAGGGGGTGGTTCTAACTTTTAACGAATATTAGTATTTTAGAGGACAATGGTATTTCGAAACGGAACTGTCTCGGCGGTCAGGAGCGCTAACAATTCTTCCAGTTTCAGGGATTACTTTTCCGGAGTCCGGGAAAATAAAGTTGCGCCAACGTTAAACCCAGAGGGAAGAAGACGGGATCCTCGACACGGGGAATCCCAGGGTCGTAACCGACAACGCGATACCTTAAGGAGGCGGCAAGAAGAAAATTTACCGCTGTTCTTACGAGCCGCCGTAAAATTCGGCGCTATGAGCCGGTGGGGTTAATGAAAAAACCTCGGGGGTGGCGTGGGTGGCCAGATAAACCACGCCGACGAATCGTAAACCTACGGCCGCGCTTCCTCTATCAATTAACTGCTTTCCCACCGGCTCCTAACGAGACCCGCGGCTCCCATTAAGCGCCGATTAGAAAATTGCCCTCGGTCGCCGCCGTTGCGTCTTACGCCGTCGTCTTTTAATGGTCCTTCGTGTCTAATAAAATACCGGGACTAATTAACGATGCTTCGGCTGTCTACGCCACTAACGATAAAATCGAGGTCTGCCATAGGGAGCAGTCGCGCGTATATTTTCATCAGTGTTAGGAGAGGGCTGTTTGTTCGAGGTTTCATTTTTATGGGATGTTGCTGCGACAAGAGGAGTTGCTGAAGTTGAATTTTCTAGGTCAGTAGTTTCGTTTCGGTGGGAATTAAATACTGTGTGATGCACTGGGTTACTTGTGAGTTCTCAAGATTTGATTAGTTATGGTTTCATTCTTGTAGCAGAATTTTTCTTGAGCAGTCTCCATCCAGTGATATAAAATAAAATGGTATCGTATATAATAATAATTTTGCATCCTGAAGATTTCGGGGCTGATTATTTCAATTTTGACTTTCATGGGATACTGCTGCGGGGAAGTGGAGATGCAGAAGTTAAATTTTCTAGGTCAGTAGTTTCGTTTCCGTGGGAATTAAATGCTGTGTAATGTACTGGGTTACTTGTGAGTTCTCAAGATCTGTTTAGTTATGGTTGCATTGTTGTAGGAGGATTTTTCTTGAGCAGTCTCCATCCAGTGATATAAAATAAAATGGTATCGTATATAATAATTTTGCATCCTGAAGTTTTTGGGGCTGATTATTTCAATTTTGACTTTCATGGAATACTGCTGCGGAGAATTGGAGATGCAGAAGTTGAATTCTCTAGGTCAGTAGTTTCGTTTCCGTGGGAATTAAATGCTGTGTGATGTGCTGGGTTACTTGTGAGTTCTCAAGATCTGTTTAGTTATGGTTGCATTGTTGTAGGAGGATTTTTCTTGAGCAGTCTCCATCCAGTGATATAAAATAAAATGGTATCGTATATAATAATAATATTGCATCCTGAAGATTTCGGGGCTCATCATTTCAATTTTGACTTTCATGGGAGACTGCTGCGGAGAATTGGAGTTGCTGAAGTTGAATTTTCTAGGTCAGTAGTTTCGTTTCGGTGGGAATTAAATACTGTGTGATGCACTGGGATATAAAATAAAATGGTGTCGTATATAATAATAATTTTGCATCCTGAAGATTTCGGGGCTGATTATTTCAATTTTGACTTTTATGGGATACTGGTGCGGGAAGTGGAGTCGTGGAAGTTGTATTTTCGGTTAAACTTTCGCTTAAGAGACCAAACATTTTTAACGTTTCCGAATGTAGTATTATACAATTCGAAGAAAGAATGATAGAACTTGATATTATAGTGCTAGGAATCCAAGTTTCAATAGGCGGAGTTCTGGTTCACAATACGTGAGTAAAGTAGCTCGATTTCAAGCGCGTATGACAGGATAGATAGTATAAATGGTGTATAAATGGATATCTCTGTGGGCGTTGAAAAATTTTTGTTCTGGTTGAAGTTATGGACTTGGAGATTGAAGTGTTCTCTTTGCCGAGACTGTAGTAGGAGTATAAATTTATAAAATTTTCCATGGAAAAGATCACCTCCGTTTTTCTGCTCGTTTGCTAGTGCAAAAGCATCGTCGAGTGAAAGATAACTCGAGATAATGAAAGTAGAAGTTTCAAGCTTTAGAACGTGCCCAGGCAGATTGTTCCCCGATTCTTTTCAAGAAGTTTCAACAAGACACACGTCGACAATTTTTTATTCGAGATTACGGTAACCCTTTAACTTTGACTCTCACTGGACTCCTAAAACAATTGTTCCATAATTCAAAAATGCTATAGAAATAGAAACTACCATACTTTCTATTTTACATGTACCTGACGATTTCTCCATTGTTGCAATTTTTAAACACATTCGTGTATGAAAAGTATAATAATTAATTCTACGAACCGTCGCGTCGACTCGCGAATATCATTTTGGAATTCTTAATTTTCAGACGCTCGAGTTCCGCAATACCTAAATAGTCCAATCGAACATGCGTATTTAACCAAAGCGGCCGGAACAAGTAAATGAGATGACGTTTCCCGCCAACTGACCAATTATTCGTATTAACTTAACGCGAATTAGCAGCGGGCGTGTGGCCATTTAAACATTTCAGTATTTTCGCATAACAAGGATTTCGGTGGATCAATCAATTCATACGCGGCCGGTTAAAGCTACCCGATTTAAATAACTAAAGCATTCGTTTACGCGATTAAACGAACCACGGTTTCGAAAAGCTGGAAGAGAGAGAGAGAGAGAGAGAGAGAGAGAGAGAGAGAGGGAGAGAGAGGTAGAGAGAAAGAGAGAGAGAAAGAGAATGAGAACTCGTGAGCTTCACGTCGGCAAAAATTTCAGCTTGATTGTAAATATTCCACGAATATTTTGCAAGGGTGAGGGGATTTTATCCTACGATCAAATATATTTCATAAATAATGCAACGCACGGTGGATGTATCGGTGAAATGATTTGCGTGAAATTATTGATCGGCAGACACCGGATGTTCCGGTGCACTTGGGATTAACTACCCAGGCTCCTGTTTCTTGCGCGGGGATCGTCTTTTGCACAAGGTTCGGCAACCGAGGGATCATGCACTTGCCGCCTGCGGTATTGCGGTTTTGCACTTCACGCTTAGGTGTACCGAGGTTTCAGCATCCCCTTTCAACCCCCGAGGAAATTCAGGGTCTCGACCGTGGTGGGCCAAGAGATTGAACAGCGGTGCTACCCACTAGTTATAGAAATTCTTATCGATTTCCTTTAAATCCCCCAGCACCCACAATCCCGACCCTTTAAACGTTATCAAAACTTTATCGTGCTACCCTACTGTAATTCGTCCTGTGATCGGGACCTCGTCTGAAGCGTCCTCGCAGTTTGGTCCCCTAGTCCTTCGGGACACGGAACTTCCGGATATTTAATGTGGAAATTGCCGAAAATCTGTCTAACATATAATTGAATCGCATTTAAAATTTATTCCTAATTTATTGGAATTGTTAAGAGACATTGTAATTTATTCCTAATTTGTTGGAATTATTAACAGAATTTCTTTAGAATTCATTCCTAACTTATTGGAATTTTTAAGAGAACTTCTTTAAAATTTATTCTAAATTTATTGCAGACATCAAGAGAATACTATTGATGTCTCTAAATTTTTACTGAAAAGTGTACATTTGTATAAACTTGTTCTGTCTACACTTCTACCCAATACTTTTATGCTTTTGATAACACTTATTTTATTCCTATTTGAGTGAAATGCTGCAAAGCAAAAATATAATTCTGTGCAATTGCCACTGTGTTAAATGTAAGCAGGATATGACATCGGAATTATGTCTAACGAAATATACAAATGTCCGTTTCAGTGAAAAATATATTCAAACGTTAGTTCGGTTATCGATCGTGAATTTGTTAAACACAGAATAAATAATGTTATTGGCGCAAAGGTTCGATCTAAACAGATCGAAACAGATTAGATCGAACCTTTGCGCCAATAACAAAAATATATTTAGTTCTATATGAACAGTTTATTGTGCTAGATTCCTGTAATAACGACGGGATATTCACCATTTGATCGGCCTATGGCATTATTACCATAAAGAAAGGTATATTGTACTCTATTTCAGGTATTGGTGTTTAATTAGAGACGAAAGTCACATGCAGTAAAGTGCATCGCAAATGCAAGTATAAACAGTTCATTATTCCCAGCAAGCATCTCGACGAGACAAGTCGCTGCAAGTGGACTGAAATTTAAGGCAAACACGCAGTGTATTCTGGTTTTCATCGTTCGTAATAATGTGCATGTCATGGCTGCTGGTAGCATGACCCTCTGACCGGCTGTGCAAATTGCACAGTTTATACCCCGTCGTCTGAAGAGGAGCAAGCACTAAACTTCTGTGCGACGCTGTCCTTGAATTCTCAAGTAATTACGATTGAAAAATGAAACCTTGTAAAGGAGGTCGACTAATTTGCATTTAATTTGTATTCTCCGAGTTGCAATCTGTTCTGTCGCTTTCTCAGTGAGCTAAATTTCCAGTGAAAATATTTCGACGACAGAAAATTTCAAGCTGGAGAATCGTGTTAGCTTAACTTTTCAATGCGACAATTGTTTTCTCGGTTATTAGATTAATTTTAATATTATTATAATAGTTATTTGTGAGCAAAGCTACTTCCATTAGGCTTAACCATGCATTGGTAATTCTACTGGCGAAACAGCATTGTCAGACAATGTTATTATCTGGTGATTTAATGCTAAATTTGCAGATAAAATATTGTCATTTTCAGGCAAAGCATCTTGAAGGCAATTACACATTTCCTGGGATTCCATCACGTGTGCCTGACTATACACAGCAGATTCTACTGAGGAAGTCTCAACAATAGACATCCCGCATTATTTGACTACGGATTTTCATGCAAAATAGAAATGTTGTGTTTTAATTGTAAGCAACAAAAACCAGGTAAGAAATTCTTCGCTTCTTTAATAATTTTAGTAAGGTGAAAATGATACATGAATTTTTCTAAATTCTTTTAAGTTTCTTACTCTTTCAAATTGTGCCTATATCTTCTTTTATCATAAGTGAATAAAATCCTATTTATTATTGTCGTAGATCGATGGCAAAAAGGCCCATGTAAAAATTGACTGTTTGTTGCTCACCAACCTAGCAACCACGTCTGACTAAAAATTGTGTAGTCCACTTAGAAAATATTCTCCATCTCACATCGTCCTTGCCAGAGTTAAAAATTAAAGTTGAGTATCTCGAAACAGATTTCGAATATACATAGTAATTTTTCTGTGACATGAACACTTATGTCTGACTGTACACATTTAAACACACTGACACATTCTCCTATTATTTACAGTTTCATTCTGACATGAAACCGACAAATTAAAATAATTTTTAGATTATCAATTCACATTTCATCAACCCAAGACTCTTGTCTGATGACACAAGAATAATTCTACTTAGGAACTATTATCATTTCTAAACGAAGCATCTTGGAAGTCGTCAGACATTTTTCATAAATCGAACACTTCTGGCTAATTATAGACAGTTGATTCGACTGAGGAAATATCAGCAATAGACATCCTTCATTATGTGACTGCGGATCTTTATGCAAAATAAAAATGTTGTGCTCCAATTATAAGCAACAAAAGCCAGGTAAGAAATTCTCTCTTTCCTTAATAATTTTAGTAAGGTAAAAATAATACATGAATTTTTCTAAATTCTTTTAAGTTTCTTACTCTTTCAAATTGTGCTTATATCTTCTTTTATCATAAGTGAATAAAATCCTATTTATTATTGTCGTAGATCGATGGCAAAAAGGCCCATGTAAAAATTGACTGTTTGTTGCTCACCAACCTAGCAACCACGTCTGACTAACTTTTTAGAGACATGAACACTTAAGTCTACCTATACACAGCTAGACCTACTGAAATATTCTCCTACTATGTACGGTTTCATTCTCCCATGAAACTCCTGTCTGACCAAGCGAAGCTCATTCTACTTAAAAATATCCACGTTTCCCATAAAAATGGCCGCAATATTACAGAACGGCAAACATCGTCTTTAATCACTATAGAACCGCTCTCCGAAATTTCCAAAATTTCCAGAAAATAAATAGCACAGAAGCCAACCCGAAATCGGAGATTGTAAGGACCGGAAACATTCTGGGGGATCGCGGGAGCCTGAAAGAAAATCAATCCAAAATAGAAGAGTAATCCAGGCCATTCAGTAAGTGAATCCAATCGTTTCTCGTTCCTGCGCGGCCCATGCTCGATCATTGTGAATCGAAATCTGGTTCTCGACTGATAGAGCCGGTCGATTTAGGTTCGCCTCACCGATAGTCCCGCAGTTTACACCTTTCCACGGTTACTCCGTATCTTCCACAATACTGTGCCCCCTCATTCGTTGCACATTTCGACTTCGGGAGAAGAGACACACACACACACTGTGTGAATTTCTGGGAATGGGACGGGGAGGCTCGAGCATCCTTATAGTTGAGAAAATCCGGACGCAAAGTGACAGAAAATTTGTCGAGAATGGTCCAGCAACTCAGTCCAGCTACGTCCACCTTTACTTCCGTCAGATGGAACGGCTGGGTCGTTTTATTCAACGATATACCGTGGTCCGCCTAACGCGGTTTTCCATGTAACAGGAGGTTTGAAAAAATAAGACAATATGTATTATTATTATTATGCTGTACTATGTTGGATATAATCGCATAGTCACGTGGAGGAGGACAGCACGGCGAAATGAATTCAGCAGAAAATAAAAGTCGAAAATGTGAAAGTTCGATAACACGAACTAAAGTGCAAAATAAACGATCACATGTTTTCTGCATGTCCCTGCAAGTTTGACCTTGAATGACCTTGAGTCATAGGTAATTGAACTAATCTTAAAACGCACTATTTGATGGCGGATAAAAAAACATATTATTACTCATATCATTATTTAAAAAAAGAAAGTTGACCTTCACCTCAAATTGGAGTATCCATCGGGGAAAATAAAAGTACCCCCTCGGTACTGAACAACTTTCATCTGAAACATTTTTGAGTATAATCAATGTTTTTGAAAATATTCGTCTGTAACGCTTTATAATTTCCACCGTGTATATATTCTATACAGAAAAATTAAAGATTATAGGAACGATCTTGAGTATTAAATTGACTTGAACAATGTGCAAGGATTAATGGAGAAAGAATGAAGATCAATGTTAAAAAAACTACGACGTCTTACACAATAGAGTAATTATTCCGCAGTCTTTATTCTACGAAGAAAGGATCACCATTTAAAGTAAGGGAAGCGTAGACAATGGTTGAACAGGATTTTCCGTAGATCGAGGATCTAAATAATGATAGCGCTCCTCCAGTAGGTGTAAAATCTGCAAATTAGACAGGACCATGTGAAGTGGAATTGCATATCACCGGGTGCACTGTTGGTGCATCGGTTTCGCGCGGTCTCGTTTCAAGGAATGTAGATTCAGCCTTCGATCAGACTGACGTGGATATAGTAGAGCAACCCTGTGTATGATACGGCATACAGCAAGTGGAATAAGCCGGTGAGTGATCGGACGTGGATTAAGTGCAGGTGTGTACATTTAGGGATGGCTGTAGAATCGTAATTCGCACGGCTGTACGATTGTTGCGGGAGCGTATGGTTGCTAAAATTCCCAGTAGAATGGTCATTTGTGATCAGACATGTGAATAAGATCAGTGTATTATAGGTAGTCGAGAGCATATATAAGGTGTTTCCAGCAAATATTTTCTTTGTATATTAGCAAGTGTTGGGTAAGTAGATTTGGGCTGTGTATGGTTAGACAACGAGAGGAAATTAGCAATTTGGCTGGTAGCTGTCTAGCTGTGTGATTTTCAATGATTATGACGTATTTAAAACAAGAAGGATTTAAAATTGCTTGTTTAATCATTCTTATTAGACTGCACATTATTTTCGATTTCTTAAGATGATTTAAAGAGAAAATACATTTTCATTCAACTTCAGTTTCCTACAATTCATTTGGACAAGTTTCATTTTGCATGCAGATCCGCAGTATAATTATTAGATTACTTTGACGCCTGTTTCATTCTTACGTATTGTATTATTTTCGTGCTTTATTTCTGTAATATTTATTAGGAGTTTGCGCCAACCACACGCATCTGCTAATTCCTACTGTAGTGGGACTTTGAAGCCTAAATTTATTGATCGCGCAGGTACAGTATCGCAGATTTGTTGTTGTATCCTTTGCTCATCGGGAAATATGGGGTCTCAATATTTGAAGACACTGCTCTGTATGCTTAGGTCTGCGGTTTGGTCAAGATATTGACATTACAGCGATACAGCGTAGACATACGACGGGACTAACGATGTATATGGATATTTGTAGAAGCTAAGCCCTAGACACTGCGTAACTTCAACTACCATTCCATCAAGTAATTTTCAGATTATCTACCGTCTGCCACTGTTGAACTTATTTTCATAGAGATGTGAGGTCCCGGAAATTTTCAACGTTAATTATGCTATTATGCTATTATGCTATGCTATATTAAATTATTGTTCTATGTGCAAGGAAATTGTTCAAAAAATTGCGCACCGACGAGAAAATTAATTGTCAACTTTTAGAAAAAAGTTTTAGTTTAATAGAAAATTGTTTCCTTAATTTTTATATAATCATATGTGCTGCTTAAAATTATTCTATCAATCTTCGTAGGTTATTTCATATATTTTTGCACAGTTTTTCATTTATTTTGCTTGCACAGTTAAAATAAATATTTCACAGAATCTATTAAGTCGAATCTATCAAGCACTCCTTAACTCTGGCGAATACCTATCAAGCTTTCTTCACAGGTACTACTGGCAATTAGTTAAAAATTGTACCACGTAGCTAACGACGTCTGTTGCTAAAAGAAAGTTCAAAATGTGCATATAAAAAAGATCTGAACAATCTTCCCGATATTAAGAACAGTACTCATTCACGGTGATTTATATCGTGCAAATGATCGACGATGGCCAGAAAAATAGTTCCGAATGAAAATTCCCTGACACGTAACAGAGTGCAATTTTCGGAAAATTGTCCGAACGTTCCGTTTTCCATTAGTAGACGAGTAAGCGCTGGTGTGTTCTTAGATCGGGCCATTCAGCAGCGAGCCTGCATTTATTTTCATATCCTGCATCGGCGGTAAACGTTCCCGGCCCATTCACGGGCCGGCTGCAATTACTCTGAGAGCTGCATCGTCTTGCACCGCGGAAAATTGTTGCGCGATCGGCGGCATCCGATGCCTCGGCGAATTAATCACCTCTCTCCCTCCCTCCCTCTCTCTCTCTCTCTCTCTCTCTCTCTCTCCGTATTTCTGTCTCTTCCTCTTCCTCTTTCTGGTACGAGACACGACGAACATCGGACCGGTCGCGAAGCAGAAAACTTTTACCCCAGTTGGTGTAATCAGTCGGAGCTTTTGAATTTCGCGTCCTGTAACGAGTGTTCAGCCGGCCTGTCGGCGCGCACGTATCCTCCAGGCGGCGAAATTAACGCCGGAATAATTTAACGCTCTCGTGGGCGGCCCGCAGCGCCACCGTTTCCCGCGGAAATTAAATCTTCCACGCTGAAAGTAATTGCTCCCGTAGAACTGACCGCCGTCAGTCCGTTTGTCCGTGCCAGTCTCGCATCGGATATTGAATTCTTTTTCGACCGGAGACTGTAGAACGGATGAATTGCTGGGACGATCGCATAGGAAATCGTATTGCTGAGAACCGGCAATTTGGATTTTTTTCTTTGGGAACTGAACGTTTGAATCGAAAAACTCCAACGGGACTATACTGCGTGTTGGTTGATAGGTATAATAGTTCTTTTTCCGTTCCCAAAATGTATCTGAAAATTCTACTGCTGGAGCCAACAGAAGGACCGTATTTTGTTTTGCAACCATTTGGACGGTCTAAAGTAATACAGTATTTCATCGTTAATTGTCGTGAAATTCTGAACGATAATTGTCGCATAACAATCCCTCCTTCTGCGGGGTATACCCCGTGAGGTGTCGTGAAGCTCGAGAGGCTTCAGTCGCCGAGAAGTGTAACATAATACGGGTCGAGTATATCGGTGAGACCACTACTAATCCAATAACAAAACTTCTTTATGTTTTATTATTTTTCTCATGGAACTTTCACCTACGTATTCGTGGCATTTTTCTAATGAAAATGATACCAAATAAGATATAATTCCGATGGTATTTACTTGAGTAATGGACGATGAAAGTTTCGGTCGCAAGGAAGGATAGCGCATGGGAAAGAAAGAGACGCGGAGAGTCGCAATCGGCGGCACAGTTCAAAGGCCCACGTGTCCTCACAGTGTAATGCGAATAAAAAAAACTTTTTTTATTATTGCTTATTTTTTTATGAGACTTTCTCCGATATATTTATGGCATCTTTCTGATTAAAATAATACCAAACACGATATAATTCGGATCATATTTAGAAGAATTTTCCGAAACTTTCATCGTCCATTACTCAAGTAAATACCATGGAAATTCTATCTTATTTGGTATAATATTCATTAGAAAAATGACGCGAATATGTTGGTGAAATTTCCATAAAAAAATAATAAAAAATAAAGAAGTTTTGTCACTGGGATAGGTGTTGTTTTCACACCGACATACTCGACCTGTATTGTGTTACACTTCTCGGCGACCGAGGCCTCTCGAGCTTCGCTGTCCTTTTCTACGTTCGGCAGAAAGAATCGTATTATCTGAACGTTTTATGTTTGGAATTTTTTCTTCAGGAACCGAAGGGGTGAATCGAATAATTTTCTTTGGTCTTTTATTGTATGAAGAGTGAAATGTACCGCAGTACATTTTTCGTTCCCAAAACAAACACAAAACCCATACTGCCTAGGCAAACAAAAGGACCATATTTCGATTTTTAAACTTTTCAACAGCTTCATGTAAAAGGTATGTTTGGAATTTTCTCTTTTGGAACTGAAGCATTGAATCGAAAAATGTTCTTTGGGGCTTTGTGGCATAATGCTTGAAGGGTATAACAGTATGTGTTTCGTTCCAAAATTTTATCGGGAAACCGTACTGCCAAAGCCAAATAAATACCACATTTCATCTTTTAACGTTTTTGAGCCCTAGAATCTATGCTCGGAAATTTTTTTTACGAACTGAAGGCTTCGATTGAATTTACTCTCTGTGGTTTATTTTTACGTGAAGATTGAAGGTTGCAACAGTTTTTTTTTCGTTCCCAAAATACATCGAAAAATCCTACTAGGGCAGCAGAAGGATTGTATTTCGTTTTTTCAGCCTCTTCGACAGGCTAAAATGACAGCTACGTGTAGAATTTTTTTCTTTAGGAACTGAAGGTCTGAATCGCTATTTTTTTCGCGTAACTTTATTGTTTACAAACAAAAAATAAACAGATGCGGCCCGAATATCCAGGAAATGTCTTTGAAAATTGAAAGCTCAGCCTATCTATGTATGATCAGAATTATCTACAGGAGTTAATTCTGCTTGTTTCTTCTGTTATTCCATTTCCTGGATTTTCGGGCCGCATCTGTTTGTTTTTTGTTTGTAAACACGTTGTGGAGATGAGAAGCGACAATACCACACACACCCTCCCAGTGTTTCACACGCACCCAGTGTTTCTAAAAAGAAGGTTTCCGTTATGAAATTAACATTACCGATAGATTTTTGCAAATATCTCGAAAATTAAAAGCGACCCCCCTATATTGGAAAATTAAAAAGTTGTTCAGAATATGTTGCTCCATAACATATTAAAATTTCATCGTAATCGGAGTACGCAGACCTTTTCTTTATAATTACCAAAACCTGAGTCGAGGATTTACGACCTTCGGCGACGTCGAGTCTTGAACGGCATCACAGCGCGATACAAACGAACAGTCGGTATGTTCACTTTCAATGGCCAGAACAACGAAAATTAATAAAATGCTATGATGGTAGACACTAAAGAAGGATGACTGACTAGAAAATGCAATGTGGTTGCCGCTGCGCGACGCAGTTGCTTTCAGTTTCATTCTCCTCCAGCGTCTGTTTCAGTCAAGTGACAAGTGAAAAATTGGACTCCGCATCATTTCTGACGCGTCAATTTCTCATGACTATAATGTTGTCGGTTTTTTCGCCGGACGTGAGAGATCGTAATGGACCAACGGCAGTGAAAGATCCGCCAAAAGTTCAATTTCTCTGGGAGGACGCACAGTGGCGCAAAGGCGGCCAAAAATCGATTTATAACTTTTGTATAAATGACCGAAATCAATTATTTTACGTCTTTAACAATACGCTAAAGTTAATGAAAAACAAGTAAAATGAGTTAAAAGTTATTAAGTTGATATTTATATTTAAGTATTGTCGTTAACGCTCATCCCTTTCATTTCATATTACTTTTATCTGTTCAAACTCCTCGTACACAGGTGGAGTTTCATGAAAAATTATGAAAAAATTTGCTTATATAGCTCTTTATACTTTGTATTGATAAAAAATGTTTAATATTTCGTTTAATAATTATTTTCAAGTTTAGTAAGTGACCAGCGTATTAACTTGATTTTGAATGAAAAAAGCAAATTTCCGATGCGCAATTTAATAAGTTTGCCTCATTATGCCTGAACAAAACTAGGATAAATCTTTCTCTTAAAGTATCCTTTAAGTTATGAAACAAACCCCGTTTGCCTATTTTACTTTAATACTGTATGTATTTTCATGCAGACAGTTAAGTGCGAATACCCAGAATCAAGAAAGGCTATTTATGTGAATCTGTTGTAAAAAAATAGCTTGAATTAAGTTTATTTCATGTGTTAATAACATTTTAAAGTTAATAACAAATTGTTATTAACAAATAAATATATTTAAAAATAAATTGTGTTCACTACATAAAACATAAAATTAAACATTCCCGCATTAATATAAATTAAAAGAAAAGATAAAAATTGAAACAAAAAAACAAAAAATTTTAAAACACAAAAAACCTTTTCTTAGACTGGTAACTTGTAATATTCAAATAATTTCATTCAGTATTCAATGAATTGTCGATTTTTGTACACATTCTCTGAATTCCGCCAGGTTGCATCAGCGATTTTAAATTCCATAATTTCGAATACAAATTCAAAATCAGCATCTCCAATAACTCGTATATATAAATTTTCAAAAAAATCCATTCAGTTTTGATTTTTCAGTCCGCCATATTGAATCGATCATTTTGAATTTGATCCTTTTGATTAAAAATTTGAAATCTACGTCCAAAACAACCTAGAGATACCAATTTTCTAAAAATTTACTGCAGAATTCACTGAGTTATCGAATTTTGTCCATTTCATCCGAACTTCGCCCACTGTGCGACGTATTGAGGTTGAATCGCCTTGTTGGCAGCATACATTTTCGTTAAGAAACACAAAAATCGCGAGCGAACGAACGAACGAGCTTGAAGTTTCGCGACTTCATTGGTCCGTGAATTCTTGGCTAACGATAAAAGACCAATAGGACAGGCATGAAGACACGAAGGCCGGGCGAATATAAATATTCTTTCGCAGCAACAAGAAAGTTACTTCTCGTGCGGGAGCGAGGTGGCGGCTATGCATAATGGCTTGCGAGCGCGAATAATCTCGTTGAACTCGTTCGTCCTCGGAAGAGAAGGATCCAACCTTTTTTTTAAAGTGAAAAGTTTGATCCGGTTAATTTTTGCCGAGTAACTACTTTCCCAGGATTTCTCTTCTTCGTGTTCAATTTCTAAGATTCTCGACGAACGCGTGGCGTGCACGCGGAGAATATAGAGTGTACGAGACTGGAAAATTGCAGAAGCAGTTCCGGCAGTCCGGTCACAAATTTCTCTTTCTCCTGGTGTGACGGTGTGACTTTTAATAACGTATTTCTTGTCGGCGGCGAACAGCTTCGCGAGAAACCGCAAAGCACAGGCTATAAATCGCCTCGGCCCTCGCGCGAATAACCTTCGCCGAATTCAAATCCGGAAATAAAACCCCTTTCCTTCCCGCGATACCATCGGCTTCATTCCAATGTCTCTCCAGATCCCTGGGAGAGAACATGGGGAGCCGTCCTGGGGCGAATAAACTACCCCGTTAACACGCCGAACTTCTTTATCCGACTAACCCTGTTTTCGAGCATCCTGACAAGAAACAAGAGAAAAAGTCGACTCCCAGAAGAGTCACGGCCAGCTTTTCCGAAACACATATCTTGCCGCGGCTCTGTGTCGCCTGGCGGAATGTAGATCTCGCTTGAAAATGCGTCCGGGACACGCCGGTAACTCTGCGGGAGTTGAACTAGTGATATAACTGTACATAAGTCGGACGTAAGATTGTGACGAGGCAGACTGTGACGTGCTGTTTCTTTCCGAACAGAAAAATAATTCACCCAATTTTTATTTACACTAAGGGCCATCATACTGTGTAATATAATTCACATTCGGTATAGAGAATCACGCTGTTTTTAGTCATAAACGTTAGCACACTTCTAACATTAAAGTACTGTTAGTTCTACGTTTTAACTCTTTGCGGCACAGGATTTCAGATAATAAAATAGACCCATGTTGCATAGAAATTTTATTGCGTTTTAAATGAAACAAAATTGGTATATTTTTATTAATAAAGGTATCACATAATTTAAAAACACAAAAAAATATTAATAGTTTAATTATGTTATTAATTTAATTATGTAATTAATAATTAATTTAAATGAATGCACTGTGTGCATTTTTACATCAAATCCGAATCCTCTAACCACCATATTAATCGTTCACAAAACATAGTTCGTTAATCGATTCAGATTATTTTGGAGAGTACAATATATTTCAGTTCTCCGAGAATAATCAAGAAATTCACGAAAGATAAGACTACAAATTCCCATGCGCACCAAACAACTTTCTAATCCCCAAATTTAGACGAGACTCCAAAATTCCCTCATTGACCCGAGTAAAGTAGGGTCGACCAACCCGAAGCAGGCTCTAAAGAGTAAATCTTATCTCGCCTATCACCGTCATCGTCCGGCTAAGCTTGACAGCTTCAACAAGCTTCCCCCGGCTGGACAAGGTTATCCAAAAGAACGAAAAAAAGCTGTGGGAACGGATAGTCGGGGAAAGAGACGCGACGAGCTTCGCCGGGAGCACATAATCCGCGGTGGCTCGGTTTCACGGATGCCGCGTGGAATCCTGGCCGAGTGTGCGACCGTGCTGAACCCATAAGTCAGCAGGACTTTCGACTTTCCTTGGCATTAAGCGCTGGTCCAGGGTCTGCATCGCTTCTAGCCTCTCTTCGCCCCGCTTTGCTTCTCGCTTCGCCTCTAGCCTCTCTTTGCCTCGTGCCTCGCTCTGCCTCGCAGGAATCGGGTCATCGATCCCTGGGCGTAAATACGCGAGAAGTTTGCCGGGGGTGTCTGCGAATACTCGGCCCGGTTGGTTAACCTGCGAAGATGAAGTTAGCGGGCTTTACATAGTTCCAGCTTTGTTTCGCCGGTTGGCAAGGCGCCAGAGGGCCGCGTGCCTTCGCTGCTCGTCCTCCTAGCATCCCTTCCACCGCTTCTGCACACGTTGCACACACTACACACGCTTCTGTACGCTGCACATGATGCACACGCTGCTGCACGCCTCTCGCATCCCACCTGCGTCGACGTTTACGTATGCCTGGCTCCCGGCTACTCCTCGGACCGACGATGCTATGCCGCAGGAAAAACTGCTGCACCCCGGCGCGGAATTTATCCGGGCGTCGGTGCAACGTTCTGTGCGTGCACGTGCACCTCCCGTTGGAATCCGGTCGGCGTTCTGCTTTCCTGATGCATCCGGCCTTTCAGCCACCGCATACTGATGCACACATCCGCGACCGACCCCCTGCGGTATTTAGTCGTCTGTCTATTTATTTATATCTGCTTTTGTACAGCTTTGCAAGATTCTTGTTAGAACTCGGCTACCAGCATTTAATCATTTCATCTCGATCGTCACCTACGAGGCAATACTAAAAATTGACTGGTGATCAATTTACACATTTATAGCAGTCATGAGTAGCGGAGTTTGAGAACTATAAAGATTGAATTGATTTAAGAGCAATAATGTACTATTTTCAACTTGTGAAAATGATTAAAGTAACAATGAAATATCTGTCGGGCTCTTGTTTCTTGCAGTAGGAGCTGACAATTTTTATTTGTATTCTTTTTCTGAATGTGAAAATTGATTTTTACTACAGCCTACATATTAAGGAAACCAAATTTGATTAACACTAGGTTTACGGAGCACTGAAAGCGACTATTTTACATTATTGTGTAAAAATAACAAAAATGTGTATATCTAAATTTTTAGACATTCTTATTATAATATATACTCCAAAAAAATAAATGTGTTGAATAATTCCTCATGGATGCGCCTTTTTAATCTCGATAATCGTAAATTAAAAATATTACAACCCGTTATTCTGACGGGTTCCGTAAACCTAGTGTTAAGATCTGCAAGGTGTGAGAATGTCACAAACATTATTGTTATGATAAACTGTGTCTTTTCTATTCTGGTAATATTGAATATGTTGTTTTAATATTCGTGTGAGCTTTATTAGCATTGGTGTGGCAATCAACGCGTTAATATCTCATAGTTGGAATTTGTATTTGACTGTATCAGTTTTAAAGTTGTGTAATTTTATCCTTGAAGTTTCGATTGTACCTTAATTTCTCCAAAATGAGAAAATTAAATGAATAAAAAAACAAATTTGTTTTCGAAACCTGCGATTAGTAGATTCAGTCAGCCAACCTCAGACACAGTATTAGACATTAAAATGTACTCGAAGTTCATTAACGATAAAAAAATATTGGCCTACACTATAATGGATAATAGTATACCATTGATACTGTACCTCCACCTGCTTAAAACCAATTTTATTCTAATTTTAATCCACTGCAATTTTGTAGGATTATTTGTATGAATATAATGCAGCTTTTTTGCAACAAGGGAGTAGCTTCCCGTAATAGTTTGCTACAGAGGATAAGCATCGAAATAAAAATCCGAAACGGGAGCAAATGCAGGCCCCATTGTGCGACAGTGTATTTTAGCATGAACCCACCCCTATAGTTGTAATCGTGACTGCAGAATAGGTACAGTTTTATACCGACGGCAATGAGGCCGGAATTAATGGTATTAACTCGAGGAAGATGATAACCGGAGTACGTACAGTGGCTCTGTCAATTACACGTTGCCAGTGGAACGGCTCGAGCACACCTGCACCGTTTATATCCACGTTTCTCAAACACCTTCTATTATGCGGTGTTCCAGAGAGGATAAAAGACACTCGACTCTTTGCAACTGCGTTTCTGCGAATTAATTCGCGCACACTTAAGGGAACACTGTAGTCTAAACTGCGATACTTTATGCCAACTTTGAGCACAATAAATTCTAGAACCCCTCACTAGACATCTCTGAAAGTTCTACCTACGTTTGAAGAAAATTGTGTACCTTCTAGTATAGTATTCTGTTGGAGTATATTGCTTACATTCTTTCAAAAGTCAAGCTTTAACAGTACCGAAGTTCTTAACTAATTTTTCAATTTATTTTTTAATTTAACATAGCAACAAAGTTATATCGACGAAAATAGTGCTATAATCTCTTTTAGGACTTTTTATGTGGAAAAAAATGTATAGCTTTTTTCAGAAAGAGTCATCAAAAAAGTCTGATAGTTGAGATATTTATTAGATTTTACTATATAACCCAATTTTGAATTTTTTAGTTATTGAAATCATGAAAGCTTTCGTGGCAAATAATTGAAATGCAGATTGTGGCAAGGAATATGTGATCTTTTTTTATAGTGTGGTACAAGTCGATTACATTGCTGCTCTATAGTTTCTGATGTTTGCAAGCTCAATTCCGGTCCGTTACTATTTTTGTTTCTCATCGAATAAATGGTGTGAAATAAAAAGGAGACGCAGGTCACCCGAAATATGTTTGCCGTTTTAATTGCTATTGATTGTACTCGCTGCCACTGGGTCGATTAAATTTCAATTTATCAGGTCGGCGAGAGAGGTTTATGCCAGTCAACAAAACTTCCCCTGTTGCGTCAGTAAAACGTACTTAAACTTTAATATTAACTTAAACGCTTCGTCGGACCGGCCATTAGCTAGCGTGTGAAATCGACGAGCGTCGATGAACGATATATAAGATGTTTTCGCGGCTGCCAAACTTAATGGACTCTGTCAATCACACTCATTAAAACCTCAAATTAATATTACAAAAAATATAGAAATTTTTCATTTAACACTTTGATTGCAAATCCAGCAACCTCGAAAATTCCATGAAATCAAACTGATTGATTTAATGAGATTAAAATTGAAAAGGTTAAATGTATGCTACTAGGTACGCCTTTAACCTTCTTGCATTTTCTAGATATTAATCAAATTTGGTACATTGAATATATCAGCTTATAAATTGATATTGAAGTCTGAATAAATAATCCCGTCACCTATATATGGCGGGTGGCATGGCAGCCAACGTTTTAAGGAATTACAGAAACGTTCTGAGACTTTCAGTTGAGATATCGTAGAAAAATTAACAGAATCTTTTTTTAAAATATTGAGTTTCCAGGTATTTAGCATACTGCTCGACGCGTTAGTTGCTTGAATCTCGCACGGCTGTAGCTAACAAGTAAATATTGACCATAAATTACTGAACAGGAACCCCGTGCAGCCCTCTAACCTTTCTTTAGTACGGCCCGTCGATTCCCTGCGTTCGTCGCCGAGCATGATCGCGAATCGACGCCAACTGTGTCACGAACAACTTTTAATTGGTTCGTTGGATCGATCTGTTTGTTGCTTGACTGCTAGGATTTCCATCAATTGCGGCGAAAGATCCATATCGAAAACAGTTTCTGCAGATCGTATTTTCGAATCAAAATTTTACGTAAAGAACAAATAATTTCATTCAAACCGTTTGGTTACAAATCATTATTTTACGAAAAGAAGTTATTCGAATATTAACAGCAAACATCGAAGAACATTCTGTTCAAATTTCGGAAGCTTTTCATTTCTCATTTCGTCTGAGTAGTGAAGAATACATTGTAGATAAAAATATCATCATATACATACTACGGATCATTATGAAAATTAAAAATTTTGTGCCCTAATTACGAAAGACAGAAGCCAAATAAAAAGTTCTTTCTCTCTTTAACGATTTTTAAAAGTTGAAAATAGCACCTCGATGCTCCTTAATTCTCGCAATGTTTTTCCTGTTTTAAATTGCACCTGTTCATTTTTGTTATAAATTGATAAAATCCCCTACCTAGTCATCATCACACTCTTAATTTATAAAGATACCATTGTGGCGTCCAAAGATCAACACGCGAAATATTTTCAGAACATGGCAGTCAAAGTGACAAATTCTGAGCGACGTCTGACCATTCACAGACCTATTCTCCTTGCATCGGAGCAGCTCAAGAGCAGTCCAATATGACATTAATAATGGAACGATTGTCGTTACCGAAATCATAAAATACAGATGGCTGTGTGATCGATCTCACGTCTGATCAGTGATGGCCCATTCCCCTGACACGACGTTCCAAAGTCGTCGTCCGCTCGTTGCAGGATCTTGCATCTGAAATCTTCTCGATCAGAACAATACTAAAGTGCTAACTATTATTCCTTCCTTGTATTCGTTTGACACACTTTTCTATGATGTATGTATCTCTTTGTTTTAGATTCAAATTCGTTACCGAGTTTATGCATGAAAAAATTTATGAGAATTATTTTCGGGATTTGAATGTGTTTCGGTGCCTGTGAATGAAGGACAAATTTATGTAAACGAGCTGTGAAATTAAACCATTGCACTCGAAACTATTTTAGCACTAGAATTACCGTGCACTCAACGCGACTGGAGTATATTGCCTTATAATAGCGACATGACTGCATTTACTTCGATTTCGCAAAATTTTTTATTAAATGTATACGTCTATACAGAAGTTTACCAAGAAATTACCCCTGTAAATATATTTATAATTTCAATATTTGTAAAAGAAAAAATTAGAAACCCGTCATTTTGATTGTTCCGGTAGTTCTAGTGTTGACAATAAAACCAAAACATTTCTTCCGACCTAGAATATTTATTGTCCCTATCACTCGTACTTATTACATTTGCATTGTTAGCTAATTCTTGAATACTCAGTAATGTAAACATTTTTTAAAATAATAACACAGTAGTTTTCAGCAGCGGCTTAGAGTTGCCACTCGAATGCAACGAACGAAAAATGTATGAAGACGCGGTCAGATATTAGCCCACAGCACTTGAAGCTGCTTTATCTCCAAAACCAAGGCATTTCTTCTGTTCCAGAATATTTATTATCACTATCATTCGTACTTTATAACATTTGGATTTGTACCAATTTCCTAAATACACTGTAATGCACACATCTTTTTAAATAATAATAACGCAATTTTTAGTGGCTCCGCTGGAGTGCAATTTGTACCGCTTTTTTCCAAATTTTTTAATCGGCAGGTTCCAATGGAAATTGAGAAGTATAATGAACAGCAAATTGCCAATTAACGTGCTGAGAGATGGTTTAATTTCGGAGTCCAAAGTCTGGTCACAGACCCGGCAGTTCCACTTAATTGATGGCCGACGCGACATCAATCGTCGATGCGCATTACTCCGAGACGAGCTATGCAAAGTCGAGAGCCAAACAATGCTGTTCAGCTCACACGATGTCTCACTATTCACGGTCCTATTCCACTTCCTGTCTGACCTGTGACACTGTAACACTACTGGCACGCGGTTTGATCACGTACGATTCCATTGTACATCTCTATTCTATGATTTCATTCACGTATACACGCCCCAGCTGACTAAACTCGAGCGGTTGTGCTAGTCGCACGATACCCGACAGTTCGTCGCACGATGTTATTAATTCAACAAGCGTCTTTTAATTGATACTTTCCTAGCGCAGCAACAGTTCCGGCGCTGTTTGTTTTCCGTCGAGCCGGCGTTCTATATTTCCTCGGCGAACACATCGCCAAGTGATCCCTTTAAACGCCAATATTTGCACGCTCGCCGGCTCAATATTCTCATAATCGAGGATCCCGTTAATCGATAGGGAAAGGAGGCCATCATAGACCACCACGGAATTTTTAATTAGACTGCCAGAAATTACGGGGCGGAATTAATACCACTTTGGTAACACTTGGTTCGTAGTTAACTCGCTTGCTTTACCGGGATTAGATCATTTTGTCAGCCAGAAAATAGTTGCTATTCTTTTTTGTTTTCATTATGAAATCGGATATTTAATCTTTCTTACACGAAAACCTAACATTTCTTTGAACATACAATATTCCCATTCTGTATGAAGTTTTTCATTTTATTCGCATAGAACTTGAGCAATTCATTCGTACAATACTTAAATGATTAATAATATAGTCTATAATTGAGAGTCGTACGCGAGACTCGATGCGTTCGATCGACGAGCGTAACGCAGCGTCGGTGACGATGCAAGGCAAGGGGCCGACGTTCGACGAAGAAGAGAGTCGCAAAGGAACGTTCGAAGCATGAACCACGTGTTGTCCTTTTTTTTATAGTTTCTTTAAGAATTTATGTTGAGGTTGTGGTGCCATATTAGTGTGTTTTATGTTTGTTTATGTGTAGTTCCTAAGTTAAATATATCTATACTAGCTTTGTTATACTGTTAAGCTCATCGTTCAGCGTTTTATTACGATCCCCGACATTCCCAACAAAGACTACTACAATAATATACTGAATATAAAGAAATTGAATAATTTTAATAATATTTTCAACTACGGTATAGCAATTTTTAGTCGTGACTCAGACTGCTTACCCGAGTGCTAATGGTTAATAGAAAATGTTCGTTTGTGAATATTAAAGATGAATTTGACTTACCACTTAATACATTATCTACCGGATTAGAAAGCATCTTTTGCATAGCAATTCCAAACAAAATAATTAGATAACGTTACTGAAGGAGACTTGTTGGTTCACGATTAAAATTGCTATTACTGTTGAAAGTTCCATAAAAAAATCCTTAACCATGGACCGTAGAAGTTTGAAAATTATGAAATAACCGCCGTTGAATAATGTAGCTCTTTGACTTCTTTTTATTTCTTTGATAAATTTAATTGATTTTTACTCTTGTGCCTGATCAACACCTTCCATTACTACTTGTCTCGAGTCAGGTTCAGAAATGTGTTAGAAATATAATGGATTCTTGTTTTTGAACAGGACTATATTAAAATCCGTCACCGCCTGGAATGGAACAGGGGGACGTGTTGACGCAGACGGAACCACATTTCGATTCGAGAAGTGGAAATACGTGGCGCGTTCTCCCGAGAACTGCGAACACCGTGGCGCAGGGTTCCGAGCGACCCAGTTATTATAAAACCATGTTTCTCGCTAACTAGACTTCCGATTCGATCTGCATACTTCCGTCGAAGCGAATCGATTCTAGATTCTATTATACGGCTGACAGCTCTCGAATCTGCTCTTAAGTGGAATTGTAAGAAGTCTATTCGATGCAGCAATAAGTTTCTTCAATTATTGATCTTACTACTTGCTTTCTGACGATACACCGATTTAATCCTTGAACGATTTGTCACGCGACTTGTAATTCGCGCTAACAATAATTCAATAAAAAGACTACGGATTTTAGGCATTTTCAACAAAAAGGAGTTGGCGAATATAACATTTTCAATTTTCTAAGATTATTCAAGAAAGATAAAAGCTTCTAAATGGCTACTTCGTTTTGTCGTCGATGCATACAATTTTTATTTTGTATGAAGATCCGCAGTCTATTAATAAGTATTGCAACTATTTATTAATTAACATACACCCTTATTACCTCAGTATGTTTTCTGCAAGGCACAATTGATTTCCATTTAGAAATTCGAAAATAGAGAATTCTGGATGCATTAATTTAATTCTTGCGTCTTTGGGTGCATTTTCAAGGTACAGTTTAAGGTCAATGAGGTTACAATAATAAAGTTACCTTTCCAAGGTAAATATTAATGTTAATGGCGTGCTAGCTTCTTCATGAATAACAACGACTGAGTATCTAATCGTTTCTCAGTGTACTCGGCATAAAACGTTTTTATTGTTTTCGCTGTTAGAAGGGAGGTAAATGTAATTCGTTAACGTCGCTAAGAAAGGAACCATCTTGAAATTTAACTTTCAAAGCGACTCGTTCGCCTTTCCAAGTCGAACGGCAACATTTAACAAACATCCAAGTCCCTTTCAGCCAAGAGCGAAATGATCAACGGGACTGTTAAGAACAAGGAGCAGACAGAGGAAGAAGGGAGCTCCTTCATTTCCTTTCGCGCGGACTTCGTGCGACGTTCACTGGATTAAGAAACTTCATTTGACTATAGTTCGCCTTGTTGAATCGATGACGCGACTCGGGGAACGATTCTTTGCAATTAATTTGCAACTCGTACACCACTTCGTAGATTGAGCACGCTGTAACTATTGGAAACATTTACTTGAATGCATGTAACTTTGACTTGAAACAAATGAAATCTTTTGGACAAAGAATTGTTTACATGTGCATTGACGAAGGCTTTCGTCCTAATAGATCAAGTGTGAGGATTTTTTTTTATACAGAGAATCTCATAAGAGATTTAGTACAACATTAGGTACAAACAAAACCAAAGTTTACAGCGAAAGTAACCTCTACAAACTAAAAGCTAGGGTACATCACTATTGTTTTTCCTTAAACACGCAGGTTACAGTTTTTTAGGAACGAAAGTATATACAGGCAGTCTTTAACGTTGGGCACAGAAAGAAACATAGAAACGTCCAAAGGCAGTTGAAGTCTTACCTTACAGAGATTATTCAACAATAGTGATCTTTGCGTATCGTATATATTAACAGTTACCGTACCGAGTACAAAGTGTGATTGGTGTACGTTTTGTTTTATAAGAATGATGAGACTGAATTTATTTAGATTTCTCGCAAAAAATAATATCGGTAAATATTTACATTCGGGGCTTCCTCACCGATTTTGATGACGTTGAAATATGTTGTCAAGGTCATCATTCTGAGCAACTTTTTCCTATACATGTTACCGCCGTTCAGCTTTAATGTCCGAGATATTCGCAAAAAAGTTTCAACATCTCGAAAAGTGATCAGAGTAGGTCTGGGTTAGATTTGAGATTGTGGCCGCCGATAACGCGGCCACGGTCGCAACTTAAAACGACTTCAATCAGTTGAGACCCACTGTCTTGTCTGTTTATGTTTACGAACTGAAACGTTAAATGAATCGTGTCGAACGCGAACTCATTTCATTGTCAGCTGTGTTAACATACAGAGTATTAAGCATAAAACTATACGAATTCTTGGATATCTGCAACAATCAAGAAAATATATAATGATCCAGTATATAAATATATAATTATATAAATAACACAGACCTAACCCAGACCTACTCCGATCACTTTTCGAGATGTTGAAACTTTTTTGCGAATATCAGCAGGTGGCAGAGGGTGGCGAGGTTTAGGCTGGGGAATGAGATGAAAGGGGGGAAATATTAGTTGGATGAAGATGAGAGGAAATGCAGAGTGTGTGGTTGGGAAGACGAGACGTGGGAGCATATATGGGAGGTATGCATGAGGGTGGATGAGGAGACTGGATGGCAGGGGAGAATGGGAGAAGTGTTAGAAGATGTAGGGGGAGGGGAGGAGTGGATGAGGAAGGTGGAGGAGTGGAGGGAAAATGCGAAAGGTAAAATGTCAGGTGAGCAGGAAAATGGGGGAAAGAATGAAGTTGGAAGGGGCTGGGATGTCTGAGGAGCGACCGGAAGGGGGGGTCCACAATTAGAGTAAGGAATGAGAAGGAGTAGTTTTTAAGTAGTTGTAAGTTTTTTCTGCACATAGATCTCTCTCTCTCTCTCTCTCTCTCTCTCTCTCTCCCTCTCTCTCTCCATCGTTTGAGCACTAGTGTTTATGTTTTAGATATAGTAATTGTAAGCATTTAGATAAGGTAGAGTAAGTTAGTTCAAGTTAGAAGTTAAGGATAGGATAAGGATAGGATAAGGAGGAAAATGTAGAGGTAAGAGAGGAGTAATGGATGAGCATTGCAACCCCAAGGGGAGACAATAAAATACTATATAATATATAAATAACTTAGACCTAACCCAGACCTACTCCGATCACTTTTTGAAATGTTGAAACTTTTTTGCGAATATCTCGGAAACTAAAGCTGAGCGGCGGTAACATGTATAGGAAAAGGTTGTTCAGAATGATGACCCTGACAACATATTTCAACGTCATAAAAATCGGCGAGGAAGCCCCTAATGTAAGTAATTACCATAATATCTTTCGCCAGACCCAGATCCACCGTATTAGGGAATACATCTATGAATTCAACCACGCTGACGCGTTCAACAGGAAAGAACAAGTAGTATTCAACAGAGTGAGACTGGGACACACAAACCTCACCCACTCATGTTTTATTAATAACCAGGATAAACCTAAATGTAATAGATGCTACACAATAAACACATTGGAACACATAATTACAGTTTGCCATCTCTATCATCAAGAAAGATGAAGATACAAAATTCCAGGAAACATCAAAGATGCCACCGACTCAAAGGAATCTTGCGAAAAATTAATAAAATTCTTGAAGCGCACAAAATTATTCAACCGAATCTAAATTATAAATGACCACCTAATTGTAAGCTTGTAGTTGCTAATAATCCTTGTGAGGTTGATGCAACTTAAAAATAAAATTTAAAAAACTACAAATCTACAGTTATCCTTTAGACGAAAATCATCAAATATGTGCACACTTAATTCTGGTAGGGTGTCGAAGATTTTTGGGAAATACTGAAATAATATTTTTCTTTATCTAATTTCCAAAGTCCCGTTCGATTTCCCCGTGTTCCAGGGACTTTCTCAGTTCCTAACTTTCCAGCAGGCCCGTTTCGTTCGGTTCTCAGTCCATCCGAAAGCGATGCCTCGAAATTCACCTTCAGTTCCTCGCGCCAAATCGTCGGAAAACTTTTCGTGAGGTCGCCGACGGTTCTAAGTTCGTCGACGGCCATCCACCGCGTTCGAGTGTTTACGTTCGAAATCCACTTAAAACTGCGCTGCTTGCCGGGTGTCGAGCTCTCTTTCAGGCTGTCGTGAAATGAGAGTGGTTGACGGAGTTTTTTCGAAGGCGCGGCGGGAGTCGAAACTTTCACGAAATACTCGTCTTTCAAAGTTCGAGCGGTCAAGCGCGAACTCTGTGATTGCGAAACTCGATCGAAATTGATCGGAAAGCAATCGTCGAACTCGGCCTGTCCAAACAGAATATTTGTCTATCCATTTTCACGAAATGACGCTAATTATTTACAAAGAGGTACTTCCCTCAAATTTTGATGGAATTTAAATATGTTATGCGGCTACATATTTTGAATAACTTTTTCCCATAATAGGTGGTCTTTTTTAGTTTTCGAGATGTTCGCAAAAATCTGTCGCTATATATATTATTTTTGATATATAAAGATGATTTATGAAAGATTTACATTTTTAGTTAGCTCGAATATATTTTGTAATTGATGCACAAACTTTTTATTTTTCATAGAGATCGGCAGTCTAATAATGAGATTGAATCTATTTAGATATTGTTCGATTTTAATGGGAGTATTTACTTGAATAAAGAAGTAGTATGTACTTGAACGAAGAACTGTATGAAATAATTTCTTATGAAAACATTTTTATAGTTTCAGTAATTGAAAAACATAAGATCTGGAAGAAATCATCATCACCCATCCAATTCTTGTATTAATAATGTTAAATTAATTATGAAATGGAAAATATTCTATACTTAAAATTGTCATCAAAGAATCACACGATTTATGTTCAGTTCCGATCCAATAATTTGCAAGCAACATTTTCTGGTCTTTATGAACGATCATCATTTTTATATGAAGGATTGTTGTGGCTGTTTAGCCTGTAACATATCCAAATACTCAACACCAGTATTTCCAAGTAGCAAAATTTTATTTGAAGTATTTCGCTGCACTCATGCAACTTAGCGCATTTACATGTTACCTGTATAGCGTATAAAATGTTGCAAAAATTACCAAACATCATATTCCGTAGAGTTTAATACGCCTTCGTTTTACTTTTAACGCACTGGAGAATGTGAGAGTTTGCATAAACTTCCGCGGTTTGTTCGTCACAATTTTATGAAGTTTCCGTGTCTAAGAGTGAGCGCGGTTGTCTAAAACTTTGCAGTGTGGAGTTCCACGAAGTTTAATCAGATTTTTAATCTATCTGGACTTTGTGGCAGTTCCATTTATTTTTTATCTCGAAAAAGTATACACTGCAAGTTCTTCATGCTGTTGTGTGTACTGTAAAATGACGCCAGACAGAATTATTTTGCGAGAGTTCAAATTCAGAAGGAAACGACATATGTAAAACACTGATAAACGACAAATAAATTTCCGGAAGAAATAATAAAAATTTCCAAAAGATAGAATGTGTTAAGCTATGTACATAGATTTGCGCTATTTATAGACGTTAGGTTCTCCTTTCAATTCTTTTCCTTTTATTTCTTTCGCTTTATTTCGTTTAGTCATCCCTCATAACCTTTTTCGATTGTTCGTATATTTCGCATTTCGTCATAATTGTACAGGGTGTAAAGAAATGTTTAGCCTTGTCTGCCATAGGCGCATTGTTGAGCTGTAGTTGCCGCGAAATTGTCCTCGACCTTGAATTCGTGGGAATAAAAAGTGTCAAGGGAACCATGTGGCAAAACTCAATAATTCCAATAAAAAAATAATAGCGAAGTCTCATTATATTATTAGAACTACTTATTATCATAAGAATTGTTTACATTTCTAATGGAGCGAGTAGTTAGTGTTGTTGTTTATGTGCTGTTCATCAGATGTCTTGCATAATCAATCATAATCAATATTACCTTCCCAGTCTTGAAAAATGTTCCATCTTCGATTTCTTCATCTACGCCCAAGAACCGATCCCTTTTTCCTAATATTTCTTAATAGAAGATGATCATTTTTTAAGAGTTAGAAGGTAATATTAATTATGATTTATTATGTTAGAAGTTGACCTTGGAATTCAAGGTCTGGGTTAAATCATAGATGGCGGATTTATGCATTTATGAGTGTAATGAGTACATTAAATGTACAATAGGAAGAAAATTTGAAGAAACAGAAACCAAAAGAATTCAAAAAGCACGATTTATAGCTTACCAACGTTGTTTAGAAGAGAAATAAATGTATACGATGTTCATATATCTTGCAATTAACACTCTATCTACCTGACTAGTCAAAATGTCTGGTTTCTAATATTTTCGTTTAACAATATTGAAATTATAAATGTTTTCATCAGAAACTTTCGAATCAACATCTTTATTGAAACACATACTGCAATAGAAATGATATGACGCCTAAATAGATACAGTCTTGTCATTATTACAGAGCGGTGGTTCTAGTGTTAATGCAAACAATTTTTATTTTCCATAAAAATCTGCAGTCTTCACATATGGATCTCTCATTTCGTACGTTGATTTTGCGAGATAGCACTCGAGATTCAAAATGATAAGTGTTTGGCGGATGTCTCCTAATTATAATGGACCGGTAGAGTTTTATGGGAGGTTATAATAGATAATTGATATCTGGAGGACAGCTGATCGCCCGTCAAAAAATCCATGGCTTAGAAGTGAGCCCTTAAGCCGAATATCTCCCGCTGCGAGTATCCTCCGTCGTATAATATTGTCTCAGGCTGGCCGTCAGCGGCGAATTGAATTTCAAGGGGGCTCAGAGCCCCGGAGGACCATTCATAACACTCTCAGACTCGATTCCCGAGTGACGAGGGTCAGTGGGAGGCAATAGGGCGCGTAATTCGCTAAGACAAAGCTACCGGGACCTGTTATCAACATTTCCAGCGATCCTGTCGTCAAAAAAAAAAAGGATACGTGACAGCGCGTCTGTCTAGCTCCATCCTCTTTCCAACCACGAAAACCATGGAACATCCATCAAACGCTGAGAAACGATCAGAGATGACCTTCGAGATCAGTGTCCAGAATGAATTTGTCGACGTCGGTCCTGATCGGATGAGAAGACAGAAAGATGAGCAGATATGGAGGGTAAGATTGTGTTAGAGGGTGGATGCGAGCAAGCATAGGTCGGGGAAGAGCGGATCGAAGGAGAGACTCATGTTTTCAAGGATATTATGACTGACAAACAAGGTCGTAGACGAGAAAGGCTTCTTATCGTCGCGGGAGCGTGAACGAGGATGAGCAAACAGAAGCCTAAGCGGAGGGTAAACTCGAAGAATAGTCGGGGCAGATTTGGAGGAGGACACTTGTCTCGGGGCTGAAAAGTTGCGGACCGGCTCTTGCAAATGGAAATGGCTGGGACGGACGTTTTCGGGATGACCGGGGAACGAGTGATAAATATTGCTTCTAATTGCGATGGCCGCGGTGGTCTGTGAACTAGAAATCTGAAGAACAACCAAATGAAATCAATATTATACCCAATCATTCTTTAATTATCCTCAATGTCCATTCTAAGATTTATTAGGAAACATTTTTATTGCCATTTGTGTATTGAGGATATGTGGTTGCAATTTTACAGTGGATTAAGATGGTTAGTAGCCAGACAAGTAAATTTGTCATAATCGAATACTAGGCTCAGAGGAGCTATTGTTAGGCAAATCGATGTACCTCATCTATGATCGAGCTACTAAAATAAAGTGACCCTTACCAAGCAAGTTGATCAGGACCGTCTGTGTTCAGATGATGAGAATAATATGACAAGGCAGGCGGAATGAGACGGCTATGGCCAGCCAAGTAGAGTATATCCATCTACAATCAGACATCTCAAATATAAGATTGACCACTGTCAATCATGTTGCCTATGGCGGTCTGTGTTCGATCGATTAGAATGGTACAACCTGGCAAGTGGAGTAAGATGGTCTTTGTCCAGGCGGGTTGTGGATAACATCTCTCTCGTAAAAGCCTCGACATGTTTCTTCTGTATTGATTAACCTGTATCGCGTGATCTCTGTTTCAGAGACAAAATAAATCAAAAGTATCAATTTGCAAAATGAACAAACAATATATAAGTCTCATAATGCTCTAAATGCTGTATCAATGTCTCTGACGAATGCATAATATCTGCCATTAATCAACGAATGAAATGGCGCTGTCGAAGAGTCTGAAGCGTTTCCCAATTTTAAGCTTAACTGCATGACTTATGGCCACGACGTGTCGGTGCAACGCATCGATCCGTCTATCAAAACGTTACTTCCGGATCAGTCAGTCTTTTAAATGTTCACGCGAGTGACACGAATTTCGGCGAATGTGTTGTCAAAAGAATCAGATCCGGAGCTCTCAATGTACCAATTACATCAAGATAAATCGTAAACGCTGACGACCCGTATTCGACGAAGTCGAATATTCGGGAAAGTTTTCAACGAAGGGAAGATAATTAATTCATAGGTAATTAGTTTCTCTGCGTCTCGTGCATGAGACTATTGTATATCGCCGGATGTCTTTTGTCTCTGAATCGGAGATTATGTGTTCCAGGATAATTAATTCGGACGATACATGTCGCGATGTTTTGCACTACTTCTCTGGTCAGAGACCATCTTATTCTACTTGCCAGGTTGTAGTATTATACTCGATTGAACGTGAACTGCCCTAAGCAACCTATTTGACAATGGCTACTTCTATTTTAGTGGTCTGATTGCAGATGGATGTACTCTACTTGGCTGGTCAAATGCTATCACATTCCACTTTCCAGATCGTTCTATTCCAATTGTTTGAACAATGACCGTCCTAAACAACTTATTTGACAATGGCTACTTCTATTTTAGTTGTATTCAGACTGTGAATCTTTATATAAAATACAATTTTTAAGCATCAATTGGAGGCTACAGAAGCAAAGTACACATTTCATTTCTTTATTAACACAATCGAAATAGTAATATATCGACATTATTGAATTTTGTAAAACATGTTTACTGTGTTAAATTATACCTACATAATTTTCTCATAAATGCATAAAATCCGCAGTCTGTTGATTATGTACCGATATACTCTTCCTTACAAAAATGACAAGGCTGTATTTAATTCGATCTTCTACAATCTATATTACAATATGTTCTTGGAAATCGACATTTGTTGAATCATTCTCCATAGAAGCATCTACATAATTTCAATAATTGTAATATAAAAAATATGAATCCGACGATTTAGGTTTAGTGTCAAAATCACCTATAGTTTTAACCTGCGCGGTTTTGAAAATTCTGTTTCGCTTTTCGTGGCCAGTGACCGATTGCAGCTAACAGTCAGCGTGGAAACACAGGTTCCCAGATAAGCGTTAGGAGGACTTCCGGTGACGCGTAGATCCGGCACCGTTGTGCCGTTATTAAAGCGTTCCAGATAAGAACGCTATGCCAGATAGAGAGTTCGACGGAGTTTTAAGTAGACGTCGCTTGTCCCGCGACGAAAGTGGCCGCGAAGTTAGATAAACCTGGAGAGAACGTAAATGTATTCCGGCAGTTCCCGCGTTTATTTTCCGTGAACAGAGAAAGAACAGAGGAAAAACTGAGCGAATCGTAGGTTGCGACTGGGCTGAGGATTCGGAGAAAATTAGAGGAGACCCGACGATGGAGCTCGAGAGCACACGGGTCCCAGAGAATTAAAGGAAACGAGATATAGGAGTCGGAAAAAGATTCGGTTCGGGTGAGAAATAGCCGAAAAGAAAGCAATCGGTGGGGAAAGTTACAGGACGAGAGTCTCGGAAACGGTGAAATCATAGAGCGAAGCGGAAAACATTGTGTTAAAGGAAAAGAACTTAGAGAACTACCAAGAAATCTTGTCTGACAATATTCAAGCCTGATACTGCTCCACTTGTAAATAGTTTGAATTTAGACAAGAATTATAATAGCCTTTTTGCGTGCTCATTTATAAATAGACTGCGGATCTTTCTCTTTGTGCAAAAATAAAAATTATCTGCCTCAATTTCAAGAAACAGGAACAAATTAGAAATTTCCTTCGTGCTCTAATGGCTTCAATAAGAAATAATACATGCACATTTTAAAATTTTTAATAAAATTTAATTTATTAGATTCGAGTCTGGTTAATGACTGATTGTTTGAGTTAAGTCGAAGTGTTGATCGTGTAGTTTTATTTCTGCTTCTTATATCGAGGTCGTGTCTGACAACTGCCTGACTTGTTCTACTTGTGCGATCCTGCTTACGTTTCCAATGTTTCTTTTAGAAAATATTCAAGTGTTCGAAGAAATTTCGATGTGTTTGTGTGTGTTTTTAATGCTGTAACTGACCATATAAGCAAATCTTGAAACCTTATATTTGTTTAAACAATAAAATGCAAACTGTACTGTATAACGTCAAATTCGAGAGCTTTTGGCACTGCCTGAAAATGAATTGTGTCTGTTAAACAAGCACTCCATACCGCTATATTAAATTATTGAATGTCCGAACAATCGTAAGGTTATACTACTTAGCCTATATCCTTAAATAGATAAAAAGTGAAATAGGAAAAACTTGTATGTTGCATAGGGTTTTAAAGAAAGATTTTGTGAACAATTGTGGTTCATTGACTTGTCTTCAAGGAACATAGCTTGCATTATTGCACTTATGCAACGTTCGCCGGTTGGTGTCAACCGCTCGAAATACGAACGCCTCGCATTCGGGACCGCTGTCTTTCCATTTTTGCATAAAAGCCCGCGAATACGCGGCATGATACAATCCATTAAGAGTTTTCCACGTCGCCGTGGGCGAAATTTCAAACCCGTCGAACTTTCGTCGCGACTAGCTGTATCTGAGTGCAAACCGAGATATCTCGAAGGGGATTCAGGCCGCTGGAAGAAATTCCCAAGGAAAGCCACTAGCAATTCTCTTCCCGCCTCTTATCGTTCCGGGATATTCCATTCTGTTTCCCTTAACTCTGACCATTTTTATATTCAAACGTCGCCGTTCGAAAATAAGGATCTAACCGAATTGCCAAATGACAATCGAGTCTCTCCAAATAAAAACACGGCTTTTGCAAATAGTATTCGAACATTCAAATCGAACGGCTGGCATTTACATATCCAACGTGATAAATGTTTCCATTTAAATATTAACATCGGAGCAAATATCTTTATTTATTTATAAAGTATTAAGTTAGACCCAAATCATTTCACTGATGTTAAAGAAATATTTTTGTTTTCATCATTAATGCATTAATTTATATTTGCTAACGGAACAAGAGCATATTTTTATCAATCTTTGTGTTTCTGAATATTGTTAACTCTTCTGTCCTGTTTAATTATTATATATGTAGTACGTTTGTTTGCTCTTAATAAACGCTCAAACAATTCTTTCAACAATCCCATTTGCGATTTTAATCTAGTATTTCCTGCTGAATAATGCTGTATTTCATTATTTTTGAGAAACAATGGTTCCACGTTCATTCAACGATATGTTTATCACCCTGCAATTGAGCAGCACCGTCGACATGTCCCACTGGTTCATGTGCACAATTATTCTGCGATCGCACACTATTAATTTCGCTATTATCGCCAGACCACAGAAGCAAATACGGCTCGAGCAAAATATTCGAGTTCCGGAATTGGGATTCAACAAACACGAAACGTTCAACGCAGTCGGCTTGAATATACTGAGTAGGAAAATCGGCTCGGTTTATCATCTCCAATTTGTTATAGTAATATTCCCCACCATTGTTTGTATCACTTGGATAATTGCAATAAATATTCCGTGTGCAGTTCAGGCTAGACATCTTCTCAGTAGTCATAATTCTCTAAAGCGAATTCCGTTGACTCTTTAACCTCAGAAAGACGCATTCATTTATTGTTCAATTTTATTCTCTACGATCAACATGTCCAAAATAAAACAATGACTATGATTCCCACCATTTTTACTACAAGCTAACAAAATATGCGTTTTGGAAGCATACTGGTAGTAAGTAAATCGTAGTTTAATCTGCTAGAGGATGTTTGAAAACATTTCATAGCATTGAAGGACCTTAGCATGTTTATTACAAGTCTCACTGGTGATAAACGTATTCTGCTTCCATATTTTAGTTTTATACGTTTTTCCTGTCCGTGACCTTGGATGACCTTGAGTATTTATAGTCACTGAAAGGGACTATGACCCTTTGACACGCACTCGAACACTTTGAACTATGACAATGACCCCTTCGTAATGAAAGAGAATCTCATTGTAGGCATTTAAAAAAGGGCAGTTCCATTTTAAAAAAATGAAGGTAACCTTGATATTTCTAAAATGATCACATAAAAACAAAAGTATTTTTGTTATCATCTGAGCCCCACTGTAAAACTGTGAACCCTACAATAAAACGAATCAGTGTCTTTTTTCGACGCGTTTCATAAATGTCAATACGTATACAATAATATTTAATAGAACCGACTTGAATTTTTTATTGAAACAATGTGGTTACAGTAGATCAGACATTTTATAAATAAAAATAAAAGAAGTTCCATCAAACTCGAAAAACTGTTCTCGAATAAAATATTCATACGTATAGCACGTTTTCGTGGAAGGTAGTGAAACGATTCTAAACTTCAGAAGCGCGTATTTTATAAACAAATGTGAAGTCAGAGAAATGATGACTCAAACCCTCCCTAATTTTGCGTTCCCACACGATACATCACATTTCCCGCGAAATTATTCACGAGGATCGTCAGCGAACATCGTCGAAGTTCAGAACCGACCCAATTTCGCGATCCGCGATATCGCAAATTGACGTGCTGCAAATCATCGAGGAGTTTCTTTGCGTTCGCAGCGAGCCACCATCGATAAACTTCGAAAAATAGTAGCCGAACAAAAGCGGCGCACCGCGAGATATTCACGTTGACAGAATCGAGAGATCGGCGGAGTGCGAAGTGTGACAGATTCGGAGGCTGGGACGCGTTTATGTGTGCGCGCACGTAGATATAAATCAATATTCGGCTTTAAAGCGAGTTACCGCACGTTTGTCTCTCTGTTCCCGACTGGTATCGCTTTTGTATCGATCCTTTTCGATCGCGATTAAGGTACTACGTCCGCCCACTGAACCGGGAGACAAAGCAAGCCCCATTTTTCTGTTCGTGCGGCTGGCAAATGCAATTTTCTGATTGTTATTTCTGCAAGAACGTCGGGAAAAAACTTCCTAACCACTGTAATATTAAAACCGATAATTGCTGCTGCAGTATCGTGTAAATCCACGTCACATTAACTCTGCTTCGTGGACAATTGATATCTTCAAGCGTGATACACAATGTGCTTTAATATCGAAACTGCGAATTTTTATGTCAATCGAAAGTTTTTGGGACTTCCCGAAGGATTGTAACTACTGTTCTTTAAACATTGATCTTTTTAACCAATTAATAATTTAAATTAGGAATTGAGAATTCTATATTGTCACCAGTGATACCAGAAATTCACTGGACATTCAATAAAGGTCCCCTTTCATTCCATTTGATGCCCTAACGCAGTCTATACGGGAATGCGCAAATTTCACAGTCCTAAAAGAGGAAACATAATTATGAAGACTTCAAACAATAATGAATCTTTACAGCACAATGTACGTAATTTCAGCGCAATATACTTAACACTGAACCAACCAAGCATCTGGTAAATGTTGCATCATAAAAATGGCAGCACAAAGTTTATTGACATTGTCCGTAATTTTCAAAGATGCTTCGAGTAGGAAATTTATTCCATTATTTTCCATACATGAATTTCAATAATCTCGATGATTGTAAAATATAAAAGTGGTAATTTCGACGCGGTAAATTTAATGTTGAAAAGTTGAACGTATGATGACAGCTTCAGAGAATTGTCGCGCATTGGACAATCATCAATTTCGAGCTTCCTATTAAATATTTCTTTTTCTCGAAAGTTAGGAGATGTCTAGGAGGCTAGGCAAAACTATTCCCCAGCAGAAGCAACATTTTTAACGATCTCTCGTCTCCATTTGAAGGAGCCCGTACCCCGTAAAAGTTTCGAAGCGTCACCGAAGGCGCGACGAAGTTGAATGATTTAAGTCGAGCGGCGAAGGATGAAGCTTCCGCAGAAAAACCGGCGACCGATTGAAAAGTAGAATGGTCGGGGTGGGGTTGGTTGGAAATGGAGATCGCAGGGAACCTTTTCCAAGAAGACAAGAAGGCCGCTGCGTAAAACATAAGTTTCGCGAAGAGGAAACCCCCCCGAGTAATAGTAAACTTTCGAGCGGGCTTCTACTCGCCTCTCCTCGGAGAAATACAGACTGGAATGGTATCGCTTGTCTGCTTTCAATCGTGAACCAGTTCATAATAGAGTATCTCTCGGGGGTAGACAAAAAAGACTAGAACCGCAGAGATCAGAAAAGATCAGAGTAAAATCGATTCTATTCGAATCCGTGACTTTGGAATCCTCGCCAAATATACTTACGAATTTTTGGAGAATGCCTGGCTTTGTTTTAGAATCTGTATGGTACTCACCTGAAACAGAGAAACGAAAATTTAGTCTAAATAAGCAGGCATTTTAGTGGAACTATTTTGTTTTCTCGCAATGTGTACAATCGCTTATAACAAGAATTTTTATGAAGATGTCTGCAAAATTCTGTCTGATTTAAAAAAAAACAATAAAAATATTCTCATACATCCTAGACTTATTTATTATATCGTAAATGTATTAACACTAGACTGCAGATCTACAGGGTGGGGCACTATAAACAGGTCACCTGATAACTCGCTTGCTTTTGAAGATAGAAGAAAATGCATCAGACCAAACTTACTTGATATCGAGGCGCTCGTAATCTGGTGTCATTAATTTTTTGATAGGTGGAGACGTCAAGGAGATATGAAGGTCAACTCTGTTTTTTTAAATGGAACGGTATGGTTTTTTAGTTACATTCTCATAGTGTGTTTCAAGACGAATACAATGACCTATCATGAAGGTCATTCAAGGCCACGCAAGGTCAACAGCAATAGAAAATAAAGTGTCTCAAAGCACTCTTCGAACACTACGACGATTTACATGTAACATGTTATTTATGTATTCACTGCTACTTCAAGTGTTCAAAATGACGAACTTGAACTTGAAATTGGTCCATATTTCATTGATGGCACACTAAATAGTCATAAATACGATAGAATCTTAAAAGACGTTTTGCCAGAATTGTTAGAGGACATTTCACTGGACATGCGACAGTCCATGTGGTTCCAACAAGACGGATTTCCTGCTCATTAGGCACGAAATGTTACAGAATTACTGAACAGGACATTTGAAGGTCGTTGGATTGATCGATCAGGAAGTAATAAATGGCCAGCACGTTCCCCAGACCTGACACCACTAGATTTTTATTTGTGGGGAAAATTGAAGGAACAAGTGTACAGCAAAAAACCAACAACCACAGTTGATATGCAACAACGTATAAAAAGAGCTTGCTCTGTAATAGATACAACTGAAATATGTCAGGCAGTATCATCAGCATTGCAACGTTTTAGATTATGTCTCCGTGTTCAAGGTCGTCGTTTTGAACACTTGAAGTAGCAGTGAATACGTAAATAACATGTTACATGTAAATCGTCGTAATGTTCGAAGAGTGCTTTGAGACACTTTATTTTCTATTGCAGTTGACCTTGCGTGGCCTTGAATGACCTTCATAATAGGTCATTGCATTCGTCTTGAAACACACTATCAGAATGTAAATAAAAATCCATTCCGTACCATTTAAAAAAACAGAGTTGACCTTCATATCTCCTTGACGTCCCCACCTATAAAAAAGTTAATGACATCAGATTACGAGCGCCTCGATATCAAGTAAGTTTGGTCTGATGCATTTTCTTCTACCTTCAAAAGCAAGCGAGTTACTTAGGTGACCTGTTCATAGTGCTCCACCGGTATATACAAAATAAAAATTGCATGGATCGTTCTCAAGAAACAGGAGCCAAACAGAAATCTCATTGTTCTTTTTATAATTTGAATAAGCTGAAACTAATACAGCGATTTTCTAAAATTCTTCTAATGAATGATGTGTATTGCTTTAAAATACACACTTTGAACATGCGCGTACCTGCTACACAGATATGGAATATCTTTATATTGAGTTATTGAATGTCTGAACAAACTCAAGGTTATAGAACTTACAAGGACGCGGTCATGGGGTCTCAGATTTTCTCGAAACTTTGCATATTGGTAGATTTCGTTTTCCTGTTTATGAAAATGTAGTATTATAGGCGTCGATACTCAACAACTTTTGAGATACGTTAAAATTGATGAAGTTAGTGTTTCTTTCATATTATGTACCTTTTCAATAAAATTTTTATATTTTGTTTCCTATAGATATTATGAGGGTAACGTTCATGTGCAAAATACAATTAATTAAAATAGATAAACTGAACAGAAAACAAAGAAAAAAATGGAAAAAAAGGAAAAAGGTATTTGAACACTGGCCCTGCCGGTAATGAATCTTACTAGATTAAAGTAGATTAGTATATAGATTAGTATATAAGTAGATTAGTACGTTATCATCACGCCGTTTGGCGTGATTAAATTGAAAATTTCTAAAAAATTATTGAGTATCGGCGCCTATAATGCTATATTTTCATAAACAGGAGAACGGAATCTACCAGTATGCAAAGTTTCGACAAAATCTAAGACCCGATGATCGCGTCTTCTCCTCGTTACTCCAAGATATCACTGTGATTTTCCTGAACCTTCACAACTTAAACCAATTCAATCCACATTGGTAAAACCTCTCTGTCCCGTTTGTTCAAGCTCGTAAAATTCAGCAGGTGTGTTGAGACTTAACGACCGCAATCCACGCAAAAATGTTTAAGTATCTGTCGGTTTCTGTTCGCCGGATATATTGTGTGCACGTTATCCTGCAACTGATTGCGTCAGCTGTTCGGCCATCGGGTCGTTCATCCGACATCGAACGACTGCGTGAGTATCGTCGGAACGATCGTATCGGATCTCCGTCCGAAAACACATAAACGCAAATGGAAGGATTGTTAACTCCCCCGTAACTTGATTACCCGCACCGAATAGATGCAACAACCACGAAAGGAGAATCGCTGTTGCTAAGAGAGAGGCAGAACGAAGGGGCGCGCGCGTGTGCGCCGTTGGACACGTTCAAGTCAAGTCCACAGAATACCCGTGAGAGCAGTTAAGGTTTACGATGCAATCGCCTTTAACAGGTCGCGTCGTTCGGGAACAACGAGCGTTTTGCCCTGGTGACGAATCGAGGATCGCCTGCTCCAGTTGTTGCGAATTGCAAGCCCCGACGACGAGTGCCGTTTTCAATTCTAGACATTGTACCAGCCAGGGGACCTTCAATTTTCGACATTCTTGCGGCGTTTCAATCCCACTGGTGGAAACCCGCCTTGCCAGTTTATAGTTCGCCGGGGTCCTTAAATAAGTAGATCTTTACCCCATTTGTTTTACAGCCGGGACACCGGCTACGTAGTGAAAAGCACTCAGTGCGGCCAACTGCGTTCTTATTGAGTCGTCAGTTTATTGTATAAATAGTATCTGTTAGTTTGTAATGGGCCAGAGTAATTAAATACCTCACTCGCTTCGTGTATCGTTGACTTGTTCTACTGAAAAATGTTGACAGTGCTGTAGTGACAGATTTAACATTCATATCGAGTAATATTGAGTCACATAGAGTCAAGTTAAGTATTGTTGTGCTACGTTTTACGATCGTGTTGAATCGTCAGTTCAATTGCATAAATAGAATCTATTAGCTTGTAATGGGCCAGAGTGATTAAATACCTCACTTATTTGCTATACCGTTGACTTGTTCTACTGAAAAATGTTTGCAGTGCTGTAGTGACAGATTTAACACTCACACCGCATAATATTAAGTCGTATTGAGCCATACTGAGTCAGATTAAGTTACGTTGAGTCAGTTTGTATGGTTTATTACAAAGATAAAACTCATTATTTAATGTCATTATTATTGTCCAACTTCAACGTCGATATTAAAGCTGTACATTTCAGCCCCTGTGTAGAATCATTAATTCATTACAATATTGTCGACCTACAAATATTCTAGTGCTTATGTGTATAATATATATTACATATCAAGAACATTTGAAAGATACATTATGCAGAATAATCGTCTTCTTTTTTAGAATTGAGAGGCAAATTTGGCTTCGTTAAATGGTACATTATCGGAACGCATTGGAGATAATTGACACGATGGTTGGGGAACAAGTGATGCAACTCAATGCATTAAACGTACTAAACACACCGTCGTTATTTAGTGGAGAGATAAGGCAAAGATTGCCCGACAATGACCGGGGCCGGTTCTACTAATTCATGCACGGGATCGCGCCGAGTATTATAATTAAGCAGTTCGATCACATATGTTCGATAGATGTTCGATCAGATACACGAATCCCAATGACCCATTTTCCTAGTCGCGTTGTCTGACCCGGTAGTCCCATTATACTAATCGTGTTGGTTGATCAGTGACAAGACTACTCTGCTAGTCAAACGGTTCAATAGCCGCGCATATTTGTTCTACGTATCTTGTCATATCGGTGATGGCAGTATCTTATTAATCGATGCGTTCCACCGTGCATGCCGCTGTTCGTTCTACCGTTTGCCAAGCGAGCCACCGGTTAATTTTATTAATTGCTGTCGTTTAGCACCCGATGTATCAAATATCGCAATCTGGATCGAAGGCTTACCACAAGATTATGGGAACCTAATTGAATTATTTAGGCAATCGGAGTTTGCAGAATTTCGCGATCAAATCCTTGTACCCGATAATGCAATTGTATTTTGGAGTTTGATGAATTTAGAGACCGTAATGAGGCATTAACGTTGTAGCACTCGAGAGGATTCGGTCCAGCTTTCATTGCCATTTGCATAAGTAAAATTCAGATGATTAAATTTTGTCAATTTTTTATAGAATACTGGTTGAACACTGCAAAGTTTTCGTGTAGGCAACGGAATTCGACTATTAAAAATTTTACTCTAGCTCCATGTAATTATTTGACTTAAAAAAAGATGAGATAAAGCCATTCACGAGAAATGAACAATTTTGTGTGTCACTGTATATTCCTTCTGCTTAGTCATTTTTTACCGTTTTTATTTTTTATTTACCTTTTCCAGAGTTGAAGATGCCTGATTAAATCCATGTTCTACTACTTGAGAGTGGATCTTCGTAAACGTAATTGTTCTATTTTAAAGTCTGTCCTCTGGGAACCTATTCCGCTATTGTTAATAATAATATGTGATCAAATATTTTGGATGTAATTATGCTACTTAAATTTTACAATGCTCAAGAGGATTTGGTCAGGTCCTTGCTGGCTTCGGGATGAACATTTCAGTTAGATTTCTGTGTGAATTATGTTAATGTCTACAATGGAGGTTCAGCGTGTTTAATGCCAGCAATATTTGCATTCACCATTAGCGAAACAACTGTATTGTTAATGGACAAATCTGACCAAGAACGAGTGCATTCTACTGACGGTAGCAAATTTTACTATTCCTCTCGTCTGATCCAGTACGGTCGTATTTCACTTGTCCAAGTAAATGCCCCTTATCCCCGTACGTGTCAGATACGAGTTCCGAAATTGAATTATTCCATTTGCATCGCATTCAGCCGGGCCATTATCATTTGAACTATAACAATAACGAGGTAAAGGGCGAAACGAATTAATTCCGTGTCGCGGAGAGAGAAATAGAGAGAGAGACAGAGAGAAGAGTTGCCACGCGTAGTCGGCGGTCATTTTCATAAACGTCTTCTCTCCTTTTGCACGAGGGAACGCCGGGAACCTCGTGAACATCCCTTCTTTGCCTCCAGTGTTATAGTTACGTCTGGACCCTACGAGAAATTTCGAACACTATTCCCGCATTAATTGCTCTACCAACTGTAACACTATTTTCAATATCCGACATAATATAAAACACCCTGAACGTGTCAAAGACATAAACCTTATTACTGAATATATACTTTGTAGTATTCATTTATTAACAGAAAAAAATATTGTTTGATTTTTATCTGTAGGTATATCAACTATTAAATTTGACGAACAATAAATGCGTCTATCTGAAATACATTTTATATTTTGCTTCATACCTAATCCACTGTTTTGTTTTATCACTATGTCACACTGGTCTATGCAGGGTGAGCCAAATAACGATTGCACCTCAGATATCTTTGTTGTTTCTATAGATACGTAAAATATGGTGAGAACAAAGTTGAATGGTACAATAGGGCTGACACGATGCCAAAAAAAATAATTTTATTTTTGTAATTTTTTTAGACATATCAAGGTCACCTTGACTTTTTTAAATGGAACCATCCTTTTTTAAACAGCTACAATAATAGTCTCTCTCATTACGAATTCAGTGACTATAATTACTCAACGTCATTCAAGATCGCGGACAGAGATAACGTATAAGTTTTAACATCGATACATGCCATTAAACGGGCTTTGAAGGAATGTTGAACTCTGTCCGTGACCTTGAATGACCTTGAGTAATTATAGTCACTGAATTCGTAATGAAAGGGACTATTATTGTAGGGTGAGGCATTAATTATTGCCACCTCAAATATCTTTGTTGTGCTTAAAGATACGTAAAATGTCTGAAGGACAAAGTTGAATGGTTCAGTGGGGCTCACAATACCAAGAAAATTTTTGTTTTTATGTAATTTTTTTAGACTTTTATGGTCACCTTAATTTTTTTAAGCGGAACCACCCTTTTTTAAACATGTACAATGATAGTCCCTTTCATTACGAATTCAGTGACTATAATTACGCAAGGTCATTCAAGGTCACGGACGGAGTTCAACATTCCTTCAAAGACCGTTTAAAGGCATGTATTGATGTTAAATCTTATCCGTTATCTCTGACCGCGACCTTGAATGATCTTGAGTAATTATAGTCACTGAAATCGTAATGAAAGGGACTATCATTGTACGTGTTTAAAAAAGGGTGGTTCCACTTAAAAAAATTAAGATGACCTTCATATCTCTAAAAAAATGACATAGAAGCAAAATTTTCTTTTGGCATCGTGTCAGCCCCGTACCATACTTTACGTATCTTTAGAAACAACAAAGATATTTGAGGTGCAAACGTTAGGTGACTCACCCTGTATATCTTAAAACACTTGGTATTGTATGTATTTCATGCTTGAGACGCTATTTTATCTCGTATGTATTAACAACTTTTAAGTATTTTTAGGAAGTGGTGCGATAAAGTTGTAGTGAAATATTTATGTGGGGAAAGTAACAAATAATTTATTCACCTAATAAGAATAACACGTAACAAATAAACAATAAACAAATAACGAATAACAATAACCGCGGAAGCATACAACAACGATAACAAACAATGTACAAGTACGAATGTACAACGATTTGGATAAGAATCCAATAGTCACGTAATGTACTCGTAGCCGATGTTCACTGGTCTAACGCTTGTGTCTCTCTGGCGTTCTGGCCGGGGGTTTTCGTCGTCCGAGGAGGACCCCCAGAATCGTCGTTTAGGAAAATTCCTCAAGGGCATGGGAAAGTTTCTCCTAAAATTAACCTCCAGGAAAACTCGCAATCGGGGACTCCATGAGAACCGGGCCAGGGTTCTGTCAATCGTCAACTTTATTGCACAGTCTTCAGGCCCGGCTTCCTACAGCGAGCACTTGAGGAAAGAGCGAATCGCCGCGTGTGCAGATCCTTTCTTTCCCACGCTCGGAGTCCGCTACATATTATATAAATTACTCAATATTAGATAATGTATTTATTAGAAATAATGATAGTACCAAGTTTATATTCCATTACAGACATATCTAGCTCCTGTACGATTTATCTCTGAAGCACACTAAATGTAAGACGCTGCGTTAAGAATTCTAGCAACTTCCTACTTAAAATATGATTTTCCCCGAGCGTGCAGCAAGTCTCTCGCTCTATAAATAAGCCAGCGTGTCTCTTATTAAGCAGTCTCTGGAATAAAAGTTTGCGCAGCCCGCGTTGTCAGCATCGAGCTTATAATGAGGTTCCCTATGCGGTGAACGAATTAGCGAGAAGCCTGCTAAAGTTCCCGGTGAAATTATTGCAAGTTATCAAGCTACTCCTCGGGTGCAGCTCACCTTTCTGACAACGTTGAAACTTCGAGGGCGTCGGAGAATGCGAAACGGATGGCTGCGACACCCTGGCCCATCCACCAGGGAAAGTTTTTCACCGGAGCTCTCCTTGCTATAAACACGAAATTCCGCGGGGCGAAATAACAGGGATGAATGCAAACGACAAATGGCGGGATTCAAAGCGCGTACGTTATCCCGCCGAGGACAAATATCACCGTCAGGAACGCGACGAACTACGACCAGGCCATGGAAAGTTACGGAAAGATATTCAACCTTGCATTTCTCGGCCGACATGCAACTCTGCGAAGGACGAACTTCTCGCAATCAACGCTCCGGGTGGAAATCGGCAACGCTTGCGAACTGTTACCGAGAATTAACGAGTCACAATCGTCCAGAATTGCAAACCGTGATTCCCTCACTGGGGTCCTTCGATGATAATGATTAAATTGTGAATCTTCGCGCGAACATGCACTTTCCTGGACTAATTTTGATATTTTAAAACAGCTAGAAATGGTGTCAAACATTTTACTAATTCCTTTTTCCATGGTAAAAGATTTTTGATTAAGCTTTACTACTTCAAAGTATATGTTCGTCCGTGTAAATATAAAAGTTGTATAAAAATTCTGTGTGCATTATATTCCAGTTCGTCTCATCGTCCACCGCGGGCATTAATAGCTCCGGAATATCCGGCACAGTATGTATCTTCATAAAGATATTCGACCTACTTGGACGTCTGACCTGTACAAATCCATTCTACTTAGTTGCCTGGAAATGTCCGATCAGATACGTACTTAGAGGTTTTCGATTTTCGGTTTTTCGATAGATTCGAAGATGTCTGATAAAACTCAAGCTCTACTACTTCCGAGTATGTATCTTTATAAATTCGTCCTGCTTAGAAGTCCGACCTGCACAAACCTATTCTACTTAGTTACCTGGAAATGTCTGACCAAAACAAAGCATCACTGTTTCTGTTGGGATTTTCGGACGGTTTTGGGTCGTAAATGATTTCACGACAGTACACCACGCAATATTTAATAACTGTAACACTTTTATTCTGCGCTTATATTTCAAAACTAAAATTTTAATATATTTTTCCTACATCGCATTGCGGCGAGCAAAACACGGCAACCAGGACACACACACTCGTTCGTTCGTCTAGCCAAAAGATGGCGCCACGCGAGTCCGACCTCGACAACCCGGCAATCAAGATTATTACATTTATGTTGTATATTCAACAATTTCAACGAATGTTTTTTCGCAAAATCGTTTTACTTGGACGTCTGACCTGTACAAATCCATTCTACTTAGTTGCCTGGAAATGTCTCATCAGATACGTACTCTTTCGTCATTCGAAGATGTTTCGTAAAACTCAAGCTCTACTACTTCAGAGTATGTATCTTTATAAATTCGTCGTGCTTAGAAGTCTGACCTGCACAAACCTATTCTACTTAGTTACCTGGAAATGTCTGACCAAAACTAAGCATTACTGTTTCAACGAATGTTTTTTCACACAATCGTTCTACTTGGACGTCTGACCTGTACAAATCTATCCTACTTAGTTGCCTGGAAATGTCTGATCAGATACATACTCTTTACATACATGTCTAATAAAACTCAAGCTCTACTAATTCCGAGTATGTATCTTTATAAATTCGTCCTGCTTAGAAGTCTGACCTGCACAAACCTATTCTACTTAGTTACCTGGAAATGTCTGACCAAAATTAAGCATTACTGTTTCAACGAATGTTTTTTCACAAAATCGTTTTACTTGGACGTCTGACCTGTACAAATCCATTCTACTTAGTTGCCTGGAAATGTCTCATCAGATACGTACTCTTTCGTCATTCGAAGATGTTTCGTAAAACTCAAGCTCTACTACTTCAGAGTATGTATCTTTATAAATTCGTCGTGCTTAGAAGTCTGACCTGCACAAACCTATTCTACTTAGTTACCTGGAAATGTCTGACCAAAACTAAGCATTACTGTTTCAACGAATGTTTTTTCACACAATCGTTCTACTTGGACGTCTGACCTGTACAAATCTATCCTACTTAGTTGCCTGGAAATGTCTGATCAGATACATACTCTTTACATACATGTCTAATAAAACTCAAGTTCTACTAATTCCGAGTATGTATCTTTATAAATTCGTCCTGCTTAGAAGTCTGACCTGCACAAACCTATTCTACTTAGTTACCTGGAAATGTCTGACCAAAATTAAGCATTACTGTTTCAACGAATGTTTTTTCACAAAATCGTTTTACTTGGACGTCTGACCTGTACAAATCCATTCTACTTAGTTGCCTGGAAATTTCTCATCAGATACGTACTCTTTCGTCATTCGAAGATGTTTCGTAAAACTCAAGCTCTACTACTTCAGAGTATGTATCTTTATAAATTCGTCGTGCTTAGAAGTCTGACCTGCACAAACCTATTCTACTTAGTTACCTGGAAATGTCTGACCAAAACTAAGCATTACTGTTTCAACGAATGTTTTTTCACACAATCGTTCTACTTGGACGTCTGACCTGTACAAATCTATCCTACTTAGTTGCCTGGAAATGTCTGATCAGATACATACTCTTTACATACATGTCTAATAAAACTCAAGCTCTACTAATTCCGAGTATGTATCTTTATAAATTCGTCCTGCTTAGAAGTCTGACCTGCACAAACCTATTCTACTTAGTTACCTGGAAATGTCTGACCAAAACTAAGCATTACTGTTTCAACGAATGTTTTTTCACAAAATCGTTTTACTTGGACTTCTGACCTGTACAAACCTATTCAGCTTAAATTCCATAACAAATCTGACCAAATATGTACTTCTTCTTGATTGGAAGACGACTATTCAAAATCAAGTTTTACCACATCCGATGAAAAAACAAACTGTTTAAAAAATTCTATCAATGCTGTTCGATGCGAATTTCGGGAGCGACGCGCGGATGACTCGTGTCCACATAAAGTTGTAAATTTTAAGCCCGGTTATAACGGACACATTAACTCCGAAATCACTGATTTACTACCCGTCAAATTAATTTTAGGTAGCCGATTCAATGATTATTTCGATGTATGAAATTTGTGAGATTTAGCGTTTCGACCCAGGACTGCTAGAGGATTCGTCAGTAAGGCTATTCTAGCAGGCCCTGCCTTATACGTAGGAGTTCGCGACGATCAACTCCATTTGAATTCTATGAATATCGATCGATTCGATTGTATGAGATCGTTGAATGAGCTTGACTTCGACTTCGAGAGACTCGTTTGTCTCGCTCGAATGTATCTTCGTTCGTTTTCGTTGATCTATACTTAGCGAAGGTTCGACTTCGACTCACTGAGAGATCCTCCATTTCTTGGGCGTCAATGCGGTGACACCCATTGCCATGCAGAAGAGGTGCACTGATTGGTACCTGCCGAACTCTGCGTTTCCCAATCAGCGCATTCTTGATGACTCGCTGATTTGCCCTAAGCGAGCCTGCCCTGGAGAAAGCGCGGGACCGTGTCCGACACCCTCCGTGGACGACGCTAGGTAACCTGAGAACCGTACTTCTCGGTCGGGAACATCCTTCGTCAGTACTAGATTTATGACGCGTAACTCTTAAGGAGGCGAAACAAATACGAAAGTTAGGCGATGGCTCGACTGGTCACCAAATGTGCGTCGAGCGCCTAATCCTCGAAAGTGGCCTCAGAGTCACGTAGGCGCCATAAATAAAGTCTAAAGAAAAGGCCCTTTGTATTGTTCCCTTGTGACTGAACAAATGCAGAATTTGGGGAGATAAAAATGCTATAATTGCATAAAATTCAGGATTTAGTAATAATGTTATAGAACATTACAATTGGACATTGTTTAGAGAAGAACCACTGGCCGTGGATAAGATTCAGTAACAAATGGAAAATTTAGCAAAGAAACAGTAATGTAGACGATCCGATCGTTTCATTAGCGATTTTTAAAACGAAAATAGAAATAGAAATAGAAACGAAAATAGATGAAAGGAGATCGATGTCGAGAGTGTCTCGCCGCCAGCAGCTCTCGGTAAGTAGAACCGGCGAGTAGCGAGCAGACTCATTAGGCCAAGTGCTATTCAATTTCAGGCTAATGACCGAGGCGGAGAAAAATTGCAACAGAATTGAAATTATCCGAACAGGAAGCGCAATGGCGCCCTATATACATGTATGTATACATATAGTCTACATGGTACTTCGAAAGGAATGAGAAGTTCCGATGGCTATTATATCAAATGCCTTCTGCTCCATTTAAATTCCCAATGATCACGCGCCATTAACCACCGTTTCTCGCGGCCGTTTCATTAAATTCGTTGCTTATTAACAAGTCCCGGGGTAACTTTCGCGTCAGCTGGCGTTCTCCCTGGGCAAGTTCAACTTTAAACAGCATCGATTATTTAACCGGACCGGGATGAATCGTATCCAGCAAACAAACGGAATCGCTGCGAAACGGCCTGGGAAACCGAGCGGGTAAGTTTTCCCCGGGAAACTTATTTGCACTTACGGCCCGGCCCGCGAAGCTGTTTGTTATCATGTCGCGATGTAACCGAGCACCAACTCGCTGCCAGCGAAGTTGCCGCTGTCCAGAGACCACGGTGTACAACAAAAACTAATGCACACTTCAGGTAACGTCCAAACTACGGACATAAACGTCAATTAGTGGCGAAAGAGGTAATTTTCTGCTTCGGGGTTGTGCAGAGCTGTGAGATCTTAAAACTATACCCTTGTTTTTATTGTGATTAGTAGCCCCATTCTCTGTGGACATTTTGAACAAATTTTTAATGAAATAGTCGACGAATTACGGAAGTTATACGACCAAACGCAAGGGAATCTCTATAATACGTAGATGAATATGTCAGAATCACTTCTATGGGCCAAGTCTTCTACTACAGAAGAAATTACAATGATGAACAACGTCAGCTGACCAGCAAACCTGTGTAGATTCAGAATAGTATAAAATAATCAGTTTTGAAGATTCATCAAGTCATATCTGACAGAAATGATCATGGCTGACTGTTCAAAGCTATATATACATATATATATATATATATATATATATATATATATTGCATCTACACTTTCATGCATTGCGTACAAGGTGTAAAGAAATGTTTGGTCTTGGCTGCCATACGCGTATTCTACATCTTCGGATCGAGGAAGATCTGTAAAAGAAAGTTGCAGCAAGATTGCCCTTTACCATGAATTTCAAGGTCAACTTTTCTTTTATTGCATTTCATTCTACGCGTCATGGGAATGAAAAGTGTCAAAGGAACCATCTGTCAAGACTCAATAGTTCTCGTAAAAAATAATAACAAAGTCTCGTTATATTATTAGAACTACTTATTACCATAAAAATTGTTTACATTTCCAATAAAGCACGTAGTTAGTGTTTGCTGTTTACGAGATATCTTACATAATCAATCATAATCCATATTACGTTCTCAGTCTTGAAAAATGTTCACCTTAAATTTCTTCTTCTATGCCAAAGAACCGATCCATTTTTCCTAATATTTCTTAATAGAAGATGATCATCTTGCAATACTTAGAAGGTAATATTGATTATGATTGATTATGTTAGATTTCTGATAAACACCATATAAACAACTACACTAAATACTTGCTTTAATAGAAATGTAAACAATTTTTAAAAGCATAAGTAGTACTAATAATGAGACTTTGCTATTATTTTTTATGAGAACTATTGAGTTTTTATAGAAGGTTTCTGTGACACTTTTTATTCTCATGACTCGTAGAATACAATGCAAAAAAAAACAAATTGACCTTGAAATTCAAGAAATTCTATGGCAGCCAAGATCAAACATTTCTTTACACCCTGTACTTCACAGCTCTCGAACGGATGACTATTTTCACATGAAATTTTAACTGATGCTGTAAAACACTGACCTTGTGAAGATGAATTCAGACATCATGCTGGAATTATTGTAAACTTATTTAACAATTATTAACCACTCTCCCGTTCGACAAACATGTGAGGAAATGTGGTTTCATATTTCACACAAGAACTTTAACACCTTCCAACATCCCGATTATTTTTTTCACTCAAATTACTTGAAAATGTGTTCATGATAAATTGTAAAGAGTACCAATATGTTCATGGAACCGTACTTAAGAAATCTTACACGAAAGTGATCATCGAATACCCAATAGTCGAATCGGATTCAATAGAATCGGATTAAGAGAAATGATTAACGACGGTAGTAAGACAGAAGTAATTGGGAAAGGCTGGCCGTCACATTAGCAACCAGTTCTCCAGGTGTTCCTGCGGGTAAACTTAATCCAATTACCAGGAAAACTGGAGGCCTCTTGAAATTAATACGCTGTCTGCGGAACGTGCGCGCAGGAATTGCGAATCTCAACCTGACGCGTTGATTAAGTAACATTCAAATGGTAATGCAACGCTTTCGATTAGCTCTCCCCCCGCCACCGTTACTCGACACCCCTCGCCCCACCCATAATTTAATCACTCGGCAAGTTCGTAATTGATCGCGTGGAATATATACAGTTATGCTAAATTGATTCTCGTCGAGTACACCATCGGAACTCCTCCAATGGAATTAAGCGGGAACGGTGTAGCCGTAATGTAACTATCTCGTTAAGAGGGCGAAGTAACTCAACAAATAATAAGTGATGTGTTCTGCAAACTCCAAGCCTTTTCATCTCCCAGTTAATTATGAAGGGTGAACTACTTTTCAGATGCCATTATCATATTACCTCGCAGCGTGAATGTTGTGAGACTTCTTTGAATTCTGCAAGAATTAAGTGTTGTGTTGTTTTAGGATTGTCTGAGCACTGAGTCCCTATTCTACTGTGAGAGATATGCAGTTACATTTAACGCTAAACCTATCACTCTCGGTCAAATGACCGAATTTAAATTTTTCGTTTCGCAATTATTGAAATTATAAAGATAGTTTCACGGGGAATGAGTATAAATTGCAGATAATTTACATGTCGATTTTATAAGACATCACTATCCAGCCTTTTCTAGAGATTGGGTGGTTTAGTGTTGAAGTGGTCAGTAGACGAAGAACACGAAACAGTAAAAGCTTTAAAAGTAATTAGAATCATTGTTACATTATTTTTAACTTACCGAACCTATCGAGAAAGGAGATCAATTTTTATTTCGCTCCAGTTCCTTGCAATCGAGGCAAAGAATTTTTGATCTGCAGTCTACTGATCAGTAATCAATTACGAAAGGTTGTGGAATATTTCTTCGAGGACTCGTTCTCGTCAGGCAATTTAATTAAGCAATGGATATTTTACTTCTTCGATGTCTGACCTGGTACCATGGTCACTTCACTTCCAGAGTCTCGACTTTAATCAAGATAGAGGCACTATTTAGTACTTGTCTGACCCGAGACTGTGGTTAAACTACTTGGCTCGGGACCACCGAAGGCGAGTTAATTCTGCTTGAGAGAACTTACCAGTCAAAAATGTAATCTTCGTACTTGAGAGGATGCCTGGTCAGGAGTGTGCCCATTCTACTGCGGAAGACGTCTGCACAAATACGAATCCTTCTGTACCTTTTGGAACGTCTGACTAAATGTTTTTACTTTTGAAAACGTCTGGTAAAAGGCGTATTCTTTCTACTTAAGGGCTCTTGTGGCGAGAAAGATGTTCCCTTTACTTGGAATCCCGCTCTTTACGGACCCATTCTACTCACTCACTTTAACATCACCAACGAAGCATGCACTTTTCCTACTGTTGCAGATGCCTGGCCATAAACCAGTCCTACTACTTGGAAATATGTTTCATCATAAACGTATTCCTGCTTATACATCTGGTCTGTACGAAGCTGTTCTACTTATTTATTCTAACACGCCTGAAGAAACATGTGTTTTTTCTACTGTTAAAGATGTCAGACCAAAATCCATTCTTACTACTTGGGACTATGTTTCATCATATTAATAGTGGAACTATGTTTCATCAAAAAGATAGTATTCCTGCTTATACGTCTGGTTTGTACGAAGCTGTTCTACTTATTTATTCTAACACGCCTGAAGAAACGTGTTTTTTCCACTGTTAAAGATGTCTGACTAAAATCCATTCTTACTACTTGAGACTATGTTTCATCATATTAATAGTGGAACTATGTTTCATCAAAAAGATAGTATTCCTGCTTATACGTCTGGTTTGTACGAAGCTGTTCTACTTATTTATTCTAACACGCCTGAAGAAACATGTGTTTTTTCTACTGTTAAAGATGTCAGACCAAAATCCATTCTTACTACTTGGGACTATGTTTCATCATATTAATAGTGGAACTATGTTTCATCAAAAAGATAGTATTCCTGCTTATACGTCTGGTTTGTACGAAGCTGTTCTACTTATTTATTCTAACACGCCTGAAGAAACATGTGTTTTTTCCACTGTTAAAGATGTCTAACTAAAATCCATTCTTACTACTTGAGACTATGTTTCATTATATCGATAGTGTTTCTGCCTATATGTCTGGCTCGTACGAACCTGTTCTACTTATTTATTGGAACACGTCTGATGTGATATGTATTTTTTCTATTGTTAAACATGTCTGACTAAAAAACAGTCCCACTACTTGAGACTACTTTTCATCCTATTAATATTGTTCCTGCATATACGTCTGGCTTTTACAAAATTACTTTATTTATTTCTTTGAGCACGTCTAATGAATTGATTGCGGGTTTGCCTGCAAAATAAAAATTATCTGCAATGGATTGTAACAAACAGGATCGAAATAGAAAGCTTTTTCTTCCATTAACCATTCTAATAGCGTTAACATAATACAGGGTGGGGCATTTTTCCTGGCCACCTGAAATATCTCAAAAACTAAATTCCGGAGAAAAAAATGTTTCAAATAAAAAGTTTAAGTCAAGAAGGGGCTGATGCAGAAGTCATATCCATTTTCAATTTACATCATGTTTTCAAGGTCATTTCAAGGTCAACTTTATTTTTTTAAATGGAAACATATATTTTTCATTACAGATTGTTAATCTACGACTTGAAACAAATAACTGTTACTTGAAAGATTTTTTTCTCCAACATCTTTTAAATAGTATTGAGAAAAGTGAATTCTGCTGTTCTTTGTCCCTGTTAATGACTCGCACGATCCGGTGCTTTTCAGTTAATGAAAGCAGGTCGACTCGAGAGAATCTCGACGGTTCCCAGGATGTTGCGGGGACGACGCCCTACGGAATCCAGATAATGTTCTACGTATGCTATTACGAGATTATAATCCGCGAGTTCCAACGGAAGTTCCGTAACGCGTCTTCCGTGTTCTGACGTAACACTGACGAGGAAACTTCGCGCAATCAACATACAAAGCGGGTCGACATAACGCGGCTCGCACGGACACCGCGCGAATTAATCTGTAAATCGGGATGCGCGCGTGAGTGGAATAACGCGGTTGTATTCCGCGCGATGATTTGGCATCCCTAATGGGGTCTCTCAATATCCTTTTAGCCCGCGGACGTCCTAGGGCAAACGTCATTACGCCAGACAATAGGAGTCAACGAATCTTCGTTAACACGCCCACGCGTTGACACATTTGGATATTAATATTTGCGCAGATGAGTATGAGACCGGCTGATTCTGACTCCTAATATGCTAGGAGAACGACGGTGAATCGCCATGATAAACTTCGGTTTCTTATTTGCAGACTGCTGATCATTATGCAAAATGAAAATTGTTTGCATCAGTTACAAAGACCGCAAGCGAAATAGAAACTTAATTCTTCTTTTCATAATTTTAACAAGTTGGGCCTGATACATTGACGTTCACAAATTCATCTACTTTATCTACTGTGTCAGATTGCACCAAATCATTTTTATCGAAAATACATCAAATACGCAGTCTATTTATTTGCTTCATTTCTGACATTATTTTGTGTACTCGTGTGGTCAAAGAGTCGAAGACGCTTTCCTTACGGAAATAAATGTCAATTTTTAAACCCTTTTTTCGTGTATCATTAGATTGTGGATCTTTATGCAAAATGAAAATTGTCTGCGCCTATTGGAAGCAAGAGGAGCCACTTTGAAATTGCTTTCTTTCTTTAATTATTGTAGTAGTTCAGGAGTAATAAATCCTCACACTTTAATTATATAAATATCTTCACAGATTAAAATTGTAACTAATCAATTTGATTATAAATGTATAAAATCGGCAGTCTATTTATCATATTGCAGTAGAACCTCGATTATTCGAACGATTACATACAGGGTGGAAATTATAAAGACGAATATCTCCAAAAATATTGATTATACGCAAAAATGTCTCGTCTATCGTTGGTAGCTCTAAAAAATCGTACACATGGTGTTCGATGTGCAAATTAATTCTTGGCCCTCGGAAATAATCAACTTTTTTATTACTAAAAATAGTTGCTATTGCTACACATTTTTGTTATCTGCACAAATTCAGAATTGTGCTATAAATAATATTCAATTTGACCTTTGTTCAACGGTGAAGAATCCAAGACATTAAATTCGGTGATAGTTAATATTGAATTTTGCGGATAATATAATTCCTAATTTACATGCAACGTTAAATTTATTCATACAAATAGATAAAAATTCTTTCAGATTCTCGGGCATGGAATGTGACTCGGTGTACAACAATTAATAATTTTTCTGAACTACAAATATTCTTATCACCTTCATAAAATACTCTTTAAATCATAGGTAATATATTAGAAAGTAATATATACAGGGTGAAAATTATAAAGCGTTACAGACGAATACAGTACTCCCGCGATCTAAGTCCAACGAAACATTGCGATTTATGTCCCTTGGCCTACTCCTTCCACTGCGGAGTATCTCCGGAGGTGCCGTGAAGCTCGAGCTGCCTCCGTCGCCGAGTAGTGTAAACATTGCGAATCACTACTAATCCAATTACAAAACTTCTTTATTTTATATTATTTTTTCATGGAACTTTCACCAACATATTCGTGGCATTTTTTTAATAAAAATTATACCAAATATGATATAGTTCCGATGATATTTACTTCTGTAATGATCCTTTGACCTTTGAACTGTGCCGGCGGCCGCGACTCTTATCGTCTCTTTCTTTCCTGTACGCTGTCCTTCATTACGTCCAAAACTTTCATCGTTTATTACACAAGTAAATATCATCGGATTTATATCATATTGGGTACCATTTTCATTAGAAAAATGCCACGAATACATTGGTAAAGTTTCATTAAAAATAAGTAAAAAATAAAGAAGTTTTACTATTGCACTAGTATTGTCTCACCGATACGCTATTTTTTGTTGCGCCTTCGGCCGCGCGGTACGTGTTTACATGCTGTCCTTTTCTACGTTCGGCGCGGTCGACGTGGTCACAAAAGAATAGTGTTCCTTCACGATCTAAGTCCCGGCAGAGAACAGAAAAAGGACTTAGATCGCGGGGTTACTGTACCTCCAAAAATATTGATTATACGCAAACATGTTCCAGATAACAGTTGTTCAGTACCGAGGGGGACATCATGTGGTGCGACTTTTATTTTTCCCGGTGGACACTCCAAGGTGAGGTGAAGGTCAACTTTCTTTTTTTAAAAGGAATGATATATTTTTTATCCACCATCAAATAGTGCGTTTTAAGATAAATTCAATTACCTATGACTCAAAGTCATTCAAGGTCAAACTTGCAGGGAAATGCAGAAAAAGTGTGATCGTATTATTTTTACCTCAGTTTAGTATGTGTTCAAAATGATCACCTCTGACTTCAATGCACTTAACAATTCTTTTTCTAAATGGTTCGCTAACTTTGCTCAACATTTCAACATTTATTTTAGCACAAGCTTCGCATATTCTGACTTTCTTGTTTTCACGCGTCGTAGACTTAATGGACATTGCGCAGTTTTTAAGCACAGAACCTGAACGGAGGATAGTTTCGCGGGGCTCTGTATATTAGAGACTCTGATGGGGATGAAGTTTCGGTTTGCAACTGGCCCACGGTGGATTGACGACGGTCCGTGCGCTGCTTACAGACGACGAAACTAGAAATTCCAATTAAAGTGCAATTACACTTTATAAATACAGCTAACCGGATCAGTTTCCCTGGACCCCAAAGTTGAGAGCGGCGTTAATCTTTCATCGCAGGCTGGTCAAACACTTTCTAATCCAGTGGACCGTAAACGAGGTTCGCTAAAGCGGCCAATAATGGGATACAACAACCAATTACAAAATTCGCAGATATTGTCGTGCGCCCGGCGCGAAATTATTTACAAGGGGGCCATTAATTTTCAAGCGATTCTGCTACCGAATTTCCCGGCCGGCGGGGTCGGCACAGAGAATCTGATAGTGCATCAAACTCCGCGCATGAATAAGATATTTATTAAACACTCGGTATACCGACAAGCACAAACTGCTTGTTACCGGCTGACAAAATCGTATTTCATGTCGTGCATTCTTCATAACGTGCAGCAATCGAAATGAATTTATAAAGAGTGCAGCGGGGTGGTCAAAACAGTTTTAGCAATGCATTTACAAAGACGGTAATAAAAATTATTAGTAACATTGAACAATAAACCTAAATATAATTAACTCAAATCTCTAAATAGCTTCAAATAAGATGAGACATATTGTTTATGGTAATCGTTAGACTGCGCAGATTTATGCGAAATAAAAATTTTAGGAATGCCGAACCCTCAACCGCATAAGCTAATAGAATAGAATTTCGTTTCATCGCTCCATCGTTTCATCGTTTCATCGCCAGATTGGTTTTACTCCTAGCGCGTCGAGGTTTTGCACCTAACGCGCCTAAAGAAGTTTCACTTTAAAAATCATTCCTTTGTAAAGGGTGAGCCAATACTTTTTGAGGCACTGTAAACTCGTGTCCGCAGTATCGAGTGTCTATCGCGAGAGTTCACCTGGAGCCTTCGGTGTGTATGGTCTATCGATTCGCCTAAAGGTTCGCCGTGTGTACCGGCTATATCCCAGTTGTCATTCCGTGAAGCATGAAAACTCAGTGATTACAGTGGCTGCACGTTAAGTTGCATCCGGCGTCAAAGAATATTAGGATTAATGGTTAGTAAATCACCGGGGGCCGCGTACCGCACGCATCCATCTTCGTTTAGCTGCTCTGGCTGTCGCGCATTTCATTACACTTTTACATATCCCTCTCCGGAAAAGCTATTATCCGGTGCTTCCGAGTTTACCCCCGCGAGATCCGCCACCGTCGCCGCTGCTGTTGGAAAAACTGCTCGGTGAATTCCGCGAAGCTTCGCAGAAAAATCGGACTCGTGGCGGGACAAATTTCTCCGTTGCCGTTTTCGCCTGTTCTTTTCTCGTCTCCTCGGCGCCGATAACGAGCGAAGGGATAAAAAATTATAACAGTTCGCTCCTTTGTCGTGGCCGCTCCCACGCCGCTCCACGGACAAAGGGGTAATTCCGTGGCCCGTGAGAAAAAGGGAAAACGAAATCGCTCTTCGGCCGCTCCTGGGCTCTCTGAATAGAGTTTTGATTTCGCTGTCCCCGTAGACCGACCTGGACATTTCACGATTTTAAATGCCTCGATGGACGATTCGGCGACTCGGTGAGAATATCAGCTCATTTGGCACGTTAAATAGCGGACACGATACAGACTTCACTCGTCCGATGAACGATCTCGTTGGCTGTGGCTGGAAGCACGGGGATTTTCTTCGTGGAAAACGTTTAAATTCGCCAAGGGGTTTTAAAGCCATTTTAAAACCTGTTTTTATATTTCAATTTGCACCTTCATGTCAAATAAACGTGTAGGTGAACAGTGTGATAGCCGGACTGCGGATTTTTATGCGGAATAAAAATGGTCCGAGTCAATTGTAGGAAACAGAAGTTAAATCAAAGTCCATTTATCGTACCATCATCAATCAATTTTTCTGATGTTTCTACAAGTTTGAATTTGACCAAAACAGTTTTGCGATAAATGCATAAAATCCGTATTCGTGTGATAGCTAGAACGTGAATCTTCAAAATAAAAATTTTCTGCGCTCATTGCAGTAATTTCATTTTTTTTCATTTATCCATAACACTCGAAAAGCTTCTCTGATGCGTCACTAAAAATTGCTATACCAATATTCAAAATATTGTTTACATTATTAAGTTAGTTGCTACTGAATTATATCAGTTTCATATGCATAAAATGAAAAGAGTCATCTAGAATGGAAAAGGTTAATAATTTTAGCAAAGTTTGAAAAAGTACATCGATGTTGTTGAATTATTTGTTTTTACTGTTATATATGGCACCTACTTATTCTCGTCATATCTGCAAAAATCCGTGATCTAGTGAAAGCATGTAATTTGTTAAATCCGTGAACTATTTAATCGGAAGTGAATGAACAAGATAAGATGACATAAAATCCCAAGACATAAGAATAAAATAAAACATTGAAATTGTTTGAATTGCGTGCAACTAGTGTAGCTATGAGTAGACAGTAGAATAGGATTATTTGTGGACAGACAGATAGAGCATGTATAGTGTATAGTCAGAGTAATAGACGAAGAGAAACGAATATGGGTTGCGAATTGTTCGAACCAATTCAACGAAACGCAGGCCGGTAAAAATCTGACGTGCAAATAGAAATTAGTAAATCTGCATGAAACAATAAACCGAAAACATAATATAAACCTTTTTTCGTATGTCGTTTCGTTTCCGAGATAATTGAATTTGAATATTTGCCGGACGCGCGCTCTATTGAATCGAGTAACGTGTCTGCGCATGGTTTACTGTTTCCACTTCTCATAAATACTAATGCGCGCCTGTCAAACTTTCGAAGCCGATTATTTCGGAAACGAAGCCTTCTATGAAAATAATGTATTCTGCATTTTCGACGCAGTTCTTAATTCAGAGTGACTTTAATTTAATCTGCATCTCCAATTATTATTATTAACCAGCAAAAATTTAGCATGAATAAAACAAACATGAGATAATTAAATATTCTATCGATAAACCGAACTGAAATAAAATTCTTACAAAATTAGGTAATGAAAATTTTAATTTATTCACATACAATTATTAAAGGGCCAATAAGATTATGTTATTATATATACTTCAATTTTATTTATGGCAATTTTTATATAGACCACTATTGTATAAAATAAAAGTTAAACCAAAAGAAGAGTGCAGGGGACAAGGGAGAGCTGCACTGATCAAACAAATAATGTAAGTTACAATACGCTGCGGATAAATAATGATCCGGGATTTTCCCTGAATCGAGGATCAGCTGTCACAATCAGACTCCATCATTTCCAGCCTGGTCCTGTTGCATCGGATTGCGGAACGTCGAGCGATAATTGACGTCGGCTGATATAATCGCGAAAGGGAATTAATAATCGGGTCGCTTAATATTAGCGAGATTGCATCAGAATTCTTCGGCGAAGGACCCGCACTCGCAGGCTTCACAGACAATTAAACATTCGACGGATACGCTGTCGTGCTAATTAGCCGTCGCGGAATCAGCGAAATTGAAAACACGAGCAGAATATCCATCCGCGACGTTCGCTAGCTGACACATTTATTTTAGGAGCGCTCTTAGCTCATGCATGACAGATTAATAGCGTTTAAAATTTAAATAAGGCCTCGGTAAAAAAAATTACCGCTTAATCGTTCTTTCCCGTGTACATAATTCTTCGAATGGGTATTTCCCTTTCAGAGGATGAATATTTCACCGAACAGCTCTTTGGATAGGACCGCCGCTCACTGCTCGATCGAATTAATTATTGCGTGCGGAAATTAAATCCAGATCTTTTTTGATACAGTTATTTTTTATCTTCAAGACACTTGCCTCTTGCTTTTGATGGTTTTTGACTATTTGTCAATTTTCAAATTTTTCATTTCATATCGAGGAATTCTATTTATCTGACTCGATGTTGATTCTTACTACTGAATGCCAAAAAGATAAATGTTCTGTTCCCGATATATTTAGTTTTAGTCTATGAATTACCTGTTCCATCATAAACTATGATTTTGTAACAGCACATAATTTTTTAAGCATTATAACTTGCATTTAATATCAGTGAATTCTATTTGTCTGGCTCAGTGTCGATTCTCACTGCTGAATGGCAAAATAAAATATACAGGGTGTTATGTAAATGGTGGAACAACCGGGCAGGGGATGATTCTACGTCGAAAAATAAGTCGAAAATATAGAATACATGTTTTTAATCTAACGCCACGTTTCCGAGAAAATCGTGTTTGAAAATGAAGCGAATATGCGTGCTATTAGATAGGAATCGTCTATATTCAACTAATTCTACTTCTACATATACTAAAGCACCTGAATCCGAAGGAGCTTTAAACTCGATTTTCTCGGAAACGAGGCGTTGAATGAAAAAATAAATTGTATTGTATATTTTCGATTTATTCTTTAACGCAGAATCAGCACGTATGCGGTTGTACCACCAGTAACGTGCCACTCTGTATACTCCCTTTTCAAAATATTTATTTTTAATCTCTGAAGCAGAGATTTTCAAGCAGAAAAGAATTCTTTAAGTGTCATATTTTCCTATTTATATTGGCGAGTTCTATTTGACTGTGTCGGTATCGATTCTCACTACTGAATGGCATAATAAAAAAGAAATATTCCTTTTTTAAAATATTTACTTTAAATGTTTGAAGCACCTATTCCATCATAAACAATGATTTTCCATCAGAAAAGAATTATTTGAGTGTTATATTTTCCTTTTTATATCGGCGAATTCTACTTGACTGGCTCGGCATCGATTCACACTACTGAATCGCGAAACAAAATAAATATTCACATTTCAAAATATGTATTTTCAGTTTATGAAGTGCATTATCGTTACTTTCAGCGATTACTGACCAGGAAATATTTTGTTACGGTACATATTTTATGCACCATATTCTTTATCGCCGAGACTCGATTCTGACTCTCGCTACTGAGCCGCAGAATAAATTCCATATTAGTCTTCGTGAACCTTTTCCGGTCGTTAGAATATTATAGGATAAAACTATACAGAGTATGTGAGCTACAGGAGGTCACCTAAATATCTCCTTTATTTTTAACGGCAAAAACATATTTATGACATAATTTTTACGGTATCGAAGGAGGAATATCATAGAAGAACAATCTTTTATGTCTGGTTATCTTTTCATAGTTTTTTCAAGGTCATCGTTATTTTTTATAGGGAAAACTTATGTTTTCTTTATTCCACCTTGTAGCGGCTGAAGAAATACATTTGAATATGCTTAAGTCATTACCTTCAGGTGACCTTGAGTACCAAAAAAATGTGATAAAATTGTAGGATAATATTAGGATTACATTTGAACTCACTGTTTATGTATTATGTATAATACAATGTTTATCAACTGTTATGACCTAGTTCTGTTTCTTTGTTGAGCGCGAAGACTGCTGTCGTCTGTTCGCTGCAGACGGACATCACTCTGAGCACTTATAACATAAACAGTAAATTCAAATATAATCCTAATATCATCCTACAATTTTATCACATTTTTGGTACTCAAGGTCACCTGAAGGTAATGACTTAAGCATATTCAAATGTATTTCTTCAGCCGCTACAAGATGGAATAAACAAAATTAAGTTTTCCCGATAAAAAATAACGATAACCTTGAAAAAGCTATGAAAAAATAACAATACAAAAAAATTGTTCCTATATGGTATTCCTCCTTCGATACCGTTTAAATTATGCCATAAATATTTTTTGGGCCATTAAAAATAAAGGGGATATTTAAGTGGCCTCCTTTAGCTGAGACACTCTGTATAGTATAGAGTGTTCTAGTAAATTTCTATAGAATTTTAAACGATCCCTAAAGGTGTAAGAAACATTATGCCAAGTGTAGAAGGCATCGGTTCAACATTCGACAGGGTAGAATAAATCCTGGCCACTTCGTGACGAATCGCCGAATGGAACAGTGAATTTGGGATGCCGCAGTAACCTGGCGTAGCAAAGGAGATTCCTTTATCCGGGATCGGGCGATTATGAGGCTCGTAAGCATTGCGGCGGACGGTTTACGCTTTCCCGACGAGGAAAGAGTGTCCCTGGAGATTTACGGAGAATAAACGCGCGCCCTTCCGGTGTCCCTTACATTCACGGAAACCCTACAGCCGGCGTAACTTCGCAATTTAACGGCTTGACGGTGGGAGTTTCTAAGCGAGCGAGTCTGGAACGGGACACTGGCCTACGAACAGTCTCCGACTAGAGATGGGATTGAGCGTGTCGCGTGTACAACCTCAATCTTAAGGATTTTCGCGCGGGGATCACGGATCTCCGAGAAACACCGTGCAAATTCTTGTATCTGTCGGCGAGGGAAATATAAGGGCTCGACTTTTCACGGATTCCGCGGCTTTCCGGCTCCGCAAACTTGCTTCTCCCTTTTGGTCTCAGTGGCGAAGAATGTGACTACTGTGTTGGTTTACTACACTTCGTGAGCTTTACAGGTATTTTGCAAATGCTCGCACGAAAAGGGACTTCCTGAAGTGTGTGCACCAGAGACCTGTCAATAGTAGCGATTTTCGTTCCGAAAGTATTCGCAAATGTGATTGTTAAAAGGATTTCTCGGGCGCACCGGTAGAACGAAATATCCTATTGTGTGCATACTCGGTATTGAAGAAGTGTGACATGAAGTTAATGATATTTTTATCAATTTTATCTTTTTGTCAATCGTAAGAACCACTTTGCAGTAAATAGGAACACTATGAAAGCAAGAAGTATTGATTCTGTACTGGCAGCACACTTTTCCTTCGAACTACGATAAAATCGCGAGAAAAGGGGAAACGTAGCTTCAAAAGGACATATTGAATTGGAAGTGGAAAAAATTTATTACACTCGGTGGAGTCATTTGAATTTGTGAAATCCCAAATGAAAGGAAGGAAACATTTTCAGTCTTCTGTTCCGTGTTATATAGAACAAGAGACATGGAAAGACTTAAATTCAGGTAGTCAGTAGCAAAGTAGACACTTCACCCTTTAAAATGATCAAGGACAGAATGTTGCACGATTTTTTCCCATGAAATTACAGGTAGTCAAAGATTCTTTAGAGACAAAATTTCTTCAGAGACAAATGCTCAGCTATATATCATAGATATTTAAAATTTTTGAAATGATTGCCAGTAGCTGATCTATTAATTTCATTATCGGTGGACAGTACAAGATATTAAGCACAGACGACCAAATTTAATATTGCGTATACTATTTTTCCACGAAGTTTTCAAAGATTTTAAATTCTTCGAAGAAAAATCGTTGAGTAAGAATTCTAGAGTTTTAAAAACTATTAAATAATTGCTAGTAGCCAACGTAATAATTTTATTATCAGTACATAGCACGAGATATAAAGCACAATTTTAATAAAATAAAGCATTATTTTAAAGAATAATGCGAATATTATTTTGCCACAAATATCCAGGTTTCAAAGATTTTCAATTCTTCAGAGATAAATCCTCGCATAAGAATTCTAGTTTTTTAACAACTATTGAATACTCACCAATAGCCAAACTGATAATACACTACTATCAGTATACAGTGCGAAACATTAAGTACAGCAGAGCAAATTTAATAATGGAAATATGAGTCGATTCAGTGGATTTGTACATCCCCCGACCTGGATTCAAAGGTTTACTAACCCACAATTCTTTCCACCCTCGAACTCTTCCTTTTCCCCGAGAATGCAGTCTCAGCTCGGTCCAGCTGGTATCCCGTTGGCAGGGGATGAGGAAATAGGGGTTGTTGGAAGTCGGTCGTTGACGGTGGAGACGGATAACGGTCGAAGCTAGAACGGTGTAGGAACGCGAATGCGAAAGGGAAAGGGAAAAGGGAAAAGAGAGGGAACGGTGGTAAGAGAAAGAGGAGAGATCACGCCGGCTAGTGGTTCCTGACGTTTTCAATAACGAGCCGATGGATTTTCCCCGTTCACGTACAAGCCCCATTACGTATACTCTTAGCGTGGTCCTGGCACAAAGCGGAAAAGTCATGGTTTATTGATTGCGGTCGATGACGTACAGGGCTAACGTGAATCACCGTGCTTTATCACGCCCGCGAGAGTTATAAGGAGGTTACGCGGGGGTTGGTCCGGCAGAAACGTGACCGGCTCACTAAAATCGACCACCGTCTGGACATTGAAAGCTTCGGGGGAACTTCGTGGCTAATGCCCGTGACCACTGTAGAGGCGTAAACGTCCAGCCAAACACTTCAATATCGAGACCCTTGCAATTCCGTGACCTTTCCCGAGTCGTGGCCCTTTGAGGCACTCAGATATATCTTCGGAAATGTTTACCCTTTCAGCGTGGTACATGTCTTTTGAATCGACGGCACTTTTCAGTACTAGGATCACTTTCGAATTTTGGACTTTGAATTCCAGAAACCAAGTGGAATTTTTAACCTTTATTACCCTTGCATTCCTATAATTTTTGTAACTAGCTTTTCTCTTTTGCATTCCTGAAGCTCGTAGACCATTGATTCTTTGCATTCCTGAAATCCCATGGGTACTCGGGGACTTTGAATTCTCAAGATCTTTAACATTGCGATCTTCTGCATACCTGAGACAACATAGAATGCTTAGGATGTCATTCGAAATTCATTCTTGGACACCTTTAGAAATAGTAGTGGTGCATTGTATCCTTCATAGGAGACGACACTTATTGTGTCATGAATAAAATAGCTTCTGATGCTCAAGAAAGACACTGCGAGTGTTTTATGACCATTGGAAATGACCTTTGCAATCCTATGGCCCTTGAGAAATCGTAATACACCTTCTTTATAATTCTCTAAACGTTTAGAATTGTTCGTGTATGACCATTTTGTATTCCTAAATACTTTAAAATGGCCACTAGAGACACAATTAAAGACAACATCTTGGAGTTACATTTTAACCCTTAACCCTTTCGCTACGAGCGTTGCCTATAGACGACATCCGCGTGACGACCTGTGTGTACGAGCGTCGCCTATAGACGACATCCGAGCGATGACCTGTGTGTACGAGTGTCGCCTATAGACGACGTCAGCGTGATACCACTTGACCATGAGCCCCGCGAAATATAAACATGCATATACAAATTTGTTGTTGTATAACACTTACAGAATCGTACGATCCGGATAATAGTTAGGCTGCACCGTAAGATGTAAGTCCGAACACCAGTTTACCTAAGCGCAACATGCACACTTTCTGGCGCAGTGCTCCGTTCAGTACCGCTACTCCGGCGGCACTTGCCCGTTCAGCGGTGTCACTCCGACGGAGCATACTGCCGTAGCGAAAGGGTTAAATGCCGTTGCAGATACCTCAACATTACACTAACTAATTGAAAGAATGAATTAAAATGGATAATTTTGAAAAGAACTGGTAGGAAAACTCAGCCGGTCACCCATCCTAACTCAGTACCGTGATGTTTTTGTTTAACACTAGATTTACGGGGCCCGTCAAAATGACGGATTCAAAAATTTTTAATTTACGATTATTAAGAGTGTAAGGAGGCATTCGTGAGGAATTATTAAATAGATTTATTTCTTTGAGTACATATTACAATAAAAATCGCTGAAGATCTAAATAAATACAATTTTATTATTTTTATAAAGCAATGTAAAATAATCAATTTTAGTGCTCCTTAAATCTAGTATTAACCCGAATTATCGCATGACTATCCACATTCCGAAGCAACTACCGACTGTTATGGTCATACTGTAACATATTTGGGTATATCAATTGTCGATACAACATTCTTTCCAAGGTTTTCTCTAATCCCTTACAAACTACCTATGAATATATTGGCTTTTGCATTCGCAAATATATTTTTCAATTGTTTTATCGTAAAAAATAAGAACGGTTTAAATTTCAAAACATATGAGGTTGACAGAAGCGACTCAAGGGAAGCGAAGGAACATAAAGAAATCATAAAGAAGAAAAGCCTGCCGCATGCGATCTTTTCTTCGTTTGTATGCCTTAAGCGAGCACATGCGTTTCAAGCTGCGTTGAATATTGTATCAGAAAGTTCAGAAGCTTTTAAGTGAACGTCCAAAGAACGCAGTTGAGTTGTCTCAAACGAGAAATTTATTCACGACAGACGGATTGCTCACAAAGAAGAAAGCAACCCAGGGACAATTCCCTCGAAGCATTATGTACAATCCTAACTGCAAATAATGCCAAATAACACACGGAAATTATTTTCACCACTTGCCCTGCAATGTAGAATCAGATTAGTGATGTAGATTTAAGAAAAATATAGGCATACAATAGATGCGAAGTCTCCTTTCTGTAGAGAAAATTACGAATTTCAAAGGAGTTTTAATCTAGCTGCAAAATATATCAGGCAAATGAATCCCACTATCCAGCATATTGACTCAACATTTTGAATCACTATCTTACAAGGAAATTCAAACAATTATGAAATCTTGGGAATGAGTAGTGCATATGTAGGTATGTATTACGCAATTTTTTTGCTTCCCAAACTCACTTTAAAAAATGGAATCGATCCTTGAATATTCCGTTTTTTTTTCGATTTTGCTTTATAACTAGACTGTGGATTTTGGTGCAAAATAAAAATTGCCTGGATTAATTTCAAGGCACAACAACTACACAGACATTGATTTGTCGTAATAATGCAATCAGTTGAAAACGATACAACACTATTTTTAAATTCTTAAAATACTTTTGCATGTGATTCACTCATTATTGTCATAAATGCATAAAATTCGCAGTCTAGTCATGACTCACAAACTATAACGGATAGGGAAAAACTTTACAGAAAAAGGTGTTCCTTATAATGAAGTCTATCGCCTGGTAAAACATTTACCAATTATTGAACTGCGGATTTTTATGCGAAATTAAACTTAAGAGAATTCTTGTAATATTTTTCCTGTTTTAAATCGCAAGTAATCATTTCTGCCATAAATACATAAAATCCGCAGTCTATCAATGTGCTTAGAAAAATAATCGCAAAATAGCCGAATCTTGAAGAGTTGAGTTCACCTCCATAAAATGAATTAGGGCAACAAAAAGAATCGCATGATACATACCCACAGTCACTCCCATTAATATTCGTACACTCTAAAAGACGATTACGTTTTTAATATTGGATCATGTGACTTGGATTTTTTTTTTTAGAAGTTAGAACAATTAATTTACTACGCGTTGAAAAAAAGAAATTTTGAAAAAATTGTAATTGGTCGGAATTACAAAGAAAATACTAAAAGTTGTTATTTATAACTGTTCTATGTGGGTCCATATTGAAAAGTCAACAAATACGTTTTGTAGATCTGTGTCAACTGTATACACTCTGAATATTTCACCAAAATCGGCAAACGTTGCAATGAGCTACAACTGTTTGAAGATGGTAAAAATGGCAGCTTTTCACAATTTTCGGCCTTAACCTGTAATAAATCGAAGGATTCTTACGTCATTCGATGCCTGTTACCTATTCGATTCTGTTTTCCACGTAATCCAAATTGGATGAAAATTTGAAAATGTATACAATTGATATAGATCCACAACATGGATGTTTTAAATTTTCATAAACACAACTTCTAGTATTTTCTCTGCAATACCGACCAATTGCAATTTTTTTAAAATTTCTTTTCACGTCATGTAGTAAACTAATTATTCTATCTTATCAAAAAAGTCCAAGTCGTATGGTCCAATATTAAACAAGTTATCGTCTTTTTAAGAGTGTACGAATATTAATTGGAGTGACTGTACATACGCACTACAAATCCCCAAAATCTCACAATTTTTCAATGAAATTCCAGACAAAGGAGGTGTCGAAATCTCACGTGCGCAGATATGGAAACACGATGTCCTCGCTTCGCGTGTCGGGACCTCTTTCAGCCGGGGGATCTCTTTCCAGAGTGCACACGGGGGCTTCTCCGATGCACCTTTGGACCGTGTGTATCTTTTCCCGATCGTTCCCCGTCCGCGTATCATTTTTCGAGGATCGAGTGTCCCTACGGCCGTTGAAAAGACGAGGTTCTCTCTCCGGGACGGGTATCGCGTTCTACACAAAAGCGTGTTCGGCATTTTTCCCCTCCGTCCAACCTCTCTCATTCTTTCGCCTTTTCCCAGCCGGTGTTCCCCTCTCTCTATTTACCAGTTAACCTACCCGTCAGAGGTGAAGCCTTTGTTGACGGGAGGTGCGACTTCATACGTAAACACCTCTTGCAGACAGTGACTCTAGCGACGCACGTGTCACAGCCCCAGCTATTTCTAGAATTAAACGGAGCCTGTGCACTGCTTGTTAGCCATCATCAGAGACTGTTTACGCTCAGGAGAACAAGCGAAGTAATGTTTAACACCGAACAATCTCGGGAAACAATTCTTCTTACTTCTACTGCTCTCTTATTCCTCTTCTTTCTGCGTTTGGAAAAGCGTTTTCCCCGTTCTTCTTCGAAGTCGGCTGGGAGAACTGTTTGTCGCGGACTGTCTCATGTGGCTGATGCACTATCGCGTTTGATCTCGATGGCTTTCAAAGCGACGATCGACTGACTATGCGAGCGAGCTGGTTTTGGACAAGTACTCCCTTGACCATATTCCCATCTAATTTTTTTAGTAAAAGTAGATAATAGAGCTCGAGATACAGAATAATTTATGATACATGAAAATTACTAAGCATAATTATATCGAGAAAATGTAATTAATGAATTTATTATCTCTGCTTGTTTAACGATTACAACGAATATATAATTGGTTACCTCACCACCCAATTCTTTAGTGAAAGTGGCTAATAGTTCTCGAGATACAGAGTAACTTTTATGCATGAACATTTGTAGTATACAAGGTATTCAATTCTCACTAATATCCACAGTATTTTATTAGGACTTAACCTCTTCCTGAATCGAACTGAAAACTGTACATGAATATTGCCGAAGGTCCACTCTATATTCTTCGAGATCTAATATTTGTAAAAATTCCCTGATTTACTATTAATGAACAATTTGCTTCAAGTTGTTCTTTGTGGCGCTCCGTTGCTGTCTGCGTTTGTCTTAATTTTGGGACTTCAAGCGCGACATGGAGCGGGAGGAAGCAGAGCAATGTATTGGGAAACTGGGGTACGCCACTGTACTTTAACACTAGTTTCACGGAGCACTGAAAATGACAATTTTGTATTAGTTGATAAAAGTGACAAGAATGTTATTCGCCACTTTTTGAATAATATATATCCTTTGATATATAGAAATAAATGATATACGGTGGGTGTACAAAGTATTCGTACACCTTTAAAAATCGAATAACTTTTTTAAAATTGTGAAAATAATTTTTTTCCAAAAATTGCTATTGGATGGAATTGCGATGACAATAGTAACGATTACAATTTTTAACTTCTTTATCTGTGCCTGTAATAAAAATTTAAAAGACGCATTTTATTGGTTTAACACTTCAGCGCCATGTCACCCATATCTGGGTGACGGAATTATTTATACAGAATTGAAAATTAATTTTTATGTTGGTAGATTGAGTGTACAAAATTTCCTTACGATCTGAGGAATAGAAGAGGTTTGAAACAGTAATTAATATCACAAAACTAAACTTCTTAGTTTTTGTTTTATTAAATATATGGCTTTGATTTTGTGTAATTTTTATGATTGTGGAGTGGGCGCTGAACGTGTTAAGTAAGTTATGTACATGTACAAAGTTACTGTTGTGTCGTGTCAGTGCTCAAACAATAATTAGTGAGTCGCTGAGAAACACTCCTCAAAGAGAGGTAAATAAGTGTAGGTCCAGTGCGCGTCCGAGGATGATTCGAGTGCCACGCGTGAAAAATAAACTCTCGTGCGCGGCTGTGTCGTTTCCTGGTGCCTTCGTTCCGCGCGCGTTCGGCGGCATCGTTTGTCGGCGGGAGTAAAGGACCCGCGCGGACCCAGGCGACCCGAACGCGGCCGCCGCGTTACGATAACGAAGAATGTGGACGAGCCCCCACTATTTGTAGGATCATACGGACCACGGAATGACAAAGAAACCTTTGGTATTTTAAAGAGTAAATATATTTAACAATAAAGAAACAAAAGATATTAGAAAGATGTCTTGAGATGTCGTCGAGACGTGGAGAAGCGCGCTTCGAGACATCTTTCTAATATCTTCTGTTTCTTTATTGTTAAATATATTTACTCTTTAAAATACCAAAGGTTTCTTTGTCATTCCGTGGTCCGTATGATCCTACATAAGTAATAAGATAATTGAAATAGAATAACAAAACTTATAACTAAACTAATCGTATAATCTAATGCTCTACGCGGTACGACTTTATCTCGCACGATATATATTACTTCTTCGCTCGACTTCGCCGGTCTTAATCTACACTAGACTTGACTGTTTTCGACTCTACGGCTCGACTTCACTGTCCTAACTCTAAACCCGGAATCCTTCGATTTCGCTGCTTGCACTCCCCACTTGCACCTCGCACACACACTCTCTCTCTCTCTCTCTCTCTCTCTCTCTCTCTCTCTCACTCCTTCGCTCTCTCTTTCTTTCTTGACCACAGCTTTACACGAAAAGGTAAACAAACACGGAGGCCTGTATCGGGCCAACTGCAGACGCTCGTGAACTCTCTGAACACCTGCGAATCGGGCGATCCTACAGTATTATAAATCCTATTCACAGGCTTTCAGTAAGTATAGCGTTAACAGAATCTTCGTGAATTTTTCATCTCTGAAAACAACTTCCAGGAATGAGCCAGTTACTCGCAAAATTTTTAACGTTTCGCCACAAAAAAATTACTATAAGCCGTTCAATATATGTACTATTAACCAAGATATTCGTTAAAAAAACGATCCTCTAATTTTCCAATAAAAAATCCTAAAGATCACGTTTCTTTCGAATCGTTACATAAATAGAACCCCTTGGTCGCAACGTGCATCTCTTGTAAATAGTTTCGCAAAATTTAATAAAACAGCACGCCGAAAATCGTGCTGGTGTGCAGAAGATGTTTCTGTATTCTATTTCGCTCGAATGGAAGCATAAAATTTGGGGGCTCAGGAAAAGTACAGTTCGGGGAATTAGTGGCCGCTTCGCGTCGCAGGAAAGTGATTCTGGTTTAAAACGGCGAATTTCACGCGATCGCATATAAAGGGGAACAGGGGTGAGGGGGTGGGGAAGAGGAGGGCGGCGCTCGGAGAGTCGCTGGCAAATTTCCGCGGGTCACAGTCGGCCAATAGGGGGAAAGAATAGATTTCAATTCCGGCGGAAAGCGCGCGAGGGCAATTGACGTTGCGCTCGAACGTCACGCGTAGCCGCGACGCGACGCAGGTTTGCGGCCGGCGTTTACAGCCGTTCGCAATACCAATTACTTCCCCTTTTTGTCAATGGCCTATTCTGGTGAAAACGTTATCATGGGATCAATCGACCGTCGATTGTGTTCGGAGGGTGTGCCCGAACTCTGTTCACACTATTCACAGTGTTCACTCTGTTCACATTGTTGAAACAGCTACCCGCACACTTCCAAACTCTCCTCCGGTGAATTAAAATCTACTAAAGCACTCTACTTGGTTTCTCATTTGTCTAATTATTATACTGCGGATTTTATGACAAAAATGAGATTTTTCAATTTAAAATTTGTTCAAAGGTTGAGATAATTTACGAATATCAATACGTTATCTTCATCCCACTAGAATTATTATAGAAATAAAGAATTTTTTATTTGGCCCCAGCTTTTTATGATTGATGACAATGTTTATGCTTAACACGGAGCATAATAAACTGTACTTAATATGTAACCTGTCTCTCATTTCTCTAATTATTCGAGACTCCAACGATTGAAGACTAATATACATTGTATAAATAAAATATTTCCTATACTAGTCATTAGACTGCGGATCTTTATGCATTTATGGCTTCTGAACATTTTCCAAAAATGCCAGAATATAAAATTTTACAGATTTTAATACGAAATTTATTTATTTAAGATCTGCAAAGGTTATTGCCAATGAAAATAAGATTTTGTTTGATTCCACTTTCTTAAAATTCGTCTGAAAAACTTGCAAATTGCATAAACATCCGCAGTCTACTAATAATTTCTCGACGTATATGGGATCATACTTTTGCTATAAAGAATAAAAAACTGCATCGATTGGTGGATCAAAAAATATACGGTTCCATTTAGAAAAATCAATGTTGACTTTCACAAGTCCTTGACGCGGTCACCTACAAAAACTAATAACACCAGTATGCGCATCTCTGAAAACGATTTAATCAAAACATTTTTTGATAAGAATAAGAATAGTGACGTAAATCATGGCGGTAATATCTGGCGAGACAGCCTGTATAATTAAAAATTGTCTTTCAGCATCGTGTGTGTAAATTATCACGGCATGTTAATGAAAAGGCTGTGGATTTTATTGTACTTACCACAAAAATGAATACAGGCAAAGTATAAAACAGTCAGAAGACTGAAAGAATTTAAAAGCATAATTTCCTATTTCTAGCTGTTGAAATAATCAATTTGTATTTCACATAAAAATCCAGTAACTACTGAGAAATAAGTTGAACCTTTTCACAGTATCATCTACACAGTTAAATTTTAGTATTTGGATTAAGCGAATCGCATGACTAGACATCTGATTCCCATGATATTCCACGGACAGGACAAAAAATTTTCTTAAACTCCACAAAACACTAAATGTCTAAATACAATCATCTCTATAATAAATTAGAATTCCCCAGTCTCTGTATCAGTCTAAATAAATTACGTTAATCATGTACAATTTTTAAAGACGAATTTTTCCAATGAATTATTAGAGTTAGGCTCGTGACGAAGATTCCAAACAGCAAATTTGCTTCCAAGCAAATTCCAACTTTAGTGAATTATTTCATAAAAACCAAGATGTGGATCAGTTTAATTTCACAATTAAACAACTCCTTATCATAAGAATAGAGTGAATACATTATTAATGTTTGTGTCTATACGTGCTCTCTTGTATGTGGACACCATAAAATCATAAAGATCAGCAATATGGTTATCAATATCTTTTAAGCCATAAAATTCTCCGCCATTGGAGAACATATAGGTATGCAATGAACATTAATTTTCGTCCACTTCTAAAATCTTATAAGTTACAAAAAAGTTTGAATTACTGAAACTGTAAAGTAAATGGTGTTGCAAGGGTTCAAGAGATTGACCAAATGCCAATTTTGCGAGATTCTGTGCACATTTGACAATTTCCAGGTCTAAAGACCTGGAGCAGCAGGGATGGAAGAAATTCCCATGGCAGCGAAACGTTCTTTAGTCGGCGGTCGCTTAAAGAACAGAGAAATTGTAAATAGATTAACAATTACTCGCGGTAAGGTGCACGGAGCGAGGCGGACACGGTAGAGGGAGTCCATCCTTTGCATCTTCGAGTTTTGCGAACACGGGTTCGCGTCACAGTAATGAGGACGTTGTTTGGAAAACCGTGGCGGAGAGATGTAATTGCGCCGCGGTTCCGCCGCAAGTTTCTGCCAACTAGCGTCTGTCTCCGAAGTTTATTAATTTTATTCCAGTAGGAATGTGCACCCGAGTCACAGGGGCTCGATTCCCTGATACCAAACTGTATACTGTGCCTCGTTATTTGACAAACAGTCGAACGAAAAATCAACCGCAAGCAACCATGTCAGTCCGACAATTTACGCGAACCTTAAACTGCGTTTGTCGAACTAACTTTCTTCTCTTCATAGACGCGTGACGAATCCGAGTAATATTAACACTTCACTTACGGCAATTTTCTTGTTAACTTTTCAAAATTAAATATAAGTTCAGAATTTCTCAATATATTGTTCAGAAGCAACAACGATTTAATATATATATTTAACATATTTAACTCAACAAATATTTAGAACTGATATAGTGCAACTTCGACTGAAATTATTACATATTTAAGAGACAATTGTTGAGCTTCATTTACGTGCACTTTAGACGAAGCTTTCATTCGTACTTGAACAAATTTTTGGAAATTATATAGTGCAGCAACATCGACTGCAATTATTACATGTTTACAAGACAACTGTTGAGCTTTTTTCCCGTAGAAATGAAACATACAAGAGCCTATTATTGGACCTCCGAATAAAATGCAAAGCACTGATAAAATTCAATAAATTTTGGATTTTTTTTATTTATTTTACGTCGCTTTCAACTCTTTGCTAAGGCTAAATTTAAACATACCTTTGTGCTATACACGACTTATTAAAATTGTTCAGCAAAGAAATTTTACATAATTCTATTATCTTGCAATTAATGCAGACGATTTTTATTTTCTATTCACAATCAACAAATAATATACAAATTCATTTAAGTAACACGAAAAATGAAACGATATCGTTGTAATTGAAAAAAACTGGTACCAGAAAATGTTTACATCCGTTGATTGTTTTCCAAAGCCTCTAACCCCACCAACTCCCGGTTCTATTTCCAGAGCAGCAGGATCTGCAGGATCTACAGGATCCGAGTAAACCAGTACAAAGCAGAAGGAATTCCCGAGTGTACGCTTCCGGCCGAGCAGATCGCGAGGTACACAAAGCGGGAAAGTCTCTCAGCGAAAGGACTAATGCCGTGTAATCCCCTGTAGACAACGTAAATCGGCGAGTGCAAAATAAAATGAAACTAAAAAGGGGCGATACGTGGATTTCGAGGAACGATAACGAACAGGGTGGATCCTGGAGACGGGCAGCGTTCGCATTCAAGTTAAATACAACTCGCAGACGCGTCGCGTCGCACAGTATCCGCTCCACCGCGCGACTAATTAGCATCCTCGTTTTCCTCGCGAAAACATTGCCGAGTACACACGCGGCGACGCGCGGCCTCGGGATTAAGCAACGTCAAACGCATACAGACACACCCGAGCACGTCCACGCACTCTCTCGGATAACTCTGATAATTATTGTACACGGAACGCCAGACGACTCCGGAGGCTTTGAGACCGATTTACCGAGAACGCCACGCGACCTTTGTGCGACGAGATCTCCGGCTTTCGTCCCGATTAGGGGACCATTTTAATCAACAAGGTGTCCCTTTGGTCTTCAGCGTGATTTCGCTCTATGCTTCGTTTAAGAGGGTACTCTGCTTTTCGAAGCTGTTTTCGCACGAATATTTAGTAATTTTATTCGGAGAAAATGTATGACATTTTCTATTAGAACATTCTACACATGTTCACTGATATTTGAAGTACACGTGTAAGTTTTTTCAAGCGAAAATAATTAAAATTGCATGGTAATATATTCTTTAAAAAATATGTTTTAAGAAGCATGTGGACCATCAATACATAGTTCTTTAGTAAAGGGGTATTCCGTTTCTAGTAATACTTTTCACAGAAACTATTAAACTTTTTCTATCACGACATTCCACACATATTCATTAATATTTGAAGTACACGTATAAGTTTCTTCAAGTGAAAATAATTAAAATTGCATGGTAATATATTCTTTAAAAAATATGTTTGAAGAAGCATGTGGATCATCAATACATAGTTCTGGAGTAAAGAGGTATTCCGTTTCTAATAATATTTTTCACAGAAACTATTCAACTTTTTTTATCGGGACATTTTACACATATTCATTGATATTTGAAGTACATGTGTGATTTTTTTCAAGGGAAAATAATTAATATTACGTGAATTCTTTTGTTATGAAGTATGTTTTGAAAAATATGAAAAAACATTAAATCGTTTATTGAACAGTATGAATGTAGTTATGGTCCGAATAAAAATGTATTAAAAATCTTGATTGTTATCAAAATGATGACATTTTAAAATCAAATTATCGATTTTATAATATTTTTTCGTTCTTTAGCACAATCAGAAAATAAAAAATTGACGGATTTTTTAAGTGTTAGTGTGTACGATGGTAAGGCATATGTTGAAGATTTACTCGAAATTTCAAGTCAATCCGTCGACTAGAACTTGAGATATCGTGGCAACTGTTTCGAAAAAGGTGGTTTCAAGAAAAACGCGGTTTTTTTATTTTTCAATAACGAGGCCACATGTATATTGAGACATTGCACTTCTATTTTAAGGTAATACATCCGATTGTATCCTGCAAATCCCTTAAGAATATTTGAATAATTGTAAAATAAATCATCTGAAATCTGTCATTTTTAGCTATACATCACAGTGAGGGAGTTCGTATGGTTTTGATTTTAGTAGAATTTTTACAGGTAGATTTCGGGTATCCCTTCACACGGGATAGTGTGGAGACGTGTGGGAGACTCTGATAAGACTGTGGAAGCTGTTTCGGAGAAGGTTAATGCGTAAACTTTATATTCAGACCACATTTACTGCGAAACTCTGTAGGATTTTTATGCAGGGAACCTTTTTAGCTGTGCGTTTGCTTCGGAAAGCAAGCGAACCACATAATTCTTAATTTTTAAATGATGTCATCTATAAATTGAAAACGAAGCTTTGATATTAATCTTGAAAATATTAGCAACGATACACGTTTCTCTATAAAAAATTAACTTTTATGGAGGAAGAGTAACAGAGTTAATGTGTTTAAAAATTTATCCGTGTGCGCTCATGCATATTCCTCTTCGAATCTGTTTGAAATAAAAATTCGACTGTAGTTTATATTCGTTGAAACGTGTCACAATTTTTTATGTATTCCCTGGGGAAGGATACGGAAATTTAAAATAAATCTGTGTCGATTCTTATGATAGAAGTTCACCTGAATTTTATATCCGTTAATGCATTAACACAGAACTTCCTTACCGGTGGATGTTTAATTGTTTTTGAAAACTTGGAATTCACAGCTGGGAACATCTTAGTCAAGCTTTTACTAGCAATAATAATTTCAGTCGTGAGCCAAGGAGTCAAGCAAGGAGTCTAGCAAACAATATTTAATAGAAATCGTGACTATAATTTTTGGTAAAATTATTTGAGTGTATTCTTACAATATTCTTAACAAAATTAATACCCAAACTGCGGATATTCAGCATTTCTGGAAAAAATGAGCTGGTGCAATTTAAAATATTGAACCTCCCATTTTTTTTAAGAACGTCGATATATTATTTTTAACATCGTAAGGTGATTAATGAGAGAAATAAATGTTAGCTCTTGAATTTTGTAATTGATGCACCAAAATTTCAACTTCCATAAAAATCCGCAGTCTACTAATATCACTAGACAACGGATTTGATGCATTTATGACACAAATTTTGTAACCTAAAACAGTAAAAGCTTTGGAAGAGTTTAAAAATACTGGTGTATTATTTTAAACCTTTTAAACATATTACGAAAAAATAAATTTCTATTTCACTTCCAATTTGTTGCAATTCAGGTAGGATATTTTCATTTTGCATAATGATCCGCTGTCTAAATATCACATGTAACTTCCTTAAGTATATTTGTACAAGATATATATTCGGTTTTTCCATTATTTAATCTGCCGTGTTCTCTAGGATCTTATCATAAACCAATTGCCAGTCCAACTATCTCGTCCACTTCAGTTCACATCACACTGCAACGATGAAGATGATCGAGTGGTGTCCATGAACTTTATACAAATGTAATTCTACAGTCTACAGTGTGAATAAATAGTTGTATATACATTTACAAAATGGTGTAAAGATTCAGAGGCAGGGTACGAAAATTTCTGAAATCCAGGTACCACTATCAACTTGAAAAAGACGGAGAGAAAAATAGCGAAAGAGAAAGAGAGAGAGAGAGAGAGTCTTGTCAGCCTCCATTAAGAGATTGCACCACAAGTAAAAGGTTTATACTGTTCGAAAGTCGCAAGAGAGACTAGAGAGCAAGAGAGAGAGATAGAGAGAGAGAGAGGGAGAGAGAGAGAGAGGGAGGGAGAAGCCAAGGTAGATGTCGTCGGAGATAAGAACGAACACTGGTAATCCTTTCCGATAAACTCTCGCGACAAAAGAAGATTCTACTGCGGTCCCGGCAACTACAATTATTTTCATCGTCTCTCGACAAATCTCGCGGCTCCTATTATCGCGGCGACGATCACGACTTTCACGTGATCGGCGTGCGGAAGACAAACGGACCACGACACCGACTGTGTTTTGTCCTCTCTTAATCGTCGTCCATGGCTACATCGATGACTACGGTCGTTCCACCTTCGTCGTATCGACACAGACACTCTCGACCACGAGGGTAATTTTACAGAATTCTCTACTGTTAAAACGGTTACAGTAAGCCGAGTGTCAGTGCCCTGCTGATGGGTGTAGAGATAGGCTTACGATCCTGATAGAGATCCAAAGATCGTACAATCTTCCTTTCGATTTTAGAACCCAATTTTTATGGAATCTGTTTGGAAAAATTGAGCTCCGTGGTTTGTGCTATTCCATCAATTTTTCATTTTATTATTCCACTATTCTGTCGTTCTATCATTCCATCAATTTTCCATTTTCATGATTCTTTTATTTTATCGATCTATCATTCTATCAATATTCCATTTTATCGTTCCATCAATTTTATCAATTTTTCATTTTATCATTCTACTATTCCATCGTCCTAGCAACTCATTAATTTTTCATTTTATCATTTTACTATTCTACCGTTCTATCATTCGATCAATTTTCATTTCTTTTTCATTTCGCTTTCAATCATTTTCAGGTAGTCCTCCTGCCATTTTTAAAAGTCAAATTTTGTAGTAACATCTGGGGCGAACTAAATTCCACTGCAATATCTATCATTTCGATCAGTCTATCACTCATTTATTCTACCATTCCATTATTCCGCCACTTTCATCATTTCAATGAGCAGCTGATTTTAAATCCAAAATTAAACAAGAAGAATAGAGATTGATTCATGGCGACAGAAATGGATCGTTTGATCGTCTTGAAGGATAAACACACAGAACGTGCAAATACGCTCATGCACCTTGCAACGCACCAGGTGCAGATCCGGTTAACACGTTCGTAGTAGCGGAAGACAAACCCTGGAACACTTCTGCAGGGCTCGATTCAACATCGTCTATTATCCTTTGCTTTATGATAACGGGAAGAAGGAACGTTTCTTAGATCCACGCTGTTGGATCCCTTAAGCCAAAATCTATATACCATTTCGTTGCATAAGAATGTAAACCATTTAAATGTGCTGCAAAATGTGCACATATAATTTTCACACTTCGTACATCCCACAGAAATGACAAGAATTTAGTATAACTTTCATTAGATTGTTGCATATCAAATGTTCGATTTTAGAATGCAAGTGTTATAATGCGTTTTGATCAAGAAATACTATTATAGTTTACAGGTTTATTGTACATTACTTTGAGGTACAAAGCTGATCCGTAAGGTACTGTCTTCAAAAATTTAAATATATATGGTAGAAATTATAAAGCGTTATAGACGAATATCTCCAAAAATATTGATTATGTATACGCAAAAATGTTTCAGATGAAAGTTGTTCAGTACCGACGGGGCATCATGTGGTGAGACTTCTATTTTTCCCGGTGGACACTCCAAGGTGAGGTGAAGGTCAACTTTCTTCTTTTAAGTGGAATGATATGTTTTTTATCCACCATCAAATACTGCGTTTTAAGATAAGTCCAATTACCTATGACTCAAGGTAATTCAATGTCAAACTTCTAGGGAAAGTATAATGTATAATTTTACTCTCAAATAAATTTTATTTCAACGTCAGATAATGCAATTGTCGTGCACTCTTTTTATGTAAGTGGAAACACATCATATTGATAATAGCAGTGAGAGACTTTTGGTGAAAATGTGGTGACTCATCAACGCAGAATTCGATCATAGTACAAAAACACTACAAAATGGCGTTGCCAATCCTGTACACGAAGCACGTGAATGACCAAAAAATTAAATTTCTACCGTAGCATAATCAAGAAACGTGTAATTTATTGGCGGCACACATTGATTACAATGGTGCTTACATTGATTAATAAGTTTAGTTAGAAAAGGTTGCAGTTGTTTTACGTTACTGTTAAAGATCGGACATTCCATATGCAACAACCTAATACTTACAACTTAATAGTTTTTGTTGAAATAATCAGCAGAGTTTGCTTCCAAAGCGAAAAAATGGTTTATTAAATAATACAAAGTAGAAATTCGCGTATAAATGTTACTCGCCCGCACAGAACACAGAACTAACCTGTACTTGACAAAAGGTCTGAAACACACACAAGGGCCCTATGCTCACGCCGCCTAGGAGAAAAAGGCGCTATTTTGTCAAAGACGCACGCCAATGGGTAGCAGGACCTTCGGGATTCACACGAAAGAGAATCGATGGGAAAGCATTTTACATCATTCAAAATACAACCATGCATAAATCCAACAGTTTTAATGCAACTGTAGTGTATTTCCAATCCGTTTACACTGTGTTACACAGAAAGCCAGTTGCACTCCTTTTAATGAGAAAGAACGAACACTTTTGATGAGTGGAGAACGTATACTTTCATTAGAAACTATAGCGAACACCGATCCTAGTTACATTGCAATTCAGTAATTAAGAAAAATCGTTTCTCATTTCCCACAACTGTTCCATTATCGTGAGAGGTCGAACACCGCGCTTCGTCAGAGAACATACTCGAGTGATCTAGAATGATCCAGAATGATCCAGAGCGGCATATGTATTGACCATTTCCGGAAAAGGGGTCCGCGGCACATTCAATTTACATTTTGCCCGATATTACCATTGTCAGCCCGGTCTACGCAAGATCATGGCTGTGGGTTGCCATGCATCTTAATGCAACATCGCCGGAGGAAGATCCATACAAATCAGTGTGAGTGGGTGGGATAGAAGAAAGCGGAAGCGGCTGAAGAAGATTTCTTATTTCCCTGGGAACTCGGCTGCAGTAACGCGTAATCGAGCGGCGGCTTACGTGCGTCGCATCCGATATTAATCCGCAACTCCGCTCGATTTCTTTCGTCAGAATAAGCGTAAGCGTGCAAGCGGGCGTGTCTCGATACGCGAAATCGCTTACGCGAAATCTTCCCTCCCCACAACACTCGCTCGTTTCACTATCCACCCCTCTCGCCGATCTCTGAGAAATTCCGTTTCGTCGAAAGACGACGAGGTCGTTTGCCGGCGAATTATTCCTAGGGAAAGGATGGTCTCGCGAGTTCGATGATGTCTCGCCTAGGGGAATCCACTGTGCAATGCTATGCACGGAGATGCATCGGTCTGTGTCGGCATTAATGATCGCAGAGTCTTCCTTGGTCAGTCCACGGCGCTATAGTCTGTATTACAAGAGCGTAGACACGATGTCCCTGTGTAAATAATTTGCTTTTGATAAAACATGTTATATAAATCGATAGTACATCTAAAAAGCTAATACGCACTTACGTAATAGTGTGTACAATCTCCACCGTTTTTGAGAGATTTCTGGTGAGCATAGTGGTATAATAGGTACTGATATTATTTGGTCCCCTCAGGATTTCAAATCTATTTCACCACTCTCTCCTCCTTCCACTTCCGCCCACTCTCACTATCGCCTACTTTTCAGCTTATTCAGCCTACTTTTCAGCGGGACCTACTGTTTTTATTACAATGGGTTCCGAACCACCTTCTGCCAACAACACGCGGCGTATACCTAGGGGGTCACCCCCGGAGTATACCCAGGCGGTCACCCATCCAAGTACTAGCCTCGCCCAACGCTGTTTACTTCGGTGATCTGACGAGAACCGGTTTTAGTATAGTATAGTGTTCTGTCTTTTTTGTCGAGAATGTTTTGGTACTTGTGTTTATGTTGTACAGTGCATATCTTACTATGTTGGATACAGAATAAATGAGAACATGTGTATCGCATTGCCGCGTGGATGTGAACTGCACAACACAGCAAACCTGTGGCGGCTACCTCCTATGCTCGCCAACAGATATACAGTGCAACAACACCTTTGCCCTTACTACCTGAATCTTCCCCTGTTTGTATATACAGGGTGGGGCACTATCAACAGGTCACCTGAATAACTCGCTTGTTTTTGAAGATAGAAGAAAATGCATCAGACCAAACTTACTTGATATCGAGGCGCTCGTAATCTGATGTCATTAATTTTTTTATAGGTGGAGACGTCGAGGAGATATGAAGGTCAACTATGTTTTTTTAAATTGAACGGTATGGATTTTTATTTACATTCTGATAGTGTTTCAAGACGAATACAATGACCTATTATGAAGGTCATTCAAGGTCACACAAGGTCAACTGCAATAGAAAATAAAGTGTCTCCAAGCACTTTTCGAACACTACGACGATTTACATGTAACATGTTATTTACGTATTCACTGCTACTTCAAGTGTTCAAAATGACGACCTTTTACGAGAGAAGTCGCCTGATGCGCCACCAAATGCATAACGGTTGAGGACAAGCATAACAGTTGGGGCCCCTATATATATAGCACCTAGCGATCTATATTCTCCATCAATAAGGCGTCAATAAGATTATGGGTTCTCGTCGCATTTATGAGAAGAATCGTCGACGGTGCGACTATGGATATTTTGAATACCGTCGCGGGAACTTTAACGATTTCCCGGGGCCTCCGTCGCGACGACGACGGTGGCTTTATAAATTAATTTAACGAGTCCCGCTTTTGTGCTAACGATACTATTTGCATGGGACGACGCGGATTAATGTGTTTGGGAATTTGAGTGGTTTGAGATGGCGCGAGACGAGAGAGCACGCTTCTTTGAGGGTGCGCCCCGAGAGGATGATAACGAGAGGATTTTTTGAGGAATTAGTAGCTCGTTGACGGCCGACTGAAAACAACCCCTTGCCAGCACACGAAGCGTTTCCCGCTTATGCAGATTCTGAATGCTAGCTTGCTGAAAAGAATATTAGAAAATGCAAAATGGAGCATACGAAGTCTGGGGGATTAACAAACCGGTGAATGGAGAACTTCCTGTTCTATACTCCAGGGCTTTAGTTTTATTAAATGGAAAGTATCTTCGGGGTAAAGACAAATGAACTAATTACTTGCCATCCCGGTTTATTGATACATGCGCGTTCAGAAAATGAAACTGTCACGTTATTCACTTACAAATGATACGTCACCATGAATGCAATTAGCGTTTCTGTAGAGTAATCGGTGACTGTGTGTTCAGCCGACAAGACTCTTTTCATCCGTCACGTATGATAGCCAGTTCATTCACCAAAAACTCCTTGCAGTAAAACAGTTACCTTATAACAGCTAATAAATCCAAGAAGCCATATTGCCATTAAGACCTTAAGTTTATGAATATTGTCGCATCTGCCCAGCAGATTAACTTCCAATACCGAATTCTTTAGTTTCCGCTTGCCATTGTTAAAAGTCAAGGGGCTTCTTAGGTTTATTACCTGTTACGGTCAAGCCCTCGAGACTCGAGCCCCGCGAACGCAAGGCGACGCGAAGGCTAACCGTAGCGCACCCGAAGATGCTACCCCTACCTGTGACCGATCAACGAGGGCTGTCTTCGAGGGCCGCCACTTTCACCATTTCCATAGATTTCACATAACCAATTAGAAAACTACTTCATTTCCCATTACCATCTTCATTGAAAATATCATCCACCAATCAGTACACTTTCAACATAGCACACGCCCACGCCGACACATTAAAAACACACGACACACAACTCTTAGCGTCATTTCGCAAACAACAGCCTCTTTTAACACAGTCTCATCGTTCCATTTTAACACCATCTATTTTGGTTAACTATTGTTAAAATATATTAAAGTTTTACTGGTGTTACAAGATCAGTGTTTACTACTTTACTATCCCTTTAACTAGACCAGGTCGTAGGGAATTCGTTTCAAATACGCGTTGTCAGGAAAACCTGAGTCGAGGATTTACGACCTTCGGCGACGTCGAGTCTTGAACGGCATCACAGCGCGATACAAACGAACACTGTGAAGAATTAAAAATATGTTGATACTGAGCATACATTTTATGGATATACATTGAATGAAAATATTTAATATAGAGGGCTGGTTTGCTTTTTATTTAGCCGAAAATAATAATAGCCAGACAATGATAAATTAATTTCTGCATTGTAACAGAGATGCAATACATGTGAATATACATTTATGAAAGGTGAGAATCAGAAGTTTCAATAATAGCACCTAAAAGTCCCTATTAGCAACAGCAGTCATCGAATATCAAATATGCACTTATCCCTTCAGATTAAGACAAAATTTATCCTATGACCAAATGGTCCGAAAAGTTTCCAAATAACTCCAGAAATGCTAACTAGTCATCCAACAGTAGTATATTAATGAATTCGGTAGATTAGATGTTGCTATAAATAAAATAAGACCTCCAGAGTCCTGTAACACCACAAAGAATCACCCCTATACAAAACTGAATGAAAACCAAAATGGAGAGAATGGAGAAGAGCAAATAATTGCAAAAGTACAGGTACTCGAAGATTGGATAACAGTACAGTTATCAAATATCAAATTCGCCATTAACCCTTTAGACTAAGAGAAAATTTATCCCGTGTGCAAATGGTGCCAAAACATTGCGAAATAATAAATGTTCTCAATGTTTGAATGCTTTTGGCGCACAGGTTCGATCCTTGAATAATATTCTAAGACACTATTTGCAAATTACTACAATATTTTCGATGTTTCGATCTTGTTTCAGATCATGTTCAAGAAAAATTTTCTTTAAGAAAAAATTGCGTCTGTAAATGATTAAATTCAATTAAGGTTTCACGTGTGTTGATTTTAAAGAAATGAAAATGTTTTGTACTGTTTCTTTCTTGCTTAGTGCAGATTAAAAAGTTATTTTCTTAATGCAAGTATAAACGACATAGACATTATTGCGAAATAATGCTCAAAACCGTTTACACTAGTAATCCAACCGTAGTAAATTAATGAATTCGGTAGATTAGATGTTGCTATAAATAAAATAAAACCTGCAGAGTCCAATAACCCCACAAACAATCACCCCTTTAAAGCAATGAATGATAATAAGAATGGAGAGAACTGATGAAAGCAAATAATTGCAAAAGTGCAAGCGGCACTTGAAGATTGGCAACAGCAGAGTTATCGAATATCAAATTTGCCAAGAAATGGCGCGAGCGGCCATTGTAATCTGAATTAAAGAGGCCGCGGCTCCTTTATACCGTTGCTCGCCGGGAGAGAGACACTTTGAATAGGACTTTAATTAAAAATGACATTAATATTGCCGTAGAATTGGCCCTTTACCTGGCCGCGGCACGATCTCCCGCCACGATGGCGGACACATTAATTATACCACGGGCAAAAAGAACGCATTCGCGGTGTCAAACGACCGCGACGAGGACAGGAAGAGCGATGAGCTTGCTGTTCCTCTTTTGTCGGCGTTCTTTGTTCATTCTGATCACCGTCCACTGACAAATTAGTCTTTCGTGAATGCCGGCAAGGAGGCCAAGTTACTGCTTACTGTTTTTGCGGAGGGAATTGAAAGACGGGATATCCGCGACGTCGCCGACAGCTTCGTTGGCGATTCGTTCTCGCAGGATATCATTTTTCCCACCATTCACCAATTTTTTTTATAATATTTTCAAACTTTAGAACTTAATATTAATGTTGACTTTTTCTTATTAATGGGAACTGTACCTTTTTACTCGGCTGCTGGAGACAGTAAAAAAGGTTAGTTGTAATCAGACATAACTTTGAAACTCTCTTTTGATGAAGATGGTATAAACTTGATATTGATAGTGGTATTAAAACATGATAGTAATTTACTACCTTAATGACTGCACACAGTAGAATCAGCAAGTGGTGACCAGACACATTTTTTAAATCCAAAATCCTTGAAAATTGTACACACATGATATATTTGTTAAATTCTCTATGCTCGTGCACACTGTACACAAATTTCTAAATTTCTTGAGTGTCTCAGGACAGTAGAAAGGGTAAGCTGTGGCCAGACACAAATATAAAAGGAAATTCCTTGAAAATGATGTACACCTGACACAAGTTTTCAAGATTTCTATAACTATGGCAGTCTGTACACAACTTCGCAAATTCATATGTGCGTTCGTATTGAAAATAAAATCACTACTTTAATTTGCCCATACTGAAATCATACATGGTCGTTACTGCCTTTCAGTATTATTTTCTTTTCTCATTAACTTAATCAACAATTCTTCTACTTTACTGTGTCTACAAATTCGTATTAATATTTCTATGTATGCATTAACTACAATAAAATTGATGTTATATCAATTTTATTCATCTCATGTAGTGTTTTTATGACTATCTGGAATTGAAAAAACGAAATGTTTGTAGAAAATTTTGATACAAACATTGTAAATAGTTTTTCGAGAAAATTAGGGATACAAACAATTTAAATAAGAAACTATATATATATTATATATATATATACTTTTAATCATCTTCCAATAAAACGAGATTGTCTCTCGTTTTTGTAATCATCGAAGGTCCTGAAACTCAATTAATGTCGCACAATATGCTTCCACGAAAAGCCCCAGGGTGATAAACATCGATGTAGGTTGAAGCCATGATGAAAAAGGATAGTGGAATTTCAGAGAACAAGCTACAGAATCGATAAGACGGTGATGACCTCCTGATAAGAAGACTCCGAAGCTCGAGATTTGCTCCGGAACCGCCAAGTGCGAAGCTCGTCCGTAAACTTTCGTGAAAATCTCACCGAAACCTAGAATTTATATCCACTAAATATTATCGATGTTCAATATTACCTGACATGAAAAGTCCGACAAGTAGGTCACCTACAAACCATTCAATCAATAATACAACTACCTAACGTTAAAATACATAGAGAAAATAAAAAACCGTATATCTCTCAAGCGACCTGAAAATCTTTTTCACTGGACACACGAGAATAATGAACAACATTTACTTGGCACACTATTTTCATCATCATTCCATACTTTTATGTTCAATATTAGCCACAATTAATTTTAAAGTGTCTCTTTAAGACTAGGTTTCCGAAACACTAAAAATTTCTATTTTACATTTCATTATAAAAATATCAAGAATATGTCTATCTAAATTTTTCACCATTCTTTTCATAAAATATATACAACGAAATAAATTTGTTGAACAATTCCTCACGGATGCATCTTTGTAATTTTAATAATTGCAATCTAAAAATATTAGAACTCGTTATATTAACGGGTCTTGTAAACCTGTAGTTAAAAAACTGTAAGATGCCTCCTGTCAATTTTTCCATGAACCGTCTGCATGGCATATTTCACTAAGTTTTGTTGATAAAATTGGCACTATTTTTATAACAACACCAAAGTATAAATAACTTAAAAATCACTGCAACATAAAACCTAAATTAAAAAAGAAATAAATAAATATCATTGGAGATTGTTCTTTTATTTGCGGGTTTTAACATTTGCTAATTTATAATTTGAGGCGGTGCATTTTACAGTCGGTTAGAAATGGCACCGTTTTCGTGCGTTTTGGTCTTTCCTTCCGCCATGTTATTTATGCAAAAAATTATTCCGCGCGAAAGAAGCGACCAGGGGAGCGTACAAGTAATTGCGCTAATTTTACGACGCATCGCTCTGCGATAAGGGGCGAGACAAAGTCGCGGTTGTTTTTGCAACGTGGCAAACGGGAATGGCCGTCGCTGCCGCGGCAAGAAAGAAAAAGGACTGCGCGGCACAGACAACTTTGTCACTTGACTTTTTACCGGGGCGACTTATCGATCCTAGTCAGGGGATAGATGTGACAAATTGACGGGCCGTGTGCATGCGTGATAGCAACTTCTGGCTCTGTGTGTAACACCGTGACAAACGTCCACGAACGCGATACCGCCGGTACGGTGTCTTGATAGACCGGACAGGTGACGCGGAAGGCAAAGAAAATGAAAATAAACTGTGTTGGAAACAAGATGAAGAAAACCCTCGTTCTATTTAAAGTGCACAATTTATTTCCAATAAGTTACCTAATAGAACTCTGGTTCCAATAGATCGATTACTTTCTGTGAAGACAGTCTAATATCTTGTATTTTTATCGGAATTTTGTCAGAAAGATACTAGGAAGATGGTTTAACGTCTATGATGTGATCAAAATCATCTTCACTGTCCTTCAAACACTTTATACAACACCTGTCTTTTTCTGATAGTGATCATTCAATGAAGCAGCAATAATGATTATTGGTATCTTCGTTGGAAGACATTCTACTATCTTGTGATTACATTGGAATTTTATTACAGCCATTTTATTAATTATTGCTGAATTATTGAAAGATATTTAATATCACATATGATCAAGATTATCTTCAGTGTGCTTCAAGCATTTTCTAAATCATCTGTATTATTGGTAATTTATTATTGTCAATCTAATAATAGATGTCTAACACTTCATCTACCAAAAACCAATTAGTAGAATTTTTAATAATTATGATATATCAAAAGAAAGCATAAGAATATTTATTTTTCATAACAATCCCAAACTAATTATTAGATTATGATTTAGGGGAGGACTTCTTTGTTTACGATAAAAGTCGCTATTGCTGCTGAATGATTTTTTAAAAGATCCTTAGCCATGAATTATAGACTCAAAAATTAAAAAATAATCGTCGGTAGATGATATGTTAATATTTACAACAATGTGATACTGGAATAGTTGCATGATAAATGTTTTAACAATCAATTGGCGATAACTGGAATTATTAGAATAAGTTTCGAGAATTTAATTTCCCATTAAACAGTAACATTAGAATAGACGGATGAATTAGCAATGATGAAAATCGTGTGGGGCAACTGTATGAAATGAGAAGAGCGAGAATAATTTTGGAGACCATGGACAATTTAGAGTTGTGAATTTAGACAAGTGTTGCCATTTCAGTTGTTGTTCACAGAATTTCCAATTTGCCCAGGCCACTCGAAATCTTTAATTGACGATTCGGCAAAGAACACGCACACACTCGCGGTGACTTCTGTAGTCTCGAGTGCTCAGCAATTACGAGTTCCGCGGCTAGGGTAATTGTCGCATGAAGCGAATGCTCGCGGTTGCGGGGGAGTGATGGTCCAATGGAGAACTTTTGGCAATAAGGCTCGTACGTGCTATGTACCGTTCCCACGCCGGATGGAGGACAACTGAATACAGGGGACGTGTATATGCTTTTGAACCTCGCTACAAGGCGGCGTTGAGTGCATAAAACCATTAAATCTCCATAGAAAATCGTCACAACTTTTATCACAAACGCAAACCCTCAGAAAATTGCAAAATACAACATTCAATCAAAGTTTCATCGATTTTCAGTTTATTGGTAACATTGCTGAAGAAAATTAAACCTTTTAAACCCGCTAACCTTCCTCTAGTTTCTCTTATAAACGTGAAAGTATGTATATTAATTGAAAACAGCAAATATAATCCTCTGGATAAATTTTGGCACTGATTGTAAGAAGAAATTGAATTTATTGTGATGTATGAAACAGGTTGCGATGCGTAAATTATTGCGATGCATAATTTAATTATGTTCTTTGTAACTAAAATGAATTCCAATCGAAATCTATTTAAAAATGTCTACCTCCATTACCGTTGATTATTTGTAATATTTATGAAAAGACTTTATTTGATAAATTTTATGTGACAAACATATAATAACATGATAGCAAATATCAATTTGTTTAAAGAACGTATAAGGTTTCACGAATATTAGTTTGTTCCAACCAAGGAATAACATTTATAACGTTAATCATAAAATAATGGGGACTGTCACGAGACGTTAAGACAATCGAACCGTTTCTGTTTCACATAATTTATGTCGCTGAGCGGTGGATTTCTAATTATCTCAGCTAATAATTAACGCAATCAAAGCTCTGGAATTCGCTCGTTGAATAAATTCATATTTCGTTGGTGTTGCGGCATAGCAGCGCTGCGCTTTACAACGATCGAACAAAGCATGAAATAATTCTGTCACTTTCATTCGACAACTATCACGGTGGTAAAAGTAACGTCGACCGCTTTGCTACAATTATGCTCGGTGCGCGGCGCACGGCTCGATACGAGCCAGCCGGCGACATTACTATTGCGCACGATGCAATTAATATTATTCTGTGGGAACGGTAAGCACGCGTGCCGAGTATTATTGCCGCGTTGCCACTGTGTGTATTATGACAGAAAATAATTACCGTTACAAGGGACAAACGACCGGCAACAATTTTCCCGACCCCGCGGAATGCAATGGAGAACCGGAAACGAGCGATCGTGTGATCGCGTGCACGCGATGCATTCTATTCCATTGGCTCTCTCATTGAGCGAGATAATCCTCGTTGCACGTCTGCGGTGATTAAGTCATGGCCACTCTTTATGCGACGATTTCGCAGACAGGTATACAGAAGAGCATAATGCACCTCCAACATGATCCAGAATCTAAGAACGTCAGGTGTGCCGGAAGCTTTACCTGCTGGTCTAATTCTAATGACTAGACTGCGGATTTTATGCACTTAAGACAGAAACAGATAGGTGCAATTTAAAATAGTGAAACGATTAAGAGATGACAGAAACACCAATGCATTATTTGCAACTTACTACAATGGTTAAAGAAAGGAAGAACTTTTCACATGGCTCCTGTTTCCTGCAGTCGATGCACATTTTTATGCAAAGGAAAAAGTGTATGCATTATTGTGCATATATTGCTGCTGATCAAATTCTAATGACTAGATCGCCGATTTTATGCATTTATAGCAGAAATGGATGGGTGCAATTTAAAATACTGAAACGATTAAGAGATGACAGAAATTATTTGCAACTTACTAAAATGATTAATGAATGCAACATAAAACTTGTGTGGATTAAATGCAAGGTGTAGGAACTGCGTAGACATTTACGTCTTTTCTTATCAATTCTTAGTTGAGAATAGTATAGCAATATTTCTAAATTTTCGACCAATTTTGTGTTTTAATTCTTCAACAAAATTTTGTTTTACTAATGTCTCTGTCTTTCTGTGCAGATTCAGCTCGCAGGCGATTTTCATCAAATGGAGGATAGAAGTATAGTAAAATTTGATTATGTTACGATTCATTCGACAGCCACGTTTACATAGAAAATCGATTTGAATAACATTATTCAAATTCATACTTCGTCACTTTTCGGTGGGTTCCAAACACGTTGGAATGAGATACGCTCGAAAGCCGTTCATTAATTATCATTTGCCATGGTTAGGTGCGTGAGACTAGCCTAACGTAACGTGTTCCCTGGGAGGTCGTAAATCTTATTCCGAAGTCCGAGAGGAAGCCCGATATCGAGTTCACACGGTCGGGCGCGGAAATTTCTGCCGCGAACACCGCGAACGCTTCTGCTTGTTCCGTTCTGAACAGCTGTATTGTTGCCTTGTTAACCGATACCTCAACGTAAAGTGATCATATACACACGCGTATACAGGCGCATACACGCATACATCGACATCGATGTTTCTAGCTGGTAATCGAGTTTGCGAAACGTCAAAGACGTTGCTCGATTCCGGACGTGTCAAAGACGAGCGTCTGACGGTACTCGAATGTCGGAAACAGAATCCTGTTTCGTGTTTCTTGCGTGTTGATTCCGACGTTTATGTGCAAACAGATATTTAGGGCACTGCGTTGACGGAGCAGCAAGCGCAAATTTGCAAAATATTTAGCTGTAATCGAGGAGCCAATTATCATCAAGAATTCTTCATCAAGTATAGATATTGAAGATAGTTTACATGCAACTTTCTTTTCGGTTTGTAAGTTTACAGTTCCCGTGTGTTAGCAAATGTATTGCTCTTAAAGCAGAGGAAGTGAAGTTGCAACAAAAATTGATAGTAGTATGAATTGAAATTTGCAGTGTCAGGTGGAAGAGGAAATGGAGATTAAAAACAAAATTGACAGTAGTGTCAAGAAAAGTGAGAGCGGAGAAATTTGGAGCGTCCAGAAATTTGGAGCGTCTGATAGAAGGGGCAGTAAACATTCAAAAAATTCATAGTAGTGTCAATTGGAGTTTAGATCGTCCGATAGAAGGGGCAGTGAAGTTTCAAAATATTGATATTAGTGTCGATTGAAATTTGGAGCGCCAAATAGAAGGGGCAGCGTGTTTTAAATAAATGGGGAATACTGTCAATTGAAATTTGCAGCGGCTAATACAAGAGTGCGTGGGGTTTAGGAAAAAGTGATAGTAATAACAATTCAAATTGGAAACGTCTAATAAAAGGAGAAGTGGAGTATTAAGAAAAATTGATAGCAGTGTCAATTAAAATTTGGAGCGTCTGATAGAAGGGGCAGTAGACATTCAAAAAATTCATAGTAGTGTCAATTGGAATTTGGATCGTCCGATAGAAGGCGTAGTGAAGTTTCAAAATATTGATGTTAGTGTCAATTGAAATTTGGAGTGTCTAATAGAAGGGGCAGTCGTGTTTTAAATAAAAGGGGGAATACTGTCAATTCAAATTGGGAACGTCTAATAAAAGGTTAAGTGGGGTATTAAGATAAAATTGATAGCAGTGTCAATTAAAATTTGGAGCGTCTGATATAAGGGGCAGTAGACATTCAAAAAATTGATAGTAGTGTCAATTGGTATTTGGTTCATCCGTTAGAAGGGGTGGTGAGGTTTCATAAAATTTATGGTAGTCACAAGTGAAATTTGCAGCATCTAATAGCAGAGGCAGCCACATTTTAAAAAGTAAACGGGAAATACGGTCAACTGCAATTTGCAGCGGTTGATACAAGAGTGCGTGGAGTTTAGAAAAAAGTAATAGTAATGGCAATACAAATTTGGAGGGTCTAATAGAAAGGGATGTAGTGTATAAAACAAAATTGATATTGTCAATTGAAATATGGAGCGTCCGGAAGAAGGGGAAGTAAAGTTAAAAAAAAATTAATAATACTGTCAATTAAAGTTTGGTTCGTCTGCTACAAGAAGAAGTAAAATTTCAAAAAAGTTGATTGTGGTGTCAACTGAAGTTTGGAGCGTCCAATTAATTAACGATAGTACGCTGTAAACTTTTAGTTCTCGTCTGTGAACTGATATTCAGCAATTATAAAAGGGAAGTGAAGATTCAAAAGAATTTATTGTAGTGTGAATTTGAAGCACCAGGTTAATTAATGGTAGTAAGGATCTTCGATGTTTGCAGTAATGTTCGAGACGAACGAAATGGGAGCCGGGTGGTAAGAATTCCTTGGAATGTCAGAAAAATATATTCATCGTCGGATACACCGTTCGTAGGATCGATAACGCCGGCAGCAACATCTAGCAGAATGATGCATCGCGATGCACTCTCCGTCAATCTCTTCTGACTGCAGTTCCCTAGAAACCTCGCGTACAATGGGGACGACATGGGGAGGAGAGGCTTCTTACCATCTAATCTCTATGATTCTGGCTGCTCCTCAGAAAAATTGTGGCAGTGGTAAATATCTGAGTGCTTGAAATATTAATTGGAAAACCTGGCGCGGCCCGGTCAATTCATGTGTGAAGTGGAAACTGGAATTACAAGGGTTTCAGTAGATTGAGGCTGCCGCTAGTCGGACACGCTACTTCGAGAAACCTGTACAATTCCTTTACACCTTCATTAATATTGACAGTGCAAGAAAGTCAATCGCGAACTTGCGAAATCACTCTTATACAGGGTGGAGTTTTTAAGTGGAAAAGTTCTGTGTAGTGTCAGACAATAAATTTTCAAGTTACAGTAAAGGTGAAAATAAATAGACAACTTAATTTGACCTGATACAATCTAATTGTTACGTTTAGAAAATCAATTTCACATTTGATAGATTTTAAATATTATAGAAAGCACAGAGAATTTTAAGTAGAACATCTCGGCTAATTGTCAGACATGATATATTAACGAAATATGAATGATTCACATATGATTTCAGGGATCTAATTAAACCATGTGGAAGTTTTAAGTAGATTATTTCTGCCAGTAGTCAGACCTCGCTTTTTCATAAACCAGTAGGTACCATTAATTAATATGGCGAGATTAAAATGGAATTCCAGTATTTCGAAATCAGAGTACGTAAAAGTTTTCAGTACAGTATTCCTATAATTAGTTGGACGTTCCACATTGATTAACCAGTACATCTAATTATTAAAAGCTCTAGATTAATTAGCTGGTAATTTGTTTTTATAGAACTCAATTAATGTTATGAATAGAAATATAATTTTCAACGTAGGAATTCTTGGGTAGACATGTCATGTTCATATATGAATATATTGTACATCATTATTAATCGACATAACTTTCAAATAACTCTTCATAAAAACCAAAGTACGGTGACACAATTTACACAATTAAGAGTAGAATATTCTTACAATTAGTCAGATATATCATGATTATACATCAAAATAACTCGATAATTCTCAGCATACCCTTCAAATAAATCTCCAAAAGTGGAATGTAAGGAGACACGATTTACACAAATAGCAGTAAAAGAATCTTACACTTAGTCAGATGTCCAGAAGTTGAGGGTAGATGGGCACAAATTAAGTTTAAATTAACTAATTATGCGATCACTTAATGCTTAATAATTAGAAAGTAATTTTGAACAATGTAAATGTGAAAACCTCGAGAATCTTAAGTAAATGATCTTCATAGTACATGGTCAAACATCGAAGGAGGTACACCAAAAGACATACTACCTGGTCCTGTCAAACAAACTAATCGTGATTTAACATAACGAACATCCAATAGTTTCCAAAACAAGGTGGAACACAATCTCGAAATCAGTAAAAGTCCAAAGTAGAAGAACCCTAAACACAGTCTGACCTCAAAGATTGTACACCAGAACAGTTAGCTGCTCCAGTTAAATTATTTAAATGTGAATTAACATATTAAATTCCGAATCGTTTCCAGAATAAAGTAGAACATAACCTCGAAAGCATTAAAAGTCCAAAGTAGAGGAATCCTGAAAACAGTCAGACCTCAAAGTGCACCGGAGCATACACCAATCGTCCCAGCGAAATTAACCGAATAAAACAAGCGGAATCGCAACTAAACGAGGACCTAAGTATTGTGTATCGGCACGAAATCGAATCGGCAAGGTCTTAGCAAAAGATTGACTCGAAACGAGCTCCAAATAAGGAAGTATGTCACGAGACGTTAGAAACGTTTCCGGTCAAAGAGGCAGCCAACCAGGGATTCAATAAGATCACGTGACACGATTCGTTACACGTGGTTGCGTAAAACCAGGCCAGGCATCGGGGACCAAAAGATTGCCTCGCAATCTTGCGATTGCTTCGCCTCGATAAAATCTTGTTCCCGGGGCTTATTGCAGCGAATCGACTCTTATTGCAAAGAGGGAGAGAGAGAGAGAGAGAGAGAGAGAGAGAGAGAGAGAGAGAGAGAGAGAGAGAGAGAGAGAGAGAGAGAGAGAGAGGGAGAGAGAGAGAGAGAGGGAGAGAGAGAGAGAGAGAGAAAGATGGAGGGAGAGAGAGAGGTAAGAACCGGTGTGTATCGCGTAGCGGCGGAACCGTTTTTCCGCGACGGCCGCGGATTCGAGACTCCAAGGCTAAGCGTACTCGTTCGAAGCGATACCTTATCGGCTAGTTTCTTGGCCGGCGCAAACGCTTCCGGTGCCGAGCAACCGGAATGCAATTATTACTCGCGAAACGGTCTTATCCTGGCCAATCTCGTCGTTGTGAAAAACTGCAACCCCCCGCCGCGATAAAAGGCAATCTCCTTAGTTCGAACAATGGGAAAGCAGCATTTAAAATAACGACACTCGACGGGCAACCCTGTACCCTGTAATCCACGATGGGTTTACAATATTTCACAAAACGATAGCGCCCAGAGAATATCCGAAAGCCGAATATCACAGGGTATGCCTTTGCTTGAGAGTCAAAATTCAGCAACGTTTGGGAATTTATTTCATAATGAACATAGCGAACAACGTTGCTGAAAAATTGTTGTGAAATCTAGTCTTCCTTCAGAAGAGTAAATCGATTTTTCTTAAGATTTGCTGCGGTTTTCCGTTTTATTTCTGACGCTGAAAGAGATTCTACACGAGCGGCATGCTCCATATTTAATGAGATTCATAAACCGATTTCTCAATTTTTATTCGTCTCGCATAAACCCCAAACAACCAACATCGCTGAATCACAAAATTAATGTTCCATAATACAAACTATTATATGTCGCTCAGCACAAGTTTGTTTGGCAACTATAACTTTGCACAAACATCTGAAATATAATTATTGCTGCTTCAAGAGGTCATTCAATTACGAATATCTATAAAGCAATATACAGGGTGTCCCACGTGACAGTTTTCACGATTTTTTAAGTACTTGCGATAATGTGACAAAAAATATTTTCAACAAAAGTTGATCAGTTTTCGATTGGCTATATATTGCAATAAAAAACGTTCGAAAAACAACTTTTTTTATATTATTTTCAAGGTCACCTTCATTTTTTTAAATGGCACATTGTATTTTTGACTTAACAGTATTATAGCCCGTGTCAAGACGAATTCAACGACCTAGTATACCATGCCCTTGGGATGACCTTGAAGGCGAAGAAATGAAAATTTCAACAAAACATGACAATCTGCTTGAATGGGTGATAATAACTTGTGTTTATTATTAAGACTCGAAATTACATTCAATTCAGAAACCTTGACTAAATAAACGCAAACGATTTCGTATAAAAGTCACATCAAATGTTCGAATTGAAATCCGTTTTTTTGTAGGCACAATTCCGTTCTTCGTAGTAAATTTGCATTTTTTTCATTTCTTCGCCTTCAAGGTTATCCCAAGGTCATGGTACACTAGGTCGTTGAAATCGTCTTGACACGGGCTATAATACTGTTAAGTCAAAAATACAAAGTGCCATTTAAAAAAATGAAGGTGACCTTGCAAATACTATAAAAAAAATATTTTTCGCACTTTTTATTGCAATATATAGCCAATCGAAAACTGATCAACATCTGTTGAAAATATTTTTTGTCAGATTATCGCAAGTACTTAAAAAATCATGAAAACTGTTGCGTGAGACACCCTGTATATGCATCGTTTAATACTTAATCGAATAAAACTACTGGCGAAGGACATATGATTAATTTTCGTATTTTATGAAAACACACGTAACTTACGCCGTGTCCAAGTCGCATTATCACCAGCAGCTATGTTCGCTGCGAAGTTTCCTCTATCTTGTAGAAGATGCGACGTCATTTCAGCAGCATATCGTCTGCTCGTAAAGTGATTTTAATATTTGAGAAGAGGAAAAGCGTCGCTCCGATACGCGGTCCAGCGATGGCGTCGATAAAAAGTAATTCCGACGGTTCGTGTGGCCATAAACAGGCAGTGATCTAACGTCGAACGGGATACGAGCGGCCAATGGCCGTTATCCGCGTTATGGCAGCCTTATCTATGAGTTTTTCTCCTTCTGCTACGAAGAAGAAGACCCTTCTTTACGACACGACCCTTGAACGAGCAAGATTCGCGAGGCCACGATGAAAAGCAACTTTCCTGTAAAGGTTTAACCGTTAAACTATTGAGAATAGCTCCGTGTCCTTAGCTGCAATGTTGATTAATTGCCACGTACCATGAACGAACACGCTCCCACCGAAACAGGTTATAAATATTTCATGGCCTAATGAAAACCCTCTATGGTTCTGGGGTAAGATGGAATAAGAAGTGTATGTTTAGGAATTTTTGTCAGAATAACCATTAAACTTCTCGTAATAGAATTCTGCACATATATTCATGGGTATTTTAAGTACATAAGTGATTTTTTCAAGTAAAAATAAACATAATCGTGTGAGTTGTACATATATTTTATATAGTTCACGTTTTGAAAAACATGAGGACCATCTTTGGTTCTGGGAGTACTTTGGTATTTAAGAATTTTTTTTTAGAAAAACTATTAAACCTTTCGTATTACGAGTCTGCACAAATATTTATGGGTATATTAAGAACATAAGTTCTTTTTTCCAAGTAAAAATAATCAAAATTCCATGAGTTGTAAATTTTTTTATACAGCATGTTATAGGACACATATATTCGTTGCGGGTGAGATACTACCGAGAAAAAGGGATCTAAAACTGTATAAATAAATGGTACTATATGACAAAAGAATAGTTGCATCTATTACAAACGCAGATAGCAGCACAAGACGTACGGGATTTAAATAATTCCTGAAAATTTTTAAATTTTGGAGCGTTTACATGAAACCGCCCCCTCAAAGTAATTATATATTCCCACGGAAGAGCTTTTCCGCGTCGAATCACTTAGGTACACTGACTTTGCATCGAGCGCACTTTTTTATGAACCTTTAATTCGCGAGGAAAGTAGAACATTATTTCCGCAGAAAGTCGAGGGGGCTGGGGGCGGTTACATTCTTCGTCTCAATCTCACTCGGCCTTGCGCCCACGGGGAAAACAAAGTGCGCCCGTACAATAAAACTCCGCTAAAGCTTTTAACCGTGGCACACAACAAACACTACTTATTACAAAAACTTTTAATTATAATACTCCCGGGCCCGGATGCGCGAGAAAAGAAAAGATCGGCTCTCCTCTCCCGCTGTCGGATGGAAAGACTTCGACCAGACAGTTATTAGCTCCTTTCATCCTGAAAAGAACGACCCAGTTTAGGGACAATGGGCAACCCTTCAGAAGACTCCGTTCCGAACGGAGAAACATCTGGTCCGGGTTCTGGCGTAAAAAGAAAATGCCCTGGACCGGCAAAGATCTCTTAATATTATTCCGTCGAATTTTCTTTTGCCAGGGAAACCCTTTGCGACTCCTTGAAATATTGTGAAATCGTCCCGAGGACTATCTTCTCGTCGATGACCATTATTTTAGCTAGTCCCTCTGACGTCGAGTGCAAGATCGAATTTTATCTCGATTATTTCTATTCGCAACGAAGTATACACGTTTTTCCATCAATTTCTGTAAACAGTTATTTTTTATTAAAAGGATTTTAGCAGAAAAATACAATTTACGCCTCGAAGTGCCGCAAAATTTCTACAACCACTCAACGGATTGAAAATGTTTTAAATTATTTTGTTTATATTTTTCTTCAATCTAATATACAGGATATCCCATTTGAAGTTACGCACACAATCATTTCACATAATATACGTCGCTGAAAAAAATATTTCGAATAACACTTACTCTGTTTCGGGGGAGGCATCTTATGGTGGTCACAAATCTTGTGGGCCTTCATTTGTTTTTTTTCTATACAAAACTGTATCTTTTTATTTAGGTGAGCTTGTAGCCTACCCCGAGACGAATTCACTGACCTGTAACACTTTCGTCCTGCAAGGTCACTCAAGGTCATTTAGTGCCATTGAAAATTTAGCTTAGCTAGACGGAAGCACGTTCACCTAGAGAAGACTTATGACCACCATTAGACATCTCCCCCGAGACATGGTAAGGTTTATTTGAAATATTTTGTTACAAAACACTACAATTTGGAAAGAATTGCGCGCGAAACTTCAAACGGGACACCCCGTATATGAAGGCAATATAAAATTCGAATAACTCGATCGCTTTACACGTTCTTTCGATTCCAAGCCGTAATTGATTAAACGCTGAAGACCACGAATTAATTCGTGTAATATTTACGATTTCGGTCGGATATTTTCCCGGGTAGGGTAATAACGGGAGACGTGCCGCGATCGGCGCGCATGAACGACAGAAACGCAATTAGGCAAACTAGTTTCGATTCGCAGTTACGTTTCGGGAATCCCGATTACCCGATTATCGTAACCCGACATATTCACGAGGGTCGGGCGAACGTAATCGTTAGCCCGACGGATTAAATCTTCGCGGAGTCGACGTGCTACGTCACCGGCAGGAGATTGCGGGCTGTGGTCCGCTGCTATTGCACATCTTTTCTGATTACTCCGGCCATAGTTTATGAACACGCTCCGTCGACGACCCCTATTTCCATACCAAAAACGGGGATTCTCTTGTTCCTCTTCTTTTTTTCCCTCTTCCTGCCTTTCTCCTCTTCAAATATCTCTCTCTTCTTGTCTTGTTCGTCCTCTCTTCCTCATTCTCCTTCTCACTCATGTTTTTTCTATTTCTGGCTTTCGGTTGGCTCCTTCCCGCGCGTCACTCTTTCTCTTCCTTCTTTTTGCGTATTATTCTCTTTATTAACCTCTACCCTCTCTTTTTTCCCTCTCCCCACTATTTTTCTCTCTACCTTTTCCCTCTTCAATTTTCTCTCTCTTCCTTACTTGCTCGCCCTCTATTTTTCTCTTTCTCTTTCTGCTTCTCCTTCTCTCTCTCGCTCTTGTTTTTTCTGTGTTTGTCTTTCGGTTCGTTCCGTCCCGCGCGTCGGTCTCTCTCTTTATCTTTTTTGCTCAGTTTTCTACAGCGCCGCACGAGCACTTTGTGAAATACGCAGGCGACGTGTCAGGACACTCTAGAGCCATTCTAATTCGTGCCCAAGCGACGACGTTAACGAGTCTCACCAGTGCGTGGAAAACACCTCGTTCCATTTTATAATGCTATTCCAATTTCAGGAGCGTCTGGTGTGCTTAAAAACCCAGGCCGGGGATCGATCGCGCGTCAATGCACCCCCGGTTCGGGGGGTTCGAACACTCGATGCCCATCCAGTTCGTGAACGGGGATGGGTCTCAGGAATTTTCGGATTGTTCCCGATTCGTATCTCTTTGCTGATAAGTGGACGTTTGTTGAAAATTTAAAGGGACTGTTCCAGTGAGCAAATTAGAGACTTCATTTAACCTCGTAATTGGAACGAGGTGCACACTTACTGACAAAAGTTAAGAAAGACCCTATAAAAGCGAATATCTTTTTAAAAATTCGTCCAAACGACTTATTGAGTTTGTGTGAGATATTATTAGGTTGTTGCATATGAAATGTCCGATTTTGATCAGTAAAACTAAACAAGCGCAACTTTTATCTGATGGGTTTACTGATTAAAGTAAGCATCATTGTAATCAACGTATTCTGTCAATGAATTTCAAGTCTCTTGATTGTATTGCGGTAGAAATTGAATTTTTTGGTCATTCGTGTTCTTCACTCGCTGTTCGTACCGTGCGAATCTCGAGCTCGACGCGCGGTTGACTCGTGCCCGCTTCAGGTTGTAAATCTCAAGCCCAATCGTATGGACGCGTCGATGCCGAAATCACCGTTTGTATTACCCGCCAAATTAATATTGTGTAACTAGTTCAAATGATTAGGGTTACGTGTTAATTCGTGGGTTCAGCGTTTCATCCCAGGCCTGCTAGAGGATTCGTCAGTAAGGCTATCTAGCAGGCCCTGCCTTAGACGCGTGCGGATCTGATCACGATGATCCGTATCGTTACTTGCCTTGTCTCGATACGTGCAAGGAAGTAAGTGTTCGTTTCCGACTGTTCGATCGCGACTGTTCGATCGCGACTGTTCGATCGCGACTGTTCGATCGCGACTGTTCGATCGCGACTGTTCGATCGCGACTGTTCGATCGCGACTGTTCGATCGCGGCTGTTCGATCGCGGCTGTTCGATCGCGACTGTTCGATTCCGACTGACTAGATGCGACTAACTGACCGTCGCGGTTTTCGGGAGGACCCTTCGTCGTATCGTGAAGGCGGTCCTCCATTTCTGGGTGTCAAGACGGTGACACCCATTGCTATGCTGAAGAAGTGCACTGATTGGTTCTGCCGAGCTATGCATTTCCCAATCAGTGCATTCTTGCGGACCTTTAGATCTGCCCTAAGCTAGCCTGTCCTGGGTAAGCGTGGGACCGTACGCGACTGTCTCCGATGGCGAAGTCAGGTAACCCGAGAACCGTACTTGAACCGTTCTCGGTCGGGAATGTCCTTCGTCGGTAATCGATTTACGACGCGTAATTCTCGAGGAGGCAAGAAAAAACTAGGAAGGTCCGGCAATGGCTCGACTGGTCGCCAAATGTGCATCGGTTCCCTAATCATCGAGAACGGCCTCAAGTCACGAAGACGTCATAAATAAATCCGAAATAAGGGCCTTATATCTTGTTCTCTTGCGACGGAACACTCGCCGAAATTTCTATTAAGTCAGTACGTTTTGTATTCAATTCATATAATTATACCGTACCAGTGAATAATTTGTATTTGGTAGAATTTTCGGATTTCATAAAGAAAGCATACACACTAATTTCAAAACATAACTATAACATTTATTTATAAAAAACAACAAAAACATAATTTTATAGAAAACAAACTGTGAAATATGTATAATGTCACATTCGTTTTACAGGGAAAAAGTTGAAATTAACAATTGCTTTTTATTATTTCTATTTTAATATTTTGTGTAACCTCCATTTTTTTAAATTACATTAAAAATACGGCTGGGCACTGACGTAACTAACTTTTATAACGTTTCTATTTTAACAGAGGTCCACGCTTCGTGATGGTTATTGTTCGCCTGTTATTATTTTTCCTCTCGGCATTCAAGTACACGTGAATTAAATTATAACAAATGCGACTTTTATGAGTTCTAAGACTAATACTTTTAGACTATTTGCAATTTTCCGTAGTTGTCTACTTAGAATACAGAGAAACACTGAGTGACTTTATAGAAACTTCGCAATTATATTCTACACCACGCAGAAAAAAATCAAAACAAACGTAAATTCGAAGCATACCTGTCTATAATGCGCATTCCCTCTATCCGAGTGTCAACAAAGCATAAGGCCAGATACGATAAAGCAACAAAAATGGTGATATTTTTAAAATATCTATGAAAACGAAAATGACTTTATAGAAATTTGGGCGAGTGTATTCTATTATGTAGTTTCTTTTACCATCAACGAATAGTATGCTGATTAATCTCTACACTATTCCAAAAATTCACATAAATGCTATCGTTAATATCTTGTTTCCCCACGCATATAAACAGAATGCACGACAATTGCATTGATTGACGTTGACATAAAATTATTTTACAAGTAAAAGTAGACATCTAAATTAAAATCAAAAATAGGATTCTAAGTGATCTATCACAGACCTACAGGCCGTACTAGTTTTTCTTGATCGAAACACTATATCACGTTTGCATTCTAAATAATCCTACATTTCATATGCAACAGCCTATAGGAACTTTATAGATAATACGTAAGAGAATTTTTCTAAAGTTGCTATTCGTCAGAGTTGTTAAGAAAATATGGAAGTCACGATTGTTAATTTTTTTATCAGTGCCTACAATGAAAATATAAAACATGCCTTTCGTAGATCTAAATAAAGTATGTACATACATAACGTTTCAACGAAATCGATCAAGGTTGCTTGGAGCTCTAAATGATTAAATATGGCAAAAATTGTGAGAAGATACGACTTAAGCTCAGAATTTAAAAAAACATTTTTCAACGTTTCAACCAACATAACAGCTTTTATTTTCCAATATTTCTGCCTTATTCAATGCATTTAATCATCATGTAGATTAACATTTTAATATTTATTTTTCAATGCTGCGTATAATGTTTTCATTGCAATGATTATTAAGTAAATTTATTTGTATCGTTAACGGATCAAATTTTAAGTACATTAACTGTACAGTACAGTAACGAAGTAGGTCAGCAAAAAATGTTGTATGGGTAGGAATTATGAATAAATACACTTTATAATCGTTGTTGCATAAACATACGCTACAATGATTACTAAATATATGTATACAGCACTGAAAAGACCTGATTACATTATTAGTAGACCGTGAATTTTTGATGAATTCATAACCAGCTGAATTCAATCACCGAACCATTGGTGAAAGAAATTTAATAATCCTTCAATTTCCACTCCCTCCAATACCGAAAAATATTACAGGAGGTTTTGTAATTATTACAACATTGTTACTTAGAATTAAACTGAATTTTAGTTAAATCTGCACACAATCGTTTCAACAGAATATCTTAATCAAAATTGTATTTTACCAGCATGAAATCTCTCCTAACCTCATCCAAATTTTTTCTGGTCCCATTTCCTTTTCAAAACAACCATAAATATCAAATTCCTGCGACTTCCTTCTCATAAATTATTACAGAGTTATTTCATATATCGAACTATAACACTTCGCAGAAGACAATGGTGACACCGCAGAATTACTTCCCACTGATGGCACCATCAATTCAAATATCTGTCTCCTAGCCCGTGATTCCCCGCCATAAACCAATTTCCAAAATTAATCCGCAGGCCACAGCATCCAAAGAAGCTCTAACACTTTACTGCCTTAATCCCGAGCTTTCCGACACCGAGAGGAGCGTAAAACTTAACGATACAGTTTCAGTCTCGGGGCTGTTGATCGCAAACCCGGGATAGAAAAACTGAGAGCAACTTCGCGGGTGAGAAAACAAAAAGCGTTCTTTTACGATTACGTCTGCTTACGCCCGTATGAATACGGATCGTAAATTTGCGCGACAGACTCGTGCATTAATCGATTTTTCGTCAGCGCACGAGTCTCTGGGACAATGAAATGAGATAAAAATTCTCTGTCCAGTCTTCCAGCGTGTTCAATCAACCGGGAACGTTTCCATAAATTCTGGAGCACGTATTAGACCGTTCGAATAAATTCGTTCCCAAAATGCACGCTTAACGTGATTAACACGATAAATGCTACGTCAGTCCCTGAGGACTGACGATATCACAAAATAGTGTATAATAATGTAAATCAAGCAATATTCAAAAATATTTTCACTGTCTTGGTATGTTTGATTCAAACAAATTAAACAGAAAAGAAGTGAGCTAGTCTTTTGTTTATGCACAGGCGAATTTTTGCACTTAAATGTCAATTAAAGAGTGAAATGGGATGCAAGACAAAATAATCTCCGCGTTTAATAACGTGAACGGATACAGACAACCCCATCATTTCTTCATCCCTACTGGTTCATTATTTTCCAATCTTCCTCATAATTGTCAAATTAATATTCAAAAAGCTACTTCACCAATTTGTATGCTTAATATCGTTAAATCACAACAACTTATAGAAACAACACAGTCATCTGTTTATGCCTAATGTTTTATTATTTTGCAACTTCTTCCCAGTAATAGTCTAATTACTATTCCAAAATTTTGTTTCATAAACTGCGCACTTAGTGTCATTAGACAATATTAATGTATACATACAATACAATCACTGTTCATCGCTAGTGTTTTATTATTTTCGAATCTTCAACGTAATAGTATAATTCCTGGGCTGCAGATCATTACGCAAAATAAAAATTTTTTGGATCAATTGCAAGAAGCAAAAGACATTAAAATTTTTTCTTTAATAATCTTAATAAAATGAAAATAGTATACGGACGTCCTCAAATTCTTTTCATTTCTTTTCTCCTTTAAATTGCACCAACTTGTTTTTGTTAATAATGCATGAAATCCGCAGTCTATTAATTACTATTATAAAAGGTTCTTTCATAATTTGCAAGCAAGATTTTTTCTTCGCAATTTTTATCAATGGTACATTTTAAAAAACGCTTCTGTTCACACCAGCCGATTCTTCTAATATTTAAAAAACCTTTAAGTCGTCTCATAAAATTTAAAAAAAATTACAATTAAATCTTTCTTGGCACTGTACGACAGATGTTAAAACTTGAATCAGAACCAGTGACCTGATAATTAAAAAATTGCATACTTCTGTTGCAAGAGTAAAAAGGGTTGAAATGGATTCATGGATATAAGAAGCAAGTTTTTAAGACATTTCAAGATCACGTTCCCTATTTTCTACTTTCTTTTAAATAAATTCTACAGGCAGCGTATTTCTTCGAGTTGAACAATCACTTTATAAGATGGAGTGATTCACGCAAACCAATAATGGTCTTTCGTTTTGTTCCCGGGACTGAATGGCTTCCGGATTCCCCTTTTTCTTCGAGGACCAGTTAGAAAGAGGCGTACGGCGCCCTTTTATTTTAACATAAATCGGGTCTGGTCGCCAAAGCGAAATTTATTGCACGTATGGAACGCGGCTGAATTATTCCGCGTTTTCTCGGCCAACGCAATGCACTTCTATTTTCCACGTCACCCTCGTTTGTTGCTCTTCCCATCGGGAAGCTTCCTGTCGCTTCATCGGCGAAGTAAATACTTCTTATTAGACGGTGGAGATTCATGAAAATGTTTGTCTCCGTGGATTGCCTGGAAACGCTTTTCTGCCTTCTGCATAATAATCACTGCAACCGGAATTAAATTCTACGATTTTGTTTCTCCTTTACTCTTGCTCGTTCATTTCATTATTGCTCCTGTGGTTCTGATATAACGAGGGTGTTTATGGAAATTTTTATTTTACATTTTAAGAGTACTCGCAGCAACGTAATAATATGTCGATAATAGACTGCGGATTTTTGCGCATTTATGAAGAAATTAGCTGGGTGCAATATTAAGCAATAAAAGATTTAGAGAATATAAGAATATTTGTTCCGTTTCTCAGAAAATGACGTCTTTTTATTTCATTACGACTACCCGCGTTTGCGAAACGTGAACAAATTCGCACCAGCAAGTGCGTTTACGGCTGCACATGCAAGTTTTACTTAAGTAAATTGTTACTCCTTCTCTTGCTCACGATTCGAGCACGGCCTGTCAACATCGCTACTACTCAGTAAAATCGGTCGCCGCGCCATGCAGGAATGCGTCAGCTATAGCTGCACTCTGGTTGACCCGTGTTTTTCGCTAATAAAGCGAAAACGAAGCCGCGTATGACATTTTCGCAAAGGGAAAAGCTTCTTAGAATAATCCCAGGAATCACCCTTTACAAGGAACTCGCACATTTTTTGGACAACCTGTATAAGGCACGAAATGACGTTCGAAATATCAGCTACCAAGATGTACAATGATTTTGCGACTTGGAATAAGGTTAAGCAATAATAAATGGGGACGATGCCATCTCTACACGAAAAACGAAATTACTTTCCGTACAATCCAATATGAATGGAAATACTGACACATGATCCTCAGATGAGCATCGCTCATTCTAATGGCGGCATCGACTGAGCAGTGAAAAGTGGAGCACACCTTCCCCTGATATGGGTCACGCGAAGCACACGACGGACCTATAAATAGGCTTAAGCACAAAGCACACAACGCCGGTTTCCGTCTCTGTCTCTCGCCCCGTATCTTCTCGACGGAGATCAAAGTTGCGAAGAGGCACTCCGTCGAGTGGATACGTGCTGATCTGAAGAGCTTAAAGCTCGCTTCCACCGCTACAAGCTCGCCGAGCTTTTTCATAAGTGCTGAGGGTGCGAAGTAACCTACCAACAAAGGGACCGACGAGCCCCGTTATCCTTTATGAATCCAGTGACAAACTGATCGACCTTAACCAGCATTATGCTCTTCGGATTGCATTGTGTCTGTGCTAAATGCAAATTGGTTACATCTTGAAAAAGTTCTTTAGAAATCGAGGGTGTAGAGTCATGTTTAGATTTTAATATTTAAGAATTTATAGAAATCACAGTGTCTATTGACTGCTAGTGTGTGATACATAGAATGCGAATTTTATGTATTTATAGTAAGTATGAGCGAGTGTGATTTGAAACAGTGGACTGATTCAAAATATATCAGAAGACCAATGCATTTCTTACGACTTCGTACAATCGCTCACGAAAGAAGTAAATTTCTATATTAAATCCTACGTCTTGCAAAGAATGCAGCAATTTTTATTTTGTATGAAGTTCCACAATCGAGTGTTGTGTAACATTGTTGCCATCTTCAAATTGAAGTTACTCAAAAATTGAAAGTCTTGAAAGTTGAATTTTTTAATAATTGAGAGTGGACAGCGAGTTTCTAATCATATCAGAATTTATAGAATTATAGAAATATTAGTACATGAAATGAATAATAAGTGAATGAAATGTTTAGCATTTCAAAATTGATAAAAATCGCAATTTCTATTTACAGTGACTTTATATAGTAAACCTTGCATTGTAACACCATACAGAAAAGTTTTTAGAAAGATCGAAAATCTTGAAAATTAAATTTCTTAATAATTGATGGTATATTGCGAGTTTGAGATTTAACGTGTCAGAATTTATAAAAGTCACAGTTTCTATCGATTACTAGTAAAAAATTCGGTTCAAAATTCAGTTGCTTTAAATTTGACAATCTCGAAAATTAAATTTCTCAAAACTTGAGTGTATGAAACCGATATTGAATGACTGAAATGCTTGTAATTTTATAATTGAAAAAAATTGCAATTTTCTGTGTAGTTACTGCATAAAGCAAACTTTGCACAGCATCACTATACAAAAAAGTTTCTGAAAAGTCAACAATCTTGAAATTTAGATTCCTCAAAACTGAAGTACATGAAATGAATAATAAGTGAATACAATGTTTACCATTTCAAAATTGACAAAAATCCAAATTTCTATTTACACTGACTGCATAAGGCAAAGCTTGCGCTCTACCACCGAACAGAAAAATTCCTGAAAATTTAGTAATCTCAAAATTTAAATTCCTCAAGACTGGAATACGTGAAATTAATAATAAGTGAATGAAATGTTTAGCATTTCAAAATTGACAAAAATCCCAATTTCTATTTACACTGACTGCATAGAGTAAAGCTTGCACTCTACCACCAAACAGAAAAATTCCCGAAAATGTAGTAATTTTAAAATTTAAATTTCTCGAAATTTGAGTACATGAAGTAAGTGAATGAAATGCTGAGCATTTTAAAATTGAGGAAAATCACAATTTCTATTTAGAGTGACTGTATACAGTAAAGTTTGCACTCTACCACCGAACAGAAAAATTCCTGAAAATTTAGTAATTATGAAATTTAAATTTCTCGAAACTTGAGTACATGAGGTAAGTGAACGAAATGTTCAGTATTTTTAAATTGACAAAAATCACGATTTCAATTTAAAGTGACTGCGTAGAGTAAAGCTTGCACTGTAACACCATGAAGAAAATTTGAAGCAGGAATTGAAAAGGGACGTATTTAATCCGAAATCCAAGAGCAGACGTGTGAGCGAGGCAACCGAGCAGACGTGTCAGCGAGGCAACCGTGTAGACCTGTGGCTTCAATGTGAGGACACAGCGTCTTAAGGGGTAGGATTTATTCGGAGAAGTCGTCTAGCGAGGAACTTGCTGGGATCGAAACTGAGGGAAATCCCTCTCTGATGGTGAACCTGGGTCGGCTGGAGTCGGGTTTGGACGACGCCGAGGCACAATATAAATATGGATCAACGGGGATCCAGAGCCTGGTAAAAACGACCTACTTTCGGTCCGAAGTTTACTGGACTACAAACTCGACTGAAGACTGAACTTATCCGACGATGGTGCCTCTCGAAAATATCCTCGTGTATCTTATTTCAGTTGGAGCATCATTATATCAATCTCTGGGGGATCGCTATACAAATAAACTCGTGTTTTACATCTAGCTGGCTGTCGCGAAATAAATGCGTATAATATTGAAATTGATTTTGAATGGACCGGTTGCAAGGTGAAATATTATGCTGGAAAAATAAAATTGACTAAACTGTAATTCCTAGTTCAAAAATTGTTCAGAAATTTTCTATCTTGTGACGGCTAGCCAAATATAATAAGTACACTGCAGACTCTTATTCGAAATAAAAATTATCTGCGTCAATTACAAGAAAAGAGAGTTATATCAAAATTGATTTCTTCTCTTAATAACTCTAGTAGGTTCTGAAGAATGTACCAGTAATATTAAATGTATTCGACGTTTTTTCTATTTTATGTACCATCATTTATTTCAAAAATGCATAGAATCTATAGTCTAATGATAAGCCTAAAATAATCTCCACCACTTCGTATGCATCTACTCAATTTCACTAGTACAATATAAGAAAGATATGAATTAAAAATAAAGTCACAATTGATTAACTGTGATAGCCATGAATTGAATTGCACCCCTGATACATTAAAATTCATTCGGCTCTTATTCGACTGAATAGAAATAGACAATAATTTAATGTTAATGAAAATATAATCTTTTAAGTCTTAAACTATATCAATTAACACCATGATCGACATGTAGCCCATATATAGGTGACAGAATTATTTATACAGTATTTATACAAATTTGCTTACGATCTGCGAAATGGAGGAAGTTTGAATCAGTAATTCATATTGGAAAACTAAACTTCTCAGTTTCTGTTTTCTTAAATGATTTGTGTAAGATATTGTGCATGCGTCTCCACACTGTATGGACGTATTTAAATGTACCGCGTGATCGGTAGTCCGGAGATAAGTGCGCGCGCAAGTAGCCGTGCTGAGACACGTGTGGGCCCCGCTCTCGCTCAATCTCTCTCGACCAAGCGACCAAGATATACAGGCGACGCTGTGTTTATATTTCTGTATTCTTATAACTTAGTTTATCTCTCTCTCTCTCTTTCTATATATATATATATATATATATATATATATATATATATATATATATATAGAAAGAGAGAGAGAGATAAACTAAGTAATATATATATATATATATATCCATACTCGAACAATTTGATTTTGTGTGATTTTTGTGATTGTCGAGTTGGTGATCATCATGTTAAATAAGTGTGCAGTATAAATAAAAGAACATCATTTATATTCCCTCGAGACCATTCCCGATGCAGTCGTAATCCAAATGTAAATCCGCGAGTAATCCAGGACGGTTAAAGAGGAAGCAAACCGTAAGATGGCACATCGGTGCACTCTCCGGTTATTTCCTGCGGCTCGAAGCGCAAGAGGAAAAGGACCAAGGATCCTGTGAAGGGCTCAGATAATTTTTTAACAGCGGGGAGCCTCCAGCCCATTACTGCCGCTCGTAAATAACTGCGGCGGCGCTTCCATTCCGCCTGGAACGACACACAATTTTATGGGGCCGGTGCGATAAATAACCGCCAGTTGTCGATTCCATTATACAGGTAATAAATCGGCGTCGGCCGGTTGACGATTCGCGAAAATTCGCAGCGCTGACAATAGTTGCTCAAGCGGGTGATTTCGTATCTACGACCATTTTTGAACGAATATTTAGGAATTTTTTTCAAGAAAATGGTTCATCCCTTATTCATGGAATATTTAATGGAATTTTAAATATATATATAATTTTTTAAAAGTAAAAATAAACATAATTGTGCGAGTTACATATATTTTTATAGAGTATGTTTTAAGAACATGTGGACGTTCAATGGTCCTGGGGTAAAAAGGTATTATGGTATTTAGGAATTTCTATCATAGAAACTGTTAAACATTTTGTATCAGAATTTTCCACATATATTCATTGGTATTTGAAGATATTAATTTCGATTAAAAAAAATGCACGTAACCCCTTGACATATTTTAAAGAGTCAGACTCGTGATGAAGATATTAAATAAAGTCTAACAAAGATGAAAGTTATACCTTTATTTTCAGACGACATAAAATTTTACTTTTGTGTAATCAATATTTAAGCATTGAAGTATATGTATTCAGGCAAGAATATAAATTCTCTATCCTCTTCGGTGACATTTTTGGGGGTGAAGACGTTCTAATTATTGTTGTCGTAAAGAACATGGTATGGCAAGAGGTTAATGATTCGAACATCGGTAGCAGTACATGCAACGCAAGTTGCAATCTTCGGACGCCTATAATTTTACAAATTTAAACAAATCTTTTTACACACATATTCTCATGAATATATCATATTCATATGTAAAATGAAAAACTAGAATATTCTGTTAACCCCTTCGCTTACAATATCGTGTGAGAGACGTGATGAAGATTCTGAACAGAGTCTAATAAAGATGTATGTTATTAATTTCCTTTAAACCGAAATATAATTCTATTTTGTTGTTGTTAATGTACAGACATTGGAGAACATATAGACATGCAATAGATATACATTTTCTCCTTTTTCTAAGAAATTATGAACTACAAAGAAATTCTAATTACTAAAACCGTAGAATAAATCGTAAGGCAAGGGGTTAAGTAGATGTGCGAGGAGCCGCAAAAATTGGCGCCGTCCGAGAACGATCCGTCTTTACCACTGACAGACAGGTATTGCCGCGGATACCGAGCCTGTAGACAGCGCTCTCGTCGTCCTGTAAACAACGGGAAAATAGTACAAAAGCCCCGCCAGGATTCCTGCGAATCCGTTCTCTCGCGGAACTTCGGACCGAACGCTCGGAAGTTTGCGGCTCACTTTCGAAGCCCCGGATAAAGATGGAAGCCAATAAGCTAAATATCTGCCGGCGACCGGCAGATTTTCTTGTTGTCGCCCTAAGAAGAGAAACTAAAGTTTCGCGAGCCCTTCTGGTATATCGACTGCCGTCCCATTTGTCAACGAACTGTCCGCATTTCGCGAAAGAAATACCACGCTGTCTTTTATCCTTCGATTTTTTCCAAGAGAAGTATAAAAAGTTATCGAACTACAATTTTTGGCACTGTATTCCATGATGTTTGAGCTTTCATTCCGTATTTTTTTAATGGGAGAAACTTTTCGTGTGACGATTCACTACTTTGTGCTGAATTTTTCGTATAACACTGCTATCTTTTAGTCTTTACGATCTTTTCCTGGGGAAGTAAAAAAAGCTATCGAACTGCAATTTCTGGCAATGTATCCCATGATGTTTGAGCTTTTATTCAGTATTTTTTTATATGCAAGAATCTTTTTTACCACTTCATGCTGAATTTTTCGTGTACCAACGCTGTCTTTTAGCCTTTGTTTTTTTCCTGGAGAAGTATAAAAAGTTATCGAACTGCAATTTTTGGCATTGTATTCCATGATGTTCGAGCTTTCATTCAGTATTATTTTAATGCGATAGACTTTCCGTGAGACGATTCGCTACTCCGTGCTGAATTTTTAATTTATCATCGTTGTCTTCCAGCCTGTTTGTTTTTTTTCCTGGAGAATTATGGAAACTTATCGAACTCCATTTTTTTGCATTGTATTCTATGATGTTTGAACTTTCATTCAGTATTTTTTTTTATGCGAGAATCTTTTGACTAGACACTATTATCATTAATTCAAATCGAACCGTATTTTATGGTGAAGGTTATATCTGATAGCTTATTTTAGAGGATAAAATCTGTTTCAGTTGTTTGCCATGTTTGTAGACCTAACATAATCCATATTTGACTTAAAATGAATGCATCCTTTCTCTATAGTGCTGTTTAGACCCAACATTCGTCCCTCGCGTTACTAAAATCATCCTCTGTGTAAAGGTAAAACATTATTCCAAATACGTTTAGTAGATCAAAGTATTTTATTTAGTGTTTCTATATTGGTGGGAAAGTATTGTTTAATTTTTCAGCATTCTATGAGGCGATATCTTTTATTCATGTTCATGTAGATTTCCTGTTTATGCAGTTAACTAATTACTGTCAATTATAGAGACAACTGTACCGAAAAATATGATTAATGAATTTCACTATTACATTCATATTTTGCAACGATTATAATTTCTATACGAGTAAATAATGCGTTGAAATTCGGATGTTACGTTATGCATAAATTAATGATAATAATTAGGCTGTGCGCCTTCATGCAAACATAAATTCATGTGAACCAATTTGTTGGTACTGATATTAAACAGAAATTCAATCGTAATATGAAAGATTCCAGCAGGCATCATATATAGCAGGAATAATACCAAAACGATGCCAAACAACGACCATATTAATCAATAATATAAAATTCCACATTAAATCCAATGGTTAGCAATATTTAAATCACTTGAAAGACACTCACACTGACCAGCCGTTTTATTATTATAAATTAAAATTTATAAAAATCGCGATTCCTATTAATTTCTTGTAGGTGAAATATGCGATGCACAGTATTCCCGTCTTAGTAATTAAATTTTCAGAAAAATTTGGATTGTCGGATCTGTTTAATCAATAATTTCAGCACGAGAATAACCAAATATCTGTATAAAATTTAGTTCTATTATAAATGCTTTGTCCAAAATTAAAAAATATAGATACATAGCAAATAAAATGATTAATATTTCTATTCGAAAACTGTCATCAAAGTAAAATTTTTAAAAACCAGATGAAATATGAAGGAATGTTTAGACAAAATCTAGATTTGTAATAGTATCTTCACAATTTGTAATAGTCTCTCAGTTTCTAAATTATTTTAACGATATACCATTTTTTGGAAGGTTGTGATGAAAAGATCAGTGACTCTTAACGAGTCAAAATCACGTATATTTTCTGTCTATTAAATGTCCCAGAATGTCTAGCATCCTCGTTGCTTCTGCAGCTCGAAAACGACCAGGGTCCGTCGATTTCCAATATTTTCCATCGCGCAATGCAAATTCGCGTCGAGTTATTAACCCGATCTTCTGGAAGGACGTTCGAGGACTACCGGCAGGAAGCTATCGAAATGAGATCTTCGGCTAACGAACGTCCCTCCTTTCCAGACGCGAAACCACCAGAGGTCCTTGCTCCTCCAATGGAAATATGTACAGCGTGGCGGTGCGCGAACGACAACGATGACGACTTTCTGTACCGGAAGTACGCTAGCTTATTTATAATTTTGTGCCGGGAGGTGGGGGAGGGCACTATTGATCGTCCTAATTGGATCCACGGTTGAATGCGAGATAATCGAACCGGCCAATATAGATGCCGGGCTCCAGCTTGTTCGTTGCTCGGAATCTCATTAGCCTGGGCCCGCAGGTTCTCGCGGAAATAAATAAAAAAAAAAAAAAAGAAAAAGTCGAAAGAAAGAAGGAACCGCTTCGATTCGCGGTACACGAACTTCCTGCAGATTCTCGACTTTGCTCCTTCGCGGTAACTCGAGATCCAGAGAACCGTCCTTCGATTTTCTATGAGAGGAACTAGGGAACCTCTTTCTTTGCGAAAGTTGTGTAATATTGCAAGCATTCTGAAGATAACATTATTGGCCTCTCTCTTATGTTGTGCAATTTATTAAAATACTTGTTCTCGAGTTCGTTGTTCCATGATTTTCAGTAATTTGTCACGGTCAAGTTGGACAGTGTTCAATTCGCGATAAATGGAAGCAGCAAACCGTAAACGAATGAATTAGTTGATTTTCTGATTGCTTGGTTAAACAGAAGACGATTATATTTATAAATAGAATTGAAGATCTTGGTCTAAAAATCTAAAGTCTGTTTTTTAAGATATTTTACTTGTTGAAGTTTTATATTCCTGACTGTTTCTGTTCAAGAATTATACAATTTTTTAAATCTGAACCCACTTGAGGTTCTTTTACCAAGGTCTACAAATGGACTTCTTATTTATTTTCACACCGTGTATTTAAATGTTTAATATGAAACTCGGTATACATTTGCACCAACGATTAGAAATCAATAGAACGATCATCTTGATCGTGATCATACTTATAAAATTCGAATGTTTAATACAAACGAACAGAAACAGGACGTCGTACCAAAATACTTGTAATCAATGATCGCTCAAAAACATTCGCAGCAGGGATCTATTGAAAATCAATTATCTCGAATACAAAGCCTCGGACAAAAAAATGTCATTCCACATTTTCGATTCATTTTGAAACATATAATCACTATGACTGCTTAAGAAAATGTTCACGACATCGATTACCCTATAATATCACTCCAAAATCACTAATCGTGAATCGCGACAGGAATCAGAAGAAAATTCTCGTGGAAAACAAAAGTCGGAAGAAAACGCGGGTAAATGGGAAAACTAGACGGAAGAAAATTAATCGGAAAAAGGTGAAACGATCCACGGGGATAGTCTTGATAGATATCCTCGTCGAAGAACGTTTCGTCGTGCGAAATCGTCTGCGGATAATTATTTGCCGGCAGTGAAGAGCGAAACTGAACTCTCGCCGAAATTCTAAGGAAGATATTAGGCAACATTCTCCCCGGTCGGGATTTATGGAATGAACGCTTCAACACGCAACGAGCTTCTCGGATATGAAATGCAAGCTGGCATTAGCCCAAATTGCTGAATGTCTAAAGACACACCGAATCCTTATTATTTACTGGCCTCCACGTCGACGTGCCAGCCCCTGTATTTTGCTGCCTTCTCTCTATATTCCGATTTCCTCCCACGATCCTCGAAACGCACGCAAATTTTCACGTAGTCAGTAGTTAGCAGGAAGCTGGAGATAGACGTTGCACATTTTTCGGGACATAAATCTTCCGATTCGAAACTCGAAGCGAAATTTCTGGCACGACCGAATTCGGGCTACGTTTTCGAAACGAGTTTCCCCGAAACGCTGCCATGCTGTACGAAAGTTGCTGACTGCTGCCCGTAGGGGTCCTCGGGAAACCATTTTGCTAGATAGTTGACTGCTGACCAACTGGTAGCAACGTTGAGCAAATTAATTTGAAGTTGATTTTCTACCTACCATTTGCCGTTTGAGCTTAACATGCAGACAAAGTCATTTTTATGGTCTTGAATAAATTTGTCTGGTAGAATGTTGATAAAAGGAACATGATTATTTCAGTGTAATCTGTAAAGAATTCTGAGAGGATTTGTTAAGTTCGTTTGCTCTTTTAGTAATTTTTAAAGGGATCACGAGTCGTAACACAAATTCATCTGGTTGTCTACGATATTATCTTTTCGTGTATTAACAAAGTATAGACTGACAGACAATAAATTCTATGATTCAACTGCGGATCATTATGCAAAATGAAATTGTTGTGTATAAATTGCAAAGTACAGGAACTAAGTAAACATTTAGTTCTTTCAGTAATAATTCTAATAGATACTGAAAAGAATGAACATTCTTAAAATTTTCTTAATACAACCACATAAAATCCGCAATCTATACACGATTTTTAATATTGTTCGTGATAGTGTTCGTTTGAGATAATTGGTTTTGTAGTGACTCACAATTAAGTTCCAACCAGTTGGACTTTTTACAAGTGAATTTATACTGGCAAACGAACGAACATTATTCTGTTACAGTTTGATCGAATTCGTCAAATTCCAAAGAGAATGCATCAAATTCCAAACAGCATTAATTATCCAATAGAGAGTTGCAACAGGCATATACACGATTTAATGTTGGCATTACCGTGGAAGGACGAGGATTATTTGTTCTGTTTTCCAGTGTGGGAGGATTTCATTTCTGAAAAATGATCTGGTCCTTATTGATTCTACTCGAGGTCAAATTGCACACCGTTGTCCAGAGTCGAGTGCTTCGCTAGAGATAAGTGACAGAGGCGGGGACCAGCTTGGATTTCAGCAACGAAGCGAGCAACGATACGATTGCACCGAGCGGCGGCCGCTGTCGAAACCAGGCTGGAAGCGTGGTTCCGTCTAATCGGATGCGTTCCACGCGCGGCACGAGAGTCGAGTGCATTTCCGGCCTGCAATAGACTAGCGTGCAACAACAGTTCCAACACTGGCGAGGTTACAGCGCGCGCACGTGCGTGGAATAATGGCTGCAATTAGCACTGTGCCTCCCGAGAAACTTCTCGGCTCGTACGCGTCGTAATCGCTTCTCGAATTTATCTGATGGACCGTTCACCTAATCGCACAATACTAAAAATATGAGGAGATAGACCAAACCTTCCTGATTGAAATAAAAGCAATTGCAGCTCAATCGGATAAGTGATTTCCGAGATAAAAATTCACGAGTGCTGTATGGTCTCACGAGAAGTAGTAAAAAAGGTCCACAGTTCAGAACATCGTATTTCATAAACAAACTTGAAATCAGAAAACTCCCCCTAATTTCGAACGAAGTACTTCATAGTGCAGTTAGAATAAAATTCTTTATGCTCGCACATTATAAATAGGCACTGTGAGTCATAAAGTTTAATCGAGAAAATATACTGCCTTCAAGTTCGAAAAATATATTTATAATTTTCAATGTTGCAATCTTTATGAATTGGAAGAAATGTGTACAATATGCCAAACCGTTCTTAGTAAACTAAACAAATTTCAGCTCAATCGGACAAATGGTTCGTGAGATAAAAATTCATGAGTGCAGCATGATCTCACGGAGAATGGTGAAATAGCTCCTCAGTTCAGAGCTTCGTATTTCATAAACAAACTTGAAATCAGAAAAGTGATGACTTAAACTCCCCCTAATTTTGAATGTACTAGTTTACAGTACATTTAGAACAAAATCCCTGTTACAGAAATTAATTTCTCACCGCGGATGAATAACCATGTCTCCCACGTGTACCGACGAACGAGAACGCCATGCTTTTGCGTCATTCCAGCGCTAGCAGTGTTTTTTCACGTGTATCCCATGCAGTTTTCGGATGATCGTCTCCCTCTCTCTATCGGTGCCTCTCTGTCTCGATCACGTAGGTTTCAGGTTTGAAAGCTTCCGGCGATGTGCTGGGGGCGATTATGTTCCAAGATGTATTTTTTAGCTTTACTGGCGGACGGGGAAGGGGTTGCTTGTTTGAATGGGGAATGGGAGTCGCTTCGACAGAGAAAGGAAAATATAGTGGAAATAACAATGGCGTGCTTCGAACAATAGGTCACGTTTCGGTACTGCTTCTCGCCGCACCAATGGTTTACACGATGCTCTTTGATTACATGCTTTAATCGCGAAGGTACTTATTACGACTATTCCGCTATAAACACTTGATAATTAAAATACCATAAATCCTTATGCATTTACAGTGCATACAAACTTGCACAATAAAAGGAACTGTGTACATTTCTATTTCATTTTTATTACGAGGAACCTGTTAGCTTCTGCTTGTTTTAATCTTCTTAGAATTATATCAGAAAATTTTGAAGATCGTTCAATGAAAGCTCGAAATAAATGGAGATTTAAATTTAAAGTCAGTACGATAAGTAATTAATTTTCTTCCAATTTTGCCAAAAATGTACATTTTAATTTAAATTGTAACACAATGTGCTAGGTTTTGTGCGTTTCAACCGTATTGAAAGTAAATATGACAAGTATGAAGATAGATAATGAAAGCTCTAATTAAATGGAGATTTAATGTTACAACCAGCAAGGTGGATATTTAATCGGCTTACAATTTTGCTACAAATGTACATATTTATTAAATTTGTAACAAAACGAATCTATTAGCTTCTGCTCGCTTTAATCATCCTAATAAAAGTGGCTATGAGAATTTTGAAGATCGTTCATTGAAAGCTCGAGTTAAATGGACATTTAATTTCAGAGTAAATAGTCTCCGTCCAATTTTTCCCAAAAACGTCTCTTTCGCTAAATATTGTTCAATCACAGTCGCAGAAAATTGACGAAACACTTCGGCAAATGTTTTCATTTATTTTCAATTATCACGGGAATAAATACACGCATCGGTAAAGTAATTATGCAATTACCTATTAGCGCATCTAGCAAATTTCGCACGGTATTATCTCCAATTTGTTACGAGCTGCCAATATTCATTTGCATGTCAAATTGAATAGCGGGCAGTTGTAATACCAGTTGCAGACGCGTCTCTGTTCGGAAAGGTTCGAAATTTATAAAACTGTCGATCGATCGGCAAGCGCATAGAAATTCGCAGCTTTTCGCGGCCGGTGGTGGGAGAGGACAACGTTTCACTCGCGCATCGGGAAGCGGCAACGATGTAACCGCGGTCGCTGTCGATCCCGAAACAATGCACTCTGCCGATATTTAGTTACATCCCGTCAACGACAGGTGTTGCGCCAAATTCACGGTAACGGCCGAACGAGGGCAGATTACAGGAAAGTGATTGTTGTGTCGCTCGGACGGAACTGCCTCTCGACAGCGTGTTCGTTTAGATCCTGATGGCTCGTGTAAACGCTAACACTAATCAATAATTCATTTATCACATTCGGCATTCCTTTCTTCTACATTTCACGTTCTTTAATATCCGTTTGTAACGTTCAATCCTTGTCTATATTATTTTTACTGAAGCTTCATTTGTGACGTTAACTTTCATGGTATTTCGTATTAAATTAGTTTCAGCACTTTCATTTATTACATTAAATTTCTTTGGTAACATGGTTCTAATTATTTGTGAGAGTGTATTTCTATTATTTTTTTGAAACTCACAATTATTTTCTGAAGTTGCATTAGTGTTGTGAATTTTTATGGTACCTACCTCATTTTCTATTATTTTCTACACTTGTATTTATTGCATTAAATATTTTTGGTAACATGTTTCTAATTATTTCTTATTTATTATTTGTGAGCTTTATCTGTAGCATTGTACTTACAACTATTATCTGAAATTTCATTTGCGATACTTAGACTACATTACCACAGTTCATTTGCGATACTTGTCCTACCCGCTAACTCCCGATTGCTCGGGCCATAATAAACAAGAAAGTCGGTCACGCGTCGAGCGTGACGAAACATACATGACATGTATATTTCGGCGCAGCGAAAGGAATTGTGAAATAATAAACACGTTTGGGCACAACTAATACTTTTAAGATGTCTGGGAAGTAATTATGATCAATTCATCGGTGAACAGAAATTATTTATAATTTGAAAGTGGATAATGTATCAGTAACAATTTGTAAGTTAATACTTAATTTAAATTAATTATGTTTTGAGAAACCTCGTAGTAAATTAGTAATCTTCTTGTTAGTGTTGTTTACGTTTGTCACGAACGAAGTACCACGAGCCAGGCTCGCGTTGTTTACGTTTGGTCCGAACGAAGTACAACGAGACAGGCTCGTGTTGTTTACGTTTGGTCCGAACGAAGTATTGCCCGTTCAACGAGAGTTGGCACACAGAAACTTGTGGGTACCACATGATGCTCCCACTACGCGCTAAACGTCTTCCGCGATTGTCCGAATCGCTTGACGAAGACAGCAAACGAGCGTATTGAGTGTGATTGTAACAGAGAGATGTGGTGACCATTAAGTAAGATGGTGGTGACGCTGAGCGCCTATGTCGACCGTTCCCGCCAAAACGTAAGCGTAAGAGTGGGATCCACTGATCAGTGGTGGGATCCGCAGCCTTGCGTCAAGAGTGGGGACTTGCCGTTCCCCCTGCACCCCACTGACGAGATTTTGTGCCAACTCTCGTTGCGCGGACAATACCACGAGTCAAGCTCGTCCTTATTGTTTTTGCCCAAAGTTCTTACCACGTGTCTCACTCGTTGTTGTAGGACAAGGGGCAGAAACGACTGGCTGAAAGACTAAACTGTGCAGACATAAGAAGAAATTAGTAATTTTGTTACACTCTTTGTATTTCATCGAAATTTTTAAAAGAAGAGATACGTTTTAATTTAACCTTTTTTTCTTACGATTTCTAAAGATTTTTAAACATCCGGAATCTAGTGATATTAATGTTTATGGTATTTCGTTTTCAATTTTTTCTACAGCTGTACTTGCCAAATTCAATTTTTTTGTTACAGTATGTTTCTTACCATTTTTATAATCTTCCTTTGCAAAATTTTATTTCTATCCTTTTCCTGATCTCTGTCATTTCATTTATAATGATCTTCTGAATCTATATTTTTGATACTCAGTTTTATTTGCCATTACGTTCACAATGGTTGTATGTATATTTTAATCTGCAGTATTTATCTGTGATATTTTACTTTCGGTTTTGATTTTTCATTTATCACAGTTACTTCGTATGAAACTAAATTTTCCAATCCGGCCTCTCGAAATTGGATTAGTCAAAAATAGAGACACAAAAACCGGGTATATTTCATTTGTTACAGACCTCGGAAATCCGGCTCCATTACACAGTTCCCGATAAAGATTACATCGATTTTCCCGGTTACGTAGCAACACAGCTGTCACTGTTATTAACACGAGTGGTTCGATATTCACCAGTAACGCAGTTTAAATAATTGATTCGTATTGGTTCGTTACACGGTCCTCACGAAAATTGGCAGGTTCATGTACAGAATCACGTTTCCACCGGAAACGGAGGATTTTCTCCGTCCAAGTCGACGATGACGATCGGATTTCGTTGTATGTCAGATCAGGAAAAGCAAATGCCACGGTGAAATTCAAGCGGTATCTCGTTGTCTCACAGTGGTCGGAATTTAAAAATTCAGCGATATTCTCACATAACTTTTGAACCACATTTCATAATTATTTGCATAAAACTTGGCTAGCATAATTTAGTAATGTTAATTTATAAGTAGATCAAATTAAAAATAGAGTTACATCAACGACAATATATTATAATGATAAAAATAATAACAGATATCAGTTTTATTGTTCTGTGTTTCTTTTGCTATTTAATAATTAATTTTTCCACGCCTGCATATAATTTTTTGCATCCTTTCGTTTACGACTTTTTTCTTATTATTAATAACTATGGATCGGGTGTTTAGAATTAGTATTTTATGTGCTGATGCTGACATATAGCATATTGCGTACAATACAAGCAGCGTATTGCGTCACAAAATATTTCGCCGTATCTTGCGACAATTCTTTGAATTTTTCAACATTTATTTTATATGTAGGTAATATTATCTGCAACAATTTGCATGTTTTAAAATTCATTTTATACAACTATAAGTATACTTTTTGCAATCATTTGCGTAAATTTCTTATCAAAATTTATGAGAAGAAACAATAAATATATAAGAAATTACCTGTTGTGTAGTGTGAAATTTTATAATCAAAATCCGTTGATTCAGGGAAAAACGACAGGTATTGAAATATGTATGAATCCATCGATTTATTATAGTTAGAGACCGAAAATCGCGAAAATCTGCAATTAGTACTGCACATTTTCAGAATATGTGTAATTGACACAGATGTACAAAACTTTTTTTTTAAATTTTTTGTTTAAGCCCACATAAAACAGTTGTAAAATACAACTAATAATATAGTACTTATAGTATTCCTCTGCAATTCCGATCAATTGCAATTTTTACTAGATTGCAATTTTTTCACGTCACACAGTAAATTAAAATGTTGTGTTTTCAAAAGTGTCCAAATATTACTGTGAGCCACTGAATACGCGTATAATGATATTAAGCTGGTCATTTTAAATAGAAATAATTTGAATATTGGGCAGTGGTGGGAAAAGTAATTTTCATAATCATTTAGAGGAATATGTTCTGAGAACATTTCCTTTGGTTATCGCAACTACCATGTCAATTGCAAAGCATTTTAAGGATTTTCTTAACTTCATTCAAGATTACTTCTTAAAGATATATTGTATAATGTAATGAGAAACAAGAATTCTATCGTCAAAGAATGTTCTTCAATATGAAAAAAGAGAAAGCAAAATATCATACGAGATCTTCAAGACATCGCGAAAAGGAAAGCAGTTTTTAAAGTGAGAAATCCTGATTTGAAAATTTCTAGCATTAAGGTTTCATATAATTTAAGATTTTTATAATATTTTGTTAATTTGTCCATTTTTGAAATTAGTGAGCATAAGTGCGTAGGCTTAAGGGGAGGCTTTTCCCAGGGACAGAGGTGCCCAGACGAGGGCGTAAAGTTAGGGCCTTCGTCACTCCCGTAATAGCAGCTAGCCTAAGCGCATATTACAAAGTAGTTCTTCACATACAGTTATACAGTCAAACTATATTTGCATTATTATCATATTATAAATTAAACATCAAATACAGAATACGTGGAAACACTGTCGTGGATTTATTCATTTCCAACAATATGTTTATCAGATATCAATATAGAAAAATTAATTTTTTGACAAAATGTCACTAAATTCTTATATTCCGGCCACCATGATGGCTGCCCGGCGAGTTAAACGTTCCATAAAAAAGTCAGCCACAAATCCCTTGGCAGCGCATCGTCCGCGAGAGCTGCCATGAATATTTTAATGAAATAACAGTGAACAACTTGAAACAGTCGGGGATAATATTCCCGCTGACGCAAATTCGATGCCGGGAGGAAAAAAGGACAGCCGCGGACGTTTCTCTATTTCCGTTGATGGAGCCGAATGCAATTTTGAAGAGGGGAAAAACGTGCTGAAAGTGGCCAGGAAAATAAACGGGAGCCGCCGTCATGCCGGTCGGTTCGCCGCGCCCTATGCTAGTGCATTTTTGTCTTTAATGTTTCATCGGGACTACGTAAAAGGATAAGGCTAATTGAAACCAGCTCAATTTGTAAAACCGTGGCCGCGGTCAGTCGCGCCTCCCTGATTGGTATTGCATGGATTATGCATCGTGTAACGTGTCGCCCCTCCCACTTCTGCGAAGACGCGTCGCGTCGCAACGCCGCACAAAGCTGATTGCGGCTATTATTCGGTCGCGACCTAGCCGCAGATGGTCTTTCATAGTGCTGGCTCGCGTTGCAACAGAGGAGGACGCGCCACCACGCTGGATATGCACTCGAATGCGCTTGGAACACGTTCGAAATAAATACGACAAACGAACCCTTGCGACAATTAATTCGACACCTTCCCGTTTGGAAATTATTTTGGACATTTCCCTGCCAACTACGTGAAACAAGCAAATGTCAGTATTAAATTTACAAAACGATTAGAAATGTAATACCATAAGAGAATTCATGTTAAAGATGAAGTTTTAATATCCAATTGGAGGCGTAAGAGTTTTGAAAATGCTACATGTTGAAGCGTCTCTGAAAACATTGAAAATATTTCTCAGGAATAAATGTACCATGGATTTGAAGATTGAAGCTTCCTTTTTACGACAAAATCTTAAAAATTGATGTATGATTTGTTTTGGGCGGTTTTGTGACAGAAAAATGGGGACCCGTTTTTGGTATACCTTATATCATTGTAAAGCTGGCGGTATCATTTTTATTCAAAGCTTGATAAATCGGCTAAAAAAATCCTACATCAATTTTTAAGAGATCATTCGAAAGGAGAAGCATCATTCATCAAATCTGTGGTAGACCCATCCTTGAAAGAAACTTTCTAATGATTTCACAAACGTATGAACTTGCGGCATTTTCGAGCAAAGTTATACCTTCAGTTATTCATCTGCTATAACATGCAAAAATAACCTACGTAAAAATGTATAACGGCATGCGAAAGTGGAGGCTCTCAGCTTTAAAACAAGCCTAGGTACATTCTTGAACTATTTTTTTAAAAGAAATTATCATTGTTCAAATATCGTCACTTTTTCGAGAAATGGAAATCCATATTATATGTGTTGTAGGAATGGGTGGTTTAAGTATGTTGAATAACTTACTGTTGTAACTAAACAACTATATATTTAATAAAATATGTAATACACTTCTTTCCTCGTACTTCTCTTTACACACTTTCTCCCCTCTCATATCAACCTTAACCCCTTCCCGTGCCATTTAGCTCGACGAAACTTGGGCCCAAGCGGTAAGCATCGACGCGCGCTAAACAGACCAGACTGATGCTTGTAAACAGTCGCAATTCGAACTACAAACTGTGTATTTTTTACTTTTTGCCAAATCCATGATTGTTGTGTCGTACTATCCTCTTCACTACTCTCATCTATAATCATATGCCTCATACGCTTTACGACTGGCACAAACGCGTCACTATCAGAGGATTCGTTATCACTGCCTTCATTTAACATTTTTGTATCTTGCATTTTGAAGGGGTTTCTTCAATTTCAATAATTGAACTGCTTCGTAACAGCAACGATAAGAATTGTGACTAACTGTCATGAGGTACTGATAGGAACTAACATTCAGTCACGATCGTAACGGTCAAAAAATCAGTCCGCGAGCTCGGCTTGTTATGTTTACGTTTGGCCCAAGTATCTGTTCGCGAGTCTGACTCGCGCTATTCGTATTTGGGCCAAAATCTTCATCGCGAGTCTGACTCGTTAAAGTACGGGAAGGGGTTAATCTTGTTACCCTAATAATACCAACCTCATGAAAATATAATAAAAATAACCCTACAATATGTTCAATATTTTCCTAAAATATACGGTTTTCAATTTTTGTATAAAATTCGGGACTTGTTATATAATACGTGCGTGAAATCGTCACTTGAATAAATTTTGTCTTGATGCTCTATATTCGTGGTAGGAAGAAAAATCATTTTGGGAAGTTTATTTGTGAGATTGGGACCTTTTATAGCGCGCGCCACACTGATTTTATTTTAAGGTGTCGTCGACCGTCTTTATCTTAGGCCATCAACGTGTCCGCCATGAAAATTCAGGACACGGCCCGGAGTAGCATGAAGAACGCCTGTCTGTCTTGACTCTAAAAGAATCTGGACGTTTCCCGTTGTTCATAATTCAAGAAGGCAGCAATACCAGCGATCAGCTCGTAATAAATAACACATCCTCGGTTTCCATGAATATTTAACGCCGCGGCGGTGCCCGGGCGAAATACACCGCTCATATTTCTTGCGGGAAATAATGGCCCCGCGGTAAATTAACCTTGATCAGAATAAACGTCCGCGGTACATCTTCGTGACACAGCCCGTGGGAAAAAATCGCATGCTATCGTAAACGGGGCCCTCTGAACGCGATGGTTAATGAGATTTCAATGAGATGCCTAAGATTAACTTAAAAAACTGCGACCGTCTACGACAAATATTTTCCAAAGGTAATATAAACGCAGGTCATCTCTTATTCTTCATTTGCTCTGTTAACCGTGTTTAATGTTCGTGTAATAAAAACGTATGATGACAATTAATTATATTCCCGAGTGCTCATTTACATAAGTAGTTTTTCCTATTTGCGTTGGGAAAATTTATTCTATCCTTGTTAAGCCGAAGAGCCGCGTTATACAAATTAGTTCGGTGTTCAAAGCCTTTTTCATAGAAATCTGTTGTCATAAGTTCATTTCATACAATATAATTCTTGCACAATAGTATCTGTATCAACAAATATATGAATGAACTTCTATGAGAAATTTACATGCAGATGCAGCTATCAAATGTAAATTGTGCTACAATGCTAATGACCTCTGCTGTTAAATCAACGTTAAAAATGTAGAGTTGCGATAAAGATGTGGAAAACATTTTAATGCATATACAGTGGCGCGCAAAAGTATCCGGACACCTTTTAAAAACGAATCACTTTTTCAAAATTACTTCAAACGGCTTCAGTTTTTTTGAGATGTTAGAACAATTAGTTTACTCGGTAGCGTGTAAATAATTATTTATACAAATTGCTAATGGTCGAAATTGTAAAGAAAAAAGTAAGTCATGATTTTTAACTTTTTTATCAGTGCCTGTAATGAAAATTTAAAATATACCTTTTGTAGATCTCCATAGGTTATATAAATGCGCAAAGTTTCATTGAAGTCGATTAATGTTGCTATGAGCTACGAACATTGCAAGATGAGAGCTTAAGGGTGAAAGTCGCAGATTTTCGGTCTCCCAGGGAATTTTGTCCATATGTAATCACCTTTAAATGTTTGTAACTCATAACGACGATAACTGATTTCGATGAAACTTTGTACATGTACATAATTTACTTAGACCTATAAAACGCGTCTTTTAAATTTTTGTTACAGACACAGATTAAAAAGTTAAAAATCGTGACCTTTACTATTTTCGTCGCAATTCCGACCGATAGCAATTTAAAAAAAAAAATTATTTACACGCTACCTAGTAAACTAATGCGACTAACATCTCAAAAAAATTCAAGCCATTTGAACTAATTTTTGAAAAAGTTATTCGTTTTTAAAGGTTGTCCGGATACTTTTGCACGCCACTGTATCATTTAATTAACGTAACAGAGTGCATCGTCCGCAACGCAATCAGTGAACGTTGGAATGGGTGTGTTAAGAATAACTGTAAACCTCATCGATAAGGTAGCATGCGATCCACCGACCCTCGTATACAATAATGTACTGCGTATGTAAACGGACGGATGACATCTGTTGCCTTAAGACTGAGGCGCTTGCCTCGTTTTATATATGTATACAGGGTGTCCCACATAAATGGGAACGCCTAAATATCTGTTGTATTTATAGTCCTATCAGAAAACTTCAGTGGACAAAGTGACACTATTGTAGGGGGCAAATATAATGGTAAAGAAACAAATTTTTTATGTCGTGTTTTTTAATGAAATTTTAAGGTTACCGATGTTTTTTTTTAAATGGAATAGTATATTTTTTACGATAGCATGCTACAAAATAAAAAACTGAATTTAGTGGATACCACCTTTTTGACCTTGAAGTGACCTTGAGCAAGAATAATCATGTTGGAGCGGATAAAATGTGGAAGTTTAAAACTTACGTGTTTCAGCAAATATTACCCGTTGTTTACGTCGGATTGACCTTTACAAACCACAATAAATTTTTGAAATATTTTTCATAGTAAACAACGTATGTCTATGTTAGAGTACGTATCATTGAGATCGTTAACAGAAGGTTAATCGGTTAGAATAAGTATGATGTTTCTTCTGCATTATTCGAATTCGAAACGTGAAAGGACAGAGGATATGCGGCAAAGGATTACTGCAGCATGTGCTTCAATTACGTTTCAGGAAATCGACAATGCCTACAGATCATTTAATGTAAGATTGCAATATTGTATAAATGAGGATGGTCAACATTTCGAAAATTTATTATGATATGTAAAGATCAATCCGCCGTAAACGCGTAATGTTTGGTGAAACACGTAAGTTTTAAACTGCCACATTTTATCCGCTCCAACATGATTATTCTTGCTCAAGGTCATTTCAAGGTCAAAAAGGTGGTATCCACTAAATTCAGTTTTTTATTGTCTATCGTGCTATCGTAGAAAATATACTATTCCATTTCAAAAAACCGGTGGCCTTGAAATTTCATTAAAAAAACAATATATAAAAAAATTTGTTCTCTACCATTATATTTGCCCCCTGCAATAGTGTCACTTTGTCCTCTGAAGTTTTCTGATAGGACTGTAAATATGACAGATATTTACGTGTTCCCATTTATGTGGGACACCTTGTATATGTGTATATAGTTTGTAGTAGAACGTAAGGATCTCGTTGTAAGAGAGGCTACCGTTGCAGAGTATACGTCTAATAAAACATACGTCTATTAAAAACCAATAATAAATTATCAGGGTGCCCCGAAAACGTATGTGGGCGGGAATCACGATCATCTTCTTCCTTCCCATATTACCAAGTTCAATTATGCAGATTCTATAAGTGACATTCCTGACGAAAAATTTATATGAAAAAAAAATTAAGCTAAATATAATTTTTTATAGTATGTAATCTCGAACTTCACGGGACTAACAGCTTTTTGGTTCGGTCAATCAAAAATGTAGTATCATAGGTCTCATGTTCTGAAGATTCTCAGTGATTAATACAATTCACACTAGCTTCCTCATGTTTTTTATTTCACATTTATTGAAATCACAAACATGCTTCCGTTAGTAATTATTACATAAATTTCTTCATTCAAGCACATATTGTTAAATGATTTGATAGAAATCTAAAGAAATTCAGTGTTGTAATTTTTATAAAACAACCCCATATCTGTCGCATTTTGTGTTCGGTATAGTTGATGTTGAACCGTGGGAATCTACTTCTTCAGATGGTTGAACTGCAGTACAACTTTCAATTGGATCTTGACCATTCACGTTCGAGCTAACAACATGATCCCCAGGATCTTTGAATTGTTACTTTGACGACTCCCGATAGGCCACTTCCGAGGCTAACATTCGCGCGAGAGGACATCAGAACAACGGTGCTGCCTGGAGGTTAATTGTATTTCTATATCCGTTCGGTATCCGTTTAGTCGCTCCGTTTCTTGTGTCCCATCTAACCTGAACCTGATACGTACACGATCGCGAGCAGGTAGACCCAGTGCGCAGTTCGAGGGCTTTGTCGACGAGGGAGACGATGATTCGCCGGCGCGGAATTAGCATGAAAAGCGACGGACGTCTAATCCAATGCATTCTGTGGTGCTCACGCTTGTCGAATTCGGTTCCTTGCACGTGAGTTGCAATGGCTTACACGAACGGAGACGTCATGGGCATGCACGTGCCTTGTCTACACGAGGCTTGCGATAACAAGAAGTTCATAACGCGTGCACGTTCCCAAGGAACAACTTATCCCCTTGTACTATTCTGACAATCCTACGGTTCTAATTGCCACGGTAGTTCCGAAGGAGGTTACAAATTGATGAGCGCAATGAACGAAAATTCCGAGAGAAATTCACGCTAGCACAATCTTGAAAAATATTCAATTTGTTGATCTTCTCGATTTTCTGTTCGACTGTCAATAAAATATATTTCACTTTATATATAATACATTAGTCGAGTTTAAAAGGTGGCTTTTGCCTATGTTAAAAATAATAAATCTAACTATTGCTAACAATTGAGAGAAAGTCACGCTAGCATAATCTTGAAAAATATTCCATGTGTTGATCTTCTCGATTTTCTGTTCGACTGTCAATAAAATACATTTCACTTTATATAAAGGGTATCGCAAAGATTTAAATTTTGCGCCATTTGTGCGGTAATGTGTTGTCAACGGGAAACAAAAGACAGCATGACAGCTGACAGTTCAGGGTTATTACAAATGAAGTGCTACACGAAAGAACAACGCGTTTTCTAAGAGTAATGAAAGTTTGGCAGCTACAGTCCGCAATTTCCGTACAAAATATGGTCGGAATAGTGATCTAACTTCATCAAGTGTGAAGAGATTAATTCAAAAATTCAACAATAAAATTCAGATAAAAAATTCGCAATTTTTAATGAAATACCTGTCTTTTCTACCAAAATTATTCCTTGCGTGAATTTTGAGACACCTTTATAATACATTAGTCGAGTTTAAAAGGTGGCTTTTGTCTATCTTAAAAATAATAAAACTAACTATTGCAGACATACCGTCTCTCGAGGGTGGATCTGGGACTTTTCTGGCCGTCTCCTCTCGACAAGACCGTACGGCACCACTCGCACTTACAAACCGCGGAGCGTTACAAAAATACTTCACGATACGAGATCTAGTGCGATAGTGATTGTTGGACATAAGTACATACTATGTAACCACAAGTTAGTATACAGGGTGAGTCACCTAACGTTTGTACCTCAAATATCTTTGTTGTTTCTAAAGATACGTAAAATATGGTAAGGACAAAGTTGGATGGTACAATGGGGCTAACACGATGCAAAAAAAAAATTTTGTTTTTATGTCATTTTTTTAGAGATATCAAGGTCACCTTGACTTTTTTTAAATGAAACTACCCTTTATTAAACACCTACAATGATAATCCCTTTCATTACGAATTCAGTGACTATAATTACTCAAGGTCATTCAAGGTCACGGACAGAGTTCAACATTCCTTCAAAGCCCGTTTACAGGCATGTATCGGTGTTAAATCTTATACGCTATCTCTGTACTCGACCTTGAATGACCTTGAGTAATTATAGTCGCTGAATTTGTAATGAAAGTGGCTATCATTGTAGGTGTTTAAAAAAGGGTGGCTCCATTTAAAATAGTCAAGGTGACCTTGAAAATCTCTAAAAAATGACATAAAAACAAGTATTTTTTTGGTATCGAGTGAGTCCCACTGAACCATCCAACTTTGTCCTTCAGACATTTGACGTATCTTTAAAGACAACAAAGATATTTGAGGTGGCAATAGTTACTGCCTCACCCTACAATGAAAGCCCCTTTCATTACGAATTCAGTGACTATAATTACTCAACTTCATTCAAGGTCGCGGACAGAGTGCAACATTCCTTCAAAGCCCGTTTACAAGCATGTATCGATGTTAAATCTTATACGTTTTCTCTGTCCTTGACCTTGAATGACCTTGGACTAATTATAGTCACGGAATTCCTAATGAAAGGAACTATCATTGTAGGTGTTTAATAAAGGATGGTTCCATTTAAAAAAGTCAAGGTGACCTTGATATGTCTAAAAAAATTACAAAAATAAAATTATTTTTTTTTGGCATCGTGTCAGCCCTATTGTACCATTCAACTTTGTCCTTGCCATATTTTACGTATCTTTAGAAACAACAAAGATATTTGAGGTACAAACGGTAGGTGACTCACCCTGTATATGTAGCTGAGAACTTATAGTTAAGAGGAAGTGTTAGATATATGTAACAATAAGTTCTATATATCGGTAAAGTAGGAATGATCAAGATCGATAACCACGTGATGCGCAACAAGCGACATCTGTACGACACTGCCGTACAATGACATGCGTCCAATTTCTTTTCTTGTTAGACGTACAACATCCTGTGCACTCTCAACACATTGTCAATAAACTCTTTTATACTGTTTCCACATTCGTAATAATCCACTGTTATTTAATATCCACTCTGCCTAAATAACAGTGATCCTTCGCGATTTCGGTAACGACGATCTACCCGACTATCCCCACTCTACTCATTATCCCGTTTGCCTAATTGGTCGGTCTCGCACTAAATTGTGATTTGTGGGTCTCCCACGGATGGTCTCTGGCCCGAGACTACATCCGAATTTTCCATAACGACCGCCACTTGCGGACCGTGGCGTCCAAGACGGTCCCAAAGCACTTCCACGCCACCCAGGCATATGGAACCCCTTCCCGTAGGATGAGATGGCTTCACGAGCTTTCTGATTGACTTCTTCCTCGATTTCAAAATTTCAAAATTCGTCGCAAAATTTGCAACGTCACAAGTTATGGTTGCAGACATTGATGAAATTAAGACGGGGAATTTACATAGTAACTGATGTAGTTTATGATGTCAGGAGTAAATTTTATCTCACGTCAATAATAATTGAGACATCCCTAGTAGCATTTATGGTTGGCCAACGGTGGCCAACGGTTGGGATATGGTTTTGCCTACAGATCGCCAACGTAGGGCCGACGACGAAAAATGATGTCAATTTGCCAACGAATATCCAACGTTGGGCCTACAGATATTATGGTCGGTTAAATAACGTAAAATTTACGACGGTGATACTACATTGGCCCAACGAAAATCGGGCAACATTGAAATATGTCGTCTAACAGACACCAGAAATGTAATGTTGCTGCAACCAAAAACATGTTATATTCCAAATTCATTTTTTTTTCATATTTCTAAATATACTCACAATTTGTTATTTTTGCGCGATAGTTGACGCAGCAAAGTTTTATTGTGTCCAGCTTTGGAGTTTATTTATTTCTTTAAGTTTCTCCATTTGACAAGGGGAAGGTGCGGGTGTTGCATTCGCTTTTAGAACGACATTATGCGGAGGTCTAGTGCTCGTATACCGTAACGAAACCCATTATGTATTATAATTTACATTTGTCGACGTATCTAGTAACCCAAATCATAGCATGTGCAACCACGAAATGTCTATAGTTACGGCGGTAGCGTATCTACTTAGTACGCACAGGATCCAGGTTCAAGTGCGACGAGGGTACGAAATTTTTTTTCTTTGTTCCAATTTTTACCATGGAGATACATTGTTTAAGTATTATTTATTATATTCTGTGAAAACAACAGTAAAAGAGAAGGTCGGAACAAACGTATTATAGCGACGTAGGCTCCACGTTGAGTATGACCGTTGATCCTACGTTGGCCGCGATCGTTGGCCCAACGAAAAAAATAGCGACATTTCTAACGGTTGGCCAACGAATACTGCAACGTAGGCCCAACGAAATGCCAACCATAAATGCTACTAGGGATATTTTACAGTAACGGGAAGAGCAAAGAAGTTATTATTTTCAATACGATCCGAAGGTAGCAGAGTCAAAGCCCTATCCAGCGCTTTTTCTCCGACGTCGATATCTCTATCCGTTCCCGAGATACAAGCGTCGAAAGTTTTCGCGTACATGGCGGGGGTGGGCACCCATTCATAAATAATTTCCTGGAAATGTGTACGCACTAATAGTAATACTAAAAACTGACCTACTTCAACAACGGGAGCGTCGGGATAGGTCAGTAATGAGTGCGAGCGGGAGACCCACTGTGCGAGAGAGAAAAAGATAGTCAAACACCGAAAAATCATCTTTCCCTTTACACGATGATAACTCGGGAACCAGGCATCGTATCACGATGGGACAAAATGCACTTTAAAGCGCAAGCTTTCCGCTTTCCAACGCTCTACGTTTTATTAAAACAATGTTATCCGTTTCGAATTTACAGCAATTTAAAAATTAACTAATTTTGATACGAGTGCTTCTCGCGAACTTCAATGGCTCAGATTAAATTAATATCGCTTATTCAACACTAACTGTTGCGTTCTTTTAGTACCAATATTCTGTATAACATTTTAATTGACTGTCTGAAAATTCTACTTGACCGTATTGAACAACTTCTTATTTTACGGTGTGAATTAATATTTATTCGTATTCAGAATATGAATTTCATTTGATTCGTCGAAAAAGCATAATAAATTCACGAACAGAAGCTGACAACTCAATTTGTACAGCTAATACAAAATGAAACATAACTATTTCACTGAATTAATATTTACTTGTTTTTAGGATATGAATTTGTTTCGATTGTTTGAAATTGCACAATGAATTCACATAAAATACGGTTACATTCTCATAACACAAAATGAAACATAACAATTTCACTGTATGAATTAATATTTACTCGTATTCAGAATATGAATTTCATTTGATTCTTTGAAAATGTCTAATAAATTCATGAAGAAAAGATAACAAATCACTTTATACACCTAACGCAAAACAGAAAATAACAATTTCACTTTGTTGGTGTGCAACGATTTCCACTTGTGTGAGTATTGGTTTGAGGGACGGCTTGCGGTCCTTAGGTATAAGGGACCCTTGACGACAGAAAAAGCGAGGACCGATGTCAGGCGCTCAGGAACCTTCAAACATAGCACGTCGTCACAGTATAGAAAGTCAAAACCATTCTGTTGTGCTGTAGTCATAAATTTTATATACAGGGTGGCCCACATAACTCTTAACAGTTCAATATCTAGAAAACTATGCCGTCGATTTTAAAGTTGTTGATCTTAAATTGCATGGATCTGAAGGGCCTTTCTAACTACATAAACGTGAAGTGGTACCGCCTTCCCCATTAAGGGAGGGTGTGGGTACCTTTATAATTTTAAGTTGAACGCCCTATAAAACGTTACATCTTTAGATTCTACAGGAAAAAACAAGTAAATTTTGTCTGAAACATTTTTTTGTCAGATATTTTCATGATGAGATATAACAGTTTTAAGTTTCGTCTTGTAGGTACTTACTTGAAGCGCTAGGAAATAGCGTTATTTTTATACGTGCTTGAGTCCTTTGCTTACTCGTGAAGAAATAAAATGTTCAAAATTTCCACCACGGACTTGGAAACATTTATTTACTCGAAACATCAAGTTGTTCGAACATTTGTTAATATTTCGGGAGTCATTGAAGCCCAAGCGTCACGTATTCTTTGTTTCATATTCTCTTTTGTCGTCGGCGGTTCAAACATAACTTTGTCCTTTACATATCCCCATAAGAAAAAATCTAATGGTGTTAGATTGGGGGATCGAGGAGGCCATTGATGAGGTCCCCCACGACCTACCCATTTGTCCCTTTCTCATTCAAAAATTGTCTGGTGATTATAACGCTATTACCGAGCGCTTCAAGTAAGTAGGCTTAGCAAGAGGATGCTCGATTTTCGTGGAAAAGGGAGCACAAGCAATCGCGTTATGCCCGCGGGCGAAATCCCAGGGAATAAGATGGCGGTTCGAAGCCATGAAACACGAACGCGTTTCTTTCGTTTTCTCACGGCTCGTAGAAGCGAATTCGGTTCGGGAGAGGACAGAGTGAACAAAGGATCGCCGGGCGCTGGTAATGCGTTTTAACTAGGAGTAAAGGGCAGATTTCCCTTAGGGCGGTACAATTTAGACGCTTTTGTAGTCGGTACCGATCGTAAACTGGATTTTGCGATGCTAGATACTGCGTGCGGCGTACTATTGCTCTGCAATCGAGGATTCCGTGTCGCAACGAAAATTCCACGAGGCTTTAATAAACCCCAGGACGTAAACTGACCGTCCAGTAACAAGATTTTTTCAGAGCCCACGATGGTACCGCTAGCGCGAAAATAAACTCGGAGAAACGTGCTTTTATATTTTAAAACGGGCCAAGGCAACTGCCGGAGTCTTCCTGTTGCTGAAAATGAACGAAATCTGGAGAAATAATAAAAAAATTGGTGTGTGCTTAGACCACATGGTTGAAGTGAAACTTCATTCTTTAATTTTTTTTCGAATTTTTATTAACACTGTGACATTTAATTTTCTATGATTCTATTATTGAAACAATTGGCTTGTGATAGCTAAAATATGATATAAATATTCTTGATTCAGTTTTGTCTAAATGTCTCGCAAATACTGCATCGAGAGTTGTTCCTAATCTTTTTGTCGCTTCATTATGATTATTTACCATTTCCAATCTTAATTTACTTTTAAAAAATTCTATTAATAATTTTGATTGTTCCGATGCAAAGTTCACGTTGAAATCTCCACTTAGCATCATCGGAATTTGATCATAATCTTTATTAAGCAATGCCTAACCCTCAACCGTATATGCTAATAGAATAGAATATCGTTTCATTGTTTCATTGTTTCATCGCCAGATCGGTTTTACTCCTACCGCGTAGAGGTTTTACGACTACCGCGTCGAGGTTTTGCGCCTAACGCGCCTAAAGAAGTTAACTTCAATATATAGATTATCTTGCTGTGATTTCTGGAACCTTTATCTAGCGTCGTTATCACTATCCTGGACATTTACTGGAGTGCGGTTTAATCGTCGGAAACCAGACTATTACTTTCAGTTTGTGGGTTGAAACAGTGTAAAATTGTAATTTAAAGAATTTCTTTGTAAGATTGAATATTGTTTTATCGTATGTATTGTTGTATGTAATGTATTGTATTATCACATAGGGTATGCATTTCTGTCCAGCATGAATATCTTACAGGAAATACAATTATTATATCCAATCAGTTAGTTGAATATTGCTTTAAATAATGGACCATATGCTTGAGATTCACCAGAGATTTTCCTAAGAATGGGAGCAGAGGGTTGGTAGATTTTTCTTATTATCACAAACGGCATTAAGTACTATTCAGTATAAGTATTCCATAAACAATAAAATTATTACATCCAATCAGTTGGTTAGAGCACTTTCTAATCATAATTCAAAGAAGCTGCACTGTAAAATAGAATATTGCTTTAAATAATGGACAACTTTTTTAGACACATATGTTTAAGATTTACCAGAGATTTTCCAAAGAATGGGAGCGAAGGGCAAGCAAATTTTTCTCATTATCACAAACGGCATTAATTACCGTCCGGTATAAATATCCCGCAGACGATGCAACCACGTGAAAGACCTCTCTATATTAATCGCAAAAAGGCGTGCCGTCCTGAACGAGTCATACCCACACTCCAACCGACGAACAGTGAATTAAGTCCGGCTATGGCCAGACACGAAAAAGGCGTATCCTTCAGGGAAGTCGAAAGCATTGCCAAAGAATGAGCCGAGCATAACTACAGTGTCTGAAACGGAGCCAGTTCCTTCGTCGCTATTCATATGCTCCGTTCTCTGCCCCCCTCTCTCTCACTCTCTCTCCCTCTCTTTCTAACTCTCTCTCTCTATACATATCTACATATCTATCTATTTCCTTTTTTGCCGAAAAAAAATTTCAATATCCCGTGGACTCGTATGTAAATTCGCTGACGTTCTCGGTATATCGATTATGAGAATGTCCGGTCACATTTTTTCTGATATATGTGTACCGTACTTTCTGCTCCATGAATCAGACTGATCTGGTTTATTCGACCACAAGAGGATAGGTATTGTTTGCATTTTTATTTTGCCACTTGAGTGGTTCCAATATCAAGAAATGTACTATAATTATATGTTAGAAATTTGATTTGACTCGTTCCCTTCGAAGATTCTGGGGTAAGTGCTGAGCGGTCCAACACAGTCCTCTTGCCAGAAAGCACCCCCGTGCCTTCCCCACTCCGGGGCCAGATCCTTCGAGAACATAGTCCCAATCCTTGTGCAACGCACTCGTCGCTATCTCTCTCTCTCCCTCTCTCTCTCTCTCTCTCTCTCTCTCTCTCTCTCTCTCTCTCTCTCTTTCTCTCTCTCTGTATTTCTCACGGAGTCATTCCAAACTTTCACTCATCTGTTTCACATAAACATTCCCGTGACGGCCGATAGCCGGAAGACCCAGCGCGGTCGCCTGCCATCGTCCATCGACGGTTCTGTTTAGTCTCAAGCATCCCTCTTTAAGACCTCACGCAGGCCAAGATCCTGCCATAAATCCTTCCAGCCTAAGAGTCGCATCGACACGAGCCCTTGACGTGGCTTAAAACACGTTGACGCTAACATATATTTCTCTCGTTGACAGAAAAATTGATAGAGTATCTTTGTTGTAATCTATAGCGATGGAAAAAGTAGTTGAAAGGTAAACGGAAAGGCAGGGTGTAGGAGATTGAATTCGGTGAACAGAGATAACTGGTAAAAGTAAATATATTGATGAAGTTAGATATGTACAATAGCGGCGGAGTAATAAACAGTAGAAAAAGATATGAAGTATGATAGGATGAAATGAGGCACAAAACGTGAAGCGCATGAGTTGTGTGATATGAAATATTCACGTGAAGCGCACGTGAATAATCGAGATTTAATATCCGAAGCGAAGCGCACAACGGTAAAATCGTAAACAAAGCGTGCGAACGTAATAGAAGTCAGAAAACTACGAGATCGAGTGCGGTTTCGGCGCGCCTATTTATACTTGCCTGGGGCCATCGGTTAGGAAAAATTGAGGAGTGGGATTTTTGAAATTGCAAGGATCCGCCAGCACCTAACGTTCGTTGGCAATCGGGGCATTGCCCTAACGACGGGTACGGCGAGGGAGACAATGGAAAAAGGCGTTGGATTTGTAATATGGAATTTCGGAAGGATGGCCCGCGAGACAAGTACAGCGTGACATATAAACAGACGGTGCCAAAGACGTTTACAATCGCGGTCGTTCACCGCGATGCACAAGTCGAGCTCGTCAGCTGAGCTCGGCGAGGTAGGCAAAAACTACCGAAACACGAAGTTCTTATGTATAGACTGTCGATGGCTCGAGCGAGAACTATACATAAGAACTCGTTGCGCTAGGACGAAAGAAAACGGCTGGCTCGAAATAGCTCGCGACGGAAAGAACATTCGAGGGGTTTGAAATCTTGAACAATCTTCAACTATTGGTTAATAGCTTTTAAATATCTTGTAATATTCATAACGAGGACAGGTTAGTTCTAATTACTGTATTTAAAAATGTAATAGTAACATGATATTTTTTAGTTCCGTTTTGATGGTAGGTAGAATGGAATTTTTGAATATTAATAAAAAATATGCGATGGTCCCAAATTAAACCACTCTTAGGACGTATACCATGGGTTAATTTTGAAATTTGAAACTGTAACAATTTTTATTTTAAAGAATGTTAAAAATTCGAAAGGCTCATCTCATCATTAAGTTCGGGATGATACAGTAACCCCGCGATCTAAGTCCAGCGGAACATTGCGTGTATGTCCCTTGGCCTACTCTTTCCATTGCGGGGTATACCCGGAAGGGCCATGAAGCTCGAGCTGCCTCGGTTGCCGAGCTGTGTAAACATGGCCATAAACCAGCGCCTTGGTTAAAAGGTTTAAAAAAACTTTTATCATTTTATTGACCTATTGTACACATTTGGTAACCAGAAGTCGAGCCATCGTCAAGGTCGAGCTTCGACACAAGGCGCTGGCTTATGGCCACGCTCGGAGGTAGAAGCGTACCTGAATGACCCCCGATTTGAAGAGGGGCGGTCATTTACTCTTCCCATTCCATTTGAAAACACGGTTCCATCGAACAGTTGCTGAAATGAAAATCGGCGGTGTGCTGTTGAAAGGCCGTTAACCTCGTCAGCTGTTCTGAACTAGTCTTCCTACGATCGCGAGCATAGACGGACGTCCACGCTCAGTCCAAACAGTCGATTTATGTGCATCAAATGTGAACTAGTTGTGCGTGATATGTGGACTTCTGTGAATCATTTGTGTGGATTTCATTCAACGTTTGTGGACCCAATGGATATATATGAATAGTTTTACTGTGATTGTGAATAAATTAACTACGTGGGCCGCATCGGGCAATGAAAGGACATTGACCCCTTCTGCTCGATAATTTCATAGAGAGAATAATTAAAATGCTCTTGTGAATTTAACGAGTAGGCAGGTTCAGTGTTGCACACAGATTATTTGTGAATACAGGAATCATTTTCATCTCGCTGGGGCTCTACAGGAGAGCCAAGGTAAGCAAGGTTTTCTCAGTTTTTAACATTAGTTACTAAAAAGTGAAGAGTCAGTTTTACCAATATGTATTGACGGTGTTAGAGTGTGCGGTGCTGTTCGTGCCGCGCGCCTTCGGGGTCGAACGCCTCCGTAATATCGCGGTGCAGCGTTCGCTTTAAATAATTTTAATTCCGTCAATTTTAAAGCGTCTGCCTTTTAACAAATAGGTCCGTAAAGAGGAGACTTGAAGCTGTCACCACGTTTTTTTCGAATTTTTAAAACAGTCCGGGCTATAGAAAAATTGCATTTGTTTAAAACATTTGCAAAATAAATGGTGAAAAAACCATTTCTTCGGAATCGAAATATTTTCAATAGATACTCTTATGTGTTCACTATAAGCTCCTCGAAACTCATTTTCCTCGGTACGTTAGTTCTAGTGTTATAATTTAATGAAGAAAAGTTCTTTACACGTCTGTAAAACCAACATTTTTTAAGATTTCGAAAAATCCTTCGAGATTCCTTCATAGGCTACTAAAGACTACAACATATTCAAATTTGAACTATCCGACATAGGACTCGAAAAATGTTCTTCTCTTGTTTGTTCCTTCCTTTCGACCGCGGTGTATCACCATCGCTCGACTTCTGTCGCGCGCGGCCGTCTCTGCCAACACGCCTCTAGGTCGCGCTCTGATTGGTCCGTGTTTTTCGTTAATAACTCCTTAACAAAGCCGAAACGGCCATTTTTGCAAAGGAAAATGTCGCTTCAAATGGCCTCAGGAACCTCCCCTTTAAAGGATCTCAGACACTTTTGGGACACCCTGTATGTTTGAACCGTGCATGTATTTAAATTCTTTGAGAAGAAAATTGTAAGGTGTCAGAAGCGAAATGACGTCTTAATGACTTGTTAAGCGGCCGAAAACGATCCGGAGTCCGGATAAATTCGTAACTCATTCTTAAAAAATTAGGAAAGTGTATAACAAAGCGAATGTTTGACCCGGTCAGGTATTCAAATTTTTTTGTAGAAAAATTGTGATGTGACACGCGAGAGGTGACGTCTTAATGACTCGTTAAGCGGTCGAAAGCGATCCGATCTCTGGATCGATGCGCGTAAACAACGCATTCAGCGAGCATTTGGCCGGGTATAGTGAGCGCCGTCGAATAAGGCGAAGTTTGAATGGGAGCCTGGGGTGGCGAAGCTTTTCGAAGCTTTCTAACAAGTTTGTCAAGCGATCGGCCGAATTAGTCTCCTGAAAAGGCGCTCGATTTTCCCGGGCGGCAATTACCGGGCACGATCCTCGCTTGTTAAGAAAAGTGGCTACTTCTACCGGCCATTTTCGCTACGGTAATGGAAATTTTCTATTGAATCCCCGAGCCGATTATTCGGCCGTTATTTCGAGTGGTTGCGCGGCACGCGTTGAATCTCTTCGATCGGGCTCATCCGTCGTGTCGGTGTCTCTCTTTCCTTCTTTTCTCGCGATCGAAGTTGCCGGAGGTGCTCGTATCAGGACCACCTGGTGGAAAAAGAACTTTTGCCGGGCTAATATTTATTTTTGCGAAATTACATTAGCCCCGGCCACCGATAAGGGAATTACGAAAGTTCCGCGAAACTTCTCTTTCCTCGGAGACACGTCCCCACCAGCTCGAGGTTTCCATCGCATGCCCCGGCGATTAAATACGGGGCGCAACCGTAAGATTCCCCGTTGATGAACGCAGGGAACCATCTCGCCAACTTCAAATGAATATTTGAATTTCATCGGCGGCGTTCTACGTCTCGCAGGGATCCCGGCGCGGCGTGACCCTGGCTTTTAAATCAACGTTGGACAGCTCGGTCTCCCGTGCCTCGAGCACCATCGACTTGACCTGAGCCCGATTCACTGTGATTCACTGTGATCAGGGTAGCGTCCAGTCTGCTTCCCATTTTCAGAAAGTGTTTTATCACAACCGGAAGGAGGGGAATTAATTTCGACATTCTTGAGACTCCTGGTTCAATTCAAATCATGAAAATGTTCTACCTCAATTGGAACAAACTGGAATGAAATAGAAAGTTATATTCTGTTTTTATATGTTTAATAGGTTGAAAATAGTACGATAGTATTTTTAAATTCTTCTAAGGTTGTTACTGTATTAAATTACACCTTATCCATTTTTGTCACAAATGCATAAAATCTGTAGTATTATATATTAATAACCTTCCAGTGGTTGTTTAATAGTTTTTAAACATCCTGTAATATTCATAATGAGAACAGACAAGACTAAATACTGATCATTGTATTTATAAGACTTAGAACAGCAAGAAATATTTCAGCTTTGTTTCGACAAAATATTTGATACTGTTCCTAGATTTCATTTATTGTATTCATTTATCACTGAACATTCTGCTGTAGCTGTATTGTATGTACTTACCGCACACCATACTGCATTTCATTTTATCTTATTTACTACACTTAATCCTATTTCTCATAATATTGGCTGTTGTATTCTCTATTACGTGCACTGATTTTATAGGATACTAATAGTAAGTAGTATTCTGCCTTTATAGTCAGACATTAAAATTTGGATCCCGTATAAAATTCACTGTTATAAAAATTAATTGAATTGATTTTGTGCATTTACCACAAAAATTACTAGATCAATCACAAAATGATAAACACATTTAAAAAATCTAAAAATACTATTTTGTCATTTTCGACTAGCTAAAATTGTACAGAAAAATGGCTAAATGTCTATGTAGATCCTGTGTCTTGCAATTTGGTAATACAGCCAATTTTTACTTTGCATGAAGATCAGCAGTCTGTTAATTGAATACCATAAGAATGTAGATTTGTGTCGGGTATTATCCTTAGTCAGTAGTATCATGCTTTTATACACACACTAGTGGTGTTTGAGAACCTGAAAATGTCGAGTCGCGACGAGACGAGAATTTTTATCGAGATCGGGACGAGTTCTCGAAAATTTCGGGTCTCAAGATTATGTCGAGATTCTCAGAAGTCTCGGGATTCACGGAAATTTTAGGGTGTTCAGTACTCGATTACCGTTGTGAGACTCGCTTCAAAATCGATAGCGGTATGAGATTTCCGATATTTGAGGCGTTTTCGAAATCCACATTCCAAAATATATTCAATGAGTCTTCGACGAATCGTATATATCTATACATTGTTCACCAAAATAATACGCTTGCGAATCACAATCTTTTAACACTTGAAATTATTCGCAAGCTTTCACACAAGATTTCTCTATTAAGCGATTCTCAAAGTTCTGAATACGAGAAACGCGTTCGACGAACAATGAAAACGTTCCGACTAAAACAAGGACGCTTTGTAGAACAATTAAACGGTTCTGAATGAAAAAGTTGACGCTGTAGAACGAATAAAACATTCCAAATGGAAAAAGGGTACGTCACACAGAACAATTAAAACTTTCTCGGCATCGAAAAGAACCCGTACAGTGGAACAATTAAAACTTTTCGAAACGGGGAGGACACGCAGAGTTCTGGAAAATTAGATGCATTCGATCCCGATGTATGGATCCACGCCGTCGTCGGTTTCGAGAGCGATCGAGTTTCGGGGGATATGCGAAGTATTATTTTGCGAGGCGCGGAGAGAAACGAGCGAAAGAGGGTTTCGCCGAGGCTCGAAAGCCGATCGCGATTGTGCGGCATAGATATGACATCCGTGACGGAAACTTCTCCCGGGACTCTTTCCAGAGTTTATCAATAAGGGAAGTAAGCGGTTCGCGAGACCCGAGCGGGTTCCTCGTCTAGCGCAGAAGCAGCAGCAGCACGAGCCTCCGAGAACCCTTTTAAAAGTTTCAGTAGGTGGGATATAAAGTGTAATGTTTGGGGGATAAGGAATATTGAAACTCGCGGATCAACTTCGGAATAGAATCTCGAACACCGCGATCCGATCGTTCGAGGAATTACCCGGATACCCTGGGATAGCCTTGCAAGTCTCCTTCGCCCTCAAATATTTACATATTTCTGCGCGACCGCGATTGGGGATCAAAATATTTTCATATTTCAAGATTTTCACGCCTGTATTCCCGCGATTCACTCGGAAATTAATAGCCGAGCATGCCGATCGACTACGATCCCCGATTATTCAATATTTCAGGTTCATTCGAACCTGACCTGGCCATTATCGATATATAAATTATTTGAAAAATAATCGTTGCGATAATATATTATCCCATTATGTAAAATGTCGTTTCAAATAATCGTAGGTTAGTTTATCTGAATAATCAAATAATTTTGTAAAAAATGATTTCATTTTTTGAATTTCAAGTCAAATTAAAATAATCTTTCACTTCATCTTTTATTTGGTCAAATAATTCGTACTCTCCAATATTCTATTTGTTTTGTGTGCTGAGGAACAATTTTAAAAACGAATGCAGAAAAACTTTAATCATGAAACTACAAAAATTGGCATATGTGAATTTAAAAATTAATTTAATTACTTCAATAACCTCTTCTCGAGGTGAAATTATTTATTATTTTATTTGATCAATCTGACTGAACTAAAATATTATTTCGATATGATTTATATTTGATTTAAACGCCAAGTGAAATCAATTTTTTTATGTTATTTGTAAAATAGAAATAATACAGTATTCAAAATAATTCATTATTTCAAATGATTATTTGTTATCTTATTTTAAATGATTATTTGTTATCTTATTTCAAGTGTAATGTGGCCAACCCTGATTGCAACCATCGATATTTCACTTTCGTAAGCAAATCAATTTATTTAGTAATAATAGCTCGCAAATTTTATGTGATTGTGACAAAGATGGGGAAGTACCATTTAAATTGGTAAAAAGGTAATTTTAACTTACATACTCTAAAAACGTCAATGTATTCCACTCAACTTGCGAAATTATTGAGGAAAGAAACAACTTTTTACTTGGCTCCTGTTTGTAACCATTGATGCACAACGTTTTTATTGTGCGTAAAGATCTACGATCTGGTAAACAATTTATTCAGACGAATTAATTTTTCTTACTTATTATTTCACTTCAAGAAATTTATTTTTCTGAGTAGATCCACTTTTCAGTAAGTCACGATTTTGGTCATGATCCATTCAGAGTATTTTATTAACTCTTATTATGAAAATGTAATACTTAATTATTAATGTACGAATTAATTTAACAATTTTTTAAATCTGAATTTGCCGCCATCAATTGAGAAATCAAAATGTCTTGTAAACCTGAGTCAAAATAAATGAATTGGTGCAGCTATGAAATCAAATTCTAGTGTTACTAAAATATTAGCAGTGCGTAAAATTTCAAATCATAATTGAACACGTATAATATTGAATCGAAACGTAACATCATGTAATCTCTGACAACAATCGTCTTCTCGCTGATGACAGCTCTGAGCACTTAGAACTAGTCTCAAGTAAGTTCTTAAAATTACAACATATTTGAACTCAGAACCGACTGTATTTTTTGTTTTATTGAATATATTCTATGAAGAACATATTCTATGTTGCCCAACATTTTATTCGGCACGAGTACAATTTCCGTGACCACTCGTTTTGATCCGCCCCCTCCACGACCTAACCACAACTCATTCTATTCACATGATTTTTCCATTACTAGTTCAAATTCTGGATGACAGTTACGGTGCAAAGATTATGCGAATAAAATTTAATTTTCTACAAAAAAGATCTCTTGATATTTTGCCATATTTCGCATAGTTATCGAGATATTTGCAAAATTTATAAAAAAACAGGAAATCTACTTTACCGGCTAAACCAGGCCAATTTGACACCATGTTATATATACATTTTTTTCTTGAAATAACCCCAAAAACACAAATATAATCTCAAAACAAGGGGCCACGGAAATCGTACTCTTCCCTTTTATTCAATCTTCATTTTGTTGACGTGTAACTAATTTATTATAACCAGACAATTACAATTAACATACTCAACAATCATCAGCATACACTTTCAAAGAAAAAAGGTTTGCCAGAGATGCATACTACGTTACCCAACATTTTAGTCAATATTCCTTTCCATGGCGTGTAACAAATTTATTGTAGCCAAACAAACCCAATAGTACACTCAATAATGAGTATATATTTTTAAATAAAACGAGAACATTCTACGATGTAAAGGGAAAGGACTGCAAGGAATCTGTAATCATAAAACGGTAAACCGTAATGAAAGAAAACGTAATTTTTCGCGGAACCTGGGCATAAAACGGTGAAACAGGTATTCGTGGAATTTATCGAGAAATCTGTACAGGCACATATTTAATGAATCCATAACAGCAAAGTATCTCCCACGAGTCGAAGAATGTTCGATAGTTCCCGTGCCGCCGAAGAATTGAAATTTCCAAGTGGTTTACGCGACAAGTGCAGAATTCTTGGAAGGAGTTTCCACTGTTCTGCAGAAAACATATTCGTCTCGCACAATGCAGGATCGTAACCGAATGAAAGGAGACGGCGTCGGTCGAATTCTCGGCACGCGTTTCATTGTAATTCGTGCATACAACCTGCGTTCTCTCATTCCCTCTCCTCTCTCCCTCCATCCCTCTCTGTCGCCCTCTGTCCCTCGTTGCCCCTCTCCTTCCAGGGTTCGCGCACAGCCTTCGCGAAGTCGATCCCTCGAACGCGTTTCTCCCGATTAAAGGCATTTTCTGTCGCAGCGATTCGACGGGGACGCGCCGTCTCTGTCGGCGAGTGAAACGAGCATATTCCTCAAGCAAAATATCGAGCGTGGTACAAGAAAAGCCACTTGGAAGACAGAGCTGCCATCAGCCGCGGCTACGTCTCCGCGGAGAGAGCGTGCTTCTAATGCGCTAGTCGACGTTAATGTACGCGCGTTTCCCAGCTACCGTGAAATACACTCGGGAAATATGGGGAATGCCGCGCGGCTGTTTTCCTAAATTTCCCGGTACGCCGTCGCCGGAGAGGTAACTTTCCACTTTTCGCTCCGTTGACGAACATACTTGCTATCCGATCCACGCTACGGCGCGCCGCGCCGCGAGAATCTTCGTTAGACTGGCTGGAATACGTATGGAATAGTTCCCCTGCGAAATTGCTGGTGAGAAAATGTTGCTAAAAGCTTATTTACGTTTTTCGGTGTGATTACAAAACCAACTTCTGCGGTGGAATGTCGAACGAATGTTATTTAATTCCTTACATTTCGTGAGATTATTTGATGTACATGGAGAAAATTTGCAGTGCGAAATTGATGGTCAGAAAATGTTGCTGAAAGTGCATTTACACTTTTCAGATTGATTTAAAGGTTATTTTATGCGGTGGAATGTCGAGGAATGTTATTTAACTCTATTCACTTCGTGAGATTACTTGTTGTACGTGGGGAATATTTTCAGTGCGAAATTGATCGTCAGAAAATGTTGCTAAGAGTGAATTTACATTCTTCAGTATGATTTAAAGGTTATTTTATGCGGTGGAATGTCGACGAATGTTATTTAACTCCTTACACATCGTGGGATTACTTGTAAGTGGGGAATATTTTCAGTGCGAAATTGATCGTCAGAAAATGTTGCTAAGAGTGAATTTAGATTCTTCTGTTTGATTTAAAGGTTATTTTATGTGGTGGAATATCGACGAATGTTATTTAACTCCTTACATTTCGTCAGATTGCTTGTTGTACGTGGAGAATATTTTCAGTGCGAAATTGATCGTCAGAAAATGTTGCTAATATTGTATTTACTTTTTCAGTTTGATTTAAAGGTTATTTTATGCGGCGGAATGTCGATGAATGTTATTTAAGAGCTAAGAGAGCATTTACACCTTTCAGTTTGATTTAAAGGTTATTTTATGTGGTGGAATGTTGACGAATGTTACTTAATTCCTTACATTTCGTGAGATTATTTGATGTACATGGAGAATATTTTCTTTGCGAAATTGATGGTTAGAAAATGTTGCTAAGTGTTCATTTACATGTTTGCATATATATTTTACAATTTCTTGGACTGATTTATTATTTTTATATAGGTTTATATACATTGATTTTATAGGACATTAATATTAACTGTTTGCACTCGACATTATTTCAACTTAAAAGTTCAGACGTTTTATTCGACCCAAAACAATTTTATTGTACGTGATTTTTATCGTTTTATGTATTTGAAACTGTATGTATATTTGCCTATTCCACGCAGAGAGTTTTAACTATTTATTAAGTGTAAATAAATTCATTAACGCAAAGGCTGTGTCGAATTATGGGGTGGGAATTTTTAATGTTAATTTTAACGATTAAGTTGTGGCTCATTGCAAACACATGTAATTGAATTTGCATAGGAGCCATGGTGGCTTTTGGAAGATGTGCTACTGCACGTTAGAAGAGAAATGTGGTTCCAACAAGACGGCGCTCCTCCACATTTTGCAATCATCACCAGGCAATTTTTGAACGAAAAATTTGGGAACAAATGGATAGGTCGTGGGGGACCTCGTCAATGGCCTCCGCGATCCCCCGATCTAACACCATTAGATTTTTTCTTATGGGGATATGTAAAGGACAAAGTTATGTTTGAACCACCGACGACAAAAGAGGATATGAAACAAAGAATACGTGACGCTTGCGCTTCAGTAACTCCCGAAATGTTAAAAAATGTTAGAACAACTTTGATGTTTCGAGTAAATAAATGTTTACAAGCCCGTGTTGGACATTTTGAACATTTAATTTAAAGTACATTTTATTTCTTCACGAATAAGCAAAGGACTCAAGCGCGTATAATTCCATAACGCTATTTCCGAGCGCTTCAAGTACCTACAATTCGAAACTTCAAACTGTTATATCTCATCATGGAAGTATTTGACAAAAAAATGTTTCAGACAAAATTGACCTGTTTTTTCCTGTAGAATCTAAATATGTAACATTTTATAGGGGGTTCCATTTAAAATTACAAAGGTACCTCCCCTCCCCCGTTAAAGGGGAAGGGAGGCCACTTCACGTTTATGTAGTCAGAAAGGCCCTTCAGTTCCATGCAATTAAAGACTAAGAACTTTAAAATCGATGGCATAGTTTTCGAGATATTGAGCTGTTCAGAGTTATGTGGGCCACCCTGTATATCAGTCATTTTAAGAGTAAATTAATTGAAAATTGAATACAAGGATTATTTGATGAAAGCATTACAGTTATATAGTAACAGATATTATATAAATTATTTTATAAATTGTGTAAGGAAGACAAGGTTTCAATTTTCAGCCAAGCAGCGTCACTTGTAATATTTTTACATTCAATATTAATGACGACCCATTTAGATATTGCCTGCCTTATATGAAATGAGAAATTAATCTCACAGTTACGTATGCCATTTTAATGTAATAAACTAATTTACTCCATGAAACAGGATGTTTTTGTGTCCTACGTAGAAGTGTCTACTTATGGGAAGGAAAATGTTGGAAGCCTGTAAAACGTTTTACAAAATATTTATTTATGCTAATAAGAATATGAGAAGAATGACCAACATACTATAAGTTTCTGTTTGTGCTAAACAGAATATACTGCGGAAGATCCTATAAATATTTATATTAGAAAGAATATTACATCTGTTCCCAAATTAAAATTTCTACTTATCATAAAAAGATATTGTGTTTAAAATCCTAGAATTTTGATTTATATAAAAGATGATATTATCTGGTGTTCACCCTTCTGAAAATCTTTCTTCCAATATACATATGATAATATTAGATTCAAAATCAACCTAAAGAATTTTTTCTTATAAAATAGAGTACTAGAAATGTTTGCAACATCTTACAAATTTCTGTTTATGTTAGAAAAAATATTAGAAATGTGTTTAGCATCCTAGAATTTTTATTAATGTCAAATATGATTTTATAATAACGAATTTTTGACCTAAAAATTTTTCTCTAACAGAATAGAATACGAGAAATGAATCCAACTATTTAAAAATTTCTGTTAAAAAGAATGTTAGACTTGCGCATAACATCCTATAATTTTTATTGATGTCAACAATCTGGTCTTCATCAATATAATGTAATATTAGAACGAAGATGAACTTTCTAAAAATGTTTCTCATATAAAATAGAAGGCAATCTATTACATTAAAAATTTTCCTGACCATCAAATCTGCACCTAATCTCCCAACTTTCTAGATGGGATTGATAAATCCATGTCCAATCGACCCAAAAATGTTTGTTTTCAGCTTTAATCAATCAATTAAAAATTTTTGAACGAAATGAATCAAACTGGACAGCTCTGACGCAAGCTTACAAAAATCTCTTTAACGCGAGATTAAATGGCACCGGAGAAATTCGTAAAATCGACGAAAGCCCGTTAAATGGAAAATGTGAGAACGAACATTTGGATGGGGCATTACGGTTCCCCGTGAGTATAATGCATCTCTCGGCGCCCGCCCGTGCGTTCATTTCCGAAAGATATTTTCGGTGTTTCCTTGATCAGTGTAGCCACTGGGTACGTACGAGTACGATTTTTCACGGCGAACCTCTCATTCCGACGATGATTTATCGCGGGACCGTCGAAAAACTTGCTAATGCGTGTGCACCCTGGACGAAGATACACGGCCACTGCCAGCAGCAGTGGATCGACTTCCAGCGATTTCCGGCGCTGCGTTATCGGGAATTAATCTTTCCCGTTTCCGGTTTTCGACCTCCACGGGTTCGGCTCTCGGATAAGAACGCACCGAAGAAGATGGTCGAATAATATTGCTCCTTCGTTATTGGATTATTAGGCTGCAAGCATCGTTTCCGGTCCAATTATCCGTTTGAGAGGCGCGTACTGTGTTTACACGCGGAGAGTACACTGAAACGAGCGATCGCAATTTCATTGGCTCGAATTATCCGTGTCGAATATCCGCTGGAATTGCGGCGGGGAGAAATAAATTACTCGATCGGATTAATCCTTCTGTGCCACTTGGCTCCTCACTTCGAACTGTGTTCGCAATGTTCTAACAGATGTTCTATATTTTTTTAAATATAAGGCGAGTTTTTATAGAAATGGGGATTTGACTCTTTGTGGAAATGTAAGCTTGGCATTATGTTGAGAATTTACAAATACAGTATTTCATCGATAATTGTCCACAACACGGGTCTGCTGAGGGACAATTATGCGCGAGGGATTTCAATGTTTGAGGTTTGCCGAACGTAGATAAGGACAGCCGAGCTCGAGAGGCCTTGGTCACCGAGAAATGTAAACACACCTAATCCAAGTTTCCAACTTCATTATTAATCATTATTTTTTTATGGGACTGCACGTCTATTACAGAAGTAAATATCATCGGAATTATATCATATTTGGTATCATTTTTATTAGAAAAATGCCACAAATATGGTCATCGAAGTCCCATAAAAAAATAATGAATAATAAAGAAGTTGGAAATTCGGATTAGTGTGATCTCACCGATATACCCGAGTCGCATGGTGTCATATTTCTCGGCGACCGAGGCCTCTCGAGCTTCACTGCCCCTCAAGGGGGTACAGCCCGCATTAGTGGGGATATCTCAGGGACAATTATGTCGGAGACATTTGGGACAATTACCGATGAAATACTGTAGATGTATTACATATTTTTTGAATATAGTGTTCCGTCGCAAGGGAACCGTGAAAGGGCCTTTTCTTTAGACTTTATTTATGGCGCCTACGTAACTCTGAGGCCACTTTCGAGGATTATGTGCTCGATGCACAATTGGTGACCAGTCGATCCATCGTCTAACTTTCGTATTTGTTTCGCCTCCTTAAGAGTTACGTGTCATAAATCTAGTACTGACGAAGGATCGTCGTCCTCGAAGGGTGTCGGGCACGGTCCCACGCTTTCTCCAGGGCAGGCTCGCTTAGGGCAAATCAACAAGTCATCAAGAATGCGCTGATTGGGGAACGCAGAGTTCGACAGGAACCAATCAGTGCATATCTTCTGCATGGCAATGGGTGTCACCGTATTGACTCCCAAAAAATGGAGGATCGCGTTCACGATACAACGAAGGGTCCTCCCGAAGAACGCGACTTTCAGTCAGTCGAAGTCGAACCTGCGCTAAGTATAGAGCAACGAAAATGAACGAAGACTCATTCGAGCGAGACAAACGAGTCTCTCGAAGTCGAAGTCAAGTTCATTCAACGATCTCATACAATCGAATCGATCGAGATTCATAGAATTCAAGTCGAGTTGATCATCGCGAACTGACGAAATCGGTGATTTCGGAGTTGACGTGTCCGTTACAACCGGGCTTAAAATTTACAACTGTAAGTGGACACGAGTCATCCGCGCGTCGCTCTCGAAAATCGCACCGAGAAATAGGATGATTTAAAAAAAAATGGGAATTTGACCGTTTGTGGAAGCGTCAGCTTGGCATTGTGTTCAGAATGTACAAACAGACGTAATACATATTTTTTTAAAATAGAGCGAGTAGTAAAGAAATAGGTATTTGACTCTTCGTGGAAATGTAAGCTTCGAATTCTGTTGAGAATGTACCGATGTATTAAACATATTTGATTAATTCTAAGACGACCTTTAAGTAATCGAGCTAGACTCTTGGTTGAAATTTTCTTTTCGAATTGTCTTGAGAATGTAGATATACTTGTATCACACATTTTAAATTAATCATGAGATGATCTTCAATGAAATTAGAATCTGACGCTTGGTTGAAATGTTCACATGGATTTTTGTCAAGAATGTAGAAACAGAAGCATCAAATTTTTCTTTATAAATATTGGACGATCATTAGTGGAATGGGATTTTATAAAATATACACAGTATTCAGACGCATTTTATTACAGTTTCTTACAATTATTGTATTCCAATTTGTTCACGATTGGATAAATTAGTTGAGTAACTTTCCAGAAAAGTGTGTTTAGATTTAATAGATTTATTTAGAGCGTCAGACAAAATTAAATAATACATTTTAATATGGAAACCTTATAATTAGATTTCAGATTTATGCATTTATCACAAAAATAGCTGAAATATAAAACAGTACAATAATTAAAGATATTGAAGAATATCAACTCAATATTTCCATCCGATTAAAATCATTAAAAGAAGAAACTCATGTCATCCAATCGATGAAGAAGATTTTTATTTTGCATAGAGATCAGCAGTCTACTTATAATTAAATCGTAAGACGAGTGTTCAATTCCATCACCAAAGATAAATTGTCAAATTACTATGTATCTGTATTTTCACCCATAATCAAATCCTTCACGCTAACATTTCGACTCAACAATTTTATTCTACAATTCTGAACAACGTACAATTGACTGCAACATGTTCGCTCACCTATTTGTCGCCGTTGCCAGGAACAGTATCCCGCGGCAGTCATCGCGCACCGCGCTGAGGTATTCTGTGGCCTGCAACATAGAGAGGATTGTTTGCCAATTAAACGACACAACGGGAGGGCTCAGGTAAAATCGGCGTGGCGATCGAGTGGACGCGTGAACGCGCCGTTTGACACGCTACCGCTGCGTCGGTTGCGGGGGCGGCTTAAAGAAGCGCCGGGAAAGCGGCACCACGGCCAGGCCGCCGCTCCGCAAACTTTGGCACGTGTTGCACCGGAAGTTTGTAGCGTTTAACGGCCCGATAAAATCTCAATTATAGTCCCTGGCGTGTCCTGCGAGCTGCCGGTAAAACCATGAACACCGCGGCCACGCCACGGGTCCGCAGGCGAACGTTATTATCGTGCGCTGGCAATTCACCGCTTCCCATTCCACTTTGCCGTTTCGGGTTCATTAAAAAATTAACTGTACACGAACAATACCTAACATTCCGTTCATGTTGTTTCTTTTGGAATTATTGCCTGAATTATCACCCTCCTCCCGCCTCTCACATCTCCTACCCGTTATTTACTATTTTGCAAGCTTGACAGTGCAAATACACTTTTTCTCTTCTTAAATCAAATTTAAATTAATTTATGTTGAAGAAATTTTTTAGCTCAAATTCTGTCAATTCTGTGAGCAGAGTACTGGATTCGATTGTTATATGTGATACTAAATCTTGAGAAAATTGATGTTAACACTACTTATAGGGAGCACTAAAAGTGACTATTTTACATCAGTTTGTAAAAATAACGAGATTGTCTATCCAAATTTTTATCTATTTTTTAAATAATATGGGAATTAATTTATCGATTAATTCGTCATGGATGCATCTTTACAAACTGAATAATCGTAAATTAAAAATATTTGAACGCGACCCGTAAACCTAGCGTTACATTTATGCTACAGAAATTATCCATTTATTACTCTGTATAAAGAATACTCGATTTAATTTTTATATGTATCTTACTAAATCTTGAGAAAATTTACGTTACATTTATGTAAAAGAAATTTTCCTCTTAATATTCTGTGTAAAGAGCACACGAGTATATTTATCTTTAAAAAATGTTTTTCTTAATTTGCTGTGTAATTAGTACTAGACTAAATTGTTAGATATATGTTAGTAAATCATGAGAATGCTGAGAGCAAGATACACAGATTAAATGCTCGGTTATGTGAATAAGTTTGTACAAACATCCCATCAAATTATACAAAATATATGTAGATCATTTTCAGAAATTTAGTATAGGAAAACTACAGTAAGGAGCAAAACTGAACACACACCATTTGAAACAGCATAACGTTTTTAAAATTGGTACAGATTACTTGTGTGTTCCTGAGAACTTGGAAGGATTAGTTTATTATTACAAGATGAGTAAAAAGAATTTTTGAAAAAATTGCAATTAGTCGGAACCGCGAAAAAATGAGTAAAAGTTGATTTTTACGATTTTTTTATTTGGGCCTGTATTGAAAATATAAACAATTTATCTTGTACGCTCAAATAAATTGTATGCATGCTGAAAATTTCATCGATTTCATCGTTAATTGGTTTATAACTAATAAATCAATTACCAATATCAATAAAATTTTCAGCATGAATATAATTTATTTGAGTGTACAACATACATTTTTTAAATTTTCTACTAATTGCAATCTAATTGAAATTTTTTCTTTCTTATAATAAATTAATCCTTCCAACTTCTCAAGAACACTCAAGTCATCTGTACTAATTTTAAAAAAGTTATGCTGTTTCAAATGGTGTGTGTCCAGCTTTGCTCCTTAACGTAAATGTAGACCTAAAAATCATTTTGCTGTATGTTCAGGCACGATTCAGTATATATACACATTTTGGTTACTATACTATAGTATACTATATTCTAAGGTGCTTGTTGTAAATATCATCGACTGATTTCTTTATAATCAGTATTCCATTATTCAGTAACAAATAGACTGCTGATTTAATGTATTTGCAGCAGAAATGAGTAGACGAAATTTAACACGTTAAACGCCACCTGATTAATCGAGATTTATTACAGTCACTGCTTGTTTAACTTTCTTATAATTCGTAGGTCTAAAAAAAATTTTGATTTACTTCGTCTGTCAGCCTACGAAATTACGTTGAAATCTAGTAAAAAAATTGGGTCAGTCACGTATGACTGACGTGGCAGTCAACGTGTTAAGTTAGTGAAAGGATTAACCCTTTGCGGACGGGAATTATGTTTAGCGTACTTATCGATGGTTCGAATATACAATTTTCCTTGAGAAATGAAATTGTGTACTGACAGCTACGCATAAGAATTAAATGAACGAGCAAGTGTTGTGTTTGGTAAAAATTTGTTTGATGTTTTTTGAGAGTAATAATTTTTTAAAATATGATTTTCAGTCACGAAGTAGCAATTTTACTTGGGCGACTGTCTACAGACATGCGTACGCAAAGAATTAAACCAGACCATCGATGTATTATTTTCATTTATCTCACCTTTTTCAGAAAGGCTAACGTGTCTACAAGAAGTACTGCTAAAAATATGTATAAAAAACAAATTGACAAATATTGCAGCGAACAGTACTAAACGTCATCGACTATAAAATTGTAAGAACGGTTCGCTCCGTCCGAGGGTTAATTGTAGCATCAGGATTGGCTGGGTAAACACGCGCTGTATAGCATTAGCCTAAAATCTGCCGCAAAGCCAGCTCGTTTCCGCGGAATTATTCATAGTTCCTTTCTAACGGGGCTTGGCGAGCTAACATCGGCCGACCGTAATTTATACCGAGCTAGAGGTGGGGGGGGGGGGGGGGGGGGGAGGAGGCTCGTTGACGCGGTATCGTTAGCAGGCCTGTAATTAACATTGCTCGAATCTCGACGCACTCTGTCGAAAATCCGTGCTCCTGTTATCCCCGTTGATAAAATCTCAATTAGGGATCGCGAACCGGCGCGGCGTGGAGCAGCGCGCAACGAACACTGGGATAGATACAAGGCGTTCGCGAATTGACATAGAAGCGACATAATCGTCGGGCAAATAGCTGCGTAAAACAAGAGAGGTGGTGGGAGAGAGCATGGATGGATGGAGGGGCAATTACCCGGGCGAGATGCATCGTTTAATGGCGCAGCCGTTGCAATTTTCCCGGGGACACGCGATGCACAATGGAACCAGAGAGGAGTTGGTATCTGCCGCCAGATTTAGGCCCTTACGCAAAGATAGGGCGCGACTATCCTGTGCTCCGGAGTTTGTTTTACTCTTCGAAACAATCTTCATTAGTTTCCATATATTCATTACATCTTACAAATAATCAAGAAATCTCTAATGTGACCAGCGGACTGCGGATCTCTACGAAAAATAAAAACTTTTCTAGTCAATTGCAGAGAAAAGACATTCTTTTGACAATTTGAGTAAATCTATAACAATTTAATATCATTCTCAAATACGTCCAACACTACGGTTCACATTTTTTACTCTATAATTATTGAAATTACAATGATGCTTCCGTTTGAGATAATTATATATGTTTCTCACTTCAAGCAGGTATTGTTATAAAACTTGCGAGGAATCTAAATAAATTCAGTCTTGTAATTTTTATAAAACAATGTATACCAGTATCTGGCCTGTTCATTTTTCTCGTAAATGCATAAAATCCGCAATATAACGACGAGTAATGGATATGATATTAAAATGAAGTTACAATTGATTAATTGTGAGAGCCACGAATTAACTCGTATACCTTCTAAATTCGATAAAAGGCTGGTACTCACGACTACAATTTTATTGCTTGAATAATTGGAGTTATGGCGGCTGAAAAGTGTGTGAGAGGAGGAAAAAGGAGATTGAAGCGTTTCGTCCTAGGCCCGCTAGAGGACTCGTCAGTAAGGCTATCTAGCGGACCCGTGCCTTGGACGAGGAATGTCGTAAGGACAGTTTAAGATGGTATATATACAAACAGAGGAAGATTCAGGTAGTAGCGGGAAAGGTGTTGTCGTAATGTCCCTCTGTTGACGAGCATAGGAAGTAGCCGCCACATTGCCCCCTTGCCAGTGGTCAACGATATCTGGACATACGCTGATCTCCGCCGGAGTCCAATGAGGTCACTGGTTGTGTGCTGTCAGTGTGCCCGCCAGTGATGCTGCCGAATTGACGAAGTTGAGTAGCTCCCTAAGCCGCTTGTAGGACTCATATAGTCGCACAAACAATGGATGAACGTCGCACAAATGTAGATACGAAATCGTCGCACAAATTTAGGTGCGGAAACGTTAAACCACATAATGCTGCGAAGATAACGTCAGAAGCGCATAGTAGGGAGAAGTCCTCGCTGTTGGTCGGGCAGTAGTTTAGGCAAGGCAGTGACAGAGTAGTCACCTTCCAGTCCTCCTGATGTTGTCCGTGGTTTGTTGATGTTGTCGTCTCCTCTGCTCAGAAGGTAGCGTTGTTGTTCGTTTGTCGGGGTCACCAATTATGGCGGCTGGAAAGTGTGTGAGAAGAGGAAAAAGGAGAAGGAAGCGTTTCGTCCTAGGCCCGCTAGAGGACTCGTCAGTAAGGCTATCTAGCGGACCCGTGCCTTAGACGCGGGATGTCGTAAGGACAGTTTAGGATGGTATATATACAAACAGGGAAAGATTCAGGTAGTAGCTGGAAAGGTGTTGTCGTAATGTCCCTCGGTTGACGAGCACAGGAAGTAGCCGCCATAGAGTAATAAAAACGACTGCACGATTAATTATCGATCTTTGTCACAGCGAATAACTCAGCACGAATAACAACGGCGCGTAGAATATTTATTCGTTGCTCAAGTCACTGAGAAGATAGAAATATTCGCAAGATTTCTCTCCAGAGCTGAGAAATCCTTGTGAGAACAAGGATCCGCAAAAATCATTTTTGAAAGCTACCTACGCGCCCAGCCTTTATTCGGGGTACCGGCAGTGGTTCAGCGAGTTGCAGAATGCTGTCGGAGCTCATAATCGTTCTTTTGTTTTTGCGCCCGCTCGCGAAGGAACTTCGTATTCACGCGTCGTTTGCGTCGGGCCAGTTCGTCGTTGAATTATCGCCGGAAATCCGCGCGTGGAAGTAATTACTCTCTCCTTCGAGTTGAACCGCGCGGGCCACAGACGATCAATCACGGGCTTGCTTATCATAATTAATTGCGGTGTCAGGGAATGGGCCGCGGAACTCGAAAATCCGCAATACGCTACGCTCCGATTCGAATCGCGCCTCGTTGACCGTGACACGCGCGTTCTCGCCGACTCCCATTTATTTCGCTCTACGATCCTGGCGTCTTGACAAAATTTGTTTAACAACCTTACAGAACGACTCTTGGAACACAACTGTGAACGTAGTTACTGTTCATTTTGTTGCCGGTTATAGCATTTTTTAAACCAATTAACTAAGAAATCCGACAAAACAAGGCCGTATCTTTTGTGTTTTGCTATAAGTAAATTAATGTTTAGATCTAAAAAAAAAATGTGGATAGTGTACCCGAAACCTTCCAGATTCAGATAAAAAAATAACAAATTTATGTGATTATTCGTTTTCGAGATATGAATTCAGAAGTACACCGTGGGTTTCAGGAAAAGGATCAGAAAATTCACTATTTTGTTTAATTCTTTTTATAACTTTTTAACACTAGATTTACCAGACCAGTCAAAATGACTGGTTTCGCAATTTCAATTCAAAATTCCTACTGCATGTAACATTTTCTTTCCGAAATGATATAACTTTTGTAGCCATAACTAAAGAATCAGTTTTATGAACTTTATATTATTTTATATGTATTCGTAACAAATATATTTTTTGTTATTGACACTTATACCAGTACCAGTCAAAATGACTGGTGCATGTTTCTATGTGATGAAATGACATTGGGGCAGCTACAACAATTGATAAGTACTGCACCGTTTTTTCGGGACAGAATATATGATTCCGGGAAAATCATGATTCTGATGCAGTACGCTAGCGGCCCTTGGAATTGTATATTTTTTCAGGGTTTTCATAAGGTTCGCACATAAGGGTCCCGGACACTTGGCTATCTGTAAGTGCGAACTCAATACTCGGGATTTCTGAGTGTATTGGCCGTGCTCGGTCGACTCGCTTTTGGAAACAATTAAGCTTTTGATTAATTGATGTCTATAAATCTATTTTTGTATTACAAATTAATATTATTCAACTTTTTTTGTCATTTTTTAAAAGTAAATAAAGACTGGAGACACGACTAAGCACTTTTTCTAAAGACCAGTCATTCTGACTGGTCTTGGTAGAAATGGGTATACTTAAATAGCCGGTAAATCTAGTCTTAACGAACAAATTTGATACCAGCGAAGTGATGACATAAACTCACCTTCATTTTGTATGAACTATATTGCAGTCAATTGTTATTAGAATTCCTGATGCGAGGATAGCATAAATAGAGATAGACGAGTTTGGTTCGTTTCAGTAATAAGAAATATTAATCTGGGGTCTGAGAAGTATATTTATAATTTTCGAAATAACAAAATCGTTTGTTTAAACTGGAGAAAATTTGAGCAGTAGACTAGACATTCCTAATTAAAATAAAAAAGTATTCAATTTCATCGAACAATTACTTCCCTAAATAAAAATTCATAAATCCATCTCGCATTCATTCAAAATAAAGATAACAAACTTCAAGGATCTGTATTTAATAAACGAATTCGAAATCATCAAAATGATGGCATACGCATCTCCCGACTCTGACAGTAGTACATCAGTGGCGTATTACCCCATGGGCAACTTGGGCAAATGCCCGGGACTCCAAGCAAAAGGGGACCCCGAACACAAATCAAATATTTTGAATTTCTATGTAAAAGTTTTTCATGGATGAAGGAGAATTTATGTCACTTTTTATGCAATAATAAATATGTAGATGTTTTTACAATTGTTTTATTTTTTCCAACGTAAAAATTATTTAGTTGGGGTTAGGGGCCCCGAAATTCTACTTTGCCCAGGGGCCCCAAGTAGTCATAACGCGCCACTGTACATATAACACAGTGTACTACGATCACGACCGATTTGATTTTTCTTGTCAAACAAATTAAAAATCGTACCAATCGTTGAGCTTCTAACCAGTCTCATCCGATACTACTATAATTTGCGTTATTGCGTTCGTACCGAGATTCACGATGAATAATCGAGCAATCACCGGTAAAAGTAAAACGGGTGCCGGCAGTGTAATTGAAAAGAAAAATCCTGTTTGCGGGTCCGCCCAAACATAGACGGCAGATGTCCGCGCGCGGATCCAATTAATTCTAATCAAACACATCCTGCTCAAACTCGTTCCGGTTAATGACACAGACGTCGGTTAAATACTACGCAGCGGCGCGCTAATTTTAGCCTGTAACTCCATTTAGCCCTCTTATCAAAATTCCCTTTAACGGAACAAGTCTGACCGCGGCAGAACCGACTCGACTCGAGTCCGTGAGCTTCAATTTGCCCGGAACTTCAATTCCGTTGCCCGCAGTTTAGTATTCAGTCCAGTCGGACAGAATTTCGCGTGCCGTCGCGTCGGACCGAATCATCCTACGGGCCGTCTGTTTCTTCAATAAGTCACGGTGAACATCTTTGCTAAGCTCCAGCCTCCATACTAACGTCGGATTGCGAGCGTGTTCTCGCTTGAAATGATCCATTTCGCAAATATACCATAGCAAATACACCATAGCACCCCCTCCCTAAAATTAATGCCAGCTCCATTGTGCCCGGAATTAACGCGAGCTCTAAAGAAACCTGTTCCCGCGAAGATCTCGGGCTTTCACTCAGACCTTGCATCGGAGGATTCTCATTGTTGAGTCTTTCGGGTGTCTGCCTCTTGAAAGAAACACCGCGAGATGGTGCTTTTGCTGATGACAGACTGATCGTCATCGTCAGAGAATCATACATATATTTTGTAATTCTCTTCATATCAAAAAATGAGTACACGAAACACAAAATATAGGAGAAACTGCAGAAGCATTGAATATTAATGATACGCTATTCAATACAACCTATTAGGAATTGTTAGAAGCAGAATATTTCCTGTTTTGCAAATATTTTGTCTATTCAATCCAGTTATTTATTTACACGTTCACTACCTTGGCATCGATGCTTCTGCTGATGGCAGGCTGATCGCCATCTTCAGAGAATCAAACATATATTTTGTAATTCTCTTGATAGCAAAAAGAGGGACCTCTTTTTTCGAATTTTTTCAAAAAAAAACATTTGCAAAATGAATGGTGAAAAAACCATTTTTCCCAAATGGAAATATTTTCAGTAGATACTCTTGTGTGTTCACTATAAGTTCCTAAGAACTCATTTTCCACGGTATGTTAGTTCTAGTCTTATAATTTAATGAAAAAAATTTGACACTTTTCTTTGCACGTCTGTAAAACCAACACTTTCTAAGATTTCGAAAAATCCTTCGAGATTCGTTCATAAGTTACTAAAGACTGCAACATATTCATATTTGAACTATCCGAAATAGGACTCGAAAAATATTCTTCTCTTGTTTGTGCCTTGCTTTCGTCCGCGGCGTATCACCATCGCTCGACTATTGTCGCGCGCGGCCGTCTTTGCCAATACGCGTCTAGATCGCGCTCTGATAGGTCCGTGTTTTTCGTTAATAACTCCTTAACGAAGCCGAAACGGCCATCTTTGCACAGGAAAATGTCGTTTCAAATGGCCTCAGTGTGTATATTTTGTAATTCTCTTGATAGTAAAAAATGAGTACATGAAACACAAAAAGTATCAGAAACTGCAGAAGAATTTCATATCAATGGTACGCTATTTAATACATCCTATTAGAATTATTAGAAGCAGAAATCGATTTTTATACACCTCCTTCCTGTCGTAATCATTAATAGGTTCACTGTTGCGACACTCATGCGAGCTGCTCATTGGAGAACTTCACGTGCAATTATTTTGAAAACGACGCACTCTACGCAAAATTGGCTGCCACAAAAGTGTTACTTTTTCAATCAGCTATGTATTTCCACGTCTTTCGTGTTTTTTTTTTACATTTTAGCTGTCTTCATCGTTACATTTAATGAGACTTAAATGAGTCTTAAATGAGTAAAATAGAAATTTATTTCTGTGTTTGTTATTCTCTACACTAGCGAAACACATATTAACACTAACAGTACCGAATTTATTTCTATTTCGATCAATTTTTATAACAATATGTGCTTGAACCAAGAATTTTATTTAATAGTTTCTACTGGAAGCATCATTGCAATTTCAATAATCTCAAAATAAAAAACTTGAAACCGGTCATTCGACTTGTAATGTACGGTTAGTGCTCTACGACTAAAATAACGGTAATAACATTCGTAAATACAATTTCTTAAGTTTTTTCATAAAAAATTCTCCAACATGAACGTTTCTTTTGACCCTTCGATCGGCCATGCGGCCACTTCAGTATACTCCGCAAGGAGGCTGTACACTAGTTTTATTGTTTTTTAAGTCTGTTCTCCCAATCCGACCCCCATGTAACTTATGCAACTTATAGCCCAACAATGAAGCTTTACTCCTGATTTTTTTGAGAGGTGTCACTCGAGGGGTTGTTTACAAAAACCACCCCCCAAAAATTAATTCCTTTATTTCTACCGTTCATGATTGAGCTACAATTTTGGAAAAAAATATATTTAATAGAGTTTAAAGGTACGTACAATTTGCACTTTAAAGCATTCGAATATCTCAAGTAGTTTTTGAGAAAAAAAATATAAAGTTTAGGGTTGTTATCCCCATATCACCCTTACGGAAGGTGGTGGGGGTCTGAAATTACTCACAGTGGTTCTTCAAGCAAACAGCCTCATTTCGAAAGTTTAAACACTAAAATCGGTGCTGGGGCCGTTTTCCTATGCTTACCCTGCCAGACCCTTTCATAGTCATTGTTATTGAGAAGATAAATTTGATAAAGACCGCATTATTTTACGACACGTATTTGTTACAAAGAAAATGGACACATTCTTTAAAGATTTGATTACTTGATCGACCCATACAACAAGCATCGATCTTGGCATCACTGGTAACGAAGCTGCAGACAAAGCGGCAAAAACAGCTTGCAATCTACCATCCTGGGACGCCAACTGTAAAATCAGTCTTCTGGATGCAAAATCCTCTGCTCAAAATGCCATTATAGATCTTTGGAATAACAACTGGATTTACAGCACTCAAACCAAACTTCACAATATAAAATCTAATGTCTATGAAACTTTAAAAGATTCCGATTTTTCTAGGACAGACCAGGTCGCAATCACTCGCATTCGAACAGGACACTCAAGACATACCCATGACTTCCTTATAACCAAACAAAGCCCACCGGAGTGTAACACGTGTGGTGTGACCAACAGTATCCAACACATACTACTTGAATGTCCGAGCTTCTACTTGGAGAGATCCAGATTCTCTATTCAAAATGACCTCAAGTCGAATCTAAACGAAGATAACATCAAGAACGTCCTCCTCTTCTTTAAAACCATCGACATATATAAATTATTATAAGCATATTTTATTTTCTCCCATCCAAGTTCCAATATTAACTTTAAATAGTTGCAAATTATTATACATACTATTTGTACTTTAACAAATTGTAATTTGTAAACCATGTGGTCGCTAATGACCTTGCTGTTGATGCGACCACATTAAAATAAAATATTACTAACTACAACAAGCATCGACAAACTCTGGAAGGCAACGCATTGCCAAGCGTCTCCAAGGGCTCGTTTCCAACCCCGAATGACAAAAAACGGAATCATGGGATGGGAAGGAGGCAGTGTCGGGGGCGGGTACGTTCGTCGCCGAAGAAAGCTTCGTCATGGAAACGTATCGACGTGGACTGGCAGAAAGATAGAAATTAACGTGGACGTTTATTCGATCGTCAAAGCGGTCGAACGCTTTCGTTCCAGCCTGGCAACTTTTTGGTGAAAAACGATAGGGGATGCTGGAACTGGAGGGGAGTTCAGCGGTGGTTGAACAGCGGAAAAACGATCCCTCGGGATACTATCTGCCAATAAAACGCGTTAATAACGATAATCGGTTCGTTAAGGCGGGGTTTCGAGGGCGACGAGGGGAGGGGCGGGGGCGACGGCCGGGGGTGTCGGCGCATTATCTCTAATTTTTCCACGTTTCGTACTTATTGCGAATCGTCGACCATACCGGGCCAGATAACGCAGTTAACGATAATTACGAGCCCCGGTCTGGGTATACGTACCATCCGGTGTAATTATTCTTCGTGACATTTTTCCGTGACGTATGGAAATAGAACGGTTTCACTGGTTTTCGGTGTGTAATCCACCGACAAGGTATATTACGTCTTTGCAATATGTTATTTTTGGATCTTGAACTGAATTGTGCGAATTATTGTCTTTAACCTGGATGAAAATTCGAAAATGTACGTTTGGTGAAGGTTTTTAGAATTTCTGACAATTTGATTTTACAACGGACATTATTCTGTTGATGATAAAATTGCACTTCATTTTGTGTAGATTTGCAATTTTATTTGTATATACTTTACAGTTTCTTTTTTACAGAAAATGTGAATTAAATATGCTGACAGAAGCTAGTTTGGACTAGAGGAATCATTAAAGTTGGAAGAGAAAGGATTAGACTGCCGGATCTTAATGCAAAATAAAAATCTTGTGCAATATTTGCAAGAGATGAGAACCAGGTGCACATTTAATTGTTTCTTTAATCATTTTAACACGTATAAAATAGTGTATCGTTGTTTTGCAATTATTTTAATTTGCCTCCTGTTTTAAACTGCTCCAACATATTTTTGTCATAAATACATAAAATCCACGGTCTAGAAAGGATTGTGGAATTACTTGCGAAATTTTATATAATTACTCTAGTTGTAAGATACGTAAACACACAGAATTGATTGAATTTCGTAATAATTTCAATTTATTTTCCAGTTGAAAGATCGATAAAGTTTATTTTCCGATTGATCTTTGACTGTTCAGAATAATTAAAAACCACGCAGCAAAATTAATGTAAACGATGTTTAAATATACTCTTAATTTTCATGAGTTTATCCAAAGTACACCAAAATTCTGTGTTCAAATAAGTAGGACCAGATTGCGAACCACATTTCCCACTTATCTCTCTGGACTATCAGAGAAATTATGTAAATATGCTAATTTTTATTGGTAGCTAGAATAAATTCTGTTAACGATCCTTTGATGTTAATAAGGCTAACAGCCCATTGAATAATATTATGAACTGTAGACTCTTCATTTATTAATTGTATGCACATAATATATTTTCTTAAAAATGTTTGTGTACGCAAAAATAGATGTTCAGATTATTTATAAATCTGTAGATTTTCAGATGTAGAGAATATTTCTAAAATTTCTTCCACACGTCATGTATTAGGTCTTCCCATATGTTCATTCCATTTACCTCAATAAATTCAATTAATATTTGAAACAAACAAATATAATACAAATATAATAAAGACATTATACCGTCACTATATAATTTCTGTTTTTTTATTAAAATATAAAAACACACCGCGAAGAGTATTAACCTAGCCGGGTTTTATCAATTTTGAAAACTCAGAACTTAAAGTATTTTTCTTTAATTTCGTAAATGTAAAAGTTAGTCGTTATTTCTATCTTTGAGTTTTGTAAACATAGAAGGGCACTGAGGGAGTCGGTAAGTATTTTATAATCATGGTTTGTGTCCAAAAGAGCAATGTCAAGTGCCTCGATTAAAGCAATGCATTCAGCCGTGAATATAGAAGCAATAGATGGGATGCTTTTTTGCTTGATATATTTAAATCTTTACAAATGCATCCAGCTCCTACAGAGATAGAGCCTGGAATTTTACTACCATCAGTAAAAATTGTGTATGAATCACAGTTTGAAAGCCAGTTATTTAATATGGAGTTTGGATGGTTACATATTTTAAGATCATGACCAAGTTCAGTATTCATTGGGATCGAGCTATTGATAATATCATAATCTAGACTGTAAATATCATAATAGTTGCTAATTTTTAAATTTCTTTTTATGATAGAGATATCATCAATAGATTGATGTATGAGCCTTTTCCTCTTGCGTTTGAAATTTCTGGTCTTGGTATAATATTGATGTATCGCATTGTTGACCAAGGTGGACGTGTTTACATTAGAGAAATCGTTGATCGAGCTGGTATTTGAACGAGAACGTTTGCTGTTGCTTGCAAGAGGAGTTTTGAATGAATCGTTTTCTTCATTTAATATTTGTTTATCCTGATGAATTTCTTGAGAACGGTTGATATCATCACATATGTCATTCGCAGATTGATTGTAAGTAGTCACATCGTTACTGGATTTCTCCTCGAGGTGAACCATTGGAGTGGGGGAAGTACAATCTTCATGCTGAACGGTAAATGAAGGATCTTGATTGACAGAGCTACGATTTTTACAATGTTTGGCGAGATGACCTTCGTCTTTACAAATGAAATAAGTCAATTTTTCAGTTGAAACGTAGATCCAATATATCGTGTTTTCATAGTGTATTTGTATAGCATCTGGTAGTTTATTAATATCACCTGGCTCAATATACACTTGTCTTCTGAAGCTGAGAATATGACTGTACCCAGGATCAGACATTCCTGCTCGAATGAACGATATTTGAGATTTTCTAGATATGTTCAGTTCTGTTAATTTGTTTTCGATAACGTTATGCGGTATTATTGGACATACGTTAGACAATATTATACGTTTGGCCGGAGAAACAAGCGGGCGTATTTCGAAAGTGTGACTGCTTATATTTACACTTTTATGGGTACTGAGGAGAGTGTCAACAGTAGCTTGGCTGCTCAGATATAAACATACTCTGCCGCGAGAAATCCTGTATACGAAACGAATATTACTTGGGCCGATTAGTTTTCCGATGGCTACGGTGTATTCTTTGATCGTGATTCCTTCCATTGCATCGACCACGATGGCTTGATCTTTGTTCGGAAAATTAACATTTTGGGTAACTTGAGCATACGATACTTTCGATGTAGACATTGTTGTTTTTGCGCCAGTATGGTTTACAGAACGGTGAGAATGGGCATCTCCAATATTGGAGACACGCATTTATGCTGATACTCCTTCCACGGAAAACACTTCCGAACACAGAAAAACTGTGTTCGGAGGGAAGAAGAACACAAGAAGCACAGAAACTTATTCTAAACTAATATACTCAGTATGTTATCGAATGGTATCTTCGCTGGCACGAGCGTCAACAAGTACGTCCTACCGCTGTGACGACTCAAGCGGAACTCTCGAAACAGTAATTAATATCACAAAACTAAACTTCTTAGTTTTTGTTTTATTAAATATATTGCTTTGATTTTGTATAATTTTTATGATTGTGGAGTGGGCGCTGAACGTGTTAATGACTGAAGTTGCAAGCTAATAAAGTAATTGTCTGTATAACGAAAGATCGATGCACTCTTCCTGCAGTATTTACGACTTTGACATACACGATTCAGTTCTCGGAGTAGAATACTCTTATTGTTTCCGAAAATCTTGTTCAATCCGCAAAGGATTAAATGAGACTTACAGCGGGGATAATAGTGTTCCGGAGAACTATCCGAAGAATCTGCTCCCTCTGAGGAGGGTAGGCACGGATCGAGCACAGGATAGAACAGAATTCCTCGGCGAAAGACGAACGGGTCCTGAGCGAAATTGCAGTTCCCGAAGGAAAAAAAAATGTCTGGATCGTCGAACTTCCAGGGTGATCCGGAGATCGCGTGACTTATAAGGCGATCTCCGTGCCGCGGCCGAACAAAATTGAAAACGAACTATACCCGCCGCCGATTTCGTGGAACACCGACCGACCGACTCTGGGAATCACAAATTGCTTTCTCAACGTGTTTCCCTGTGTTCCCCGCTTATTGGAAAGCCGATTTTCGGCGCGCGTGCCACTGAATAGCCAATAAACTTCTTACTCCTGCCGCTGCCTTTATTAAAGTAACCGACCTGAAACCGGTATACTTTGTTCCCGGTTTCGCGGTCCCGTAGCTCCTAATTGAATCCTCGTCGACTTTAAGCGTCTACTTGAATTGTAACTCGTCTAACGATCAAACAAAATTTGTTGTCAGCGGTTGCCAGAATTATTTTTTATAATAGACACCCTTGGAATATTTGTAGCAAATTTTTGCATAATGTGTTTTGACTGTTACATACGTTGAACCCTTAATTCTAGAGCCCCATCGTCATTTTTACGAGTTACGAATTTTTGAATTCATGATCATTGAGTGAAGATGGGTTTACGAGGAATTACATTTTGTTGGAACATTGAACAAACAAAATATTTTTTAAAAAGCATGTAAAGGAACATCAACAACTAAAAACATTTTACGAAAGTCCAACCAAGTTTTTAGAAATGTCCTAGTTCCAATTTTGATACTTCATAGCCAATAAATAGCACCAATGGTTAAAAAAATATTGCCATAAAGAAGACTGAGAGTCAAATAAATATTAACAACGACCGTGCCACTGGTCTTCGCAATTGATACGTTGAGCAAACAAATTTTATTTTTAAAAGCATCGGAAGGCTTCTAATCAAACATCAACAACTAGAAACATTTTACGAAAGTCCAACAATGTTTTTAGAAAAGTCCTAGTTCCAATTTTTATACTTCATAGCCAATAAATAGCACCAATGGTTAAAAAAATACCATAAAGAATACTGAGTGTCAAATAAATATTAACAACGAACGTGCCAATGGTTTCCGCATTTGGTACGTAGAGCAGACGAGTTTTTTTTAAATAGCATAAAGAAGGCTTCTAATCAAACATCAATAACTAAAAACATTTTACGAAAGTCCAACAAAGTTTTTAGAAAAGACCTAGTTCTAATTTTGATACTATTTGAGATACAATTTGATATTATCATAAAGAAGACTGCGAGTCAAAGAAATATTAACAATGAACGTAAGAATAAAATCTGGTTTTGGAAGATTGCCCACTCCAAAAATGGGCGACCTGATCGTTCGTCGTTTGTGCTGTTTATAGCGATGGTTCGGCGGGTTTTCCATCGAGAAAGACTATAGCATACCGCAGACTATAGCATGGAGACACCTAGCGCGTAATATCCACTTAAGAAGTTTGCCGGTGCAAGTTTTCAATCTGCTTATAATGCAATTACCGGGATACATGAATTTCAAAGAGGGTAGACCGTGGGTCTTTGCGTGTGCACGAGCTCTTGTTTTCCATAGAATTGCATAAGAAATCAGGATCAGAGATTCGTTGTCAATCTGTACCGTTCGCTTTTTGGAAAGCAGATTTTCAGAAAGTTTGTCCGAAGGGTCCGGGATTCTTCTTGTTCTTCAACCGTGATCATTACACGGATCGAAGTAACAGCCAATTCTCGCAAAAGCTACGCCCACAAATTTCCCGGACGACCTCATCTTTCTGCGAGACGATTTTGTCACTGTAGAGAAATTAGATTGTCGCATGAAACATTTCTTCTTCGGCTAATTTTGGGTTTGGATCGTTAATTTCGCGTCCAAGAGCCTCAAATTGATATTTTTGCGTTATGCATTCATAGGTGTGACTCTCTGTGCAATGTTTCTGTAAGATATTGTACATGAGTCTTCACACTGTATAGACGTATTTAAATGTACCGCGTGATCGGTAGTCCGGGGATAGGTGCGCGCGCATGTAGCCGTGCTGAGACGCGTGTGGGCCCCGCTCTCGCCCACTCTCTCTCGACCAAGCGACGAAGATATACAAGCGATGCTGTGTTTAGGAGCGCGTTAAGAAAATTAAACGCGCACTCTTTGTAACGTACAACGTTTATTTTCGAACGAGATCGTTCGACGGTCACAATATGTACAAGCGTGAAACAGATCAAAACAACAAAATGTCACTAAACTGTATACAATGTAATTGATTTAAGCAATAAATGAAATGATATAAGAAAACTGAAATGAGGTGAGATGTGCGAATGAATTGTCTGTTAAAGAAAGAACCGTGAATGGTTTGCGCGGATCGCGACTTGAGAAACATGAGTAATTCGTGCCGATCAGAACGAGTGTTCGGAGAATTCTGTTTGATTCTCGGAATCCAACGGTCGACGTACTCGCTGCCGTGCAACACGATGACTCATCGCGCGTGACGTCAGATTCACGCGCGACTTTAGCCGCCTGATTTCCCAATTTGTCAAGGAGATGGCTCGTCATGTGTCTATCGGCCGCGAGCCCGCCGATCCGCTGTGATCGCGAATGGTTCGTGTGCGCCGTGCGCAGGCGTCGCACAGGACCCCTCGTCCAATCCCAAACAGCTGTGCTTATATTTCTGTATTCTTATAACCTAGTTTATCACTTATCTATATATTCGTGTACATCTTAAATATATCCATACTCTAACAGTTTCTTTCCTGATTGACCTAACCACAATTCGATTAAAATGGCGGAGTTGGCAGTAGTGGACCTAACAGTTTTTTTACAAATATCTCGGAAACTAACATGTTTAGGGAAAAGTTGTTTAGGGCGATGACCTTGACAACAAGTCTTAAGAATGTTAAAATATGTGGTGAGCCCATTTTTCTAGATATTTACCTTTTCTTTGTATAACGTAATATAAAATTCTCACACGAAGAGCCTGTCAGCGAAATTTTATTGCGCCATGTTCTCGGTCGTTCGCGACCATTTACGATTTACCAAACACTGTTTGTGATGGACATCTTATCAAGCACGATACGAGTTGCGCAAAGCAATATACATGGTTGTGTATTAGGTGATGCCGGGGAAGGAATCGCAGATAACTTGAAAACCGTCCGGATCCCGTGATGCATGCGCGCATTCCATTGCGAAACAGCGCGAAAAATAGGAGTCAGAAATTGCTTTTCTGGCAGTATCGTGGCTCCATTTATTGGAAAAATTTTCGCCGCGTGTGTGTCTCCCAGCGAGACTCGATCGCCGAATAAAGAGCCTCCTCCCTTTCGATCTCGACATCGATCATTTATCTGTTGCCGATTCTTCCGTTTAATTGAACGTTTTTGCTAGCGCACATTATTTCCCTCGTCGAACCACTGTTTCGCAATGTCGAATCACGATCTCCACTATTTATAGCAATTTTCTAATTATGCTGTTACAGCAGTCGTAAAGAATTTAACTGACGCGATGTCTACAATTATTAAAATTAAATGAAACTTGCAGAAATGGTCCTAATGTAACCTGCCAGTTACAACGTTTTATGGAAAGTATGAAATCATTGAACTGAAAAACGTCACACTGGAAAAAATGCATAAAAATTTGATTGCATTAAATTGTGCAATAAGATCCTTGCAAATATCATCTATCAAAGAAGAGCTTCAGAAAATTCCAAAGCTAAACAGTTGTATAGAATAAATATTTTATGCTTTTCATTCCAATGTGCTATTCTTGCAAAATTGTTGATGTTTAAATTGTGATGATTTCGTTAAAAAAAATAATACAAGAATAAATCTTGAAACAGTTTAAACTTCGGAGCCTCTACTTTCACATTCCATCCTTAATTTTTATCTCAATTTGTTTATGACGGGTGGAAAACTGCAGACGCATTTTGTCTAAAAAATGATGTATATTAAAACGTCTGTCAAAACATTGGAAAAATTTTCTCGCAACTAAATATAATACAGTTCTAAAGATTGAAGCCTCCCTTTTACGACGAGACTTTTTTTAGGCCGAGTTATCAAATTTTTAATGAAAGGTGTACTGCCAACTTCATTATAGTATGGTCCCTCTGCTCTCGTCCAAACTTGGTCTTCGTTTTTGTTCCATAAAAGAGCCGAAAAAAATCGTTCGTCAATTTCTAAGATCTCATTACAAAGAAGAAGGTTCAATCTTCAAATCTTTGGTCGACTTATTCACGAAAAATGTTTCATAATGATTTTGCAGACGTTTGAACTTGTAACATTTTCGAGCAAAATCGTGACCTCAGTTTATCACCTGAAATGAAATGCAAAACTATTCTAGTTAAAAATGAATGACGGCATGCGAATGTGTAAGCTTCAAATTTTACAACAAGCCTAGATACATTGTTGGACTATTTTTGTTTGACGAAATTGTTACAGTTCAAGTATCAACCATTTTTCGAGAACTAAAAATTCTCACATACCTTTCCTTCTGTCATCTTGAATATTTTCCTCAAACATACTCTTCTCTATTTTTGTATAAAATTTGCGACTAATTATATATTCTTTGGATCAAATCAATTGCATGACAGATTATTTTTCGAAACGACTTTTTTAATATTTCTACAGACATTTGAACCAGGGGTATTTTCTAACAAACACTTCACACTAGAGAACTCGAATAAAAATGGTATTGCATTTAACAACACGAACGCAATAAATCGCACGATATCACACAATAAATTCTCTGTAAATTATTGTGTCTTATTCCAGTTCTCACACTAGAGAACTTGAATGAAAGTGGTATTGCATTCAACAACACGAACGCAATAAATCGCACGATGTCGCACAATAAATTCTCTGTAAATTATATTTTGTAAATGAGAGCTCAAAAATATTCTAAAACTGAAAAAGTGATATATAATTAATATTCTATGCCTGTTATTAGACCGCTATTCGCTCGCCACATTTTCAAGCAAGCCGTAATCGTTCGTTGTACTAATTAAACGATTCGAAATGAGCAGCGGTGTAATCGGCGGGTCGGCGGGAAGAAGATCCCGAGTCTCGAAAGACAGTGTCCCCGGGTAACGTTTTTACCCGTGGAACGGGCGAAGCAAACGGAACGGGGTAGCCCGGCATTCGTAATAGCACTTCGTCCTGATTAAAATGTGCGGAACAGAGCTGAGCGCCGCTCCGCCAATTGGACGGCTGTTGTTTCGCATTGTTTAACGAGCACTCGGCTGCTGCCAGCCACTCCGCTCCCGGAGCTGCTTCTCGCAAAAATTAGCTTCGAAATCTGTTAAGGCAGCCGTGTACCGGTTCTGTTACACGCGCGCGTCTACCTTGGCAATTCGAACCGGAATGACAGAAATATGAAAATCTGTTGCGTGATCTTTGCGAAAGCTCCCGTGGAACTTCTTGTACAGGACGTATCTGTCATTTCGGAATTTCGCAGCAATTGTTACACGGATAGCAAACTCGGTCGGATTGGCAAAGGAAAAGTTTTTGTTGCGAATAAACCAGAGATAATGTCTTTTACACTTTATAATAGTATGGCGGCTGAAAAGTGTGTGAGAGGAGGAAAAAGGAGAAGAAGGCGTTTCGTTCTAGACCCGCTAGAGGACTCATCAGTAAGGCTATCTAGCGGATCCATGCCTTAGACGCGGGATGTCGTAAGGACAGTTTAGGACGGTATATATACAAACAGGACGTAGGACTCATATAGTCGCACAAACAATGGATGAACGTCGCACAAATGTAGATACGAAATCGTCGCACAAATTTAGGTGCGGAAACGTTAAACCATATAATGCTGCGAAGATAACGTCAGAAGCACATAGTAGGGAGAAGTCCTCGCTGTTGGTCGGGCAGTAGTTTAGGCAAGGCAGTGACAGAGTAGTCACCTCTTCCAGTCCTCCTGATGTTGTCCGTGGTTTGTTGATGTTGTCGTCTCCTCTGCTCAGAAGGTAGCGTTGTTGTTCGTTTGTCGGGGTCACCAATTATGGCGGCTGGAAAGTGTGTGAGAAGAGGAAAAAGGAGAAGGAAGCGTTTCGTCCTAGGCCCGCTAGAGGACTCGTCAGTAAGGCTATCTAGCGGATCCATGCCTTAGACGCGGGATGTCGTAAGGACAGTTTAGGACGGTATATATACAAACAGAGGAAGATTCAGGTAGTAGCGGGAAAGGTGTTGTCGTAATGTCCCTCTGTTGACGAGCATAGGAAGTAGCCGCCACAATAGGTTTATTAATTTGCACTTGTTTAACAGACTGGGTGTCTCTCAGCTAACTAGATCACCTCGAATAATTACTTAATTAGTTAACTGTTTCGACCTCTTTGGAAAATGCGTATCTAAATTGCGTCGAACAAATTTAGCGATGACGAGTATACTCGTCAAACACAGAGTATGTGTAATATGAAATAAGGTTGTAATAAAATGACTTTTATTTTTTTATTTCATTACTCAATTTTATCGCAAATTTGTCGCAAATTACAGTCCGATATTTATGTAAATGAACAGACCAAATGATAAAATATAAACAAAAATGTTCTTCAATTTGGATGATCCATACAAATCGAATACTGCACACGAGCTGTAAAAACCGCCGTCTCTTGAATACATGTAACAAGGAAACGAAAGGATCCTCACCCTACTAGAAAATAGTACGCTGTAGAATGTACACAAACTGACGATGTGGGCAGCGCGGAACTGTGAAGTTAAATAAATATTTCGACAACAAATATATTAATCGTTGATGTAGACCAATTTTTGAATTGTTGAAATATAGAACATGACACCAAGAAAGTTTGAAAAAGATGCGCTTTGTAGTTATTAAGAAAAAAATTCCTAAATATCACTGATTTTTGAGCGCTCTAAAGTGTCTTCCCCCCTTAAATAAATTGCTTTGATTTTCTGTAATTTTTGTGATCATTGAATGGGCGATCAACGTGTTAAATTGTTTCAGTGAGTTCATAATAACACAACAGTACTTTTGTTTCTTCCATTGTAACTCTTGCATTCGATCTGCTCATTTTTGTGATGAATTCATAAAATCCGCAGAGTACAAATTAGTATATTTATGCGACAGGTAACAAGCAACAGTTACACTAGCTGTCTCTATGGAGTGATCTAGCATGTTACTGAATTGTTTACACCTGCTATTTTCACTCGTTGCAGGGACTTTAGTGTCGATTCAACATCCCCTACTTTCGTTGAATTTTTCGAGACGGTGAATTAACGTTGACTATGAATTAACGGTGACGGTACTAATTAGCAAGTGGCGCGACACAGAAGGTTAGTGATTACTTTGGTTCATTGTCGAGCGGTGAACAGGAGCGGCCTGGTATCAAGGTATCGCTTTGTCCGAGCATATTATCGTACACGTGCTAGTAGGCGACCTCCCGCGCTATATCCAGAGTAATACGACATCGACGTTATCGGCATCGTAACTCGGTCGTATACATCGATACCCGGCCCCCGTACAGGATTGGATAGCGGCAATCCTGAATCGGTCGTGGTGTGGTGAGACAGCGGTTTGCTCATCTCCAGATTTGATCCCCGGTGTCCGCGTCGTCCCTACGGGGACGCGTCAAAGCTGTCGAACGTAGGTCGGCAAACACGCGGATTCGGACCGTCCACGCATTGTGGCTTGACGTTAGAACGCTTCAAAGCCGATACCCGACGACCAACCTCCTCTAGCACACACGCCTGTACGCGCTGGCGTCTCTGTAGGTGGGCATGGTCACTGTTTGAAAGATGCATAAATTCGCAAAGGTTCACGCAAAGGTCACACATCCAAACAGGGGAGCATCCTTCAATTTTTCGATTTTTTTTATTTTTTCGATTTTTGAAGAGAAAAAGTAGGTGTGCACGAAATTTTAACACCCGACCGGCGACTCTAAAACGCATCTAAAAATTGCCAGACTATTATTTAACACTATACCTACCACTCCGGGTCAAATGACTCGTTCCAGATTTTTTTAATTCACAATTTTTGAAGCATCTTGATAACTTAAATACTTGTGAATTGATAACTTAAATAATTGAAAACTGAAACTTAGTACATACCTATATTGCCCAAAAGCAGTCAAAATGACTGCATTGTGAAAGAATAACTAATGCGTAAAGAAATTTGTTTAAAATTAATTTTTAATATTTTTTATATTATTTACAGTTATATAGCAAGTTATTAGTAAATATTAACAAGAAAAAAAATTTACTTCGCTTGGAAAAAAAATAATTTATGCATTATTATTTGTACATTTTATGCAAATGAAAGTGGAAATCTTTTTATGTGTACATCTTCCGCAAACATACTTTTGACATTTTTCACATGTATTATTTGTTTTGTTGTTGTGGCAAAGTCGTACTTGACAAATTTTGCGTACTACTTTAGCTTATTGAGCAACTGCAACTTATCAAGTATACGCCCAAATCGACAATTTATCATGTTATCCTGTGACGATAATCGAAAAAAAATGAAAACTGTTATTTCAATACAGAGCCGAACTGGTCATATAAGAAATTTACTCAATTCATTAATAAGAGTCATTTGATTATTTAAAATTTTCCAAGCAGTCAAAATGACTGCTTTTGGGCAATATAGGTATAACACATTATATATATATATATATATATATATATATATATATATATATATATATATATATATATATGTATATATATATACCGGAAATGAAGGAGGGGGGAGGTAACTACAATTATTAATAAACGCATTTATATGTCATACAAAAAGTCACAAAATTCTAAGAAATTGTGTCATTATATACATAATTGTTTTTCTAATTGAAATTAAAAAGCAGTCAAAATGACTTCCTTGGGCAATCTAGTGTTAAAGTATACATTATAATAAAAATCGCACAAAATTTAAATAAATTCAATCGTGCCACTTTTATAATGCAACTAGTCAGGTTTAATGGTCGGTAAGTTTAGTGTTGAAACAACATTTACATCGCTAATTTTATATGTGAGGAATGGATAAAAATTGAAGTGTTCCAAGTACGAGTAATAGTAATAGGATGTGGATTTTTGTGCGAAATAGAACAATAGTTTGCAATAGTTTGTATCGATCGTAACGCGCAGGAGCTACGTAGGCATTATCTCAGCACAAAAAATTAGATGCAAATGATTAACCCTTGAAGCTGAAGTGGGGACTCTAAAATTGCCACACTACTATTTAAAATAATTTTTACATCGCCATCTATTTCTTAATGCTGAAATTAACTAGATTATATCGTACGGTGAGAACCTTGTTACGAAAGAACTAACATTGTCAAATCTTCATGCAAATTCTAAATTTTGTGGGTTATTTTATAAAATCCGGGACGAGGAACAAGTTCAATTTATCAACGAAAAAATTCTTTATGATAAGCATAGAGTAGAAATGCCTTTAATGTTTGTTACGATACCTGTTTTCTTGTATTTTAAAACTGCGAATATGCTATAAATGCATAAAGAGGCATGGTATAGTTACTAGTACACAGCGGATCTACATGCAAAATAAAACTGTTGTACTTGAATTGTGATAAACTGGAGCGAAATAGGAATTTATTTTCATTGTGAATATGTTTATTAAGTTGAAAATAAGACAACAGTAATTTCAAATTCTTCTAATATTTGTACTGTTTTAAACGACACTTACTCACTTTTCTTATAAATGCGTAACATCGACAGTCTACTAATTAGTAGACTGCGGATGTTTATGCAATTTGCAATTTTTGTAGACAAATTTTCTGAAAGTGGAATCAAATGAAATCTGATTTTCAGTGGTAGTAGCCATAGCAGGTGTGAACTAAATAAAAATCGTACTAAATTTTGTCAAATTTTATACTCTAGTATTTTTTGAAAATTTTCGGAACTCCATGAATGAATTAGGTCAAACTTGTGTGAGACACATAAAATTTGTGTGGTAATCCACCTTGTTGAAAAAAATAATCGAAATAGGAGGTGGATTGCTTTTTGCGAACATTTACCGAAAGAAATTGCAGTGGCGTTAGCAGGGGACGAAACCTTATTCGGAATTGCTGTGCCGTATCGCAGCAACGTGACGGTCGTTCGGAAATATCTATTCCGGCGAGCTACAAACGCATATAAGGAGCCCGTCGCGCTTACAGCCATCCAGCCAATAATACAGATTCCCTCTTACGATCCTATTCGCCCCTCGCGATGCGGAAGAATAACGCAAATTTGATGATAGCCGCATGCAAACGACCCCATTCACGTTCGCCGCCGCGTCGAGTCTCCTGCAGACGCCTTTTTCTGAGAAACTCGACTCGAGGACACTGCCACCAAGAAAATCGCTCTGCTACAGTCCCGGATACTCGTTAATTATAATGCACAACATCAATTCTGCGGTTTGGTAAATTGTAGACTATTCTTATACACTGGCGAGTGAAATTAGAACACGCTCGAACCTCGACGAAAAATTTAGCTACATGTACGAAAGTAATAATTCATAAATCGGTAACAAACGATCGTACACTAATGACTCTCAGCTCATTTTTAAGCGTGAAGCATATTCTGTGAAGAATGTACTATGGTATACAGGGTGCCCAACATAAATGGGAACATCTAAATATCTGTCATCTTTACAGTCCTATCAGAAAAAACTTCAGAGGACAAAGTGACACTATTACAGGGGGCAAATATAACGGTAAAGAAAAAAATTTTTATGTCGAAATTTCAAGGTCACCGATGTTTTTTTAAATGGAATAGTATATTTTTTTATGATAGCATGATAGACATTAAAAAATTGAATTTAGTGGATACCACTATTTTGACCTTCAAATGACCTTGAGCAAGAATAATCATGTTGGAGCGGATAAAATGTGGCAGTTTAAAACTTACGTGTTTCATCAAAGATTACGCATTGTTTACGTCGGATTGACCATTACAAATCACAATAAATGTTTGAAATATTTTTCATAGTAAACAGCGTATGTTTATGTCAGAGTATGTATCATTGAGAGCGTTAACAGAAGGTTAATCGGTTAGAATAAGTACGTTGTTCCTTTTGTATTATTCGAATTCGAAACGTCAAAGTGATAACAATGCGTTATACTGTACAGGAACGAATCGATAGGGTTTTCACTTATGGCGAAAGCCACCAATCTTTGAGGCAAGCAGTACATTTGCATTGTGAAAAATTTGTGAATCGTATTTGTCCTTTGTTACACGCATTTTCCGTTGTGGTAAAACAATTTAAAAATACCGGTAGTGTAAGTTCTAAAAATCGTAATAATTACTGCAGCATGTGCTTCAATTACGTCTCAGGAAATCAACAATGCCTACAGATCACTTAATGCAAGATTGCAATATTGCATAAATGAGGATGGTCAACATTTCGAACATTTATTATGATATGTAAAGGTCAACCCGCCGTAAACAACGCGTGATCTTTGATGAAACACGTAAGTTTTAAACTTCCACATTTTATCTGCTCCAACATGATTATTTTTGCTTAAGGTCATTTCAAGGTCAAAAAGGTGGTATCCACTAAATTCAGTTTTTATTGTCTATCATGCTATCTTAAAAAAAATATACAATTCCATTTGAAAAAACATCGGTGACCTTGAAATTTCATTAAAAAACACGACATACAAATTTTTTTCTTTACCATTATATTTGCCCTCTGCAATAGTGTCACTTTGTCCTCTGAAGTTTTCTGATAGGACTGTAAATATGACAGATATTTAGGTGTTCCCATTTATGTGGGACACCCTGTGTATAGTATATGTGCCCAAATGTGTTGGACGACCCAATAAATGTTGGTTTCCGTAGAGGTGACTTGTTTGTAATATTTGAATAATGTATGTACGTGTCTTCAGTTCACTCCATGTTCTAGTTCTTGTAATTTGTATCTATTCAATGTAAATATAGGATGAGTCACCTAACGTTTGCACCTCAAATATTCTTTGTTGTTTCTAATGATACGTAAAATGTGGTAAGGACAAAGTTGTATGATACAATGGGGTTGACACGATGCCAAAAAAAATTTTGTTTTTACCTCATTTTTTTAGAGATTCAAGGTCACCTTGACTTCTTTAAATGGAACCATCCTTTTTTAAACACCTACAATGATAGTCCCATTCATTACGAATTCAGTAACTATAATTGCTCAAGGTCATTGAAGATCGCGGACAGAGATAACGTATAAGATTTAACATCGATACATGCCTGTAAACGGGCTTTGAAGGAATGTTGAACTCTGTCCGTGACCTTGAACGACCTTGAGTAAGTATAGTCTTTGAATTCGTAATGAAAGGGACTATCATTGTACGTGTTTGAAAAAGGATGGTTCCATTTAAAAAAGTCAAGGTGACCTTGATATATCTAAAGAAATAACATAAAAACAAAATTTTTTTTGGCATCGCGTCAACCTCGTTGCACCATTCAACTTTGTCCTTACCATATTTTACGTATCTTTAGAAACAAAAAGAATATTTGAGGTGCAAACGTTAGGTGACTTAACCTGTATATTATATTTAATTATTCTAAATATTTGATTGTGCAAATATCTGCCACATATTCAAACAGAATCCATCTATCTTCAGTTTTCCCTCACAAGGATGCTTTCATGTTATGAAAATGAATGAAAAGCAAAGGTTTCTTTTTTTCGAAAATTTGTCAAATTCAACTAACTTTGTATACCTTGATTAATTTTTTTGAGAAATGAGACCAATTTAAAGAAAAAAGTCCTTTCTTTACAATGATCTCTGAAAACTGGATCTACTATACTTTTTCACCGATCTACCTGAAGTCTTCTCTCACAATGATGTTTCTGTTGCATGTAGAAGAATAAAAAACTGATGTGCTTCATTCTCAAAAATTTTCCAAATCCAACTAACTCTGTAGACGTTGAAATTTTTTTTCAAGGAATAAGACGAGCACAGATTTGGAGATGGCAATCTCCCCTTTACAAAGACCTTCCAAAACTTGATCTACGATTTTTTGTCGCCATTTTATAAAACTTTGAATGAACAGTGTGTGAGAAGTCACTCATTCTCTCCTGGTTAATATAAAGTCGAGCTCATTGTTAGCTCTGTTGAATAGCTCATTTTCTATTATGCAGAATATGTACTTTCCTCCAGTTAAAAATACATTTCATAAAAATTATCAGCAGAGGAATAAACGCGGAACAGTAACAATTCATTCTCGACTCAAGCACATCCTCAGTGGTCTTGTTATTCTTCCAGAAATTTCCGTCGCTATTTCAACAGGAAAATTCTTGAAATAGTTGCTCTTTTTGTGGAAAATTCGAGCACATTTGTCGCGGCGACGGTAAAAAATGCGAGATCCGTCGCGTCGCACACAAAACGTTTTCCGTCGAGCGGAATGGCTGCGGCGGTCCATCCGCTTGGACATTTTTCTTAATCGTCGCGCGAACTATTTAAATTTTGAGTATTTAAATGCCAGGCGGACGCAGCAGCGCCGCTCCCGCATTTGCAAGTTAAAGTTCGTCGGATTTAAATGTACAAAATAGTCGCGGGAAAAATGTGCCGCGGTATTTTATAAATCCGTGGCGTGGCGCCACGGCTCTGGTTTCGTTCTAACCCGTTCGCGTGTCGGCATATTTCCATGGAAATTTGTTGTCGCGCGTGCAACCGTAAGAACCGAACTTTATCCGATTTTTTCGCTTTTGCGGTTCTTTTTTGTTTGTTTGGTCGGCCGTGCGAACGGCTACTAAAAGCGCAAAAATATATATAAATCGTGGCCGGTTCGCGCCTTCTGTTTTGCAGCTCGCAGCGACTGGCGTGAACCGGTTGCCCCATTCATTCCGCTTCATTTTCTGCGCGCAAACTCGCGCGAGTGCGAAATCGCCGCGAAGAGAATCGAATGCTCGTATCATTCATTCCCGGCGAGTTACAAGCCGGCCCCAGGATTCGAACATGCTGCTGTTCGTCCGATAGAGAAAAATTGAGTACGAGAAATCCACATTTCAGTTTAATTGAAACTCCTTCCCAAAGTTTCAGAAATCCACGGCCAAGCTTAAAACGAAGCTTTACGACGCTGAGTATTTTCACTAATCTGTCTGTCGACGGCGCGAATGCTGCTCTGAGATATTTGTTTACCGGCCGAGATTGTCTCCGGAATATTGCTCGCAACCTGGGAGCTCCTGTGAGCGTTTTATGAGGCGAGCATCCGTGTCTGGCCATGTACGTCCATTTCCACTACGCGCGTTGCGTGAGCAATGGAATTACATTCCATTTTACCGATTATATAATGATAATATATTTTGGGGATGATATTGTAGAGTTTGTTTAGTTGTAAATTAAAGAGTCTTCTTGCGATATTTTTATTTCACTTTGTTTCTTAACTGCGAATAATATATTTAATTTTGAAGCAACTGATTCTGATGCCGATTTGTATAAATGATGTCATTTCATATCTTGCTGTTCCGTGTTCTAGCATTTTTTATAGCTATAAAAAAACATATACATTGAACTAAATCTTATAAAATCATTAATTTATACCCGTCTGACATTCTTGCAAATTGACAATATTTAAACTGTGATAATATCGTTAAAAAAATAGCACGAGAATAAACGTGGACTCATTTTAAAGCTTGAAGCCTCCACTTTCATGTAATGTCATTCATTTTTGTCTAAAAAATTTTTGCACGACATGGCGGGTAAAAACTGAGGACTTATTCCGTCCCGAAACTGCATCATATTGAACCATCTTTAAAAACATCGAAAAATATTTCTCATTATTGAATCCACTATAAATTTACACATTGAAGTCTCGTCTTTGCAACGACGCGTCAAAACTTGACCTACGATGTTTTTTGTCCGAGTTATCGAACTTTGAATGAATGATCTACTGCCAACTTCGCAATAATATCTGTGGTTGTCAGGAAGAACGCCGCATGTCACATACTTTCACTTTCGAGATAGTGCCGTTTAAAGATTTGATCACAAATGCTTTGACATGGGACATCGGTTAAATTGCATTATTCTTTTGAGCCTTTCGAATTTATTTTCATGACTTTTTTTTGGTAAATACGTAAATCCTATAGTATAAAGCTCAATTGATGTATAAACACAAATTGTTTGAAATTGTGACATGCGTCGTTTTTCTTGGCAACCACAGATATAAGGCACCGTGGAATCTTCACGCGACCAAACATGGACCTAATTTTTGATCCAAAAAACAACCAAAAATAAAAATTGTAAATAAATTTTTAAGATCCTGTTGGAAAGGGAAAGCTTCAATTTTCAATTTCGTGGCAGAATGGTTGTTCAACAATCTTTTTACCGTTGTACAGACCCTTAATCTTGTATCATTTGTTTAGCAGAAACGTGTCTTCAGTTTTTCACCTGTTATATCGTCCAAAAATATCGTAGGGAAAAATGAACAATGGACTGCAAAAATAGAGGCTTCAAGCTTCGAAATGAGTCCAGATTTATTGCTGTACCATTATTTTTTACGAAGTTATCAAAATTAAGCTGAAGTACTTTTTACGAACAAAACTTTGCAGCTCCCGTATGTAAAAATGTTTGTGCTCGGTTTCGGGCAATAAAATTAGGGGAACCACCGCACCGTCTATTCTCTGGGAAGCAGATCATCGAATTCGCGGCGCGTTTCCCAATTTCTGTATCCCCCGGTTCTCGAGGATCGTTTGGCCCGAGAAGACGAGCTGCATCCTCGAGTTTCTATCTAGAAATTCGGTTCCATCCGCGACGAGTGGCTCGTATCTGAACACGTACTCAGCGTTTCCACGCCAATATCCAGCCCGTCGTCGAAGCGACGGACGAGAAGACGAAAAATCTACCCCCTCATCTCCCCTGGGACAATCCCCTGTCGGATGTCCTCTCTCGCCGCCCGAAGTAGTAGTCTTCTCCTCTTTTCCAACACCCGCACCACAATTAATCTCGCCACGGGAGTAATGCCGGCAACGTTCTACCTGTTCACGGATACCGAACGCATATTTCACCTTCCGGCGTTTATTAAAATATCGTCGGAAGCGCTACGTTGCGAATATCAGACAAGACTCACGATCAATTTCCCTCACAACGACGGCCGATTAAAAAATGCCAGGGTCAGCTGATGCTGGAATATCCCTCGATCTCTATCGATATTAATTATACAGGGTGTCCCACATAAATGGGAACACCTAAATATCTGTCGTATTTACAGTCCTATCAGAAAACTTCAGAGGACAAAGTGACACTATTGCAGGGGGCAAATATAATGGTAAAGAAAAAAATTTTTTATGTCGTGTTTTTTAATGAAATTTCAAGGTCACCGATGTTTGATAGGACTGTAAATACGACAGATATTTAGGTGTTCCCATTTATGTGGGACACACTGTAGTTGATAGACTACGGATTTTATGCGTTTGGAGCGAAAATATATGTGACTATTATTTCAGACAGTGAAAAAGATTAAAAGAGTTTAAGAACATCAATGCATTGTTTGCGGCCAGCAATTTTTTGTTGCTCAGTTTCGTTGTTGAAATATTTGAATAAATGCGACGTACCTCCGACATAAAATATTGAAACAGTTTAGCTGAAGGTAGTCAATAGATCCCTGAATATTATGCAGAATGATTTCGATACGTAAGTGGATAAAATTAAATCGACTATCATTAAATAAGCTGCAGGATTGTGGACGTGACATATCTGTGATGTTGGTAGCGAATGTGTTAATAAAACCGTTAAAAAGAGAAATAAATTCCTGTTTGGTTCCTATGTCGTGCAAAGAACGCAAACAGTTTTTATTTTTCAGGAATATCCGCAGTCTTAACGCTTCAGCACACTGGTTAAAAAGTATCAATTTTTACGTTGACATTTCTTCTACGAACTCGCAGCTTTTGTTACACAATGCTGTTGTTGCTGTAGTGTGTAAAACCTCTACTAGTTGAAAACAAAAATTCATTGAGGAACACCAAGGTAATTAAAACAGCGCTTTTTGAGAGTAGTTCACAATTTTTTCATTTTTAAATATTTATTAGTTAGGAAGCTGTGGCTGACCGAAGAGAAATATCTCTTTTTAACAAGACCTCGACGATATTATCCACAACTTTGTAACTGGTAAATATTTCTTGATAAAAAAATGATGAGATGCTGTCTAAAGTAAGCCCTATGAAACACCAAATTATTTTTTGAATTAAGTCTTACAGTGTTTGAGAAAAAATTTCGCGAAGCTCACCCATCTTTATTCTCCTAAACCAAAACTGATTTATTCTAATATTTTAATAGAAATTAATCTCTTCATTCCAGATATTGTAACAAAATTTGAACAGCTTGATCCAAGCACCGTGCTTTAGATATTATGCTCATAAATAATTGTTTACCAACCACAAAACCGAGAATTTAAATTTTAATAATCCCCCACTTTCTATTGACCTTCTCAAATTATGAGGACGAGAAAAGAGAAAACTTGCAGAGTGAATTGCAAGAAGGTGCAAGAACGTGGGCTTCTCGAAACCGTCAAAAGACAGAGTGATCAAATCATACCCTATTAATCAAGATCCCGGAGACTGTGGAGGCGTGAACCGTTCTCGATCCCTCGATCCCCGTTTGATCCCGATTTTCATTCCCATTAATTTCTCTTAATAGCATCGTCTTGTAACAGTGAATGGAGTGTCAGTCGCATTGTTCCGCGCTAGCAGGGACAATACTTGTTAGGGGGGTCCATCTCGTTCGCCCCTGTTGCACATCGAGGGGCTGCGTGCGTCTTCGTGGACGCGTATCGAGGTGCATCCGGCGTGCATTTAACAGGTCAGGGGCACTGTTCGAAGACCATCCTTCTATCTTGTCGGAACGATTAATACAAAAGCGATGGAAGGGATTCTTAGTGAACGAGCAATCAAAGGATCGAAGATCGATGCTGCAGGAGAATAGGGCTTGATGGAAGGGAGCTCGCGAACGGAATTCTACGGCCGTCCCTAAACCCATCGGCGAAATTAAAGCACTGACAGGCGTCGTAACAAATGGTTTTATTACGGTGTACAGGCAGCAACCGGGCCGGATGTTACGGGTTAATATTCGCGGGGGTGTAAAGATAGAGATTGATCGTCGGGTAATGGGTCTACTTGAGAAATTGAACGACGAAGCTGTTACGAGCCTGTAGAACGCAGCATCTCCTGCGAAATTGCCCTGACGTATTACCGCCCCTTTAATTGATAAAATATTGCCCGCCTATCAAACGCAATCCACCCTCATTTTTCTCCCCTCACCCTCCATTAATACGTAATTAGTGTTCGACGACTGGTTCCATTCAAGCTCCTGTTGCTCGAACAGTAATTATCAATTTCTGATTGTTAGATTGTGTATTTTAAACGTTATTAACACTTTGACTGCGACACCTCGAACCCCATAAAAATCTCATAAAACCAGAGACATTTATTTAACCCTCTGTGAATAATTTTTATGAGAGTATTACTCTCGACAAATATCGAACAAATGTTTATGTAACACAACTCCTGCCCCTTCAATCAATTCATACACTTAACTCATCAGTAAACAATTTTGTTTCACAAGGAAAATTTATTCTATCCATTAAGAAGTTGGCTGAAAATAATTCCCAGCTGCTAAGGGTTAATGTATAGATTGCAGATCTTTATGCATTTATGACTTCTGAAAAATTAAAAAAAAAGACTAGAATATCAAATTCGACAGAATTTCGTACGATTTATATTTATTTTGTGTCTACAAAAGCTACTACCACCGAAAATAAGATTTTGATACCACTTTTCTGAAATTCGTCTTCAAAAATTGCAAATTATGTAAACATCCGCAGTCTATTAATGGAATAAAAATTGGAAAGTTTAAATGTATGGTATCGAGTAGTCTTTAAAAATTCATTGTATGCAGGTACAAATAACACAGGCCGTTAATGTGTTAATATTATGCAGATTTTTATGCTTTTATTCTGTGCCTCTTTTTACTGAAAGAAATTTTCTAATTCTTGGAAGAAATTTTTATTTTTGTTTCTATAATGGACTGCGGATATTTGTGAAAAATAATGATCGTTCGCATTAATTTTAACAGATGCGAGCCAAATATTAATTTTTTGTTTTAATTAATTTATTGATTTTAACGAGCTGGAGCTTTAATTCATTTAATTTGTCTATTGCTTTAAATTGCATCTTCTCATTGTTGCCATACATGCATACAATCCGTAGTCTAAGAATGAATTACAAAGGTAATAATGTTGCTAAAAATCTGCAGTCTGAATATTACTGTATGATTTTTTAACATTTTGTACTGGACAGAAATTATTTTATCTGAAATCCAACGAAGCCTTCTGAAAATATCAACAAATGTCAGAACATTATAAAGTGGGAAAGTTACTGAATATTGGTTTTACATCTCAATGCGAAAGTTATTGATAATTCGAAACGTTCGCATCTTTTTATTGTCTCTGGATTTAATAACGACCATTGAAATAAAAATATTCATTTTCAAGATCAATTCAATTTTTTTGGTCTCTTGTGCTGTTTATGATTTTTGTAATTTATTTAATACATCGAACTGAAAATGTTGTTTCGCATGATCTCCAGGATTATTTTTTAATTACTCCTGATATAATATCGGTCATTGACACGCGATCAAAAGGATTTCGAAAGAAGAGTGGATTTCGTTTCCAATAAAAATTGTAGAAGGATTATTTTCCGCGTGGTGGAACGTTATACGTTTGACATCGCATGGAACAACAAACGACAAAATATGTCGGATATTAAACGCGTAAATCTCCGATACCAATTAACGAGAAAATTAATTGCAACGTGTCAAAGGGAATTAAATAATAGCACAGTTTTCCGGAAGTTCGTTAAAAAAGTGTTCCGTCGCGTGGCAGGTGTTCGATGTAGTATTCTGAAAGAATGCCACGAAGATCGCGAGACCATATATCAATTCCCCGTAAATTAAACTCGCGGGACTTTCAGCGGATAGAGAATTAGAAGGGCGATGCATCAGTTCGGGAAACCAATTACACCGAATTAGAGAATTTTGCGATATCCCCGGCGGGGACCAGAAGAAGAGGGTGTGATCCTCGGATTAAGGTGATCCTAATTAAATTGCAGAACGTTCCGGTGTCTCAAGCAACGCGACCAATTATCTTGTCTGTTCTACGGAACATACCTCAACACGAAAGTTATCGCAATCATTTCTAATCAAAACTCCTAACTTTAATGCCCCGCGTATTCTCAGAAGAACAACAATTACACGTACCTTAAAATATTGAACGACACATCCTCTGATCCGGCGCTAAAAATTAGCACATGCGGTATAGAATATTAAATAAATTTATTCAATTGAAAGCTGCACTGTTTCAAAAAGGGACATGTGTATGTAATGAAAACTATTATAGAATTAAAGGCTCGACTGTGTTTTGGAGAACTCCGTCTTCTTAACATTTTTGAACTTTTTCTTATGTGATCCTGTAGATATCGATGAAGACATTCCAAAAATGTGTGCATGGTTGTTAGAAATTCACTGGTATGTAAGTTACACGCGTGTAAAGATGAGCAGTTTTAAGCGTTTTTGACAGGTTAGAGCGTCGCCATATTGGATATTCGTTGAGTGGTAGAGGTAGGTAGGTCTGTTCGGCGTATGCGCTAGATAGATCGTGAGTGTTCAGCGCATGTGTTAGATAGTATGATATATTTGCGGGATCGGATAAATAATAGTAAGCAATTTCAAGTGTTTTTCACAAATTACTTGTTAATAAGTTTATTGTTGATTTTGAAATGGCTAGTTCAAGTATTAGAAATTTTAACTTTAGAGACATGCCAAGTAGTAAAGAAGAAGCAATTACTTGGGCTCAGGATTGTGGATTGTTGCGGAAATTTAAAAAATATCGTAACTCATCCTTGCGAAATGAGAACTTATAACTATAATCATGGAATCGGTCGTTTTCGGTGTCCAGTAATTAAAATATACGGAATCACATACAGGATTTCAAAAAGAAAGTACAGTCCAAGATTGTTTTGGGTTAGGTCGTCGTGGGAGCGGAGAAGGCCGGCTCGACCATGGTATAATGTTTCGCATTTTGATTTAGTAAATGTGTTATTATGTATTACGTACGTATTTGTGCTGCCTTCTAACGGATCTGTTCGGAACTATTTAGCCCATTTTATGTGTATCACCTAAAATCGCAAATATATCAATATGGCGGCGCTTTAACCTGTCAAAAACGCTTAAAAGTGTTCAACTTCATACGCGTATAACTCGTTAACTAATGATTTCCGCACAATAATATTTTCATTTTCGGTGTTTTCTCGTCGAAATCTATAAGATTGCATAAAAAAAACTTGAAAAAAAAAGTTCTCCAAAATGCAGTTAAACCGAATTAAATATTGTTTCACTTTATTCTCATTGGCGCATCAAAGCAAACACACAGATCAACACTTGCACTATCAGCATTTATTTTAGCAACAGCCTCCATGGATAAAGTATTGAATTAAATGCAATGAACTCTTTTGTGAAATTTTAAAAAAGACGTAGGCAAAGAAAAAAATTCTCTGAGTATCCTGCTGTGTTGTAATTTTACATTGTGGCATGCAGAAAATTAGTTTGATTTTCTTTGCGTGATTCACAGAATTGTAGTAATCATATTTGCAACGTATTCAATTTAGTACGGTTGTTTAATAGTTCCACCTAATTAAACTTCTCTTGGTCAGCAATAGATTGGACAAACTTCAAACCTGCGTATAAACAAAATAAAAATATGAATGGATTAAAGAACATCTGAGAACTGCAGGGTTAATTCCATTGTCTTTAACTATCCATAGGATTAGTATAGTGGCAGATAAAAACATTCGCACACAGATAAAATTTAAAGCAACTTTTTGAAGCCTACACCTAAGTGGAGTGACATTTTATGATCCGTATTAAATTGAATAAGCTTCAAACCTACGTATGAACAAATTAAAAATGTAAATCATTAAGGAATACTAGAGGAACGCAAGATTAATTAATATTTCTGTAATCAAGGAGGTCGGAAGAAATTAGTAGAGTGGCAGATAAAACCACTCTCACACAGATAAAATTGAATGTAATTTTTTAATAGCTATACCTAATTGAAGGAAAGTTCTTAACCTACGTTTGAACAAAATAAAAATATTAAGGGATTACAAAATATTGGAGGTGCAACGCAGGGTAAATTGCAATTTCTTTGGTTCTGTCCATAAAACTGGAATCCCTTATGATCCAGAGTGGTTTAATCGTGGATTTCCGATGGGATTAGCCGAGCAATATAGCAGGAAAGATAGACAATATTTAATAGAGAATCATGCATGGGCGGCTGCCGAGTAATCTAGCGATTTAGTCGCGTCCGGTGTCGTAGCTGACCCAGTTCATCAGAAGCAACAACCGACACGTAAGCTCGTTATTTCGAAGTCATTGAACGGATCAAGGCGGATATAATCGTAGGTTGATTGATTCGATCCACCGCGCAATTATAGTGACCACTGGTGCGCCGCTAATATCTTATCGGAGGCTGGGACTATCCTTCCCAATCAGTCTCTCCGAGCTAAATTAATTAAACGGCATCGCATGATGATCGGTTTAGTAATCAGTAAATCAATGACGGTATCAATTAGCGGTGGTACTTGGTGTAGCCGATGAACACTGAACACTGTTGCGACAACATCGGTGTTACTTCGATCCCCAAAATAGTCAGCTTCAATTCCTGTCCCCTCTGTTCTCTACATTCTCTTCTTCATTTTTGTATTCTTTTTCAAACTATTTTCTTAATTCATTCCAAAATCAAGTTGGCTCTGTTATTCTGTGGGAGACATCATGTAGTTTTACTTGTACAAATTGTGTTTTTATACTTATATGTAAGAGAGGCTGTTCTTTTCAGTGTAAAGATTCACGGGGTAGTTTCATTCCATAATTTTTCATCTCTCTATTAATTGTAGCTTGCTTGTAGGAAATACTACACATACATCAGACGACAAGATGTGTTTACGGATTGTTTAAGGAAACAAAATTTTACATATAAAAAAATTGTTCATTTACCCTTATGGTTCAACCGGTAATAAATGTGTGACCCTTTACTCCAACAGTTAGTGCCATGTCTTACGAGATTAGTACGTGCCTCAATTTTTCAGAGAGTGTTACTCAAAATTGGCACAATAAAACGAGTAAATTGATTTTTCAAAACAACATAATGTTATATATTTAAGAAACTGTTGAATACGTGACTCAATTTAGCAGGGAGTATTACTTAAAACTCATACAGTAAGACGTGTATATTGATTTTTCAAAAGAACATAATGTCATATATTTAAAAAATTGTTGAAATTCCCATATTTTTGAAGCATTAAAAGCGTGTAACATTTCAATCCAAAAATTACTACCATGTCTTATTAAATTAAAATACGTGGCTCAATTTTGCAGGGAGTATTACTCAAAACTAATACACTAACACGCGTATAATGATTTTTCAAAAGAACGTAATATTATATATTTAAAAAATTGTTGAAATTCCCATATTTTTGAACCGTTTAAAGGCGTGTAGCCATTTAATCCTAAGAGCTGCTCGCTTCCGAAACTAAACAAGCTGCGAAAATGCACACGGATGCATACATACGCACACGTTTTCGACCGGGTTATCGCAAGCCTAACCGGGCCACGGGTAATAGATCCGATTGGATTTTAAAGCTCTGCGGGAGCAGAGCAGCAGTCATCGGCCGATTGTTACGAGGCGAAACAGTGTCGCGGAACAATAACTGCCGGGAATTAAAGTACCCGGCCGCGGATTTGCGCTCGGTCGCGTTTATCGATTTGACCCCTGTCCTAAAGCTCTGGGATTGCAAGGCGATGGTCCGCGATGCGATTGTTCTGGCCACGGGTTAACCCTTAGCGGGTGTCCGAAGCGAGATTGCGCATCGACGTAGTTTTGTTTCGACGCGGACGTTTTGCTCGCCTGCTGCTTATTTTGTAGACTTCATTCGTCCCTTGCAAATGTTTAAATTTTCCCTCGGCCAAGTTCTAATTGTTTTTTGGAATTTATCACCCACGAATGAAAATTTTCTAACAATTTTTTCAAATGACTAACAATTTTAATCGGGGGTATGAGTCTCCATATATTACAAGAAACGGCAGTCAAATAAAAATGTATTTCTACTCTCAATCATTTTTTTAATTATTTAAACACAACGTGTCGATATTTCGCCATTTTCCTGATGTTTTCACTGTTCGTGTTTCACGTTAATTCCTCGACGGCGAAGCCAGGGTCTATTTTGATCCGGGAGTATCAAAATCGTCATTAACAAGTTCAGCGCCATGTCACCCATATCTGGGTGACGGAATTATTCATACAGAATTGAAAATTAATTTTTACGTTGGTAGATTGAATGTACAAAATTTCCTTACGATCTGAGGAATAGAAGAGGTTTGAAACAGTAATTAATATCACAAAACTAAACTTCTTAATTTTTGTTTTATTAACTATATTGCTTTGATTTTGTGTAATTTTTATGATTGTGGAGTGGGCGCTGAACGTGTTAAATTTCTCAGTTTATAGTGATTAAATGAAACGGACAGCTGTCAAATTAGGTTCGATAAATAGATTCATATGTCTACTAGAACTACCAGCAAGAATATGTTTTAGAAAATTGATAAACGAAGCAGCGTAATTAATGCATAAAATCTGTAATCTGCTGATCGCTTTAAATTTGATTTAGAAAAGGATGAATGACAAGGATAAAATTTTGACGAGAAACAACTGAGATTCTGATTCCAGGAATCGGCATGGTTTCGAATGGAGTCTTCGTCGTCTTGATCAGGATTGACCTACATAGATGGGAAATTATGTGCCCCCTGGAGCGGACCCGAGTCAGTGTCCGGGCCGCAATACGTATTCGTCTAACGTCCGTGATCCTCGCTTGTCACCGTTTGATCTCGGTTACCCCTTGGTAATGCCCTCGTAACTTCTCCGGGCCGCAGTCATATTTCCTCGGGAACCGGGAACAACAAACGCAGCGTGGTCGGCCGCGTGGAAACTTGGCACGTCGTTAATCAACCGCAACCGAGAGCTAACCGGGATTAAAATCCTCCCAGCTCATTGCGATCAAACCGGTTCTCCGTCGCCGAATAGTAAAATCGAGCATACTTCTGCCAAAAATATTCTCTGAACTCTAATTCCCTAAAATCATGGATTCATCAATCCGTCGAATAATAAAATCTCTAAACCGCATTCAATTTAACACGGTTTCCTTCATACCTATACTGTAGTTGTGCACATTTAATTCTACAACCTCTAACAACTTTGTTATATATACAGATACAAACAAAATGTTTGGGGAGAATGTTGTCCTTTTGGTCATTGTCGTCATTGCAGCTGCCCTTGAGTGACCTTCAATGACCTTTAGAATAGGCCATCGCATTCGTTTTCAAACGCTCTATCAAAATGTGAGTGAAAACCATATCATCCCATTTAAAAAGACATTACTGTTTCTGAAATCTCGGAAAATATGACCTTGAGATGACCTCCATCCAGACACTTATCCCTCCCTCCAAATAGAAGACAATTTTTTCCGCAAACATGTGTTTGTGTGTTGCATGAATAAACTGAAGATTTTAAGTATTTATAATGAAAAATGAGTACCATGGGTGTATTTTAAAACAATAGAGAGATTAAAATGATTTAGAAGCACCAATGTATTATTTTCAACTTGCTAAAATGATTAAAGTAAGAAACAAATATCTTTCCGTCTCCTGTCTCTTGCAATGGGAGCAGACAATTTTTATTTTTCATAAAAATCCGCAGTCTCTAAATGAGACATCCTCTATGATTAAATCGATGCATGCAGGTGAATAAACTGCGGATCTGTGTGGAAAATAAAAATGTCTGCATCAATTGCAAGGAACAGTAACCATATTCTGTTCTTCTTTTACAATTTTAATAACTCCGAGAAAATATATAGACATTCTTAAATTCTTTGAACATTTCTATTGGTTTAAATTGCATTAACACGTTTTTATCATAAATGCATAAAATCCGCACTCTACTAATGTATTTTGTAACGATCGTTTAATATAAAATTTGTCATCAATGCATCACGTTAATTGTGTATGGTTCCATCCTTCATCCTCGCAACGTGATTAACATGTAATGTCTCGTTAATAATCATCATTTCAATGTTTTTGATTAAATTTGTTATACTTATTAATTGCGCCAATAATGGCAACGATCGTGTGGAACGAAACGCAGTACAGAACAATTCATTTAAATGCATACGATCCGTCACAAAAATTTTATTTTCAAAATGAAGCTGATGCCACCCCGTTTGAAGAGACAGTCTTGTAACAGCACAAACGCGTTCCAACGTGGATGCATTAATTTTAGAAATTCCCGGTCTCGTGTTCTCATGTTTTGTTTAAATTTCTGCTCTACGCTACTTCGAATCTGAAACGTTTATTGAAATCACGATTTAAATCTACTACAATTTTCACTGTAACAAAGAGGTGGATCTGGATAATAGCACTTTATCAATGTTAGTATTTATGGGTGGATCAATTATTTGGCTGTGGAAATTGGACAAATGAATTCCCGAGGCCATTCGAAGTAACTTTTTCCTTTGCAAAAATGTTCTCCGCCGATCCGTTAATGAGTTATTATCAAAATACACGGACCAATCAGAGGGCGGCTACAATGGGGGGATCCCGATTCTGCGATAGATCCCGCTGAGCGTAGTGTTGGCATTGGCCGAGCCGGAATCCGTCCATTGCAAGGCCCTCTCTGATTGGTCCGCGGTTTTCATTAATGACTCCTCAACAAAGCCGCGGAGAAGATATTCTCGAAGAAAAAGTTACTTTAAATGATCTCGACGATCGCCCCTTTCAAGGAAGTATAATACATTTTCGAGACACATTGTTAAACTATATCATTTTGTTGCAAATTCTTTAGTAAAATCGAGAGAATACGTTGGACCACATAGGGTTACGGAATAGTTCCAGATTCATATAACTTGCTCGTTATTTAACGTTTGTTAAAAACATCGATACAAATATCAGCAGTCGAGCTATAATTCCTCGAACGTCGTAAATAAAGTGGAATTTTGTTATCCGTACTAATGTTACCGATAAACCAGGAATGATATAAAACTGCGCAATCAGATTTCCCGGCGAACTTCCCGGGGTCCGATCCTAATCTTTGAAACCGTCGGATCAAATTAATTTCGCGAGAGTAACTAATACGCCTCGATCACGGTAAAATTTCCCCTGGTGCATACTTAATGAGCGATTCCGGGACTGTTTGGGAAAACGCGATCTCGTATAACACGTCTCCGTATCACGCGACGTCAATTATATTATCTACCAATTGCAGTGATTACACGTGCACGCCGGTCCCCTCTAATTATGCACTTTGCCGGTCGTCGGTGAAACCGTGGCTGCAGTTTACGCTGCGAAACGAATTGGTCATAACAAGTGTGTGCACTCGGCAGCGAGCCTAACTTATTCCCCTGCAATTTATCCTGGCCACGAATTGCTTCGGTAAATACCGGCCCAGTAATTACGATAAAAGATTACGGTAACAACCGCGGGACCGTATGAGGCCGCTCTCTCGAATACGCATTGATTTACAGCGACGATCGTTGTTTATTGCACGTCGGATCGTTTAATTCAGGACGGCGAAGTATGCGAGACGATTCACATCAAATTCGATAATTGAATGGCGTTTGCAAAATTTGTTGTTTCAAACCTTTGCACTTTTGTGTTGAGTCTGATTCGATGTCAGCTTTCTTTCTTTTATAATTTGAATATTATTTAAATTGAATCTGGTGCCGAGTTAACTCACCGTTTTTAAACTGCCAATTTAAGCATGTATTTTATAATGTGAATTTTCTTTTCACTTAGATAAGCACTGTACAGTAACCCCGCGATCTAAGTCCAGCGGAACATTGCGATCTATGTCCCATGGCCTACTCCTTCCACTGCGGGGTATCCCCGGAAGGGCCGTGAAGCTCGAGCTGCCTCGGTCGCCGAGCAGTGTAAACAGGCCGCGTAATCTGATCCTGGTCGTGTATATTGGTGTGAATTACTACTAATCCAATTACAAAACTTCTTTATTTTTATTATTTTTTCATGGAACATTCACCAACATATTCGTAGTATTTTTCTAATGAAAATGATACCAAATATGAACAATGGAAGTTTTTTATTGGTATTACATTGTACGGACACGCGAGCCTTTGAACTGTGCCGGCGGCCGCGACTCTTATCGTCTGTTTCTTTCCTATAAGCTGTCCTTCTTTACGTCCAAAACTTTCATCGTTTATTACACAAGTAAATATCATCGGAATTATATCATACTTGGTATTATTTTCATTAGAAAAATGCCACGAATATATTGGTAAAATTTCATTAAAAATAAGTAAAAAGTAAAGAAGTTTTATTATTGCACTAGTATTGTCTCACCGATACGTTATTTTTTGTTGCGCCTTCGGCCGCGCGGTCCGTATTTGCATGCTGTCTTTTCCACGTTCGGCGCGGTCGGCGCGGTCACAAAAGAATAGTGTCCCTTCACGATCTAAGTCCCGGCAGGGAACCGAAAAAGGACTTAGATCGCGGGAAAACTGTACATATTTTTGGATAGTCTCAATATAATTATTAGGTTGTTGCATATGAAACGTTCGATTTCAGAATATTAGTGTTATGAAGCTCATAAATGTGGTTCAATCAAGAAGCTTGTCATTCATTCACTGGCTAGGTTTCCTGCAATGGCGCTTACTTTAACTCCTTCCCGTGCCATTCAGTACGACGAAACTTGGGCCTAAGCGGTAAGCACCGACGCGCGCTAAACAGACCAGACTGATGCTTGTAAACAGTCGCAATACGAACTACAAACTATTGGTGTGTATTTTTCTTTTTGCCAAATCCATGATTGTTGTGTCGTACTTTCCTCTTCACTACTCTCATCTATAATCATACGCCTTATGTGCTTTACGTATCTTGCATTTTGAAGGGGTTTCTTAAATTTCAATAATTGAACTGCTTCGTAACAGCAACGATAAGAATTGTGACTAACTGTCATGGGGTACTGATAGGAACTAACATTCAGTCACAATCGTAACGGTCAAAAAATCTGTCCACGAGCTCGGCTTGTTATGTTTACGTTTGGCCCAAGTATCTGTTCGCGAGTCTGACTCGCGATATTCGTGTTTGGGCCAAAATCTTCATCGCGAGTCTGACTCGCTAAAGTACGGGAAGGGGTTAATCAATGAGTTTTAATCAGAAGAGAGTAATGCTTGATTAACGTCACTGCTAGAAATCAGATGTTCCTCATGCAACAATCTAATACTAATAGTAGTACTGGTTGTTCAAAACTGCTACTAATTGAAGCACTGTGTCTTGAACTACGGTTTAAAACAAGACATTTCAAACGATAGGGAGTTATTTAAACAAAATTGAGAAAACTAGGAATGGAAGGATATGAAAGTAAATAAAAATCCTACAATATTGCTAAAAGTAAAGTTAAGTCGTTAGAGAAAACGTTGTATTACACACTTGCTTCAATTACCCACAAATGCGGACTATAACTGAAACTTAGCTAGGGTATGATTAACCAAAAAGGGGAATCAATGGGTTAATCGACTGCATTGAGCCCTCGGTGGATGATCGCTGAATCATTCGCTTTATAACGGCGGTTATTAAGAGCGGTGTCAACAATTTCAAGGTCCATTGTGCCGCAAGACTATTCGAGAATTGAGAAAACGCGGCGACGTGTGTATTAAGGGCCTGTGTGTACCGCGGTGAGAAATCGTTCGCGAGATATTCGCCATAGACGACGACTACTACTACTGGGAGATAGAGATAGAGGGAGAGTGAGATAAAGGGAGGGAGAGAGAGAGAGAGAGAGAGAGAGGGCTCGTTGCCGTGAAAATAGGCCGCGCGACAAATCGCCGTCGTTTCACGCCGAACGCCGTTTCACTGCCCTCTGCCAGGGAGAAGGACGTTCTTTGTCTATCCGTGTCTCTCTCCATTGCCGGATCCGGTCGTGGAAACGCGCCAGAAAGTTTTGCGGGAAACTCGGCAAGTTCCCATCGACGTCTCTCCGGCCAGCCAACTTCGCTAGACGCCTCACGGTATGTTGCTCGCTCGAACAATTGTCCAGAAGTAAAGTTCTTACTCACCCTGATTCTTCTGTGACTCCTGCCTCTGGGTGACCTTCGCGTTGCCCGGGGATGAATGGAACATTGGAGGGGCTGATTAGGCTCGCTACATCTCGACGCTGCTCGCTCTGGAACATGGACAGCCGACGTTATACGATTTTTAAGGGTAACGGTGTCATATTATCACGATTGCATCAAATTTTCGTTTTCGGATAGCTAGGTGCGTTTTTTCATTTAATCGTGACTAGCACGGGTGACCGGAGAGTTTACTGGGCCATGTGAATGTAGGTGAAGAAAATGTTATATTTATTTTAGTCATTCTTTCATGAATCGTGAGGATTTTAATGAAGAAGCGAAGTCCTTAGTGCAAATTGTAGAATTTTATTGACAAATTCGTAAAATTATAAAGGTGACAGCAAATGTTCTAAAAGTACCTATTTTTAGAGATTGAAAATAGTCCGTGGTTAGAGATATTTCTTCCAGGTGGATAAATTTTTATCAAGATATAATTATATACAGTTTCATGTTCACGCTTGTGTCTGTATACCCTGTACATTTCATTGAAAAATTCGGAAAATTAAAGACGTGGTACCAAGTTTTATAAGACTACCTATTTTTAGATGTTCAATACAATCTACTATTCGAGATTATTCTTTTGGTTGGATAATTATTTTATTGAAAAAGTGTTATATACACCTTAAACTGCATAATTTTGTCTGTATACTCTGTACATTTCATTGAGAAATTCGGAAAATTAATGACGAGGCAGCAAGTTTTATAAAAGAACCTGTGTTTCTAGTCATTATCATCTGTCTAAATCGTGGAGAAAGTAGGGTTAATTTTGATTATTTTTGTAGCAGAAAGGTACGTTTCATTCAAAAATCATTATACACATACCAAACTATACATTTTCATTCATAAATCCTGTAAATTTTATGGAGAAGTTCGGTAAAATAAAAATGTTGCAGCGGGTTCTTTAAAACACACCTTCTAAAACTATTCAAATTTTGAATGATTCTTATGAGGTAGAAAGTGAAGGTCCTTTTTATGTCACACACTGTATCTGTTCGTCAGAAAAGAATTGTTCACACGTATTTTGTAAACACTATAAACCGTTCACACAACGGTAAACTTCATTCATCAGCTCCGCACAAAACACCCCCTCTCAACGTTTCAAAACACCATTGTTCATCGTTTCACGAGACAAACACGCCTCGGTAGCAGGGGAGAGAACATCTAAATATTTGTGTTATCACAAATTAATTGCAGGAATGTTTGGCCAACGCATTATCGACAATAACATCGTCGCTACTGTACTGCAATAATTATATTAGTGGCAACATAACGTGCCGGTTAGCATTACACGATTTAACGGGTATGTGTAAAGTAAAAATATTGAAAGAAAACAATTCATCGAATAAATACGTTAACATTTAAAATTCGATTTTCCTATGATCATAGAATAACTAGACTGCGGATTGTATGCTTTCATAAGAAAAACGAGTGGATTGAATTCGAAATAGTAAAAGCGTTCATAGAATTTAAAAGTATTGAACTGGTTTCAACAGAATGTAGTTTTTGTGTCTTGCGTGGAGACTATATATTGGAAATGTGGTTTTACGTTTTGTGTAAGCTCCGCATAAGGAGTTGCGTTTGCGATACGGAACTTTATGGTTCGTCTTTTGTTACGACAAAAGACTAGCGCGGCGGTCTAGCGTTCCGCGCGCGGCAGCGTCGCTGCCCACTTGGTCTTCGCACGCGTTACCGGTCACATGTATCAGTCCTACTGTTCGTACGGAGCGAATCTCGAGCTCGACGCGCGTTTGACTCGTGCCCGCTTGAGGTTGTAAATCTCAAGCCCAATCGTATGGACGCGTCGATCCCGAAATCACCGTTTGTGTTACCTGCCAAATTAATATTGGGTAACTAGTTCAATGATTAGTGCTACGTGTTAATTCGTGAGATCAGCGTTTCATCCCAGGCCTGCTAGAGGATTCGTCGGTAAGGCTAATCTAGCAGGCCCTGCCTTAGACGCGTGCGGATCCGATCACGATGATCCGTATTGTTCCTTGCCTTGTCTTGATACGTGCAAGGAAGTAACTGTTTGATTCGAACTGTTAGATCGCGGCTGTTCGATCGCGACTGACTAGTTGTGACTAGCTGACCGTCGCGGTTTTCGGGAGGACCCTTCGTAGTATCGTGAAGGCGATCCTCCATTTCTGGGTGTCAAGACGGTGACACCCATTGCTATGCTGAAGAAGTGCACTGATTGGTTCTGCCGAGTTATGCATTTCCCAATCAGTGCATTCTTGCGGACTTTTAGATCTGCCCTAAGCGAGCCTGCCCTGGGAAAGCGTGGGACCGTACGCGACTGCCTCCGAGGGCGAAGTCAGGTAACCCGAGAACTGTACTTCTCGGTCGGGAATGTCCTTCGTTGGTAATCGATTTACGACGCGTAATTCTCGAGGAGGCAAGAAAAAACTAGGAAGGTTCGGCAATGGCTCGACTGGTCGCCAAATGTGCATTGGTTTCCTAATCCTCGAGAGCGGCCTCAAGTCACGAAGACGTCATAAATAAATCCGAAATAAGGGCCTTATGTCTTGTTTTCTTGCGACGGAACACCTACTTTAAATTTGGCATTTTCAGCGATCCACCGGATCTTAGTTTAGCCTTTTACAATACTATGGATCTTGCTTATAAAGATCCGCAGTCTAGTTATTGACCAATCAACATTCCACTTTTCTTTCTACATGCAGAAATTCGATGCAATTCTTTTATTCAATTGTATTAACTTTTTTCAGTCGAAAATGTATGCAATCCTCTAAAATTAAGAATAATCACAACATCGTCAGATTCTACAAAATAAGCAGTAGTGGATTATATCACTCGATAGGATCAGTCCAGTTAATACACGACGGCACTTAATAATTGATATTTCCAATTTCAGCGACTGGATTCGTGTTACCTCGTGTTATAATTTCTGAAACACTCGTTAGGACATTTCTCTCTTCTTTCTACAGACAGAAGTTCTTCAATTCCTTTATCCTCTCTCATTTGTAAAGTATGCAATCCTCTAAAATTATGAATAATTGCAATATCATAAAATTCTACAAAATAAGCAGTAATGGATCAAAAATTATATCACTCGTTAAAACCGGTCCGGTTCATGCACAACGACACTTAATAATTAATATTTCCAATTTCAGCATTCGGAATAAATAAATTTCTTCGCATTCCCGACGAAGAAGGAAACATGGAGGCGCACCATTTTATTTTTTAGTCGCTACATAGTGACGTAGCTGTGAAATAAGCTTGGCACGGTAGTCTTGTCTCGCGGAATTGATTATCGTTGCACGGACCGACGAGCGTCGCGCGTATTTTCCGGGTGAATGGCGAGCCGGGACGCTCAACGTCGCGCCGCGACGTTTAATCGCGTAATTACAAGGGCGTCCGGCTGCGTTCGCAGGAATTTTGACGAGCGATCGATGACGCGAACTGCGCTCTGCTCGTCTTGCGACACGAATTGGTATCGCGTCGCTCGTTTCGCGAAAATTTCGCCGATGAAATGAAAAACGAGAGTCGCGAGCAAAACTTTGGCGCTCCGCTTGTAAATGATTCGCTCAGCCTTATTCGAAAAAGAGAGACGATCGATATCGCTGTTGATGATCAGCCGCATCGCCGATTATACGGGACTCTCATTTCCAGGATTCGATAAATTGCGGGGATCCCGGAGTCACGTCCGGATTATTGGATTTTACTAGGGAAAAGTACAGAAATTGCCTCGTAATACCTTATCATTTTTCTGGGGGTCGGTTTGACGCGATCTACGACGATCGTACCGATCGAATTATCGGAATTCCTTGACACGATTAATTCCGCCGCAGCCGATTTCGCTGAGTCCTGTGCCATGCTTTCAAAGGACGTCGGGAAATGTCGGCATAGTGTTGTTCTCGCGGGTTTTTCACAGTTATATGGGATTGGTGGTGTTGCTGCTATGACTTGCTATCGTGCTGGTCGATATTTCAGGTCGATATTTACACCGACCCCCGAATGTTACTAATGTACGTTAGCTTTTGAAAACGGCAAGTTTAAATTATTTCGACTTGACGCAATTTTTATCGCATTATTATGGTTGTATAAATTTTGTTTTATTGATGCAACGCTGCATGTTTTCAGTGAAATGTAGAAATTTCAGACTTTAGGCGATAAACAGTGTAGTGAAAGTGACTGATGTTTGTTGGCTTTTGATAATGACAAGTTTAAATTATTTGGAATTAACGCAATTTTTATTATAGAGTGTGATTGCTTCTAGTTTGTATTATTTATGTAATATTTCATTTTTCCAGTGAAATAAAGCGAATTTTTAGTTAAAATTGAGGAGCTGGATAATGAATCGGATTTTCTCATCTGTATTCCACATAATATGGAATTAATTTTTTTAAATGAAGTAAAATGTAGGTATCATTATTCAGAAATTCAGAATTATTTATCGACCCTCATTTAAATAAAAGAAAATATTTTTCTATCAAAAATAGAGTAGTAGGTAAAAGGATGTTTGAATCTGAGCTCTATACAAAAATATTTTCAAATGCAAAAAAATGTTACCCAACTTTCACGTGAATATTATAAAATATTTTTCCCGAAAACTGGGGCTTTAGATACGAAAAGCACCAACTGAAAGGAACGTCGTACAAAACACGAAAAATATTTTCCTATCGAGAATGTCGAGAAACATGCATACAAAATTTTGGCTGACTTTAAGGCGTTCCTTATGTAACGCATAAATAGATTTAATCTAGCACTGTGGCAAATATTTAAATAAATACGAAATTTATGAAGGCGGTTTAGCTACAAGTTAATTTGTTCATCTAACATGTTGCTAAACGGAACAGACAAGTTCAAACAGAACACTATTACGAACATAAGTTGACTGTTCATTTTATGCCCTAGTCGGTCATGCAGAACCATTGGAATACTCATGAATAGACTGCAGATTTCGGACATTTATAAAAAAATTGGTAAGTCGAATTTAAGAAAGCAGCAAGATTATAACAATTTCAGAATATCGAAGAATGATTTAGAATTATTGTCTTACTAATGTTGTTACAGAAATAATTAAATTTTTACCTCGCATTTATTTTCTGCAATTGACGTGGAAAATATTGATGTTGCATAAAAATCGATAGACTACTTATGACTACACTGCAACTCTTCATGCAAAATAAAATTGTTTGCATTAACCGCAAGACACCGAAACCAAATAAAAATTGATTTCTCTTGAATAATTTTGATAAATTATAAGCAACAGATATTCCAAAATTTTTTCAATCTTCCTATTTTAAATTGCATCGTCTCATATTTGTCATGAGCGCAAAAAAACTAGTCTACGTATGACTAAATTACGGATATTTACGCAAAATAAAAATTATTTGCGTCCATTGCAGGGCACATAAACCAAATAGAAATTGATTTCTCTGTTGAATAATTTGGCTAAATTAAAAGTAGTACATGAATATTCTCAACTCCTTGCACTATGATTTATTTTACGGTTACAGTGATTAGAACTTGATTGTCGTCCATCATTTCTTAGAACAAAAAGAAAATCTAAATTCATTATATGCTTGTAGATTCCCCAATGGCTATATATCAACAGCAACAAAATAAAATTTCCTTTCGCTCCAAAGGAAATTAATAATTTACATGTTTAGTAGATGTTGTTCGAAATTCTTATCACGAATCTGACTCGTTATTATAGTACAAGGGGTTAATTTCTTTATCATGAGTGTATAAAATCCACATACTACTTATAACTAAATTGCGGAACTGTATGCAAAATAAAAATTCTTTGCGTCCACTGCAAGGCATCGAAACCAAATAGAAATTGACTTCCCTGTTGAACAACTTTGATAAATTAGCAGTAGAATAACACGGCTATTCTTGAATTCTGTAATCTTTCTGTTTTAAATTACGCCCAATCATATTTATCATGAGTGCATAAAATCCACATTCTACTTATAACTAAATTGCGGGACTATATGCAAAATGAAAATTGTTTGCGTTCACTGCAAGGTATCGAAACCAAATAGAAATTGACTTCCCTGTTGAATAACGTTGATAAATTAGGAGTAGAGTAACACGGCTATTCTTGAATTCTGTAATCTTTCCGTTTTAAATTGCGCCCATTCATTATCGTCATAAATGCCTAAAGATCCACAGTCTGCTTGTAACAGCCGGCTGGATCGCGCTCATGCGTGACGGCTAGCTTGCGAAATCAGGGGTTCAGCAAGTTTGGCGAACATTATTGGTGAATTCGCGGAGCAACTTAATTGCGAGGGTGTCGTGCCGGCCGCAACATAATCGTCGACGAACGCGACACAGATCCGCGTCTCTAGGGTCGATGATTCGCAGGTGCGAGCGAGCGAGCGGATCCGCGGGTAATCCATTCGCAAATCCGCGTCATCCTGGATCGTTGATGCCGATGCCCGTGAGGCAAATACGTCGAACCTGTCGTTCCAGTGGAGTTCTGTAAGAGCAGCGTGTCGCGTGAATTAACGTTTACACGAAGATGACCGCGCACGACACGGGAATGGCGGGTATCGACATTGCAAATTCCGTGGCGAGCCGTCGAGCTCGATCGAGGCCAGATTGGGGAGGGGTGATGGCTCGTTTGAGCCGCACCAATCACCCTGATGAACCGAAACACGACAGGCCACGTGTGTGCCCCCGTACGGATCGGCCAAACACCGTCAACGGCATCGCCATCAACGTCCACGCAATGCCTTGAAAACTTTCTGGCCGATTGTGCCCCGGCTGTTGACGAACAACACCGCTAATTGCCGACAACCGCGACCCCGGGACCCTCGTTTGCGAATTTCCTGGGGCTCCTATTTTTTTTAAGCCTACCTGGCTCAATTATCCTCTTCGACTCTCTGTAGACGGTTGTTTGCGCAACGTGAGTCCGTTTGATTCGACTAATCCAGGCCACCGGAAATCACGTGTCCGAAAACGTATTTTAGTCTTCCGTTCGTTTATTCCCAGGTTGATCGATACATACAATCCGACCGCTCGCGGTTAATTGCTATGAATGTTTCAAAGATTTCCTCTTTTCGATGAAATCCTTGCTAATCGCGATCTGCGATTCCTTGGAGATTCTGTCGTGGAAAGGAAGAAGCGATGTGTTATTCTTTTTATGGAATTTCATTGAATTTGTTTTGTTGTATATATTTATGTTCTATTATGTGTGTATGTATTAAGGCGCTAGCATCTAGATTTAATTCTCGGTTTGAAACGGTCTATCGCGGTTAGTTTTCGGAGTATGACAAGATGGAAAAAGGAGAAGGAAGCGTTTCGTCCTAGGAGCGCTAGAGGACTCGTCAAGTAAGGCCAACTAGCGGACCCATGCCTTAGACGTGGGTTGTCGTAAGGACAGTTTAGGACGGTATATAAAGGGTATCCCACATAAATGGGAACACCTAAATATCTGTCGTATTTACAGTCCAATAAGAAAACTTCAGAGGACAAAGTGACACTATTGCAGGGGGTAAATATGATGGTGAAGAAAAACATTTTTTTACGATAGCATGATAGACAATAAATAACTGAATTTAGTGGATACCACCTTTCTGACCTTGAAGTGACCTTGAGCAAGAATAATCATGTTGGAGCGGATAAAATGAGAAAGTTTAAAATTTACGTGTTTCAGCAAAGATTACGCGTTGTTTACATCGGGTTGACCTTTACAAACCACAATAAATGTTTGAAATATTTTTCATAGTAAACAGCGTATGTTTATGTTAGAGTATGTATCATTGAGATCGTTAACAGTGGGTTAATCGGTTAGAATAAGTACGTTGTTCCTTCTGCATTATTCGAATTCGAAACGTGAAAGTGATAATGCGTTATACTGTACAGGAACGAATCGATATGGTTTTCACTTATGGCGAAAGCCACCAATCTTTGAGGCAAGTAGTACATTTGTATCGTGAAAAATTTGTGAATCGTATTTGTCCTTTGTTACACGCATTTTCCGTTGTGGTAAAACAATTTAAAAATACCGGTAGTGTAAGTTCTAAAAATCGTAATAATTACTGCAGCATGTGCTTCAATTACGTCTCAGGAAATCAACAATGCCTACAGATCACTTAATGCAAGATTGCAATATTGCATAAATGAGGATGGTCAACATTTCGAACATTTATTATGATATGTAAAGGTCAACCCGCCGTAAACAACGCGTAATCTTTGATGAAACACGTAAGTTTTAAACTTCCACATTTTATCCGCTCCAACATGATTATTCTTGCTCAAGGTCATTTCAAGGTCAAATGGGTGGTATCCACTAAATTCAGTTTTTTATTGTCTACCATGCTATCGTAAAAAAAAATACTACTCCATTTAAAAAAACATCGGTGACCTTGAAATTTCATTAAAAACCACGACATACAAAATTTTTTTCTTTACCATTATATTTGCCCCCTGCAATAGTGTCACTTTGTCCTCTGAAGTTTTCTTATTAGACTGTAAATACGACAGATATTTAGGTGTTTCCTTTTATGTGGGACACCCTGTATACAAACAGAGGATGATTCAGGTAGTAGCGGGAAAGGTGTTGTGGTACTGTCCCTCTGTTGACGAGCATAGGAACTAGCCGCCACAGGTTGTTTATGACTCCGGGGCGAAATTTCTTCCTTTTTTGTTGGAATACAACGATACCATGCGTCTTAGTATAAGTGCGTAGGCTTAAGGGGAGGTTTTTCCCAGAGACAGAGGGGCCCAGGCGAGGGCGTAAATTAGGACCGTCGTCAGTCCCGTCATAGCAGCTAGCCCGAGCGCATCTTGCAAAGTAGTAGTCTTTTCACATACGGTTATACAGCCCATCTATATTCGCAGTTTATCACATTATAAATTATCAATTTCATAAGGCAACACATGCCAGTTATTTTTAAAGCTCATTAGGGTTTGGTGTAGAAGAGACAAGTGAAATTACTTTCCATGTTTGTGTGTTCACATTTTTAATTTTATGGGGGTATCAGTGTGGGATTCTGTGGTTTCGTTTATGTTCAGGATGTCCTCATTTAGCGTTAGCTCTTAGGAGCGTAAATTTGCTTATGTAATTGTAGGTTTGCATTTGCATGATGAATGTGTATCTTTGAGGACTTGTCGGAGCATAGACCACCTTCACTCTGCTTATGTAATCACAGAGAGATCCTATTCCGCCTGTACTTTTGATCACATACTGTCCTAATCTACTTGTCTCATTCCACGTTATCTCCATCTACCTGCCGAAACATATACCGTCATAATTTACTTGTCTGATTACGTGCCATTGTAATCTGGCCATACACCAACTATGTCTATTCTTCAGTGCCATTTGAACATATCTGTTGGACCATAAACGGTCCTATTCTACTTGTCCCACCCAGAATGTGAGATTCACCTTACATGTCAGTTTAACTTGTTTGACCAAAGACTGCCGAAACTACTTACCCTCATGCAACTAAATTTTTGTATTACTTGTTATTCCTATATCATTCTGATTGTATATTTTTCATCATGAACAACCTTGATTGGCTTGTCTGGCCATCCAATACTACTTCCCTGACCTGAATCGATATGTTCAACTTATCTAACTTTGGCTATCCTAACGCCCTAGTTTGACTAGCGACATCCGCGTGAACTTCTCAGACTATTGCTATGTACAATCTCGTTGTTTGACCTAATCATACCTGTTCCACTAGTCTGTCTGTGGCTATATTAATGTTCTTATTTCACTAGGGATATCCTAGTCTTTTCTAATTATGGCTGTGTCGAATTTCGTTGTCTGATCTGATCCCTAGCTTTTCCACTGGGCTGAACATGGCTATTCCAATCGCCTTGTCTGACTGTGGCCGCCCTAATCCCCTTGTCTAGCTAAGACCGTCCTAATCTCTGTGTATGACTATGGCCGTCCTTGTGCCTGCATCTGACCACAGACCATTCTAGTTACATAGATCGTTTTTGTGACTCCAATCCGATAATAAATCCTTCGTACTTCATTTATGTGATTATTAAACGGCGGATTTTATGCATTTATTCTAAAATAGATTGTTCGAATACAAACCTGTGGAGACAATAGATGAATTGAATGATGTTTGTATATTATTCTTTATTTTTAGCATTATTAGAAGAGGAAAATCACGTTCGTGTTACTTCTGTTTCTTACAATTGACTGGGAGAACTTTTACTTTGCATTAGAATCCGTAGTTTAATAATTATACTCAGTGGCACATAAGAATGCTGGATGACCCTATACAAGGAAGAAGTTTCTCTAACTCAATTTGGTTGGATTTTTAATCATGCTTTATGTAAAATCGTTACGCGTAGTGGTAGTATTTTTTTACACATTATCTACTGAAATCATATCAACAAGATTTTAAAACATTGTGCTTTACGAAAAGGTACAGTAACCCCGCGATCTAAGTCCAACAGAACATTGCGATCTATGTCCCTTGGCCTACTCCTTCCACTGCGGGGAATCCTCGGAAGGGCCGTGAAGCTCAAGCTGCCTCGGTCGGCGAGCAGTGTAAACATGCCACGTAATCTGATCCTGGGTCGGGTATATCGGTGTGAATCACTACTAGTCCAATTACAAAACTTCTTTATTTTTTATTATTTCTTCATGGAACTTTCACCAACATATTCGTGGCATTTTTCTATTGAAAATGATACTAAATATGATATAATTCCGATGATATTTACTTGTGTAATGAACGAGGAAAGTTTTTTATTGGCATTACATTGTACGGACACGCGAGCCTTTGAACAGTGCCGGCGGTCGCGACTCTTGTCGTCTCTTTCTTTCCTATACGCTGTCCTTCTTTACGTCCAAAACTTCCATCGTTTATTACACAAGTAAATATCATCGGAATTATATTATACTTGGTATCATTTTCATTAGAAGAATGCCAAGAATATATTGGTAAAATTTCATTAAAAATAAGTAAAAAATAAAGAAGTTTTATTATTGCACTCTTATTGTTTTACCGATACGCTATTTTTTTTTGTTGCGCCTTCGGCCGCGCCGTCCGTGTTTGCATGCTGTCCTTTTCTACGTTCGGCGCGGTCCACGCGGTCACAAAAGAATAGTGTCCCTTCACGATCTAAGTCCCGGCAGAGAACCGAAAAAGGACTTAGATCGCGGGGTTACTGTAGCTTCAAAGCCATCTTTCATATAATAATTCCAATCTAAATAACAAGATTACGTTAGTTAGTGTGACTTTCCAGATCACTATTTAAGTTGCTGTTACTGTGGCGAGATCTATTAAAACATTCCTAGCTGTGGACCATGAACTTGCAATAATTACGAAACAAGCGCCGATAGATAATATCTTAACTATCGAATTTCATCAACTTAAGACTGAAATATCAACAGACCACATGGCTGAAGTGAAACTTCTTTCTTTAATTTTTTTCGAATTTTTATTAACATATTATGACATTTAATTTTCTATGATTCTATTATTGAAACAGTTGGCTTGTGATAGCTAAAATATGATGTAAATATTCTTGATTCAATTTTGTCTAAATGTCTTGCAAATACTGCAGCGAGAGTTGTTCCTGATCTTGTTGTCGCTTCATTAGGATTATTTGCCATTTCCAATCTTAATTTACTTTTAAAAAATTATATTAATAATTTTGATTGTTCCGAAGCAAAGTTCACGTTGAAGTCTCCACTTAGCATCATCGGAATTTTATCATAATCTTTATTAAGCAATGCCGAACCCGCAACCGTATATGCTAATAGAATAGAATTTCGTTTCGTCGTTTCACTTCCAGATCGGTTTTACGCCTACCGCGCCTAGGTTTTACGCCTAACGCGCCTAAAGAAGTTTCACTTCAAAAATTAATTAACACAGGCTCGAAGGCACTGCTTATCTTGCAATTAACAGGGTAGAGCGCGTACCGGTAAATGCGAATAAGGCATGATAGTCTGAGGCAACGTCGGATAACCGCTCGAACTGCCACGAGCCTGGCCAAAATCAGTCGATATTGAGGCGCGCCGCATCACTTATCGCCGCGAGGGAATTCCTTGGCTCGTGTTTACGTGGGATGCCCGTAATCGCGTTTGACATCTGCATTTGTCGCGTACCCAGGAACCAATTGCCACGGTTCCGTCGTTTTGCTTGTTTCAGCTATTTGCCCTACGCAAGGGACTGCCCGACCAAATCCTTGTCAAAATCCTGCAACGGGGACACCGTTGTTAATAACCAGAGTGCAGGCGAGTATGCCAACTACTACTTTTCGGTCAACCAACTCGACATTCCCCGAGTTTCTCCAATATTAACATCAAACATCGAATCTCCTTCTAAGCACGACGAATGTGAAATAATCGGACATAAATTCTCCTGGAATTAATTCTGAAAATTTCTCTCGATATCAGTGAAAGGATTTTGGTTAATAACGAAGCTCTGACACTTTAGAAAATTGCACTCCGAAGTAACACGAATGTTAGAGCCACAGAAAAATATAGTAGCAGATCAATAACTATGCAAATAAATGTATTCGGTCACACAGTATTCATGCAATATCAATTTCTATCGATATACTGGAACGTGACACAAACAAGAAAATAAAGAAACATATTTTGTGATTGATTCACTACTATATCTTGTGTCTGATAACATCAAAACGGTTTGCATAAATAAAATGTTCTAGTAACCATAGTGAAAGCCAAGAAGTACGTAAGTTATGATTAGACCGCGGCACAGTAGTTCCGAGAGCGGCAATTTATGGCCTAAATTCAATTTTTCTACTTTCATATTTGAACCAAATTTTTCTATCAAATAAGGACCCTTTAAAACCTTGAAATTCAAAATATTAGATCTTTCAGATAACTTTCCGAGCAGGTATAGCATTCTAAGTGCACAACTATGAAATTGGAGATCCAGTTATATAGTTTAATTACTCCTTACACAATGCTGAACTGCAAATTTGTTTTATATTTTCATATGTGTGAGCATGTATATTTTAGTGATTTAATTGCGATATAAGCATTTTTCAATCAATATACGAGGTATATAAAGTAAAGTAGAATGTAAACTTTTCTGAAGAGTTTTAAAAAAATGTTGAAAGATGTTAGCTTTCAGACTTGGTTTTTATGAAAGCTTAGATCTTCAGCATGTACATATGTAGACCTTTGGCTGCTACTTCCTGCAACTTTTAATTATATGTGTATTTTAACAAGCAGACGTATTATTAAATTATTAGGTATTAGTGTTCCACATTGGATCCGCTATTTTGAATTTTGAATGTCAGATTTGAATCAGCGACCCCGAAAACCCCTGATTACTAGATTTCATATAATTCTTATGAAGAATTGAATCTTGACTACTTGTCGCGGTTTCTGGATCATAGTATGCACTGTGAACATTGTTAACACGATTTTTCAAGTGTTTCCGATGATCTGACAAAAAAATGTTTCGAACGAAATTTGAGCAGTATTCACTTTTCTACAGACTTCAATAAGAAAATTGTAGAGAAATTTTTCATTCATAAAAAATGAAGTTCACCTAAATTTTTTAAATATTAACATATATTTTTTACTTCATAGTATTATAACTGATATCAAGACGAATCCAACGATCTGTAATAATATAATATTAAGTGTTGAAATAACGCTACAATAGTTTTGGCCACGAAGAGCGGGCTTCTCGGTCATTGTGCGCGGGTTCGTAGGCAAAATAAAATAAAAATTGTCAGTATCATTTATAAGAAATAGAAAAAAAGCAGAAATTTTCTACCTTCTCTAATGACTACAATAACCTAGAAATAATACATCCGTACAATAACATTTTCTTAACCTACCGATCCTTTCATATTGCTCATATTCATTTCTGCCACGAATACATGAAACCCGCAGTCTAATTATCATCGAAAATCCTTGTGTCAAAAATACTAGATGAATTATTTCGAATTGTTTGATCAGGGATAACCCAAGCCATATGAAGAATTTTTCAAAATATTCCTCATCGCGTAGTTTGAATATACATGAATATGCCCTCATCTATTTGTCTGACCTATAGCTGACGCATTCTACTTACTCAGACAGTGGTTGTCTTATTGAAGTTGTCTAAACCTAGTCAGCTACACAACTAACTCCACTTACGTTCGAAGCAAATATACTTAAACTTGTCTGGTTAACTCTAGATGTAGTAAAGCAACAATTTTGGATTAAAAATTCTAGAAATATTTGTTTCAAAGATATTAGCTGAATTAAATTGAATTGCGTGAGCGGTAACTAGCTTAATACATTTGAAGAATTGTAGAAATTTTTCTAATCGTGTATCCCCACATATTTAAATCTTTTAATTTATTAATTTTATTTTCTTGGAGTACAATACGGATTATAAGAGGAATCTTGACCGTGCTTTAGCAAAAAATTAAATAGCCATATTTTACCTCGAGTAATAGGATATCGCATACTGTGTCAGTCTTAGGGATCAATAATCTAATAAATAAATGTGGATAAATCATCGTGGGATTTTAGGATTTCGGTGCTAGACCTCCCGATCCTGCTTTACTACCTCAGCGTTCACATCCCTAATTCCCCTAATCCATAACTACTATAAAATACATCCACATAAGTATACAAGTAGCAGCGTGATTAATTACTTCGGATTTAGCCGATTAATTTATTAGAAGCAAACGATCTATACGGGAGAAAAGGGAGGAAGTAATAGGAATCTTGAATGTTCCTAACAGGGACGCGGCAAAGTTCTCGGCCGAATCAGAGTAACTGTAATTTATAGTTGCGCATTGGGCACTGGTGAGATCATGCTCGAGCCAGTCGAATGGTTCTGAAACTATTCGCTAGTGAACTGTGGGATCAAAGTTAGCTCTCTCCGAGTTCGGTGGACCGCGAGGCGATAAAACGTGTAAAATGTAGGCGTGTCTGGGTGTATTCCGCGTATTGTAAGATACGGGCGGCCGATATTGATAGAACCTGTTATCAAACGTGAAAAAGCAAGAACAATACCAAGTTAATAAAAATATTCTGTTTATATGTAAGCGAAACCGGGGTGCGATAGAAACAATAAGAAGCGAGAAATACAAATATTACATGTCAGAGAACATTTCTAAAATTGTTTCTGCCACTGCGTGTAGTCTGCACAATTTCTAAAAATGTTTGAGTCTCTGTACACAATTTTTACAACTTGTGAAAAATGTGTGAGTCACAGCAAATGGTGTGCACAATTTTTAAAAATGTTTAAGTTATTGTCTGTGATTTGTACAATTTCTACAAATATTTGAATCGCTGCATATGGGCTATACAATGTTTATAAATGTTTGATTCACTGCGCATGGTATGGACAATTTCCAAACATGTTTGATTCACTGCACACAGTCTACACAATTTCTAAAAATGTTTGCACCACTGTCTGCGGTCTCTACAATTAAAAAAAATATTTGAGTCACTGTATGTGGTCAATGCAATATCAAAAATTGACAGGAGTCACTTCACGTATCTTGTCTAATTTTTAAAATTGTAAGAAGTATGTCATACAATAGATGAATTAACCGACGAGTCTTCAATTTTTACTGAATATCAGCTATACTTAATCTAGATACATTTGAGAAATAGTTTCAGTAAAAATTTATCCAGCTACAAAAAGTAATGTATAAAAAAATCATTTTCAAGCACAAGCAAACTACTTCACAATTATATGAATAATTCCCGAGCAATGAAATAGTTTGGCCTGAAAGTCTACACATGAATTCAGAGTGTATTGCAGTAATGCAGTTCTATACGTAAATGTTGAACGCAAAAGCTTGTAGAACTTCATAATTGAAACAGGAAGTGTAAAACTAAATGTAGTTAATGCACGATGAAAGGTTTCCACACAACTGGCGAATGAGGTGGGCGAACCAGGATGAATGTAAACATACTTTAATTAAGTTTGATAAATAGGAGCATTATCTGGTCCACCAGAAACGAAGTGTCAAAGAGGAGAATTCAGGTCACAGTTATAGTCTACATCGGTACGGATTCGAAATTACAAGCCGCGTTACGTTTCCACTGGTAGATCAGATGACGAAGGCGTAACTAGGAATACGAGACGGATCCTCGAAGGGAGTTCAGCACCCGGAATGATTACGTTCACGGATCGTGGGTGGGAGACAATTGCACGAGCTCTCTCTCTCTCTCTCTCTCTCTCTCTCTCTCTCTCTCTCTCTCTCTCCATCTATCTATCTCTGTCAGTATCGGTATCAAACTGCGTTGGTATGCAAGCAAGGGTTCGCGTAAGCCGATCAGAAATTGTAACCTGCCAAGTATCGCTGTACCCACTGCTGACGGTATTCAATGTCTCTCCGGGTATTCCGAATTCGATATCCAAATTAATCCCGAAAGGTTAGATTGAGACCCATGTAACACACTGATCGTGTCACTGATCCGTTCGTAATACTATTCTTTGTTTCATTTTAGAAAGACGACACCTGTGAATTTTCTCTTCAGTTCTGTGATACGAGTCTGATATACCATTGATTTATACTACTTGTAATACTGTACTACTACATTTAATGCTATTCTCTGTTCGATTTTACAAAGACGACACACTTGAATTTTCAATGGTACGATGCGAATCTGACCCACCATTAATTTATATTACTTGTAATACTAACCTAGATGTAGTTCTCTGTTCGATTTTAGAAAGATGACACATTTTTATTATCTGTTCTGTAATGTAAAACGTTTCCGATTAACCACTGATTTATACTACTGTTTAACATTCCGAGTGTCATGTCGGTCATGTACGACAGACACAATATTTTTACCAAACTTTGAAATTAGTTTTGCTAGAATCTATTAAGTAAATAAAATTTTATAGTTAATATAGTTATGATGAACTTTGTCTTCTCTCTTCATCTATTATTGAACAAATTATTTTAATCTTGTGTGATTTTTATGGGCATTATAATATTTATGCTAACCTTGTAGTTTTCTAGATTTGTAGCAGTGTGGTACTCAATATTGTTAATATTCTACAAATCTGGAAAACTACAAGGTTAGCATAAATATCATATTAACTTAATTAAATAAACTTAAAGCCGAAATTTGTGTCAACGTTTCTGGACTGTTGCTGTTTCCGGTAGCTGACTGTTGGTAATTATTAGACAGCAGATCTTTATGCAAAATAAAAATTGTCCATCTGAATTGCAACAAAGTGCAGCGAATTTGGAAGTTATTTTCTTGATTAATATGTTTAGTAGGCTAAACATAATACAATAGCATTTTTAAATTCTTTTAATATATTTACCGTTTTAAATTACATCTACTCATTTTTGTCATAAATGCATAAAATCCGCTGTCTAGTAATTATAATATATTTATTGGACTACAGGTAGTCCTAATGTGCTTATCAGATTACAGATTATACACTCTTTATTTTCCTATCTTGAAAACACGAAATTCTAGTCTCACTCTTTGATGATTCAACCTACTTACATCACCCTATTTTTAATTTTTTTAATTTCACTTGTAACGGAAACTGAACTTTGGATTGAAAATGTTGGCATCAAGATGGGTTCCAATTTTCAATTCAATATCGCGGTACATGTCTGCCAAACCGCTGACCTGTTCTACTTCCGAGGAGCTTCAATAAGAGCACAAATTGAAATCTTGCGTTAGAGTTAAGACGCAGCTGCACCACTTGTTAATTTCTGTGTCAGGATTAATATTTCAGAGGACTGTTATCGGTACCAAAATTCTCTGACCTATAAAATGTATTGGAACCTTACAATAAAATGCTAGAAACTCTAAATTTGTTATAAAATTACTAGCCCAGCAATAAAGCTGATTTGAGGAAATATTCACGTTATTTCCATCTTCACGTCTCTTAAATCTAGAAAATGGTAGACTCCCTGCGTCTCTATTGCGTTTAATTTATTTTTCGTACTATCTAAAGCTCTGTCTACACTGAAGCATCATCGAGCAACTTCTTGTCGCCCTTTGTAGCCTTCTTCATCTTCCACCGAATAATTTTAAAATATTTGAAGCCACTACTTTTGCCGTCTATCATACATTTTTATTCCAGATATTTTTGCAGTATACAGGGACTCGTGAACTAAAGACACTTTTTCAGTGCAAATTGATCCACATTGAAACGACTTCAGATTTAAATTTAAATTTAAATTTAAATAGAAGAAGAGGGCAATAAAGGGCGATAAAGAGTTGCTCGATGTTGCTCCAGTGTGGACATATCTTCACGCTGCAAAGGCATTTAAACTATCAGCCGATCCAAAACCTGACGCAATCTCGCTCGGAATTTTATTGCTCACAGATCGATCTATTTTTTTCCGGCGTCGTGGAACGGCAAATAATTGATCCGATCTCTCTGCACGGAACTAGGCTCCAGTATGTGCTTCAGGGACCGAAGTGCCCCTAACGGTTTGAAACTGTAATAATGCTCGGCCCAGCGACGAGCTACATATATATCCGAATCCTTTCGTTCCTCGGTCTCCTGTTTACCTGTCCGTGTTCCTGTTTGAAACATGCTCGATGCCGGAGTCTCTTCCTTTGAACCGCTTAGACTGCGCGGATTCGACGATCGAATGCAATCGGACCACCCATTGAGGAGGTGCACGGCTTTTGTCTCGATTCAAAGTTCCCGGGGAAGCCTTTCGCCCGCGCAACTGCTTGAATCGCGACGTGGAATGAATAACGCAGCAACGGCGCGCTGCATCATTACTGAAGGATGCCTGCCGAAGGCTGGACTGTTCAACTCATGTTGCGCAATTATTCTTCAGACATCGATCACTCGCAGGGAACAAGATTTCAATGTGGCCCGAATTCATATTCGGACACTCTTTACAATACGATAACATTGGTAAAATTAACACGTTCAGCGCCATGTCACCCATATCTAGGTGACGGAATTATTTATACAGAATTGAAAATTAATTTTTACGTTTGTAGATTGAGTGTACAAAATTTCCTTACGATCTGAGGATTAGAAGAGGTTTGAAACAGTAATTAATATCACAAAACTAAACTTCTTAGTTTTTGTTTTATTAAATATATTGCTTTGATTTTGTGTAATTTTTATGATTGTGGAGTGGGCGCTGAACGTGTTCAACTGAACGACTTCAGTTTTTTTGAGATGTTAGAAGGATTAGTTTACTAGATAGCGTGAAAATAATTTTTTCCAAAAATTGCTATTTGTCGGAAGTGCGACGAAGAAAGTAAACATCATAATTTTCAACTTTTTTATCGGTGTATATAATGAAAATTTAAAAGACGCCTTTTGTAGGTTTCAATAAGTTATACGTATGTAGCAAGTTTCATTGAAATCGGTTAACGTTGATACAGTAACCCCGCGATCTAAGTCCTTTTTCGGTTCCATGCCGGGACTTAGATCGTGAAGGGGCACTATTCTTTTGTGACCGCGTTGACCGTAGAAAAGGACACATGCAAACACGGACTTCGCGGCCGAAGGCGCTATAAAAAATAGCATATCGGTGAAACACTACTAGTGCAATAATAAAACTTCTTTATTTTTTACTTCTTTTTAATGAAATTTTACCAATATATTCGTTGCATTTTTCTAATGAAAATGATACCAAGTATGATATAATTCCGATGATATTTACTTGTGTAATAAACGATGAAAGTTTTGGACGTCAAGAAGGACAGCGTATAGGAAAGGAAGAGACGACAAGAGTTGCGGCCGCCGGCACAGTTCAAAGGCCCGCGTGTCCGTACAATGTAATGACAATAAAAAACTACCATCGTTCATTACACAAGTAAATATCATCGGAATTATATCATATTTGGTATCATTTTCATTAGACAAATGCCACCAATATATTGTTCCATATGAAAGTTCCATAAAAAAATAATAAAAAATAAAGAAGATTTGTAATTGTATTAGTAGTGATTCACGGCCCTTTCGGGGATACCCCGCAGTGGAAGGCGTAGGCCAACGTACACAGATCGCAGGGTTACTGTATTAGTTACAAACATTTAAAGCTGATCACATAACTATTGAGTTCTATTACACAGATTATTTTTTAATGTCCATCACACTTGTCCACTAAATAAAAGGATGCTTATTGTCCGCCAACTACTAAATATTTGTCAACGAAAAAATTTGTACATATTCGTCGATTAGGGTAGAAAATATACCAAAAGTTTTAATTCGGCTCGCCTCGTAGTTAATCAAATAAAAAATCACGTTCTCTCTGGCGCTATAAAGAGGATAATTCTTCGAAGGTAGCGATTTTATTTACCGAACGAATGGGCGCCTGCGAATCCCGGCCCGCATAAATGGGCAGATTTGTAACCGTATAGGATCGCATCGCTGCCAATAAATCCGTGGGCCTGGGCTCGGCTCAGGCTAGTTTCTCCTCGTTTATCCTGCTCACTGTTTTATTGTCGCCGGGAGCCGGCGGCCGTAATCAGTTTCCGTTAAATCGAGCAACTCGATGCAGCTTTCGGGGCAGCAGGAGCGGGATCGACGCGTCCTGATGGTCATTGATGCAGGGCCCTGGGCGCGCCTTAAGGGAATAGAGGTCAGGAGGTAGCTGCTACCATCGATGCCACCGCTGCTGCTAGAAGCAACACGAAAGAGAACGAGAACAGAGCCAACGCGAGGGAATTTCCTGTTCGATCCTGACACCAGGGGCCGAGTTAAAGCCATTAGCGTGTGTTTCGTGCGGACGCAAATACCGTGTGTTAGCGTCTGCTTTCGCGTCGCCGTCGCCATCGCATCGGTGTATTGTCCGACATCGGTCGCGATCAAAGGAATCCCGACAAGTTTTCTATCAGGCCGAGGTGTGTCCCGCCCATTCCTTTTCCTCGACCAACGCTTCCGGGAAATCGTCGGAGACTTCTTCCACGACGACGTTTTCTCTCCTTTTCGGAGGACCGAGACACATCGATCTCGAATAATAGTCTTTTTATACCGACCTCGGTGCGCCACGAGGATCAAGTGCGACCGTTTCGCTCTTTTGGCTGACGTTTTTATACGCGACGTCACGGAAAATGAGGACACTGCCACGGAATCCGATCGAGAACGAGCCGGAGAAGTTTTGACGACCATGCACACACCCCCGGGCAGTCCGCGAATATTTTTATTTCAGCGCACGATACCCGTGTTTCGCTTTTTCTGGTCCGTAGATCGCGTATGCTTTGCTTGTCTGACCGTAGAATCCTCCTGATCTACTTGTATGACCTTGAAGTACGCTTACTTTAGCTTTCTGGTTGCAGTGTACCGTCATTCTACTTGTGTGACAGCAGAGTGTTGGTGTTTTACTTGTTTCGACCGGGATAGACTTTAACACTAGATTTACGGGGCCCGTCAAAATGACGGATTCAAAAATTTTTAATTCACAAATATTAAGAGTGTAAGGAGGCATTCGTGAAGAATTATTAAATAGATTTATTTTTTTGTGTACATATTACGATAAAAATTGCGGAAGATCTAAGTAAATACAATTTTATTATTTTTATAAAGCAATGTAAGATAATCAATTTTAGTGCACCGTAAACCTAGTGTTAATTATATACTTGACTGAGCACAGACTTTACTATTCTACTTGGCTCACCAAGGACCGTCTTTACTCTACTCGTATGAGCAAAAACCGTTCTTATTTTATTTTCGGTCCATTATCCTCATTTCACTAGTTTGATAGAAAAGTATTAATGTTTCACGTGTTTGGATTAAGATTGACTTAATTTATGTACTTGGCTGATCAAAGACTTTCCTGTTCTACTTTTCTTACCGAAGACCATCTTCGTTCTACTTGTAGGAGCAAAAGCCATCCTGTTATTTTTCTGGAGAAAAATTTTACGAGTTCTACTTGTCATATCGGGAACCGTCCCTAATCGACTTGTCTGACCAAGAATCGTTCCAATTCTATTTTTATACGTAAGAACCTTTCCATTTTAATCATATTTACAGAGAAGTTTCTACTATATTAATATACATACAATATACATACAAAATTATTCGCTTCAATTACAGGAAAAGGGAGTTATGTAAGAATTAATTTCTTCTCTTCATAATTTTGGTAGGTTTTAAATGAATTCGAAATTTCTAAGTTTACTCTAACAAGGAGAAGACGCGGTCATGGGTTCTCAGATTTTCTCGAAACTTTGCATATTGGTAGATTTCGTTCTACTGTTTATGAAAATGTTGCATTATAGGTGTCGACACTCAACAACTTTTGAGATACGTTAAAGTTGATGAGGTTAGTGTTTCTATCATATTATGTTCCTTTTCAATAAAATTTTTATATTTTGTTTCCTATAGATATTATGAGTGTATTTTTAATATGCAAAATACAATTAATTAAAATAGATAAACTGAATAGAAAAAATAGAAAAAAATGGAAAAAAAGGATAAAGGGATTTGAACACAGGCCTTCCCGGTAATGAATCTAGTACGTTACCATCACGCCGTTTGGCACTTGACAAAAACATCAACCAAAACTGTACTTAACGGTTTAACGGGTATAATGAAATTTAAATTATAAATATCTCAAAAATCATTGAGTATCGACGCCTATAATGCCATATTTTCAGAAAGAGGAGAAGGAAATCTACCACTATGCAAAGTTTCGACAAAATCTAAGACCCGATGACCGCGTCTTCTCCTTGTACGATTTTTAAATTAACACTAAACCTACCACGGTCAAATGACCGGTTTTATATTTTGCAATTATTGAAATTGGAAAAATTCGTTTATGTAAAGTAATGGAATAAATTTCCTTGGTCAAGCATCTATTATATTAGAAATGACAGACAATTGAATAAATCTAGGGTTGCCATTTTTATATGGCAACGTTCGCCGATAGTTTTAATGCTTGGTACGTTTAGTGTTAAGTAGCTTAATATTCAACGATACAACGACTATCTTGTGCTAAATTGTTTGAATATCTCATGAAGGAGGCACGCTGCGTTCAATAAAATATTTTAACAATGGAGCTGAGCAACCAATAAAATGCTGGTATCGAACCAGTGTTAAAGGAACATATTCTGAATATTCACTTGTGAGTCTTGAGATTTTGCGAGCATTCGCTCAATCACTTGGATCATTAAACGGGATTTCTGAAATATAAACTAGTGCATAAATTGTCCACTTTGATTCCAGTTCAGGAATTTCTTCTGTATTGCAATGACCGAAGTGCACTCCTGGAGGTAAACAAGTCATAGAGACAATTCGAATTCGCAGATCCCGTAAATAAAACGAAATGTCCAAATCGACGGCGAATCGCAGAAGCTGAAGCTATTACGTTCTAATGTGAACCATCGTTCACTTGATGTATCGTTCGAAGCTACGAGGGCGCCTTAGCTCGCGACGGCTCAAGTACAATAATAGTTGAACCGGAGGGCGGTCCATTGCGCCGAGCAACATTGTATGTATATATCTACCTAACACCTTTCTCCCAACGGTGCCTTTCTTAACGAAGAAGATTGAAAAGGTTCGTTCGGCCTTCGAGAGAGCGGCCATCAACCACCATGATAAATCTATAGAGGAACAAGGACGATGTCGGAATTGTTGGTGTCGATAGAGAGCGACGTTCGATCGACCTTTTTGGACGCTTTTGAATGTTCTTCTTTTTCCTGTCGTGCACGGGGCCGGTCGACATCGCGGAAAAGCGACAGCCAGGACGAGGATTTTCTTTTTTTACTTTCTTCGGGAACGATCAATCGTGACGCAATGCAACAGTCCAGTCAACGATACCCGGGAGTGCCGTTAGCCGGCTAAATTTCGTTCTTCCACGTCACGCACGGAGAGAGCGAGAGAGAACCTGACGCGGAAAGGAACCGCCGGCAAAAGAAAGAAGAGGAAAGTTCCGAGCGGAACTCGACAGAGGGACCCCGGAGCAAGTGCTTCTAAGTCACCTTCGGCTTCGAAAAAGTCGCCCCGGACCGGAACACGAAAGTTCGCAGCTCCGTGCCCGACGTTTCACCCCTTCGCAGCCCCGCGGAATCTCACTCACGGCGAAATACGAGAGAAAAATGACAGCGAACGCTCATCCGGACGGCTCTCTACTTCTCGCCTCCGCTCTTGCTTCCACTTTTCTTTCCTCTCGTTTTTTTCTTACAGAGAAACGCCATTACGCTCGGGATTCCCCCAGGAATTTAAGATCCGCCGAACCCGTTGCGCGCCACACTTCTCGCGACCCGCGGCGTGGATATGTCTCACGTAACTTTATTGCTCGATATATTTCCTCTGTTTCGCTGGCGGGCCGCTGTAGAATGTTTTGCGGCTTCGTATGCGGGACTATGCGCCGGCCGAGGTGTTGCTCGGGAAATATATCCGGAGGTTCTGCGGGTGGCCGATAGATCTTCAACGCTAGACGCGCTACGCATTTTTGCTCAATTATCGGTAGACTGCGGATCTTTGCGCGCAATAAAAATTGTCTGCATCGATTCCGACAAACAGGAAACCAGTAGAACTTTCCTTCGTTCTCTAATGATGTTAATAATCTAGAAATAATACATCCATATTTTTTAATTCTTTTCACCTACCGACTCTTTCAACTTGCATCTTCCCGTTTTTGCTATGAATGCGCAAAATCCAGTCTTACTATTATGAAAAATCATTGTGCCGAAAATGCTAAATGAATTGTTACAAATTCTTTGTGCCACCAGAAAGAGTTGTACAAAATATTTCTTATCGTGTATTGCTTATCTATTTGTCTGATCTATTGACTCAGTGGTTGTCTTTGTGAAGTTGTCTTCATCTGGATAACTTCGAGAACTAACTCGATTCACATAACACGCAAGCATACTTCTACTTGTCTAATTGACACTGGTTCTGTTAAATCACCAATTTTTGTTCAACAATTCCAGAGAACCTTCGTGTTGTAAATTACAGATGAATTATTTCAAATTGTCTGACAATGAGTAGAGACAACCCCAAGCCACATAAACAATTATTGTTCCGTCTCAAGGATACCGTACACAAGGGTTCTTTCTTTGGACTTTATTTATGGTGCTTTCGTGAGTAAGAGGCCACTTTCGAGGATTAGGCAAACGATGCAACATTTGACGACGAGTCGAACTGTTCGTTGGGAATTTCGGGAGCGACGCGCGGATGACACGTGTCCACTTAAAGTTGTAAATTTTATGCCCGGTTGTAACGGACACGTCAACTCCGAAAACACCGATTTACTACGCGCCAAATTAAATGTAGGTAGCCGATTCAACGATTACTTCGATATATGAATTTTGTGAGATTTAGCGTTTCGTCCCTGGACTGCTAGAGGATTTATCAGTAAAGCTAATCTAGCAGGCCCTGCCTTACACAACAACAATAATTCAATGCATTTCTAGTAACGTAGTTGCAATATAAATGATCTGCTCTACATGTCTGACCTATAGCTGAATCATTCTACTTATTCTCTCGGTGGTTGTCTACACCTAGACAAGTAGAGAACTCACTCGGTTCACGTTGTATACAAATATACTTGAACTTGTCTAGTTGGCACTGTGTGTTAGACATTCTAGAGGAATTAATTTGAATATTGTGAGCGGAGGTTAGTTTAAATCTATTGGTATGACCATCGACTGACGCATTCTACTTAATCACTCAGTGGCTGTCTCATTGTAATTCATAGTTCACTCTCATTTTAATTCTTTACAGATAGATTGTCTATCTCTACTCAATATGTTGAGAACTAACTAGTGAGAGCTACTTGAGTATTAACTCAATCTACATTCCCTGAAAATGTGCTATCTAAATTGACTACAGTCTGTGATAATCTACTCATATGATTCTAAACGGTCTGAATGTACTTTCCTCATCGGTGATCCTTTTAATCCACTTAACTAGTTACCGCATCCTTCCTGATCTACTTACGAGATCAGTCTCGCCTCAATCTACTTATCGAAACTGGAACTGACCTAAGCTACTTGTCTATGCATAGACTGTTTTAATCCTGTTCCTCGTCTGCCAACAGTGTCAATGTAAGTACTTCCTTGTCTTCCGTCTGTCTGAAGCAACGTTCTCATTCGGTAACTGTCTGAATCTACTTGGATGGCCACATGATACCCAAATCTGTTTTGTGTGGGCTCGGCCTGTCTCGATGTACTTATCTAATTAGAAGCTGGTGCATCTGATTATCTGACAAAGGAAATACAGATTGCTTTTGTTATTTTTTCACGGATATCAAGGTGGCTTTAATTTTTGTAAATGAAACCAAAGATTTTTAAACACACACGATGATAGTTTCTCTCATTTGGAATTCCGTGACTAGAATTACTCAAGGTTATTCGAGGTGACAAACAGAGAATACGTATACGATTTAATATATGAGAGCAGAGTAACCTGTATTTCATAAATGTTCGAAATGATGGCAGTTTACGTCGATTTCTGTCATCGATCGTGTGTATTAAAATCGTTTAACTCTTCGGTGCTGAGCATAATTACTGGACTGTGGATTTTTATACGAAATAAAAATATTCTTCATTTGTCACAATTAGGGTTTGCAGTACCGGAACAAAAATACGATACCGGTATTCGGTATTTGTTCAAACGTTGTACCGGAATATCGGTATTAATACCGGTACTATGAATTTTCAAAAAGGTACAAAGACACAGGTGTTTAATAGAAAAAAACATTAACTGATTTATTAACTACATATTTTTGAAATGTGATTCTAAAAAACATAATGCGTCTATTGAACTGTCCTTAAGCCTGTAACATATTTTTCTGCAAAAATTAACTGCAGTTGAAGATGCTCTTTCCGCATCCACGGTGGTTAGTGATACTGTTAATAATGAGCGATATACTTTCTCTAAATATTTGCCTCGATGTCCTTCATCTTCTAACAACTCGGTCTCTCGTCTGACGGTTTTGGATAAATCTATTTTTCGTATTATTTTTGTATTATTGTTCGTGGAAATTTTTTTATTTATAGCTAATTGTAATTTCTTCTCGAGAGACAATTCTTTTTCGATATTAACATCAACGTCAACTTCAACGAATTCTTCTGGATAAGTTTGTGTTTGCTTTTCATAAATGTTTTTGTGGAAATTGACGACGAACTTAATTAAATTTGACCTTGTTAGCTTCTTTTCTTCCTTTTAGTTTTCTTTTTTAAAGTCGTTATAATTATGTAAATACCTTAAAATATTTTCTACTTCACTATGCCTTTTCTGCATACGAATTTTCAATGCACTGTATAATTCCTAAGACAGTGGCGTGTCCTGATCTTTAAGTGATTGCAACATAAAATTTATTGTTGCTGATACAGTTTTTGATATTAAATCGAATTCACTATCGGAAAAATTAAATTGTAAATTTCAAATAAGTGTAGATACCCCAAAAAAATATTTATTACCGGTATTTTACCATAACAAATACCGGTTTCACGAAATTGCAAAATAGCACGAAATACCGGTATTCGGTATACCGGTGTACAGGTATTGCAATCACTAGTCACAAGAAACAGGATCCACTTTATATATACTTTCCTGTTACCTTCAGTTTAATAGCTTAAATGTAATACATCAATCCTGTACATTTCTCTTAATCTTTCTAATGTTTGAAATAGCAACTATCCACTTTCATCATAAACGCATAAGCAGCTTGATGTTCCGTAACCAGGCAATTTGCTGCCCGAAAAATCTGCAGGCAACGAAGCGTCCACAGGAGAGACCACTCGTAACTGCGACTTATAATCGTAAGGACACTTGAAAACCTCGTGTTCCCGTTGCTTCTTTTTATTCTGACAGGAACTGACTTCTTTCATCAGGCCGTCTGCCGACGAAACTAAATTACGTGTTTTCGAGAGTGTCGGCGGCTGCGGGCCTCGGGGAAACTTTTCCATTTTAAATTAAAATAAATTTGGATTCCATTCCGTGGAGCGTTTACGGCTCCCGGGAATGTTACCGATCAAAAGTTTCGGTGCGAATGAGAGAGATGAACACTGATAAAGGGATAGAGATGGGGAGCAGATTTTCTCGTGGAATGTCGGAGTTAAGGAACTCGAGGCGTGACGTATGAATTTCACGGAGGGGAAGGAAAGACGAAGAGCTTCCTTGGTCGCGAGCCGACGCGGAAATTACGCCGCTAAGTGTACCGAGTCTGTTCCCGGCCGAGCAGATTTGTCGCGAATGTTTCACGAGCCGTCCGCGAATCTTCTTCCGTCTCTATGCTACCAGAGCAAGCGCGATCTTATGTTGCGAACGTGTTAACGGGTCTCCAGCCACGGTGATGAAGTGTTTCTTTCCAGTTTTCGTCAGGAGCCAACTGCGAAACTCGTGTCCGCAGTTCGTACAACCTCGAACATCTTGACTGGTTTCGCGGAATTACTTCGCTCCGCATCTCTTCTCTTTGCTTTACGCCGGCGAGGAACGTATGCGCGTGGAAAACCCAGCGGAGAGCATTACTCGGCTTTCAACGGCTGCCGCGAATCTTTGCCACGGTCTACATCTAAAATAGAAAATCTTAAAGCATCGTAAAGATCTTGAAGAAAATTTCTTAAGGCGACCGGTGATTCTCAAAATTTTTACTGAAGATGTTTAAGTGATAGTTGCCTAGTCAAGGTCGACTTCATCTTCTCGGCTGCTCATGCATAATCGAAACCACTCGCTTAACACTAAACCTACCAAGCACCAAACATATAAAAGTGAAACGTCTTATAGAAGTGAGTTGATTGAATATGCTTAAACGTTGTGCGGTTTTCATTATAATTCATGCTTAAATAAAGAAGTCAATTCAGTAATTTCCTATGAAAGCCTTTTTAAATAATTTCAATAATTGTGAAATAAAAAAATGGTCATTTGACCGTGGTAGGTTTAGTGCTAACAAAGAATTCCCAAAATTTCCTTGGCTGACCAATGCTCGATCCATACTACTTGCACGGGCAATCGTCGAAACAATGCACTTGTTTATCAAAGGTTGACAATCCTCTTGGTTGGTAATGACTGGACTTCTGATTTGTATACAAAATAAAAATTGAGTATATTAATTGCGAAATGCAGGAGCTACGTAGACCGTAATATCTTTTCTATAATTTCTTCTTCAGTAATTTTATTCGGTTGAAAACAATTCAACAGTATTTTTAAATCTTTTAAATGTTTTCCTTATTTTGCCATAGATGCACGAAATCCTGAGTCTAGTATTTCCTAAATCTACTTGGCTGAGCAATTCTCAATCAATGCTACTTGCACGGGCAATTATCGAAATAATGTAATTGCCTATGAAAAGTTAATACAATCCTCATGGAGGCTAATTGCTTAATTTAATCCCTTTGTGGAGATTAATGGTTAATACGACCTGCACATCTCACAATAACGAACACGTTCTACATACTTGTGTAGAGTTGTCGATCTAATTCACTCGTTTCATTAATGGTTGGTACATTCTACTGGTATGGCAAGGATTGATACAATCTACAGGGTGAATCATTTATCCTGGCCACCTAGAATATCTCGAAAACTAAATTTCGGAAAAAAATGTTTCAAATAAAAAGTTTATGTTATGGAGGGGCTAATGTAGCAGTCATATCCATTTTTAATTTTCATAATGTTTTCAAGGTCATTCCAAGGTCAACTTTATTTTTACAAATGGAAAAGTATGTTTTTCATTACAGATTCTTAATATACGACAAACAAATAACTTTTATTTGAAACGTTTTTTCCATCGCATATATTCTATAGAATATATATATATATATATATATATATATATATATATATATATATATATATGTTTTGTATATGTTCGATGATGGTGAGCACATTCTACTTGTATGAGACTTGTTGATTCAATTTACTTGTTCGATCAATGTTGACATATACCCCTGACCTGGCAAGGCTAGATACATTCTATGTGTCTGACGACGGTGAGCACGTTCTATTTCTACGATAGTGGGTGATCGATCTTTCGTGTTTGATTACAAATAGATACATTCTACTCGCCTCGCAAGGGCCTATGCCTGCTACGTGTCTGGTGATGGTGAGCACATTCCACTTCTGTAATATTTATTAATCTAATTTATTTGATTAATGGTTTATAGATTTTACTGACCTGGCGACGGTTGACCCGATCTATTTGTTTGCTAATGATCAACCTAAGCCACATGACAGACAATGGTCGGTCTAACCCAGTTGTATAGTGAAGAAGTGATACAATCTACTTTCCTGAGAATGGTTGGCGCAATGTACATGTCAGATAGTGGTAAACACAGTCTACTTGATTGACACTTGCAGATTTGGTTCACTTGTCGGACCAATGGTCGACTTCAACTACTTGATCGATAATGATCGACCTATTTTACTTGCTTGACTAGGAACCGACACAATCTCCTTGCACGAAACTGGCTAATCCAATTTACTCGTATGACACCTGTCGATACAATTCCCCTAACACGACACTTGCCGATATAATTTATTTGTTTAACGAATGCTTGATCCAATCTACTTCCATTACAATAGTCCATCCAATCTATTTGTCTAACCGATCTACCAACGTGCCTTCACACTGGTAATATGCCAACTGTGCAACAGTTGTCTGTCTGACAGACTCACTGTTTAAAAAACAAATTATGTACCTCTAGCATTTTAAAAATGAGAGAGTTGTACCGTATTCTAAGTGGAATTAATTCATTATTTACCTAACGGCGATGTAATATAGAGTGTTTAGAAATCGAAGATTAAATCAATGAGTCACCTACAATTTTTATTCAGAAAATTGTTTGCACCGATTACAATGGACAGGAGCCAAGCAAAAATTGCAATGTATCTGTAATCATTTTAATAAGCTGGAACTTATACATTATAGCTTTCAAATCCATTTAATTTGTTTCCCACTAGCAATTGCATCTACTCATTTTTACAATATACGCATCAAATCGAATCCGCAGGCATTAGGACAAGTCGCCCCGTATTACAGCGGGCCTCAAGCGAATGCTTCCGACAATTGGTGGGGTTACTGTTAAACTTTGCGAGGGAATAATCAAAACTGCACACATATTTTCAAGTAGAGAATAAATTCAATCTAGTTTAGTATCTCGAACGAAAACCTGGGGAGAGTACGATTTCCGTGTCCCCACGTTTTGAGGTTATATTTGTGTTCTTGGGGTTATTTCAAGAAAAAAATGTATATATAACATGGTGTACAATTGGCCTGGTTTAGCCGGTAAAGTAGATTTCCTGTTTTTTATAAATTTGCAAATATCTCGGTAGCTATGCGAAATATGGCAAAATATCAGGAGACCTTTTTTGTAGAAAATGAAATTTTATTCGCATAATCTTTGCATTGTAGCTGTCATACAGAATTTGAACTAGTAATGGAAAAATCATGTGAATAGAATGAGTTGTGGTTAGGTTGTGGAGATGGCGGAAATCGTACGAGGGGCCACGGAAATCGTACTCGTGCCGAAAACCTAACCACACAAATGTGGGATCAGGACCTCCCAGACCAAATACTGTATGGAGATTAGGAAAAGTAAGGAGGGTCCGTGGGTATGTGTAAGAGTTGATCAGTATGTGTAAGAGTTGATCCCGGGTTCGATTCCCGGCGCGGAATTCCTCATTTTTCCTAAGTAAGATCCTACATTTGGGGGGGTTCGATTCCCGGCGTGGAATTCCTCATTTTTCCTAAGATCCTATATTTGGGGGGGTTCGATTCCCGGCGCGAAATTCCTCATTTTTCCTAAGATCCTACATTTGGGGGCTCGTTCGGGATGGGGGGAACACCGATGCCCGCATGGCGACAGACGACGAACGCAGTAAGCAAGCGTTGCGAAGACGGTCGCACATGAGCGAAAGGACGACGAAGAGAAGTAAGGAGCACATCCAGGGAAAACTGCTGAAGAGGGCAGTAGGATGGTGTTCCCGAAAAGTGACGAAGTTGATGACGAGGTGTGTTGATGGCGCTGAGGCCAAAAAGACGATGGCGCTGCGACGGACATTCGATGGCGAATGCCGGAGCAGGATGGCCGAGTGTGGGATCAGGACCCTCCAGACCAAATACTGTCTGGAGATTAGGAAAAGTAGGAGGGTTCCGTTGGGTATGTGTAAGAGTTGATCAGCTACAACTGAGTGGGTCCCGGGTTCGATTCCCGCCGCGGAATTCCTCATTTTTTTTAAGATCCTACACAAACATATACCGCCAATTCACAACAAACAAACCTAATCAATTATCCTCCTGCAGTATCCAACCTCTCCCACAAGAAACCCCAATCTCAACTACCGCCGAATCGGCCCTAATCAAAGAATCGAACCTGCTAATCTCCAGTTACCTATCACACGATAAAATCTCTCTTCCTCGAGTCCCTGCTTATAGGTATTTAATCATATCGCAGCATGTAAAGCGGATCTCTCACAGCATCGGTGCGTCGCGGAAAGATGCGCCGTTATTCTTTCATCCCCGAGAGAGGCAGATCGAAGATTGCGGGATCGCGTAATTTGCACCTCATATCTGGGCCAAAGCGTGCAGAAGCGTTTCAGAAGCGGGCGCAAACAATGCTCGCGCTCGCGGGCCGCTCGCGAAATCCGAAGCTCGCGATTCTGACCGTGCGGAAACGCGGCGCAGAAGTTCCGTGGATGCGCGCCGGCTGTGTGCTCGGCAACTATTGCCTGCTCGCGGGAAAGTTTACCTGTAGTCGTACAGCTTGTTCCAATTGTTGTTAATGAAAACCAGTGCTCGCTCCGTCCTCCGGCAGAGCCGTGCAACGTTCCCAGACGTTAGGCGGGGTTCTTTCGGGCCGTTGTTTTCACAACGATTACCTCGCCGCCCGACCGAGCAACGTGTCTAACCGATTTGCATTAAACAACCGCAAACGCTGGGGTACGCCCGGAAACATCTCAGCGCTGCTCAGGCTCTCAGCGGCTTGTGAGACGTAATCGCAGTTGCGCTGCGGATCAACAAAGCCGGCGCTTAATTTTACATCAGCCTTCCGAATCCTGCGAGCGCAGCATCGATCGATTTTCCACGAACAACGCAGTAGCGTCTCTGTTATGAACGCACATTAATTCTACCGACCCTTTCCGCTGCCTATCAGTAGCAAGCTGGAGCAACGCGAAACATTGCGGGCTAGGAATGCTCTGAGGTTTGTTTCGAAATTCCCTTCGATTACAGGGGATCCTGTAATCCGTCTTCGGAGGATCGACAATCATTCTCGATCCATGCGAACACGTATATGCACGAGCATTGTAGATTTAAGATCAAACGTCGCTGTGCGCCATAGCTGCAGCAGAATGCAATTGACGTAGACTGCGTCTGCCGTATGGAAAATAATGCCTAACGCGTTTAGTTCCACTGTTTGATCTGATAACAATATTCCAGAATTGCGAGTGTGTGCTTATTTGTCCAGGTTAGTGGGGAGACAATTTTTTTAGTTAGTTAGGGATTAAATAATCAAAATCTGCAGGTGATTTCCGGTGCAGTGGGAGGATTAAGAACTTTTCGGGTGGATATGTTATTAGTAGACTCCGGATTTGATGCAGTCATAGCTATTGGATATGGGCAGGTGCACTAATTACGATTACCTAAGACTCATCCGTAATGACTGTCGTGAGATGCAAGCATACCCTATCTCGTTTCACTTATATTTACCTTTTACAGTAATGAAGAAATTTAAAGATATCAAAATATTATTTTGTATCTATTAAAATTACTGAGAGAAGAAATAATATTCTATTTGGTTTGTAGTTCTTAGAATCGATGTAAATACTATTTATTTTGCATAAAAAGCTGCAGTCTAATTATTTGTAGACAGCGGATTGTATGCATTTATGACAAAAATGACTGGATGGAACTTAAAACAGCGGAAACATTACAAATATGTAAAAGTATGAACATGTTCTTTTCAAACAATTAAAATCATTCAAATTAGACATAAATGTTTATTTAGCGCCATTGTCTTGCACGTGGTTTATAATCATTTTATTTTGCATAAAGAGCTGCAGTCTAATTATTTGTGAACATGTTTACTTTTTATTGTAACGCAAGTGAGAAATAACCAACAATAGCAAATTTAAGTTCATGAAATTTAAAGTTGTAAACAATGAAACAATTTACACGTATCAAAATATTATTTTGCATCTATTAAAATTATTTGGTTTTTAGTTCCTACAATCGATGCAAACAGTTTTTATTTTGCATAAAGAGCTGCAGTCTAATTATTCGTAAACAGCGGATTGTATGCATTTATGACAAAAATGAGTGGATGGAACTTAAAACAGTAGAAACATTAGAAAAATGTAAAGATATGGAGACGTTGTATATTAACAATTATAATATTTCCATTAGATAGGAATTTTTATGTAAATCCATTTCCTTGCAAATGGTGTATAAACATTTTCAATTTTGCGTAAAGATCCACTGTCTAATTGTTGTGTCGAAGTTTGTGTGCGTTCGTTCGATTGCATGCATAAATGTGTTCACGTGTTCAGGAACCGCAATAAAATCATACAATTTTCTAGTTGTAGGTCATGTTATATTACCATCCAATCTCAACGATTCATTAAAATTGGCAGAAAAGGAAGGAAACTTTTATTTGACTCCTCTCCCTTCAATCAATCAAATTCTATCGGGCTTCAATTGTGTAATTGCTGGTCATAGAGCTTGGATTTCGCAGGATTAGGCAGTAGATCCCAGGAAGTTTTTCACCAATTACTTCCAGCGTATCTTCGATCCACGCCCGTCTCCAATAGCAAATTTTTCTACATTTTCCATCAGAAATTGTACGTCGGCCGTCCGGTGAAGCATCGGCCTGGTGGATTTCGAAAAAGCCACAAATTGAACACCGATACCTAAAGCTCCTGGCAAATGAAAAAATCGCGGCCATTCATCTCGCGCGAGCGTGGTCTTAATCAATAATAGAAGACACACGAATACCCGCAGAGACACAGATACACATACAAAGAGAGAGAGAGAGAGAGAGAGAGAGAGAGAGAGAGAGAGAGAGAGAGAGAGAGAGAGAGAGAGAGAGAGAGAGAGAGAGAGAGAGAGAGAGAGCACTAACCTAGAGCAGACTCGTTTTAAACCTATGCCTCGCGGTTCTTTCTCTGCCTTTGTGTCAACCGGAGAGCTCGGCACAGAAAAAAAGAGAAGAAAGAAGAAAAGTTTCATCATCGCGGATGATTCGGTTTTCTTTTTTTTTCCCCCTCCTCGTTTTACATATAACTTGACCGATACGAGGCTAAGCGTTATCGATTCACGAGCACCGCGCTCCGGATACGTATGCTGGTCGGCCCATAAATACCAGTCGGGCGCGCAATCTTGCGATATCGGCTATAAATACGTATTTTATCTGTCACGGGATTTCAAATGAAAAACAGTCGTCAAGAGCTCATGGGATTACCCGTAAAAGGGCAAACGGTTTCGATATGGGGCCGCGGGCGAACGTTTCTGCGCCCTGGGGACGAGCGCGAAGTTTTCGTTGTCCGAGGGAGAGAGGAAGAAACTATGCGATTTCATAAGCGCCATAACGTCGGGCGAGACAAACCTGTATTATAGCAATGCCCGATCTACGATAATAATGTTCTAATTCACAAACTTTGCAACAAGAGATACTTTCCAACCAACCTGTACAATAGATGTCTTTTTGTGCGATCCATAAATTCCATGAATTTCTTAACCCCTTGTCCTACCCGCTAACTCCCAATTGCTCGGGTCATAATAAACAAGAAGGTCGGTCACGCGACGAGCCATTTTGCTGTTTAGCCGTGTGCTCGAACTTGCGCAAAATATATGCGTCTTCTGACATGTATATTTCGGCGCAACGAAATGAATTGTGAAATAATAAACACGTTTGGACACAAATAATACTTTTAAGATGTCTGGGAAGTAATTATGATCAATTCATCGGTGAACAAAAATGATTTATAATTTGAAAGTGGATAATGTATCAGTAACAATTTGTAAATTAATACTTAATTTAAATTAAGGCTCGACTGCGTTTTGGAGAACTCCGCGTTCTTAACTCTTTTTTGTGTCTTCTTGTCTTGCCTTGTCATGCTCGGCACTTCGAAAAGAATATCATCTTTCGAAGTTGGGAAAATGTATCGTGTCCCTTCTTTTCTTGCCGAGGAAGACTGTTCGTGAGACACGAAGCTTCGACGAGTGAAAACGATTTCAGAGAGACGAAGTTGCTGTGACTGATAGTGAAATAAAATGTATTGGTTCCATGGAAAGCGTTCCAGCAAACTAAGGTCTGAATCTCCGTAACTAAATTTTTGAAGAAAAGAGCGTGTGCCGTTCGACTGCGGATTTTATGCATTTCTAAGAAAAAAATGGATAGACATAATTTAAGACAGTAGACAACATAAAGGAATTTAACACTGAACCTACTAAGCATTAAAAGTACCTGAGGAATATTGACACGGAAAAATTATAACAGTAAATTTATTTAGTTTGTCAGTAATTTCTATTACCACAGATGCTTGCACAAGAAAACTTATTACATTAATGCTCTATTATAGGTCAAATAACGGTTATCAAATGACCGTGGTAGGTTTAGTGTTGAGAGGATATGCAATGCATTAGCCTTAGTTTATGAAAATTATTAAAAAATGAGAGAAATTTCTGTTTGATTTCTGTTCATTGTAATCGACGCAAACAATTCTTGTTTCGGGAATTAATATTTTTTAGTTATGGAATTAATGGATAGGCACAATTTAAGGCCGTAGATAAATTAAAAGAATTTAAGGCTGAACTTTCTTTTGGAGGGCCAGACGTTTTTAACTTTTTTGAACTCCTTTTGAACTTTTTTTATGTGATCCTGTATTTTCATTTTCGGTGTTTTCTCGTCGAAATCTATAAGATTGTATAAAAAAAACTTGAAAAAAAGAGTTCTCCAAAACGCAGTTAAACCTAGATTAATAATGTTTTGAGAAAACTCGTAGAAAACTAGTAATCTTCGTGTTAGTGTTGTTCACGTTTGGTCCGAACGAAGTACCACGAGCCAGACTCGTGTTGTTTACGTTTGGTCCGAACGAAGTACAACGAGCTAGGCTTGTGTTGTTTACGTTTGGTCCGAACGAAGTACAACGAGCTAGGCTCGTCCTTGTTGTTTTTGGCCCAAATTTCGTACCACGAGTCCCACTCGTTATTGTAGGACAAGGGGTTAAGTCTCACTGTTTGCACCTTTAGAGGAGAATTCAGAAATGTACTACTAATTTGTCAAACCTAGACTCTAAGTTATTCTTATAATGTTAGCATGCACAGCAATATGCATGTTGCTAGTACTCCCAGAAAGGGTTTTATAGCGTAATAAAAACAAAAACAAAAAGAAAATGAAACGTCGGCCCAAAACGAACCTGTGCTCCGAGGACATTCGCTGGAATTAAATCTCGATCGTAACTGCGTCTATTTCCCTTCATTCTTCTTGGAAAGAGAACAGGGGTTACGAATTTATGACATACGGGCGTGATCGTTTCCGTTCGGTGTTTTTTCGTCTCCTTATTTTATGGGGCCCTCACCCTTCCCGAGGACCTGTTTCTGCTCCCATTTTGCCACTTCGGATGAAAAATTGCCGATCCCTATTTCACCCCGGTTTTATTCATCCATTGAGAGGCTTGCGAGATTTTTATGTTTTATGGGTTCTCTGTTTGATAGGGTGTTCTTGTAGGGCTATGGTCGATTTCAATGTATGCTGTTTGTGTTATTTATGTTAGGCTGTAAATAATTTTTATTGCAGTATATTCAATCTACTTCTCAATAAAATATACAACGGCATTATAGATACTTGAATAAATTTCATATTTGATACCGCCTGGGAGTATTTGTTTTGTGGGAATTATTTATGTTATAAATATCAGTCGCACTCAGATCGTGTACATGCATAAGTGCGGACGCATAGATGCGTGAGAGAAGCGTCTAAAAAGCGCATGAGACTAATAAGAAAGTTGACCGTGTGCGGAAGTAAGAAGAAATAGTAAAACTTAAGTAAACATAAAAAAGATATTGTTTAAAATATCGGTTCGGTCGCAACCGTCGGCTGCGCCCGACAACACCCAGACTAGAACTTATTCTCTGTTATTTTGTAAACATAATTTCTGTAAATTTTCTCTACTAATTATAAGTAAAAATATGTTTGTTCAAATCATGCTCTGCTACCAAACATAACCTCCACAAAACCCTAGAATTTATGACTCGATCTAACGTGATAAATAGTTAATATCGTTCGTTCAGTTTCATGCAAGGTGTTAGTCGTGTTAGAATAATAAAACCACCGTCTGGACAAAATATACTCAATTTTAAAACAGTCTTTGGTCCGTCAAGTAGAACAGGTATGATCTAGTTAGAAAGATTGACTAAAAGAACATGATAGAACACGGTTGACGTCATACGACGTGTACGATATGGTGATACAATCGAAAATGTAGTAAATCCGCAGAAAAGTGTCAAGAATATAGGATGACATTTTTTTTTATACGATACTTCGTTTTCGACGAAATGGGATTTGAAATTTCCAGTCCAATTACCTGTCTGCTCTCTTTCTTGTAAATACTGGTGCACACGAACCTCCCGAGTTTTCAAAATCGATCAGTGGTCAGACTAGTGGATGGAGACTGTTCCAAACCAGACAATTATACTCAGACGTTAGGCAAATAGATTTAGGCAGTCCCTAATCAGACAAATATATTCAAACGTCTCCGATCAAACAAGTAGATTGAGTCAACTGGTGATCGAGGAAGTAGATTACGTCCTTGGATAGACAAGTATAATGAGACAGTCCCTGATCACATAAATAAATTCAGACAGTAGACTGATCAGTAGACTGCGGACTGTATGCATTTATGACAAGAATGGGTAGGTACAATGTGATGTTGTATGAAAGAAAAGAATTTCAGAATACCAATGTATTATTTTCAACTTATTAGAATTATTATGAAAAGCCAGATTTTCGAGATATGAAAAGATGGAAAAAGGAGAAGAAAGCGTTTCGTCCTAGAGACAGTAAAAGACAGTAATAAAACTGGTGTATCCCTGCGCGGAATAAACAGGTTGTGTACGCCCAGCGTTGAATTTCTTTGCTAAGTATTATATAATTGTTTTGCCTGTTTCAATATTTAGCTATTATTTAATTATTCATTTAGATTACATGTTTATTTGATACTATTTTAATTGGGTATTAATTTCATTTATCATAAATAAAATGATTTTCTCCGTTAAAACGACATTGTGTATTTTTTCTTTGAAAATTCAATATTATACAAAATAATCGGCGACGAAAAAAACGTTTCAAATAATAGTTATTTGTCTCAAGTCGTAGATTAAGAATCTGTAATGAGAAATATATGTTTCCATTTGAAAATATAAAGTTGACCTTGGAATGACTTTGAAAACATGGTGAAAATTGAAAATAGATATGACTGCTGCATCACCTGCTCCTTGACAAACTTTTGATTTGAAACATTTTTTTCTCCGGAATTGAGGTTTGGAGATACTCCAGGAGGCCAGGATAAATGCCACACCCTGTATATACAAACAGTGGAAGATTCAGGTATTAGCGAGAAAGTTGTTGTCGCACTGTTCATCTGCTAGCGAGCATAGGAGGTAGCCGCCACAATTATAAGAAAAACGAACTTTTCATTGGGCCTCTGCTTTTTAAAATTCCTGCACAATTTTTTGAGCTTGCAAGAAGATCCGCCGTCTGCTGATCAGACAAATGTATTCAGACAATCCCTGATCAGTAGACAGCGGATTTTATGCAATTATCACAAGAATTCGTGGGTACAATTCACTGTGGCATAACGTTTAAGAAAATTTCAGAATATTAGTGATTTATCGTCAACGTATTCTAATTATGCTAAGAAAGAAAAACTTTTCATTTGGCCCCCGTTTCTTAAAATTGCTGCACAACATTTTTATTTTGCATGAAGTTCTAGAGCCTACTGATGAGACAAATAGATTGAGACAGTATCTGATGATGCAAGTAGATTGAGTCAGCCTGTGTACAGACAAGTGTACTAAAACAGAACGTGTCCACACAAGTATGGTCAAACGTCCTGATCAGATAAGAAAAATCATACGTCTTTTAACCGTACAAGTAGACTTGGACGGATGCCGATCAGCCAAATTGACTGACTGAAACCTTGTTCACAAAATGGAGGCAATTTGTGAATAAAATCTTGGAAATTACACTCTTCGAGTACAAGATTCAGGAGATACGATCGAAATCGTTCACTCGTGGCAATCGAATTGAATCGAGGAAGCAAGACACTCGATCGTTATCGATGGATACGTTTCATATGGTTCGTTCGGAAAGCCGGCGACCGTTTCCGGTCAGCAGCAGCCGTCGATCTTCGTTGGGCACGCGATCGAGGAAAATTGAACATCGCCGAACGAAACGGATAGCGAACGGTCCGGGGAACTGGCCACGCTATACGCTGCTCTGGCTCGCAGTGACGTACATTTCCACGGTACAGTTACTGTTATGGGTGCTGCGAGGCCAACGTCTCGACCCTAACTTCTTCTTGCCGCTTCAATTGCTGCCGGTTAGTCGTTTCTCGTGCTAAGCCGGTCGGGCACGGTCCGACAACCAAAGCTCGCCCGAATACGACCGTGCCGGACCAATATCCTTGTCCCTGGCTGATTGTAACTTATGCTGTCGTTGGTCCACGAACCTGCGTTCTCTACTTCCTACATCTATTTTTTGTGCGGGTGCTTTATGTCTTCGTAATCCGAGTCCTGAAAAAGATTTTACGTTAGAGGGTGGCTTCTCGCGTAACTGCAATGAGAATAAGTGATCTTCAAGAATTTATATTAGAATAACTATAGGATCTATGGGAGTAGATTCTTTTGAGATCCAAACAGATAGACTTGAAATACAAGTTTCTCTTTTCCTAATTCAATTCTTCGTATTATCTATAGTGTAATGTGAAATACATCTTAACAGCTTCAACAGTGAACGCATTGTTAGGGTGCAACGTAGCGTTCGTCACAATTGATTGAAACACAAGAATAGAGAAATTTTCTTAAATTTAGATACATTATGCTGGTTATGAATCAATTTTTAAAGTAGAATACGAAAAGTTGGAAATGTTCTAAGACTGGGAAGAAAAATTTACTCTTTTTCGGCCGATAAGTAAAATTTATATTGTTCCAAAAAATATAAGTAAAAAGTTAAATATAAATTTCAGGTCCCATCCCTAGAGAAATATGGAAAGAAATGATCGAATTTCATACAAAGTTGAATACTTTACTTTGCACGCCACTTTAAAAAACATAGTTACGAGAAACATGTGTATTAAACAAACAAAAAATTGGTGCGTTATTAGACCACATGGCTGAAGTGAAACTTCTTTCTTTAATTTTTTTCCAAATTTTTATTAACACTTTATGACATTGAATTTTCTATGATTCTATTATTGAAACAATTGGCTTGTGATAGCTAAAATATGATATAAATATTCTTGATTCAATTTTGTCTAAATGTCTTGCAAATACTGCATCGAGAGTTGTTCCTGATCTTGTTGTCGCTTCATTAGGATTATTTACCATTTCCAATCTTAATTTACTTCTAAAAAATTATATTAATAATTTTGATTATTAATAGTTCACTTTGAAATCTCCACTTAGCATCATCGGAATTTTATCATAATCTTGATTAAGCAATGCCGAACCCTCTACCATATATGTTAATAGAATAGAATTTCGTTTCAGCGTTTCATCGTTTCATCGCCAGATCGGTTTTACTCCTACCGCGTCTAGATTTTACGCCTACCGCGTCGAGGTTTTACTTAATCGTTTCATCGTTTCATCGTTTCATCGCCAGATCGGTTTTACTCCTACCGTGTCGAGGCTTTGCGCCTAATGCGCCTAAAGAAGTTTCACTTCAAAAACACTTGTATTTCAATACGATCTGTTTACACATCCCCAGATGGTTTAGTATCGTATGTCCAATAGTTAATCTGAAAATAAATCTTAAAAATCACTTGTTTCCACTGGCATTGCACGAAAATATCCTCTTAAATGTAATTTTTCCTGTGGTAATTAACGAAATAAAGAGATGGGTATGATTGTAGTAGGTCTCGATAGAGTTGAAAGTGAGATACCATCCTCGAATTTCAACCTGACACGCGAGACCTGTCGGCTAGTTTCACTTCGTCGTTGTGTAGTCGATTCTATAGGTTGAAACTTTATGTCTCTCAGGATATCATTCGGTTTGTAACAAGTTCCGAGCAGTCTTATTAAGTATTTGTTTTTCTACTCGCTTCCAGAGGGACCAGCCAGAAAGAATACGTTTCCTTAACAATTAGTCGAAAGCCAATCTTGACCCACTTTCATTTCCCTATTGCAAATGTAATGACTGCCTGAACTAAAGGAATCTTGTTGGTCTGTTCTCGGTGCAGAAAACTAAGACAACATTTCATGTACAAAATGCAACGCAACTCGTTGTGTATGCGATGGTAGGAGGAGAGAGATCCAGTGTTTAAATATAAACAGCAGGCGATCCGCGATCGGATAAACACAAGAATAAATCGCAGCATCCACGAGAAACGAGACTCCACGTATGAATAATGGCGAGCTCGAAACGTAAGATGACATTCGTTCTCCCAGCGAGGCTCGCGAAGCATACTTGATGCACCTAATACGGCAGTGATACAGACAATACTGCTCGTATTTGTTTGAGTATAAAATTTCTTTAAGAGATACCGAACCGAGAAAACAGTTAAGACTACCTTTCCACGAGATACTCGACTCGGATCTACGAATTTGAAATTATTCCCCGCTTGTATGCCTTACCCGTGATCCATCGGGAGGAAGCTAATGCTGGATTTGTAAAAGCCGTCCTTTATTCCGCGAACAATTCTACTTGGCTGGGATGTTTTGACTAGCGGTGTTATTATAGTCGATACTTGCTCCCCGCGCATCGAAGCTCCGACTCTCTTTCCCCCGTCGCTTATCTCTCTCTTTCTCTCTCTTTCTCTCTCTCTCTCTCTCTCTCTCTTTCTGTCTGTCTCTCTCGTTCTCTCATCTGCCTCATAATAATCTAGCCGCCCACAAAGTTTTCGAATACCCCGAGGGACGTGTTGCGAGCTGGAAACCAGTAGCTCCTGCACGAACCGTAATTTTCTCGGCGAGAGAGGCAGACGTTAGATCAACCGGGTGCCTCCAAAGTGCATCTTCGTTTCGACAAGATCACATACAATATGCACGTTCTACTTTCTTGCAATTGAATCTCGCTAGAAAATGGCCAACGCGTCATAGAACGTATCTGAAATGAATTTTACAGCGTGTCATTTCATCGCGAAAATATTTTGTGGTTCCATGAACGACATAGCAATTCTGTCTTAGGGAACATTGGATTCTACCTATTGATTTAGTTCAGAGAAATATACTCGGACGTTCCTATTAGCCAAATAGATTTAGGCAGTTCCTAATTAGACAAATACAGGGTCGAAATTATAAAGCGATACGGACGAATATCTCCAAATATATTGATTATAACCAAAAATGTTTCAGATGAAAGTTGTGCAGTACGAAGGACGGCATCATGTGGTGAACATTTATTTTTCCCGGTGGACACTCCAAGGTGAGCTGAAGGTCAACTTTCTTTTTTCAAATGGAATTATATGTTTTTCTATCCATCATCAAATAGTGCGTTCTAAGATGAGTTCTATTACCTATGTGTCAAGGTCATTCAAGGTCAAACTTGCATGGAAATGCAGATAAGGTGTGATCGTTTTATTTGTACTTCAGTTTAGTATGTGTTCAAAATAATTACCTCTTACTTCAATGCACTCAACAATTCTTTGTTTAAATGATTCTCTAACTTTGCTAAACATTTCAACATTTATCGTAGCACAATCTTCGCATATTCTGACTTTCTTGTTTTCACGCGTCGTAGGATTAATGAACATTACGCAGTTTTTAAGCACAGAACCTGAACGACGAATACGCTGTTCTCGTCTTTTAAATGCCATATGCGATTTTGATGGTCGATCTGGGTAGCGTTGTGCATGCAAATTAGCAGCCATTCTGTAATTTTTCCTGCATTCTCCTAGTAACATAAACATATCGAAACAATTTTGATACATTTCCATTTTCACCACTTATTTAAGTACTATCGTTCAGCTAAGGATACCTTAGCACGAATAGTAATGAAAGCGAACTGACTATTTTGCAGAAGAGCACAGTAATGTTTTCATTTCATTGATAATGACTTTGATGTTGTCCTGAGGAATGCTGATATTGAACACATGTTATTCTTTTGTGTGAAAGTTCGAGGCCACGAACTAAAATATAAATAAAACAATCATACCTTGTCTGCATTTCCCTGCAAGTTTGACCTTGAATGACCTTGACTCATGGGTAATTGAATTCATCTTAAAACGCGCTATTTGATGGTGGATAAAAAAACATATAATTCCATTTAAAAAAAAGAAAGTTGACCTTCACCTCACTTTGGAGTATCCACCGGGAAAAATAAAAATCCCACCACATGATGCCCCCCTCGGTGCTGAACAACTTTCTTTTGCAGTTGTATATTTGTTAGCAGTAATATTTTTGGATATATTCGTCTGTAATGCTTTATAATTTCCACCCTGTATATTCAAAGCTCTCTGATGAAATACATAAATTGAAACAGTCTCGGATCAGAAAAATAGATCTTGGAATTTTGCTAAAGTTAAGTTTATTGTGTGCAATTTCTTCGAGAAAATATTTTGTGGAACCATGAACGAAATAGAAATTTTATCTTCGGAAGATTGCATTCCACCTATTAATTTTTGTCATAGGTTAACAAATAGTATCCAATTAATTACCCAATTAGAAGGAGCTGTCACTTTTTTTTCTAACATTAACCCCCACTTTTTCTTCCTGCTGTTAAGTAGCATAGTTCAAAATAATGGATACATATTTCAAGAACGTACGATCGCGTTGATTCTTCAGCTATAGAGTGTTTATTTTTGCCCGGTAACATTTAAACAAGCTATAGATGGAAGATTGATTGACAATAAACTTCTTTTTCTTTCCGCAAACACGAAGATCAATGTTATTCACGAATCGTTTACTTATTTGCCATACACATACCATTAATATCTTCCATCCAGCGAAAACATCGAACGTCATCATTTGCTCGAACTTTACGAGAAACGTAGAAAATCGACGTAGCAGTCGACACAAAGTGACCCAGGGTGCACTGCACGAGAATTAATACCACAGAGTAGCGATAAAACTTTTGCTGCACATAAAAAAACTTCCACTCTACTCTTTAATATATTCTCTTTAGCTCCTACTCATTCCCTAATGGAATGCTTCGTGCAGTGAAGAGAACCGGCCGATCGTGGAAGACTAATTTTTAATGCGTAAGTCATAATTCCATTAAACTACCATTTTATAAATGTGTTATCCTAATCCATCGAGGATGTTAATGGGAACAAAATTTTCCATGTCCAAGACCAATCTTCTCGAAATCCTTTCGGTTTAATCTTTCCTCTTACACTTCATGCGATCGCATAATATTCATTAGCGTCAATGAATGAGTTATTTCAATTATAAATCCAAATTGTTCTTCCGACATAGAATATATCCAATTTAAACAATTTACTTCATTTTATTCACATAAAACTGATCCAATTTACACATACAATACTTCAATGTTTAGTAACTTATTAAATACGAATTGAATAGAGTAACAAATAGTTTGAATAATGTTGTAACAATTTTTGGGTTAGGTATATTAGCTATATTGTTATCAATACATTAGGAGGATGATTGCTAAACAAATTAATTGAATATTAATGAAACAAATAAATGATATCGACATGTGTGGTTCAAATACATTGAGCTTGCCATTGTCAAACATGTAGATTGTATGAACCATACACGAACAAGTGGATGGCGTCAGACTTTGTTCGGACATCTAAATTGTACCATTGTTGAACAAGTAAATGACACCGACTTATGTCAGACAAAAATAGATTGAATCAATCAATATACATGCAGGTAAATCGTCATACAAGTAGACTGACCCAACCATTGTCAGACATTCGAATCGCAACTTCAATTGTTAAACATTGTAAATTGTGTCGGCTTCTGGTTGAGGAAGTACACAGGATTGATTATTGCCAATCACTTAAATTTGTTTGTCTATTTTCAGTCAAGTAGCATGGGTCAATCACTAGCCCGACGAGTAAAATAAATAAATCATTAGTGACACAAATAAAATAGCTGCACAAACCTCGGAAAATATACCTAATTCTTTCACTTTTACAGACGTACAGAGACTGCGTCGATTTAAATTTCTAAGTAGAGGCAGATTCAATCGAGCAAGTAGATAGCGTCAGACCTTGGTCAGACATGTAAATTGTACAACGATTGAATAAGTAAGTTAATTTGATTATTGCCAGACCAATAGATTGAATTGTCCACTAGGCAAACAGATAGCATAAAACGAGAATTGTGGTACATATACATGGTGGCCCACATAACTCTTAACAGCTCAATATCTCGAAAACTATGTCATGGATTTTAAAGTTCTTGGTCTCAAATTGCATGGATCTGAAGTTCCTTTCTACCTACATAAACGTGAAGTAGACCCCCTTCCCCTTTAAAGAAGGGGCGGGGGTACCTTTATAATTTTAAATTGAACCTCCTATAAAACGTTACATATTTAGATTCTACAGAAAAACAAGTAAATTTTGTCTGAAAAATATTTTTGTCAGATATTTCCATGTTGAGATATAACAGTTTCAAGTACCTACATGTCGAAACTTCAAACTGTTATATCTCATCACGGAAAATATTTGACAAAAAAATGTTTCAGACAAAAGTTACTTATTTTTTTCTGTAGAATCTATATATGTAACGTTTTATAGAGGGTTCCATTTAAAATTATAAAGGTACCCTCTCTCTAAAAGGGATGGGGGGCCACTTCACGTTTCAGTAGTTAGAAAGGCCCTTCAGATCCATGCAATTTAAGACCAAGAACTTTAAAATTTAACTCACAGTTTTCAAGATATTGAACTGTTAAGAGTTATGTGAGCCACCCTGTAGATTTTGGTAACCACTGTCTGACATTCGAATCGACCTACAATTGTTAAATGTACATTGTGTCTGTGTTTGGTTGAACAAGTAGAGAGGATTGATCATTATAGGTCAAGTAAATTAAGCCGACTATTTCCAGACAACTAAAATGGGTCAGCCATTAGTCTCCCAAGTGAAATTAATAAATCAATGGAGTGACAAATGAAATAGCTCTATGAAGCCTGAAAAATATTTGCAATTCTTGCAATTTGACAAATATACGACGACCTCTACGACAAATCGCACCAATATCTTCAGTCAAATTACGAGCGAAAATTTCTTAATGAAGCATCTGGAACGTCCAGATCTATCTCGTAATCATCCCTGTCCTGATTGATTGCCGGTTTTTCTATCCGAGCGTGTTTAAAAAATTCCATCCGGTGCCACGTGAGCATTCGGCTACGCGTAATTATTTAAACTTTTGCCGCGGTCGGGAATCGGTTTTAATTAATTCTAACTTTCGGTGGGCCGTGGTGCTCTCTCTCTCTCTCTCTCTCTCTCTCTATGTCTCTGTCGCACTACACATGTGTCGGTGCGTCGCATCACCGGCCTCGAGTTTAATAAACTGAATTTTGACGGTACATTTTGCGGATCCTCGCGGGAGAAGAAATAAAAACGCGACGGCGAAACATCCGGACCGCGTTGCCGTGCATTTTAATGGCAACCCAGTCTCCGGACGAATTCGACGCGGCCGACAATCGCCCAGGCTAGCAGAAACAGCAAAAGCAGAAGCAGACGAAACTTTTCGCGAACGATTCCCATGTAAATTGTGTTTCCCGGGGAACACCGGAATCTCGTGTTGCTTCCTCCGTGCCGGACGGTCTTCCCCAAGTAATTCCGGAGAAAGTTTGATAAACTCGGGGACGATCGGAATATTTTCCAGACTCTGATCGCCCCGCGAGGATCTACACTCTCATCGGAAACTCCCGTTGTCTCCCCAACGACGACAGAGTACAGCCAATCCCGCGTCTCCGTTCGGAGCATCGAAACGTGGATGCGACGTCGCGTCGATTCCTCGTCGGAATATATTTGCTTTTATCGTAAACGCGGACCGAATTGAGGGAATGCATGATCGAGAATGTAAACTGCCTCCGCATAACGCGCAAAATTTTCCGTTACCCGTTCGAGCTAGGATTGTACTTTGCTGAGTACAACGAAACGAAGCTTTTCCGCATGACATTAGGGGAGTGAACAATGTCTCGCAGAATTTTCTTTTGTCCTTTTAAACTTCGCTCAATGTTTTTCCTGTTTGTTCTGAGTACTAAGACATAAACGCGTTTAAGACGAGGTACAGTCAACCCTCGAATAACGCGATTAATTGGTACCGTGTTATATGCAAACCGCGTCATAAAACACTTCGATTTAATACAAATCGGACCAAGTAAAATAAAATTTGGCGCAAGACGAATCGCAATTTTTGCTCCGCGTTATGAGAGTACCGCGTTGCAGTAGGATTAATTATACAACATAGACAATTGTCGCGTAGAGTTATAATTGAATTGTTCCACGAATTACGATAGCAGAGTGGTTCCATTACGTTAGATTCAGTTACAAGAGTGATCCGTGATTCTCATCTCTCAATTAATTAAACGGTTATGCAATTCGTAATTGCAGCTGATATACAATTACAAAGCGCAATGCGAATGAATTAGAATCACGGATTAAGTGGAGTACTAATTGAGCGGGAATATCAGTTTCCAACACTGTAGGATTACTATCAAAGCTATGACGAGGGTTACGAATATTATTCATAAATTCGTAGTTCCTTCTCTGTAATTCGGTTTGCAGATTACAGATCATTGTGCGATCGAAGTACCAGTGTAAATCAATTTCGTAGTAAACTTATTGTGCAATTATTCATTCGGTTTCTCATTCGATTAGGTTTTCACTCGTACCGTAATAAAAGTCGACCAAAGCCTCAAGTTTCCTGGACCTCGTGAGTTTAATACAACACTCAATAAACTATGCACCAGTGCACGGCGCTTCATTAAATATTAAAACTATTTAAATTTCGTAACCTTGTTTTGCATTGGAAACGAGGGCGAATCCAGCTATGAAAATTCCATTGAATTTTTCAGTTCGAACGTCTCGCGAGGGGCGAATTTCTCCATTGACCAGATGAGCGGGTTTTAACGGTCCGAAAATAAAAAGTTTCGCACCAGGGTGGGAACCGCCTTAAATTGTACGCGTTTCGGCCGCCACGGTGGCAAAGCACTCATAACTGAAACTACTTAATTAGCGGGGTTAATACTGGAGAGGAGGGAGGAAGTGAAATGGGAGGGTGAGAATGAAAGTCTTTAAAAATCCTCACCGAAACGGGAACGTAACAGGGGCGTCTTTCATTTATACAGTTTTCCCGTGATTCGTCCGAACGAGAAGCCCGCTTCGAAACGCAGTCACGCTCGGCGATCAAAGGGCTCCGGGGTTTTAATTGCTGCTGCTGCTACTGCTAGTGCTAGATCTGCAGCCGATGCCCCGGATTCTGGAGGATCCGGAAAAGTCTATTATGGACGAAGGAAAAAAAGAGTAGCGACTGTCAAACAGTTCCCCTGGGTAGTTTTGATATCGAGACGACGCACAATACGCCATTTAAATGGAAATTTGGAACAAAACTCAAAAAACGTATATATGAAAAGATGGAAAAAGGAGAAGGTAGCGTTTCGTCCTAGACCCGCTAGAGGAGTCGTCAGTAAGGCTATCTAGCTGACCCGTGCCTTAGACGCGGGATGTCGTAAGGACAGTTTAGGACGGTATACATAGGGTGGCGCACTATAAACAGGTCATCTGAGTAACTCGCTTGCTTTTGAAGATAGAAGAAAATGCATCGGACCAAACTTACTTGATATCGAGGAGCTCGTAATCTGATGTCATTAATTTTTTTATAGGTGGACACGTCAAGGAGATATGAAGGTCAACTCTGTTTTTTTAAATGGAACGCTTGGTTTTTTATCTACATTCTGATAGTGTGTTTCAAGACGAATACAATGACCTATTATGAAATCCATTCAAGGTCACGCAAGGTCAACTACAAAAGAAAATAAAGTGTCTCAAAGCACTTGTAACGACAACGAGGAGACTTTGCCGACTCAGTTGGCACGCCAGCGTTCCTGGTCCCGCGAATGGGCGATCGGCTGGTTTCGGCCGGTTCGGACGGGCGATACTGGCCGCGGTGATCTTGCGAGCTAAACTTACATGCTACAACGGTCTTAAATCTAACTTCACCTACGGTGCTGGTCTGGTCGTTACGGCGGCCAGACAGCGGATGGGAGGCGATACCGCGACCCTGGCTTGGTCTTCATCCACTAAGGCGCAGCCGGATACCCCTTCGTGCTCGGTGCCTTAGCACACGTTCTTGGCGGTCCGAGCGGGGCAAGGAGGGTGCCTGTGAACCGATTCGTTGCCGCACGGTTTCACAGGCGAGTGCGAGTACACCGGCGAGGGACTGTGACCACTGTCCACTCGCGGCCCGCAGAAGGAAAAGTCGGGAACGGGTTCGGTATTTACATCTTACAGGCTAACTTACTGGCTAACTTACGAAATACGACGGCCTCGCGGTGGCGGCCCGGCGGTACGCGGCGGAGGCGCGACAAGGTCGCGGCGGAGTTCCCGACGGAGGTCGCGGCGGAGTTCGCGACGGAGTGGCGGCGCGTCGGGATTCCAGGCGGTAACATTGCCCGAAGGCGCGTGGAGCTGTTATGCTCCTCCTCTGAAAAGTGGCGTGTCCCAACAGCCGCCCCGATCTCGGCTCGATCGGTGGCCTATATCCCCGCTTCCACACATTCGTGCAGCGAGAATCGGTTGCCGCGCGCGGCCATCTCGCGGCCGTGGCGCGCGTTCTCGCGCCTCGTCGCGGCCTGCTCGCGGCCTGTCGAGCGGTGGCGAAAGCGGGGCGGGGAAGACTCGCGCCGGAAGGATATGTTCGTTACGCACTCTTCAAACACTACGACGATTTATATGTAACATGTTATTTACGTATTCACTGCTACTTCAAGTGTTCAAAATGACGACCTTTTAAGTAATTAGTAATCTTTGTGACAGTGTTGTTTACGTTTTGTCCGAACGAAGTACAGCGACCCAGGCTTCTGTTGTTTACGTTTGGTCCGAACGAAGTACCACGAGTCAGGCTCGTGCTTATTGTTTTTGGCCCAAATTTCTTACCATGAGTCTCACTCGTTATTGTAGGCCAAGGGGTTAAAATATCTTCAATTCTTATTTCAATGCCTAACCACACACGATGACGTTTGAATAAATAATATAAATTTCGGGAACAATCTTTCCAAATTCTCCATAACAAAAAAATTGGTGTGTGCTTAGGCCACATGGCTGAAGTGAAACTTCTTTCTTTAATTTTTTTTCGAATTTCTAGTAACACATTATGACATTTAATTTTCTATAATTCTTGTTTCAATTTTGTTTAAATGTCTTGCAAATACTGCATCGAGAGTTGTTCCTGATCTCGTTATCACTTCATTAGGATTATTTACCATTTTTAATCTTAATTTACTTCTAAAAAATTCTATTAATAATTTTGATTGTTCCGATACAAAGTTCACGTTGAAATCTCCACATAGTATCATCGGAATTTTATCATAATCTTTATTATGGAATGCCGAACCCTCAACCGTATATGCTAATAGAATATAATTTCGTTTCATCGTTTCATCGTTTCATTGCCAGATCGGTTTTACTCCTACCGCGTCGAGATTTTACGCCTAGCGCGCCTAAAGAAGTTTCACTACAAAATGAACGAAAAGTCTGAAATAATTGATTCGCCGAACTTTTTGCAATAATTATATGTACAGCGCCCTATGAAGAAATGGTGGAGGATAAGAGGGTGTGTTAGTGTGTCAGGGATTGATAGCGGGTATTTTTTGACGGTTCGAACGCAGCTGACATCCGTGTCCCGGATTGTGGGAGGAAGGTCGATCTGTTTACGACGCTTCATAACGAAAAGTGCACTCGGCCCCTTTGTCGCGAAGTTAATTGTTCGTCCGCGGAGCAGTCGACGGAGGGGCGTCGCTCGCATTCACCTTTCGACAATGAACCGCCGTCGCATATAATTCCCGACGGTAAATCGACGCCATCTCTTGTAAACGAAACTAATCGTCGGCCAAGGAGAACAATTAATCCGGAGCGTAGCTCGTGCCTCGAATTAACCCTCGTTCCACGACGATTTCTTCTCGCCGCGTCACTTTCTCGCTCTCTCGCGTTCTTTCCTTTCCACTTCTCCAGCCTGTTCATCTTTGCCACTCGTGTCCCCCTTTTCCTACCAGTCTCTCTCTCTCTCTCTCTTTTTCCCTCGTAAACAATCGTCGAAATATCGAGCACTGCCACTTTCGCGGCGTCGAGGATACTTTTGATACTTTTACGACGATTCCGGGGCGCGGTATCGATCACCACCCACTCCAGTTGATATTTAAAAGACGCTCTCGCCCGAAGGAGATGTTTGCGTGACGCCTATTAGCCGGATATTTATTGTTCACGCGGTTCAATACTCGGTTTGATCGATCGCTCCCTTTCTTTTACGAGAGGATCGAACGGCCGAGCTGATTGGAAACTCGGATGAGTTGTTCCCAGACGAGCATTGGGCACATTTACTGGTCTGAATAATTGAATCCGGACTACCGCTGGTGACGAACATCGGTTTCAACCCCTTTTAGTCCCGTGGAAACACTGACTTCGTCCTTTATTCCGGCTACCGTCTGTCTTTCTAATTTTCATGATATTTGCTGCGAATCCTTAAAACGCAATCAGGGGCTGGTAAATATTGACGATTTTGTAGCTTCGAAAAAATGAGTCTGGAAGCAACTGTCCGATGTGCGATTGTCGCCAGTCTTCATTCAAAGTTTCGAGAAAATCTGAGACCCCATGACCGCGTCTTCTCCTTGTTAGAGTAAACTTAGAAATTTCGAATTCATTCAAAAACCTACCAAAATTATGAAGAGAAGAAATTAATTCTTACATAACTCCCTTTTCCTGTAATTGAAGCGAATAATTTTGTATGTAGATCCGCAGTCTAGTATTAAATTAATCATATGATCAGGTTAATATAGTAGAAACTTCTCTGTAAATATGATTAAAATGGAAAGGTTCTTACGTATAAAAATAGAATTGGAACGATTCTTGGTCAGACAAATAGATTAGGGACGGTTCCCGATATGACAAGTAGAACTCGTAAAATTTTTCTCCAGAAAATTAACAGGATGGCTTTTGCTCCTACAAGTAGAACGAAGATGGTCTTCGGTAAGAAAAGTAGAACAGGAAAGTCTTCGATCAGCCAAGTACATAAATTAAGTCAATCTTAATCCAATCACGTGAAACATTAATACTTTTCTATCAAACTAGTGAAATGAGGATAATGGACCGAAAATAAAATAAGAACGGTTTTTGCTCATACGAGTAGAGTAAAGACGGTCCTTGGTGAGCCAAGTAGAATAGCAAAGTCTGTGCTCAGCCAAGTATATAATTCCAGTCTATCCCAGTCGAAACAAGTAAAACATCAACACTCTCTTGTCACACACGTAGAATGATGGTACATCAATCAATCTTAACGTATCTCAAAAGTTGTTGAGTATCGACTCCTATAATGCTACATTTTCATAAACAGGAGAACAAAATCTACCAATATGCAAAGTTTCAAGAAAATCTGAGACCCCATGACCGCGTCTTCTCCTTGTTAGACAACGACGACTAGACAACGACCACCAGACAACGACTGCTTCTCTCAAAACATCCCTCTCGTAATGAAAACTCGGTTCATTCCACGCTTGCTGTATCCGTTCACCATGCCCAAATTTGGGCAAGAATATCGTCGAAGGGCCGAAGGCCCGTCGTCGCTTCCAACCGAACGCCAGGGAACGTCGCTTTCCTTTTTATGGCCTTTTTCCGGCCCTCGCCACGCGAACATCCTGAAGCATACCCAGAGTCTACATCTTAAAACTATATACCGGGTGTCCGAATATTTCCGATACCACAAAATTGTTCAGATGCACATGTGTTTTCACCACCGTTTGTATTTCCCGTTCGATCGCACGTCTGTCTCGCGAAATTCTCATGCGGAAGTTCGAGTGAATGCGCGAGATCAGCACGTAGCAGACCGACCATAGTTTCGCGCTGTCATGATCGCGATATCGGGAAACAAGGAATTGGCTCGTCGCGATCCACAAATATTTCTCTTGTGGCTGAACACGAAGATGGAAGGAAACCAAGGTATTCGCCAACTTAGAACGATATTGTTTCGAATATCAAAACGAAGTTGCCTGGTGTTCAAGCGAGAGAGAAATAAATATAGAAAGACAATGAAAGAGAGATAGTCAGCCTGGTCTCCGGATGAGTCATGGCACGCATGGGAAATCTTATGGCACGCGGGATGCTCCGTGTACACGGATACACACACCCTGTGCCCGGCTCTTAAACTTTCCGATGCTGCTCGCACTCTTATCGGCCGTTTGCGCCGAAGTTAATCGCCCGATAAAACACCGTCACCCCTCTCCGACACTGACTTACGAATATTAGCCGGAAGGCAAGGCAAACCCTCGGCAAAGTTACGTACGTGTGTGCTTAATGCATAGACCCGCCTTCTTGAAACCCACGCCTCTTCGAATTTTAATCGCTATCGGCTCCAACTCGGAAACTTGTCTGGCTAACGACTCGTGACGCGGAAACGTACATGCTCCCCGAAGTTTCCCATCGATCTTTGTTAACCAGCCACGACAGACCACTGACAGATTCTGATTTCACCGAAGAATTTCCTCAAAAAATACTTGGAAAGCCTGAAGAATTTCGCGGAATTTTTTCAGACGATTTCCAACAGGATTCTGGGTAGCAATTGGGGACGGGCATGACCAGAAGAATGTCGTACATCAGGATTTTTAGGGCTATTGCAAAGGGGAAGCTACAATTTCTTTAAATTACACGATTTCCGTGAATTTTTGAAGTGAGACTTCTTTAAGCGCGTTAGGCGCAAAACCTCGACGCGGTAGGATTAAAACCGATCTGGCGATACAACGATGAAACGATGAAACGATGAAACGATGACACGATGACGCGATGAAAAGATGAAACGATAAAATAATTTAGTAAAACCTCGACGTGGTAGGAGTAAAACCGATCTGGCGATAAAACGATCAAACGATGAAACGATGGAACGAACAAACGATGGAACGAAGAAACGAAGAAACGATGAAAGGATGAAACGATTTAGTAAAACCTCGACGCAGTAGGCGTAAAACCTCTACGATGACACGAAATACTATTCTATTAGCATATACGGTTGAGGGTTCGGCATTGCTTAATAAAGATTATGATAAAATTCCGATGATGCTAAGTGGAGACTACAACGTGAACTTTGCATCGGAACAATCAAAATTATTAATATAATTTTTTAGAAGTAAATTAAGATTGGAAATGGTAAATAATCCTAATGAAGCGACAACAAGATCAGGAACAACTCTCGATGCAGTATTTGCAAGACATTTAGACAAAATTGAATCAAGAATATTTATATCATATTTTAGCTATCACAAGCCAATTGTTTCAATAATAGAATCATAGAAAATTAATTGTCATAAAGTGTTAATAAAAATTTGAAAAAAATTAAAGAAAGAAGTTTCACTTCAGCCATATGGTCTAACCACACACCAATTTTTGTTTTAGTTATCACAAGCCCATTTTTATTTACCATGAGAAATCCTGCTTATTGTGCAAAGCCTTAGAATGTAGGAAAATATTTTACGCGAATGATTCTACCAAAGCATTAAAGAGTGAAGCTTCATCTTTACAACGACTCTTTAACGGTTCATTAATCAATAGTGAGAAACTAGTTGGGCAGAGTAAAGCCGATGAAGTGTACTTTATGCTACTGTATAGTTGACTGTATAGTTGTACACCTTCTTCCATTCACACTTTAATAAAAACGACTAAAAAATATCGTATCGCAAATTTTAAGGTGTCACACGGTTTAGCAGGAAGCTTATATCCAGAATATACGGGAAACTGTCTTCCACTTTCCACATGCTGTATCTTCCAAAAATATTTTAGAAAAGAATAAGCAAAGTGCTGTGAACGTAAATACTTCAAGCTTTAAATTGAGCATAGGTTCAACATTGTACGAATTGTTTCCACAAAATTATAACAGTTCAAGTAATTACAAAGCAATGTCAACCAAAATGAAATCAAGATAATGGACAAGTTTAACAAGAAAGTGCTACGAACTAATTTGTGAATCTAAAAAATTATACAGGGTGAGGTATTTAAAACAGGAAACCTGAATAACTCGTTTGTGTTTGGAGATAGAGGAAAATGCCTCGGACGAAACTTATTTGGTATCGAGGGGCTGATCATCCGATGTTACTAGTTTTTTAATAGGTGGAGGCGTCATGGAGTTGTGACGGTCAACTCTGTTTTTTTTAGATGGAATAGTATATTATTTTACTTACATTCTGATAGAGTATTTCAAGACGAACACAATGACCTATTATTAAGGTCTTTCAACGTCACTCAAGGTCAGCTGCACGAGAAATTAAATTGTCTCGAAGCACTCTTCGAATACTTTTCTGTATTCTCTGGTTCTTGGCATACTGCTCTTGTAATTGCCGACAAGGGTCACAGAACGTGAACAAACATTCAATCGCATTGTATCTTGTTTATGTACACAAATGTTATTAGTAGTTTGACTGACGATTAGAGTACGGCTTCGTAATATTCAATGTCCAAGTATACCGCGAAAAACCAACAACCAAAATTGACATGCAAGAACGAATAAAAAGAGCTTGCTCTGTAATAGATAAAAATGAAATTTATCAGGCAGTGTTATCGGTATTGAAACGTTTTGGACTATATATCCATGTTCAAGGTCGCCAATTTGCGCACTTATACTAGCAATGAGTACGTAAATAACATGTGGCATCTAAATGGTCGAAGTATTCGAAGAGTGCTTTGAGACAATTTATTTTCTCTTGCAGTTGACCTTGAGTGACCTTGAATGACCTTAATAGTAGGTTATTATATTCGTCTTGAAATACTCTATCAGAATATAAATAAAAAAACATACTGTTCCATTTAAAAAAACAGAGTTGATCTTCATATGTCCTGGATCTATAAAAATCTAGTAACATCGGATAATCAGCCATACGACATCAAATAAGTTTGGTTCGAGGCATTTTCCTATATCTCCAAAAACAAACGAGTTATTTAGGTGTCCCGTTTTAAATGGCTCACCCTGTATACCGGAAATGTCGTGGTATTTGCAAGACGAGAAAACTATTTCGTGAAAATCTCGGACCTTAAAATTTCAATGGGATGAAACGGTGCACGGGTTGTAGCCTTGAAAGCGCAAGCGGCCCACTTAATTATGAAGCTTTAATTGTCGTGCCGGAGAGAACCGGTTGATCGTGGACCGCGTCGTTTATCTTCGTGAATCTGGCGAATCGTGGCGAAGGATTCCTACGATTCTACAGTTGTGTCGTCGATTTATTAACGCGAACTCGAGCAAGTGGGCGAGACCCGAGTTCCTCGGATGGGCGGATGGGCGGATGGGCGGATGGGAACAACGGACACTCGAGACGCGGTGAAACGTGGGCCACGTCGTCTCTAACATTCGTCTTCCCGTGACAAGGCAGCAAATTGCTTTCGAGACCATCAAATTAATGCCGCCGGACACGGGGCCGGCTGTTACGAATCGATCCCCCTTAAGAAAGTGTACTCTCGCCGAGTTTGCCTCCGCCACTGCTTCGACATCGATCCTGAAACAATTTCGACCGAGACTGTTCTGTCGAGGCAGAACTGTCTCACCAGCACTGTTCACAGACACGCGTGGTAATGCTACATTATTGATGAGACACTGTGATCGGATCCGGATCACCGAAACTTTCGGACTGAAACAATGATTCTTTTATTCTATGGTTGTTTAACCAGTTTCGTAGCCATCCTCATTTTCTTACTTCTCTTCACGACGCACAGTGGTCCCAAATCCCGAAAACACTGTCAAAACCTCTAAACGTACCTTAATGCACTCAAAAATTCGTACTCGGGGGTTTTCGGGGTCGCTAATTACGAATATGAAGTTGAAATTCCAAAAAACAAAATATCGGATCCAATATGGTGGACATGTACATTAAAAAATGGTTATGCCTGCTTGGAAAATGATCTTTTTGGGGTCTTTGGGGTAGCTGATTACGAATATGAAGTTTAAATTCCAAAAAACAAAATGGCCGATTAAAATTTAGACAACAATTCGCATTAAATGTGTTTTGAGTGGTTGATAGGTAAAAATGTATAAATGACAAGCAAAATTGCACTTTGTATATCAAGAATTAGTATAATTGTACAATAAATTATGTACATAAGATTTAATCATCCGAATCGTCATCAATATCAGATCCTTCTTCGGAGCCATCTTCTTCTTGCGTAACCATTTGCCTCTCCTTATAAGGTGCAAATGGCGAAAGCAACAAATTTACTGCTTCCGGAGACAAACTATTCATTTTTTTGTCGGCAGTTTCCTTACACTTGAAGTATATAAGACTGCAGATATCTATTCAATTCACAATGATTATAAAGAAATGCTTACTAAGAATTGTAAAATCGCAGTTTTAAAATCCATAGAAAAGAAACAAAGTTTACCCTCGTATGAGCAGAGTGGCGCCTAGTGGCAGTTGATTTATATAAATTTTGAAAGATAAATGTCTTAGCAACACGTCAGAAAAGGAATTTTGGTGGTACTCCGCAGAACTTTTAACTTATGTCTACGTTACTACAATACGCGCATCAAGTTTTACCTTCTACGTTCTCCAAAGAATATTTCCATCGTGTAACGCAATGACTAACAATTTTGCAGAATTGAAATTCATGCACTATTTTGAAAATTATGCACTTTAGAAGGGGGCGTTCAATTTCCTACTAATGCGTGCGACAAATGCTCATCGAACGAAGGCTAACTTTGAACTGACTACTGAACCGCACCAAAAAGTTTTTACCTTTTTCCCTGCTGGCATTCAGTGGTCATATCGTCACTTTACCAAACCCCACAATTACAAACTGCTAGGAGGTAGTTTATTTTGTTTTTTCGGGATTTGGAACCACTGTGCGACGTTGCGATATCTTGTAACAAGTTCCAAATACGCGTGCATCCACGAATTCAGAAATCAATGGAAAGTGCATGTATGTTCTTTCACCTGTAAGGCTTTCCATAAGATAACGAGTGACTTTCGGTCAAATTGATCACATTTTTATTGACAGAGTATAACAGACATTGAGAATTGTATACAGGGTGGTTCATGCAATTTATTCAGTGCATAATTTCGTTACGAGAACAGTTATAAAAAAAAACATCAAAGTAAAAGGATGAATGGTTTAAAGAGTATTACATCCGTACGAACTTATCTTTTCTTAAAGTGAAATTGATGCCTGTGCAATCAAAAATTGCATTATTGTTTTCAATGGAAATGCAGGTTTAAAGAGCGCTACATCCGCAGGCCTTATTTCTTTAAAAAATGAAATGGTGCCTGCTCAATCAACAATTGCATTATTTTTTTAATGTAAATTCACACTTCTTTTTACATAGATAGATTCCTCGAGTCATTCTATGAGAAAAAATATCGGGGTAGAATGGCAAAAAAAATTGATGGTTAACGGAGAATGGAGAATGTCAATGCAATTGTTGATTACACATGAGCCATTGCACTTTACAAAAAAATGAGGTTCTACGGATGTTGTGCTCTCCAAATCCATTTCCTTTGATTGTTTTTGGTAACTATAATTGTAACGAAGTTATAGCCTGAAACAATTACGTGAAACACCCTGTGTTACAAAATGAACTGTATTAAATCACCAGCGACAAAACGAGGCAAAAACCTAATTGAATCTTCTGCTGAGCTGTAGTTTAGAGGACCAAAAGGTTTCAAGTTTTCTGTATGTGATGCTATATATTTTGACGAGAAAATTATTGACGTGTAAGTTTTAGTACACGAAATTCAAGTTTTGGTTACCGAAGTTCACTCGTTAAAAAGTTATACACGTGTAAACATAAGCAATTTTAAGCGTTTTTGACAGGTTAGAGTGTCTCCATATTGGATATTCGTTGGGTGGTAGAGGTAGGACTGTTGAGCGCATGCGCTGGATAGATGTTGTGTGTTCAGCTCATCGGTTAAGTAGTACTGAGGGGTACAGTCCAAGTTGGTTTGGGGTTAGTGAAAAGTGCTCAACTTTACAAGCGTATAATTTCTGAACCATTGAACTCCTGACAATAAGACTTTCATTTTCGGAGTTTCCTCGTCGAAATCTATAGGACTGCATAAAAAAGTTAAAAAATATTGGTCCTCCAAAGTACAGTTTAACCGAATCTTGTATTCGAAATAACCGAAAATCTGAAGCGCATGTTTCATTTTCTATCTGATTGACTGCTCAGGTGCCACCAGAGATTCCGCCGCGACACCCGCGTAAGGGAATAATGAAACGTTAGCCTTAATGACACTATCTGATTACCAAACTCAGGTCGGCCGATCGAATTTCCGTACACGAGACACGTTCGACGAACAGCTGTCAACGTGATATACGTTAGAATCTCACGCATTGGGATTCAACGCGTTCTCGCCTATAATCGAGTATACGTTGAACGGAAGGAATCCAGGCTGACAGGTCGAAGGAGAGGAATATTCGCGTGGATTTCGCGACACGGCCCGGTTCCACGAACTGGTCGTGCCAGGTGTCGTTTAATTCGAGCCCTCGAACAGAAATTACTCCGGCAAATTGAGACCGCTCATTCCAACAACTCTGCCCTCGCGTCGAATTATAATCGCTCTGTTCCGAGCCTTTATTGGCAGTATTAATGAACGAGAACGATCTCTCCGTCCGTCCATCCCGATCGTCGAAAGTTCAAGCGCACCACGAAATGGCCAGCTCGGCGCTTTCCTTGACGCTGCCAATTTTCGTTTGCTCCGTTCCCATACCCACAGTCGTGTTTGATACCCCAGCACTGCCTTTGGCGTGCATATTGGATCGTTCTACTACGATGTGTAAATTTTCGACAGACCTTGTCACACAGACACGGCCGCTTCGTTGCGACACACGAAAAAGCGGTCTGTGCAGAGCTTTGTAAATATTAACACTCGGTGCTACCACTAGATTCTAAAACTGTGTGCATTCCTGGAAAATTGTAGCAAAGTCTAGCTAAACGAACTTCGAGGAAGGGGAGAATCCTCATTTAATGTTAAAAGTGTTTGCCTCAGTTGTTTACGGGAACGTCAAGAAAGCAAAGTTGAACAGAATTTAATTTTTCATTTCATATGTTCCCCTGGTGTGTTTCACGCAAAACTTTGTTCGCATAAAACGGTCAGAGTTATTAATCATTATTATTACTAGACCGCAGATTTTATCCAGTTATGCAGAAACGAGATGGCGTAATTTAAAACGATAAAGAAATTAAAGAAAATAAAGAAAAAAAGGAGATTTTAATATGTCTTCTGCTTTTCGCAATTGATCCAAATAATTCTTATTTTCCATAAAGATTTAATTATTGCTTACCCGGAAATGAATTTTGCAATCTATTCTATAATCTGGTTCATTCTGGAGCGAATAAATTAATATTCAGTCCCAACTAATTTTATGCCAATCGACGTAGGAATGAATCTCATTGTGTGCCGAAAATGGTACATGTGGCAAGGAACGTGTTAATGCTAGGAATTGTCGAGTATAGGTAGTGTTTATTACTGTATAAAAATGACACTGAATTTTTACATGAATATTGTATTTTAGCATCGAATGTCTGTATCTTATGTTAATGTCTCCCGGATTTGATCGTGGACTACATACGCTCGAGGGTCTATTATCAACGTCATCGAATCGGTCCCAAAGCAAGCAGGATATTTCATTGAAAATCCGCCGAAGGTCTACGACGCAGCCAGCAGATATGGCAAGCTAATAAATACCTTTGAAAGAATTAGAGTCACCGGAAGAGCCTTTGATGTCTCAAAAAATACTCGATCCAAAGTAGCGAAGCTTCTTTCAGTAACTCCGTTAGTTGGCCTTTCCGTATTCCACTTATCCCAGCGGGGTAAGAATAATGAAGTTCGTACACATAGTTCTTCACCCTCTTTCTCTGTTTCTTGTAGTAGCACAGGCATATATTCTCATAAAAGATCCATTTTGCGACTGAGGAATCCTGTGAGCAGAGACACACGCTCCTCTGTCTAATCATATGAAAACCAGTGAACGAAGAGAACAGAAAAGAGAAAACGAGATTTGAAGAGTGAAAAGAGATCATGGATCTGAAAATGAACACTGCGAAGCGCACCTTTCCTGGGGGAATAATAACATTGATTTTTTTAACACTACATTTACGGATCGCAAAAAGTAACTAATTTACATTACTTTATAAAAATAATGAGAATGTTTCCATCCAAAGTATTAACCATTGTTTTTAATAAAATATGCCCAAAGAAATACATTTTTTCAATAATTCCTCATGGAGCCTGCATTAAAGTCTAAATAATTGTAATTTAAAATTATCAGATAGCGTCATTTTCACGCGTCCCGTAAACCTATTGTTAATTACGTTGTCGTAGTTTCACATTTCTGAAATGTACTCACAAAATTTTCACAAGAAATTATAGCAACTTCAACGATGTGGTGCACTGTCGGAAATTTTGAATGGGACATACGGCTTCGGCTAGTTGTCTGAATACGAACTGCTGCATCTACTTATCTGGCAAATCACCCACTCTATCTACTTGTCAGTCCATGGATGGTCAATTCTTATCTTCTTGTCTGGCTAAAAATCGTCTCTACTTCAGATGTCTGGCCAAAAACGTTCCTACTCTACTTGGCTGGACAAAAACCCATTTCTGATCAACTTGTTTGACCAGGAACCGTTCCAGTGTTATTAACTCATATAACTAGACCACGGATTTTGTGCAATTCTCACAAAAATGAGTAGATGGAATTTGAAAATACTATTGTGTTATTTTCAGCAATTCTTGGCAGTTGATGCGACGTTAAAAACAATAATCAGCCTATCAAACGTATTAAAGAAATAAAACGAGACATTTGAGACAATTGGTTTCATCGCAAAGTTGCCCATCTGCTTCCGATCGGCTCGCGGAAAGTCGATGCGTTGGACAGTTTCCGGCACAAACAACGATTTTGCCACTGGCACAGAGACTTGACCGGCTTTGAATCGAAAGCTGGTGTTCTTCTTTTCTCCGGGTCGAGCAGCCTGGCAGATCGGCGAGCATCGAACGCTGTGGGTCCACTGGAGAGATGCGTTTAATCCTCTTAAAGTGGGGACGCCGACGCTGCGTTTTAATTGGAAAATTTTTATCGGCCCGCGCAAATACTATCCCAGGCGATCCTATTAGAGGTCATGCGAACGGGAACGGGAGGGACCGGCATGCTTTTCTATTTGATCGTAATCTTACGAGTATTTGTATTCAGAACCGGGAACGGCGGAACCAAGGAGAGAACGACGCTAGTTTTGCGCAACGCGAGAACCACGATTAATTTATAATCGGTAGAATCGGAATTTGAGCCGCAATGCGGTATTACTCGCCGTTGCCTTTGTAGCTACGCGCACACCGCACCGGCATAACTTGCAACACCCTGCGAACCAACAGTTACGCTCGTAAACTTCGAATCCCATTTATATTTTCAGTTGCTCCTGATTCTATTTGAGCGCCGCATTTTTTCCACGTTCGTTATGAAAATATGGCCCGGGCTCCGTCCAAATGCAAATATGCTAACACGCGGGAAAATTCGCCACTCTAAAAGACCGAGTTACAATAAAACTATGAAATAAGCAAAACCCTTTAATATGTTCGCGTGTGAGTTGCTCTACTACATTCAATTTAATATTAAAATTTAGGATACTGTTTGAATAATGTAAAATCTTGTTTTTATGCAACCAATAAGGTTGGAGGCTACTCAGTATCATATATTTTATGGGATCTTTGAGGTAGCTGGATTGGCAGTCAAAGTGTTAACCCCTTGGCTTACAATTAGGGATTGCAATACCGGTACACCGGTATAACGAATACCGGTATTTCGTGCTATTTTGCAATTTCGTGAAACCGGTATTTGCTAAGGTAAAATACCGGTAAATTCGGTATTAGCTATAAATAATAAATATTTTTTTTTGGTGTGTCTACTCTTATTTGAAATTTACAAATTAATATTTCCGATAGTGAATTCGATTTAATATCAAAAAATGTATCAGCTCTGCTTCCAATCAAGCTGGCTGTGGAAGCATTATGTCAGAAGGTTTCCAACTTATTAACAGCGAATGCAACAATAAACTTTATGTTGTAATCACTTAAAGATCAGGACACGCCACTGTCTGAGGAATTATACAGCGCAGTGAAAATTCGTATGCAGAAAAGGCATAGTGAACTAGAAAATATTTTAAGGTATTTACTAAATTAAAAAGAAAACTAAAAGGAAGAAACGAAGCTAACAAGATCAATTTTAATTAAGTTCGTCGTCAATTTCCACAAAAACATTTATGAAAAGCAAACACAAACCTATCCAGAAGAATTCGTTGAAGATGATGTTGATGTTAATATCGAAACAGAATTGTCTCTCGAGAAGAAATGATAATTAGCTATAAATAAAAAAATTTCCACGAACAATAATACAAAAATAATACAAAAAATAGGTTTATCCAAAACCGTCAGACGAATCGAGGCAAATATTTAGAGAAAGTATATCGCTCATTATTAACAGTACCACTAACCAGCGTGGATGCGGAAAGAGCATTTTCAACTGCAGGTAATTTTTGCAAAAAAATACGTTCCATGCTCAAGGACAGATCAATAGATGCATTATGTTCTTTACAATCACATTTCAAAAATATGTAGTTAATAAATCAGTTAAAGTATTTTTCTATTAAACTGTGTTTTTGTACCTTTTTGAAAATGCCTAATACCGGTATTAGTAGCGGTATTCCGGTACAACGTTTGAACAAATACCGAATACCGGTATTGTATTTTTGGTCCGGTATTGCAAGCCCTACTTACAATAACGAGTGAGAATCGTGGTAAGATATTTAAACAATAAGGACGAGCCTGACTCGTCGTAGTTCGTTCGGACCAAACGTAAACAACACGAGCCTGGCTCGTGGTACTTCATTCGTGACAGACGTAAACAACACTAACACGAAGATTACTAATTTTCTACGAGTTTTCTCAAAACATTATTAATCTAGGTTTAACTGCGTTTTTTAATTATTAATTTAAATTAAATATTAATTTAAAAGTTGTTACTGATACATTATCCACTTTCAAATTATAAATCATTTTTGTTCACCGATGAATTGATCATAATTACTTCCCAGACATCTTAAAAGTATTAGTTGTGCCCAAACGTGTTTATTATTTCACAATTTCTTTCGTTGCGCCGAAATATACATGTTATAAGATGCATACATTTTGCGCAAGTTCGAGAACACGGGTAAACAGCTAAATGGCTCGACGCGTGACCGACCTTCTTGTTTATTATGGCCCGAGCCATCGGTAGTTAGAGGGTAGGACAAAGGGTTAAGAAAGAAAATCAATTTTTATTTTGATACAGCTCGTTGTAATCGAGGTAGAGAATATGTATTTTGCATAAAGATCCGCAGTCTACTGACAAAACAAATAAAATAAATCTGTTTTTTATTGGACAAAGAGGTGCAGCCTATTTCCAGCACAACTATCCAACACGCAAAATAAGAAACCAATCGACCTACCATCGGAGTCATCCACTTTTAATCTCGCGTTTTATATTTCCCATAATACACTGGATATTGGCCAATGGCCGGCTGTTCAAACGTTATTTAAAACCGGTGAAATCGACCTTCCGCGAGCTCTGCTGTCTGCCCAATCATTTCTAGAGGCTTCTATTTCCGTAATTGAGATTTCCTATTAAAATTCATCGATCCCGTAAACTGTAGGAATTAGGGGATCGGCGTACGGGTTTCAATCATCCCCACGTACCTTGACGAAACCGGGGAAAAGAATTCTGTGGTTATTAGGAAAAACGGGGCATGTCACATGATTTCACTTTCGAGATATTGTCGTTGGAAATTCTAAAAAAAATTATTAATTCTCGAGGTATTTTGAGACAGTATCTGTATTGAAGAAGATGCTCAAACTCTTCTCCATTATACTGTACACATTTCAGACAACGCTTCCCAATTGTTTTCATGACCGAGTTAAGGTGAAAAATTTTTTTACCATTCTATCCCAATACTTTTTTACGTAAAATGGCTATAGAAATCCAACTATGATGAGGTTTGACACACATAGGCGTTTGTATTTCCCGCCATAGGCGCGATGTATGTAGGTGGCGTGATGTGCGTTTGAGCGAAGCGTGGTTGCTTGTGTTTTGTGCGCTCCTGTAGTCGACCCGTTGTAATAAGACCGTTACGTTGTAAGAATCGTATGTAATGTAGCCCATTTATATACTTAATAAACCATTCTTGTATTCATACAAACTCAACAAACTATGTAATGAAAAAGAAATGAAATGTAATGAAAAATTGCAGTTGTTGTATGCTCTTTGAAACATTGATCTTTCACCTTTGATATTTTGCTGTAACTGAACTGGTAAGGGAGGTATAATAAAAATGTATAGTATATCTCCTGCCATTTTAGTTGATTCAAAATAAACTTAGTCTAACCACTCTATTAATAAAAATAGAAGAAAAACAGCGACGGAAAGGTACGGGTAATCGTCGTAAATCTGAAAATTTTAAGGATTCACGTTGTTTCGCCTAATGCGTATAAATTGAACATTTAACTTCGTTTAAACTGATTTCATGACTTTTTTTTTGGTAAATAACGTGAATCCCATATTATAAAGCATCATTACCGATTGAACTTCAATTTTTTGAAATTGTGACCCGCCCCGTTTTTCCTTGGAGCCACAGAATAATTCGCTGGCAAGTCCGGTTTCGGTTTGGAGTACTTTTTCGAAGATGGATTAAAGATTCTTGGTTCGGGTCCGGCGGCAGCGACGACGACGCGAACGAGTTTAATGAAAAGACATTTCAATTCCGCTAAAAGCATTTCATCGATTGTCAGAGGGGGCGATACGGCGTTGCGACGCGACGTTGCGTTTACCGCCGACGATCGGTTAAACAGAATGACGTGGGAATAATTTATGCGCGGCATACTGTGTGCAGCAGAGGGTAATGGATACAGCAGCTTCTATTGCTGGATTTGATTTTATCAGAATCATCGGATCGCCGGCCGATTATGGAGCCAGATTCCAAATAGGAAAATCCGGGATTCTCGCGTATCCGGTGTCGATATAAACTGCGACGACCGATCGAATTTATTTGTATTAGATTATCGCTTATAATATTGTCCGGATTTAGTTACTTCGCGATATCGTCTGTCTCCGCTTGACGGGAGATTGAGTTTCTGTCGAATCGACGAGAATGGAGATAAATTTTCACTTGTTCAACAAGTTAAACGCTATGTCAGTCCTCCTGGGTACTGACGGTGTCGAATTGTCAAAACAATATATAATATAAAGGGTGGGCTATTTCAATGGGAACACCTAGATATCTCCGGTATTATTAGTTGAATGAAAAGACACCAGAGAATAAAGTTGCATTGCCTTAAGCGGCTAACATACCGATGGAAATCATTTTGGTAATTATATAGAAAAGGTCTGCGTAATCCGATTTTGACGAAATTTTAATATGTTATGGAGCAACACATTCCGAACAACATTTTCCTTTTCCAATATAGGGGGGTCGCTTTTAGTTTTCGAGATATTTGCGAAAAACTATTGCTAATACTCCATTGAATTTCCCGTATTCTCGCACGTTCCGTGGCAACGTAAGGCTGCTCCGGTGCGACGCCTGTTTACTTTTTTTTTCTTAACACGCTGTGGAGATGAGAGAGAAAATAGGGTCTCACTCTGGTCATACATACAAAACCTTATTATTTTTTCGACGAAACCACACACACACACACACTGTTTAACACGCACTCAGTGTTTCTAAAAAAAAGGTCCTCACATTATACAATATAAAATCAACTGACAAGGGAACATATTCAGATGCGAAAATCCGATTATGATGAAACTTATGGGAGCTTATACTTTTTTGAAAAATATTTGACACGTGTTTTTTTTTCATCGGCAACCATCCACTTCGAAGGGGTGAAAACAGCCCTCAAAGTTGGGGGTCAAAACCATATTTTTTGAGATATCTCGGAAACCAGAGGTCGAAAAAATTTGAATTTTTCTTTAAATTGTGTGTTTTTCAATGCGAAATGTAGTCCCGCAAGAAAATTTTAACGAAAGTTTTTTGTTTAAACAATATATTAAAAATTTGATTTTTTTTTCAGTTTTTCTTATTTATTGTTGGTTAATTTTAATGTAAACTTGGGTGTGTGATCTTTGATCCAAAATAGGGGATACATGTTTCAGGATTTTCTTTCTTTTTGCCATTTAACAATAATTATGCATAATGGAAGATAGTCTTGCACCTGGCGTGCGTAGGAAGGAATTCTGGCTTGTTTTATCGCAATATAAGCATTTAGTATAAACGTGTATAGTATTTATCCTGGCCACCTGGAATATATCAAAAATTGAATTCCGGAGAAACAAATGTTCCAAATAAAAAGTTTGTCATCATGTTTTCAAGGTCATTCCAAGGTCAACTTTATTTTTTCAGATGGAAACATATATTTTTCATTGCAGATTCTTAATCTACGACTTGAAACAAATAACTTTTATTTGAAATGTCTTTTTCTTCGCCGATTACACTCTATAAAGAATACCGCCACTGAAAATAACAGCTTATTTCATTCCATTTTCTTGAAATTTGTCTATAAAGGTTGCATAAACTACCTCAGTCTAATTATTAGATTCAACATGACCGGACACTTGTATCAATTCCCGTTTCATAGAACATCGATCGGCATAAATATACTTTGCGTTGCATGCGGCGCGCGAACGAGCATCATTACTTTCTAATTCACGGAATAATTCCGTCGGCGTATCAATGGCGAATCAGCCGGTGCTTCGAGCTCTATTTTGCCTCGGCATTATGATGCAGATTCGATACGATCCGAAAAAAATTGGTTCCCGTGACCAGGCTCTCAATAATCGGCCGTCGGAAAATCGGCGTGGATTTGCGTTTCCGGCATAAAACTCCAGTGAAAATCGGAGCCCGATCTGTAACAATCTGCTAGATAAAGAACTTGAGATAAGATATATATATAGAATAAGAATAAAAACTTAACATAAGATAATCTGACGATAAGAACGCGATATCGTCGACGATGTCCAGCTGGGAAGATCGTTGCGGATTTACGGCGCGCGCGCGATGGAGTGCCTCTGTTCGATGCGAATTTCGGGAGCAACGGGCGATTACCCGTGTCCACTTAAAGTTGTAAATTTTAAGCCCGGTTGTAATGGACATGTCAACTCCGAAATCACCGATTTACTGCATGCCAAATTAATTTTAGGTAGCCGATTCAATGATTATTTCGATGTATGAATTTGTGAGATTTAGCGTTTCGTCCCAGGCCTGCTAGAGGATTCATCGGTAAGACTAATCTAGCAGACCTTGTCTTATACGCGTGGGAGTTCGCGACGATCAACTAGACTTGAAATCTATGAATCTCGGTCGATACGATTGTATGAGATCGTTGAATGAACTTGACTTCGACTTCCACTCGTTTGTCTCGCTCGAATGTGTCTTCGTTCGTTTTCGTTGATCTATACTTAGCGAAGGTTCGACTTCGACTGACTGAGAGTCGCGTTCTTCGGGAGGACCCTTCGTTGTATCGTGAAGGCGATCCTTCATTTTTTGGGCGTCAATACGGTGATACCTATTGCCATGCAGAAGAGATGCACTGATTGGTTCCTGCCGTACTCTGCGTTCCCCAATCAGCGCATTCTTGATGGCTTGTTGATTTGCCCTAAGCGAGCCTGCCCTGGAGACAGCGTGGGACCGTGCCCGACACCCTCCGAGGACGACGCTAGGTAACTTGAGAACCGTACTTCTCGGTCGAGAACATCCTTCATCAGTACTAGACTTATGACGCGAACTCTTAATAAATTAGCCTCTGAGTAACGTAGGCGCCATAAATAAAGTCTAAAGAAAAGGCCCTTTGTACGGTTCCCTTGGGACGAAGCAGCCTTGATTTTTGATTTGCTGGTTCCCTATGTTCGACTCGCAGATTGGAAGGGATGCAATCCCGAGGAATGTCCGAGTCTGCGGGGGGGGGGGGGGGGAGCACGCACATATGTCGCGCGCTTCCTCTCCCTTATTTACGGGCCACAAACCATACGATTATATTGCCGAAACGTTTCCTTCAGGTATCCGGAGATATCCGACGCTTTTATTCGCAAACCGCTCGCCGCGAGACGCGGCCAGACGTATTTTTATTCCTGGCTCGTATCGTCAACGCTGTATTTATGACGTCGACGCGGAGACCGTAACTTCCGGTCAAAGTGGCCCCACGTATCGCCTTTAATATACTGGGCTGTAAAGTGCCGATGAACCCCTCGTATTACCCGACAGCCAGTGTATCGTGAAATCTCGAAATGACACTCGCGCCAATGCTGTCAAAACGATCCGTTTTTTGGTCAACTGTTAAACTTGTCTTTTATTTGTAACTTCTATCGTTAAAGGCAGGAGGAGGGACAAAGTTACATGTACGAGTCCTGAAAACTACGCACTTTTCTTTTCATTTTGTAAATGCACGATAGACGGCCGAGACAAATGCAAGCATATCTGAATGCTTGTTTTAGTAGAGATAAGCTTGATTCAATTGTCTGGCTAGTTGTAATCGAGTTAGTTGACTGGAGACTGGTTGCATATGTTTGTCTGACCAAAGGCTGGCGCACTGTACTTGTTAGGATACAAATGCATTTTATTCTTCATATCTGCCAAGGGTCTGCTATAATCTATACAGGGTGGCAATTATTACAGACTGTTGGGAATGAAATAAATCCACGACAGTGTTTCCATGTATTCTGTATTTAATGTATAATTAATAATGTGATAAAACTGCGAATATAGTTCGACTGTATAACTGTATGTGAAAAGACTACTTTGGAAGATGCGCTCAGGCTAGCTGCTATGACGGGACTGACGACGGTCCTAACTTTACGCCCTCGCCTGGGCCCTTATGTCTCTTGGAAAAACCTCCCCTTAAGCCTACGCACTTATACTAGGACGCATGGTATCGTTGTATTCCAACACAGACGAATATCTCCAATAATATTGATTATACGCAAAAATGTTTCAGATGAAAGTTGTTCAGTACCGAGGGGGACATCATTTTTCCCGGTGGACATTCCAAGGTGAGGTGAAGGTCAGCTTTCTTTTTTTCAACTGGAATGATATGTTATTTTATCCACCGCCAAATAGTGGGTTTTAAGATGAATTCAATTACGTATAAGTCAATGTCATTCAAGGTCAAACTTGCAGGGAAATGCAGAAAAGTTGTGATCGTTTTATTTGTACTTATAACTCTACTATAACCATACAATTATGCCTTCATAAATTTTGCAAAATTTATAAAACAACATGGTTTTGATTGTCTGATATAGCAAGCCTTGATCTACTTAAGCGGACCTACAGTGAGTCAAAAACGTTTCCAAACACACTTTAAAATGGAATAACTTTTTTAAAATGAGTTCGACCGACTTGAGATTTTTTAAGCTATTCGGAGGATTAGTTTACTAGCTGATGTGCCAAAAAGACTTTGAAAAAATTGCAATTGACCAGAATTGCAGAGAAAACATAAAAGTTGCTTTTTACAACTTTTTTGTGAGGGCCCATACCAAAAATTTTAAGAAATAATGCAATGCCGGACAAATTGCAATTGTCCTCAAATTTTTTAAGTACACCAGCTGGTAAACTATTTCTTTTAATATCTCAAAGAATCTGAAGTCGTTTGAACTCATTTTAACAAAGTGTGTACCGAAATGTTTTTCACCCACTGTATCTGTGCCAAACGGACGAGAAGTTTCCAGTCGATCTTCGCAGGGGATTCCCGAGCAAAAGCGTGGAAACGTGAAAGATTAGGTGTAGACAAGGCAGTATAGTAGACCAAGGGGACACCATGGAAGATGTCGAAAATTCAGTGTCGGTTTGGTGCAAGGCGAAAAGCAATTTGATTCCCACAATGCCCAGCCGGCGCACTCGCCGGTGGTCCGCGCAATCGTGTCCGGATAGTGGGTACATCGTTTCGGCGTGTTGGCCGGAGCTCGCGAAATATATTGCACTTTCGGGACGAGGTCAGCTGCGACTGTAATTTTGGTACAACATTTATCTCGCTGTACCGCCGTGGCTGAGATCTTTATTGAGTCTGGTCCAAATATATCGAGTTTAAACGATCCCGAGCACAAAAGCAGCAGCCCGCATACAAACCCGTGCGTGTTCGATCTTCCGTCGAACCGTCGAATAATTGGAATCGTTTCGACACAATGCTCGATTGATCCGCGAAACCCGGGAGGGAGAAAAACAAACAGCGGTATCGAGAGAACAGAGGAAAAAAAATAACAGCCATGAAAAACGCACGAACGCGTCAACCTGATACGAATTTAGGACCGAACGACTGATAACAGCTTATTAATGTGACACCAGGGTTTACGTTCCTTTTAAATTTCGCGCCCGGGAAATTGATACGTCCCGTGCCGGGCATTCTGGGTATCGAGCCTGCGATCCAATCGACAGTTGTTGATCGAATTTTGCGGTCCCAGCGCTTGCCGGGTTTCCACCGCCGCATCTTTATGCGTTTAGATAAACGCTTCAAATGAGATTGCACTCGGCTTCGTGGCATTTAATGTGGCATTGATTTATTTTAAATTCAGCCGACCTTAGGAAGTTCAAATTTATTTGCTGAAACTTCGATTGTCTATGAAATAGATCACTATGCTGGATCTTTTATCTGGCTATGGAATTGCTTAGACAAATGCTTTGGGATAAAATTAAATGTATCTGTTCAAGATTGTTATCTGTAGAAATGATTTTTCTGCAGAACAGAGAAACTGTAAAACTATTTTTCAAACCGAAGAACCCAGAATTTTATGCATTTGTGACAAAAAGCGAGTTAGTGAAATTTCAAATATTAGAGACATTAAGAGAATTTAAGAATGTTAACATATTAGTTTCAGCTTATTAATACTTTGACGGCCAATCCAGCAACCTCAAAAATTTCACAAAATCGATGTGATTTATGTAATGAAAATGAGATTGAAAAAGTTAAATGCGTGCTACTGAGTAGCCCTTCAACCTTTGGATGCATTTTTTGGATATTAAAAAAATTTAATACAACAAATACGTTACCGTAAAAATTCATTTCGACATTAGGATAAATAATTCCGTTACTCATATAAAATTGGCAAAAAAATGTAAGATTTAAACTAACGTGTTAAACTTATATAAAAATTACATTTCCACTGGACCATTGTTTCTTGCAATGCGGGCAAACAATTTTTATTTTTCATAAAGATCCGTAGTCTATTGATTAGAAATAAAATATGGAATGATTTTCTGTGTGTTTTTGTTCAGGTTGTGGTAAAAAATTTCGAAACTGGGGGATGGTTTGATGGCAAAGAAGTGCGAAGAAAGGGCACAGACAGGGGATCGATTCCCCAGATTTTCAGAGCGTGGAAACAATGAGGAAGTAGGACACTTTTAATCGGTACGTAGAGATCTAGGAAACCGCTTCTTCGTATTACGTCTGTTAATCTCCATTGTCTATGAAAGACATTTTCGCTTGTCCCTGGGATGCATCTCCGAACCCCAGGCAAGATTACTTCCTCTTACGCCTTCTTAACGCGCCATCGTTCATTGTTCGGATGTTGTTTGCCGTTCTCTTGAGAAAACTCGCGCCGTCACGATCCAGGCTTTATTAACTTGCGTTGATTTCCATCGAGCTCGGTTCTTCTCGCTGGAGGAGATCGAATTGGCACAATTACCATAATTGCCGCTTCATACCATATTTGGGGTGTATTTTGGAAACTCTCTTCGACGCCAGAGTTATATTTTCATCGAGCTGGAGATGATATTTTTGCTCCAATTCTTATTTTTACTTCACTCAAATGAAACTCAGATATTCTTTCAGTAATTTATTTTTTTACTTTACCCAGGTGAAACACGAATATTCCTGTTGCAATTTTTGTTTATATTTTAGCCAGATGAAACTCGAATATTCTTTCAGCAATTTATTTTTTTATTTCATCCAGATGACACTCGAATATTCTTGTTGCAATTTTTGTTTTTATTTTACCCAGACGAAACTCGAATATTCTTTCAGCAATCTATTTTTATTTTACCCATACGAAATACAGATATTCTCATAGCAACTGTTGTTTTTACTTTACCCAGACGAAAGTCGGATATTCTTGTTGCTATTTCGATTTTTGCTTTAACCAGATAAAATGCAAGCATTTTTACACCAAATTTTATTTTTATTTTACCCAGATGAAATGCAGATATTCTTACAGCAATTTTTGTTTTTCTTTACCCAGATGAAACTGGAATATTCTTACAGCAATTTTTATTTTTGCTTTACTCAGATGAAATGCAAGTATTCTTACAGATAATTTTATTTTTATTTTACCTAGATGAAATGCAGATATTCTTACAGCACTTTATTTTCACTTTACCCAGATGAAACTCAGATATTATTGTTGGAATTTTTGTTTATACCTTACCCAGATGAATCTCGAATATTCTTGGAATTATTGTATATATTTTACCCAGATGGAACTCGATTATTCTTGTTGCAATTGTTAGAATATGCGGTAAATTCATACACACAGAGAAGAGAAGGCCGCGCCATCTGGCGTAAGGTGGAGCACGGAAGCTCACGGTGTGAGGTTGTTCCCCGAGAGACTCGAGTATGAAAGGTCCGTAGAGTTATAGTGTATAATAATGTATCATTATATATAGTAGTATAAATAAATATATTTAGTGTTACCTCAAGTAAAGTGCTTCATTACGATCCAAGATATATTAACAGCAATATTTATGTTTATTTTACTCATACCTAATGCAGATATGTTTATTATAAATTTTATTTCCTTTTTACCCTGGCATGTTGCTAAAACTATTATTTTATCCAGACCTAAACCAAACATTCTCGATACGATTTTTATATATATTACGCCTTGATTTTGTAATAGAATTTGTTGTAGTACACGTGATTAATGATACAATTTTATTGCTCTTGCACAACAAGAACTGATTAGTTCCAACAATTAACGGTGACAAATAATCGAAATGAAAGTGTTATAAAACTAACTCGACGTTAATGGAGCGAATAAAATCTGGAAAAAAACAGCTACATTGATTTTGTGGCTTTCGTGTCACGAGTCGAGACTATAAATAACAGTTGAAGCAAAAAATACTCTCCGTTTTACAGGTCCGCAAAATACGCAATTACGATTGTCACGGATATACGATGCTGATGGTGAAAACGTCAACTCTCGGTTGGAACGTAATTTGTTTTAACAGAACATTTGACGAAATCCGGTTAAAATATCACGATCGATCATGCTTGTCAACGGAAACTTCTGACATTTATTTAATCACTCAAAATCGTTCGTGTTTGCGCAAACCCTTAGTTCTATTTAATCATTTGATTACATCCCTGTAATCTATTTTCATTTTGTCATTTATATCAATACTTAATTTTCCATTTCGTTAGTTGCGAGACGAAAAGCTAATATCTATGATACCGTACATACCTTCAACCATCTTTCATTTTACAAATTTTAACCAAAGGTCAACGAATACATTAGTGTGAAAATTCATTTTTTAATCTGGACAAAGAATTCCATCACCATATTCGGGTCACACGGCAGTCGACGCGTTAATATCTAGTCTGCGGGTCTTCAGGCATTTATGTAGGATGTACATGTAGGGAAACATGTATAGTTAAAAACATTAATGTCATTTCTACTCTTACAATACGATGCTTACAATTCCGAATTTTTTAGCTGATAAATTAAACTTATCCCCGACCCTGATTTTTATGAAATCAGCCATGAAATTTAGAATTTGCTTAAAGATCCACAGTGTATTAATAGCCAATAAAAGAGAAAGATGGAATCCACTTAACTGGTGTCGCAAGCAGGCTGAAGAACGCCAGACAGAAGCCGGAGAAACGCGGCCACTGTTCTCTTTGTAATCTCCTTAACGGCTCCGAGAGCAAGCATGAGATGGCACATATGTATATGCGAGCGCGCAGCCATAAATGAGCGAAACACAAAAATCATTGAATAATGCGAGCATTGTTCCAGCGCAATTCTACAGGCGATAAGCATTATGATTCATCCTTTCGAGCGTTTCACGAGCGAAGAACAGGATGCATCGGCTCTCGCCTCTGTATATATAGCTCGCCACAATTACTCGCACACGCGCTCGTTGCCAACGCGATTTAATGCAAAGCGTTTCGCGGAGGCAGCGTTACCATCACGTGTCTGATACAGGTGAGCAACGATGGGTTTTGGGTCGCGTTTCACGGGCAAATGGATTCCGGTATATTGCGACTCGCAGGGCAAACATCCTGCTCACCCTCCCCTTCCCGCCCATTTTCGTCCTCCCATCATCTAGTTTAACCCCTCCCTTACCGTCGCGAACTCCAACGGCTCGGCGTTGCTGAAGATACTCGGCCGAATATCCATCTCTATTTCAACCTCGGTAATCCTGACTTCAACGTGCCCGTCAAAATACGGTAATGGCATGGCGCTACGTGTTCGCGGCTCGACTGACAGATATTTAGCGCTCACAGTGCAAACTGTTCCCAACGCGTACGCATTAGCAATTTGTGTGAGTAAAATCTTCTTAACACTACGCCTACCGAGCCCTAAAAGTATCTGGTATATACAGTGCCTAAAAAAACAGTATTGGCACACCATTTAAAAAGAAAGGATTTCTTAAATATTTGACCAAACGATTTGAATTTTTTTTAAATATTAGAAAAATTCGTTTACGAGCTAATGTGAACGCAAACATTTTTTTAAATTTGCTATTGATCCGAATTGCGAAGAACGAAACAAGTAATAATCAACAGAGTGAGACTGGGACACACAAACCTCACCCACTCATACTTAATTAAAAACTGGGACAAACCTAAATGCAATAAATGCACCACAATAAACACAATGGAACATATAATTACAAATCTATCATCAAGAAAGAAGAAGATGAAAAATTCTAGGAAACATCAAAGATGCCACCGACTCAAAGGAATCTTGTGAGAAACTAGTCAACTTCTTGAAGCACACAAAATTATTCAACCGAATCTGAATTATAGATGACCACAAAATTGTAAGCTTATAGTTCCTAATAATCGTATCTCATGATTTTTGCCATTTTTAATCATTTGTAGCTCATAACAACGTTAATCGATTTCGAAGAAACTTTGTGAAAATATACATAACCTACTTAGGTCTACAAACGGTAAATTCTAAATTTTCATTATAGTCACAGATAAAAAAGTTAAAAATTGTGACATCTATTCTTGTTCTACATATTTTCGTAAAACGAGAGTTTTTAAATAATTTTTTTGCACATTCTCTAGTAAACTAATCCTTCCGGCATTTCAAGAAGATTCAAGTCGTTTAAAAATTATTCCCTCAATACTTTTGTACTGCATTGCGTTATAAAAACTACAAGATTGAATTTACTTAGACTTCGTGCGGTTCTTAATCAGATATGTGATCTACTAAACATATGTATTCAAAGATTTCTTACTTATGAAAGCAGCCTTGTAATTTCAATATTTTCTATTCCATTATTACACATTCTAATCCATAATTATCGAAATAACAAAGATGCTTGCATTAGAAAATCCTTTCATTCCAGTACATATTCTTATAAAAATTATGAAAAATCTAAATTAATTCTTATCTTGTAATTTTTATAAACCAACGTACACCAGTCACATTTTGTGCTTGGTATGGTTACAGATAAAGGGGTTGCTGTGTTTTGAGAAATATGGCTTTTACAGGGCACTTTATATTGTAACCATAATTGACGTGACAGTCAGGAAATAGTTATTGTTATTTTAGGGAGGTTGTGTAGGATTAGAAACTATAAATAAGACTGTCACTCACTCTTGGGACCGGATGTTTTATTAAGAAGATATGAAATGTGACACAGAAAAATCTATTTCTGTGAGAATTCTGTACTTTACTCTTAATTACCACGAACTTGACGTTTCTATTTCTATTTTGGTTATAAAGTGTGCGAGAACAGAAACTAGAAATAGTACGGTCACTCAGCTTCTAAAATGAACAATTTTAGTAGTGAAATCTCGTCAGACATAATACCGTTTTTAGAATGTTGTTTTTAAATCATATAGTACGTTCTTATGATTCTATTAATTTCCAAGACAATGTTGTTAAATATTATCAGAAGAAAACCAATAATATTACAAATATTGTTTAACAATGTAATTAATGGCTTCAATGCAGAAATTTCCAAAAAATCATTTTGAAAACTGATCTGTTGCGCATTCTTTTACGGCGGAAGTAGTAGAAGTCAAGCAATAGTCAGACTCGCGCGCGCGTCAACTAAATTTTACTTAATACTTCGTCGATTGTAATACTGTTATTAAAATCATCATTCTCATTATAACTCTTGTATTATGATACTAATTCGTTACAAATGTCTTCTTGTTTTTATTTTGATTCTGTCAATGGTGCAATTGTATAACAAAGTATACTTCAAACAAGTAACTACCCTCGATGGCAGCCTTTCGTAGATAACAATATAATAGAATAACAAAATAATAATATAACAGTAATAATATAACAAAATTAAATTAAAAAATTTTTAACTTAAATTTCCAGACATATTGATGGAATTAATAAAAATATAAATCCAGTAAGCACATCAAAATTTGATACAATGGTGCATGTATTGAAACTTCTGCGAAGAGAATGAACACGTGCATTACATTAAAGCTCACTGTAATAATAACTGTTTCTACTAAACAATGAAAATTTTCGCATACCTCAAAAATCCACTCATACCTGATCAATCTCGTATTCCCTGCATAAAATGGGTATCATTTGACTGCAAATTTTTGGTGAAATACATAACTAAAGCTATTAGAAAAATTTCTTTATGTAATTAAAAAAATACATTTTTAGTGAATTTCTGCGTCCGACCATTCACTTGGGAAATATTTAGTTTGCATAAACAGAGGTTGACGCAGTTAAGGTATAAGTAAAAAAATAAGAGAATATAGTAATGTGGAACTGATGATGCTAATAGTAGACAGTGGATTTTATGGATTTAAGACAAAAATGAATAGGTGTAATTTAAAATAGTAAAGTTATTAGAAGAATTCGAAAACACTGTCATATTATCTTTAACCTATTAAACATATTACGAAAGAAAATAAATTTCTATTTCGCTCAGATTTGTTGCAATCCAGACAGAAAATTTTTATTTCGCATAAAGATCCGCTATCTAGCAATCAATAACATGAATAATAAATGTAATATTCAAATAACAGAAATCGAATAAAAATAAACGAGAGCAATAATGTTAACTAAACTACAGATCTTTGCAGTTCTCTTCAAATTCAAACTCTCAAATAATATTTTATACTAGTACAAATAAATGAAAAATTCCTTTCCCCAACCACCAAATATGCTGTAACAGACGTGAACCAAATCACACCACAAACATTTATTAAAATACAAGTTCAAAATTTTGTACATTCCACGAATGTATAAACATCCACGGGAAAAATTACGGGAGAACACAAACGCGTGTAGATCTCGCTGAACATAAAAATAGATAGCGGGGACGAGAACAAAATAATTATCCATGTTCAAGAAGAACGACGGAGGCGCTATGCGCTAATGTTAAAATTAGCTCCCTTAAAATCGTTCCCCCAAAAAGGAGACGCTGATTCTAAATTTCTTCGTGGTTTACGCAATTTCCAAACAAGAGATCCGAACGAATTAAATTTTTCTCGAACGTGGTGGATCGAAATATTCTCACGCTAGATGAAATTCCCCTAACTATCGTCGCATTTGGTCGTCAGAATTCTGAAATTTGTATACGGGTCTCATCACCGGAAACGGTTCTTTTGATCCACGGTGTCTAAGAGTCACGCGAAACCGCGCGTGAAATGTCCACCTTTATCGTCGGGACGCGTCATTTCCGCGGAACGTTAGTCACAGCTTTTCTAGTTAATAGTCACAGATAAGAGACCGTTCGACGGTTCTTTCCCGAGTCCGTTCCGCAAGCGAATAGACGCGCTTTCTCCTGGAATTTACAGCGCGGAATAGCCCACCATATGCGTTACTGATGTTGTTAAAAGACAGAGTGGAACACTTGTCCGCATCATCACGGATTTTCCAATTTGTTTCTAAACCATGCTTGCTTGAAAATTAGTTACTTGCTACGGCAACTATGTAGCGCGACTTTCAATACGGCTCTGTTCTTCTGAAGACAATTCTGAATTGCAATCTTATAAGTAAACTGCGGATTATAATGCAAAATAAAATTTTTCTAAGTCAATTGTATGATACAGAAATGAAATGAAAATATGTTTCTTCTTTTAGTAATTTTAATAAATCTAAAATAGCGTAACAATGTTTTTCAACTCGTCTCATGTCTTTAAAGTTTTAAATTTGATGGATTCTCGACATAAATGCATAAAGTTCGCAGTATATTTGCAAGTGGACGGTTTTGAGTGATTTGTTGTTTGTGGATTTTCGGAAATTACAAGAGCGAGGTGATAATTAGGCAGCGGATTTCGCATTTATGGCAAAAATGGGTACAAAACTGCAGAGAAATCAGAAGAATTTAGAAATTTTGTTACGTTATTTTCCACCAACTAAATATATGACAAAGAAAATAAATTTCTGTTTCGCTGTAGTTTGTTGCAATTCGGACAGAACATTTTTATTTCGACTAAAGAGTGTAATTTGATACAAACATTAGAAGAATTTAGAAATACAATTATATTATTTTCAACCCATTAAGGATAGCAAAAAAGAAAAGAAATTTATATTTCACTCCATTTTATTGCAAATCAGCTAGAAAATTTTTATTTCGACCGAAGAGTGTAATTTAAAATTGTTATGTTATTTTTAATCCATTAAGGGTACTAAAAAGGAAAATAAATGTCAATTTCAGTCCAGCTTGTTGCAACACAGGTAGAGCATTTTTATTTTACGTAACGATTCTTAGTTTACGATTCTTAGTTTAACGATTATCTTAGTGATAATAGAGTTCATGAATTTTTTTCACATCTGCGATGCCTAAAAGCAGGATTGAATAATATAGATGAATATTATTATATAGTATGAGAACAAAGTTGTGGTAATATTAAAAGGGTTCCCATAATCCTGATTTTAATTTTTCGAGCGCCTTTGGAACTCGGGGAAAGTTCTGTTCGAGATGAGTCAATATTTAATTGATTCACACCAAGTTTCAATAATTTCATCGGAGAAAATGATTTCAAGCCTCGATTCTTTTGATAATGTTGATGTTAACAATGCTTGAGATACGATCTGACCTGAATCGAAATTCCACGACAGTCCACACGTGACAGAAAAAACATTCTTCTGGTGCGTGAGGGAATAAGGAGAAGAAAAGGTTTTTTGTATGGAGCTCGATAGATCACCGAGCCCCGTTGTTATTCGCTACAGCTTGAAAAAGCATGTGGATTTATTTTTGAGCTATATTTTTCTCCTCGGATGAGATCCTTGTACGGAAAAAAGTCGTCTGTCGAGCCTATCGCTCGGAGTTATGGTCGCATTCAATTTCTCGAAATTTATGGCGGCCTCGAAGATGCTGTAGAAAATCGCCATCGACGCGAACATAACCGGTAGACTTTCCTTTTTCGTTTCGGTAACCAAGGTTAATCGGTGCAGAGCCATGAAGGCCTTGGCGAACGATATGTCCTCGTAGTCACGGCAATTGGCTCCCAAGATGTACGGAGACAGTCATTACGGGAACGACGCCATAAACAGCGATTTAATGGCGGCGCTGTGCTGCCTGTGTTTCCTCTGCCGATAGCCTGATGAAGTCTCGAGCCGGACGTTTAGCTCCCAGACTACGTATAACGCTGCGATCCCTTTGTTTTTACGTCCTGGAGAGATTAGAAAGATTGTTTTACGTGTAACCGTCGGGAAAAGAGCGACCTGGACGCGTACAATGAAACTGGAGGCCAATGGAGTCTGATACGTTGGGTTGCTGGAGGAAATTGGGTCAGAAAAATAAATTCTAGGTTCTAAAGTTAATCTTGGCTTCTTTATTCTACTCAAATATATATTATCATTACCCTGTCCACTTTAATAAAGTTTCAAGATTTGTTATTTTGATCTATCTCGTTCGAAACATTCGAAAACTTCTATTGGAAATTATCCTAGAGTTCTGAGAATATACATTTTGTTATTGATTGGTTGTAATTAGATTTATTTTTATTAAATTTATTTCTATTAGGCTCGTTCAATTAATTTGTCTATATGTTCTCGCATTCAGAACACTCATTATCGGATGGTTAGAATACCTTTTTTAAAAGTGCATATAATTATAATCGCTAACATGTTTGAGAATTTTTATTAATTTGTCTATATGTTCACACACTCATGGCACTTATTATCAGATGGTCAGAACAATTTTTTAAAAGTGCACTCGTTTATAATTATTTAGACTTCGGAAACATGTCTGAGAATTTTTCCTTAACATAGGTAGATTTTTTATGTAATCGGATTGTTGTGATATTTAATTATTCTTTTTCTAGATTTTGTCTGGTTGAAAATAGAATCAAGAACGGAAGGTATTAAATGAAGAGTGATGTTTCTGACCATTGCTTGACTTACACTACTTCCGTCATGTAATACCGTATGAATAATCAATTTTCAAATACGATATCCTCGAATACTCAGCTCTAAGTACATCAATAACATGCGTTGAACAAACTGCGTAACATTATTAACATCTCCCTGAATTAAATATTTTCAGCTTGAACAGTTAATAATATAAACTAATAACGTACAAACCGAAACTCGAACAGTGCAATGAGTTTGCTATATTCGATCCCACAAGATGCGTATATCAATTGCGTTGTTTCATTTTAATAGAATATCGGACAAAAACGTGAACTTAAAAAAATGAAAAAAATAGGAGAAAAAAAGCTGAATCGACATCGCGGAATAGTATCCACAGGCGTCCCAATATATCAGGCAGCGCGAAATCAATTTTTATCAACGCAGTATATTGCACAATCGTTTCATATCCGACACGAATTTTTCGCAGTAGTATTGGCCATCTAGTGCCAGGTCACATTTAAGAATTTCTATTCCTCTTAATATAGATCAAAGTTACCAATAGAATTGTTAGATTTCCAGAAAAATGCATTTAAAAGTACAATAAGGTTAAAGTGAAATCCCTGTCCCATCGAGATCAATTTCTTAAAATTTCGTGAAAAGTAATCGTACAGCAACCTACTTAGAACTCATTTTAAAGCTTGAAGCCTGTACATTCACCTCCTATCATTCATTATTCAGTAAGATATTTTAGCTTGGTACAACGGACGGGAAACTCAAGACATCTGTTTTACGATGATTAAACAGTAACTCTGTTTTACGATGATTAAACCCTCGAGACGTGGTGTTAAACCAAACAGACAAATATTGACTTGCGCCATTTTTATATTAAACGGCTCGTACAACCGCATTTTTTAAAATCGCATAGCAGAGAATGCATTAACTCCTTGCAGTATTTTTCTCGTGTCTATAATGATTGAGATATCTTTGTTTTTGAACAATAGGCAGCAGATTTTATGCATTCGTGGCAAAAATGAGTGGGTATGAGTTAAAACAGTGGGAAGGATAAACTGATTTAAGAATGTTAATGTATAACTTTCACCTTGCTAAAATTATTAAAGTAAAAATGAAATGTCTATATGGATCCAGTCTCTTCCAACTGACGCAGACAATTTTTATTTCGCACACAGGTCCGCAGTCTATTAATAATAAATACTAACGATTCAATTCACCGACCAATTCCTCAAGTTTCGCACAAAGGACCAAATCTTTTCCCAACCGATGCCACGGTATCCTGGTCGTCCTGGGTGGTATCCTGCGGCCTTATCCTTCCAGCAGACGTCCCCTAATCATAAATCCAGCTCCATCGAGGCTGGCAAGCAACTCTGTCATTAGAACGTCGTTCTGGCGTGAGTTATCGACGAGCGAGGTTTCAGAGTTCTATCTTCCTCGGAAGTTCCTCGGACTTTCCGATAGCGGTGGCTCGGCAGTTGCCGAAACTCTGCTGCAATTAGGGTGGAAGCGAGAATCGTCTAAGCCCGATGGAAATGTTTATTAGACCAGCCGCACGTGGACGGAATCGAGCGTCATTAGAACACCGGCGTCTCATCCCGTCCCGTCCCGTCTCGTTTCGTTGTTATTTCCATGAACGAAGAATAATGGGAAATTCGCGAAAAAGCTGAGCAAGCAGCCGGGCCACCGAACCACTCGCTTTTGCGAGAACCATAAAGACGAATGGGCACGTGGGCCAGAATCGTGTGTCACCGGTGATCGCACGAAGAAATTTCACGATTTTCCGCGAACGTCTACCACCGACAAATGGACCTTGACGCCAGCTAACGGAGAACCATTGGTCCCGTGCTGGGCACAGACGTTCCACGATGACCGGCAACGGCGCAGCTTGCCAACGGCAGAGTCTGCTCCATTGACAGAATGTATGGCTGATGTCCGAGCCATTTGATACCGTGAAATGCTATTTGTATTGAGCCGCCATCGATCCTCGATTTTTCATTGAACGTCGACTAATCGACGACGCTTTGGACTTTGACGGAGCCGGACCTTCGGGGTGTTGCGAAATTGATTCTCGCGGTGGCTGGAAATCGGTTTTGCATTGTCAGAAGTTAGGGGGAGTTTCAGATGATTTTTCTGAGGGATTGGAATCTTTGTCGCATTTTTACGGAGTGGATGATAGAGTTTCGAATTTATGGTTTTTGCCAGGATTTTCGCAGTGAACTTTAGTGCGCAGAGAGTGTATTTAATCTTAAGCATTGAACTTCGGAAATGTATACGAAATAAAAATGTTCTGCATTGATTACAATGAACGGAAACCAAACAGACATTTTTTTATTCCTTTAAGAATTTTTTGAGGATAATATGTTGAAACTTGTAAATTTTTTAAAGTTATCTCTTACTTTGAATTGCATCTATATACTCAGTTTTATCATGAATGCATACTTTCCGCTGTCTACTAATCATTTTTGTGTGGATTTCTGTGAATTAGTCAGCGTCTACAAATTTGACATTCTGTGGATCATTTTATGAAAATCACGCTGAGGAACAAGTTCAATTTATGGACAAGCTATGAAATTTCTCATTGTGAGAGTAGGGCAGAGATGTTATTTGAAATTAATAAAATTTCCATGTACTTTAAATATGCGTGAATATCATAAGTGCATAAATATCTGGAGCGTAGCAATCAGTGAATTTGACGAAACCGAAAATTTCAATAGCACCTCAACGAATCATTCAGGATAATGAAAAAATTCCTCGATGTGGAAAAATTACGGAAAAATTAGACAAATATGTATATATTACAAATGCAGAAATATATGGAGTGTTGCAATCAATGAATACGACAAAACTCAATATTTCGATACCACCAACGCCCCAAATTACTGAAATATCAACGAATAATTCATGGAAATCCAAAAATTCATCCATGTGGAAAAATTAGGGAAAAAGTCGAAAAATATGTAAATACTACAAATTCATAAATATCTGGCGGGTTGCAATCAGTAAATCTGACAAAACGGAATATTTCAATACCGCCACAACGCTTTAAATTAATGGAATATCAGCGAATAATTCTTGACAATTTGAAAATTCCTCGACATGGAAAAGTAACGGGAGAAAGTAGGAAAGGTTGATAAGATTGTAGCAAGGAAATTTCCATAATTTTCAACATTATCGCCAGTCGAATGTCGATGAAACAATGCGTTTTCAACGGGCGAGCAGCCAGTTTTACGTTTAATTAAAACACGAAATCTTTCATTTCGTGTCGGGTGCGACGATTACAGAGATTCCGTCAAGCGATTCGGAACGAATTCGCATTGAATAATTGCGAGCGACGAGAAAAAATTATTTCGCAAATTGGACACCGGCCGATCGAGCCTCCGATCTATGAAGGCTGTTAATCACAAAGGCTCGGCCCGGGAACCAGTGCTGCGATGATTGTTCCCCTTTCAACTTCATTTCTCTATGATCGGGCGTTCCGCTGCGAAAATTCCGGCACGTCAAGTGACACGATTCACGTGACCGACTTTTTTTCGGTGTTAATACAGCCGCACGGGAAAATGGAGGAAAATGGGGTACGTTAGATCAGAAAAGAGAAAAATATTCTTCCTTTTATCTCGCACTTTGGGCTCGTGTACAGTGGAATCTCACCGAATATCTGATACAATACTTCCATCCTGTGAATGGACCGGGAGGAAAAAACATTCGTGGCTGCCCCAACATGATGTTACTGTGACAGAACTAAATAAATAAATGCATGATAAATTATCTCATCTATCAGCTACTGCACATACCCACGGAACCCTCCGATTATCTCATCTATCTATTGTTCCATTTATTCATTTATTTTTAAATTGATCCTGCAGTACATGATCAACTTTTTTGGAAAAAAATTATTAGACTGTGGATTTTATATGTTAAAGCAATTTCCAACAAAACTACCAGAGATCACCATAATCATTAGTCAAAAATATTTTGTTTCATCGCATATGAACTCAGACTGCGCATAAACTAAAAATGTTTTTCTTGAATTACAACATTCATGGTCGCATGCTAAATTATCTGATCCGTGCATTTTTGTGGAAGAACACTGAATAGTTCCATTTTTTTTTTTAAGTTGATCCTACAGTAAACGGTTAGTTCTTTTGGATGTTTGTACATTTATGAAAATAATAATTAGACTGCGGATTTTATGGATTTCTGGTAAGAACAAATAAGAAAAAAATACAGTAGAAGTATAAAAAAAGCTTCAAGAGTACCAGTATATTTTCATCATGTTATTAGAATTGTTAATCGATGAAACAAATTTTAATATTTCATTCCAGCACTATGTAATTGACGAAAACAATTCTTATTTTGCACAATGATCGGCAGTCTAATAATGATACTGTTTTATACTCCATCGACGTGTTTCCATGATCCCAAACATGAACCACAAACACACAAAGTACACCCCTTCAAACAACTACTCCAATAAACCTCGCAGACAGTTTCTCAAAACGCAACAGCAAAAAGAGGATCCCATCACGGATTCCCGTGGCGCAAAGGACCTCGAAAAAATCCCTCCTCGAGCCTCCCTAGCAAGCTTACACGCACGCCAACGAGCGCATACAGGCGCAAGCCCGTGCAAACATCGTCATAGTCGTCGATTCCCGCGGAGTGCACGCCCTTTCCAGCCGACGAATGGGTTTCATTGTCGATTTCAAAGCGAATTCACGCCCGCGCTGGAATCAATAGACCGAGGCCGTGGAGCGCATCGGATCAAGCCGGCGTGCGCGTTGCTCTTTGAACTGTCAACAAACGCGGCGACACAACCGTGACACGCGTCGTTGAAACCGCGGCCTCGAAAGGGATGTGTGTGCGCGAAGCTGGTTTTGCTTCTGCTGCTGCTGTACGATTCCGTTCGACTCCGGCACCGTTTCCAACACAGAGACGGCCCACGCAGAATGAGTTTCTCTCGGCGAAACTCTTTAATTAACGGGCGGCGCGAGCGAGAGACGCCTTGGGGCGCGAGATCCCGCTCGACATTCAGTCTCGGTTTACATAATTAGCGGCACAATAGGCCGAGTTTCTCGCGAGAATTATAAATTCGCCGGGCTTTCGATGATACCAGCCCCCCCCCCTCCCCCCGACCACCATCCTCTCCAACCTATCCACCCTGTTTTCACGACATCGCCTGGCCCTTCTCGGACTAAACAGTTGGACAATGGGATTTTAATTAAGCCGAATGCAGGTGTAGGTAATGGCCAAGTCATCGACGATTCTTGAAGCGTTGCGACGAAAGAACTGTAAGGGAGATGAAAAATGGGAGATATGGTATAGATTTGTACAGAGAGCTAACTTGGCAGACCTGGGATTGTAGTTTTTAGTAGGATCGGTGAATTTAAGTTGTTGATTTTTAGGATTGATGGATTTGAGGGTGAATTTAAGTGAAAAGTGTGAACATTACATGGATAAGTAAATCAGTGAATGAGTAAATTAGTGGATGAATGGTTGAAGAGATAAATATGATGAATGAATGAGTGGGTAAGTGGATGAGTAGATAGACGAGCCGACAAGTGGAAGAGTAAATGGGTAGGTGAGTGGAATTATAGATGAGTGAATAAGTAGATGAGTGGAATTGTTGATGATTGGATGAGTAGATGATTAGATAAGTTGATGAGGGTATGAGTGGATGAGTAGATGCGTATATAAGTTGATGAGGGTATGAGTGGATGAGTATATCTGTGGATAGTTAGATCAGTAGATGAGTTTATCTGTGGATAAGTAGATTAGTAGATGAGTTTATCTGTGGATAGTTAGATGAGTAGATGAGTTTATCTGTGGATAAGTAGATGAGTAGATGAGTTTATCTGTGGATAAGTAGATGAGTAGATGAGTTTATCTGTGGATTAGTAGATGAGTAGATGAGTTCATCTGTGGATAAGTATATGAGTAGATGAGTTGATAAGTGAATAAATGAAGAAGTTTATGAGTAAGTAAGTGGATAAGTGAATTAATGGGTGAGTAGATGGGTGGATGAGTAAATGAATAGGTGAGCAGATCGATGGATGAATCGATGAGTGGATAAGAGAAGGAATGGGCAAGTCAATGATTGGATAATGTTGATGAGTAAAGTAAGTAGATGACTGGATGAGTGGATATTCGCCAAATGCAATAAACGAAAAATTTTGTAACTAAAAATTTGAAACTACAGACGGACAAGTAGATGACAAATGAATAACCAAGTGCCAGAATAACTGCCCAACTTCCGAAACAGATGACCATACAGAGTACAAAAGGCACACGACGATCCAGCATGAAGAAAAGCATTGGTTTGCGAGCAAGAATCCACCAAAGAAATACAAAAGTTCATCCAGCAGAGCGTATAAACAGGGAAAGAAGGTTCCTTCGTAAGATACCGAGGAGAGTACATAAACAGAAAGAACGTCGTCGAGAGTCGTCGTCAAGAATTGCCACTCTGTATTCAAACATACCGTGTTCCGATCCGGTATTCAAGACTCAACGATCAGCGTGAAGCCGAGTAAACACGAAATTGGTCTTTTCCCCCCTGAAAATACAAGGAACAATCGCGAAACTTACACCGCCTGCTGTGCAATACAACAGCAGACCAGATAAGAGGAGAGATAAAAAAAAAGGGAACTGTTTCGCCGACGGTTGCCCTAGTAAAACACTGTTAATTTTCTCGGGTAGCGCCCGCAACTATTCGGAGTATCGTCACGTTTGTTTTCTCTCTGCGGATCCGTCGGGTTCCTCGGCTCCGTTCGGATGACTCGGTTCCCCGGAACAGGAATCCAAAAAACTCGGTGTGTACCCGTGTATGTGTGTGTATGGCAAGCCGAGAATCGAACTGCTACGATCCTTGGACCGTGTCCAAGGCTGGTCCGTTCGCATAACTTGCACGGTTTCGCAACAAGCGAACCCTCCTCCGACGCAGACCACACAGATCCCAGAACCGATTCATTGTTCGCCGCCGTCGGCTTAATCGCGCGGTCAACCATCAAAAATATGGGCCACCGAATGATACGCGATATTTTCCTCAATGCCGAACATTCCTTCGATCCTCCTTCGTCGTCTAGGATGTTTGTAGCAGTGAAAGATATGATCGTATCATGATATCTTACGAAACTTGGGAGCTGAAGCTTTGTACAACTTACTTTTTCAAGATACGCAGTATTATTGAATATTTTACGTAATTACACTTCTCCGATCCGATTGAAAAAATATCAATCGACCAATTTGAAGCTTCCTCTACAAAATAAGCGTTGTGAAAAATTGGAACGATTTCGGAGACTTCAAAAACAAAATTGTAATATTGAGATACCTTGCAACCGACATGAACCAAATGTTTATGCAACCCAATTTTTCAAGGTGCGCTGTGTAATTTTAAATTTGACGTGATTACCCATCTCCGATCTGATTGAAAAAAAATATCAATCGAAAATTTAAAGCTTCCCCGACAAAATAAGCGTTGTGAAAAATTGGAACGATTTCGGAGACTTCAAAAACAAAATTTTAATATTGAGATACCTTGCGACCGACATGAACCAAATTTTTATTCAACTGAATTTTTCAAGGTTGCTGTAAACAATGTAAGAGCGGCTTCTTGGGTCTTCTCTTTGAGCGATACCGAACTGTAGACGGCGCACGTGGCGCGGTCCCAGCGCTTTGACTGTGTGCCGTACCGGCGAGTCAGGATGCGTCAGTCGTTCGGAAACCACCGTATAGTCCTCATGTATATTGTACAGTGTTGGAAATATATATATTCTATTCAAGCCATTAGAACGCAATCGCGTCTATTTGTTTCTTTCACGGAACAATCACCTACCCCTGCATGCTGCTACAATTCCCACTAGCAGTATAACTAACAAAGGTGTGCTGTGTAATTTTAAATTTGACGTGATTACCCGTCTCCGATCAGATTGAAAACAATATCAATCGACAATGTGAAGCTTCCTCTACAAAATTAACGTTGCGAGACGTTGGAGCAATTTCAGGAACCACTGGGAGAAATTATGTTTCCAAACCATGCGTTAAGATTGTACACAGATTAATTTCTAGAGGTACACTACTTAATTTTATATTTGCCATCGTTGCCGCCCATCGGTCTCATTAAAAAAGATTATCATCAGTTCTCTGAAGCTTTACGAAATGAGCATAATTTGGTTTTATCATCGGATCTGTCACTTTTCCATAGTGAAAACATTTATATAACTAAACAACGTATTGTTCTTCCAGCAGAATTTTTCCCCTCGTTTTCCTGAGTTTATTAATTTGGGGACTCAAAGTGCACCGTCACGGTGAGAAAACGAAACGTAGAAACGATTCAAAGAGGATCGCAAGAATTTGTTCAAGTATTCCGCCACTTTGGGGATTAAAAGGGACAGCAACCCTACGATTGCTCCGCGTCAATCTCGTCAAAGCCTTTTCTGGTCTTCGCGAGAACGCAATTATAATTACAAGCGATAGCCCGTCGCTATGCGAACAGTACAGAGAGAGAGAGAGAGAGAGAGAGAAGAAAAGGGCCAGCAAGTAGATAAAACCCGTCTGGTCGGACGCTCCCGATGTCTCGATCAAAGGAGAAAGACGTTGCGCTCTTTCATCAAACACCGGGCAACTTTCCAATTACGCCTCTGTGTTCTCGAGTCGATGACGAGAGAACGACGATAGCTTTCGATCTGCGGATACAGGAGGACAGGAAGATGACCGAGCTCTCGCGGTACCACGTTATGAACGCTCGTCAAAGTGGAAACCCGGTATCAAAGTGACGTTCAATCTCTTTAATGAAACGTTACCGTCCACCGCTCCGGAGGAGCAAGTGTCGCGAAGAGAACATTTCTTCGACCGCAATAGCTTGGTCATCTAGAATGTATACGTAAGGTGCATTTGTTACTTCGATACTGGACTACCCGAATTTGCAAGGAGGATCAGTAAAATTGCGGTGACGCGTCAGGATTTGTCCAAAGTGAGCAAAAATGGAAGTAAATGTATAGCGTTATATTTTATTAGGTTCTTGTTCTCTGGACCGATTGAAAAAGATATCAACCGATTCTTTGAAGCTTGCTCTACAAAATCAACATTCTGAGAAGATGGAGCGATTTCAGAAACGTCCTAGAAAAATTACTATGTTGAGGCATCTTGCAAACCATACGAGCTCGATTCAATTTTTCAAAACGTACGTATTACGTAATTTTCAAATTAATCTGATTGCACTTTACCGATCTGGTTGAAAAGAAAATCCGACTTTTCTTTGATCCTTCGTCTACAAAATGAGGGTTCTGAAAAGTTGTAATAATTTCAGAAACGTGGGAGAAAAATTACCATGACGAGGCATGGTGTACATTATATCTGCTACACGAAATTGTATCGTATTTCGATTCACTTTAATTAGAGAAATGTCACATGATTCACAAAATAACATTCAGGATCATCGTACACGTATTGTTGCATGTATTGCAACACTGATAAACGTTGCAACAAATTACAACGATCCGAAGCAAATGAAAAGAATTGCAAACAGAAATCGATGGACTTCGATTTTGGGATTACGGGGAAAACTAAATGGCGATCGTTATGAGAGTGGTCCATCGAACCGATGGCAGAGCCAGGTGGTCCGATATGCTCCGCATTCGATTGCATAATAAGCATCATGTGCAGGAAGCAGCGTCGAGTTTCGCGGGTTCCACGAATGCCAGGCGCAAGCACCGTATCGGAAACCTGGAGGAAGCGCGGCCACTCACGGCCGTTGGGATTCATTTCGCATGGAAATGAGATACCGGGTGTCGAGACCGTACCATGGACAGTCGGCTTACGATGGTCCCTGCCGCCCACACCGACTGCCACCTGCCAACAACGAGGAGGAACCGACTGACCGTATGCGGAGTGTGCATAGTGGACGTTCAAATACTGTTACTGACAGCTTCCGGCCCGTCATATCCATAATTAGATATTAATTCCGGCGTTGAATAATCTTTGTAGGGACGGACCTGTTTCGATAGCCGTGGTCACCGACAGCCTGTATCCCACGGTTTACATGGGAATGCGTCCTGTTTACGGAACCCCCGATGTTCATTAAATACTGCTTCAAGGCGAGAGCTTAACATTCGATATTAATTCGAACAGCACGATACGATTGCACACGCGAGCGGATATTAGATAGCGGTATCCGGTCGAGCCTATCCACGTCAAATCGCACGGAATTTACCGCGTTTCCATCGATCCCTCCAACTGAAACTCGTAGAATCTGCCGTAATGACAAATTAAATCCTGCAAAAGCTCTAGCAACGTACCTCAAAATCACCATTTTGTCAGACTACTAGCGGAGCTCAAGATTTTTAGAACGACCCTTTTGTAGAAAAAGTTTTCAAGATTCGACTCATCTTCTTTCTCAGTCAGATCGATAAGCGGCAATCACGTCAAATTTAATATTTACGACGCATATCATTTTCTTTCAACGTTTCTGAGATCGCAGCAACTGTTTAGAAAGCTCATTTTGTAGAAGAAGCTTCACATAATCGATTGATATTTTTTTAAACAGATCTGCAAAGGAAAACCACATCAAGTTTGCAATTATATCGTATTCCTTAAAAAATTGAGTTGTATAAAGCTTTGGCTCACACGGTTATATATTCCAGCTATCACAAGCTAATTGTTTCAATGACAGAATCATAGAAAATTAAATGTTATAAAGCGTTAAAAATTTGACAAAAAATTAAATAAATTCTGATTTGTATAGAGCACGTATGTAGTATGTTACGTAATATTGCCATTATATTAGTTCGCATCAACCTCCACTCATTTGCTCTCCTTCTCGCCCTGACGCCGCCTGCTCATTCTCGTCTGAATTTCATTAATATGTCCGAAAGAAGTTTCACTTCAGCCGTGTGGTTTGAACACGCACGATTTTTGAAGTGAAACTTCTTTAGGCGCGCCAGGCGTAAAACCTCGACGCGGTAGGAGTAAAGCCGATCTGGAGATGAAACGATGAAACGAAATTCTATTCTATTAGCATATACGGTTGCGGGTTCGACATTGCTTAACACGTTCGGCGCCAAGCGTGATTCGGTTGATTTTCTCGCGGGGCCCAAATCCGAATGTCGGAGCGCCAGAACGTAAACAGAGCGATAAGTAAGAATAGCAACTATGTAACTCGAGTAAGTTTTATTATATATTTTTATGTTGTATATTCTATATTTATACTTCAATGCTTGTTCCATTAAATTTCTTTTAAAAATGCAACTGAAAATCTTATTTAACTTGAACAAGAAAAACGTCACCCATATATGGGTGACGGGGCCCCCGCGGAAGAACACCCGTCACCCAAAAATGGGTGACGCGGCGCCGAACGTGTTAATAAAGTTTATGATAAAATTCCGATGATGCTAAGTGGAGATTTCAACGTGAACTTTGCATCGGAACAATCAAAATTATGAATAGAATTTTTTAGAAGTAAATTAAGATTGGAAATGGTAAATAATCCTAATGCAGCGACAACAAAATCAGGAACAACTCTCGATGCAGTATTTGGAAGACATTTAGACAAAACTGAATCAAGAATATTTATATCATATTTTAGCTATCACAAGCTAATTGTTTCAATGATAGAATCATAGAAAATTAAATGTCATAAAGCGTTAATAAAAATTCGAAAAAAATTAAATAAAGAAGCTTTACTTCAGCCATGTGATCTAAGCACACACCAATTTTTTTTATGCGCTTTTGAAATCGCTCCAACATTTTTAGAACTGCCATTTAGTAGAGGAAGCTTCAAAGAATCAATTAATTTTTTTCTCAATTAGATCGGTTATCAGTAGTTACCCTAAATTTAATATTATGTCCAATCTTTGCACGTGCACCGTTGTATAAAATTTCAGCCAAGCTCAAAGTACGCAGAACAAAATCACGTTCCCGATACTCATATGATCCAATGAAATCAAATCTTTCAAAACGCAAGTGCACGCACAGCCACGCACAGAGAATGTGTAAAAAAGCGATCGTGGCTGACAATTCGGTTAATCGGCCAACAGTCGTTAACGAGGCCGCTGGCTGCGGAAGTAATTTGCTTATTAGAGTTTCGTTCTCGTTTGCTAAATTTCGTTCGTTGAATTCTAATTAGCTTTCTCTCTTATTCGGCGGCAGGGCACGCTGTTTTCCCGGTGTTTCGCGAGGATAAATTCGATATAGCGAACTCATTCGGTGTGTTTGGGAATTGTTCGCGCGAATTCGAGAATCCGACGCGGCTGTCGAGAAACGCAGAAGAGAAGACGAAAGCGACGTATAGTACAGTCGAAGAAACTACTGCGTTTCGCTGCTTTCCCGTGAACCCGAGGACCCCGGCTGCACAATGCGGTGCACTTACATGGTTAAGTGCGCCGTAAGATGCCGACTGGCAGACTTGTCGAGCATCCGTTTCGCGTACTTGTAAGTAACGAGCCGCGACATGTGTATTCATGGTGCATATTTCAGACATTTCTTCGCGAATACCACTTCAGACAAGAATTTCTAATTCTCCACAGATCCAAGACATTTCATAAACGGTCTTTAAGAAAAATCTCTGCCGAAGAACCCTCCTGCAATTTCCATTTTTTGCAGAGACTCGCAATTATGCGAATAGGATAAGTTGTGGTTAGATCGTGGAGGGGGCGGAGATGGCCGGCCGTCAGGTCGGCCCGACCACGCATACGAAAATCCAGGAGTAGTCTTTCAAAATTGAAAGCTCACCTTATACAGGGTGTACGCATTAAGTTATGTCACCATTTTTTAGGCATTTCTGTTAGTGCAATTAAAAAATGTTTTAAACAAAAGTTCATCAGTACTTGGTGAGCTACATGTTCGTATATTCTTAAATCTGAAAAAATGCTTTTTACGTAAAAAAATAAAGGTCACCTTGACTTTTTTGAATGGCACCACATGTTTTGGACTTCATTGGATTGTTGATGACGTCGAGACGAATTCAACAGTCTATTATACTATGACCCTGAAATGACCTCAAACTCGAAAGTTTTGTGCAAACGTAATGTCAGTGAACAATTACTTCTTACAAAATAAATCACGTCACATCAGATGTTCAAACTGCGATCCATCTTCTATGATACAGAACTCCGCTCTTTGTATTAGATTTCTCGTTGTCGCCATGTGTGGAGCGGAGTTCAGCATCATAGATGGATCACAGTTCAAACATCTGATGTAACCTGATTTATTTTGTAAGAAATAATTTTTCGTTAACATTAACATTAACATTTCATTAACATTTCATTAACATTACGTTTGCACAAAATTTTCGAGTTTGAGGTCATTTCAAGGTCATAGTATAATACACTGGTGAATTCGTCTCGACGTCAGCAACAATCCTATGATGTCCAAAACATGCGGTGCCATTTAAAAAAGCCAAGGTGACCTTTACTTTTTTACGTAAAAAGCATTTTTCCAGATTTAACAATATGCGAACATGTAGCTCACCAAGTACTGATGAACTTTTGTTTAAAACATTTTTTAATTGCACTACCGAAAGTGGCTAAAAAATGGTGACATAACTTAACGCGTACACCCTGTATATGTATGACCAGAGTGAGACCCTGTTTTCTCCCTCATCTCCACAGCGTGTTTGCAAAAACAGTAAACAAAACGCCGCGCCGGAGCAGACTTAGGTTGCTCCGTACTAGCAATAGTTTCTTGCGAATATCCCGAAGACTAAAAGCGACCCCCTATATGTGAAAAATAAAAAGTTGTTAAAAATTTCGAAATCTATAACATATTTAAATTTCATCAAAGTCGGAGAGGAGTACCTCTTTGTAAAAAATTACCATAAAATCTTGTTACCAAAGTTAATTTGTTTCTAAAAATGTAGTATTCTATTTGTATGTTAAAATTGTGCATAATTTTAATATTTTCTTATAAGCTCTGTCACTTTAAAAGTGGTCTTAGGGCATCGCGTAACATATTGTCCTAGTAGAATCGAGGATTTCCAACCCTCGTAGACTCGTGTCTGATCTCAACGTGAGTTCGCGATGAAATACATTCTGTAAAAGAAATTGGAACTGCAACAATCCGCGGTTTGCGATCCAAAAGTGACGAGCGTTCATACAAACGTCAACGATAGAAACAAACAGATGACCGCGTTGCTGTTTCCGTGGTGTTTCGAACAAATTACAACGCGGCCATTTCGCAAACCCATTGCTCTCTTCTTCTATCTATCAAACAGAGAATCTGCGAGTAGCATTCTGGGATCAGCAGTTTTGCAAACGGGCTGTTGAAAATTTCCAATGCGGCGAAACGATTTATCACCGAGTACAATGAATCGGGGCAACATTGAAATTGTAGCAGCTCTCTCTCTCTCTCTCTCTCTCTCTCTCTCTCTCTCTCATGGATATACGGCGAATCATCATCAATCCACGCTCGTCCAATTATTTCGTTTTCATTGCGCGGATTCATGATTTATGGCCGACAGTTTTGACCGGTCGAACGCCTCGTTTCCTCCACCGGAAAGCAAGAGAACCGATGTACCAGAACGAATACGCTGTAACAATAGAAACTCGCCGACTACTCTCTGCGAATCCACGTTGGCTGAAAAACAGGATCATTTCGTGTTCGAATCGATGAAACTATTTAAACAATCCCGGGCTCGCGATGCAAGACGACGGCGCAACAATGGAATCGTTTTACGAAGTTTAAACCGATTCGATGCTAACGGATCCCGTTGCTGGATCAATCGGTCGGAAATCTCTCGTTCTCTCGTTCTATCGCCCCCTTTCTTTCAGGAAAAAGTTTGGAATAGTTTCGTCCACGTATTTGCTTTATATTTGTGCGCAAAGTTTATTGATTTAGCTAGCAATTACAGCGGGCGATCGAGTTGTTGGACCGATTGCGTAAATCGACGAGTTTAGAGAATTTTTGGAACATTTGAATCAATCAATTTTTCTCTAAAGTATTTTACAGAGTGTACCGGAAAATCATTGTACAACCAACTTGGTGGCGATTCTATGAAAATACATTTACTCTTATTTATCTGCAAAATGAAATATTTCTACGCATTGAAAAAAGTGTTCTGTTCCCTATTAAATCCTAGCACTATATTAGCATTACATTATTTACGAAACTGTTCCGTAAAGTGGACAATGTTCCCTAACAGGTACTTCTATCTTAAAACATTGCTCACCGATCACGAGTATACTGGTGTTTCTCACTGCACGGGCTGGTTTTGGCTTTAAATTGCCGGTCAGACAAAGTGTTAATACAGTCGCACCAGATGACGTATATATGAGTTTTCAGATTCTTCAAACTTCCGGCTTAAAAGAAATGGATAAAACGTTAAAATTAGTTCAATTTATCTTCTGATATGCTGTAATAGAGACTTGTTCAAGACTTAGGGACTTCTGGAATTTATTTAAGAAACAAATTGACCAAAAAATAATCTCCTCTTATTTAGTAGGCACATTCGATCGCTTGACTTTCGAGCGCCTATACAAATAAATGATACGAAGTTTGGTCTGGGTTAGGTCCTAAATATTCAAGAATTGGTAAATGTGATGAATTATTGAATATTTAGGACCTAACCCAGACCAAACTTAGTGGTGATTATATATAATAACCGGCAATTATACATAATCACCGGATTAATCACATTTACCGTAACATACTCATTCTTCATCATTATATGTTTTGAAAAGTTCACGCGGTATATAGATCGTTCGACGATCGCGTGCGATATTTGTAGAAAACGTTGAAGAGCGGTCGCATCATGCTGATGCATACGCACGGCTCGGACGTGCACGTATAGGCAAAATTCAATGTAGTAGTAGCTGCAGTTTTTCGCAAATATCTCAAAAACTAAGGCTAAGCGACGGTTATATGTATAGGAAAAAGTTGTTCAGAATCTTCACCCTGACAACATATTAAAAAATCATCGAAATCGGTGATGTGGGACCTTTTATGCACAATTACCGAAAATGACTGCCATCTCCTGATGGACGGACGGTACATTTCCATTTCAAAACATAATGCAGTTGTTGATTGTACATGCACGCACCATTGCACTTGAAAAATAGCAAGTTCGTACGGATGTAGTACTCTTTAAACCAATCATCCATTTCCTGTGATGTTTAGCCGTGACTGTACTTGTAACGAACTTATAGCCTGAAACAATTGCGTGAACCACCCCGTATATTTTCACCCACGAACCCGTCGAGTCTTTAAACTTGATTTTCTTTAAAACGGAGCGTCAAACAAAAAGATGTTATTCCTTTTTCCTGACTTATTTTTCCACGTAGAATCACCACCCGTTACGCTACGATTTCCGGCACAGCCTTGCACCATTCCAAGTACAAAATCGCCGTACTCATTGCTCGAAACGAGCTCTTCCTAGTACAAAGTGGAAGATAACACTGTTTGAAACCAAACAAGATACAAAGTGAAGGACGTACAAAGAGTGTGGCTGTCTCTGTACCGTCGAAGAACCTTTAATCACGATCTCGAGCTCATAAAGCATCGACGTACAGTGAGAGCGAGGCTGAAGCATCGGTGGTTGGCATTTTCGTGGAAGAGCAGAGCCGTTGATAGGATCAAAAGTTGTTCGGCTGTCGTTCGGAATATTTAACGACTGAATTATTTCGATACACTCGCGTGTCTCTGCCGGAGACAGGGTTTCGTCTCGTTTGTACGTATATTTTCCGGGTAGATATTCGATAACTCTGTTCGAGCGTGAACACGCGATTCCGCGAACGAATGAACAGAGCCTTTACTAGTTCGCGGACACCGTATTATCTTCGTAATATTAGTGCAAGCCGATTTCAAACTCGAGTGCGCATCAACTCCTGATCCTCTAGTTGCCTCGACACGATTTAGGTCCTGGCAACTTCGGCGTCTCACCCGGGCCAGATAAGACTAATGTGAGTTGAGTCACGTACCCTCGCAACACATTGAGATATCTCGACGAGCGACGCCCGCGCTCTATAATCGTGCTTTAACCGAACTTCAAGACCCTCTAACTCCTACGTGTCGATCCTGATACCCCCTGTCTGTCGTTTCGCCACTGATACACCGAGATCTTTCGGCCCCCAGCAATGTTCTTGCGAACTTTCTGCGGCTCAACTTCTCGAACGGTATCGCGTAAGATATATACGTATATTCTTTCCCGACGAAGGTCGCGGCACGGCCGAGTTTATGCTGATTCGATGGAACTTTCGCGATACCGTGCTCCCACCGTGTATGATGATTTTTTGATTTAGAATCTAGACTTTGGATGATAGCGGACCTCTTTAAGAAATACACGTTTGACGCACAGTCGTTCAGAATCGTCAAAACGTGGCCAAAAGTCAATTTTTCAACTTCGTCAAAAACGAATGAAATGTATGCTAATAGCTTCTTAAATGTAGAAACTAAGTTTTAGCATAAACATAAATTGCTGTAAGTCAACTATTGTTTTTTTAGAGAAGTTTGAAAACAAGCAAAAATGCAAGTCTTGGAACGAACGCATATTTTTTATTATACTCTTTTGTGAGTAATAATATCAGCGAAACTAACTATTTTCAGCTATGTGTATGTGTAATATTTAAGAGTATATGCAGGGTGTTAATTTTAACTCGAACGCCCAAATTATTTCTGTTACTATTAGAAGTAAGAAAAAATAACTAAGTAGGATGTACATGGTTTTAAAGCGTGCATAAGCTGGTAATAAAAAAATCCTTTGAAGGTCATTTTAACGGCTTTTTCAAGGTCACCGTAATTTTTGCATATTAACATGTATTTTTCATAATGCAATGTGGTAGTCGGCGTCAAAATGAGTTCAACGACCTATGACCTTGAAGTGACCTTGAAGGCGAAAGAATTAGTTTCAGTTTGAAGAATACAAAAGTAATGAAACGAAAAGGGTAATATCACCTTATTTTATTAGTTGCGTAAAATGCTGGCCGTCCGCAGACGGTTCCTATCTACATTTTCACAATCGATCTTCTAGAAAACGAAATTTCGAATGAAAAAATGCTCTTCTATATTTTTCTTTATTTATTCACGAGGAATCACCTCGTCTCTGCTTGTACATGTTATTTGGCAGTATCCTGTATATATTATAACATTTTGAAAACTGCGTCTTCCGAAATACCTATTTTCCTGTCTTTTCTTTTGGTTAATGACCCTTAAAACACAAGAAGTACTCAAAGTTAGTTAAACGCTAATACTCCGAGGTTTTCAGGTCACTGATTTTAAGTCAGATTTCACAATTGCAACAAACAAAATGACGAACTTGTAGGATTTCCTTGAAAATTAGTATTCCCATATTTGTCCGGTTGCTGCATATGAATCTGTTCTAGTTAAAATAATTCCTAGTGCAATGGATCAACACTTTCCGACCACAATGATTAAATTCTAGTAAAATGAACGGTATGAAATGCACGAAAATATTTCACATTTTTATATATTAACCCTTTGCTTTCACCCTTCCTTTCAGCTAATTTAGACAATCGTGAATTTCTGCTGTGTTTTCTATATTAACCCTTTGCGTTCACCCTTCCTTTCAGCTAATGTAGACATTCCTGAATTTCTGCTGCGTTTTCTATATTAACCCTTTGCGTTCACCCTTCGTTTCAGCTAATCTAAACATTCGCGAATTTCTGCTGTGTTGTATTAATGACAATGCGATTTTTATTAAAATATAGAATGTAGACAACCTGTAAAAATAATTAATATAAATAAATTTTAACGAGCTTAGCTACAAAAGTTAGAATTATGTACAAATTAACACGTTCAGCGCCATATCACCCATATCTGGGTGACGGAATTATTTATACATAATTGAAAATTAATTTTTACGTTGGTAGATTGAGTGTACAAAATTTCCTTACGATCTGAGGAATAGAAGAGGTTTGAAACAGTACTTAATATCACAAAACTAAACTTCTTAGTTTTTGTTTTATTAAATATATTGCTTTGATTTTGTGTAATTTTTATGATTGTGGAGTGGGCGCTGAACGTGTTAATTGGCACACCTAATATATTTTTTGCTCCACTCTGTTACAATTGGAAGTGCAGAAATCTGCGGTTTGGATCAAATTGTGTCCAGCGAATACTCGGTGATTAGAGTTAAAGTCTACATCGAAAATAGTTGATTACCGGATGCTCGGCTCGCGTTATTTATTTCTGGATAAACGTTAATGCTCCGCTCTTTAATCCCCAACGAGGTGAACGCTCATTCGAGCATACGGCCCGATGAGATTTACCTTCGGACCGGTGAAAGCGAACCTGAGCGTTGGCACTATTAGCATATCTGTGTTCGACGGTCGACAGGAAGATGAAGGTACGATCGGCGGAAAAACATCAATTTCCTGGATAGAAGAATTTATGCGGCCAGTACCACCGACCACCGTCGCTTATTCTACGAGGACGTCGCACCGCGGACCCTCGGATAATGTCCGCGCTGGGTAAACGAACGATCTCGTTGGAAATCGACTATAAAAATAAATTTACTGCCCTTGCATTAAATTAAGCCGCCATTCGACCCACTGCAAATCGATCATGTATAGGTCGGGCAGAATTTCTTAAAATGAAACCTGCTTAATTCTTTGACTGCAATTGCTCGAGAATATACAGGGTGGGGCAATAACTTTGACCACCTCGAATATTTACGTTACTTGTAATAATGTGAGAAAATGATATATACAAAAGTTGCACGGTATAGAGGGAGAAATATTGTGATGTAAACATTTTTGCGAAAGGCATTTCGGAGAAATCGAGGACCCCTTGATTTCTTTAAACGAATAGACCTACTTTGTGTATTATGAGTCGATAGAGTATCAAATTCTGCGTAAAAATATTCTTGACCTCTATATGTCCTAATGTAATAGTTAACGAGATATTATCGAAATAATTTTCAATAAGTACCCACTATGTGCCTGGAAGCTTATCGAACTGATGTTCCTTAACTTGTATGTGGTGAGAATATAAAGATTAAAAAAAAATTATTTACACATTATCTCAGAAAATTCATCGAGCATCTCAAGAAAAATTTAAACCGTTTGGTAAAATTTTAAAAAAGATTCATTTTCGAAGAGTGTACAAATAATTTTTACACTGACTGTATATGTTTTGTATCTTTTGGTTACCGCCCCTTTCTTTAAATTAAATCACCGTTGACGAACAAAGAAAAATGTCCTCAGAAAGTGTTGTTACAAAACATCCACCATAAAAATAGCTTTAATCGATCAACAAATCAACCACAAAACATAGAATTTATAGAAGCAGTTCAAACAAGAACACGAGAGTTTGAAATCTCCTAAGATCGACAATCCAGAACGGTAGATTTGAGCAGATTTGGAGTAAGTCCACACACTTGGTTTGTCAGCCACAGAAGTAGCAAGGCGGCAATCGAGAGCGATATGTCGGTTGATCCTGTGGAATTCCATCGTCGTCGAAGTCACGCTAGACAAACCGAATTAAATTGAACGGGCCCGTGAGGATTGTCGCAACTCGCTCATGCCGGAAATGAAAGCCAACTTTTCTGCGAGGCATTAACAAGAGGAGAGCACGGAGAACGCGGCAGCAAGAGAGGAAACGAGAATCGAGTTCTCCTTTTGTTAATACCGAGGGGAGGGAAGGTGGCGATAACGCGAAAAGGTAAGCGACTTTCGTCATCGAATGGATGGAGGCTTTACTCTCTGGCCGCATCCTCAAACCCTTCGGAGACGGTCAATATTTGTGCTCGACTGTTCGCCGAGCAAGAATTCCTCGCCGAATTATTATCGAGAGGCCGGGAGGAAATGAGAATCCACCCCCCGAGAGAACCATGATACCTCTCGTTCACTTGGACGGCGCGACGAGCTGCGAAAACGCCTCCTTTTCCTATCCCATTCGAAGACGTAATGGAGTTTCGGGGCCCCTCGATAACTATTGCGCGCCGGCTCTCGCTCGAATTAATTCTCCGAGGCAGACGGAATCAACCGCGGACGACGATCTCGCGGAAACTGGGACGCGTCGTTCTAATTACTTATTGAAAGACTGCGGATTTTATGCATTGGCAGCATGATCGATATTCTCCTGTATTAAGCATTTCGGTCGAAAATGCTCGGCGCAGCACGTACAGCTCCTGGTCAAGATACTGACCTCACATTCTTTATTTTGAAAGTAATGAAGCAATGCAAACACTTTTATAAAAGATTATATTATAGTATAATTGTGGTAGATTTTAATAAATTTAACATTACTATTTTTTTTCAACGATGTTATCACGGTTTAAATACCTACCATTTTTCAAGAATCTGAAATATACTGCTCAAACATTTTTTGGATCTCTATTTTGCAATTAATGAAACAATGCGAAAGCTTCTGCAGGAAATTATTGAATAAGTAGATACAATTACATGCATACTTTACGATCAAAATCTTGCAGAGTCTGAATAGATTTAATTTTTTCAACATTTTTCAACTTCAATCACTATCATTCAGTTTTAGTGCTTCATGAAGTTTGTGTACTAGTTCCCCGTCTACTGTATCAAGCAAAAATTTCCTAGAGACAAGCGACTGATGAAGTGTGAAGGTAGAAGCTTAAAGCTTTAAAATGAGCCTAGGTTTATTGCCGTACCATTTTCTTTAACAAAATGACTACAGTGTAAATTTCGACGTTTTTTCAAAAATCAAAACTTCACTCATGAAATAATTTCAGGATCCACTGCAACTATAACTGATATGAACCCATATCCAACAAAAAATTACAAACTCAATAGTATGCGGCGTAAAAGAACGGATGACCGTCAAATATTTTTACCTCAATTAGTAGAAGAACTTTGCATCCCAACTATACAAAATGGAGCCTTAAATATTCAAGTAATGCGAGATTTTCCTACCAAATTAGCTATAGATAATACTAGTGGCACCACAAAAAACGTTCCATCGACTAGTCCTGCATAACCGCCGCCATTGTCGTTAGATGCAATTGGTAGAAAAAATGTTGTAGATCATGCCATACATGCCACATAGAATCTACTAAAAGACGTAGAAAAACGAGAAAAAGTTGCCAAAAGTTGTTATATTGTAAAAGTTGTTCTGTAAATAATTAATTATTATAATTTAATATTTTACGTTAAGAAACAAGTAGGATTAAGAATTTTGTATTCTGCATAGCTTTTTTCTCACATTTCCATTCACAATTCGCCCAAGTATGATTTATCGTATATGGGTACCCCGGTACCCCGGTTGTACAACAACCGTATACATAATATTGAAGCTTAATTATTTAAAATATGCTATACAAATGTATTTTCACTGAACGTTAGTCTACGTGAAATTGTACAAAGAATGGGGATCCGGAAGGGTTTTGCAATATTTTGTCAGTGTCTAGGATTAAGTTAGAAATAAGTTAATCTTAAGTCTGTTCGAGATCATGCGCCACGGCCCTGGGGAGCGCCCGCGCTCCACTTACCATCTCATCACGATCCTGCGAGTCACCTGTGCGCGACGCTTTTTGTTTTCGGCGTTCCTCGGAATCGCGCGCAGCCGATATGCGGTCACGTGGTCGATGGGAATCACCGGTGATCGCCTCATTACCGTAGCCGTTGTTGTCTCGCTCTCACTCTTGTTTTCGCTTGCTCGAAATTCGTCATGACGTCACTCGCGCACATCTTTGGATTTAACCCTTAGCGGACGGGGATTATTTTTAGCATACTTTTTGATGGATCGAATAAATTTTCTTTGTGAAACAAAATTGTTTGCTGAGGAGTTTGGTATATGAATTAAATGAAGGGAAACGTGTTGTGAGCAGTAAAAATTTGTTTCATATTTTTCGGAAATATTAATTGCTTCAAAAATTAAGGTACATAAAAGAAGTGAATGAACTTTTTACTCACAAGGAAAAATCGTGGATCCACTTTTGAGAGATCATTAGCAAAGCGTGAGCTTGACAGAAATTGATAGTGATTGTACAGGGACCGTAGAATTGTATGAACAGGTTCGAACCGCGAAAATACGGGTACCATCATCGGCTGAGTTACTTCAGCGATTAGAATATGCGGCGTTCGGCTCGCTCGCATGAAACGAGCCTGCAAACACACCCATTCTCCACGGTCTCGAATGGAGGTCTTTTCTCTTCATTTGACGGGAACCGAAACATCGCGCGGAATCACTCTCGCGGCGTACAAAACATTCCCCAAGATTATTTACGCGCGAGCCCACCGGGCATTTTTAATTTCTCACCGTCTGCCATTAGATTTCGCGACTCCCTCCTACATCCAGGCGACCTAACGCCTCGCACTACCACCCCCTCTGCAGTTTCCAACCCTTTTCTCATTCGAGCCACCCCTGTACGCTCTTTAGTCTACTTCTTTCCAATTCAGAACATGTCCTCTGCGTCTCCTCTGCGTCTCCTCTGCGTCTCCTCTGCGACCCCTATTTTCGTCCACGAAATAATTAACTGATTAATTAACAAACATGTGAACGTGCGAGTTTTACACGTTATCTGCATTTGTTAATCTGGAGAATGCAGAAGAGGCTAGACGTGGGATTTTCACATGTTATCTGCATTTTTTAATGTGATGAATGCAGAAGAGAATTTTAGTGAGAAGAATAATTTCTAATCATTAAACACACCGACGATTTTTATACATTAACGCACAATCGCTACCAGCGTTATGTGTGACGACCGCGATTTTGTATAATACATAAAGAAAATCAAATTATTTGTATATCGTTATTTGAAATTATAATGCTTTGCATGGAATTCATAGTGTTATAGCTTTTCTGTGACAATATCTTTTTTCTGATTGTGCAAGAGGATATGTTGGATTTAATAGAATAATGTAACCGCGATAGCTGTTGCTGAAATAAATTCTGGAAGCGAACGTGTTAATATAAATTGCGGATTTTATGCGTTCACGGTAAAAATTAATGAATGAAAAGCATTAGAGGAATTTCGGAGTAATGGTACATTATTTGCAATTTGTCACAATTATTGAAGGAAGAAATACATTTTCAACTTCCATTCTGGAAAGTTTTTACTTTTCATAAAAATCCGCAGTCTAGTTACAGGTTATATTGAAACCGATTACTTTTTGTGTATCTGATAATTAATTTTGTGCAGCCAGTATACAGAACTGGAGCCATTACGCGGGTTTTCTGTGACATTATGCTTCTTCGCGTTCCTTCCAAGCGATAAAGCTTGATTGTTACCCGAACCTCCCATGATGGAAGCCCGCTGCATCTTCTTTCTACGCTGTTCCCCGAGCTTAGAGTCCTGAGAACGTAGTTTCATAGCTCTGCTATCTCGCGGATGGGAGCTTATTAGGAAAATTAATAGTGTGCTGCACTGAATTATAAGTTCACTTCTTCCATGGTCCGTTTATAGCTGTAGTTGGAACCACAATCGCTTCCTTCTGTAGAATTATCGATAAATACTGAAGCGTTTGTAATCCTCTTGTATCACAAATGAAAAATAATGCCTTCATCATCAATTTTTCTTTGTAATCTATTAAAATTTTTATAAAGTAAAGGAAACTTCGCACCTCAGTAATTTGAACATATTTATTATTAAACTGAGGATTTCTATGCGGAATAAAAGTTGATTTAAGTATTTACATGAAACAGGTGACACATGGACGTTTATTTCCCTTCTTAATCATTTTTATCAGCTAGAAATAATAGAACAGCATTTTTAGATTCTCTATATGTGTTTACTGTTTCGCAATTTGATCTACTCAGTTTTGGGATAAGTACAAAAAATCTGCAGTCTATTTATTATTTTATGATTTTGTGTATTTATGATGAAACAGTAAAATTAAAAAATGCTGTTACAATTTTTTCTACCTATTAAACATATTAAGCAAGAAAATAAATTTCAATTTCACTCCAGTTTGTTGCAATTCCTGCAGAAAATATTAATCTTGCATAAAGAACCGTTCTGACTATACATATTCATTGTTACGTACATACATTTATTATTAAGGATAATAACAGCAATACTAAATGCGCAGATCGATGAAGCGTTGCTAAAAAAAGTTCAAAACGAAGTATTGTTAAAGCATTGTTCAAAAGGGAGAAATTGAAAGAAGAATCTGTATAAAGTTTCGCACGTATTACTATGACTTAAAAATGGAAAACCGTAGGATTGTCTGCTTCTTAATTATCACAGTCCGAACTAAACAGAACACTTCGGCAAACGTGCCGAACCCCTAATCGGATGAAGTAGGAGACATCATCGATTTCTCAAGAACTTGCACATAAGCTTCTTACACCGTCTCTGTAACATCACAAAGGGACTCGCTGATAACAATTTGGCGCAGAGTTAAAAAGGTAGCAAATGCATTTTTCGCCGTGACGCGCACGCAAAATGCATTGTTCAAGAAGCGTTGCTTCGTAACGGGCAAAGAGATTGAAGCTGCGCCGCAAACGGGGAACGTCGTTTCGAGACTTAAATGCGGATTTACTATCACAAGGTTAGACGAGGTTCTTACGCGTAATTAGTTTATCAAGTATCGTTATCTCAGCGGTGTTCGCGGAAAGCCGTGTAGGAATATATTACTTTGACGGAATAGCATAGCGAAGATGATTGGTGCATCCGACCTAAACGCCACGCAAGATATGCATTACGACGCATTCATCGAATGTCGGAGGTCATTCAAAGGGATCCTGATCGGTCCTCGCTACGTACCGTGGCTACAATCTAGGATCACGATTATTCCCTATTTAATGGCGGAATTACAATTCACGGATGTAACATGACCCGAGCGAAATCAATGCTCAAAGCATTCTTGGAATATCGCCGGTTTGAATACTCGCCCAGTATTCTTCCCGCTTTGCTCGACTCACGTGTTTCTCGTGCACAGTCGGTTCAGCCGCGTTTGATCTCGCGAGCTTCTTTTTTTCGAATATCCAGGCACAAAGCGGATGTTGCGATGATAAGAGTAACGGGATTACGGAATGGTTATTCGAAAACTGTTTCCGGCAGGAAACGGTCAGTTTCGTGGCTCGTACCACTTTCGATTCGGTGAAGTAATCCGTGAAGATTCGCAGATCATTGTTATTATGACTGGGGTTACTGTGTTTTCTCGTATCTGATTCCCTTGTGAGTGCTAAATACCAGAGGAAAGTTTTCTGAGGTCAATGACCACCCGTAACCGCGTATGCGACTCTATGATCGGTCACTGACTGCTCTTATGATCCTACAATGATGATCATGACTCTATCGATCTGTGTGTTTGATCTGGTAAGTCAAACAGTGAATAGTACCAGTGTCTGACCACACTAATAACTGTACAATTTGAATATGGATCACTGATCATTTTATGACCACACTAGATTGGTGACCTACATAATCCAATAGGAAAATTACGTGCATATCACCAATAGACTTGACAATATTCAAATATGTATGTCGACTATAGGTCACTGACCAATCTTGCGACTCCACACGCAAGTCAAATGATGATGACTGGCCATCCTAATGTCCATACAGACAAGTTGAATTCCTGGTTCTAATAATGCATCCACTCTAATAGAAAAATCATCCGCATTTCATTCGCAGGCTTTGTAATGTCTTAGACGCGCGAGTATCGGTCACTGATCAACCTATGACCCAACAGGCAATTCAAGGAACGCTCACTGATCATTTCTAAGATTTCGCAGGCAACTCCAGTGCATGTGATTGATGATCCGCACGATTCATATTCGAAAAATCATATTTTCAATACTAAGGATTTATATAATTTTGGTCACTGACCAATCTCACGACTCTGAATATTCGAAATATCGGTCACTGATCGCATTGCTCTCCCCAAACATTCGTTCCTCGGTCATCGCCGACACCAAATGTACCCAAACTAATAAAAAACAAGTTCTGCGTTCAGGATAGTTCGAGTTATGATTGCTTTCGAAGTAATTTGAGGCAGAGGTGGTGTTTGCCTAGGGAAGCCGTACGGAACGGTGGTCACGGTTCCGTCGAACGTAGTTTATCCGTCATAAGGTTGTTCGCGGTTATCCTTCTTCGCGGAAACAAGGTAATATTTCGCTTCTCAGCGGTGGCCGGGCTAGCTGCAGCGCAACCAGACCAAAACGCTGCGGGAAAGCCAGTGGCTCAGGTCACGCTCGGGATTTATCGCCGCGTACTTCTTACCAACGAGCCGCACATTTCGAGCGCGTGTGCGCTATCATTTCCCGTGTTCTTATAAAGCCGGCAGAAACTTCTTGGTCGGTATTTATAAGGGCTCGGGATACGTTGTTGGAAGAGACCAGTGAGAGAGAGAGGGATCGAGACGGTTGTATGGGTCCACCCGATGAACTTTATGGGATCCCGAGACGTTATTCAAGCTTATTCAACCTTTTGAGCGCGATTTGTCCAGTAAACGGTATCCGGCGCGTCCTATCCGATAACGGAGATAAAATCTCAATGAACGGTGAATCAATGGCGTGCACGATATCGACCGAAAGTATGGGTCCGGATCAATTGATTGCACGCTCCGTTAGACGAATATTAATTAGCTCAATGAAATCGAATTCCGCGTTCTGCCGAGTCACTTCCGACGATGCGGAATATTTTGCATAGAGGGCTTCGATAGGAGGTTGTCAGATTATTCTTATTCAAGAGAATGTAAAAGCAAGGGTGGAACTAATTGATACTGTTACGTGTACGAATTAATTCGTAAAACTTTCCACGCGAGTTCATTGATTATTTACAGACAATTACTCGCAGATGAAAATGACATTTAACTTTCAAAAATAATTTCTATCCTTTCCCATGCATTTATTTCAGCTTACAAGTAACAAGTCAATCTCCGATATGATGATTGAAAGATTTTAATTCAAAGTCAAGTTATTTTCATTTCATTCAGTTTGAACGAATCCTTCTTTCTGTCACAGTATTCTATGCATACGACGCATTGGAAAGGGGTAAAGATTTTTTTATATTATTTGAAGCTGACTAGCATACCCTATTGAATTCTTGAAACCGGGAGGAATGTTCTTGCGAATTGACTGCACTTAAAATGGAGAGACCGGTTAAAATTCCGGTACCAATGAGAGAGAGAGAGGCCGCTTGGAAAATTCAATATATTGCCGGTGCTCGTGAACTGAACGATAGTTAAAACTTTCACAATCATCCCCCGCGATAGGAACCTGTTAGCATATTACGTGTGTCATGTTGATGTTACTATGTATTACAATGCAGTTCTCAGCGTGGTTAGCGCTGTGGCCTCTATTACATCCTCGCTCTTACAATCTGCAAATCAATCATGACTGTTCGCGGGTTCACCCAATATTATCAGAGGATTATAAAATTTTGTCCACGATTAAAAAATAATCAATTCCCAATCATTTTCTACAATTATCGCCCTCAGCTTCTATAAGCTGATGACGATATTCTTGACAAGAACAGCGTTGTTTTTCTAAAAAAAAATCATACAATATTACAGTTACTGTTTGTACACTTCCGGAAAAATTATAGTTCCACCGAGGTCCACCCACAGGTTCAAGTTCTCCGTTTGTCAGGCAAGCACTAATTACGACGATCGCATTCACAGAAGAGTGCGTGAAAATAATGCATCGTAATTGCTGTACGGGCTCTCATAAATTCTCCTAAGATGGTTTCCTTCCCGTGCACATTAATTATACGGACCCCAGTGTCGCGGACTCTCGCGGAATGGCATAGTTCATGCCGGATTACAGGGCTTCCGTCCTTCAACTTTAAAAAATGAACGCGCACGACGCGACAGTATGGCCCGAGTTTTGAAGTTTGTAAATATTGTAGCGGCGTCTTCGGGGGTCCGCAGTCGCCACAAACTGCCACCGAATTTCCTCTGGAATACTAAAGCGCGGTAATGCAAGTTTACCAGCCGCGTGATGCAAAACTAATCGCAGCTTCGTCGCGGACGATCGTTGCAGGGTGATGACGTTATTCATGCGGCTGAAATTTTTGCGATTCTAATGAACCGCCCGGCCTCCAAATATAGCGAACTCTGTTCGTTGCACCGTGGTGGGGCTGACCGATGCCTAATTTGACGATGATTCCAGGGCCTATCTGGACCCGGAGTAGAAAGAAAATTAATTTTGGGAAATCCTCGAGACGGTATCTATTTTGTTTGATACGTTTATGTTCGGATTAGAACATGATTCATTTAATGTGACCCATTTAGCGGACCAATTTGTAAAATTCATGACCGGGGTCTGGTTTCGCAAGAGGTGCGTCGACCTCCGGCAAATGTGCCAGTTATTTCGAACTTTTATCAAAGACTTTATACGCGGTACGTGCCAGAGTCTCGCAGACTGGATCAGCGTACGCTTCGTCAGGAATTCCGCAGCTTCGTGACAAATACCAGGGACGACCCGGATTTGAAGGAGGAACCCCGACCCGATTCGTGCGCCGCATGTAACTTCTCTATCCTCACGACGATCCTTTACAACGGTGACGCCAAGTGCCAGCCAATTTTTTGTGGGATATGGTCCAGACACTGCCACAGACAGCTCCATTTTCGTTTCAACCCAAACCTTCCGTCGAAACGCCTCTTAATGTTTGAATTCACCCGGAAGCAAGCTAAACTGAACAAACTATATCGGTGTAATTACTTTCGATAGAAATGGAGTATATTGATAAATCTTATGATTTCGGCGCAAGGTTCGATCCTATTGCAGTTAGATTATTCTCTCAAGGTTTCGATCCTTGTGTGGATCATTTTCAAGAGGTTTTAATGCGTCTGAAAAAATTATATATATATACATATATATATATATATATATATATATATATATATATATATATAATGTAAATGAAACCAAATTTAACATTCCGTCACAGCCGTGTAGAGAGCAAAGAAAACGGAATAGAAAATAAAACACACACTTACTTGCTGTGTAACGGGTACAATAAAAGAAAAAAGAAAAAAAATTTTTATGAATAAGATATTAGGAGTTACGGCGGAAAATGGTTTAACCCATGGTGGCAGATACGTAACTGATACGTTTCTTTTTTTGTTTTATTGTACCCGTTGCACAGCAAGTAAGTGTGTGTTTTATTTTCTATTCCGTTCTCTTTGCTCTCTACACGGCTGTGATGGAATGTTAAATTTGGTTTCATTTACATTATATATATATATATATATATATATATATATAATTTTTTCAGACGCATTAAAACCTCTTGAAAATGATCCACACAAGGATCGAAACGTTGAGAGAATAATCTAAGTGCAAATTTGCTGCTTTTCAATAGGGTCTAACCTTGCGCCGAAATCATAAGATTTATCAATGAACAAACTATATTTGACATTTCTCAAATGTGGTTTCTTTGTGATTGCTATATGCCGCAAGTCGGGTCACTGATCTCCCGTGATCACAAGGGCATTTGTAATATCGGTCACTGATCACAGCTGACCACACGGGCCATTTTAATATCGGTCACTGATCACAGGTGACCACACGAGCAATTTTAATATCGGTCACTGATCACAGGTGATCACACGGGTAATTTTAATATCGGTCACTGATATTTTGTCCAACACATGTTTTCCAAAATATGCTAAACAAAAATATATATATATATAACTCGTGTGATATTGATTATTTTTACTTGAAAAAAATACAATGTATATTCCAAAGCCTTGTAAATGCGTATGCAAAATGCCAATGCAAATGGTTCAATAATTCTACTGAAAAAAATTCTGAGATATTATTGAAACGGTTTCAAAGACCAGAATAACCGCTTAAACTAAACGTTTCACTCCTCGATAATTCTCGACGAGTGCATCTCGTCGTTTCGTGTTCACTGGGAAAAGCTGACGGCCAGTCTCATTTCAGTAGGGCGGGCTAAGCGTGAAGACATATGCTAAACAATATTCATCACACCGCGGGTAAGAAGTCTGCGGTAGATTATGAGCACTAAGCAGACCGTGTCGGACTCGACGGCCGTGTGTCGGACTCTTGGCAATTAAAATCTCGCCGGTATGTTCCATGGTGTGGAAGAAATCTGAAAAGCCGGCAGCCTAATTTTTTTCCTACACGATCGTCGGGTGTGTTCCGTCTTGCCGATTTAATTGGAGTAGTACGCGAGTAGGGGACAGGGGTTCTGTCTGTCTCTCTCTCTCTCTCTCTCTCTCTCTCTCTCTCTCTCTCTCTCTCTCTCTCGGTGTGTGTGTGTGTGTGTGCTGTGGTTCTTTGAAGGGAGTCGAGTCGCGAAAGCTGCCGGTGGACTGGTTGAATTCACGGGAACCGGTCCGCGAACAGTTTCCTAGAGTCTGCCCGGAGTCTGCCGGAGAGTCCCGAGCAAAGAGGCTGATAGTGCCTTAAAGCCCCGTTCCGCGGTCTGATAATAATTCGCTTCACGTAGTTAGTTTTCGTGGCTGCAAACGGCAGTCCGGATTACTTCTCTCGGGTCCGGGTTCTGCAGGGGCCACATGCTTCCCCGGGACACACTCGCACATGTGGCGAAGCTTAAGTTTCCGCCGCCTACTTAGACCTTCATTTTGCAGTTCCCGTCGCCACGCCGCCTTTCCTTCTTTCTACTCGGCCAGTGCACCCTTGAGTACTGCCACGGCAACGACGAAAACCCGGCCCAGGGGAGAAACTTTGCTCCTTAACATGGCCAAGACTTTTCTTACGAGCTGCCTCCTTTTCCGGCTATACAACCGTCCACCAATCCCCGCACTCGTCTAAAGAATTGAGGTAATTTCGGCGGTATGCGTCTTAAGTTTTCTTATTAGGTTTAGGAAGTATTTAATGGGAGGTTTGTAGTCCAAACAGTAACTAAATATCGATTCTCGGAGGTGCATTGTAGGCTCGATGCACTGGTGCTATTTGATACTTTACCTATACACTGTACTGTCTGAATTAATATCAATTTGTTACAGCCAGCGCTGGAGATTTCAGAGACAGTTATATTCAAGTTTGATATAGTGACGTGTCAACGTCTCAGCTTCTAAGACTTGAGACACAACCGTTTCAGACAACAATATAATCATTATGAAATTAATACGGTCTAATCTGCATAAAATAAGTTACCAATCAGTGATCTTCTTTGTGATCATGCAGATATCTTCTAAGACATTTGTGTTGGTTACCAACAATCTCTATGAGCAGAGACTGTTTACAACGATCACTGACCACTTATGAAATCAGTGGATGCTTGTAGCGCTCGCTGACCATCCATATGACTGCATAGACCTCTCTTTATGTACCTAGAACTATAGTGACCACCTCTGATGATCACAGAGTGCTCATAGTGGTAATTGACCATCCACATGAGCATACAATCCTCTCTTAAAATACTCATCGTGGTCGGTGACCATCTCTGTGATCACAGGGTGCCCATGGCGGTCATTGACCACCCATATGAGCGCACAATCCTCTCTTAAAATACTCATGGTGATCAGTGACCACCTCTGTGATCAGATGTTGCTCATGGCGGTCAGTGACCATCCGTATGAGCACAATGCTCTCTTAAAATTCTTATGATAGTCAGTGACCATCACTGCCCAGCCATCCCGTTACTAGCGTTTCCTATACTGTCACAGAATTGGTCAGTGACCACTGCCTAATTTGACCATTTGACGATGATTCCAGGGCCTATCTGGACCCGGAGTAGAAAGAAAATTAATTTTGGGAAATCCTCGAGACGGTGTCTATTTTGTTTGATACGTTTATGTTCGGATTAGAACATGATTCATTTAATGTGACCCATTTAGCGGACCAATTTGTAAAATTCATGGCCGGGGTCTGGTTTCGCAAGAGGTGCGTCGACCTCCGGCGAATGTGCCAGTTATTTCGAACTTTTATCAAAGACTTTATACGCGGTACGTGCCAGAGTCTCGCAGACTGGATCAGCGTTGACCACCCATATGAGCGCACAATCCTCTCTTAAAATACTCATGGAGATCAGTGACCACCTCTGTGATCAGATGTTGCTCATGGCGGTCAGTGACCATCCGTATGAGCACAATGCTCTCTTAAAATTCTTATGATAGTCAGTGACCATCACTGCCCAGCCATCCCGGTACTAGCATTTCCTATACTGTCACAGAATTGGTCAGTGACCACTCTTCAACATATCTAAGAAATTAGAAAACCTATAAATGACAACTGCGTGATTTTTCTATAAGATTAGGTGGAGATCATTAGTACCAGGCATTTAACTTGCCTGCATTTGTTCAGTGATCAGTGCTGGACATAGTTTAGAAATGATGAAGCCTATCACTCGCGATTACACGAAATCCAATAAGAAAGAACGGAAAATTATCGTGTTTGCGTTCGCATGGTTCAAAAATTAATTTGTCTAACGACCACTTAGTATTCGTCCCGCAAAGCGTCCGAAAACGGGTAGCGCGCGATCGTTAGGTGAATTCCTCGGGGGTGGCTCACCCTCATTATGAAATTCCGTGGCGAAAAGTTTACAAACCGGAGGTTGTGACGGTAAATAATCTAAAGTATGACGCACGGGCCGGATTAAAATCGCCTATTGATTCCAGAGCTAGTGTGTTGCGAAACACTACTTGTGTGTACGATAAAATTTCAGTGGGTGGCTGATTAATGCTCGATAATAGCCGAGGACACAGTCGGTAAAATTATATTCTTCAGAGTTTTGCCGTGCAGAGGGAAAGAGAGAGAGGGGGGAACCCGGAGCCCTGCCACGCCACAATGCATAATCTATCGGAGCACAAAAGCATGCATTCACGCCGTAACGAATGATTACCAGGTAATGGGAATGCCCGGCATCGTGATTTGTTCACGCTACGATGAGAGGGTAGGCGGACAAGAACCAAGACGATTTGTCTGCTTTCGTCTTAGAGCGAAATACCGGTACATGCACTCCCGTTCTTTGATATGGTACACAATGTGGTTTATTTTGCACGAGTGATACACTTTAATCGAAAATGGTCTATGTACAACACGCAAGGTATAACGGAGGGTAACGCAAGTTTTACTAACTTAAACGCCGCGTGCTTCTCTCGATCAGCGCTCGATAACGTATGTTCGGTGCTCCAAATTTACAAAACCTAACGGTTCGTGACCGAAAAGTGCCGCCGCGGTGTTCGGCTTGTTGTCGTCTCGCGGCAGGAGACAAAGGTTCTTCGGATTTGAATTGGAGCGTTAACATGATTGTTTGTTTCCATTTCGCCCCCCCCCCCCCCCCCCATTCCCCTGTTTCCAAGCGATTCACGCCTTACGCTAAATACAGAGGTGTAATGGAGCTGGGGCGTGAGCCGCGACATCCACGATCCACGATTGTTTTCCGGAGATGCGAATCCTGGCGCCTGAATGATTTCGCGAGACTCGAAAAATTATTGCGATTCGCGGAACTTCGGAAGATTGCAGATTTTTTGGAGTCTTGTTTTCCCCCTGCCGGCACTGTTATGCCGGGACAAATTTGTTGCGAAAAATGGCTGAGCTTATTGGCCATTAACTTCAGGGTACATAGAAATATCTTGAGAAGTCGAGTCAGGAAAGGCTTTTCAAAGTGCAATTTGTGCACGAAGCTAATAAACTGGATGTAGATGCGAAATAAATTTAGTTTGGACAGACAATCAACTTCTGGCTATTTTTCTTATGTCGACGTTAAATGACAATCATAAAATAATCAAAATTCTTTCAGAATCGTAAATAATCTAGAGTTAATAAATTAGCATCATTTTATCTGCTTTTGCAGAATTTAAGATACTAAATGCTGTCATGCATAACAGAGTGCTAAAATTTCGATCAAGAATAAGCTTTTGTTACCTTAAATTACAATTGTTAAATACCGACGAAGTTAAAAATCTCGTTTCAGATTTGATGACTATAAAATGGGCTGAGAAACTACGTGTGCATTGCAGAACGTAAAAAAAGCTTACAGAAATATTATATGAAACAGCACAAGTATAAATGTGCATGGATAGAAATTTATTTATTGTCAGGGAAGTACAAAAACATTTGTAATTTTTGTTCCATAGAATAGACTGCACTGTTCTCAAAATATTTTTGCTTGACGAAGAAGTGTATTAAATGATGGAGTTTGTGAAAATATTTAACCCCGAAGATTTTATTCAAAAGTTTGCCTTCAACGTATGGAGATCCTCAATCTGCTAGGATCAATCTACTCAGGATTTTGTTCATGAATGTTGTTCACCATGGTCGTATTGATCAGATCTACCTCGTGAACGCGATTTTCTCTTCTTCGTCTACTTTTAGGAGGTTTCAGAATTTTTGTATGAATTTTCAGGTTATATTAATGAAGACTATCCCTTTGACTGGTCGAGTAAGAAAAGAGAATCGAATGAAATATAATTGTAACGAGCGGATCAAGAGTATCGACGATTACATGATATTCTGTTATATGTTCTTTACTTTCATTTCTATCGGATTTCATCGGCTTTTCATATTTCAGTAATGGCCACACACATTAGTGGTAGCAAAGGATTATAATATATTCATAAATACATTATATGTTAGAACGCTGCGTCGTAGGTATTGAATCATTTTTTCTTGGATCTTGACAATGTCCAACATATTTTTCACATCTTGGAAATTGTGCCTTGTGAAGCGAATATTAAGTATAAAATTTTACATAGCTCATACATCACCATGCTTTAAAATAACACATTCATGATTTAACAAAACTAATTAGAATACCGCAAGCGATTTACAAATTACCAAGTCTCTAAATATACAAAGTAATGTAACTGGAAAGATTCGCTAGTGTGTACATATTTATAATTAGACTGGAGATTTCATATATTTATAAAATTGAGTGGGTAAAATATAAGATGGTTATAGAAATATAATAACTCGAGGATATCAATAGACTGCGGACTTTGTGCATTTATGACAAAGATGAGTCGATGCAATTTAAAATAGCAGAAAAATTAAAAGAATTTAAAAATGTCAATATATTATTTGGAACTTACGAAGATCATCACGGTAAGAAATAAACTTTAATAGGGCTATCGTTTATTGCAATGGATGTTGACAATTTTCATTTTGCATACAGATCCGCAGTCTACATATAATCTAACAATTTTGTAAATATAAAAATATACGGTGCTTATCGCAGAGACTCTGTTCCACGAACATGTGTATCTTAAAAACCAAATTTGCCATTTCTTGTCCACACTTAAATTCCGCCAATAAAGCGCCAAGCCCGGTCCCACGAAGAACAACGGGCCCAGAAATATATAATATGTCCCTGAATGAATTCGGAGCTGGAAGTTTCGCAGTTATAGGCAACAGTGGTACGTGCCCGCTGTCACATCCGAAATACTTGACGAAACTCGACAACTATCCGTCCCGACATTGGCAGAAAAGCTTTTCGCAAGTTTCCACGAAGGAGGCCCCGCCCTTTCCGCTCGCGGAACGCAGTCGATTACGCTCGGGCGCGGGTCTCGAATACGCCGCGAAGGATCAATTTAGAGTGGCCACCCACACCACGGGTATTCTGGACCGCATTATTCTCGACAAAGGGCCATCAGAAACTTGCTCGAGTTTGGTTACCCTTAATTACAGGCGGCGGCGGCGGCAGCCCCCCGAAACGAGAAAGTTGAAAAATCACGTGGCCGTGGGTAAAACGGCCGAAAAAAGGGATCCATCGAAAATGGGAACGCGATCGACGGAGGCGTGGGTGGAGAAAGAAAGAAGGTTTCGAAGTGGTCTGGGGACTCGATCGAATCGCGAGACATTATCGGCGTGTCAAGAGTTTTCAATGGTTAACGAGCTTCTGATCCGATTATCGGCGAAACTTACCGGAGAACCGATAGTCTGCGCCTTGATTCAACGCGTAGAACGGTCGGCCCACTAATTTCGCTGCTTCCGTCGAATTTGATGGATCCTTGACAGAGAAATTACTGCACTAGTCACACTAGACCATCGCAGATTTTTTAATCTGCAATTATTGCAGTTGTGAATAGGATGCAGGCTTTGTGAATTTATGACGGAAATGAATGGGTGCTGTTTGAAACAGTACAAGAACTTAAAAAAGTCAATATACAGGGTGTTTGGTAACTGGTCGTACAAGCGAGAAGAGGGTGATTCTACATGAACAAGTAAGTCGAAAATATAAAATAACATTTTTTCATGTGAGGCTTTGTTTTCGAGAAAATCGAGTTTGAAAATTCAGCGAAACGCGTACCATTAGATAGACATCGGCTGTCGCGTCTGATCATGACCAACCAATTCTACTCTGCGCATATACTAATGCACGCGATCCCAACGAATCTTTAAATTCGATTTGCTCGAAAACAAAGCCTCACATGAAAATATTTTATTATATATTTTCGACTTATTTGTTCATGTAGAATCACCCTCTTTTCACTTATACCACCAGTTACCAAACACATTGCATAATTTTTAATTTAGTTTATTTATTAGGGGAACACCACTTTCCTCCAATTTCTTGCAATTTACATTACCCTGCCGAACATCAAAACTGACTAGCATGTATTACTTTATAAATATTATAAAATTAAAGTTGTCTAGACTTTTTGCTATTTCTGTTATAGTATATGTTCGATTTAACAGAAATTTATTCAATCATTTTCTACGAAGGAGTTATTCTAATTCCAGCAATTCTAAAATAAATAATTTGGGTCCGGTAAATTTAATAAATGTAGGATATTTTAATTTTGCATAAAAGTACACGTAGCAGTAATGAAGATTTTATAGGAATTCTATGGGCAATTTTTGAAAAGATTTTGGCAACTGCTAAATAGATACAGAATTATTTTGATATAGCGGATCAATTTATTACAAACACTATTAATATTTTTACTATCTTTTTTAGAGTCACGTTTCCATATTCAAAAGATTTGTATACTACTCCATTTTGTTCCGTTTTGTTATTATCAATGTACAAAAATAATAAATGCAATTTTAGACATTTTATAGTGTACTATTTATTTACGACTGTGTTACAATTTGTGTAAAATACGAGATGACGAATAAAAAATAATTTGTCGCAATAAAGTGTAAAGATGAAATAAATGGAAACTGTGGGAGGCTATTTCATGCAAGTACTTGTCTGCAACATTTTCCACCAGACCTAATAATTGAGAATTGCTGGCGGTAATAATTTCGAACCATTATTGCACGCGTACATTCGCTAAAGAAGATTTAGTGGAACACTTTTCAATACATAGAGTGTGTTTTACCGCACGATTTACGAACTAACGTTTATAAATCCGTCCATTGTAATAATTTTAATATTTATCTTGATTGCATGAAAAGCTGGTTTAAAATACGTGAACGAAAAGATTACACTGCTTGAAAGAGATGACAATCTATTGTCTTTATCAAAGCGATTCATTTTTGCATGGAACCTTTATCAAAATTTTACGTCAAACCTGCAGATTGTCGACACATGCGCGTTTCCGACACGATTCAAACTGTTGTAACTTTTAATTTTCGCTGCTTTTTTAAAAACGTTTCACCTAAAAATTACTCCATTGCGTGAGAATTGTGTGCATATAAAAAACTTAGCTCGTGGTATATTCAAAAAATTGAAGCCGGCGTCCATTTTCCAACATGGATATTTTTATTAACCCTTATGGAAGACTCAGGCTATTCAATATTTTAACATGGAGACTTAATATCAGTTGCACATTGATTAAAATAATGCAATTCACGTGTTAATGAGAGTTGAAGTGTTCAAAAATAATGGAAAATGTCGATATTCAAGTAGTGATCATTAACAGAAATAGTACAACAATAAATCTAGACTCATTTTAGAGGTCAACACCTCTATTTTTATAGTCCATCTTTTAATTTTGCCTAAAATATTTTTCCATGCTGAAGCTGGTGGAAAATTGAAGTCACGTGTTTTGTAAAAAAGGCGACACATTCGAACGTCTGCAAGAATATTAAAAAAAATTTGTCGTGAATGTATCCACCTTAAGATTGAAGCTTCGCCTTTACAACGAATCCAAAACATTTTATCTACGAATTTTTTTAGCTGTTTTATAGAACAAAAACGTGGAACAAGTACAAGTTAAAAGATTATACAGTTAAAAGAAAATACAAGAATTACTTGAATTTATTAAGGAAACTAAATCAAATAATGTGGCTAATAACCTAATAGTTCATTCTACAAAAATCTCTAAAGTAAAAAAAAAAGTGTCCGTAAAGCTCTCACGGTGTATTTTACATTCTTCTGGAGATGATTGTACACGTTTCGTGTAAAGTTCAACAAATTGATCAAGAAAAGATGGGAGATCAAGTTTTGCGAGGCTCGTTGCAAAGGGAAAGCTTTAATCTTCAAAATCATGGAGGATTAAATGACGGAAAAAATTGTTCGATACTTTCAGAGACGTTACAATATCATAAATATAATTAAAATTCGCAGGATGCTTGAATTCCATACTTTAAGCCGCACCAAACCTGAGAAACAATCATCCTAAAACAAGACAAGTGTCAGAAAATCGCCAATCTCAAAAGAACACGTCACTTTTCCAGATTTCTCGTGTTTACAGAGGCTAGTCTACGTTCGAGAGCAATCGAATCGCCATAGTTGGTAAAGTCCATAAATACCTTTGATAGCGCAACAAATACCCGGGGTGCCTGGGGCTCACGTATGGCATTGCCTGCGGTATTTAGGGCTGCCTCTAAGTTTGCAGATTTTTGGCCGGATCCGAACACACGTCACGTGCAGAGCAAATATTTCGCAGGAACGTTTTCCTCGGCAGCGCAACAAAGCTGCTCGCGTGGACGTTTACTGTACTGTAGATATACGAGTGTGTATATGTATCTATATACGCAAGGTAGGACGCGAAGAGTTTTTACGAGCAAGCCAAGCAACTATGGCAAACGTATCGTGCAGCCCTAGATTCCGGGGTTCCATTATTGTTTCGATATTTGTGCCGTGCACGAGAAACGTCGATTCGACGCCGTTCGATCAGAACGATTGCGCCGCGAACTGGTTCCCTTCTCGATAGGAATTCTCGTTCTATAAAGCTAGCCTTCTTAGAAAAATAAATAATTCGCGAGGGTGTAGAACAAGGGGGCGGGCTCCTGAGTCCGAGGGAAATAGTCTCGAAGAGAATACAGGCTATCACCGTGAGCTGAAGTTCCATCGAACAGGATCGTTCCGACTGAGAGATGAAACATACTCTTGTGCCTTATATACAGGGTGTCCCAGCTAACTTGACCACCTTGAATATCTCGCTTAATGTCAGTAATAGAAAAAAACGTTATAGGACAATATTAACCTAACCGAAGGGGCAATATAATGATTCGGAAAAAACTTTTTTCAAGGTTATTTTATTCTAGATATCAAGGTCATCAATTTTTTTTTAATGGAACTATATATTTTTTTATCGCGATGTAATAGTAGGGGTGATGACCTCTTCAATGACATAGTATACAATGACCTTCGTGTGACCTTGGGTATGAAAAATCCAAAAAGCATCACAGGTATTATCAGTGATTAATTTACTACACTAATTGGTTTGATTGAACTACTTGTATTTCAATAAATGTTCGAAATGATGACCATTGTTTTCAATACATTGTTGTATACGAGAGAATCATTTATTTTCCATATACAACAATGTATTGAAAACAATGGTCATCATTTCGAACATTTATTGAAATACAAGTAGTTCAATCAAACCAATTAGTGTAGTAAATTAATCACTGATAATACCTGTGATGCTTTTTGGATTTTTCATACCCAAGGTCACACGAAGGTCATTGTATACTATGTCATTGAAGAGGTCATCACCCCTACTATTACATCGCGATAAAAAAATATATAGTTCCATTAAAAAAAAATTGATGACCTTGATATCTAGAAAAAAATGACCTTGAAAAAAGTTTTTTCCGACTCATTATATTGCCCTTTCGGTTAGGTTAATATTGTCCTATAACGTATGTTTCTATTACTAACACTAAGCGAGATATTCAAGGTGGTCAAGTTAGCTGGGACACCCTGTACTGTCCTTGCTCCACTTCGATAACTATAGCAGGCTGATTAATTGCTGGAAAAAATAGGGATAACTCGGAACTATGTCTGCATGCTGCTGAACACTCGTCCATACTACTTATATTACTGCGAAATTATGTTTTTACAAAGATCTGCATAATTGGAAATATGCTCCGATATAATTTACATCAAAGTAATAGAAACGTCACGCTACACTGTACAACAGAGTTGGGCAATTTTGCCTCAATTGCGGCAAAACCGTTCCCACCATAGCGCTAACTGTTTCCTTCCAGCAAGCACCGTACGGTGGGGCAACGAAGACACGAGATATCAGTGAACACGACGAACGTGCGCGCTGTATGAAGAAGAGGTTGGTGGGGGAAGCATGTGTTTGAGGAGCCCCGACCGTGCCCAGGCCTGCTGTACAAAAACCAAATGGAACAAAAATGTACCAAAGAATACAAAAACAAATGACTACGAAATTACTTTCCTCACTCTCGTACACTCAGAAATAATTTTACAAAAAAATCCTGGAGTTCAATCAATTTTATATTATAATTGAACACGTTGACTACCATGTCACCCATGCGTGGCTGACGGAATTATTTGTCCAGATTTAAAAATGAATGTTTGCGCAAATATATTCAACGTAACAAATTTGTTGCACTTGGTATCATACGTCTGGAATATATAAGTTTTTTTTTTATTGAATTAACTACTTTGATTTAGTGGGAGTTACGGGGCTGTTGGTTTGACAGGCCAAGTGTTAAATCAACAAACTATGTTTCGCTTATAATGTCACGTTTTATTGAAATATATTTTACTGTACATACAAAACGAAATCAAACAATTTGTACAAGGGTAGACAGTCAACACAGTTTGTATGCGAAGCTTAACTACACTACAAAGGAAAATAAAATGGGAATACAACAAGAGCTCTGAATATTTTCACAACTCACAAACGCAGAAATTGTGTTACAATAATTTCAGCTATTACCCGTTTTACTTATTCATTAAATTGTCTTTTTCACCCTCATACACGTAGATTTATTTTTATTAAAAATCGTAGAGTAACAATTGATTATACATTAAAATTTAAATCTAGAAATTGTGTTTTATTTATAATGTCACGTTCTAATGAAATACATCTTATAGTACAAAACAGAACGAGATCAAACTTTTGGCACAAAGACTCACACTCCATCAACAACGTAACTATTAGGACAACGCAGATAGCTGCAGTTACAATGATCATGCAGTTCTTCATGTTGGTATTAAAAATTTGACTACACCATAACGAAAAATGTGGATGCAATAATAGCTCTGAATATTTTCAGAACTCACAAACATAAAAATTGTGCTGCAACGATTGAAGTTATTTCCCGTTTACCTGCGCCTTGAGAAATGCATGTAGATTCAGTAGAATTTACGAGGCCCTTAGGTGTTTACGGTTTCCATTTATGAGCAAGAACGTTGGAAACAATTACCGTGGGAGTACACGAACTATAATGACCAAGAGAACACAAACAGCCGAGGGAAGCACGCATAAAGATAACAATTCCTCAGAAAAAAATGCTTTTAAAGCCCGGCTTACGATAAACTTCGCAGGAGTTAACATTTCTAATGTTCCCGCTAATCTCGATCAATTCCAGGGAACTAGAAAAATTTCTAATTAACGCGTTAGCTCGCAAAACCCCTGATTACCGCGACTACCGCGAAAATCTCACGTGTCGCCGCGAACCGAGCTTAAAATCGAAAAAGAGCTTCGACCGTGTGTTTCTCACAATTAAGACGCACGCCTTTGTCGTTAATTTGCGCGCAACGACGCCTCCCTTTCCCGGCGTCACGGTTCTGTTCGAATCTAATTAGTCAAGCGAAAGTCGCCAGGGGAAACTTTCGGAACGCATTGCTTTCCCGGCAACAAGACCGAGGGAAAACCTCCGTGATAGCTTTCGACGGAACGGAACCGAACTTTCCCGCAATAACGAGGATCAACAGAACTTTCTGCCCGTACTTCCTCGCGATACAACTTGATTTCGACGCATGTGAGCCGGGAAATTAGGCGCGCCACGGTGTAATGCTCTTTGCAAATTTTCGCTAACCTAGCCACGAAAAATACTGGAAGCCGAAATCCAATTTTCTGAAAATTTTCTTCCTAGAAATTATTCTTTTGACCAACGGAAAAATTATGGATATTAACGAGAATTTATTAAACACGTTTGCAGACAATCTACCATTTCCTTTACAATCTAATAATTTGACAAAATGTATATATATATATATATATATATATATATATATATATGTATATATATATATATATATATAACGAAAAACGCGGACCAATCAGAGCGCGGCCATTGCAAACGGATTTCGGCCGGCCGACAAGTCCCGCAGAGCGTTTCGTTAATAACTCCGTAACGAAGCAGCGGAGAATATTTTCGCACAGGAAAAAGTTACTTCAAATGCCCTCAGGAATCACCCCGTTCAAGGAAATACAACAATTTTGGAACAATGTTAAATACTACTCGACATTCCTACATTATAAAAATTGATTATAATACAACGCTTTTCAAATTAAAAACAATTCGAACGTAATTTTATCCGTTTCAATAGTAATCGAATATTTTCTTCGTCTTAATAAAATTCGTTTCAGTTTTCGTATTGCGAGGCACATTTTCTAAGATGTATTTCTCTATACTGTGGCTAATGATAGCTCTAAATAAGATATAATTCGTTAATTTAAAATATAAAGCTGTTCTAGAAAGTAAAGTAAAAATTAAAATTGTTGAACCATTCTCCTAGCAATTTTCACAAATTTGTAAGAGGCGTATGTGAATTGGGAAAGCAATTTTAGAATAAACGCAGATTTTTGCAGCGAGAGCACCCATTTTCTTAAATGTTTGATACAAGGAATTAGAATTGAAGGGCAGTTGGAGAAGAAGTAGTGATCAGGGCGAATTATGCAGTTAACCCACCGATTAGTGTAACAAGTGATTACAAGATCAAATAGCGGGGAATTGTCGCGATCCATCTTTATCAATGGAAATTTAGCACTCGGTGTACGTGATCCATGATTTACCGGTTCGGCTATCGAGATGCATTAGATCGCAATATACCAGCCATAGTAGAGACACCATGTTTGAACATAGTGTGTACGGTGCGTTAATCAGCGTTCGCTGGGACGTGTCTTTGTCTGTACGAGGTCCTCGCATCATCGGATCCCACGGTAAACTCATAACACAACGATGGGAACACGTTGTTGCAGGAGGATATCTGCAACTGAGAAACTCGATCCGATCGGAATGCAACACGCGCGTATGCATGTAAGTGTGTGTTTGTTGGTCGGTGGGAGCGTGTGCTTGCTCTACGAGGGCATGAAAATCGAAATTGAGATACGTATCGCGAAACTAGATTGGAAAATACGCGTGGTCCTGGCAGGCTAATCGTTCTCCGGCATTGGGAAAATTTTGAAAATACGAGCGTCGAACTCGTTAGTAGACGAAAACGAAATATTCCGGCCGGTTCTTCCGTTTCGTCATACTTTATACAGTTCGAATAAACGGTAAAAATGTAAGGAACGATTTTAAAGCGATTTTAATATTTTCAGCACTCGAGTTTTAACATCAAACTGGGAATTAAACTAATATAATACCTGACTGGTACTTTCTTCCCGTTTTTTCTTACACTTTCTATAAAAATGTGATCCTAACTTCATTGCTAATGTTCATGGATTATTTTTATTCATTGCGATTTAAAGAAAATGGACTCATTTATTTTCTGCAAGTCACAGACGACTGGTAACCAGACTGCTTTATGCAATATAAAAATTGTATACAGGGTGTTTAGTCTAAAACAGGACACCTAAATATCTGTTCTACCTCTGAAAGTACAAAAAATGTTTCTAACGTAATCTAAATGGTTTCAAAAGACGAAGAGGAGATATTTAGATGTCCTGTTTTAGACGAAACACCGTGTATATTCATTGCAAGACACGGGAGCTACGTAGACACTGATTTCATTTTTTAATATTTTTAATGCGTTCAAAATTAGACAACAATACTTTTACATTAAATGCTTTCATTGTTCAAGTGCATAAAATCCGCAGTACATTTAAACAAACATAACTGAGAAGGGTTTAAAATGCTTAATAAAAAGAACTGATATTAGTACGTTAAACGTAGGGTAATAACTGTTCAGGAAAATTGTTCAATTTGTACATGAGGTTACAGATTTTATATCATATTATTTGATCCTAAAAGAATTATTAAATGGTGCTTCAAAAGTGAATGTACATTTCCAAATTAACATGCAATGTGTATTAAATATATATATATATATATATATATATATATATATATATATCGATATTCAAACAAGAATTCTCTCTATTCCATATTGTCACAATTCGAAAGCCAAACGCAAAATCTCTTTCAATGCATGAAATATTCCCTAATCACCGTACCGGTTCTCCCAGCAGTCTCAGCGCCGCTGTAATACCCTGTTCATGATTCGGTTAATCCGTGATTTAATTAAACTGAGATTAAAGACAGCTTATTGCTCCTTTTTTCGCGGACGATGTAACATTTCTCCAGGATATTCTATATTTTCTCATTAAACTGTAATCTTATTTTAATTAAATCGGATTAAATGAGCGCCGCTTTTTCAGTTAGTTGTGCGTGCAAAAGATAATAGGAGCAAAGAATCTAAATCAAATTTAACCTAACGAGTGAGACTAACGAATTTGATAAAATACAAATAACACAAACTATAGAAGAACTAGAGAAGAAGCTGTTTACTGACAAATTGCTTCAGCTCAAATTGCAACAGAAATACTTTCAATTATGATTAATATAGAAGTTGCTTTTCATTCTAGAAATTCATTATAAAACTACGCAATCTAGTAATGATTAGACGGCAGAATTTATACATTTATGACGGAAACGAGTTGGGACAATTTAAAAAAAAAACGCTACAGTTTAAAATTTGACGGAATTTAATACGATTTTTATTTATTTCAGATCTGCAAATACTACTACCACAGAAAATAATATTTTATTTTTTTTAAATTCGTCTACATAAATTGCAACTAAACATCCCTAGTCTAGTAATCACCTTTAAATGTCCATAACTCATAACAACGTTAATCGATTTCGATGAAACTTTGTACATGTAGATTATTTACTTAAACCTAAAAAAGGCGTGTTTTAAATTTTCATTAGAGACACAGAAAAGAAAGCTAGAAAATGTGATATTCATTTTTTTCTTTCCAATTCTAACCAATAACAGTGTTTGAAAAAATTATTTACATGCTACCTAGTAAACTAATTCTTCTAACATCTCAAAAAGGCTGAAGTCGTTTAATCCAATTTTTAAAAAATTATTTATTTTTGAACGGTGTAAGAACACTTTTTACCATCCACCGCAAGTCACAACCGATATACCTCACAACAGTTATGAGACCTTTTCGGTTCGCTATAACTGTTTCAGTCAGAACCGATTGTATAAAAGTTTGAAACTGTTTGAAACAGTTTGAAACCGTTTGAAACCGTTTGAAACCGTTTGAAACCGTTTGAAACCGTTTGAAACCGTTTGAAACAGTTATTTTCGGAACCTTTTCAATTCTTGATTGTCAATGTCGAAGATGGTGGGTAGGCATGTCGCAAACTCATTGACTCGCGTTACATCCCTTAAATCGGACCGCAAACCGTCAACAGGGTGTTCACGAACGACGCCATGCCGGCGACCACACGGCTCTCCTCTCTGCGGTCGCACACGATAACTCGGCGACCAGCTGCGTGTGCTCCCGTAACGCCCACGCCACAATCATGCCGACATTGGAATCCGGAAAAGCATTTACTTTTCGTCCAAGTGTTTTTTCACGCAGACCCTCGGTTGTTTCACAGAGACCCTCGCGAAAAAGGGTCCCCAAAGAGGCTTTTAGCGCGCCTCGTTTTATCGGCGACTTGTGCGCAAAAGAAAAGCCACTCGCCCTTTGACAATCCATTCACTCTCAATCAATCACTAATTAACTTCATAATTAATTTCGTTCTTTCTGCATGATCGACGTTGTACGACGCTGATGTTGAAACGTTTTATATGTTAACACTAGGTTTACGGTGTCCTAAAAGCTACTATTTCACATTACTTTGTGAAAATGATGAGAACGTGTCTATTCAAAGTATTAGCCATTTTATTAATATTATATGTCCAAAGAAATAAATTTATTGAATGATTCCTCACGAATGCATCTTTACAATCTCGATAATTGTAAATTGAAAATATCAGAACGCGTCATTTTTACGCGTCCCGTAAATTTAGTCATGTCGCAGACGTTGTGCAGATATACTTATCTATAAACAAAAGTATTATTGTCAGATTTTTATGCAAAATATAAATTGTCTGTATCAATTGCAACGAACAGGAGCCCAAATAGAAGGTTCATTCTTTTTTTTGTAATTTTAATATGCTGGGCCTAATACATTGATGTTCTGAAATTGTTTTAGTTTGTTTACTATGGGAAATCATACCTACACATTTTTGTCATAAATGCATAAATTCCGCATTCTGATTATTCTATATAATTGAATCAATTTGAATGGATTCTCATAACAAGACTGCGAATTATAACCATTTATGACAAAAATATATAGATCGAATGTAAAATAGACAAATTAAGAGAAATTAAGAACTTCAATCTACCAGGTTCAACTTATTAAAATTATAAATAGAAGAATGAAACTTCTGTTTGGCTTCTATTTCTTGAAAAATCCACAGTATACTCACAACACTCTCGCACCACTATGTCAAATAAAACACACCTTATTCAATAGATTCTCACTGCACACTTGCAATACAGGGTGGGGCATTTAAATGGGACCACCTACATATCTCGGTCATTATTAGTCGTACAAAAAATCCTCACACAATAAAGTTGTACTGTTTCAAAGGGCGAATTTGATGATGGTAAATTTTTTTCTCAAGGTCATTTTTTTACCAGATTACAAGGTCATCGATATTTTTTTAAATGGAATCATATATCTTTTTGTTCATGTTCTTATAGAGAATAAAATGACAAATTCAACAACCTATCATAATGTATGATTCGGCTCATCCGATCTCAAGATATTTACATTAATATGCCCTAGCGTTGTGGAACAGATACTGGAAGAACATGGTTTACCAGGGAAAACCTACGACGCCACAAGATATGAGGCAAAGAATTACTAGGGCATGTGATTTACTTACGCCGCAAGAAATAGAAAACGCATACAGATCGTTTATTAAGAGACTTCAGTACTGCATCAATGCCAATGGCCAGCATTTTGAACACGACATATGATTTCGAAACACGTAAGTAAACTGTAAATATCTTGAGATCAGATGAGCCGAATCATACAATATGATAGGTTGTTGAATTTGTCATTTTATTCTCTATAAAAACATGAACAAAAAAATATATGATTCCATTTAAAAAAATATCGATGACCTTGAAATCTTGTAAAAAAAATGACCTTGAGAAAAAAATTTACCATCATCAAATTCGCCCCTTGAAACAGTACAACTTTATTCTGTGGGGATTTTTTATACGACTAATAATAACTGAGATATGGCGGATTTGAGTTTGAATGCGCGGTTGACAAGAAAGTGGACTGTTGTCCCAATTCGGAATAATATTTGCCCCGGCGGTTAGTAAAATAAAGAAGTTCCTTGACGGGAAGGAAAACCGGCTCACGGTGGTAAACAAACGGACCCTAAAATTCAACGAAAGAGACCGTACGCTCTGATAATTCTTAAACCTCGTTTCTCTTATATCGCTTTATTCTTCCTTCTTGCTGATATTTATCTCTTCAAAGAGCTCGGGTACCGGGTAAATAAATGGTTTCATCCGGGTAATGTAAATGTTGTTTAGCAAACTGGGAGAATTACTTTTCATCGGGGAAGTAGATCTCGAATCACAATCTTAAGATTCTGAAGAACAATGCACACTGTCACGCTCGCTGTTCATTTTTAAAAATAATGCGATTCTATCCTCGCATCAATCAACAGTCTTATTAACTCGAAAGACGCGCGCTCATTATTTTAATTAATTTTACTGTGCGAGAATTGTGGAATCCATTGTAATAAATTCGTCGTGATGAAATGTAGGTATTCGTCGGATGCGGCCAATAAACTTCTGAAAAATAATGCAAATACAGGTTTGGTTTGTAGTTCATCGACAATTTGAATCGATAGCAGCCTGGGAAATGACGATCGCCATTTGCAAAAATATTTGTGAATTATCTGGAAACAATAGCTTATCGTATGTCAAAACTATTTGCACAGTCCCTGGAAACGGCGATCGCATTTCGCAAAATTCATTGCAAACATGTCCGAGGTGTACTTTATGGACGAAAATACAGTTTGTGGTGGTTTAAACTGGAATTTACTGTCTCCAAAAATTTATTTTCAATTCATACTTCTTTTGAAAGAGATGCGTTCAGAACCGCAGTGAATAACAAAGTGCATAAATTTCCTATTTGCATAATTTACTCTTCTTCCTCTTTGCCCGAGCATTTTGTTTTGATATTCTTCAGTTTATTCTGTATTATTCTTTTTTTAAAACCAATCACAACTGCTAGTTTTCTATACATCGTTTTATTGTCTTTAGAAAGTGAAGAAAAATATACAGAACACAAATGGCTGTGACTATCGTTAACATGACCTGCTCCTTTCTTGCAAAATTACCATACACATTCATTTGTGAAATGAAATATTTGGTGCGCGCACAATTTCCTGTCGGTTTACCAATTTCCTTTTATTTATACACAACAAGCGAGGTATGTTACCATTCGATGATGAAGTTGTTTATTTAAATATTTCACATGGATAGCGATAGAAAAATTGCAGAAGAACGTTGAATATTGTATCCATGATAATTACATGCCTTTAACACTAAACCTACCAAACATAAAACATATGAAAATGAAACGGCTTATAAAAATAAGAAGACTGGATTTCCTTAAACTTTGTGCGTTTTTAATTATAATATGTGTTGAAATAAACAAAACACTTTATTCATTTCCTACGAAAGCGTTTTCATAATTTTAATAATAGTGAAATAAAAAACCGGTCATTTGACCGTGGTAGATTTAGTGTTAATAGCCTTCATGAAGAAGGCTAAAAAATATTTGGGTAAATATTTACATAAACAATTTTACGAAAACAAAGCCTTGTATCAAAAAATTTTATTCTATATTTTCGACTCAGTTTTTCATGTAGAATCACCCCCTGCTCGGTTGTACCACCAGTTACGGGACACCCTGTATAATAACCCAGTATATAAATATATAAATATGTAAATAACCCAGACCTTACCCAGACCTACTCCGATCAATTTTTGAGATGTTGAAACTTTTTTGCGAACATCTCGGAAACTAAAGCTGAGCGGCGGTAACATGTATAGGAAAAAGTTGTGCAGAATGATGACCTTGACAACATATTTCAACGTCATCAAAATCGGTGAGGAAGAACCTAATGTAAATAATTACCAATATTTGCATACATCTAATGCAAATACAATAGTTTTATACGCACCACTCAGTATATTCTAAAAATTGTGTAAAAATATTCAGAATAATAATGCCTCACGTTATATTGTTCCAGAATACGAAAGATAATTCACTATACTTGTGCAACGACCTAATATTTCATTGTTGCAGTATAATCCCCTATTGAAAGATAAGCAAAAATTGTTCCCCGGACTACAACCTCCAATTTCGCATAGAGAACCAGTCTTACGGAGATTCAAAGAGGTTATTTGAGAATTATTCGACTGAGTGACGGCGAAGGAGAACGAGGGGTTTGTCGGCAACAAGAACAGTGCCACGCATCGTTATCGTTTCCGGTGTCGTGTCTGTAGGTAAGGATTTCAATTTTCTACGGGCAGGTATATCGTAGGTATATCGCTCGATATCGATCCACGTCTTGCGAAGCACTAGTTGACCCGGATTGAAAAGCCTCTGGAACGATCTTAAAACACAAAGAAATGGATGGGCGACGACGACTGTATCGCCGATTTGTGGATCTGATTTTCCATTAGCGAAATAGCGTTTCGCTCGCTTGGCCTCGGTTACACAGCAGCCGAGATTTTCGCGTCCTTTCATCCCCTTACTCGTTGCTAGATAACGTGAATTAACTCTTGTTCTGTGAACCCAGCACGTTCGTTGTACCAGGAATACATTTGGTCTCATCGTAGAACAAAATCAAAGTTTTATTAAAAATTAGTCACTCAAATCCGAAAATCAAAGCTTTAACTTTTCTAATCGATTTCCGAAGTATTCGAGCCGTATTGCTCTATCGAAATATTTTACAATCATGTTTAAATGTTAGTTATGTTGTAACTATTTGGGTGAGCCTATAGAATAGTTCTAGGTAAGAATCATTCGCGTAGCTTGCATGGTTAAAGCAGAAAAATTTCAGAAAGATCAGTTGTTTAATGATATGCAAGTGGTCTGTGTTAGATGCGTGGCTGAACATTATTCGATCATGTTAAAACGTTCAGAACGTCATACAAAAAATAGACCATTGTATCCGGAAGAGTCTGTAGAATAATTCTATGTAAGAATCGTTCGCATAACTTTCACAGTCAAATCAAGAAAAATTCAGGAAGAATTCAGAAAAATCAATTGTCTAACGAAATGGTACTGTTCAGCGATGTATAGGTACGTCGCTCACAATAAACATTATTTGATCATGTTAAGACGTTCATTATAGCATAAAAAAATAGACTGTTGTATCCGGAAGAGTCTGTAGAATAATTCTATGTAAGAATCGTTCGCATAACTTTCACAGTCAAATCAGGAAAAATTCAGAGAAATCAATTGCCTAACGAAATGGTACTGTTCAGCGCTGTATAGGTACGTCGCTCACATTAAACATTATTTGATCATGTTAAAACGTTTATAACATCATAAAAAAATATACCGGTATATTCTGGAGAGTCCACAGAATATTTCTACGCACGAGTCATTCGTGCAGTTGTGTTGATACGTTCAAGAAAAATTCTCAAAATAAAGTGTGGCGTTTATCAGTGCCATTCATGTGACGTTTCAACATCACAAAATTGCAGGAGAATACTTCTATTTGAACAATCTATGTACTATGCAATTTTATAGCAAAAGTGCTGAAAAATGTTGTACTAAATGTGATGGATAGATTTGAGAATTGTATAGGGCAGGTGCAATTATGGTTGAAGACGTAATTTTAGGGCACGTGTTTAATATCGCTGTAACACGGTAAGGAAAACTTACCTTCCGTTCTCGAGCAGAAGATACAAAAGATACAAAAGATACCGGTGGAATAATAACACGCTATTCCGCTCAATAACCGATAATGGAATTCGCTGTTTTATAAGAGCCGCTATTACGGAACAAAGGAGCGTCACTATTGCGCCGCATTAAGGGATGCATATGCCGGTGCGGTGCAATTGCAACACTCAGGTCCCATTATGGGCTATTTGTAAGCTATCCCGAATGGCGACTATTTTGCCGCAAAGGGGCAACGATGTAACTAGACAATATCACAGCATTCGCCGACACGAACAGTCGATTTGCTTGCCTCTGCAGCAGCAGCAGCAACAACAACAACGGGAGGGGGGCACTCTATAGTTATCCCGTCGAGAGTAATGGATACTTGATTTGACATTCAAGCGGACGTAACCTAATTTCTTTTTTCGGGTATAAATAAACAGTATGTAATGCGAGGGAGACCTCGCAGGTGCTCGAAGTTATATTAGTTGAACAAACTGCACTCCGCGATAAATAAACTGGATTTTTTCGGAATCGAAACGAAATGTATATATTGTGAAGAGTGTTTGGAAAGGATTAGAATGATGAGAATTGAACGAGATGTCCAATAAATAAATTTAACGATTTCTGTAGGCCTAAACAGAAGGCACATGACGCGACATATGTTTAGAAAATAAATTATTTGAATTTAGAAAGGTGCACAATAAATAAACTCGATCATTTTCAAGACTGAACACGAAGGATATTACATAGAGTGTTCAGATAAATTTTTAAACTTCAATAATCAATAATCTCAATTTTTTCAAGTGCAAATAGAAGTGTGTGACATGGTAAATGTTTGGAAAGTATGTGAAGTTATTTGAATTAATAAAGGTATTTTACTTTCTGTATGTGTAAACAAAACAGAGAGAGAGACAAAGAGAGAGAAACGTTACAAGAGTCTGGAAAGTATAAAAACGTGGTTCGAGTTCAACAGACTGCAACTCGGAACAAACAAACTCGATTTTACTGAAGTTTAAACAAACGGTATAGATATAACGTGAAAAGAGTTTGCGAGTTTGCAGAAGTCGAAACGAAACGTATAGGTGAGACGTGAAAAGAGTTGGGATACTATGTAACAAAAATCGTACTGGAATAAAATCTGTTAATTAAAGTAAACAAATCTTTTGATCGTGAAAAGACAACAGAACAGTAAAATGATATAAAAATATCACGAAACTGAATCGTCATTCCTCGCGATATAATTACATATATTCATTAACGTTTGCAGAATAAAAAGTTCTGCAATAAGTTTATAATATTGATATTTCAACTTGTTCATTTTCTTTAATTGGGCGCCCACATATTAATTGCAATCAAAAAATATCTATAAAAATATTGGCGATGTTTTTGATATAATCAAACATCGATCAATCAAAAACATTCCTGCCAAGAGGATCGCACCAAAAATTTACAAAATTTGTTACGATTGTTGTCATTGTAATAGTGCAAATTTTATTCATTTTAATGTATGAATGGCAGTTGTTTATAAATTATCCTATTTTATCTTTGTCGGTACTTCTGTACAAAGTATTAATAATTTGACAAATGTAACAAACGTATGTGAACAACTATACCTCCAACACACCGAAAAGACTCGACCGTGACACACATTGTGTATTTATAACAAAAATGACCAGATGAAATACAAAACTATGAAAACATTTAAAGAAACTAAAAATCTTACTGTATTACTGTCAGCTAATTGAAATGATTGGAATGAGAAATAAATGTCATTGTTGTTTCTGTCTCTTAAAATTAATACAAGATTTATTCTGCATGAAAACCCGCAGTCTAGTAATCCCATTTCTCCAATTTCCAAACGGCAATAATTAGACTGGATCAAAAATTCGATCCAGAATTCCCCAACTCTTAGAAACTCATTCAAACGGTAACAGAAGTCAACAAAAATAAATCCGTCATTCCATAAAACACCCAACAGCGTCCGTCAATATCAAACCCAAACACACCTCCGGCCAACCATAATCAATTCCATTCCCAATCCCTAAACCACCGGAATCCACACAATTCCATAATCGCAACTGAACAATCAAACAGGACTCACCGAAATCGTCTCAACTCCGCGACACCTTGCCGTTCATCCTAAAACCCCAATGCTCCTCGAAAACAGAACCATAAGTCGCGTCGCAGCACAGCAAGAAGGCTCCGCTGACGTTGAACAATAGGGAACACGAAAAGAATGGGTCCACGCACCAGTAACACTCGAATACGCACACACAACTCGGAGTCCGCGTTCGACAGGCCTAGTGTCAGCCTAGTTTATCAATCTCCCACATCATCACCTCGATCGACCCAGTTCAAACAATCCTCACTCGAATTAATGGGTCCTCACCTTATCAATTCACCGTTAATTCAAACTACACGGAGTCACCATCAACAACTTTCACTAGAGACAATTCAACCTCGGCTTCAGACAACTCGAGACAACTTGAGACGATTCAAGACAACTCGAGGAAACTTTCGGAGAAACGTCCGAAGCGAATTATAACGTTCCGACGACGGGCACAATGATGTAATCAACTGATGTAATCAATCAGGATGTCTAGGTGGTTCGAGGAAGGTGGTCGCAGCAGTTTTACCGAAGTTCGCGCAAGGTCCAAGCTGAGTAGCAAGATCACTGAACCTGAAGCTGTACCTTCTTCTGGACCTGCTGTCACTGGTCCCTGGGTCAGACAAAATTCTCCACTCGATGGTAACGGTTCTAGAGGAGATGACAACGCGGATCACTATCAAAACGACCCCGTTAATCGGCGATTTCGCCCCCCCCTGTCGAGGAGGACGAGAAGAATACCCGCTCGAAAACCGTGCGCGCCGAGGATCGGGCGGTGACTGAAACCGCTGTGCCGTCTCGCTCGACGTGGCCCCCTCTCTCTCGCACTCTATCTCTCTCTCTCTTATACTGAACCCACCCCGCCTGGTTTCGCGAACCCTCTATCCTTCTTCCGTCAACCCCCAGCGAAATCTTCTTTCTCCAAAGGGAGAGCCGCTCTCGTCACTCTCTACCACCTCTTTCCTCACTCACTCCTTCTTGAACGCTCTCACTCACTCCCTCTTTTTCTCTCTCTCTCTCTCTCTCTCTCTCTCTCTCTCCTGGGGATTTTGCCGATATATATCTCCGTTTCTCTCTCTTCCGGTGTCCCTTATCAGCGGCCGGCTCGCACCACGATATCTGTCTTCCTCCTTCTAATACGAATCCCCTAGTTCTTTCTCTGTTTCACTCTTTCCAGAGGCAGAGAGAGTGAGAGCAGAGTTGTGAAATTGTCGAACTCTGCATCCCTCGAGTTCTAGGGATTTCTCTTTCTTTATAGGGATATCTCTCTCTCTCGAGTTCGAAGTATTTGTCTCTCTTTCTAGGGATCTCTTGTTTCCATTTTGGGATCTCTCACTATTTCCAGGGATCTGTTTCTCTTTTTTTCCTCTGTCTTTCTTTCCAGGGACCTCTTGCTTGTTCCAGGGCAACTACCCCTTTCGCTTGTGATACGTAACCATGCACACCACGTTCTTTTTCATCGCCGGCCCCTCCGTCCTTGTTTATGACGCACGCTGCACTCGCCCTTGCAGCCGAGAGTCACCCCCGAGCCAACGCACGCGTGTGTGCAATAGCATGCGCTCGGTGTCTTCGTTCATCCCTGTGCACGCGCAACCAACGGCCAGTGCCACGCCTACCCCTTCCGTATGTGTGCCAACGATGAGAGAGAGAGAGAGAGAAAGAGAGAAACTGACTAACCTGCGGCTTCCTGGAGACGATGCCACTTGAAGATTTTTTTTATCGTTCTCCGGGGGATGATTATGTTTTGGATATTAGTTGCGAGCTGTGAGAGACGAGTTTTACACGTGTGCTTTGGTTTGATCTTTTGGGTGGTTGGTAATGTTTCAGTGGTAGTCAAGTAAAGAGAACAAATCTCAAAAGGAATTGCAAAAATTTGTAAAATGTTTGGACATTTCGCTAAAATATCACTTGCATATTAAATTAGAGATTAACACTGGTACTTCGAAATTATTTTCAGACTTTTCGAAAGCCCGAAACAATCCAAAAATAGGCCACGGAATAAATGCAAGATGTATCGTAGTAAGAATAACGTGTTCATATGGATGTATTCTTGTATTTAACAATTTTACTCATACCATGAATGCAAGATGACCCACTGTTCATTCGTTACTGGTCAGTAGAATGCGGATTTTAAGCTTCTAGAGTAGAGATACCCATTTCACTGTGTATTGAAAATACGTGTAATTAATATAACCGTATAGAAGTCTGGATACTATTTAACACACGGATAGACGTGTACTGAAATACACGTGCTCACGTGTACCAAAATATACGGATAATACGCGTACAACTGTAAACTTGAATATACGGGTACACGTGTATTATCTGTGTATTTTGATACACTTGTGCCCGTGTATTCAAGAAAATAACGGGTACCCGTGTATTTTCGTGTATTATCCGTGTATTTCGATACACGTGTACCCGTGTATTATTTGTGTATTTCGATACACGTGTACACGTTTGCTTCAGTACCCGTGTATCCGCGTACAAAAAAATACACGGATAAAAATTCGGATATATACAGGGTGGGGCAATAACTATTAGCACCTTAGATATCTTCTAAAATATAAGTTCCACAGAAATATTTGTTGAAATGAAATTGCACAGTACGAAGGGGGGCCATCCGGTGGCGATAATAGTATTTTTGCAGGTGGAGGTAATTCGGTCATTTGAAGGTCACCTCCATTTTTTAAAATGGATCGGTATGTTTTTGCTTCCGTATCATGATAGAGGATCTTAAAACGAGTTCAACGATCTATTACATAAGGTCATTGAAGGTCATAGTTCACTTTTACGAACACTTAAACTACCGGTTTGCCTAAATTTATAACACACATTTTTAAATGTTTGACGCGAAGGCTGATACCGATGTGGATATCGTTCAGCATACAAGTTTTTCGCCCTTACAGAATTTTGTTGGCATTCGCTATAAATAAGAAGCATATCGACTTTCTCTTCAAACGGATACATCGTGCCGGATTAACCGATTTATCGATACTAATCTTATCATGTTTATCTTATCCTGCAAATTTATTAAAGTGTCCTTCAAGCAGTGTTTATTCTCAGTGAAGTAAACGGTAAGCATTACGTCTTCCTCTACTGCTTACAATACGTATGTTTCATTTACTACCAAAACTGTAAGTATTATCGCCTTTCTCTATTTTCTATGATCTTCAATAACCTTATGTAATAGGTCGTTGAACTCGTTTTAACATCCTCTATCATGATACGGAAGCAAAAACATTCCGATCCATTTAAAAAAATGGAGGTGACCTTCAAATGTCCGGAGTACATCCACCTGTAAAAAAACTATTATCGCCACTGGATGGCCCTCTTCGTACTGTGCAATTTTATTTCAGCAAATATTTCTGTGAAACTTATAGTTTCGAAGATATCTGAAGTGCTAATAGTTATTGCCCCACCCTGTATATTAGTACACGTGAACACGTATATTCTCAATAAACGACCAAAACCGTGATCTCTATTCTACAGCATTCCTGGTCCCCGGGAGCTCATTATCGTAGGATTTCTAGGAAAGTTTAATAAGATATTGTTTCTTGAAGCCTAATGGAACCTCACTTAGAAAAATCGAATTTTTCTTTCAAATAATAAATTTTTAGAAATACACGATAAAATTATTGACCGGTCAAAGAGACTTGTTTTTAGTTTGGATTGAATTAAAGTTCCAGAGCTTTATCAAATCGTAGGAGACAGTATTCTTTGTGTATAATACGGACAATTTTACGCCTATGGGATCTTCATTTCTTTATTTTCAGTAGAAGTATTTTTTTACCATTTTCCTGTTCATTGCAATGTGTCTCTGTTACTATCGTATCGATTTGACGTCAAAGAATAATTACATTTAATTAAATGAGGGTTGAAATTGGATGCAGCGTTTGTTGAAATGTACATTTAAAATAAGGAATTTATTTCAGTATTTCTAGTAACAGCGTTTTAGGATTTTGGCTGTGGGAAAGTTAGAAATCTGAAATAGGTCACATCGATTTGTCTCGCAGTTACAGTGACAAGGTATAGCGGAGAGGTAATACTTCTTAACACATTATAACGGACAGATACTTTCTTTAGAACTCACAGAATTTATAAAATTTATCAGATATTTTATAATTATTTTTTTGAAGAAAATATATGAAACAGCGTATGACTAAAATAAAAATAGAACACTCAAAACAATAAATACATAATCATTTTTCTTTCAATCCTTTATTTTCTGTAGCAAATGTTAATTCTATAACTCCAACATATTTATATGTGAGACTACATCGAAGTGTAATATGCAGTTAAAAATATACCTATGTATGGGACATCGATTCTAACTGAAACTTGTACATTGCAGAAGATTTTACCATAAATCAATATTGCCTTGCAAAATGTGTAAAATATATTAAACCTGTGCTGAATCTGGACTCTGTGAAATCCTCTACAGGCATCATATTTTACAGACTGAATGCATGTAAACGGAATGAAAAATATTAATACACACCATATATGTTATAAATTCTACATAATATTATCTCTCATTTTTTTTAAACTAATATTAAAAAAATATACCAAAAACTTCAACGCACGTCGCAATTTATCTCCAATCCTACAAAAACAAAAGAAAAAACGAAACAAAAATACACTGAAAATAAAAAATACTTAAACGCCTACTGGAAACAACTAAAAAAACTTCTTATATCACTACTAATATTCGGCACAGTATTTCAAACATACTGCACTGATTTCCGAAACAAATTGTTCAAACTACAAATTTCGCCTTCTACATACGAAAAAAAAAATAAAAATGTTAGCCGTTCCTCCCGACCGGTATGTATTTTATTTTTTCCTCCGTTATCGTGTGTGAAGTATAAGCTGAAAAACAGAAAATTCCCGGAAGTGCGCGTAGCATCAGACGGTATTCCTTCTGCGAGGTAGTATAGTTTAGTGCCGGGAGTATGAAACCCTGCAGTAAAAAGGTTAGTCAAACTTTATTACTTATTCCCTAGAATTTGATCACGGTTTACCATATTTCACCGTGGAAATGCGAACAAAAATCCAAACCAACGATCGTAGCAACAGTCTCTAAACTTCTTTTACAATTTACACGAATTCACTTGCCGACTACTGCACCATACAAGTGAAAATGAATAGTGCATCTTGAAGAAACTTTCGATTATAATTAGCAAGACAATACAGGGTGGGGCATTTATCCTAGCCACCTGGAATATCTCGAAAACTAAATTCCGGAAAAAAAATTTTTCTAATCAAAAGTTTAAGTCAAGGAGGGGCTGATGCAGCAGTCATATCCATTTTTAATTTTCATCATGTTTTCAATGTCATTCTAAGGCCAACTTTATTTTTTCGAATGGAAATATATATTTTTCATTGCAGACTCTTAATCCACAACTTGAAACAAATAACTTTTATTTGAAACGTTCTTTTCTTCGCCGATTATGTTGTAGAATATTGAATTTTCAAAGAAAAAATACACAATGTCGTTTTTAACGAAGAAAATCATTTTATTTATAATAAATGAAATTAATACCCAATTAAAATAGTATCAAATAAACATGTAATCTAAATGAATAATTAAATAATAGCTAAATATTGAAACAGGAAAAACAATTAGATAAAACTTGGCAAAGAAATTCAACGCCGAGCGTACACAACCTGTTCATTACGCGCAGGGATACACTAGTTTTTTACTGTCTTTCCTTTGGAATAAGATTACACAATCTCTCGCATGCAATGCAAATAACATTAGAAGGTTACTGAGTACTTGTTAAATTGATTTTCTAGTAATTAAGTTGCAATTCTCCCGTATTATTATTAATCAATATTATACAAAATAATCGGCGATGAAAAAAACGTTACAAATAAAAGTTATGTGTTTCAAGTCGTAGCTTAAGAATCTGTAATGAAAAATATATGTATCCATTTGAAAAAATAAAGTTGACTTTGGAATGACCTTGAAAACATGATGAAAATTACAAATGGATATGACTACTGCATCAGCCCTTACTCGACTTTTTATCTGAAACATTTTTTTTCTCTGTAATTTAGTTTTCGAGATATTCCAGGTGGCCAGGATAAATCCCCCACCCTGTATATCGAACCTTATGCAATTCTTAAAATCAGCAAGACTATACCGAAAACTGTAAACCACACTATAACCAGCCAATGCAATATTTGGATAATAGAAGACGTTGAAGCAACGTTAAAACCTAAATAAAAAAAGATTATAACTAGATTGCTAATTTCATATACTTGTGAGAAAAATAAACACGCGAAACACAAAATTGTGAAGAGAGTATTAGAATTAGAAGGCTATAAAAATATTGATACACTATTCTCGACCTATTAAAATTATTAACAGGAGAAGTTTGTTTTTATTTCACTTGTGCTTCTTGCAATTCACATAGAACATTTTTATTTTGTACAAAAGATAATCGCAGCAACACTTTTTAAACTTCCTCAACATTTTTTAAAAATCCTTTCGTCAAGTACAGTATTATAAAGTAAAAATTAATATCAGCACCTCAGAGAGGTACTCGATTACTAATATTCTATCCTACAAAATCTAAACCAACAATTATAGCAATGCTTTCCGAACTTCGACAAATTTTTGAGAATTCCAGCTGTCGCACCGCACAAATCAGAATTAGTACGACGCCTCATAGAGGTATTCAAACAAATCTTCATTCGAGCAGAACAGCTCTCGCAGCGGAGAATACTCGCTGAAAATTCCGGATCTGAAATGTATATTTTAGCCTGATTTCCATAGCACGTTACATGTTTCCCGTCCCGCGAGCCCACCGGCGCCATTAATACGGTTTCGAGCCACGTCCGAGGGTGCCATTTAAATTCAATCGAGTAACGGATTGAATAAGTCAATTCCGCGGCACTCGTTACAAATCTACAATCCATTTTCCCGCTTCGAATTGCTCGACGACCGTCTCTTATCTTTGATAAAAGAAACATTACCGCCCTTGGCACGATAAGACACGCCCAGAGTAGAGTTACAATCAACCTTAATGCTGATACGATCTTCTGCAATAGTCACGTATCCGTTTTTCCTCTATTTGACCCATTATTCCCCAAGGAGTTAAGTTAGACAATTTTTATGCAATGGTATTTTATACGGTAGAACTAAAAATTGGTTGAACATTAAATTTCCATTTTTTGATGCTTGTTGATGTTTAAACTGTTATAACTTACAGAAAAAAAATTGTACGATTATGAACGTAGGCTCATTTCAAAGTTTAAGCCTCTGATTTCTAAGTTACGTAAATATAGTTTATAATTTTGACAATTTTTAAATTGGTAATCAGAATTGGCCCACTATGACTTTTTTAAACCGAATTTTTTAAACCGAAACTCATACTTGCAGCGTTGTCAAAGTTTTTGTCTGTATTTACCAATTCTTATAGAATATGGAAACATTTTTTGTATGCCAGAATAGTAATTTCGTTCAAAGTTATAATAGGTCAAACAGAAAGTTCCACCAAGAACATACATGTCTCCACGATTGTCACAAGACTATCCATCATAATTGTTTCAAACTAATTACTCAAAATTTAACGGGCTTCGATATTTTGACATAGAAAATATAGCATTTCATTTAAAAAAACGAAGTTGACCTTCAAATTTCCAAAACGCATCCAGTTAAAAAAAAAGTGTATGAATCAAATAATGTATGGCGGCTGAAAAAGGTGTGAGAGGAGGAAAAAGGAGAAGGAAGCGTTTTTTCCTAGGCCCGCTAGAGGACTCATCAGTAAGGCTATCTAGCGGACCCGTGCCTTAGACGCGGGATGTCGTAAGGACAGTTTAGGACGGTATACATACAAACAGAGGAAGATTCAGGTAGTAGCGGGAAAGGTGTTGTCGTAATGTCCCTCTGGTGACGAGCATAGGAAGTAGCCGCCACAAATGTATCCCTTAAAACCATACAACTTCTCTAGAAAAACTTTTTTCATACAATGCATACTTTGGAAGTCATTGGGGGTGAACAAGTTGCGTGGACCACCCTGTATATTAGAAAGAAGAGAAAACAACGAATTTATTCATACTTGTATACCGTTCGTGAAAGGCTAGCTATTAGGTCAGTATTATTACGCTTCCTAGAAGTTAGCCCCCACTTATTGAAATAAATAATTTCAACAGTTGTGCTGAGTTGTGCTAAGTTTGTCCTACATTGTGCTCAAATATTATAACAATAATATACAAAATAAAACTAAAAATTGAGAAAAACGATTTTTTTTAGTAGCCCCCTACTTTTCGTTTTTTTCAATTTTCTCAATTGTGCTAAGTTGTGCTAGGTTGTGCTAAGATTGAACTCGAATACTATAACAATAATATAAAAAATAAGACGAAAAATTGAGAAAAACGATTTTTTTTAGTAGCGTCCCACTTTTCGTTTTTCTCAGTTTTCTTAACTGTGCTAAGTTGTGCTAGGTTTTGTGCTAAGTTGTGCTAGGTTGTGCTAAGATTGTGCTCGAATATTATAACAATAATATAAAAAATAAGACTAAAAATTGAGAAAAACGATTTTTGAGTAGCTCCCTAATTTTTGTTCTTTCAATTTTCTCAATTGTGCTGAGGCAGATATTAGAAAGGATGAAAGAAGACGTCCCAAAGTGGCTGTTTATCTTTCACCTACGCATCCAGATAATGAACTCGCCTCTGGCAGTCGGCTAATAACAATGTATCTGCGTGGAAGCTCTCCGGGGCTCAAAGAAGTTATAATATTCGTTTCAGCCCGGTTAATGCGACATATTAGCAGACAGTTGATCGGCCAGCGAAAGAGACCGAGTACCTCAGTTCTCGCAGTAGTATAAGCCAGCCACGGATCAGACACTTGGAATACGGGGCTATTAAATTAACGCGCACGAAGCGAAGATAATCCGTCTGCGGGTAATAATATGTATTCGGAGATTATTTCGCGGCTATATTAATTCGTCCACGGTAATCCTTCATTTTGTCGGACTTTTGCTAGGTTATATGCGAAATTAAGGAAGGGAAAGGGGACGAAAGGGCTCCCGTTAACTCCTCGAGAATCCCCTCGTCCCCACGGGAAATATTCTTCCTTCTCTCCTTTACTTTTCCTTTCTCTCCATAAACTGGCGAGCGAGCAGCGGACGACAAAAAAGAAATACTTCGAACATTCTTCCTGCTCGTCGTTCTCTACCCGCGAAGAAATTTAATTTCGCATTACGCGCAACGACGGCGGAGAACAGTTTTACGCGAGCAATATTCATAGAAATTTCGGCGCAGCACCCGGAATTAGTCTTCTGACAGAGCCGCCTCGCAGCTGTCGTGCCGTGTGAGGCTTAGTATCACCCGAAACATGCCACATTTCTGTTCGCCGTGTTTCACACGCCCGACGCCGCATTATGCTACCCGAGACAGGTCCCTGATTCGTTGTTAGGGGATCCCCGAACGCGCAAACCCCGTAAAATTAAATTTTATCTTGCCTTGACAGTTCGGCGTGTATCGAGCTCCTTAAATCTTGAAAATTAATATTGTTTCATGTTTTGGTAATCCAGTAGACGATTTTTGTAGGTTTTATTGCGCTGCAAACGGATCTGAAAATCGTTTTTGCACAGCAGCTTCAATTTTCAAGTTTATTCTGATATTGAGGGGAAAGGCCAGAATTTTAAACAACATCATCCGATTCGTATCAATAAGGAATACTTTCAAGCACATTGGTACGCAATATTCAAATTGTTTCTTCCATTGCTTCCATTTCTGACCGTGCATGACCTTGAAGGTCATTGTGTAGTAGATGGATGAATTCGTCTTGACGCGCGCTTTCATACGACATAAAAAAATATATAGCATTCCATTTAAAAAATTTTAGGTCACTTTCGTTTCTATCAAAATAATGTAAATAGAACTAAAATGCATATGTCAATTTGTTGCGTAAAAAAAGCAGTACTACTTTTTCCTCTATCATTTTTTGTATCTTCTATTTCTTCTTCTTGTTTCTTCTATTTCCCACTGTGTAGGAGATGAAGCACGTTCCAATTACGTGAGACACCCTGTATATTGAAGGTTCCTTGGGAAAGTGCTCGTAGTTAAAAAGTTAAACATCATAAGCGTCCAAATACATCACTATCGTGAATTGAAGCATTTCCTGCTTTCAATACAATAAGAACCGTTAGCTCCACAGGAGAGCCCGCTTAACAATTCATCAGAGAGTCCGTCGGCGTTTTGTCTTCGCGTTCTCTTCTGTAACCCCCAAAGTCCTCTGCTTTGTATTGTTATTTGTCTTGTCGCGCTGTCTCCTGGGACAGCTCGCAGTCTGCTGTCCGCGGACACCGACAAGAAGCTCGTGTCCCTTCTCTTCAGCGGAGATTGCATGACTCTAATGTATCTCAAGAAAAAAGAACACCTCGTGTATTCGGTGTCATCCGATGAATACTTTTGTCGATTCAGTTCACGCTCGGAGATTCGAAAGCAATTGGCCTAACAATTTTCTCGTAACGGTCCCACGGCTTTGAAGTCTCGACGATCGTTACCCGACTAGCACTTTTTCGTGCGTACCCGCCTTTGCTGGCTCCTTCAGGAAAGTAGTTAACGATTTTCTACGCGGCCAGCTTATTAATGCGCTTATTGGAGGCTTCCGGCGAAGCGTGGTGTTTCTTTGAACGGGGAATCTTTACGTTTTCTTGCTTGAATAGCCTTGGTAGCTGTCATCTGATCGTTTTCTGCTTTCAATTTTATTTAGATACTATCAGCTTAAGGAACTATAGTCTAGCTAACAATAAAAGGGAATTTTTCTATTAAAAGATTAATGGATACTTTTTAAAATGGATTGCCTCTTTCGAAAGATAAGGATTGTACAGGATGGAAATTATAAAGCGGTGCAGACGAATATCTCCAAAAATATTTATTATACGCAAAAATGTTTGAGATGAAAATTGTTCAGTACCGAGGGGGACATCTTTTCTGCAGTTCCCTACAAGTTTGACCTTGAATGACCTAAATGACCTTGAGTCATAGGTAATTGAACTCGTCTTAAAACGCACAATTTTATGGTGGATAAAAAAACATATAATTCCGTTTAAAAAAAGAAAGTTGACCTTCAACTCACCTTGGAGTGCCCACCGGGAAAAATAAAAGTTCCACCACATGATGCCCCCCTCGGTACTCAACAACATTCATCTGAAATATTTTTGGAGATATTCGTCTGTAATGCTTTATAATTTCCACCCTGTATATAGCGTTAATGTTATCATTAGATTACGGATCTTTATGCAAAGTAAAAAATGTTTGCATTGATTGCAAAACTCAGGAACCAAAAAGAAATTTCATTCTTATTGTAATTATCTTATTAGGCTGATACTAATAAACCGACGTCCTTAAATCTTTTTAATACATCCACTCCATTAAATTGCGCGTACCCTTTTTGTCATAATTATGCATCTGCGGATCTTAATGCAAAATAAAATTTCTCGGCTTCGATCGCAAGAAACTGTAGCAGTATACAATATGACTTCCTTCTTTAACAATTTCAACAACTTGAAGACAGTATATTGACATTCTTAAATTCCTTTCATATTTCTAGTGTTCCAAATTCAGAAATGCATAAAATCCGCAGTCTAATTATAACCGTGCAGAAAATCACCATTACGGCATACTAAAATTTCTGGGCGTTCTTTGAAGATTGACAAACACAACTAAATACGTCAAATTAAATTACGTCAAACTAAATAAATAAGCGAATACAATTGCGGATTTACCAAAACAGTTAACCCGGGAACTCGCGGATAGATGAAGAAGTAGATACATACCTCTCATTTCGTCCACAAATTTCCGTGACGATAAGCGTGCTTTCATAAGAATTTATTCGATAAATGCATTTTAATGTTTCGCGGACCGAGCACGGCTGCGATAAAAATGTTTCTCTCAATTATCTTTTTATTGGAAAGGCCAAGCTCGCGAAGGGCGGCAATGGTAAATTGGTTCGCCGACGCGAATTGTATTTCATTAACCGATAAAACTAATAATATTGGTCAGCGAACGAGATCCCGAAACTCGTCGTACCCTACTGAAAAACAAATAATCCCGCAAAACCGCCGTAAAAACGTATCGGCGCGTCGAAACGCGCGTGCGCGCCTAACCTCTCGCACAGCAACTATGCAAAGCATTTCCAATTTCCACGTGTGCATACGCGTGGGCTATCGACGCCGGACTTTTCCCTTTATTCTCCGTCTACCACTTTGCCTGGCTATAGGAGTTTTCCGGGCCACTGGATTGTCCTCGGCCGCGCTTTATTACGCGATGGACATCGCAGAAAGCGAGTCCGACTCCTCGATATCTCGCGGAAACGCTGCTTCTGCAAACAGGTGAGCTCGCGGATCCAGAAGAATTACTAGAGGATACCGCGTGCACGCTCCACTGATTCGGAACGCACGAAAGCGTTGATAATAATGCCGCAATGCTGCAAGAATCGCTTGGACACTCGTTGCAATTCGACGCGATTTAAATCGACGATAAAATACTTGTTAACGGAGTTCATTTGTGGGTTTACAAATCAATTTTCGGTTGAACGTTTCGGTAAATTTTCTAGAAAACGAACTCCTTTCAGATTTCGATGACCTTGAAATTGGTTGTCAAGGTCGTCACGTTCTGAACAACTTTTCCCCATATACAGTGACTCCCATAAATATTTCGACACTCTTAAAAAGACAACTTTTTAATATTGCACAGTTGGTATTAGAACAATTAGTTCACCACCTGACGTGAAAAAAATATTTGGAAAGACTTGCAATTGGTCGAAATTACAAAGATAATACTAGAAGTTATATTGTACAACATTTTTATGTGAGCCTATATTGAAAATTTAAAAAAATACGTGTTTTATATCTGTGTCAATTATACATATTCTGAAAATTTCATCAAAATCATTGATTAGCGTTAGAGGCTAAAAATCGCGATAAACTGTAATCTTGATTGTCCTTAAGTGTTTGTAGCTCATTGCAATGTTGACCGATCATGATGAAATGTTCAGAATATGTATAATTGACACAGATCTACAAAACCGTACTGTTTAAATTTTAGTGCTTAGTATTATGAATTAAACAAAATATACACATGTATATCATAGTACATATAAAATTGTATATTACGACTAACTAAAGTGAACTGGACTATCAATTAATAACGGTTATTATTCTTTCGGAAGACTAGCAGAAAATGATGTTTGTGCGTGTCGAGTCCACCGATTTGTGTAATATCCATCATGGAAACGGATTCATGTCTGTTTGTCAAATAATCCTGAAATTAATGAGCTGGGTAAGTAAACGACGATCCTTCGTGCATTCATAGTAAATAGTGCTAAAATTGAAACACAAATTTTAATGGAGTTGAACATAAATCGCGAATAAAAATATTTGCGTTTATGATAGCTTCGATGTAATTCTTCGGTTTCATAAATTTATTTCTACTAACATGAATTTACGTGACAATTCGCAATGATTTCCATCGCATTTTCATTAAGTTCAATACAAAATTTAATCGCACAACGCTACTCAATACTCGAGGATGTTTATTATATTTTTGTTAAAAAATATTCAATTTCGAATATTTTAAATTTAGGATCACTGAGATTGTAAAGATGCATCCACGAAAAATGGTTCGAAAGGTTAAAAATTTTGATATCCGAATTCTCGTTATTCTTATAAAGTAATATAACCCTTAGCACTCGAATGGCGACTCTGAGGCGCTGCTACAAATTGTTACACCACTATTCAGAATATTGTTTACATGATTAAATTTGTTTAATGTAATAAATTACTAAACATTTAAGTATTGTATGAGGTACTATATCAGTTTCGTACGCATTTTTCATATAATGAAAAAAATTATTTACGATGGAAATATTCTAGGTTAGAAGAAATGTTTGATTTTTTAGTTGAAATAGCTCCGAGTGCAAAGGGCTAAAATAGTCACACTTTTAGTGCTCCGTAATCCTAGTATTAAAGAACCGATATCTAATTTTGTTTTTAGAAGCGCTCAACTCCGCCATTCGTTCGCGGATTTTTCGGGGCAGGAGGCACGCGTATATTAATCAACGGCCGGGCGACAGGAGCCGGTGTAAGACATTCTGGAACGGCGGGAAAACAATGGACAATTAATGCACGCCATTCGTCGGGTGCATTCCGCGAGCTCTGAACTGCCGCGGCAGCCCATTTGCTCCGGGAAGTTGCACAAAGGATCGGCGGATGCCGTAGCCCGCCATGGGGGTGCGCGCGTGTCTCGATTCGTTTTTGGGAAATGAACCCGCCTTTAAGCTCCATCCCCACGTCTGTCATCCGCCGCGTCTGGAGTGGTAAACGCGACATACAGGGTGTCCCAAAATGATCGAGTTCCTTGAAAGGTGTGATTTCTGGGGTTGTTCTAAGAGGCTTTTTCCTTAGCGAAAATGTCATACGTGGCTTCGTTTTCGAGTTATTAACGAAAAACATGGGATAACCCGAGCGCAGCTACTGATTCTACTGATCGGTAGTGTTGTTATCGCGCCGTGCTCGAAACATGAGCAATACAATCGATTCAACATGTGTGCAATTATAGTTCGATATTACATAAAAATAATTCGGTATTGCCGTATAGGAGAATTCGAAGCAGCAAGTGCATTTCCGGCTGAAAATGCGAGGTTTATTTAACACTTTAAGCGCCACGCCAGCACGTGTCAAAATTCTAAGAAATCGAATCAATTTTTTAATGTAACCCGTTTCTGATAAGTTAAGATTTATTACAATCACTGCTTGTTTAATTTTCTTATAATTCGTAGGCCCAAACAAAATTTTGATTTACTTCGCCTGTCAACCTACGAAATTATGTTGAATGCTCATACTCACGATTCGAGAACGGTGCAAAGACAACGCTACCGCTTAGTAGAATCAACCGAGCTGGAATCAGTGAGTTTTTGTTAATAAATCCAAAACGAAGCCACGTATGACACTTTCGCAAAGGAAAAAGTATCTTAGAGTAATCCTAGGAATCTTCCGTTTCAAAGAAATCGAACATTTTTGGGACACCCTGTAGAGAAATCCCGGCAGACGACGAATTAAAAAGGACTAGGCCACACACGCCTACGAGCTTGCACGTTCTTTGTCGCCGGAGGAATTAAGACATTCTTCGACCGAGGTACGGAATTCTTGCCGTGATTTTATCGTTCGTCTCTTGGGAACCGGCGATAACGCCAATTAAACTACGCTCGAATTCGCGGAGACTTATTCTGGGGAACCGGTTGGCCCAGCCGGGTAAGTAAGTGATCACGAAGCAGGTTCCCAGAAAGCACAAGGCAATTTGTATGAAAGAATATCACCCTAGAATTATGATTTGATATTCTGTGAATATGTACTTCACGTCGATTCGATCTTCGAGTGGCTAGTATTGGCTAAATACAAAATCTATCAAGCACAAAACATAGAAAAGTAATCCGGCCCTAACCTCAAACCTATTCCAATCACTCTTTCAATTGTTAGAATGCTTTTATCTATTAATACTACAAAACTACGATACTGTACCTTTTTTACCATTTTATAAACAGCGACCCCCAACTAAAACGTTCAGAACCTTGCTGTGGGTGATGACCTTGACAACATATTAAAAAGTCCTTGAAATCGGAGGTGGCTCCCGTAATGTAAATATTTACCATACTTTAAACGTGACGTGAAAATTTTATGCGGGGTTTACAGTCAATGTTAAAAGGAGAAGAAGACGACGAAGACAGAGAAGATGGAATAGGCGAGAAAAGAAGGGTTAGCGTAAGAGAGAAACGCTTGCGTGTAACATCGGCGACGTTTTGTATTTGAAATTTAATATTACGTTTTAATAGAAGATCCCGCGTACAAAGCTGTGTCGTTTCTTTGATCCGTCATCCTTCATTATTTATTATCCACCTAGTTCTTTGGCTTTACGGGCCGTATGGCATACTGGGACAGTGACGGAGCAACGAATGGTAATTAATTCTCAGTGTTTGGTTGAAACTTTTTCGTGAAAAGTGCTCGAAAGGAACACGGGTCGACCGAGCATCGAAATTCTAGTTTTTTGAATGACTTACAGCGAAAACCAACCACTCTCCGAAATTATGGCGACGACGTACTCCTTGACACAGAAAACAGTTTCAACACTATTATTGTGGCGAAATATCGTGTTTCTCGGCGATTCCTTCGTTTCGAAACGAGCCAATCCGCAAAAGAGACTCGCGAACTCAAATAATTGAAGTGCAACTTCTTTAGGCGCGTTAGGCGCAAAACCTCGACGCGGTAGGAGTAAAACCGATCTGGCGATGAATCGATGAAACGATGAAACGATTTAGTAAAACCTCGACGCGGTAAGAGTAAAACCGATCTGGCGATGGAACGATGGAACGATGAAACGATGAAACGATGAAACGATGAAACGATGAAAAGATGAAACGAAGAAACGATGAAACGATTTAGTAAAACCTCGACGCGGTAGGAGTAAAACCGATCTAGCGATGGAACGATGAAACGAAGAAACAATGAAACGATTTAGTAAAACCTCGACGCGTTAGGAGTAAAGCCGATCTGGCGATGGAACGATGAAACGAAGAAACGATGAAACGATTTAGTAAAACCTCGATGCGGTAGGAGTAAAACCGATCTGGCGATGAAACGATGAAACGAAAAAAAATTAAAGAAAGAAGTTTCACTTCAGCCATGTGGTCTAAGCACATACCAATTATTTATTTCTAAAGGCGTATTTACGTGATTAAAGTGCTTAAATAGCAAATGGAAATCTTTCTGGAGAAAGCCGTTGTTCCATATTTGAATTCAATGTCCCGTATAGTCGCCCTCGGACCTTGGCGAGCTTTCTTTTCGCCTGAGTGAATGGAGTCTCAGATCGATGATGATTGAAGTGGAACACGATCGTAGAACGAAAGCCGTTCTACGGAAAAATAATTTCTACCTTCCGCTCCCTTCCTCCGTCGTTTATTTAATCCAACGATGTGACGAATAGCAGTGCTTCTTCCTTCAATTTTATCTCTGGTAACATCGTTCCTTTGATTAGCGTGGAAAAGGTGTTATCGATGCATTTTGGATTTAGCCCTGTCAAAATGAGACTTGATCTAGTTTCTACCCTGCGGTTATTTATTATACGTTACAAAAGTGATGCAGTGTTCCTTAGTTTGTAGAAGAATCGCTATTTTTAATGTCAATGTTATATCGTGACAATAGGAGATGCAATTGAGGACACTGCAGCAAGAATGGTGCAGCTCCAATTTTGCCAACTTCGAGTAAATTAGAAAAAACTGTGTATAAAATTATTGCTCCGACTCAACATTAAATGCGGAAATTTAATTAAAATTGCTTAAATAAACAGAAAGCTCCTTTTAATCATTCTTTAACGATCCTTCAATTTTGTAAAGTGGGGTAATACGAGTGCCATTTTGAAGAATTGTATAAAAATACTGTATTCATTTTGACTGACACATAAAATATACATATCAAGGTAGAATCGTGTTAAACAATTTTTTGATCCCATTAAACGGAGATCTGTTTTGCGTTCGACCAACCAAAAATTAGAGAAACGTATCAGAAAGAAAAACATATTCCTAAATGGCTCCTGTCTCTTGAAGTAAACGCAGTCAATTAGATTGCAGATTTTATGCATTTTTGAGAAAAATGAGTTGGTGCAACGTAGAATAGTAGTTATTTTCAATTTATTAGGGTCATTCAAGAAGGAAACAAATTTTAACGTGTCTTCTGTTCCTTACAATCGACGCAGGCAATTTTTATTTTTCATGAATATCCTCAATTTTATCATAATTATAATTTAACGATCCTCCAATTTTGTAAAGTGGGGTACAATGAGAGCCATTTTGCGATATTCTAAGCCAACTACTGGAAGATCCCTCATCCGGGGAATAAGGGCGTATCTGCTTGAATAAATGCTCACGTCGGGATGGAGCACGCACAGGTAACCATCCACGTGTCGGTCGAAAATCATGTTTTTTGGATAGCTCGCTATCGAGCTGCGCTGTGTGTTTCCCCGGGACCCACAGGTAACCCGGTCTGGTCCGAGCCAAAAACCTCCTCGGAAGTTTTGCTCTGTACGTACGTGTCCAATTCCTTGCTCCCAGGCCCGCGGATCGTGTTTCCGCAAGCTCAAACTTTGACCGAGGTGGCATCAAAAATTTACATAATCGCGTAAAACCTATGCATCCCGTATTTTCTGGCCGTGCGTCCGGCTCTGGCTACGGCGACGCTCTGCTTCTGGATAGACAACGGCGGCGTGCATACACCATATAATGCGAATCAAAGGGGGCGACGTTATGGGGGTCGCAACGCGTCGGCAATTGATTTATTATTAACTGGCTATTCTCGATCACGCGTCGCGTCGCTTCGGTATAACACATTTACAATATCATCGTGATATTCTGGATTTTTTTAAAAATAGACATTTTCTGTTTCGACCTGCAGAACACAACTGGTAAACAGAAATTTATTTCGGCCCTTAATAGCTTCAATATTAGTAGATTGCGGATGTTTGTACCATATAAACAATTTCTATTTCAATTGAAAGACATAAGGGGTGAACACAAGTTTATTCTGTGCCTTAATAGCTTCAACAAATTATTGGTAGACCTGTGGATATTTATGTAAAATAAACATGTTCTATTTCTCCTGGAGACATTGAATTTAAGTTGAAATTTATTTTGACCCTTAATAGCTTTAACAGATTATTAGTACACTGTGGATCTTTATAGAAATTAAAAATTTTCTACTTCAATTAAAAGACACTAGTGCTAAATAGAAATTTATTCCATCCCTTGATAGCTTCAATATTAGTAGATTGCAAATCTTTATACAATATAGACATTTTCTATTTCAATTGAAAGACACAATAGATAAATAGAAATTTATTCTATTCCTGAATAGCTTCAAAAATAAATAAATGGACTGCGGATCAGTATGCAAAATAAAAATTGTTTGCATCAACTGCAACAAACAAGAGTTAAATACTAATTTTTTTCATCCTTTATTAATAATTATAAGCCGCAGGTAACACATTCATGTTTTTAAATTTATTTAATCTGTCTACTGTTGTAAACTGCAGTTACTAATTTTCTAAAATGAATGCATAAAATCCACAGTCTAATTATTAGTGTATCACTAAATTTAGTATTTAGTAGTAATAATAATAATTTAGTGTTTAGTAATTAGTAGACAGCTGATTTTATACACTTATGACAAAAAATGAATACAACAGACAGAAAACTGAAAATACACTAAAAGAATTTAAGGATTTTCAAACATTATTCTTGATTTTTTTAAGAAGATTAGCAGAGAAGATAGATCTTTAGTAACTTTTTAGTTTCTTACAATTGACTTGGTCTATTTTTATTTGGCATACAGTCCCGCAGTATAGTAATTAGTCAATGCAATATTTACCTTCAGGAAATCACATAATGTTCTAATTTTAAAGACTTAGTTGTGACTCGTTTTAAATCAATGGAACTAAATAAAATATAATTTAATTTAAATAGCCACATATAGTCGACAATGTTATGATCTATTAATTATAATTCTATGCTTCGTTAATAAATCATGAAAAGATATTGAAGATACGTATTACAACCCATTTAAGACACTCGTGCACATTGTAACGGAAACCGCAATAAATGTTCTCTTTTCTGCAGTCTTCAATAAATGTGCTGGGAAAATGATTTTGATAAATGCGCTCATAAAATTTTTATAATCAAGACTGCTTATTTACCTCGTAATACTACAACAGACTTAAATAATATATTTGAGTATTTTCCAATGTGTAATTGCTATATACACATGCAGAATACAATTCTGCAAACACGCAGTAGAACAACTCAGACATCAGACGAACACCGTAAAATTCTACAGTCGGTACAATTCAGGATGAAATATTTCATATGCGTCATAAAGTTTGAGAATTCGGTAATTCTTTATGTATAATAATACCTATTTTGTTCGCATGTATAAGGATTAAATTCTACTCCACTGTGCAAATTATACATGGCCAACATTTTCCATAAAGAAGTTGCTGGAACGTTACAAACGAACGGATTCAAAATAATCTCCTCAAAATTTCAATCGAACGAACAGCGAAACAGATTTATTCTGCCTCCTTTGTTAACGTTCCCTATGCAATATTCAACTTTTACAATTTGCGAATTGTATCACGTCCGGTTAGATTCGTGTGGAACTCGGAACAATTAGCTAGGCCGAGCAGCATTTGTACAATCGTTTGGAAAAACGAATTTCGAGCAGATCATTCGCGATCGACGGCATTTCGCGAGGATTACCGGGTAATTTGCTGGATGTTCTCGCTTTTTGGCGGCTACCGTTACACGGTTTGCGAAATAAAACGCGCGGAGTGTATATGCATTTAAACCGTAATTGCGAAAGTCCGTGGTCCAGCTTCGGAGTTCCTCGATGGTTAATCCGGTTTATTAAGTTTTATCAAGTTCCTGCGAGCACGGTGGGAGAGAGAACTTTTGTAAGTAATTATTACAATTATCGCGGCGAGGCGAGTTTAAGCGGCACTCCTTGTTTCAATAAACCGCTCTGCCATGTTTAATGCGGCGTGTACGGCTACGGCTGAGTTACGGTAATTAGCTGGCCAACCCGCTAAATAATTTACAGCCGAAAAGTAATCGACCTTTGGCTCTGTTGCAAATGAAACGAACCCAGGCCGCGTTGAAACTGTTGTCGTGCTCATTGAATCACATGGACACGACATTACGCGGCCGACATCACAACGATTTCATCGTGCTACTCGAAAAATCGACCGCCAGCATTGGTTTCTATCATGGGGCTAATTGAAAGGCTGCTCTGTCGCGAACAGACATTTGTTTATTTAACGTTCGTGTAACGAACGTGTTCCTTTAGATTTCATCCAATTCTTATAGCAATATGTCATTTTCAATTCTTATAACAATATGCCATTTTCAATTCTTATAGCAATATGTCATTGTCAATTTTTATAGCAATATGTCATTTTCAATACTTATAGCAATATGTCATTTTCAATTCATATAGCAATATGCCATTTGCAATTCTTACAACAATATGTCCTTGAATGGAGAAATTCATTTAATAATTTTTAATAGAAGCATCTTTGTAATTTGAGTAATTATAAATTAAAAATTGTGAAACCGGTCATTTGACCGGTCGTGGAACGGTTAGTGTTAATGGACTGCGAATTGTTATGCAAAATAGAAACTTTCTACATGAATTGCAATAAATTGGGGTGAAATAATTGAATTTCTGTTTTAATATGCTCAATGGGATGGAAATAATATAACAGTATTTTTGAATTCTTCTAATGTTTTTACTACTTTAAACTACACCTACTCATTTATGACAAATTCAATATTATACAAAATAATCGGCGAAGAAAAAACCGTTTCAAAAAGTTATTTGTTTCAAGTCGTAAATTAAGAATCTGTATTGAAAAATATATGTTACCATTTGAAAATATAAAGTTGACCTTGGAATGACCTTGAAAACATGATGAAAATTAAAAATGAATATAACTGCTGCATCAGTCTCTTGACTTAAACTTTTCATTTGAAATATTTTTTTCTCCGGAATTTAGTTTTCGAGATATTTCAGGTGGCCAGGATAAATGCCCCACACTGTATAGAAGCAAGTAGGAGAAACAGAATCTTTCTCCCCACCAACTCGTCAATTAGAAAGAGAGAGCATGACTATTGTTATTGTTCTCTCTCACTCTCTGTCTCAGCTTCAGCGCTTCATACAGGCCGCGCAGTCTATCTCTATAAGTCTATGAGCGATCCTCACTCGTGTCTATTTTGTCGAACAGTAAAGACCTGCCTCACAACGTGTCTGCAGACGTATTACTTAGAATAAATTCTATTTCGTATTTTGAAGAATTTGTTTTATTGTATACCCATAATCCTACGGCAAATAATATCGAGATCCGCGAAGACAGGTCAGTCAAGCATCGATATCACTTCGATGTCGGCCAGACGTCGAACGAATTATCGCATCGGACACGATCCAATTTCAGTTGGAAACAAAGAAAAACTAGAAAAAACTGCGAGAAGTGGTGCCCGGCGAATTCAGGTCATGCGTGAAAGATGTGAGCGCCGGTTATGATGCTGGATGCAAGTTACCGGTGCCGTGTAAACGCGCGTGTATTTAAAGCGCATCATAAACTAAAACGCTGTCGTGACGTCTATACGAATGCGAAACGGGGGTTGAATGTACACTGCCAGTTATTAAACTTCGTGCCGGGCTACGGTTCATTAATCTGAAACAGAGGCAGCGTGACGTCGATTGTGCGCGTTGATTTGTTGCCTGTGCTGCCGGCGACCGAGATTTCGCTTAATTTCGTGGACCGAGCCGATAGCGAACGGATCGTTTTCGGTATGCCGTTTGTGTTGATCGCCGACTGCGAGTTCCAGTTTTACGCCCAATCATAATTATGTAGATGTACGCCGACAAAATCGTTGTCGACCAGCCGGCCGATTTCGGTCGATCGTATGACAACGCGACAGTGTCCATATACAGCCGACTATTGAATATTATTATTTACGATCGAGTCAGTCGGAGTTAAACTTCCGAAGACATCCATGCTCAGAGTTGAATAAAATTTTGAGAATAGGTTTCTTTTTTACTAAAATGATGATTGTCAGAAGGATTGTAGGCGACTCGAAAAAAAGTTTTTTTTAAATTTCAATGTCACTCTCTATCTTACCGACAAAGTCGTAAACGGCCCACATGGTTTCATATCTCTATTACTAATTCAATTAATTCGTTTCGCACACAAATTCCTAGCCAGACCTAACCCAGACCTAACCGAGATCATTTTCTCAAAAAATTTCCCACGGTTTATTATTAAACTAAATCCACTTCCAAATTAGCAACAACTTCAGTCATCTAGCCAAACCTAACTCAGACTAATATCATTTCCGGTCGCTCTTAAAATAAACTTTTCGGGTTAACCACAGTCGTTTCTTCTCAGAAAGGTAGAGAATGACATTAAAATAGTAAAAAAAACTTTGTCGGTAAGATTGAGAGTGACACTAAAATGGTAAAAAAAAATTATCGAGTAACTATAAGCCCTTCTGACAATCATAATTTTAGTCAAAAAGGAATCTTTTTCTAAAATTTCATCCAGTTCTGAGCATGGACGTCTTCGGAAGTACAGCCTCAGTCGGTTATCAAGACGTCGTTGTCGAAGTCGTGCTTGCTTGCTCTTACAGAAAATTGTTGTGTAAAATGTACAGGATGTTTCACGCAATGGAGGCTATAACTTCGTTACATGTACAGTTACAGAAAAACGTGGAAGGAAAAGGATGAATGGTTCGAGGAGCACTATATCTGTGAGAAGTTTTTTGCTCTTCAGGAATCTAAAACTCCGCGAAATTATTCATGTTTTTCGTAGAGGCGTCTGGCGTGCGATGCAAGAGAAATCAAACTAATTACAAATTCAAACTATGCGACCGACAAATACGACGTTGCTGCATCGCACTCATTGTCAATTTGGACGCGACCATAAGATGTGTTTTTTTTTGTTTCTTGTCGTGTTGGTCGGTCGGTTGGGCGACAATGATTTTTTCGGCGTGCGACATCTAATTAGAACAAGACGCTACGATAACGGTTAGAACAAAAACGGGGTGTATCATTTACGACGATGGTCCCCTATTACGACTGAATTAACGCGCCGAAGATACCCCGTTCCGGTCGGGATCATGAATATTCAGAGCGGCGAGCGCGTAATCTTGAAGAGGCTCTCCTAAATTCGTCTCGCGAGAATCGAACACCCGCGATAAATGTACCATAACAAACGATTCGTCCTGCAAGATGGTTCACATGATATCTGGATGGCTCTGATCGCTCACCGATACCGTGTTTCCACGATGAACGATTAGTTTGCTGCCGGAAGCGGCGGTATTCTTTTCGGTAGAAAAGAATCTACTGCAGCTACTAACTCGAAATTTTTGGAGCATCTAGTGCCCTGATAGGTGTGTATTTTTGAAAAAGGGAATCTTGATATGACAAGTACAAAAGATTTGTAGCGGCTAACGGTACCGCCAATAAAACATTTGGCGTGCAAATGCTTAGCGAAGTTTGGGACACGTGCGCTAGTAAAGCTATTTGTGAGGAAACTGTCTTTTCATATTTTCGGCCATCTGCCAGTAAAGATTGTGTTTTAGAATTTTCGTTGCGACAGTCTCAATAGCGCCCGCGGGTGTCATAAACTTCGGGTCTCCGAGGGGCCTCGGTACTAGGGCCGCGCGGTCGATCCAGCCGATGGGCCCGCGAAGCTTCCCGACGCTAGCTCCTGGGAAATCCCGCTACGTTGCCAGTTTTCACGACGACACGACGTTTCGCGAAAGATTCTCGGAAAAACGTTTGCGAAAGAGGGGGGCGAGGATCTACGCGTAGGCGGCGCGTTGTTTCGTTTAAGCCACCTATCGGCTAATTCGGAAAGGGCCTTAGCCGATAAGAAGAAATGATCACTTGTACACCGACTCTCAGACAAGACACTTCGTCTCCTGAGAAGGAAATAAAAAGTCTTGTGTAAAGAACATATAGTGACTTCGCAATCATATATCCCTTCAGATTATACAACCCAATCAATGTGTAGACTAGTTTGCACACTTGCACTCCCGAAATGACAATGTCAATCCGGCTGTGGGACGAATTTCGAAAAAGTCTTTGGCTGAGATACGTGTTACTCTTGGTAGTAGAAGCTTTCATAGAAAATTTCAACTATATCGGTCGAATGGTTATTAAGAAAAAGATACACGAGTGACGAAACATATGATTTTATAGGAGAAGATTTCCTTCGGATTTTTATGTTCGCGTTGCGTGCGAAATTTGAGAATTTTCGTAATCGTGTGTGTTAATAAAAATTTATAGGGTTTTTATTGAATGTTTACTGGAACAAAATATTTTAGATGCGACGAATAGTTTTTCTTATTCTCATTATTGTAATGCAAAGTGCGAATATCTGCAGTCTAGTACACACGCATCTTTTCAAAAGGTGAAAACTGCATGTATGGAGGATCGTTCCAATTTTTATTAATTATTATATAATTTTAGTAATCGTGCGAGTCAATAAAAATTGATAGGATTTTCGTTGAATTTTTACTTGAAGAAACGGTTTAGTTAAGATGACAAACTAGCTTCTTACATTGATTGCGATAATTATACTGCGGACTTTCTTAGAAAATAAAAAATGTTTGCATCGATTGCAAGACACAGAAGCCAAATATACATTTTTTCTTCATTTAATTATCTCATTGAGCTGCAACCAATACATCGATTCCCTGCAACCCTTTTAATATGACCACTGCTTCGAATTGTATGTACCCATTTTCATCATAAATGCACAAAATCCGCAGTCTAGTGATAATATAAATTTATTTGAAGATCTGCAAACTAGTATACTTTTGTCTTGTAAAAATTTGAAAACTGAATGTATCGAGGTTCGTTGCAATTTTGATCATAGCGTGTACGGACGAATTGTTTTGTAAAAGGATTTTTAATCAGCGTAAATGTAACCGTCATTTCGTCTGGAATAAAATCGTAATCAAGCAGAATAAAAGGGCGAGAAAATATAGTTTTGTTTCTTATTATAATTGCTTGCCGTGGAACGACGCAAAGATGAATAGAACGCCGACAGAGCGCAGATACATTGCCAACCGGTTACAGAGGAGCTTTTTCTCTTAATTGGATGTGAATTACGATCCAATTTAATTCACAAATTATTAATTTGGAAATTTCCTGTGCAGAGCCCGTATTAATTTGATGGCCGAATCAAACGTTGTATTTTATAAGTAAGTAAATTATAACGATATCATTAGGTGCAATGAATAACTGACTACGGTTTCGATGTACAGTAACCCCGCGATTTAAGTCCAACGGAACATTGCGCTTTGGCCTACTCCTTCCACTGTGGGGTATCCCCGGAAGGGCCGTGAAGCTCGAGCTGCTTCGGTCGCCGAACAGTGTAAACATGCTGCGTAATCTGATGCTGAGTCGGGTATATCGGTGTGAATCACACTAATCCAACTACAAAACTTCTTTATTTTTTAGTATTTTTTCATGGAACTTTCACCAACATATTCGTGGCATTTTTCTAATGAAAATGATACCAAATATAATATAATTCCGATGATATTTACTTGTGTAATGAACGATGGAAGTGTTATATTGTCATTACATTGTACGGACATGCGAGCCTTTGAACTGTGCCGGCAGCCGCGACTCTTGTCGTTTCTTTCTTTCCTATATGCTGTCCTTCTTTACATCCAAAACTTTCATCGTTTAATACGCAAGTTAATATCATCGGAATTATATCATATTTGGTATCATTTTCGTTAGAAAAATGTCACGAATATATTAGTAAAATTTCATTAAAAATAAGTAAAAAATAAAGAAGTTTTATTATTGCACTAGTATTGTCTCACCGATACGCTATTTTTTGTTGCGCCTTCGGCCGCGCGGTCCGTGTTTGCATGCTGTCCTTTTCTACGTTCGGTGCGGTCAACGCGATCTCAAAAGAATAGTGTCCCTTCACGATCTAAGTCCCGGCAGAGAACCGACAAAGGACTTAGATCGCGGAGTTAATGTAATTCTAATAATTACGATATTAGTAATTCTAATAATTAAGATCGAACCTTGCACCAATAACATCTTCTCTAACATAATTCAAAATTCGATCGATAGAAATCACAATTAATTCTAATAATGTTTCAATGTAGAATGCATCATTTCGATAAAGTGTTCCCGTAATGAGAACAAAACAAGCGTCAAAGCAGCTAATCTCTTATTCCGATACAGTGAATTATTGTTTACACATTCTGCATATTACTTTCCTTAAAATTTCTCGATTTAGTGGTAGTAAACGTTACACTGTTGTTGGCAATAATTCCTTCGTAAACGCCGCGTCCGCGACGGAAATAATAATACCTTGTGGGATTACAAAAAATACAGGAAAATAACAAATTAATTCAGACAGGAGGGAACACTGTGCAAACATGCATTGAATATATTAAAACACGTTAGGAGCGTCACGCAAAAAGCGAGCCGGGACTCGGAATTTTTAGATAAAAAAAACCCCGCGACTCTACACATGTAAAATAATGTAACGCAACGTGGGAGGAGGGAAAAAAATCTCGGAGTATGTAACACGAAGCGAAAATACGTGAACGAAAATGTTTTACGTGGGAACGCGGGCACGGAGCTACGAAAAACGGGTTCAAAAAAAAAAAGAAAAGAAGCTAAAACAACGGGGACTAGTTGTAAACGCAAAAAGAACTGAAAGTTGCGAGTACTTTGACGGCGCTCTTGTATATTTCATAATTACGCACAATTTCTTAATCGTACACCGTTTGTGAGAGCAGTGAAATATCTGTTTTACGTGGAACAAGAATTTCCACCGGGAAAACTTCCCTGCGATCGTTGTCAAGAAGCCTGGAAGATAAAAGGTATGAAAGAGCAATTTTAGTCGCGACCTATATACGCAATCGCGATTCTTCGTACGTTCGCTGAAATATCAACGCGCAGCCATCGAAAATAAATTTTTCTGTTCAATTAGAACTTTCAAGGAAGTTTCACGAAGACAATTAAATATTCGCTTTAATTCACTAATCACACTGTATGACAGCAATTTCCTAGGCGATGCTCGTAAGTTTTTTAGGAATTTTTCCTGATTTCACTGTTAAAGTTGGACGAATGATTCTTATGTAGAACGATTCTGCAGACTCTCCTGAATTCAATGGTAAATTTTTTGTATGATATTATAAGTGTTTAAATGTGTTTGAACAATGTTTAAAGCGAGTGATGCGCCTCACGTTGAACTCCAGCATTTCATTATACAATTGATTCTTGTGAAATTATTTCTGATTCGACTGTAAAAGTTATGCGAACAATTTTTACACAAAATAATTCTGTAAACTCTTCTGAATACAACGCTATTTTTTAAATGAAACTGTAAATGTTTAAATATGTTTGAATAACGTTTAATGTGAGCGATACGCCAAAAATTTAAAATGCATATACTCTGCTTGTTAATGGGGCCTATCTAGATACGAATTTGATTAAGCACAGGTTGAAGATCAATAATAAATCCGAGGGTTGGGACCATCGTTTATAAAAATACGAAGTCAGGCAAGTTTCAGAAATCGAAGCAATTGCAGAAAAGTTCTCTCGCAACTTCGGTCGTTCCGGCGGATAATTTATTCGTCGGGAAGTAATTTTTAAAAGAATGTTAAGTTCGATTTGATCGATTTAAGTTCGAATTTCTATGCACGCAGATGGCGCCCAAAGAACTCCGTCCGACTTTCTCCGAATAAAAGGCAATTCTCCCTGAGTAGATTCGTATATTTAGCTGATCATTATCATCGAGCTGGTTCTCTCGCTCGTATCGGTATTATTGATGATCCCAGGTGCAATATGTAATTATGAATGTGAAACTCTGATCCATGTCCTATGGCAGTGTATTTCGTAGTCAAAGATTTATACTATTGCACAATTTTTTCAAGATAAAATTTCAGCTGCCTCTGGACGTTTCTGTATTTTTGGCTGGTCCCAATGTTAAACCTCTGCACTCTTAGTGGTGACTTTGGGGCACCACTAAAACTTATTCAGACTAATTTTTAGATTATTCAATTTGCACTTAATAAATTACTAAACATTTAAGGACGTATAGGGATTGCAATACCGGTACCCCGGTATACCGAATACCGGTATTTCGTACTATTTTGCAATTTCGAAAAACCGGTATTTGCTAAGGTAAAATACCGGTATTTTCGGTATTAGCTATAAATAATAATAAATTTTTTTTTTGTGTATTTACTCTTATTTGAAATTTACAAATTAATTTTTCCGATAGTGAATTCGATTTAATATAAAAAACTGTATCAGCTCTGCTTCCAATAAAGTTGGCTGTGGAAGCATTATGTCGGAAGGATTACAACTTATTAACAGCGAATGCAAAAATAAATTTTATGTTGCAATCACTTAAAGATCAGGACACGCCAATGTCTGAGGAATTATACAGTGCATTGAAAATTCGTATGCAGAAAAGGCATAGAGAACTAGAAAACATTTAAAAGTATTTACATAATTATAACGACTTTAAAAAAGAAAACTAAAAGGAAGGAAAGAAGCTATCAAGTTCAAATTTAATTAAGTTCGTCGTCAATTTCCACAAAAACATTTATGAAAAGCAAACACAAACCTATCCAGAAGAATTCGTTGAAGATAATGTTGATGTTCTTATCGAAAAATAATTGTCTCTCGAGAAGAGATTACAATCAGCTATACATAAAAAAATTTTTACCAACAATAATACAAAAATAATACAATTAATAGGTTTATCCAAAACCGTCAGAAGAGAGACCGAGTTGTTAGATGAAGATGAAGGATATCGAGGCAAATATTTAGAGAAAATATATCGCTCATTATTAACAGTACCACTAAACAGCGTGAAAGCGGAAAGAGCATTTTCAACTGCAGGTAATTTTTCCGAAAAATACATTACAGGCTTAAGGACAGTTCAATAGATGCATTATGTTTTTTACAACTATATTTCAAAAATATGTAGTTAATAAATCAGTGAATGTTTTTTCTATTAAACAACTGTGTTTTTGTACCGGTATTTCGGAACAACGCTTAAACAAATACCGAATACCGGTATTGTAGTTTTGGTCCGGTATTGCAAACCATATCTACGTATAAATTGGAACAATTTCATATGTCTAAAATGGAAATATTCCGTGTCAGAAAAAAGAATTTGACTTTAGGGTTAAAATAGCTCCGAATGCCAAGGAGGCCCTTCTTAAATCATTGTAATCTGCGGGTATAAAATGAAAATGATAAATTCTCATTTTTGTTTGATTTTGTTCTGTGTACTTCTGTTCTGTTTATTTTTAATAGTATAGTAAATCTCTTATGAGATTTTCACAATAAAAAAAAATAGTATATTTCAACGCAGCCTCCGTTTATACGTATCCCATTTCCAACCGGTTGAGTTTCTTTCGAGAGGCTGTTTCGTTCATCGTACCATTCGTGGAAGTCTCGCAACGTCGGATCAGGCTGAAATTTATTGTCGACTTCCCCGTGGAACAAGTCGTTTAATCATACTTCGATTTCCGTCGACGGCCGACGACGTCGCAGCCGGTCACGTGCGCGAACGCGATAAATGCAAAGTACGTACTAACGGTAACAGAAGGTTCGAGGGAATGTTCTGCGGCTCTTTTCGTCGTGGTGAAAGGGAAGAGGACGAATCGGACTCCTTGATAAACCGTACACGCGCGTCCTCTTTCGCCGAGGCGGGAATTCCGCGTACGAATTCGGCCGGGTCCGCGATAAACTCGCCGCGATCCTTAAATCCCCAAAATCGAGATTTTGAAAAATCTGAAGAGCAATTGAGAACTTTGCTTTCGACAATATCTCACTACTGAATTTTTATAGAACTGGTATGTCGAAAAATAATATAAAAAATATGCAATATTGTTGAATTTTTGAAGATTTTCAATTTTTTTAAACATGTTTGTCTAAACCGAAAAATCTTTAAACAATACACAATAATCATCATGATAACTTTGATAGAAAATCAGCAATTATATGTTTCTGGAATTTTTTAAAAATCGATTGTGCTGTCAAAAATTAGGAAAAAAATCACATTTATATGTTTCTTAGGTAGAATGTTCATGAATTTTTTTTGCAACCCTTCTTCGCCACTTTCGGTTTTTTGGTAGAGACTTATCGAATGGTATGAAGGAACATGAATTTGATTTGGGGGGCACATTAGGTGGCTATACCCTATAATTTAGCAGATGTCGAATTTTTTCTGCTTGAACCGTAATAGAAATGTGGATGATTTACATGTAAAACGATTCTCCAGAATCTTCCAAATATAATGATATTTTATAAATGTCATTTTTAACTGTCTACTTGGCAGCTATTTGTTGTTTAGAAATATGTTCCGAACGATAGTTCCTATCAATACAGGGATCAAACAATTTATATAATTTAAAATATAATTTAAAAATTAGTTTTGTAAATGCAGGTACTATGGCAATATTGAGTATTTTATGTTATGGCATATACTGTTTGATCTTGTGAGTTGAACCAATACTGAACGCTGAGTAAAAATCTGTAAAAGTGTACCTAGCTGAAGACTAACAATTACTGAAATATTCTCCGATTTTTAATGTGTAATAATTAATTGACGAGTAGATGGTACAGCTGAATGTCCCACTTTGCATTATTCGCTAATTTTCATGAAGCGCTAATTAATAATGCCACACTGACCTAAGAGTGATATTGAAGTTTGATCCTGCAGTTCGTCTTCTGAAGTTCCGGGGACGAAGTCGCGGAAAAGGGAAGTTATATATCATCCCTCGCATCCACGTTGATTCGAGTTGCAAAATATCGGAATTTGTTTACAAATATAATTTGTAAAGTTTCGTCAAACGAATAGCCCCGTAACTACTCCGGATACGTGGATACTTTTGACAGCCAGGGATGCGACACAGTTTTCTCGTCCACGAAATTTCGAGAAATGTGTCGGGCAGCGGACGGCCAGCTCGAAACTACGAGCATTGCGTTAATATTTCGCAGCGTGCATGTAATTACTATGGCAGATACGTGCCGCGCCGGAGATAGAGACCGTGGGACATTTACACGTGTCCTTAACACAGACACGGGCAAACGGGATTTTTACGGTTCAGTTTCTGCCGTTTAGATTTCGAAAGTTATTGGGCCCCCGAGGAAAATCTCAAAAAATATGCAGAATTTACTAGCGACAAGATGGCGCTGCTCTGCCGCGAAGTAGAATTGATTTTTATGCCCTTGGAATGCATAGAATTTTAGAATCTGCGAAGAATATAATTGTGGAGGAAATCCGATTAAGTTCAGAAAGTCAACTTCCTTTTTCATTTAGTCAATAGTAGAAATCATAGAGATTATGTCCTTAATGTTTCAATTGGATATTCAAAGTTGTTACGTTAGTATAGAATATAAAGCAGCGAGAAACTTTAAATACGTTTTTGAAGGCACATCTTCGTAACTGGCTAACAGGATTACAAAACTGTTGAAAATTATTGTGTACGTTAAGTAGTATTAAAAACTGATTTTCCTGCCATTCATTTTGCAAATAAATTCTAAAAATTGGCAGTAAATTTCCAGCTACTCGGTAAGCAGCCTTAAAAGACAAACTGCATGTTATGTCAAGAGAATAATGAAACACTGAACGCACTGTTAGTCGAGCACACAAGCAATAGTTCAGGAATCCATTTGGCTGCGATGAAATCAAGAATACAGACGGTAGCATCTTGGAAACCGATGCTAGTGAGATTCGGAGTGACGTCGGTGGAAAATAATAATGAAAATAGTTTATATTCTTGTTTCGCGAAGAAAGGCGATACCGAGAGAGGGTACAATCGGGCATAGAACAACGTGCACAGATGGTAGTCTTCTGTGTCTAAAAAGAGTATAGGAGAGACAGCCAGAGAGCGAGATCCGCGGCCGTGCAAAGTTTACTGAACACGGATGGAAGGAAAAACGCGATGCTCGTAAGTGCATAACAATAAAAAGTCCGTCGCGGAAGAAGCGACGGGCCAGTGAATTACACGAGGCGCGAGTCATTCTGTATGCATATTGCAAGGCCGGGTCGGCTGTATGCAAAGTGCATTTTACAGTAACGCAGCCCTACATCCGTGCGCTTTCAATTTTAATTATACCGTGGCCTCACCCATTACGTCAACTCCAGCCAGCTACGCGAGCATTTATCATCCGATGTTCACCGTCAAATAAAACCTTGACTGCCGGTGTATCCGAGACTACTCGAAAAATTAAGCTATGCTGGCCTTCAGTTGCAAATATTGTACTGGAATGCGGCTCTGATTACTCGCATTTCCTGTTTCAAATGCTGAAGTTTGATATTATTTTGAAACTGAAGGATGAAATTGTTCTGTATTGTCAGTTCTAGCCACTAACTACGATAGGTCACTGATCGATTCACGATGGACGCTGATTGATCAGTATTGGTCACTGACCGATCCATATTAGTCACTGATCAGTACACGTTCCTTACTATTTGGTCAGTACTGGTCACTGATCAGTATAGGTTACTAGTCGGTCTATTTTAACCACTGATCAGTAAACATTGTTTATTAATCAGTCCACAATGCTCACTGATTGATCAGTATTAGTTACCGATGAGTTTATATTGATCAATAGTTGAGCAGAATTGGTCACTGACCGATCCGTATTGATCACTCATATCGGTCGCTAGTTTATCGCTACTGATCATTGACCAGCCTAGGTCACTGATCCGTCTATAATGGACACCGGTGAGTAAATTTAGAACACTGATTCGAACGTATTAGTTTCTGATCACTTCATATTGGTTATTGGTCAGTATTGGTCACTAATATAACTGACTGTACAACCATGAACAAAAATTTGCACAATCCTTCTCAGTCTACTTATTAGTACTATCGCGATCGTCACAACCTTTTTGTCTCGCAATAAAGTCAATTCACATAAATGCCATTGCAACATGCTTGCAAAAATTAATCTAACCATTTCATCCTATCCTAATCTTTCCCCCCTTGCATCAGCCAGCCGTCATCCACCGAATAGCTTCGTCAAAACAGAATCAGAACTCCGTCGGTGCAATAATCCCGGTGAACATTGTTCCATCGACGTTCTCACGTAAAGTAGGTACACCGCGCTGCAAGTTTCTCTCCGTGTCGGGATCATGATCGCGAGGGGTGCCAGTGGTGACGAGCGCGCGTGGTGCAACGAGATTCGAATAGTGAAACGAGGTCTATAAACGGCGCGGTAAAAGGCGAAAATCTCGGTCGGAAGTGCGGGGGCTGGTCTTAATTAAAATCTTAAACGCGTCTTGCGATCCCGGGACGGCTGCTGGGTTCCGGGGCCGAAGTTTCCCTGGACTGAATTATTTAATGGAGGATTTCCAAATTGTAATGCCAGCTGCTGCTAGACTGGTTGCTCGCTTGCTTGCTCGCCCGCTCGCCCGCTCGCAGATTTCATACGCGGAAACTTAAATACGTCACACGCTAATGCTCCCGCGCTTGTCGTACACACATTCACGACTCGGCAAAACCCGTTCTCTCCCCCCCCCCCCTCTCCCGTTGCTCCCGTTCAATGAACTGCCGGATACCCGGCGAGCTTCTAACGGAAGTTTGTAATGGCGGCCGCCAAGTTTCCGTGAAATTCTTCCCCTGTTCCTCTCTCACTTTCTCTCTCTCTCTCTCTTTCTCTCTCTCTCTCCCTCTCTCTCTCTCTCTCTCTCTCTCTCTCTCTCTCTCTTCTTCTCCCATTCTCTTTCAACCCCCAGTTTCCCCCACCCCATAGACTAATCTTTCGACAAGAATGTCCCAAGTTAACGGACGGCTAAAGGGGCCACCCTGTTTTTCCCTCGCACGAGATAACCTCGTAAAGTCATCACGGAAATTGTTGCCACGCTATATCGGATCGAAGAAAGTGCTCCACAAAGTTCGCCAGACAACACAGTTGAAGATTGCAGCCGCGTCTGCCAGTTGATAAACCCTACAGCGTTCGGGACATCAACTTATAAACGTAGGCAAACGCTTGTTTAAGGCAGAGGTCGGCAAGAAGTGCTCGTTTCGGCCGATTCTCGAGGGCTACGCCTCCTTTTCCCGGCCGCGCGTCTCGCTTCCCGTGGCGGAGTCAGATCGAGTCAGATCAGACTCGTACCGTATGAACTGTGCGTGGCGCATTAGGGCGACACCAGTGTCAATAGGTTTCCACATTACCGCGGAGGTACTATTGTCAATGCGTTTTTTTTGTCAGCGGTATCCCCAGTAGGCCTATTCCACTACGTAGCATGATAATTTCGGAAAATAAATTTAAAAAATAAATTCAGAAGATAAATTTGAAAAATAATTCTTAATTTCATCCCCAAAAATTTTATTCAGATGTAGGAAAACTTCTTCGTGTACGTTTAGACACGTTTGGTAAAGCAGAAGTATCGAATGAAAGGTTGGACGTCGCTACTCGCATCGTAGACGATAAAGAAGAATCGTTCAACCGGGTGCGCTTTTTCGTTATAATGCTCCGCATTGTGGAGAACGAACATTCACACAAATGTGGGATCAGGACCTCCTAGACCAAATACTGTATGGAGATTAGGAAAAGGAAGAGGGTTCCGTGGGTATGTGTAAGAGTTGATCAGCTACAACCGCGAGGGTCCCGGGTTCGATTCCCGGCGCGGAATTCCTCATTTTTCCTAAGATCCTACACAAATATGTTGGTCCGGACATTGAAAAAATATATATAATAATTCTGATTTACCAAACGTGTCTAAACGTCCACGAAGAAGTTTTTCCACATCTGAATAAAATTTTGGTGATGAAGTTAAGAATTATTTTTCAAATTTATCTTCCGAGTTTATTTCTTAAATTTATTTTCCGAAATTATCATGCTAAATAGTGGAAGAGGCGTACAGGGTATACCACTGACAAATAAAAAACGCATTGACAATAGTACCTCCGCGGTAATGTGGAAACCTATTTACACTGGTGTCGCCCTAATGCGCCACGCACAGTTCATACGGTACGAGTCTGATCTGACTCGATCTGACTCTGCCACGCGAAGCGAGACGCGCGGCCGGGAAAAGGAGGCGTAGCCCTCGAGAATCGGCCGAAACGAGCAGTTCTTGCCGACCTCTGGTTTAAGGGAATGAACGCAGGAAAATGGGACTACGATTGTTTTCGAATCGTTCTTGGACGTTGCGACGGGTAATGGAGCTGGTTGGTGCTTATGACAATTCTGGGTTGGTTTGTCTGCTTCTTGGTTATGTTTTCTACTCTAATTTAGAATATATAGTATTCTGATAGTGCCAAAAGTGGTTGACGCGATTAAACCAATAATTGTTTTTATTCTTCTTTCAATTCTTTGTGATCGAGTTCTTGATTTGGAAAAGTAGCCCCATTCGGAGATGAAAAAGATTTGATTGATACGTCCTCGGGGTCTCAAGATGTTAAGTAATTTGTATATACCGTTGCAATAATCTATATACATCTACGAAGTTTGAAATGTTATAAAAAAAACAAAGAATTGGCACGCTTACTTACGTGACACTCTTACAGAAGAATTACACTTGCGCCAAGATAATTCTTAAGGAAACAATTTATTTGCATAACGCTCTTATACTAAACATGATAATACACTGTCATCTTCAAGTGCCGTATTCCAGAAAACAGCGTTGAAATTCGAAAACCGAAAGCGGAACCGTGTGTAAACTAGTGCATTAGGTGGCCGCGCGACATCGATATTTCCCGCTAAAAGGATCCGCGATGCATATTCGTCGACGTTGAGGGTGCAAACAACCTAACATCTTAGGCAGCATCCTTGGCGTGGCAGAGAGTGGCGCGTGAACGTGATTATTCCGAGACGGAGCTGTATAATGCGGCTTTAATGAATCGTTCGGCGAGTTGCCCGTAAAAGTTCATAAAATTCGGCCGAGTGGTGGAACGCCTGCAAATTGTTTCGGTCACTCGATAAACCACCCCGACTGTATAGCAACCTGATAGGGGTGGAAATATCCCGGTCAGGAAACAAGCTGCACGTTGGACCGGCTTATTTATGCCGTTAAAGACGGGAACCTGGGATCGAGAAGTTAAGACGGAAAAGGAACGTTAATGTATATCGACCGATACGTTTTCGAAAGGTCCGGGTTTATTTCGTACATTCCGAGACGTTTCCTATTTCTTGGAGGAAAAACAGGTGACCCATTTTAGTCAGTTTTCATCTTTGCGGCTGTCGAATGTCGTTAAAAAGCCGCCAATATTTTAGATTCTTTTAGAGCCAAGAAAGGACACATTTCAATTTAGTGATATTTATCGTAGAAGATGTGCATATTTTATATATAAAAAGAATGTTAAATTAAACTTCAGACACCTCTGTAGCTTCCAGAATATTGTTAGGAAGAGGATGATTTTTTAATATTGTTTTCAAGCCACGAAATGTTAAGAAATATTGTAGAGAAGTTTGAACATTTTAGAAGCACATTTAAATCTACTTTGCCGAAGTCTAGCTTAAAAGATTTGCATATTTTGGACACTCTTGTGGTCCTAAGTATATCCTTACCACATGATTCGATCTTTTAAACCTATCTACAGCCAAGAACACTGAAAAATATGCAAATTTCAGAACGAAATTTGACTCACCGTTACAGGAACATATGTATCTTACAACAAATGCATATTTTTTCTATTTGAAAAAAATAAAATGTAACTCTGGACACTATTGTGGCTCTAGAAATTTCCTTGCCGTGTGAATTAATTTTTTAAATCTGCCTAGAGTCAAAAACGCTGATAAATGTGCAAGGAATTGCACATATAAGAACGAAATTGACTCAACCTTAGTGGAACATATCTCAAAATTTCTGCACAAATTTTATACATAAAGAATAGAGCATTAAAGTGCAAACTTTAGAGAATAGAATGGATGAAACCGAATTTTAAAATAATTTTTAATTCGTCCAGAAAAAATCTTGACCCAAACCAAAATGATGAGCCTCGTCGAGTGGCTTCGTTTTCTGGCAAAACAATTTATTAAAATGTAAGAATGAGCGACGGAATCGTGTCGCAAGGAAAAAGAGGAGGTTGGAGGGAAGGAAGAAACAACCGGAAACGCATTCGAAAGGTATGATCGCATCGTTGAACGCGTGGATGTCGCGGCCCGACGTCAAAAGTAACGGAGGCAGCTGCGACAAATCGAATTTCGCGGTGACGGTGACGGCGACATGCAAATCAACGGTATTCGCATCCGTCTCTTTTTCCGGGGCGTTCTCGCGCCGGTTAAAACGTAAACTGAATCGTTCGGGACCATCTCCGAGCGGAATTTAATCGGGCCCGATCGATGCTAGCGCAATCGGCCACGGTCATAATTGCTGCACTAGAATAGATCTAACCCGCTCCGCTACCAATGTAATTCCATACGATTGAAATTGGCTCGGTACGAATGCTAATTATTTAAGCGGAGTTTCAGTGCTATCGGAGTATTTCAATTTTTTCCAACAGTAATTAGTTCACAGCCGATTATATGCTTTTATGACAAAAATGAGTAGCTGTGATTTAATACTAGACTTCGGAATTTATGTGTTCATGATAAAAATGAGTAGATGATATTTAAAACTAGACTGCGGATTTTATGCATTCATGATATAAATAAGTAGGTGCAATTTAAAGTAGTTAACAGATGGAAATAATTTCAAAATATCAATGCATTAATGTTAGTCTATTAAAATCATTAAAAGACGAGCGAAGTTTCCATTTGGCTCCTGCATTTTGCAATGGATGGAAACAATTTTTATTTTTCATATAGTTTCGCGGTCTGTTTAAAACATTGAAAACTTTAGAAGAATTCAGAAATACTGTTATATTATTTCGAACCTATTAAACATATTAGATAGAAAATAAATGTTTATTTCAATCCAGTTTATTGCAATTCAGGTAGAAAATTTTTATTTCGTATAAGAGAACAAGCATTTTAACACGTTCATTTACACCATTTATTTAATTGAGTATCTTTGTCGTTCGAATGTTTCGTTAAACGCAACTTGTACGTACTATATGAAATTGTAAAACAATTTAGCAAAGGGATGTTTCTCAACTTCCTGAATATTATGCTACATCTCGGATCGTGCAGAAAATTAATTTGACTAGTTTCATGTAGACTAGAAGATTGTAAGCGTCTTATTTAAGTGTTTATAATCTTGCAATTTACTTTAAAAAAGTCGAATTAATTTGAAGAACTTGTTGCTTTCATCTCTTAAATTGTTTTAATATTTCGTAAAGGAGACGCAGTTGCAATTGATAAAGCATATATTAACGGCGAAGGTAGACAATTGTAAGGTATGGCCGGGATTGAGGCGCAAACGAAATCGGAAGATGCTGATAAGAATCAATAACTTTATTCACACGTTAAATACGTCTTTTCCCGACATCGGACCCGACGTGACTGCTCTTTTGTCGTTTTTGACATTCGTTGGCAAGGAATTATTTTTCAATAACATGAATATAAGAATAATATATGTCGGGTGACATAACATGAACAGTATACAGGGTGTCCCACATAAATGGGAACACCTAAATATCTGTCGTATTTACAGTCCTATCAGAAAACGTCAGAGGACAAAGTGACACTATTGCAGGGGGCAAATATAATGGTAAAGAAACAAATTTTTTATGTCGTGTTTTTTAATGAAATTTCAAGGTCACCGATGTTTTTTAAATGTAATAGTATATTTTTTACGATAGCATGATAGACAATAAAAAACTGAATTTAGTGGATACAACCTTTTTGACCTTGAAATGACCTTGAGCAAGAATAATCATGTTGGAGCGGATAAAATGTGGAAGTTTAAAACTTACGTGTTTCAGCAAAGATTACGCGTTGTTTACGGCGGGTTGACCTTGTCCGGAGGACAGGTAAGGTATTTTCGCTGGGGTTTATATTCGCGTCGTGTCTAATTCCTAGCGGCGAGAAAACGTGCCGCGATAATCGTGGTCGCGGCCCTCTCGCGGCAGGCCGCGGGGATTCGGTCGCGGTTGAGATACGAGGGGGAGCGTAACAGACAGGCCTGTTGCAAATTTATTCCTTTCAGTACATATTATAATAAAAATGGCTATTTTGGATTATCACGTTATTTTTATAAAATAATGTGAAATAGTCACTTTTAGTGCTCCGTAAACCTAGTGTTAATAATTTTAGTAACCTAATACATCCATGCTGTTAGATTCGTTTAATCTGCCTACTGCCTTGAATCGTGCTTACTCATTGTTATCATAAATGTGTGAATCCGCGGTTTAATCATCAGAATCGGCTCGAATAGGTTGAATATATTCGCCCGGCAGTGGAAAGCAGCGTGAAAGGTATGATCGTTCGTTGCGGTGCGGCGCGGCGACTGAAAATATTGCAATATGCAAGACGACGATGCTGCCAAGCAATAAAGCACGCGATAAGATTTCGCTGGTGGTAGCGTATCATCGGCAGTAGCCGACGAAATTTGTGGCTAAAACTTCCCGGAGGTGTTCGTGCATTCTCAATAAGAGGCCGCAAACTCGGAAATCTCCAAACTCTGCCCGAAGGTATACCCTTATTCTCAAAGAGCCGATACTTCGCCGGTTCTTGCTGACCCCTCAAGATTATTTCACCGCACAACGAACCGAAACTTGTTTATTCAGATTCAAATTAATCCTTAATTGACGCGCCCAGGCTCTATTAGCAATTTAAAAAAGTCTCGTCGAAATCTTTCCCGGTTATATCTTTTGCTATTATGGAAATATTCAAGCGGAACAAATATGTATGTGTGTACGTGTCTGTTTCATGTCGTCAGATAGCGAAAAGCCTCAGGCGCGTAATAAGGACGTTACACTGGAACAACGCTAGTTGTATGGTCCCCATTAACTCTGTTATAACTGTGCATACTTGTATAACAGAAGCTCGACATCGTAACACGGTGTAATCCGCAAGCTTCAGAGCTTTTCGAACATTCTATTAACCTGACTTGTTCGAGGAACCTTTTCACTGACCGAGGTTGAATTCTCCTGTTACCCTCCATGACACTAGCGATATACGGGACATAGTGAAATATCACCCCTAACTTCGCTCTGATTCATAGTAATGCTAATCGAAATAACAATATACTATACAGGCAGTCCCAAAAATATTCGAGTTCCTTGAAGAGGGTGATTCCTGGGGTTATTCTAAGAAGCTTCTTACTTTGCGAAAATATCAAACGCGGCTTCGTTTCTTATTTATTGTCGAAAATCAAGGGCCAACCGGAGCGCAGCTACAACTGACGGATACCGGATCGGCACGGCGTGGCGTGGCGGCTGATTCTACTGAGCGGTAGCGATGTTGTCGCGCTGTGCTCGAATCGTGAGCAAGAGATGGAGTAACAATTGATTTAGATAAAACTCGCATATTCATCCGTAAATGCACTTACTGCATCGAAATCTCTTATACGACAATACCGAATTATTTTTATCTAGTAGCGAACAATAATTGCACGCATGCTGGCTCGATTGTATTGCTCACGATTCGAGAACGGCGCGACAACAACGCTACCGCTCAGTTATAGCTGCATTCTGGTTGGCCAGTGATTTTCGTTAATAACTAAAAACGAAGCCGCGTGTAACATGTTCGCTAAGGAAAGTGAAGAGAATTGTGGCACAAAAACTTTAATAACTCAGAAACTAATCATTTCCGGACCTATGTATGTTAATATAACTTTTCTGTCTTCTCTAAGTATTAGGAATCTATTCCTAAAGTTTTGCCCACCATTTACGAAACATCCTGTATAAATACTGAACACTGAGCATAAATTTAAAAATAAATGTTTTGGTACTTGATGGGTTAATAGATTTGTATGGGAGTCTGGTTATTTCGTTTCATCGAACACACATTACAGGTTTATATAAGAATATGCTGTTAGTGAGGAAAACATGCAAAAAGAACTCGAGTGAAATCTTCCAGCGCCGGAAACCTGTCGAAATAATTTAAAACCCGTCCACAGGATGGTTGAAAGTAAGCGTCGATCAATTTATAGGAAATATATTCGACGGCCTGATGAGGACGGGCAAAACAAATTTAAATCGCGATGAATGACGTACGCATCCCATAGTGAGCACTAGAACAACTTGTTGCGTGCATGAGTAGCACTTGAATGCGAATTATGAATTATCGAACACCCCAAATAAATTTAATGTTCGAAGTTGGATGAACCGTATGTACACACGGTGAGTCACTTTAAAAAACCTGTCACTGAAATACGAATACTAAAATTAATCAATGAAATATTAATAATCAATTTCTAGAGTCAATTTTTGCAGTCAATTCTTAGTTTGGTCATTTCTGTGACACTGCTTATACGACAGCTGTTCTAGGAGTGGTTCGAATGCAAAATACTATCACAAAATACAGAATACTAATCAATGCAAAATACTATCACAAAATACAGAATACTAATGAATGCAAAATACTATCACAAAATGCCGAATACTAATGAATGCATAATACTATCACAAAATATCGAATACTAATGAATGTAAAATTCTTTCACAAAACACAGAATACTAATGAATGCAAAATACTTTCACGAAACACAGAATACTAATGAATGCAAAATACTATCACAAAACACAGAATACTAATGAATGCAAAATACTTTCACGAAACACAGAATACTAATGAATGCAAAATACTATCTCAAAACACAGAATACTAATGAATGCAAAGTACTATCACAAAATGCCGAATACTAATGAATACAAAATACTTTCACAAAATACAGAATACTAATGAATGCAAAATAGTATCACAAAATACCGAATACTAATGAATACAAAATACTATGACAAAATACAGAATACTAATAACAGAATACTACTAAAGATTGAAATAATTGAATACCATTAATATATTATTACTTTCGACCTAGTAAAATTATTGAAGAATGAAAACGTTCTTAAACGGCCTCTATATCTAATAACAAAAACACAAAATTTTTATTTTGCATAAAGATTCGCAGTCTACTAATCGCCAATGTGCCAAGTCCTATGACAATTTTTAATGGAAGCTAGCTTGCGTTTGTTACAATGATCAAGTCAGTTAAATCAATAAATATCATCCAGCCTGTTACTATATTTCAAATTAGACAATTACCAGTGGAAAGAGCATGAAATTCCCTACAAAATCAGAGCATTTCAGTATCAAGAAAATCATTTCAAAGAGGTGAAACTTTTGCGCAAAGAAAAGTAATAAAGACAGAACGAAATCCTATTAAACAATTACTGTTTGAATCTCAGGGAAATGGTAGCAGTTAAGTCAAAGAGAGCAGTGATAATTCGCAGTCTAATCGTTCGACCATCTTCCTAAATCACCGAGCACTTCATATCGAAGATCTCAGCTCGAAAACTTCGCCGTACCAAGGTCGTCGTCTGCAAATTCTTCAGGCTGATCCGATAGCGTCGCGATTAACCGTATGAAACTTAGACAAATAGGGGCAATAAGTTGGTGAAGCTGTGGTGTTCGCCGCGGCTAAACGGAAAATGGCTTTTCTTGGTACAATATTAAACTACATTACACGTATAACGGCGCCCCTGACGTCTCGATGATATTGTTTGCTTAGCGAACGTCGTCTTCATCGTCGTCTTTGACGAAAGACCAGCCCGGAGCTTATTAAGAAATTTTCAGATCCCGTGACTCGATACGGCTGATAGCGAATGCATGAACAGCCACGGAAACTTTGCAACCCTCTCTCAATTCTGCCCTTCTTTACCTTCTTCACCATCTCCTCTTCTTCCACCTCCTTCTAAGCTTCGCAACCCCGGGAAATTTCATCCGTTCGAAGCGATAACGTTTTCATACAGAAACCTCGTTCCGCTTTTACTGCGCGCGGCAACGTTCGCGCGGAGAGTGTTTCTAAGCGTGGCCCGTGTAGCATAATCGAGAATTACGCGTGCATACCGAACGTTTTTATCATCTATAAAATGCACGCCGCACGGGTTCGATCGAAACTTTGTTGAAAGTCCCACGGTCTTCATGCTTTTGGATACACGAGCCTCTGCTGCTATAGGGCCTGCTGCTTCATTGCCGTCTGTGCTTAAGGTTCTTTTATTTGGGACCTGTGGTGCTTCGAAATTCTATTATAACCTATGTTCTTCCTATCGAACAATCTTTAGTTCAAACTTTGGTTTCTACAGCAATTTCTGGTTAGGGTTGAGGCATTCTTGAATTTCGACCACTTTAATCAGTTTTATTAGGGACTGAAGTACCTTAATTTAGCCTTTGGTCTCTATAAGTGAGGAACTTCAATTTAAATATTGATCTGTATAATAATTTTTAGCTAAAGGCTGAGAAACACCAGTTTGCATCTACACATGTGTAGTCATTCTTGTTAGGGGTTGTAGAACCTTAGCTTAATCTTGAATCTCTAATGTCAATTTTGTGAAGAGTTTGGAACCTCTAATCTTGCTTTTGGACTGCATAATAATTTTTGATAAGGGTTGTCAGTGTCACGTTTGAATTTCAGCCAGTTTAATAATTTCGGTAATTATTGCGAAGAGGTCCTTATACTCCGATTTTGATGAAATTTAAATAAGTTGCGTAGCAACACATTTTGAACAACTTTTTCCTTTTCTAATATAGGGGGGTCGCTTTTAGTGGCAACGTAAGACTGATCCGGCGCGACGTCTGTTTACTTTTTTTTGTTAACACGCTGTGGAGATGAGAGAGAAAACAGGGTCTCACACTGGTCATACAAACCATATATAAGATGAGCTTTCAATTTTGAAAGACTACTCTTCGATGTTTGCATGCGTGGTCGGGCGAGCCTAACGGCCGGCCCTCTCCGCCCCTCCGCGACCTAACCGCAACTCATTCTATTCGCATAATCATTGCATTGTAGCTGTCATCCAGAATTTGATCTAGTAATGGAAAAATCATGCGAATAGAATGAGTTGTGGTTAGCTTGCGGAAGGGGCGCAGAGGGCCGGTCATTAGGCCGTCCCGACCACGCATACGATAATTCAGGAGTAGTCTTTCAAAATTGAAAGCTCACCCTATATAGAGATAAACCCTGTTTTTCTCTTATTTCCACAACGTGTTTACAGAAGAAAGTAAACAGACGCCGCACCGGAGCAGCCTTACGATGACACGGAGTGTGCATCAATACGTTAAATTCAATACAGCATTAGCACTAGTTTTTTGCAAATATCTCGAAAACCAAAAGCAACCCCCCTATATTGTAAAAGGAGAAAGTTGTTTAAAATGACGAAATCTATAACATATGTATAATGACCTTTTCGCAATAATTACCATAATTTCTCTTATGCGATGAATAACCTCAATTTAACCTTCGCCCTGTATAAAAATTTGTCATAGTGCTTGGGGAACTTCGTTCTGAATCTCTGTTAAATTTTCATCATTTCTACGAAAGCTTGGACATCTACGAGCAATAAATCGAGCTAAAAATTGACTTTCAAGTTTGATAAAAAAAATTGTATCAGTCACACAACCGACAGTCAAAGGAACCATCAACATTCCTATTCGCAACAGTAGCCACAGCCGGGCGAAGACAAAAATTCGCATAGTCGCGATTCTTATTTCCGCCACGATCTGGAATATCATAGGAATCATAATTCTGCGGTTCCCAGAGCATTTTCCGCGTGAGATCTCGCGACGAGAGGGGGTGGGTGCACCACCCCTTTATTAAGAATGCAGGAACGTTCGTGGAAAGTTTCGGCCGCAAATTTCACGGTGTCTACGCCAGTGTCGGGTCCCGGGGGCGAAATCTTATCGTGATTTTAGCCCGCGCGACACCCATGATCGCCGGACGCGTATATATCTGTCCCCACCCCCATGCTGGTACCCCCTAGCACCCCTCCGATAAATAAGGGTGACCCATTTAACGGGCTACGCCGGCGAAAGGTCAAAGTACATTCCGTATTCCAACACAGTGGCGGCGCAGTTTATAAAACCGGGTCGTGGTAGCGACATACCAATTAGTCGGTTTGCATGGCGGAGTTGACTGCCACTGTTGCTCCCCTAGCAGCTCGTATGTGTCCTCCAGCTCGCGTAAAACAACTGGCAAAAAGACCCACGCGTCGCACCTTCGCTACCTGTCCACCCGACCGCGATAGATCCCATGATTCATAATGCGGAATTACGCGAGACCGTGCGCGATCGTCGTCCACCGAAATGTGCAGAGAAAATGAGAGGCGATGTTACTGTGGTATAGTTTGAATCCCCGTGATACGCGTTTGTTTTTTAAATTTTTGTTCGCGGTCGGTTCATTAACTCAGTTCATTAACCGAGAGGCCATCGACCCTTGACAAAGGCATTGAGGGGACCATAATCCAGACTGCACAGACTAAAGATTGAACGGAAGATCCTTAAGCTTTAGTAAGATTATTAACCAACCTAAAATTGAACTTAGAGTTCTCCAACTCCTAACATAAAATTTTCATAGGGATCAGAGGTTAAAAAGAGGTTCTTCAAGCTATCACAGAAATTATTGAACTGGTCACAATTGAAAATAGCATCCCTCAAGCCTTGACAAAAATTTCTACGCAGACTAGAGATTGAACCGAAGCTTCTCAAGTCTCAATAAAATTGATAACCGAGCTCAAATGGAAATTAGAGTTCTGCATCCTCAAACAAAAATTGTTATCGCGATCGGAGGTTAAACCGACGTTTTTCTCGTGGAAATGATTGAACTGGTCGAAATTGAAACTGGAAAGCCTCAACCCTTATCAAAAACTGTTACGCAGTCCAGAGATTGGACCAAAGATCTATAAACCTTAATAAAATGATTAACCGAGCTGAAATGGAAATTAGAATTCTCCAAGGCCTAACAAAAATTCTAATAAGGATCTGAAGCTAAACGCAGGTCCTTTAAGCTATCACAGAAATAATGAAAATTGGCCGAAATTGAAACTGGAAAAACTCAACACTTAACAAAAACTGTTATGCAGTCCAGAAATTGAACCGAAGGTCTTTAAATGTTAATAAAATGATTAACCGAGGCGAAATGAAAATTAGAATTCTCCAACTCCTAACAAAAATTGTTATAAGGATCTGAGGCTAAACGGAGGTTTTTTTAAGCTATCACAGAAATTAAGAAAATTGGCCGAAATTGAATCTGGAAAGCCTCAACCCTTAACAAAAATTGCTATGCAGTCCAAAAATTAAACTGACGTCCCTCAGTTCTTAAAAAAAATTAATTTGACCCCGTAACAAAAATGATTGAATAAGTGAAAATATAAACTAGGATTCCATAGCCGTTAGAAAATTAGTATGCAGGCCCAAAACTAAATGGATATTCTCTAACCCCTAGCAGAAATTGTGACTTATTACTGCTGTGACAGTCAAGGTGTTAAAAAATTTCTTTTATACACTGCGTTTTATAAAGTATTGCGATGCACAGTTTCAGGGTAAATGGAGCCGAAGTTCAATTTGTATCAAAGTTTACGCGGGTATCAGCGTAACAGCTTCTCTATTTTTAATGGGGCGTATTTGCAGAGTTAATTTCACTGATGATATCCAAGGACATCCACCTTTATCCCACATGCCCGTAAAACCCCTCGAATTGAGTTCGAAATCTTCTGGTAAAAGTGTTTTCCATTCGCGTCGAGCGAATCCTATTCTACAAACTCCAATTTCATTTTCATGTTACGGCGATTCCAATAATTGGATGGATTGCTTACTTTTTATGGCGCGTCCGCATACGCCCCGCGGCACAAAAATCCGTGACGTCTTCGGCGAAACAGCATTTTCCAACTCGTTGCGATAACACTGAACAGAAGCTACTTGCGTAGTTTCATTATTCTCACAATTGTTTTTCATAGAAGCAGTACGCAGTTTCTTTATTATTTCAATTCTTGCTCATTGAAAGAGTACTCAACGTTATTCTCTGAATTGTTTCTTACTGATAGAGCACACAGCTATCTTATTTCCGCAATTGATTCTGAATGAAAGAGTACTCAATTTCGTTACTTTTGCAATAGTTTATCACTGAGAGAGTACGCAGTTTTGATAGTTTCGGAATTGTTTCACATTAACTCCTTAAGTGTTCCACGAAAATCAAGAAAGTGGTCCAAAAAGTCGATATAATTGGTAAATAATAGATTTCTATTTCAAATAAGTATAAAAACAAATAAAAATGGTGTACTGAAAATACAAGTGTCATTTATTACATTTTTGCAGCATTTTTAGGTAATAAAAATTTACTTGGTTAAAGGAGAACTTGTTTTCATTATTTTTGTAATTGTTTTTTTCAGTTGGGACGGTGCAGATTATGTTAATATGAATTCCATTCGGTTGGAAATTTGCGGACACTGGGGTCTTTGAACTCAAGAGAGACTGGAGTTTGCTGATCGAATTCCTAGTGGCCCACGTCATTAGAAACTCGAATTCGAAGGTTGCCCAAAGCAGATCCAAAATTCAAGGCGTCTGGCGAACTTCCCGTAAATTATTTACGGAGGCGGAGCCGAGTCCCGCGACTGCTATTCGCGGACGGGCTTTCTCAGCACGGGACTCCTCTCCAGTAATTATGCACGGGGAAAGTCTGTGTTATCCCCGCAGACTCTGCCACTGGAACTATCCTTCCATACTATGTACGTCCTCTTTGATTAGTCATACTTTAACAATCTTAATTTTTGTACGTACCTCAACCTTTTGAAGATGGATACAAGAATCAATCTGAATTGATCAGTTTTACAAGCAATCACAGGATTTAAAACCAAATATGATGTAGTATATACAGTGGCGTGCAAAAGTATTCGGACACCCTTTAAAAACGAATAACATTTTCAAAATTAGTTCAAACGGCTTGAGTGTTTTTGAGATGTTAGAAGGATTAGTTTACTCCATAGCGTGTAAATAATTATTTATACAAATTGCTAATGGTCGAAATTGTGAAGAAAAAAGTAAGTCATGATTTTCAACTTTATTATCAGTGCCTGTAATGAAAATTTAAAATATATACCTTCTGTAGATCTCCATAGGTTATATACATGCGCAAAGTTTCATCGAAGTCGGTTAATGTTGTTATAAGCTACCAACATTGCAAGATGGGAGCTTATGGGTGAAAGTCGCAGATTTTCGGTCTTTCCAGGGAATTTTGTCCTTATGTAATCACCTTTAAATGTTTGTAACTCATAACGACGTTAACCGATTTCGATGAAACTTTGTACATGTACATAACTTACTTAGACCTATAAAACGCGTCTTTTAAATTTTTGTTACAGGCACAGATTAAAAAGTTAGAAATCGTTACCTTTACTATTTTCGTCGCAATTCCGACCAATAGCAATTTTTAGAAAAAATTATTTACACGCTACCTAGTACACTAATGCGTCTAACATCTCAAATAAACTCAAGCGCGTTTGAACTAATTTTGAAAAAGTTATTCGTTTTTAAAGAGTGTCCTCATACTTTTGCACGCCACTGTATGAAATTAGGGATAGTTTAAATCAACATTTAACTGGTCTAAAATTTTTTTATAGAATATAAATCTAGAAGAGGAATATCCATAATCGATCATGGTTGCAATTGATGCCAATAAGGTTAAAAATCAAATATGATGTAGTTCAAGTGAAATTAGGTTTAAGTCATCATTTTGCTGGTTTTGAATTTGTTTATTCAATACAAAATGACGAACACATCAGTGACATTAAATCCATCATTTTGAAATTGCATGGAACATAGCACACTATAAAAGAACTTTGGTTTTTGGTTCAGCACACTATAAAAGAACTTCGGAAGTAATTACTTTATTTTACAGTTTTCACAGACATTTAAAAAATGCCACACTGAAAGCAAATCATCTTCCATTTCCCAGACGGTTTCTGAAACGCCGCAAGCCCAAGACGGTAAACTGTTGAAATTATGTAATAACAGACGGATTTAGCGATACGGATGATAAACGCAACGACATCGACGCCCATAAATAATTCATGCGCCGGGAAAATGTTTGCTTAAATACAAGCCCGCTACGAGGCAAATATTTTCTCACCGAACGGAATGGTCCAACACGTGCATCCCCTAGCTTCGCACCCACGCCCCTCTCTTTCTCTCGCTCCCTCTCCCTCTCTCTAGCCCTCTCTCTCTCACTCTATCTCTCTCTCTCTTTCTCTCTCCCTCTCAGTCCGCCATGGATTCGCGAATCCCGGCATGCTGTTATTGCAAGAATGTAGTTCAACGAGAGTGAAACCCCCGCGTCGAATGTTCTTGTGCCCCGTGTCTTGAACTTCCGGTCCGGGAATATTCGATAAAATATTTCGGGTCAGCTCCTCCCAACTGCTATGCACGATCGTTCGCAGAAATCGACGAGAAAAAGAATCGCTAATTTTCGCGAGCGGATGTGGTCGTTCAAAGAACGGAAAAAAATAACAGTACGAGCGGCGCGCTTGTGAAGAGCTGCACCTGCAACTGCAGTTGACCGGTTTGAATAAAATTAACAAACTGTGACGTTATAAAACACGCTGCCGGCTGGCAAACGCGCAGCGCCGCTTAATTTTTAGAGCACACGTGTTCCGATCTACACAGCCAGTGAATTTTGCAGATCGCATCGGATACGGTGTAATAAATACAGTCAAAAGACAGCCAAAAAATAGCTGAATATAAAATCACTGTATTGAAAATGCGAGTTGGTAATTAAGCGATGATTGGGCGGCTCTGAATATGTGCTGTGGGCATGCTGATTGGAAATCGGTAAAATGAACGAAAAATGGGTTTAAGATTTTAATAAGCTCAAGCTAACATATTGTTATTTTTAAATTCTCTTAATATCTTCACTGTAATAAATTGCACTTAAGCATTTTCTTAATAAATGTATAATATGCACAGTCTAATAATAAACCTGTAGATCGTAATAGTATTTTTTGATCAAATCGCTTCATAACATTCGCATTCTAATATTGAATATTTCGTGTGCAATCAAACGAATAAAATTAATTTTATAAAACTGTGACTGCACAAGAGATTTATTGTGTAATACAAAGAAATTACTGTGGAAATAAAGAATACAATACAGGAAACTACAGAATACGTTAGAAGTAAGAATAACTGTGGAAGTGAAAATTAATGTATAAATTAAAATGCCCAACGTACAAATAAATTGAATTAACAAAACATAAATTTATAAATTCTTGATACATTCCACCGTCAATTTAATTTAACATAAAACGTATTCTCCATTTAAAGAAGATTATTCGTCCATTTATTTGCAATTTTGTCGTTCGGAATTTTTATTGAATTTAATCCATATATTCTTCATTAAGGAGTATGCTAAAAATAATTCGCTAAAAATAATAATGCTATAAAGTGAGACTATGACGAAGAAAAAATTCCTAGAAACTCTTGATTAATTTAATTTCAGAATTACCATGGTTCCTTTCGAGATTTCCCAAGTCACGCGACTTTTTAGGAGGAAGTGTACCCGGCAACCCTCGCGAAAACTTGCGCACATTCCTCGGATTGGCAAGCTTGATACCGTGCCCTCCCAAGGTGGCCACACAGCGTGCTTATCCGGCTTCTTTCCCAAGACAATTTTCACTCTTCCGGCAATGTGATTTAGTGGAGCATCGGGCTACGGGAAACAGTAATTTCCATGCATATTTCGCCCCGGAAGCAAACCGGTAAATGTATTTACTGCGATCCAACGACGACGGTAAGTCAAAGCCGTGAACGTGAGGGAAATATGGCGGCCGTCGTCGTCGTCGTTCCTCCGTTGCACCCTTAGACTATGTAGAGGGTGTTTCACACGACTGTTTCAGGCTATGATTTAGTTACAAGTTCAGTTACAGAAAAATATCGAAGGGAAAGGGTGAATGGTTTGAAGAGCACTATATCCGTATGACCATCTTTTTTTTTTAAGTGCAATAGTGCATGTGCAATCAACAACTGTATTATTTTTTTAAATAGAAATGCATACTTTTATAACATAGATAGATTCTTCGCGTAATTCTACGTAAAAAGGTATTGGGGTAGAATGGCAAATCATTTATTAGTTATCGAGATATTTCTAAAAAAACATCTGTCGCTAAAACAAATACGTGTCCAATATTCTTGCAATAACTACACCTCCAAAAGTTTCACTTGTATGATCTGCCGATGTCACTTCGAGATCTTCTCTTCTAAGGTTGCACCAGTGTGTGCAGTCCTCGTTGTGTGACGCAACGACGCCGTGCACTTTACACGTGGGACACGTACCGCGCATTGTCGGCAACAGTCCTGTCAGAATGTTGAAAACGAATCCCGTTGAAATATGAATTTATACGCGGCGATGCGACGGCCTGCGAAATTGATCGCGAGTCCATCGCGCGCGCGTGCGCAGGAATTATTTTCCTATAAACTACAAGATTAATAAAAATTTTCATTCGGAGTAACGGAGAAAGGTTATAGGGACCGCTCGCGAACGGAGCCAAGCAAAATTATTCGCCATCGTTCGTTATTTATTCCTGTTTTCCACCGCCTGCCCCTCGGTTTATTGTAACAATAAAACATCGGAAAATCGTGCATGAAATTCATCATTTTTACGAATACGTTCCGCGTGTGCGTTTCTACCAATGATGGCCAGATGACACAGTACCACAAAATTTTATTACCAACGTTTTTTTAAACCTTGTCGGAAGAACAACGAGATGCGCGATAAATTCGGTGGCCGGTGGGAATTGTTACGTTTTTAACCATTTGTACACGAAACTATCTTAACGCGAAAACCAAGACCACGGTCTTCTTCAGTTGTTGGAGCAGAGATGCCAGTACTTCGCTATAACTCTGTAACTATGCACAATAAATAAAAAGTGGTTCAATCCCTCTTCATCTCCCCAGCAGTGACCCCAACAAAATTGAATACATACTAAAATAAAACCATTTAGTTTAAAGCAAAATAAATTCGAAAAATGCTTGTAACACTTTAGTTGTGTAGCGGCCGTTAACCTGTCAGCAAAAACAGCTGACAATAAAGGCGAAGAAATTAACGGAAACAACCCGTGTAAGCAAACTCGCGGCGACGCGAGGATACACCGACGCGCGAGCATGTAAACACGCTAGGAGACGCATCTCCAACGGTCATTAACCTGCCAGAAAAACAGCTGGCAGTTTAAAGTTATACATTAGGGTAAGACAAAGGAGTTTTAAGAACTTCGTCTAGAACGTTCGACGCACCACTTGTATACAGGGTGAGTCACCTAACGTTAGCACCTCAAATATCTTTGTTGTTTCTAAAGATATGTAAAATATGGTAAGGACAAAGTTGAATGGTACAATGGGGCTGACACGATGCCAAAAAAAATTTTGTTTTTATGTCATTTTTTTAGAGATATCAAGGTCACCTTGACTTTTTTAAATGGAACCACCCTTTATTAAACACCTACAATGATAGTCCCTTTCATTGGGAGTTCAGTGACTATAATTAGTCCAAGGTCATTCAAGGTCAAGGACAGAGAAAACGTATAAGATTTAACATCGATACATGCTTGTAAACGGGCTTTGAAGGAATGTTGCTCTCTGTCCGCGACCTTGAATGACCTTGAGTAATTATAGTCAATGAATTCGTAATGAAAGGGGCTCTCATTGTAGGGTGAGGCAGTAACTATTGCCACCTCAAATATTTTTGTTGTCTTTAAAGATACGTCAAATGTCTGAAGGACAAAGTTGAATGGTTCAGTGGGACTCACACGATGTCAAAAAAATATTTGTTTTTATGTCATTTTTTTAGATTTTCGAGGTCACCTTGACTTTTTTAAATGGAACCACCCTTTTTTAAACACCTACAATGATGGTCCCTTTCATTACAAATTCAGTGACTATAATTACTCAAGGTCATTCAAGGTCACGGACAGAGTGCAACATTCCTTCAAAGCCCGTTTACAGGCATGTCTCGATGTTAAATCTTATACGTTATCTCTGTCCGCAACCTTGAATGACCTTGTGTAATTATAGTCACTGAATTCGTAATGAAAGGGACCATCATTGTAGGTGTTTAAAAAAGGGTGGTTCCGTTTAAACAAGTCAAGGTGATCTTGATATCTCTAAAAAAAATGACATAAAAACAAAATTTTTTTTGCATCGTGTCAGCCCCATTGTACCATTCAACTTTGTCCGTACCATATTTTACGAATCTTTAGAAACAACAAAGATATTTGAGGTACAAACGTTAGGTGACTCACCCTGTATAAACGCGAGCGGACTCATGCGACTCTCTCTTTTGTATAACGTCTTCAAGTGCGACGCTACTGTACCCCTTTAGTGAATAAAGTACAATTCGCTGTGATTCCCGAACACGTACATTCTCTTCAGTTGGTATCAGTGTCGTCAGTTTTCCTCTCCTCCTTTTCCTCTCCACCACCATGAGCAGGCTGCAACGTCCCCAACAATAGACTGGTCACGTGACGCGCCGCGCGCGACTTATATTACTCTGGTCATCAGATAGGGGGTAAATTGTATTCCCCTCGATTTCGTCGATCTGGCGACACTGGTCGGTATACCCTATACATAAACTTTATCATTTTATGCATATAAAGCTAATGCAATTTACTCATATCATACTTAAATGTTGAGTAATCTATTCAGTATAACAGTGATATAGCAATTTTTAGTGGCGCCTCAGAGCTGCCACTCGAGTGCTAAGGGTGAAAAATTATTTAATTAGGATACTTTTCACAGGAATAAGCTTTTTGATATAAATCCGGCTTGTATTTTACAAATTCATAAAACTGTGTACAAATGAAGTTGTATTTCGTATAGGTGCGTCCATTCAATCTTTCGATTTTTAATTGGGTTTTTTCACTGGTCCACATATTGTTCACTAATGAAAATACTCGTTTATTGGAGGCATTCAATTCAGGTAGACATAACGATTTTTAAAATGTTTTTAAAAAATACGTATTTCCATGCGAAGTTCTTCAAAAATTCAACCCATCTATGTTAGCGGAATTCATCATTTTGACGGTATTCTTCGATGTTGTCACTGGTGACAGAACTTTTACCATTCGAAGCTTCATGAAATATTTCGCCGTCATTTATGTTACAGCTCCAGTGACTGACAATGAACAAAATGATTTCTAAGATTTTCGGCCACAGATTCGCAATATTTAAGCCGTGTGCTGTGTGCCGATTTTCAATTTGATTTCAATTCACAAAATGGCCGTTTTAGGACAAAAATAAATCTAAAAGACAGAGTAGTGAAATAAACAATTGAATATTTTAGTAGTGAAATAAAGAATATTAATAGGGTTTTCAATAATTGTTGCAGCATCAAAAGGAAGCGTAAACATCTATTTTTACATGATAAGCCCAAACGAAATAATAAGATAGCATTCATAGGGGTGATTTGTTGATTAAAATTCCAATTGTTCTTGAAAGATCAATTAAGAAATCGTTACTCATGGATAGACAGCGAATTTTATGCACTTATGACAAAACTGAGTAACTCCAATTTAAAACAATAAAAGCATTTGAACAAACTAATTCTGTTATATAACTTCGAACCTGTTAGACGCATTAAGAAAGAAAATAAATTTCTATTTCACTGAAGCTTGTAGCAATTCAAGTACAAAATTTTTATTTGTGATTTTATTTTAAATTATATGTAATAAATAAAATAAATTTAGATAAATCATATTTTAAATTTTTATTTTTATATTTTTGGATTTCAGAAATTGCAGAATAATTACCGGTAGATAATGTGTTAAATAAAGGACATATGGTGGCCGATAGAGACGAGTGAAAACGAGGCGGAACGACAAATATTTCATTATGATGAAAAATGATTAACGGGCCTCGGTGGCCCCGATAATCGAACTACTTTTCGTCCCGGGAACCGCTCGAGCACCGTTTTTCCCCGCACAAAGCACAAAGTGTGTCATTTCGTTGCACCGCGGAAAATAATTCGATATTTCCCGTGTGGTATTAGGTTTACGTGATTTTTTGCGACAGAAACGGCTGGCCCACTTTTCCGATCGGAACCGCAGACGCAGCGAGGTGATAAAAAGAAGAGAGGCTTGTGTAATTTCGACGAGTGTCCCGTTCCACCGTCACATCGGACAATATTCCGTAAAATTACGCTCGGCCAACCGTCTGTACGTAACGCAATAAAATCAATGCCTGCCGTCCATTAAACTGTTTCGTAACGACGATAAATATGTAGAAGGAACCCCGGCGCAAATTACCAGCTTGTTTCACTTTGTCCTGCGAAATAAAGCGCTGATTTAAAGGCGCGCGAAGTTTCACCGCCGCTGGCTGCCCTAATTTTTCCCTGGACGCGTGCTTGTCCCGTACAACGTTATAAACGAGAGCAATAAATCCACCGAACTTTCGACGGTTCCGGTGCATACGCGTTGACATTCTCAGAATCAATATTAGCAGACTGCATGAAGGGGTTGCACACCTTTGGTTAAAGAAAACATCGATTGGCCAAAAATGTAACACTTTTTTAGGACGATCCTTTTGATATACTCCCTCAATGTTTTATTTGAAGGACATAAAGTTTTGTTTTTTTAAATGGACTACTATATTTTTAAACCAATATATGGAAGAATGTCGAATTCTGAGTTGAGCAGTATTGCCCTTCATTATCCCTAAACCTAATAGCTAACGAGTAATCTCACTTTATGTCCTGAAAATTTTCTTCGCTTAATATCAAGTTAGAAATTCAACCTTGAAGGCTAGGGTTTAAGATTATTAGGTTTAGAGCTAATGAAGGTCAATACTTCCTTATTCAGAATTCTACATTCTTCCATATCAGGGATGGGCATTTTTGTCTCAATTGAGACAAAACCGTCCCCACCATAGCGCCCACTGTCCCCCACCAGCATACGCCGCTACCATAGAGAAAGGAAGTGCTTCGCCCGTTGCGAACAGTGCGCAGGCCTTGCGCATGAAAGAGAGGTTGGTGGGAGAAGCAGACGTTTGAAGGACCCCTACCGTGCCCATTCCTGTTCCATATTTTAGTATAAAAAATATAGTATTCCATTAAGAAAAACAAAGGCGACCTTCAAATCTCCGCAAGGCCTCCACCTATAAAAAGATAAATAGGTACACTATATAATATACCCCTTCAGATCATGCAACTTCTGTATACAAAACTTTTTCGTGCAACGCATACTTTGGGAGTTATAGAGGTGTGCAAGTTGCGTGGACCACCCTATACATATATACAAGGTGTTCGTGATTATTTGTACCAGCGTTTTCTTCGTAAACGGTAAACATTAGAAAGAAACGAAACACGAGGAAGTTGTAGTATATTTTACTAGCAATATGATATATATATATATATATATATATGGCGTGTCTCAATTTTTTGTATTTGTAATACTTTTCTAGAAACAAACGTGACTTTTACTTTCTTAAATGGAATGCTACATATTTGTTTACATCGTATGAAAGCGGGCATTAAGACAAGTTCAACAATGTATCATACTATGGCCTTCAGGGGCATACAAGGGCAGAAATGAAAGAAAGAAATTTAACAACAATCGGTTGATGCGGAAAGAAACGACAGACGTGGAATGTCAAGAGGTTGAGAAAGTATACAAAAAATTTCTTTATGAAACATTTATTATTAACCCCTTGTCCTACCCGCTAACTCCCGATTGCTCGGGCCATAATAAACAAGAAGTTCGGTCACGCGTCAAGCCATTTAGCTGTTTAGCCGTATGCTCGAACTTGCGCAAAATGTATGCGTCTTATGACATGTATATTTCGGCGCAACGAAAGGAATTGTGAAATAATAAACACGTTTGGGCACAACTAATACTTTTAAGATGTCTGGGAAGTAATTATGATCAATTCATTGGTGCACAAAAATGATTTATAATTTGAAAGTGGACAATGTATGAGTAACCATTAAATAAATTAATAATGTTTTGAGAAAACTCGTAGAAAATTAGTAATCTTCGTGTTAGTGTTGTTTACGTTTGTCACGTATGAAGTACCACGATCCAGGCTCGCGTTGTTCACGTTTGGTTCGAACGAAGTACAACGAGCCAGGCTCGTGTTGTTTACGTTTGGTCCGAACGAAGTGACACGAGAGAGGCTCGTGTTGTTTACGTTTGGTCCGAATGAAGTACCACGTGTCAGGCTTGTCCTTATTGCTTTTGGCCCAAATTTCTTACCACGAGTCTCACTCGTTGTTGTAGGACAAGGGGTTAATTCATAAATTGCTCCAAACGTTTACCATCATGTTCGGTACTGGAAGGCTATCGTTCAAAAAGTTGACCACAACGTTCTCAATCTCTTTGACATTCCAAATCAAATTCAGAAATACTTACAATCCAGTTTACTTCTTCGATCCCTCAGATGTCGATTATCTCGTAAACAATGCATAATATCAATTTTCTATCAAATATAATTTTGACTGCAAATGTCTTCTACTTCATAAATGTGTAAAAAGAATGGGGATACGAATCTAAAGAAACGACGGTAACCTCCATAACTCGCAAAGGTCACGAGTAAAAGAAAATATTTTTCATGCACTTTACAGCAGGAAACCGTGCTAAGTCTTATTAAACTTTCTTGTAATTTCAATCAGTTACGAAATATTTGCCACTTATAGACGGACACCCTGTATAGCGTGTATCAATATGGATGCCATGATGCAGTAAAATGGAAGAGTTATTCGTTATTTGAAGAAAAGAATGGAAAGTATCTGTGATAGCAAACTTGAATAACGAATTAAGTCATAATTCCCAGTTAAAAGGTTAAGAGTGTCCGAATATTTATGCCAGTCGTTTTCTGCTAACATCTTCGCTCGTATTTTATTCCTCCAATTTTTCAGCAACAATGATTCTCCCCACGGTCCTTCCCTGTCCGATTGCATTCTACGGAAGAAAGGTCTTTCGATCCTCCTTCGAACAATTTTCTTGTCATTCGTGGTGGAGCGTATGGTGGATCTGAATCACCGGTGGCCGTCGTAATTTCGTTTTCGCCTGGTATAACAAATGAAATCCCCCCCCGGCGAACGTCGGAATAAAAACTCGCGAACCACCGGCGTTCCCCGAACATAATTCCCATGCTTTTGTTGTTCGTGGAACTCGGAAGCGTTCGTACGTTCCGTAACAGCTTCCGGTTGGTCGGGGAATGGCCAGGAAATCGCGCAAGGAAGCGCGGAGCGTTATTTGGGGCGAGGGTCATGGCGGGTACGGGGCGAGTACGGGTTTTTGGGGGAGTTTCGGAAAATTGCTGGTCACCGGGAGCCGTCGACAGGAAAATACTGGCGAGGATATACTCCCGCGTCCTTCCTCCGTTATAACTCGACGGCCATTTTTGTAACAAATGACCCGTCGCGGCGGGTACTGCGCCGGACGGCCGTCGACAAATACCTGGACCGTAGCGAACTTTTCGCCACCGCGTTATACCCGCTCGCCGACAGGAAAAAACAAAGATACCGAGAAAGACCGAATTCCACGACGAAAAAACCGACCAAGGTAAACGGCACTTCTCATAAATATTTAACTAGCGCAAGGCTGCGCTTTCATGATTCCACTCCACGCGGGCCTTGAACGCGTCCTCCGGAGCGGGCAAGAAGAAAATTAGGGGTTTCGCCGGACTTTATTATTCAGGAATAAATAGTGCAACGTGTTAGAGAGGCAGGACTACCTGGAAATGCATTTGGAATCTGCCAACTGGACCTCAGGGTGCAGGCTTAATGTTCATTGTGGTCCAACATGGGAAAGTCAAGGGTAGTTATGCTTCTTTCATTGCAGGCATTTTATTCTTTTGTCTAAACCCTTTTTTCTTCCTTTAACACGTTAATAGCGGAGCTAATTTTGTCTTGCTTTCCACTTCAACTTATTATTTAAATTTAAATGGAAAAATGCACCTGCACGTAAGCAAAAGACTTGCTAACCTCGTTTCAATTTAATTTGTTTCGATCAAATCTATTAAGACAGCGAACATATTTTCTAATACTTTACGAAATATACATTCTATATTATATATAATTATACATTCTATATTATATTATAGATAATTATACATTCTATATTATACTATATATAATTATACATTCTATATTATATTATGTATAATTATACATTATATATTATTTTGTAAATATGACACCGTCGGTCCTCAGGGACTAACATATCCTTTAACGTGTTAATAGCTTTGATAAGTTGATATATTTTATGATTAAAGGAATTTTAACAAACAAATATGAATTCATTTATATAATTAATACGTGCCAATTCCTTTAATTTGAAAACTGTTTTAACTTTCACATGCTTATCTTTGTCAAAGATGCACAAAAACCGAAATTTAAGGTTAGGAATGAAGAAGTAAATACGCACAGAGCCACAATCAGGTGGAAATGATTCTGCGCTCATTGTAGAAGAATGGAAACACAACTACACTATTTTATTGTACTTGTCATACATTTGGCGAGTCTGTAAGAACTGCTATTTAAAATTTGAATCTTAATATTAAATTTTTTCCGAAACATCAAGGTGAACTTGAGTTTTTTCGAAATTTCTTCAAGTTCAACTCAAGGTCATCGTATCATAAGTCGCTGAATCTGTTCTTCCATCGGCAACAACGTGATATTAAAAAAATAGTGCATTCACTTTAAAGAAAACTCAAAATCACTTTGATATCTCGGAAGAGACGAGATATAAAAAAATAAAATTATAAAAATGATGAAAAAATAACTTAATATTTACATAATTCATTAAAAAGTTTTTTAACGCAACCAATAGATACCGAGTTATTTTAGACAGTAGTTCTTACTGACTCACCCTGTATTGAAAAGTTCAATGAAATGGTGTAATTACATTTCCACACTTTTGCAATGACTGCAAAGTCATTATGATCTGATTGCGGCACTTTGAGTATTTATGTCTTCATTCCAAACCATTAAACTGTGGATTTCGTGCATCTACGACAAAGATATATGTGTGAAAGTTAAAACAGCATTCAGATTAAAGGAATGATTAAAGAAATCTCTATGAAACAACACTGTGTGCCAACAACTCGCCATAACAATGAAATAATACAAGAAATGCTGTGTCCAATAAAACCATGTTTGGTTTCCTTCAGAATAACAACATTGTATTGCTTTAAAGACGACGTTCATGCTTTCGAACCTTTATTATACCTAACGCCGTATAAGTACAACCAAATTACAGTGATTTGAATCACAGTTCGCGCACAAACTGCCTTGCGAACGACCGAGCACTCGATTAGAGCAGATTATCTAAATAATGGCTAGGAGAGTCTAAATGGCGGGATTATCTGCTCGATAAGATTATGAGAACTTTCCGAGTGTAGGGTAGTGGCAATCGAGACGAAATAATAGCAGAACATCTTAACAGGGAATCTGTGCGCGGTGTCACCATTATCGAGGCATGCCTCGCCATCTTATTTTTCTTTGCCTAGGGGTGGCTGGAGGGTCGCAGGCCTAACTTATGGAGTTAATATATTCCTCCTGCCACTTTGCTCACGACCGACTAAATTACGTAGTACTCTAACGGCAATTACCAAGTCAGCAACCCATTAAGGGAAGTGTGCTTCGATGAGGGCTGCTCGCCATCGCTGAAATCTTTCTTTCGCGAATACAGAATTAAGCGGACGGACGCGGTGATATCCCGTTTACTTACCGCACCACACCCGTTGGCTCTCAATTAGGTCAATTTTCCCATTGATGGTGTGGCAACTACAGGCAGAAAAAAATTGAGGAAAGGGACGGGGTATACGTTTAACAACCAATCAAACAAGCTTTGGAAGTCGTTCTGCAACAATAAATTTGTCTCACCTTTGAATACAGAAAAGAGTATTTCATTTGACTTACTTATAAAATATTTTGTATCTGAAGGTCTTTTAAAAATAGTATGCAAAATAGTATCTTATTTAGTGGATGATGCAAATAGTGTGGCTTAATTAGAATAAAATATTTCGTGTCTGAGGAAATCTTTTAAAAATAGTATTGAAAATAGTATCTGATTTAGAGGATAATGAAAATATTTTGGCTTACTTAAAATAAAATATTTAGTTTCTGAGAAAGTCTTTTAAAAATAGTATTAAGAATATTATCTTATTTACAGGATAATGAAAACACTCTGACAAGCCAATTTAAAATAAAATAGACCATTTATTGTTTACTATTTGAAAAAATATGTTGTCAATCTCTGGACGCAATAGATTGTTTTGCATCACCCCGTAGATTTAGAACACCTGCGTCGAAGTAAGAACAAACAGAACAAATGGGGGAAGAAAGTGGAAAGTTTCGATTTCCCATACCCTCGATAAAGAGAGTTCGCGAGCAAGGTGTCCCATTATTTCCGCGAGCGACTTATTATTAGCATCGGCGTGTCATGAAGTATGGTCACGAGCTGTTGCGCCGCTTATTAGCAGCCTGATAACAAATGCAGCCCCCTCGCCAGTCATTTTTCCCCTCTTTACCACGGTCCTTTCGTTGAAATCCGTTTTTTCCTTCCTTTGATCTACGTTACAGCGCGCACATAAGCGTTTGCGTCACGTAACTCGCGTGAAATACAAACGCGTCGGTTTTGCACCTTCGCGGGGAACAAAAAAAGGAGAAGAAACAATCCGAAAGAGAGACCTCCTTTATTATTACTGGAGGGAGGGGGGCGGATTAATCTACGCAAAACATTCTCGTCTATATTTTGCATGCATTAACATTTCCATCGAGGCGCGTGCACGCGGGAGATTTGAAATTTAAATCACCCGCGAAATCGTAAACGCGTGTCGCAGGGAAACGCCCTTACCGTGTCGCGATCTTAATTGAAAATTGCATTTTCCGAAACGCGGCTCGGCTCGTTTCGGACCATCGACTGACCAGGTTCAAAGCAAGCATTGTTTAGAGTTGATTTTTTTTCACCACCTTCGTTTTCCTTTTTTATAATCATGGTGGAGTCTTCGTACGCTGCGAAGACTTTGTATGAACGGACTTATTCCGCATTTTGGGACCATAATTCGGTAAACAAATGTTAAGATATTTTACGTTTTTGCAAGGAAGAAGCTTCAACCTTCAAGCCTATTGTAGATTCAGTCATGAAAAAAACTTTTTAATGCTTTCACAAATGTTTTCATTGAAACTCTTTCGAGGACAAATCTTTTGAGTTACTGTCTCTTCAGTTGCATTCTATAATTCAGTAAAAAAAAACCCGTACATTACAATTTTTACTGTCATTGTAAAGAGGAAGCTTTAAATCTTCAATGACATGGTTGATTCAGTCATGAAAAAAAATGACTTGCGATATCGGGTACGTCCCTATAAATGATACTGGGGGAAAATAGTGAAATATTGTGGGTTGTCTCATTGCAGTGCCAAGAAGAAAGGAATTTATGACACTGTGGCTACATGAACTTTTTTCGGGGTGGAGTGTTTCGATGCTTGCATATGCGTCTCTGTGTTCGTAGAGGGTAGAGGTAAAGAGAGGGGGTAGAGCGTTTGTCTACGATTTCTAAAAGATTTATAGATGATACTGATTTATGATTATTCGAGGGTGCACACACGCATTTAGTTTTATTCGCGTTACTTTAACGAAGCATTTCCGCGGCATCAATCTCCCGGCGTTTTCAACGAGGCGTCGTAACCTGTATTTTTTAGCTTGCATACCATGCAACGCGAAACGATATATTGCTGTTCGACACTCAAAAGGGTTATTTCACCCACGCGGTTTCGACCCTCGTAACCATTTCCAGAAATTTATTTTACGACCGCCTCGTCGCGCGGTCCCACTGGAAACCATCTAACGCGATGCAACCGAAAAAACTTTCGTAATGGAAACAAGTGAGTCCGCGATTGGTCCGAGGGAAATTAGTCTGGGAACAGTAGAGAAGTTCGCCCAAAACCAGACACATAAGTTTCGCTAACAAGATACAGTGCGGCCCGCATAATGTGGACAATCGATTGGATAGTATAACATTTCTACACGCAAATACGAGCCGAAAAGAAAGAATAAAATTGTTTCGTTTGACGCTTCGTTTTCGAGTAAAGCGAGTTTGAAGATTCAGCGCATACGCGTACCATTAGATAGAAATCGACTGACGCTTCTGATCATGACCAACCAATTCTACTGTCTGCATTCTGCATCTACTGAAGCACGCGAACCCGATGGATCTTTAAACTCGATTCTGTATATAATTTTTCAAAGGTTGAAAAAAGATTTTGTATAAAATGATTCGTGTGTCCTAGATCCTCTCTTTGTGTTAACCCCTTGTCGTGCCCGCTAACTCCCGATTGCTCGGACCATAATAAAGAAGAAGGTCTTATGCGTATTGTGACATGTATATTTCGGCGCAACAAAAGGAATTGTGAAATAATAAACACGTTTTGGCACAACTAATACTTTTAAGAAGTTTGGGAAGTAATTATGATCAATTCATCGGTGAACAAAAATGATTTATAATTTGAAAGAGGATAATGTATCAATAACAATTTATAAATTAATACTTAATTTAAATTAATAATGTTTTGAGAAAACTCGTAGAAAATTAGTAATCTCCGTGTTAGTGTTGTTTATGTTCGTTACGAATGAAGTACCACGAGCCAGGCTCATGTTGTTTACATTTGGTCCGAACGAAGTAACACGAGCCCGGCTCACACGTTGTTAGAGGCCAAGGGGTTAATACTCTGCGATCGAATGACGACTCTGAGACGGCACTAGAAATGATCATACTACAGTTTAGGACAATTCTTACGTCATTGAATGAACTTGGTTTGACAAATTGCTAAGAATTGAAGAGTTGCATGAGTAATTGTTCAATCTCATATTGAGCAGTCATGAAGAAGGACACATAGTATGTAAATAAAATCCTTCGAGTGCGAGGGTTAAAGTGCACTAAGAATCTTATGTATACGATTAGATACGGCGGCTCACAAAAGTATTCGCTCGCCCTTTAAATCAGAATAACTTTCTTCAAATTTGACCAAACCACTTGACTTTTTTTAATCATTTAGAAGCATTGATTTAGTAAATCACGTGCAAGAAAGATTTTGAAAAAATTGCAGTTAGTAGGAATTACATGAAGAGATCAAAATGGCACTTTTTAAAACTTCTTCATTTTAGAACACAATGAAAATTTCAAATATGCCTTTTGTAGATCTATGTTAGTTATACATATGCTGAAAATTTCATCGAAATCGGTTGACGCATAAAAAAATGAAGCGCATCGAAAGATGTACGAAACTATGGATTTTAAGCAGAAACTGACCAAAAGTCGTGAAAAACTGCGATTATTACCACTTTGAACCGCTTCTAGCTCATGTTCGTTAATTGATTTCGATGAAATTTTCTGGCTGAAATAATAATGTTTTAAAAAGTGCCATTTTTATTTTTTCGTGTAACTCCTACTAATTTCAATTTCTTTAAAATCTTGTTTGTTAAAATGTTTCTACTTGCTCAAAACAAAGTGAAGTGATTTGGTCAAAGTTTAAGAAAGTTATTCTGATTTAAAGGCCGAGCGAATACTTTTGTGAGCCACTGAGAAAAAAGATAAGAACTCAGTGTACCTATATTTTAATATAAGAATTCATTGTTTTGGTGCAAGAGATTTTACCACGTTGATCACACTCTATCAAACCGGCAGCTCCCTCTAACTCCAGCTGACGTGACCATTTATCAAAGCAGCACTTATGCTTATACAACAAAAACGAGACCCGCTTCGTTCAAAACGTTCTCACAGCTCCCGATTTCACACAGCTAATCCGCATGTGGCAGTACCGTTTGTTTTGCAATAACAAGTAATCATAATTGCCGTCGTAACGGACTGATAATAGTTTAAAGGCAGCCGACAAGATAGGCACTATTAATCGTCGACGCTGTTAGTGTCGCTCGAGAAACGCGGCATAGTTATGCTCGACATCGTCCCGACGACTGCTTATTTGGAAAGGAAACAAGCCCGCGGCGAGGTAACATTTCCACCAGCTATGCAAAGTCATTTCGACGGAAGCTGCACGCGTATTTCGTGTTTTGTCGCGGCGTGTGTAAGCACTGTTAGCTACGGTCACGTGTCCCCGACTTGTTTATACGAGCTAATCCAGAACCAGATCGGCAAACACAACGCGAATAACTCTGTCATGTACTATCTTCGGCGGAGGAACCACGACTTTGATAAAGGGGAATTTGTAAAACTGACCTAGCGAAATTCGCGTGGACTCTGGGGGTTAAGGATGAGTCCTTTTGGACCTTAATTATGAGAAGTTTCATGCGTATTCGTGAGTTATTGTGAATAATTTAGAAATGAAGCCGGAGATACAACATGAAAGTATTCACATCCATTACGTCACAAGAGCACATAAGAGACACAATTTAAAAAGTGATTCGATTTGCAGGAATTACTTTGAATTCATTTTAAAATGTGTTCGCGTAGGAATACTTTAAATTTTGATGGCTCAAATTGAAGATGGAAGATTGCAGTTCATGAAAAATGTATTTATAATTATGAGAAAATTCAGAATCGTGTTGAACAGTTCCTAAACCTCGACTAATTGCTAGGAGAAACATCATTGGATCATAAGGGGTCGATTCGAATCAATTTTACAATATGTTCCCGTAGAAATTTTTTTACTTTTGAGAGCTCATTTTAAATCAGAAACACGACGGTTTATCCTGGATTCATTTACAATTAAGGCAAAATTCAGAATAGTATTGCACAATTCATAAACCTCGACTAATCGCTAGGGCAAAAATCATTGAATCTTAAGAAGTCCATTCAAGTCAATTTTAAAATATGTTCCCGCACAAATTTTGCAACGTTTGAAAGCTCAAATGAAAACTATATAATATTGTCTATATTCTTAATAAAGAAGCCTGCGGGTCCCAGAATTTCCGATTAGGACCACTAATACGAATTTCATGTCGCGTGCTGTTAGTGGTATAGAAACCACATTTTCTAACGCATTCAACCGGAACATTCTAAACGGCTTGGAGAGTTGTCGGACAGGTCAGCGTCCACTGGAAGCGGATAAAGAATGGCCGGAGGGTCGCTGATCATTCTTCGTTTGAAATAGAGCAACGAGACCTTAGTCGTCCTGTTGGATCGTAGCGTGGGACTCTCGAGAGCGGCTGCGGTCCGACCTTTTTCTTCATCAAGATGCGAATGGAAGATGGAGCGCCGGGACGCCGTTGAAAACGTCGAACGGGGACAAGCGTGATTTGTGGGCCGCTTATACGGCGCGATCGCCACATTTATTTCCGCGATGTTCATTTCTCGGTTGCTGTATCGACCGAGGCATCCGCTGGCAAACTTAAAAGCACCGGGATCATGAAACAGCTATTATCCGCGCTCGTTGATTGCCACGGAAACCGTGAACAGTCGGTTTCACCGTGGATTTTTCGCGGACGCTAAACGGGAGATGAAAGTGACCGAAAAACCGCGATCGAGACGAATGGAAGCGCGAATCGCGAGACTAACGCGCCGGAAAACGCTTTTATGCCTGACAAACCGGCAGTTTTCCGTTTCATTTCGCTCACAGGGAGTTCCCCGGAGAATAGCTAGTCTCCCATCGCGAAAAGAATCGAGAGAAGCCCAGGCGTACCCAGGAATTTCCGCGAAAAAGCTCGAAGTGTGCGGATGCGAGGTTTCCTCAACGTGACGTGGAGAAACAGAAACGAGATACAAACGCGTTCGCGGCTGGATCGATCACTATTACTGGTACCAACTATTGTCGTTGATATCGGTCGCTCAGTTCTTCCCTTTGGCCTGTTATTCACCGATCAGGAGGAACGATTTAGTCGTGCGAATAGCGCTGCACGCAAATTGACAAAAGCTCGGATGCGCTATGCGGGGAATTCCGCGACGATAACGTGCCACCGTTGATTTAATTCCTATTACCGTAATAGCCAATCATTTTCTGGCCCGGCGCTAATATTAATCGCTGGGGATTAATCCTTAACGACGATACAACTGGTCGTTTGGAGTAATTACTGTTTTGGGAAGACACATTTTTTGGTGGACCTGAATCCGTTGTTACTGCGGACTGAATCAGAGATTTTTTAGTTGTCAGCATTTGTATTTTCGAAATATGATTAATGCTGGAGCTGGTCACATGGCTGACGATTGATATCAATGATTCTCATGACAGCTTAATCCTTTTGGTGCCAACCGAAAAATTAAAATTGAACGAGAAATACTGAGCCAAATTTATGGTACCGAAGACGAATTCATATGATAGTATGTATTTTAGAATAAGATAGGATTCCAATATTATTAGAAATCCTTAAATTGGAATAGAACAATCACTTTTCGCAAATCAAGCCAACGACGATATATCGTTGTTCGGCACTAAAAGGGTTAAGACTCTTCCACGGGTGAAATTAAAGCTTGTAATATTAAGAAAAAAAACATTTATGAACACTAACACGTATCTAGTATAATTTCTTCCTCTGGCCGTCGGTCATGCGAAGAGGGAGCCTCCGGACAGCCACCAATCTTAAGGTCGATAAAGTAGTGTAATTGGATCAGACAGTGGATAATTTCTGATATTTATTTCGGGACAGTGAGACGTTAAATTTATTAGTGCGTCTCACTCATGTTATTACAGCTTCACATTAATAAGATATTGGTGCTTGCAAGATCTGAAATACCGACATCGCTAAACCACAGTTACAGACTTAAGATACCTACAGACATTGCATGCAATGGACACAGACTTCAGACTACTACAGACATTGCATCTTATGGGCTTTCCTGTCTAGGCCTCGGGGGGCCACAGTGGTCTCCGTACCAATTTGGCGTCGCGCTCAATATTACCGACAGTTCAAGAATTTAGGCATATTAGCACCGACGAGGTATAGGATCCTATCTCTCGTCTGCGGTATTAGCAAGAACTGAATATACTGTAAATTTCATTTCTACTGCGGTTGTCTGTAGGGGAGATCTCGTCGGTGATGTGGGTATCAGAGAGGATTGAGGGTGCTCACGGCAAGGGTTAAGCCTTGCCAACTTTTTACTTTTAATTCTGGAACTGAACATGTCTCATCTTTTTACCCCCTCTAACACATGAATCAGAACTAACTTTTAGTCTGGATCAGCACCCACCTCATCTTTTTACCCCATCTGTGGCATGGATCCAAAATAATGTTTTATTAACGAATCAATACGCAATATGTAACGTACATCTCAAAGCCTATATCATCTTTGGCCTGTATCTTCGGCCTGCATATTTGGTCTGCATTTCTGACCTACAATCTACATCCCGCACAGGAGTGCAAATCAAACACCCGCTCACGAGAGCAACGCTAACCGCGCTAACCAACAAGAGTAAGATGAACAACCCTACCTGAAACTAAATCGAAACCAAATCCACACCAGATCAAGACCAAATCAAAATCAAATCAAAACCAAATAAAACTTTAATCTACTGAATTGTAGATGCAACGACCTATAAGCAACTTGAGTCGTCACATCCCGTGAGTGAGCCCCTGAGGGATCACCAATCGGAGGAATATCAATTTCAGAACAAGAATACCAATTTAGGAAAGTTGAACTTTGAACGTTCAACAGCAGATTCCAATTAGAAATGCAAAAATAAATATTGAAAGTGTTCGTTGAACATGCATGTATTCTCAAACGAGAACTTTTTATATGGATTATTAATTGAAAAGAAATGCCGAAGCTGGAACAAACGAAAACGAAGGAAGTATTAAGTCTTACATTTAACAATTAAATACTTATTAACTAAAATTCTAAATGTGCAGCTATTAGCTCGATATTATCCATTGCATGCAAAATACTATAATTTATATGTTATAGCATTTTGCGAATTGTGGATAATACCGATTGCCCAGGTCTCACCACGAGGAGGTTGCTGCACAAGAGACCCGAAAAAGAGTCAGAACGAAGTCTCCCTTCGTTCTGTCACCCTTTCTTACAACGAAGATTCTTAGAAACTAAGTTTCGCAGGTCGCTAAATGGAAAAATAGTCTTTTTCACGGAAAAGACTTCTTTTCCATTTAGCGTATGTCGAGTAATTATTGCGGGGCAAAGAGTAAATCGGAGAAGAAGTCTCCGATCCACGAAGGATCAAGGGCGAATCAAGCGGAAGGCTATGATTCTTTCAAAGAGAGAAACAAGATCGAACCAGAGCAGAAGGCTCTGGTTCAAGGGTGACGCGACGCGTTCAGTGCTTACAAGTCCTGAGCCGACCAGCCCGATACCCGTCACTCCATCACCAAGAAAGATGGCAAAGAGATGCGCTCAAACGGTTTCTGGCGCTACTGGGTGACATGAGAACATGGCGTGCCCAGGATTACGTTAACACAGAGGATCGTCAGAAGACGAGTGAACGAGTCTCTTAGACATCCCTCTCAATGACTTCACGTCGGATACCGAAACTGGACCGGCTCAGAACCTGCAAGCAAGGCCGACACAGCAGAAGGCTGTGTCGGAGTCAGAAAACGAAGCGAGCAAAGTCAAGTTACGGCAATAATTACTCGACATAATTACAACGACGATATACAATCTTAATAACTAACGCACGCACTAAAATTAATTTATAAATAATCTGGAGTCTTCGTTCGATGATTTCTCTTCGATCGATGAATTTTCTTCTTTCGATGAATTATCTTCGTACGATGAATTTTCTTCGCACGAAGGATTTACGAAACAGAATCGAAAACCAGTTGATACGAAATCGACACCAAATGAAAAACCAGTCGAAACAGAATAGAAAACCATGTCGAGCCCTAATCTAATGATTTGTGGACGCAACAATCTATAGGCGATTCGGGTGGCCCCGGGGACGCGAGTCCCCGTACCCACTGACGGGCCCCATCCCGTGAGTGAGCCCCTGAGGGAACTCCGATCGGAGTAATATCAATTTCAAGACAAAAATATCAATTTGAGAAATTTGAACTTTGAAAGTTCAGGAGCACATTCCAATTACGAATCCAAAAATTAATAATGGAGGTGTTTGTTGAAGGTACATGTATTCTGAAATTGAAATTTCGTATTTCTATTATTAATTGAAAAAAATGCTGAAGCTGGAATACTTGAACAAAGGAAAACGAAGAAGTTATTAAGACTTAAATTCTAATATAAAATACATATTTACGCAAACTCTAAATGTGCAGCTATTAGCTCGATATTATCCACTACATGCAAGATACTACAATGTATAAGTTATAATATCTTGCTAATTGTGGATAATATCGATTGCCCAGGTCTCACCACGAGGAGGTTGCTGCACAAGAGACCCGAAAGGGAGTCAGAACGAAATCTCCCTTCGTTCTGTCTCCCTTTCTTACAACGAAGATTCTTAGAAACTAAGTTTCGCAGGTCGCTAAATGGAAAAGTAGTCTTTTTCATGGAAAAGACTTCTTTTCCATTTAGCGTATGTCGAGTAATTATTGCGGGGCAAAGAGTGAATCGGAGAAGAAGTCTCCGATCCACGAGGGACCAAAGGCGAATCAGGCAGAAGGCTCTGATTCTTTCAAAGAGACAAACAAGATCGAACCAGAGCAGAAGGCTCTGGTTCAAGGGTGACGCGACGCGTTCAGTGCTTACAAGTCCTGAGCCGACCAGCCCGATACCCGTCACTCCATCACCAAGAAAGATGGCAAAGAGATGCGCTCAAACGGTTTCTGGCGCTACTGGGTGACATGAGAACATGGCGTGCCCAGGATTACGTTAACACAGAGGATCGTCAGAAGACGAGTGAACGAGTCTCTTAGACATCCCTCTCAATGACTTCACGCCGGACACCGAAGCTGGACCGGCTCAGAACCTGCAAGCAAGGCCGACACAGCAAAAGGCTGTGTCGGAGTCAGAAAACGAAGCGAGCAAAGTCAAGTTACGGCAATAATTACTCGACATAATTACAACGACGATATACAATCTTAATAACTAACGCACGCACTAAAATTAATTTATAAATAATCTGGAGTCTTCGTTCGATGATTTCTATTCGATCGATGAATTTTCTTCTTTCGATGAATTATCTTCGTACGATGAATTTTCTTCGCACGAAGGATTTACGAAACAGAATCGAAAACCAGTTGATACGAAATCGACACCAAATGAAAAACCCGTCGAAACAGAATAGAAAACCATGTCGAGCCCTAATCTAATGATTTGTGGACGCAACGATCTATAGGCGATTCGGGTGGCCCCGGGGACGCGAGTCCCCGTACCCACTCACGGGCCCCATCCCGTGAGTGAGCCCCTGAGGGAACTCCGATCGGAGTAATATCAATTTCAAGACAAAAATATCAATTTGAGAAATTTGAACTTTGAAAGTTCAGGAGCACATTCCAATTACGAATCCAAAAATTAATAATGGAGGTGCTTGTTGAAGGTACACGTATACTGAAATTGAAATTTCGTATTTCTATTATTAATTGAAAAAAATGCTGAAGCTGGAATACTTGAACAAAGGAAAACGAAGAAGTTATTAAGACTTAAATTCTAATATAAAATACATATTTACGCAAACTCTAAATGTGCAGCTATTAGCTCGATATTATCCACTACATGCAAGATACTACAATTTATAAGTTATAATATCTTGCTAATTGTGGATAATATCGATTGCCCAGGTCTCACCACGAGGAGGTTGCTGCACAAGAGACCCGAAAGGGAGTCAGAACGAAATCTCCCTTCGTTCTGTCTCCCTTTCTTACAACGAAGATTCTTAGAAACTAAGTTTCGCAGGTCGCTAAATGGAAAAGTAGTCTTTTTCATGGAAAAGACTTCTTTTCCATTTAGCGTATGTCGAGTAATTATTGCGGGGCAAAGAGTGAATCGGAGAAGAAGTCTCCGATCCACGAGGGACCAAAGGCGAATCAGGCAGAAGGCTCTGATTCTTTCAAAGAGACAAACAAGATCGAACCAGAGCAGAAGGCTCTGGTTCAAGGGTGACGCGACGCGTTCAGTGCTTACAAGTCCTGAGCCGACCAGCCCGATACCCGTCACTCCATCACCAAGAAAGATGGCAAAGAGATGCGCTCAAACGGTTTCTGGCGCTACTGGGTGACATGAGAACATGGCGTGCCCAGGATTACGTTAACACAGAGGATCGTCAGAAGACGAGTGAACGAGTCTCTTAGACATCCCTCTCAATGACTTCACGCCGGACACCGAAGCTGGACCGGCTCAGAACCTGCAAGCAAGGCCGACACAGCAAAAGGCTGTGTCGGAGTCAGAAAACGAAGCGAGCAAAGTCAAGTTACGGCAATAATTACTCGACATAATTACAACGACGATATACAATCTTAATAACTAACGCACGCACTAAAATTAATTTATAAATAATCTGGAGTCTTCGTTCGATGATTTCTATTCGATCGATGAATTTTCTTCTTTCGATGAATTATCTTCGTACGATGAATTTTCTTCGCACGAAGGATTTACGAAACAGAATCGAAAACCAGTTGATACGAAATCGACACCAAATGAAAAACCCGTCGAAACAGAATAGAAAACCATGTCGAGCCCTAATCTAATGATTTGTGGACGCAACGATCTATAGGCGATTCGGGTGGCCCCGGGGACGCGAGTCCCCGTACCCACTCACGGGCCCCATCCCGTGAGTGAGCCCCTGAGGGAACTCCGATCGGAGTAATATCAATTTCAAGACAAAAATATCAATTTGAGAAATTTGAACTTTGAAAGTTCAGGAGCACATTCCAATTACGAATCCAAAAATTAATAATGGAGGTGCTTGTTGAAGGTACACGTATACTGAAATTGAAATTTCGTATTTCTATTATTAATTGAAAAAAATGCTGAAGCTGGAATACTTGAACAAAGGAAAACGAAGAAGTTATTAAGACTTAAATTCTAATATAAAATACATATTTACGCAAACTCTAAATGTGCAGCTATTAGCTCGATATTATCCACTACATGCAAGATACTACAATTTATAAGTTATAATATCTTGCTAATTGTGGATAATATCGATTGCCCAGGTCTCACCACGAGGAGGTTGCTGCACAAGAGACCCGAAAGGGAGTCAGAACGAAATCTCCCTTCGTTCTGTCTCCCTTTCTTACAACGAAGATTCTTAGAAACTAAGTTTCGCAGGTCGCTAAATGGAAAAGTAGTCTTTTTCATGGAAAAGACTTCTTTTCCATTTAGCGTATGTCGAGTAATTATTGCGGGGCAAAGAGTGAATCGGAGAAGAAGTCTCCGATCCACGAGGGACCAAAGGCGAATCAGGCAGAAGGCTCTGATTCTTTCAAAGAGACAAACAAGATCGAACCAGAGCAGAAGGCTCTGGTTCAAGGGTGACGCGACGCGTTCAGTGCTTACAAGTCCTGAGCCGACCAGCCCGATACCCATCACTCCATCACCAAGAAAGATGGCAAAGAGATGCGCTCAAACGGTTTCTGGCGCTACTGGGTGACATGAGAACATGGCGTGCCCAGGATTACGTTAACACAGAGGATCGTCAGAAGACGAGTGAACGAGTCTCTTAGACATCCCTCTTAATGACTTCACGCCGGACACCGAAGCTGGACCGGCTCAGAACCTGCAAGCAAGGCCGACACAGCAAAAGGCTGTGTCGGAGTCAGAAAACGAAGCGAGCAAAGTCAAGTTACGGCAATAATTACTCGACATAATTACAACGACGATATACAATCTTAATAACTAACGCACGCACTAAAATTAATTTATAAATAATCTGGAGTCTTCGTTCGATGATTTCTCTTCGATCGATGAATTTTCTTCTTTCGATGAATTATCTTCGTACGATGAATTTTCTTCGCACGAAGGATTTACGAAACAGAATCGAAAACCAGTTGATACGAAATCGACACCAAATGAAAAACCCGTCGAAACAGAATAGAAAACCATGTCGAGCCCTAATCTAATGATTTGTGGACGCAACGATCTATAGGCGATTCGGGTGGCCCCGGGGACGCGAGTCCCCGTACCCACTCACGGGCCCCATCCCGTGAGTGAGTCCCTGAGGGAACTCCGATCCGAGCAATATTGATTTCAAGATAAAAATATCAATTTCCAGAAATAAATATCCATTTCCAGAAATACATATCAATTTCCAGAAATAAATATCAATTTTCTGAAATAAATATCAATATGCACAAATAAGTATCAATTTCCTGAAATAAGTATCAATTTCCTGAAATAAATATCAATTTCCTGAAATAAATATCAATTTCCTGAAATAAATATCAATTTCCTGAAATAAATATCAATGTCCTGAAATAAATATCAATTTCCTGAAATAAATAATTTCCTGAAATAAATAACAACTTCCTGAAATAAATAACAATTTCCTGAAATAAATAACAATTTCCTGAAATAAATAACAATTTCCTGAAATAAATATTAATTTCAAGACAAATATATCAATTTCCAGAAATAAATATCCATTTCCAGAAATACATATCAATTTCCAGAAATAAATATCAATTTTCTGAAATAAATATCAATATCCTCAAATAAGTATCAATTTCCTGAAATAAATATCAATTTCCTGAAATAAATATCAATTTCCTGAAATAAATATCAATTTCCCGAAATAAATATCAATTTCCTGAAATAAATATCAATTTCCTGAAATAAATATCAATTTCCTGAAATAAATAACAATTTCCTGAAATAAATATCAAGTTCCTGAAATAAATATCAATTTCCTGAAATAAATATCAACTTCCTGAAATAAATAACAATATCCTGAAATAAATAACAATTTCCTGAAATAAATAACAACTTCCTGAAATAAATAACAATTTCCTGAAATAAATAACAATTTCCTGAAATAAATAACAATTTCCTGAAATAAATATTAATTTCAAGACAAATATATCAATTTCCAGAAATAAATATCCATTTCCAGAAATACATATCAATTTCCAGAAATAAATATCAATTTTCTGAAATAAATATCAATATCCTCAAATAAGTATCAATTTCCTGAAATAAATATCAATTTCCTGAAATAAATATCAATTTCCTGAAATAAATATCCATTTCCAGAAATACATATCAATTTCCTGAAATAAATATCAATTTCCTGAAATAAATATCAATTTCCTGAAATAAATATCAATTTCCTGAAATAAATAACAATTTCCTGAAATAAATAACAATTTCCTGAAATAAATAACAACTTCCTGAAATAAATAACAATTTCCTGAAATAAATAACAATTTCCTGAAATAAATAACAATTTCCTGAAATAAATAACAATTTCCTGAAATAAATAACAACTTCCTGAAATAAATAACAATTTCCTGAAATAAATAACAATGTCCTGAAATAAATATTAACTTCAAGACAAATATATCAATTTCCTGAAAAAAATATCAATTTCCTGAGATATATCAAATTCCTGAGAAATATCAATTTCCTGAAAAATATCAATTTCTAGACAAAAATATTGTATCAAATTGGTAGAGTTGAACTTTGAAAGTCTTACAAAATTAAGTATTACCATTCTTACAAATTACATAAGACATTTAAAACTCTAACGTCTAAAATTCTAGATCGGTACTCCTAAAACTACTTTAAATCGCGGCTATTTATTCGCAACATTAACTAGACATTAAGTCAACTTTGAAAATTTATACTATTACAACGCGTGTTACAATTTGTTTTTCAACGCTACTTAAAATCGCGAATGTTCTTATCTCACAGTTGATCGTTGCAACTGGAGCATGGGCGCCTGAAATATCGAATCATTCTAATGCAAACGCGATCTTTTTGATGCGCAACGCTAATTCAACAAATCGAAATTCAATATACTATTTAAATAAGAAAAGAACTCTGACGTCTAAAATTCTATATCGGTGTCTCTAGAATTACTTTAAATCGCGACTATTTATTCGCAACATTAACTAGGCATTTGATCAACTTTAAAAATTGATACTAGTACAACGCGTGTGACAATTTGTTTCGCAACGCTACTCGAAATCGCGGATGAGCCCATCTCACGGTTGATCGTTGCAGCTCGAGCATGGGCGCCTGAAATGTCGAAAGACTCGAAAGCAAACGCGAACTTTTGGTGCGCAACGCTAATTCAACGAACAGAGATCCAAAAAAGATTACTCTAATTCAACAAATCGAAATTCAAATTGCTATTTAAATAAGAAATTTAAAATTCCAACGTTTAAAATTGTACATCTGTATGTTTAGATTTACTTTAAATCGCAACTATTTATTCGCAACATTTACTACACATTTAATCAAGTTTTAAAATTGATAGTAGTACAACGCGTGTGACAATTTGTTTCGCAACACTACTCGAAATCGCGGATGTGCCCATCTCACAGCTGATCGTTGCAGCTCGAGCATGGGAGCCTGAAAAGTCGAAAGACTCGAAGGCAAACGCGAACTTTTGGTACGCAACGCTAATTCAATGAACAGAGATCCAAAAAAGATTACTCTACAGTTTCTGCAAAACGAATCGCGACTATTTGTTTCGCAACGCTATAGTTTGAACAAGCTATATCGCTGATAGAGACTACTATTATATTTAGAAGAAAGGCTAACTTTGATCTCTGTTCAAAATCGACTAACGCAACGCGTACTTTTTTCGCAACGCTAGTGCAAATCGCGGACGTTCCCATCTCGGCTGATCGTTGGGGCGGCGAGGCCTGCCCATGCATGCAACTAACTACTTTTACATTCTACTACAACTCTATTTCTACAGACGAGTATAACGACAAGGTAGTGATAAAATGACTCACTCGAAGATGCGAAGACGTTGCAATGATTGTCCTTTTGAATGACAGTTGTCCGGCATCTTTGGCATAAAACCTCGTCTGCTCCTTCGGCCTCATCCCGACAATTTGTTTCGCATCGCTACTCGATATCGCGGAAGTACCCATCTCACAGTTGATCGTTGCAACTGGAGCATGGGCGCCTGAAATATCGAAAGATTCTATTGCAAACGCGATTCTTTTGATGCGCAACGCTAATTCAACAAATCGAATTTAAAATGCTATTTAAATAAGAAATTTAAAACTCTAATGTCTAAAATTCTAAACAGGTATCTTTAGAACTACTTTAAATTACGACTATTTATTTGCAACATTAACTAGACATTTCATCAATTTTAAAAATTGATACTAGTACAACGCGTGTAACAATTTGTTTCGCAACACTTCTTGAAATCGCGGATGTGCCCATCTCACAGTTGATCGTTGCAGCTCGAGCATGGGAGCCTGAAAAGTCGAAAGACTCGAAAGCAAACGCGAACTTTTTGTGCGCAACGCTAATTCAACGAACAGAGATCCAAAAAACGATTACTTTAGATTATATGTAAAACAACAACAATATGAACTTTAAAAGCGCAGTTATCAAATTGAAATGTAATTTTGAACCGCGACTATTTGTGATTCGCAATGCTACGCTCTAAACAAAATTTTTCGTAACATTAACTTTAATCTCTGTTCAAAATCGACTAAATGCAACGCGTGGTTTTGTCCCAACGCTAGTGCAAATCGCGGAAGTTCCCATCTCGGCTGATCGTTGGGGCGGCGAGGCCAGCCCATGCATGCAACTAACTACTTTCACACTTTACTACTACGGTATACTACTACTTCTACAGACGAATATAGTAACAAGGTAGTAAAAAAATGACTCACTCGAAGATGCGACGTCATTGCAATGAATGCCCTCTCTGAGTCCATCAGCGCGGCAATGACTGCATGCCGGATACCGAAACTGGACTGGCTCAGAACCCAAGGTAAACGAAGGAAGCATTGAAGAGTCCATGGCCCCCCCCGAGCTAGCTCAAAGTAGGCCAAGGAAGTTTTAAATAACCCTTGGACTACCCTAAGCTAGCTAAAGGTGGACCATGGTAGACAATGGTAGGCCATTGGTGGAGGACCCTTGGTTAAGCTTAAGCCAGCTGAAGGTAGACAAGGGTAGCTCTGGAAGACCACTGGTCAGCCTCAAGGTAAGCACAGGTAGGCCAGAGTAGCTCTCGTTGACCACTGTTGGAGGACACTTGGTCCACCCTAAGCCAGCTGAAGGTAGGCAAGGGTAGCTCTGGAGGACCACTGGTCAGCCTCATGGTAGGGCAGAGTAGCTCTGGATGACCACTGGTGGAGGACCCTTGGTCCACCCTAAGCCAGCTGAAGGTATGCAAGGGTAGCTCTGGAAGACCACTGGTCATCCCCATGGTAGGCAGGAGAGTCCAGGGTACCGCTGGAAGACCCTCCTGGTCCCGGAGCCCATCCGCTCCTGCCGGAGGGCCCGGCCCGACTGATTGACTGAGCGCGCTCAGCGAGCTTAGGTAGCCAGTGATGCGCAGCGTGCAGCGAACCGCAACGCTCCCCACCCCAACTAATTTCGGTAGATCTCGATTGCCGTGATAATAATTATTGATAAATCTATTGTTTCTGGCTGTTTAATGTTTATAACAATTCCTTTTGCCAACGATGTCGACAAGCATCCCCTTGTATATCTACCAACTAATTTTTTAGTAAAAATTGCTAATCGTACTCGAGGTACAGAACAACTTTTAAACCATGAATATTCATACGCATTAATTTCTTCAACACAACTCACTGAAAAATGTATTGTTTCTAGCTAGTTAATATTTATAACAATCTTTTTGCTAATGATGTCGACAAGCATCCTCTTGACTATCTACCATCTTATTTTTAGGTAAAAATTGCTAATAGTACTCAAGATACAGAGTAACTTTTAACACACGCATATTACCAAACAACATTATATCAAACAAATGTAATTAATAAAGTTACTATCTCTGGCTGTTTAATGTTTATAACAATTCCTTTTGCTAATTATGTCGATAAGCACTCCCTCGACTATCTGACCATCTAATTTTTCAGTAAAAATATGCAATGGAACTCGAGATATTGAATATCTTCTGACACATGAATATTCGCGCGCATTAATTTATCGAACACAATTCACTGATAAATTTATCATCTCTAGCTGGTTAATATTTGAAACAATTCCTTTTGTCGATGATGTCGACGAGCACTCCGTTGACCATCTTGCCATCTAATTTTTTAGTAGAAGTAAGTAATAAAACTCGAGATCCAGCATAATTTATGATACATGAATATTACTAAGCATAATTATATTGAAAAAATGTAATTAATGAATTTGTTATCTCTGTTTGTTTAACGATTACAACGATTATATGTTTGGTTACCTCACTACCCAATTTTTTAGTACAAATAGCTAATAGTACTCGAGATACAGATTAACTTTTATGCATGAACATTTGGAGTATACAAGATATTCAATTCTCACTAGTATGCACAGTTTCATTAGAACAAGAGTAACAGAAATTATTTATAACTAATTAACCTCTTCTAGAATCGAATTGAAAACTATACATGAATGTTGCCAAAGGTCCATTCTATATTCTTCGAGAGCTAATATTTATAAAAATTACCTGAAGTAATTTATCAACAATTTTTGTGGAGGTAGCTTCTATCTTCTATTCCCGCAATGAGTAAGACAAGGAGAGTCCGAGTATTCGTCAAAGGTAAACATACAAATCGTTGTGTCACCTCTCTGGAAATCGTAAATAACTAATTAACTAGGCGTCGAATCTACATAAAACTGCAACAGAAATGTAGCTAAGACATCATTCTAGATCCTCCGATCACAAGGAAGATTATTTTTCACCAGAGATTTGTTAAATTATTTGAGTTTATTTTAGAACGAGACTTAGAATAATTGTTTATAACTATTTAGTCAGAAATAAAATGTGACGATAAACTATATGTGAAAGTAGCTGAAGGTCTATTCCATTTTTCCTAACTGCAAATATTTGTAAACAATTCCTCACAAGTGCGTTACTAATAAATTTTCTGTCGAGTGTGCACAGTATTCAGCAGCTCTGTGACTATCTTTCTTTCTCTTCTTAAATGTGCATAAGTTCGTCCTTGTCGGATACAAACTTCTTTATCATGTTCGCCAAATTTTTACCAGGGGGTTCGAAGTCCTGTAAAAAAATAGGCGGCACAAGTGAATAATACGTGGAGTATTTTTGTACGAATACAATTGCGTTTTAAAGCTGACAACGCTGTAAAATCGAGCCTCCTCAGACACACACTGTATATGTTGCAACCTCACGTAGTTCACCTCCTGGCCGTTCCATTTCGATAGAGTCCGCTATCGTACTAGGACATTTTCTACAGAGTCGGTAATTCAGAAGCGTAGACAGAAAAATGCATTGCATGCAATGTCTGTAGGTATTTTAAGTCTGTGGTAGGTATCTTAAGTCTGTGTAATGGATTATCACCGACAAGAACAGAACAGACTTAAGACTAGTCTGTGACAAAACCAAGGGCGTGAGCACTCTCTTTCCTCTCTGCTACTATTTCGTCGGTGGATCTCGTTTGTAGCCTGACAAAACCGGTTTTCTTCCGTTGGTTGGACAGAACTCCATGATACGAACAAGTTTTGTATTACCAGCAGCCACTGAAACAGCAGGGGACCTGAAGTATCGAAACGTTTCCGATGACACCTAGAAGATGGCAGCACAGGGTATGTTCTATGTTCACCCCCTACAATCAACCCCTGCACTAGACGCTTCTTAAACAAGTTAAAATGCTCACATAGTGTCATACATGTCGTGAACAAAATTTAAAGAAATAATACTAGGAAGATGGCAGAACAAGGCAAATTCTACTTTTATCGTCTAAAAACTACCCTTACACTAGAGACTTCAGACTTCATACACAAGTTAAAATGCTCACAATGTGTTAGACATGTCGCTAACGAAATTTTAAAAACTAATACTGAGGAGGTGGCAGCACAAGGTATAGTCTATATTCATCCCCTGCAGCAACCCCTATACTAAACACGTTTTAAACAAGTTAAAATACTGACAAAGTATCATACATGTCGCGAACAAAATTTTAAAAAATGACACTGGAAAGATGACAGCAAGATATATTTCATGTTCGTCTCCTAAAATCAACCCCTACCGTAGACGCTTTCTATACAAGTTAAAATGTTCACAAAGTATCAAAAATACGGCGCAGAAGATTTTAAAAAATGTTCAATCTCAAAAGTTTAAAAAGTAAACCTGTCGCGGAGGCAGTACAACATTAATTCTATGTTCATCGCCTGAAATCAGCCTTTCCTATACAATTAAAAATGCTTACAAGGTATCACACATATTGGAACAAGATTTTAAGAAATAAACCTTCAAGAACTAAAGAATGAAAGAACAAGTTGATAATTGGCTAAATGAAATGGAAAACTTCTTCGACAACTTTTTAGAAGACTTTTCATTTCCGCAACAGTTTTTGGGAAACGGGACGGCTACTTCCTTACGATTCCCCTCTTCCAGATCACTGTTGGCAGTGTTATTCGTTCATGAGAAGTGAATAGGGATGATTCGTCGCTCGGCAAAAGTTTTACAAGCCATTTCGCGCACGTGTCGCACCGTGTAGCGACTAAAGGGGGTGGAAAAAAACTGCGATATTAGAGAAGCGGACGTGCCATCCTCTCTATTCGCTCGGGAAGAATCCGCTAATATTTGAGATTTCGGTCTCGTATATGAGACCGAACCCACGGTGACATCTGGCAAGGATCTTAAGGCGCTTTATTGCCGGCAAGAGGCGTTCGCAATATTGTCACGTAATAAAAGAACACCGAGGAAGCACCTGCGGGAATCCAGTAATCGAATATCTATTCGATGGACTGTTCATGTATGTCTTATAATAATTTCTAACGATGAAGCAACATTAGTGGTCGTCGAGCAACGTCTCTGTTCTGATCCACCTATTACACATTACTCATTTATTCAATATTAGTCAATATTTCATTCTTTACAAGCCAGCTTTCATCTTTACAATTGATGGTGTAGATGGTAAAGTAAATAAATTCTTTTACCGATTACAAAAATTCTTTGCGATAAAAGCGAATTACAAATGTTAGCACTTTCACTTAACCGGCACGTTCTCTTATATTTCATACGTCTGCATGTTAATTTTCCATAAATGTCCCAACATTTTCTGCAACGTTCAAAAAAATTGTAATCGTTTCGTCTCATATGGCTTTATACTTCCAATATTGTATAACAATTTTTATGCAAAATAAAAATGTTTGCGACGATTGTGGGTAACATGAGTTGAATAAAATTCATTTTATCCCTTAATGGATTTTTTACATTGAAAACATCATCATTTTCTAACCTTAAACTATTTTACATTTCACCCAGCCAATTTTTTCATAAATGTATAAAAATCCGCAGTCTAACAATCATCCAAGAAAGACAAAATTTATAGGAATATTTCCAGTTGTCAGTTTCTTAGACTGTTGATTAAAATTTATGTAAAATCAATTTTACTTATCTCTCGTTACTATACTGTGGATCTTTATGTAAAATAAAAATTTTCTACATCGATTACTAGAAATAGAAGCCTGATAAAAATTCTTTCTTTCTCTAATGATTTTAAAAAATTCTTTCTTTCTCTAATGATTTTAAAAAATTCTTTCTTTCTCTAAGGATTTTAAAAAATTGAAACAGTGCATCGACGTTCCCAAGTTCTCGTAATGTTAGTCCTGTTTTAAATTGCACCGACTCATTTCTGTCACAAATGCGTAAAATCCGCAGCCCACTCGTTACATCTCCGTAACAGTTCAAATTGAAAGATCGCCCAAATAAAATATTAACCCTCTGCACTCGGAACTATTTAAGTCTCAAAACCAAACATTTCTCCCAACCTAAAATATTTCCATTTTATCTGATTCTATTCATTTCATGCATACAATCAAGCAAGACAAATTACATTTCGATGACCTGCTAAGGGAAATTAAAAGGAGACTGAATCACCAATGGGAAGAGGAATGGCAGCAAAAGGCTTCAAACTGATGCTTCCAGAAGAGAGCAAGTGGCCATCTCAAGAATTAAAATTGGTCACTCATGAATAACCCAGTCCTACATAATCTCTAAAGGCCCACTCCCCAACTGTGAGGAGTGCGAGGCAATAACAACAATAGAACATCTAATTCTGCAATGCAAGAATACGACCTGCTCCGCAACAAATACCGACTAGAATCCTCACTTAAGGACAACACCACAGAGGAAAAAGTACATTATCTACTTAAGTTCATCAGAGAAACCAAATTGATCAATCAGATAATGTAGTACACACTCCACGATGTCGCTAATAACCATGCAGTTAATGCGACACAAATCATAATTTAAAAAAAAAATACTTGAATATTTCAGAATTTATTTTATAGAAACAAATTTAACAATGCGAAAAAAATTTTGGATGGTGTATAGCAATTTTTGATGGTGATTCAGAGTCACCACTCGAGTGCAAAGGGTTAACAATCAAGCTTTGTGTCTAGTACTTTAGATCCTCAATATTTTGTTTCGCAATCAATGCTATAATGAACACTTAACACTATTGCGGGGCTATTTCTAATCATTTGAAAGAGTTATGTCGGATTTGGGAGGCTAAATCTGGTTTTGGTAGTATCGTGTGTCGCGACAGTGGAGATCGGCGGGAACGAGAATGGAATAAACAATAGCGAGGAATAAAAAAGCAGGTGGCGAGAGAGAAGAGTGAGGTCCTCGGCGGCCGATCCGTCTCCGGTGTGTCTGATTGTTCCCTTAACGATCGGCTGACAGCGAAGACGTATGTCGGTGCCATCAGATAATGCATCCGGCTGGCGTCGATGTGTACGCGTAAGCGTTTTGTAAACGCTTTGCACGTCCCCGTCCGTGGCGGCGTTCGATCAGCGACATCTTCATAATCTCGTGCACAAAGAGATTGTCATGTCGCGTCATGCTTCGCGGTCTACGATCGAACACGGTCTGATGGTAATCGTTATCCAACGATGGAGGATCGATGATCTCATTACCTGATCACTCTTGTCAAACCTCTGTGCAAAATCTCTACGCGAAAAACGAATTTTCCTTATCGAATGCGGGAGACGAGTTAAAACTCTATCACTTCTCTTCACGTAACAATTAATCTACCGAAAGTCTGTGAATAGATAGCGTATTATTAGTAAACAGCGGATCTTCATGCAAAATAGAAATTTTCTACCAATTTTCTACCTGCAACAAACTTAAATTCTTTTCATGTTTTCACCTTTTTAAATTATACCTACATATTTTTATCATAATGCATGAAATCCGATGTCTAAAAATATAGATTGTATAAATTGTACGAAACCGGAACCGAAAATATCCTTTTCATTGTTTCTTTAACGACTTCAATCAGCTGAAACTAACATGTTGGTATTTCTATACTGTTTTTATTGCAATTATGGTGGGATAAAACCATTTGTGGTTGAAAATACGTTAACAGTATCAATAAGTAACGAATAGTGCAGTGGATCTCTTAAAATCGTCTTGTATTCTCACTATTTTCCATTTTGTATTAATTTCATCATGAATGCATAAAATCCAAAGTCCCTATTAAATACAAAATATGTCAGTGAAGAAAACAGTCTTGTTACAGTACATAATTCACTTTTATAGATTATCGGTGATTTCACTGTGAACAAAATCTTGATACTCCATCTAGAGTCTTTAAAAAATACGTGTTCTCAGTCCGTTCACTTGTTTCAATGTAATTCGCGTGTCGCATATTAAAAATCCGATGAGAAATCCATCAAAAACATTTTACTAAGATATGAAAATATAAACGAATTCTAAAAATCGCCTAGTATTTTGACTATTTTGCATTTTGCGGAAAACAGAAAATTTGCTATCGAAAGAAGCAGTCTCGCTTCAGTCGTCAATTTAATTACACACGTTATCGGTGCTTGTAACGCGAGTAAAATATTGATACCCCAAATAGAGTCGAAACACTAGTTTGCACATCGCGTCGCACGGTTTTCATTTTAAAAAATCATGTTCTCAATTCGTTCGCGTGTTGCAATGTAATTCTCGTGCAGCACATATAAACTCCGATGAGAAGTCCATCAAAATCATTTTAATAAGATATGAGTAATATTAAAGCAATTAATCCAAAGTCTATTAAGTAGAAAATGTGAGAGCAAAGGAAGCTACATCGCTGCAGTCCCCAATTTAATTTCACACATTATCGGTGGTTTTAACACGAGTAAAATATTGATACTCCAACTAGAGTGTTCGCAACACTTCTCTATTTTGCACGTCGCACGATTCGCCGTTAAAAATTCACGTTCCCAGCGAGTTCGCTCATTTAATGCACGCTCGGCCTATTAAACGTCGGCCGAGGCGTCCATCACGGTCATATTCTTTGAAAAGAACATTATTATTCACTCTGAAAGCCAACATAGTATTAGCAGACAGTGAGCGGAAGATCGGACAGCGGGAATAAGCGAGTTTCGGATCGCGGGCTCGCATGCGAGCGCGCGCGCGCGCCCAACGGGGATTAGCATTGTGCAAACGAGTTTCCCGTGAACTTTGAGTATTTCGGGGCACATCTGATGCTACGGTATCCGTCGAACGTTCCACCGACGTTCACGCGCCCCCTGCCGCCGTTAATCAGCCGCTAACGTATGAACACGTCCACCGGGACGATAATACGCGCGTTCAACCTGCAGCGCAACTTTGACACGCCACGTTTACATCGGATTGACGAGTGTCGGTTTACCTCTAATCGGCCAGTTTGCACAAACCGACGGACATTCCAGGAATCTCGAGGTCTAATTCGATGGCCGAGCACACATACATAAACGGCTGCGAACCGGTGCTGCTTGATTTCCGGGTTTTTAAGGGTGTTCGGGAGACGTAACGACACCTAACGCGGATGGGGAAAGTGGAAAGTCGCGATCTGTTGGATGGCGTTGGGCGGTTCATTGCTCGAGAAGCCGTCTGCGACCCGGAAATTGCCGAGAGAAGCTCGAAAAGTTCCGCGGAACAACCGGGAATCCCTTCTGGGGAATTTATGGTGATTGATATTTGGGGAGAATCGTTGAAGGATTCAATTATTTCGGGTCCAGAAAAATTGCTGCCGTTTTTAGAATTTTAGTAGGATTTTTAGGAATAATGGAATCCAGAGAATATACAATCAGTGCAATTTTTCGGGGGAAAAATGTTTTTACCATTCTCGCATAGCGCCTTCATCGATTTTCATGAACATTAATAAGTATTATCTTGTTTTTCGTCCCCGCCTTCTATTCTCGGCGTTCAACGCGATCTACTCGCATTTGTGTCGTTCCTTAATTTGTAAATATACAGAGTGTCCTAAAAATTGTTGTAAACCCTTGAAATGGTCGGATCCTAAGGTTATTTAAAGTAACTTTTTCGTTTGCAAACATGGCTGTCTCGGCTTTGTTCAGGAGTTATTAATGAAAAACACGGACCAATCAGAACACTGTTACAGCGGACGGATTCCGGCTCGGCCAATGGTAACGTCGCGCTTAACGGGGCCTTTCGCCTAGCCAGAGTCTGTCCGTTGTAATGGTGTTCGGATTGGTGCGTGTTTTTCGTTACTAACTTCTAAAAATGCCAAGGCGGCCATTTTTACGAACAAAAGGATTTACGAATTTTTTTAGACACCCTGTATACGAACCAGTCATTTCGAAGGAGAATTGTTTACAAATGAAAAGTTCACTCTAAATAATTTGTTTATTTTGTGATTTCTCAATTTTTTCCAAAAATGGACTTAAACTACAAATAAACGGTCCATGTGTATGTATTAAAATAATTTTCTCATCGCGAATGGATTTGAGGGTATCATTATTGTTTGTCGATTTTCAAACACACCCTGTTCCATCAAGAAATCTGTGAAAAATTAAAAATTTAGGGACACTGTTACTTTATTCTTGACTTACTAATATTCTTAACCCTTAGCGGACAAAGATTATTTTTAACATACTTCTTGATGGGTCGAATAAATTTTCTCTGTGAAACAAAATTGTTTGCCGAGGAGTTTGGTGTAGGAATTAAATGAAGGGAACCGTGTTGTGTTCAGTAAAAATTGGTTTTATATTTTTCGGGAGTATTAATTTCTTTAAAAATTATTCGCAGTCGCAGAACGGTAAAATTTCTTTGGCGACTGTTAACAGACACGCGTCCGCAAAGGGTTAAGAAATAAGGGCTTCCTCAAGTTGCTATAAGAATAACTTCTACTACTCTCTTAAATTCGTAACAACTTTATCTACCGGAAGCCTATTAAAGGCTTTCCAAGAATACCTAGTGTTATACCGGAAGGAAGTTCCAAAATCTTCTTTTATATTATAATAACGAACAAAATTATTAGATTACGTTACTAGGTTTGACTTGTTTGTTTAAACTCGAAGCTGCTATTGCTATTGGAAGATATATTGAAAAGTTCTTAGCTATGTACTATAGATATTCAAAAATGATGAGATAATTGCTGGTAGATAATGTATGAACAGATCTTTAATTTTAACCCTTAGCACTCGAGTGGCGAGTCTGAGGCGCCACTAAAAATTGCTGTACCATAATCCAAAATATTGTTTACACTATTAAATTTGTTTGTATTTAATACATTACTAAACATTTAAGTGTTGTAAGAGGTATTATATCATTTTCATATCCATAAAGTGAAAAAAATCATATAAAATGAAAATATTCTTGGTCGGAAGAAATGTTTGGTTTTGGAGCTAAAATAGCACCGAGTGCAAAGGGTTAAGTACTTCCTCCTTAAATTGCTGCAGGACGAATATTTAATTCTAGCGGATGGCGAAAAGCGAAATTCTTAAGGGAAGAAACCAACTTCGATTCTAACTACTGTTATTTTAACAGGATAATTAAATATTTAAGAAAAACGGGTGAATTCCTTGGGAAATCGTAAAATCTACGGTTCGCTGTAGTTTAAAATATTTGCAGGATGTTCGGTGGACGTTACACGGAAGACTAGCTCGAAGAATGACTTCGAGGTGGAAGTTCCCGTGGTGAATCATTGACAGTCATTTACGGGAAACCCTATCGATGCATCTTACCCTGGTCGAACCCCATCGGCCTCATTTCCGCAAAGAACATTAGCCAATAATGCAATTAGGGCGAAGTAAAATCGCGTTTGACAATCGAGTTAAGATTAACGACCCCTTTCACGCTATAAATCATCGAATACAAATGAATCATCATCCTTCGGTCTTCCAAATATTATTTATTTTTAAATAATAAGCATACTTAAATGTGGAATGTAATACAAAATGATTTTTCATGCAACTGCTAGTAAGCTGAAGCTCGAACAGAAACATACAAAAATGGTACCTGAAATTGGCACAGGCCTAGAGACTACAAAATCATACGCAAGATTAACTACATTTTTCCAACATAATCATTACAAAGGAATTGTGTCAAATCAGTACCAATGAAGAGATGTCTTCTGAAGCATATTCCAACTGAAACCCTTAAAACAGAGCTCATTGGGTTTTAAAATAAAAAAAAGATCCACAGTGCAAAGAATTAATGAAACCGTCTCAGCATCGGGCTCAAACTGGCAGAATAGACGATAAACATACTTAACAACTGGTGTACGAAGGGGAGGGTGAAAGGTGGGGGTGGATGGAGTGACGAGGTGCGAGTCGGGGAGAAAAGATCCATCGAGCCATGTGGCAGCCGCAAACGGTGTGAGTAATGGCGTCGACCAATCGCTTCCAGCTCTAAAACACGAACGTGCCTCTTATCCCTCCTCCCTTTTCCCTGAGCTCCTCGTTTCGTCATCTCCTCGCGTTCATCGACGCACCCTCTTCTACCCGCGACCGCGTGTATGTATGTATAATAACGAGCGAGCTATCATCAACGGGATCATTATCATCGATCGATCGGATGGCCTTCGTCCGCATCTTCTTTCTCTTTCTCTCTCTTTCTCTCTGTCCTTGCCGATCCACGATAGTTACTCGCGAAACCAAACGGTGAGGGGGGATGAATTTGTTGCGAGCGCAACGAGGATAGGTTTAATGACGAAATTATACCGAAGCGAGAGGGTGGAAGGAAGAAGGGTGAGAGGGAGAGGGGGTCTGTAACCCCGACGTCCATGAAGACGTAATATTTTTCTGGTGCCAGGGCCCGAAACGATCGTTTACCTCCGATGATCGCAGCGCGCGCGTGATTCCGTCGAAAAACGATGACACACGGCGTGCGTGCCCTCGTGATCCTCCTCTCTGACCCCTTCCGGGCACGCTCGTTCCCTCGAATTAAGCAATGAAATTATCCCTGTGCTCCGTTCACGCCGTGGCGCGTCGAGTATCTTTACCCCCGGACACGACGCGTCGCCGACGCTCGATAAATATTAATACCGGACGAGATCCGATCCATTCGTTCGGGCGAAAAGAAAACACCTCCGAGCAGCTCTCGGCCACCTCTGTAATTTGCCCAGTTTGCCGTTAGTTAAAACGACGACGCGATGTGTCCCACAATGACGACCATAATCATTTGATATTTAAGATCCGCGGCTTTGAACGCGATCAAAAGAGCTAGGAATTTAACAATTTTATTTTGTATTTGGTTTGAGCAATTAATTCGTGACTTTGGCTTTGATTCGTTGGTCTTTTGACAGATAATCAAAATGTATTGCAGTCTTGAGAATGATCCTCATCAGTTTTCTGTACAGTTACATCGGCGTACTGGTCCGTGTTCTTCATTATTATCTCCTTAACAAAGCCGAAGATAAAATTTTCGCTACGAAAAAATTTACTTTAAATAACATCAGGAACCGCCCATTTCAAGGATTTTCGTTATTTTTGAGATACCCTGTATTTTTTACACTTTCATATAACCACTGAAGAGAGAAATACATTTCTATTTGGTTCCTATATTTTGCAATTATTGCAAACGATTTTATTTTGCAGAAGAATCTGCTACGGATGAAACAGCCTCGGAGAAAATTAACTGACAATAACGAGTTGCTGGAAGTGCCCAAGGGCTCACGACAGATGTCATTCTGTAACATCGCGATCCTCGTTTGCGAATGATCCTTTTGATCAAGAACCACCGGAAAGCCCTTCGCTGACAAGGTGCTTCCCGGCGAAGAGCCTCGGCAAACCGCAACCGCAGCGTTCAAAGGATATCCGAGTGCCATTTCGAAATTTGCCGAACGCGTCTCTCGAAGAAACAGTAAAGCAACGGACGGCAAACTGCCGCAAATGGCAGTGTTCCGACGATCATAGCGAGTTCATGGCTTATTTCTTCGTGGGATTATCGTCCAAGTTGCCGTTTCCCTGGAGCAAGATGGCGGCGACCGACAACGACCGGGGACCTATTGGTCGACAGGATTATTCCCCGGTTCTTCGGACGCTTGGAATTATTTCTCGGATTCCCTCAAGCTGCAGGCTAGCTTTTTCCTTTCCTTATACAGCAACGGTGTACAGTAACTTTCATGGAAATCTTTCGAGAAGCGCGAAACTGATCGTCCGTTATCCTGGCTCCAGGAACCAATACCAATGATGCGATTCTATTTTACAATAGTTGCTTCAGCTTCGGAGGATAATTAAAATTTGTAATTGGTCACTTCCTAACATTCGGTTTTGTGTCTCGAGGTAATAGACCTACTTCTAAGCGACTGTAATTAATAGCCTGTTGATTTTATGCGTTTATGACACATAGGTGAAATTGTATAAAAGTGTAAGAACATTAAAAAAATTGAAGATCATCGTCAAATTATTTTGGACACATTAAAAGTAATAAGAAAAGAAATATATTTTTATGCGTTTCCTATTTCTAGTTGTTAACATAGCCGATGTTTAGTTGTAAAACAAGTCTTATTGAAATTCATGCAGTTGTCAACTTTATTTAAATAAGAGTAAAGTTGAAAATTGAAGTTAAATTAAATTCAGTTTTAATTAAATTAAACATTGAAGACTATCGTTAAATTATTTTGGACGCATTAAAAGTAATAAGAAAACAAATACATTTTTCTGTTTCCTATTTCTAGTTGTTGACAAAGAAGATTATTAAGAGTTAACCTCGTCTTAATGAAATTTATTCAGACATCAATTTTTTTGAACCAGATAGCAGAACATGTTTACAATAAAATCGTATTAGTAATGTAATTGATGAACTGAAAAATAGCGAAAATATTTTAGTAATTTTAAAGATACTGTTGTATTATTTTCCGCTTGTGAAAATGATCAAGAGAACAAATATATGTCTATATGGCTCTTAATTGTATCGCACAATTAATGCAGATAATTTTTATTTTGCACAAAAATCCGCAGTCTAATAATTTCGGCAAGATCACTTTTGTCCCAGTGTTTAATTACATAAGACAGTCGTGTAAAATAATACACGCATACACATTGCTAGTTTTTATGTATACATTTATGGCATTTCGAAGCCTGTAGAATAGCGCAAAATGCTTGTAATAGGGAGCATTACTAGTAACATAATTACTTTTACCATCAGCAAAGAATTCTTGTTTAAGCGTCAACATATTTTTGAAACAATATATCAAAAATTGAATTTTACAGAGCATCTGCAGTTTAATTTCAAACGAAAATTGTTTGCATTCAATCGAACAGGAAGAAGGTTATTTTCTGTTTGTTTTTTGGGTACGACCTGGCTCAGATATAATAAATTTGGGATCTCAGATGGTTTCGGAACGAACGTTTTGACAGCACAGAAATTCTCAAATTCGGAGCGTGAACGTCAGTCACAATATTTAAGGTTGGCCAATCGGTGGAACCGGAATAATTTCCTAAGCGAGTTTTCGGAATGTTACCTGGGAGAAATGCGCGGCTCCTTTCGGCACACGTTTAAACCGTGCCCCGTAACGAATCGCTGAAGTATCACTTTCCAGATTTGGCGTTTTTCTGCGTTAAATATCGTGCAGACATCGACCGAGAACTATGGTCCGAGATACCTGTCCATTTCGGGCCGGTTCAGCAAGATTTTCTTTGAGATTAGGCGACTCGTATCGATCCCTGTGCGTCAATCACTGTGGCGGCCTTACCCTTTCCTTGAAACGTGAAAACAAACTATTAGATTATTTCAAAAAACATCGAACAATTTTTGTCACTTTTCTTCCTGCGGGGCCATCTTTCTATAGCAAAAAAAGTAAAATTGTAGACAGAAACTTCAAATTATTTTCATATTTTTGCTTTAAGAGAATAATGTCTATTATTTTCTGACGCTTAAAAATTCGTCTATTTGGGTAAAATGGTTAGTAAATTTATTTACTTTTTACACAAAAATTTTCATTTACTGAAGAAGGAAGAGGAAAGAATGTTCATTTAATTCGATGATGTTTTGCTATAAAATTCTGCTTTCATGTACGTCTTTGATGCTGACATAAAATTTGAAATTTTGTAATTGAAAGAAATCAAACGGAGAAATTTGATCTGACTCTAGGTAAATATGTGAGTCGCTCTAAGTAGCTGCGTAGGGTCTGAGATACAGAATCGTGGATTGATACGTCGGAATCGTGTTACCGGTGCCTGGGAGTATAGTTAACGTTTCAACCTCGTCCTGCAATTACAGTCTGTCCCTCGGAGGCGAATCCTGGCTGTCATAATGCCGATAGAGCCTGCAAGAAAAGTTCGACGTTTTCTTCAAGATATTTATGTATTTCTTTCACTGCAACATGAACGAGTTTATTGAACAATGACGTTTCTCATCATTGAACTAAAACAATCAAAGAATTATCAATTCTATTCATTAAAATCGTTCATGATACGTAAAATAGAGACACTTTTGTTATAATAATCTGAATGAAATTGACCAAGTGAGAATTAATATTCTTGTAAAGTAATATTCTGAATGGTAGCTCTACATTCTGAATCACAGATTATTCTTAAACATTATTTTCTAATGTCACAATCTTTCAGGGAATTAATTTTTATTAAATTGCATGTACATATAATTTTATATAATCTACAGTACATTACAATCAGATTACCACAGAATTTACTGTCGAAGCATCCTGTGCAACTAACAAGATCCACGGAACCTTAATAATACAGATTCCATCTTTTTAATTTTAATTTACGCCCACCGTTCTCAGTGTTATAAAAAGTAATAATAATCCGCAGTTCTTATAATAAAAGTAGGTGCAAAATATAATCCTCAGGGATACCGTCACGTCCATATCTAATCTCATAATTTCGGTGTGAAATGGACAGGAATAAATTCTACAAAATAGTTACGTCGACAAATTCACCGAGCCTCGTCAAACAGGCCAACAGATTCGTCGCTGCTATTGTACCAAAAAAAGCACAATTCCTAAGAGTCCCAACAATCGCCATTCAGGATGAAGTGAATATCATCGCTGTCATCTGGTGTTGCCCGCGCGATCCGCCCCCGAATTCCTCTCTTCCCACGTTTCCCGGTGTAGAGACATAATTGATAGTATACATGTATTTTCAACAGCTGTATTCTTCTCTCTTTTATCACGTTCTCCCGTCCCGGTTTTCCGAGCCTCGTGCCGGAGGACTCTTTTCATCATCGTCGATCATCTTCCACCCTATTGCCCTCGGAACACCTCCTTGGAAACGTTTCTTCAATTTCTAAATCTTTGACCAGCTCTTCATCCAGTTCCTTACTCTCTTCTTCGTCTATGAAGTCCCTGGTGCGCGGGGATTTTTAAAAACTCTGTACCAGACATTCCAATTTATTAATTGCGAAGACACTTTTACGAGTGTCTAGAGTCTAGTCACTAGACTACGGGTTTTCATGCGAAATAAAGATACTATTATTTTCAAGCCACCAGAAGCTATAGATATTTATCTCTTTTCTCCATGATAATTAAAAGCAAGAAATAATGCAACAGTGTATTTAAATTCTTTATTTTCCTGTTTCCTATTCGATCAATTCATGTTTGCTATAAACGCATGAAATCCGCAGTCTAGAAATGACTGTAAAAATCGTACAGTATCTAAATAATCCAATCGTCACTTTTTTACACCGTATCTGTAGAACACCAAAACTGACTATTTTATACTAATTTTCTATTCTCTATTTTCTAATTCAAATAATTAACACTATAACTACCGGACCATTCAGAATGACTGGTTTCTAATTTTATCTTTCACGATTATTGAAATTATAAAAGTATTCAATGAGAAATTTTCGAATGAACTTCTTTATTCGAGCACATATCGCAATAAAAATGATATGAATTCTGAATAGATGTAGTCTTGGCATTATTACAAAGCCGTGTACGTCAGTCGCATTTATTACTCGGTAGTTCCAGCGTTAATGAGAGAAAAGAAATATTGGAAAAATAGAAATTCAAGAGTGATATTTCGCTTCGGACATAAATGACCCAGTTTGCTCACGAATGGGTTAAAAACCGTTTTATTCATTAACATTTGCTAATCTAGAACAAGCATTTTAAACCACCGAGCACAGTATCCTCGCATCCGTTCGCCACCTCTTCTTCGTCCTCTCCTCGTTCTCGCTCCCTCTATTCTCTGCATCGTTCGGCCTCGCTCCACAAACTCTCTCCTTGTTCCACCATCGTTGCGCGGAGCCTGATTCCTCCAATCTCTCTCTCACTTTCTCTCTCTCTCTCCTCTCTCTCTCTCTCTCTCTCTCTCTCTCCTCTCTTCCTCTAACCGGTGTTCGCGCCGCCTTTCTGCGTTACGGTACGATCCGGCAGAGCCGCGCCGCTGGCGGCACGGAAAAAAGGCGGCCCTAAAAGAACTTCATATTTTTTATGCTCTGACAGCGACTTGGGTGGTCCAAAATGGCCGACCAATGATGTAATATAGTGCTCTCGCGCCGGCTATCCCACCACGGGAACGTCACGGCAGCCTATATAGAGGTAAAGTCCCGGACTCTCTTTCCAGCTCGACCCTTCGAGTCCCCCCTTTAAAGACCCCCGTCGTTCCCCACACACAACACACCTAAACCCTAACCAACTACTTCTAACCGCGAGCGGGTTCCTCAGGATCACCGTCCCCGGCCTCTCCCGGGGCATGTAATTACTCCACGGACGATGTCTTTCGGCCCTTTTGCTCCTCGACTGTATTACCTTCTTCGGCCGCGTCTCTCGCGTTTTGCCGCCCCCTTCTGCCCTTCATACTCAGTCCCCCCTATCCTGGGTCCTCTCTTCTTGCGCCCCCCTCCCCCTGAAACCGGGGACCCGCGGTCCCCCGATTCGCGTCAGCTTTTTTCAACGCTGAATGGCTCGCAGTTGCCACCACGAAAGACCGCTCTCTTACCGGACCCTGAACACCGTGTCCGTCCGCTTCTTCATTTTCTTGTGCGGTTCCTGATTGTGTCCAGCAATATGGAAAACTTTGTTAGATTGGATGATTAATTCAATTATAGGAAGCGGAATTTTGTATCAGCCTCTATGTACTGTTGATCGGTTGTATTTGGTACGGGAAGAGGATTGATGTTGATTGTTGAAGACTTTTCTCTTCTACGTTTACAATATTGACAATTGGCACGCATGGCGCTGCTTGTTATTCTTGTTCTTCTTGCGCGCTTCCTGAGTCCGTCGAGCAATTCTGAAAGTTTGAATAGATTAGTTGACTAATTTAATTATTGGATATGGAAATTTGTGGCAGCATTTGGGCTGCTGGTTCGTTGCATTAGGACCCGGACGAGGATTGATGTGGATCTGATAGTTGAAGACATTTACAATATTGAAAACCGTATCGACATGCTTCTTCTTCCTCTTTCGCGCTCCCTCGGTTTGTAAAGCAATTGTGAAAGTTTGAAAGATTGGTTAATTAATTTAATTATTGGATATAAAATTGTTGGTCTCTTTGTACTGTTCGTCAGCTGTATGTATTTGGTCCGGGAAGAGGATTGATGTTGATCTGTTAGATGGAGACTGTACTCATCGACGTTTAGGATACTGAACATCGTGTTGATGTACTTCTTCATCTTCTTGTATGTTCTTGAACGTTTCGAGTAATTTGGAAAGTTTGATTAGATTGACAGATTAGAAGAAATACTAGGACCTGGGGCCATTTTGACTTAGAATCACAGATGTACCATTTAAATTTGAATTTTTTAGCAGCCTGGTCGTATCGTTGACTATTTGTATTGGGTCCTGTAAGAGGATCAACCTTGATCTCAAAGATGAAGACCGCATTCTTCAACGTTTACAATACTGAAAATCGTGTCCATTCACTTCTTCATCTTCCTACATGGTTCCTGGTGGTCTCGAGCAATGTGAAAAGTTTGGTCATATTGGTTGGTTAATTGAATTATTGAAAACGGAATTTTCCGGCAGCCTCCATGTACTGTTGGTCAGTTGTGCAGTCATTTGTTCCAGTAAAAGGATTAACGTTGATCTCGAAGATAAAGACCGCTCTCTTCGATGCTTACAATACGAAACAGCGTGTACATTGGATCCTTTGATGAATCTCTCATAATTTGATAGAGATCGAGACCTTCTACTATTGTGTTTTAGCTATTCCCAAATTGTCGAATATGAACAATATTACTGGGAAGTGAAGCACCTAATAATTTGATCGTATGTAATAAATTTTGAATTTCCTATTCTGTAGAGTCAGTGCAGTGAACAGACGTGTGGTGCCTGATGAATTAAAATTCTCTAGAAAATCGTATATTAAGTTGACGACTGTCTAACAAAAGGAGCACCGAATACTAAATCGACTGACTGAAGCTTAAAAATGTATAAAAATAGTTAAAAAAAAATCCTATCTTCTTAGGAAAACGTCTTCTTTGTAAACACAAAACCTACCTAGCATTGAACGTATCTGGCAAATGTTGCATCATAAAAATGGCAACGCTAAATTTATTGAGATTGTCCATAATTTTCAATATAATAGATGTTTGGACAATTTATTCCACTGTTTTGCATAAATGAATTTTTATAATTTCAATAATTGTAAAATATATAACCGGTCATTCAACCGTGGAAAGTTTCGTGTTGAAGTAGTGCAGTATTTCGACTGCTCAATCAGCATAATTTGAAAAAAAATACAAGAAAACATTGTCCTACATTGGCCTCGGCAATAATATAGAAATGTTGAGTAGCAGATTATGGTCACGAGTTGTCGTGGACGTCGGCAATTCGCCGGCCAATTGTTCCCGCGCAATAGTAGTCGATTGAATGGTATCTCTCAACTGCCAAAGGACCAATGAAGGCTTTCGGTTGGCTGATGGACGAGCAGCGATTGAGAGGAGGGCATAATCGGGTAAGTGAAAAAAGGGTGAAGAGGGACGAGGGATTGGAGAGATCACGAAGGACGGTGGAGAAGGCAATTGGCCGCGGGCTGTACTCGCGATCAACAAGAACCAAAGCTGTATATACTTACGTAGTTAAGCCGGAGTTAGATCCGTTCTGTCCGCCATATCTCGGCCGCGGTTTTTAACCACTACGATTACTTATCTTTCCCAGACCTCCATTCTCTGCCGTTCAGCCGCGCCGTGATGAATCGAGGCTATCCTTCATGCTCGCAGGGCACTACGCGATATTCGACCTTCGGCAACCCTCTTTTCGCTATTTTAGCTAAACACCCATCAGCCCTTTTCTTTACTCACACATTTACAGACGTGTCCAACACTTGGCACTGCTGTATTCATTCAATTAATGACTAGCTTTTCCGAAAAATGACGATCGGGAGGTTTGAATCCTGAGATGTCGAACAGACCTGCTTGCGAATTGCAGTTTATGTGAGTCAAAACAGTGGATGATTAGATTTTCCTGAAAATGATTGTTTGAACATTTGAATCTTGTGAGATTGAATAGATCTGCATGCACATTGCATTTTAAGTTATACGCTTATATTAACACATTAGTAGACTGTGGATTCTTATGCAGTATAAAATGTTTCGGTAATTATTGCGGATAGGTTATTATACTCCGATTTTGATGAAATTTAAATATGTTATGCAGCAACACATTTTGAACAACTTTTTCCTTTTTCAATATAGGGTGGTCGCTTTTAGTTTTCGAGATATTTGCAAAAAAACTATTGCTAATACTGTATTGAATTTTCTGTATTCTTTATACTCCGATTTTGATGAAATTTAAATATGTTATGCAGCAACACATTTTGAACAACAATTTCTATACGTCAACTTACTTTCCGGACTGGTTCAACTGACAACTATCACAAACTTATTGCTCTAACAAATTGAAACGGCGTTTACACTTCCCCACTTGGGGGTAAACTGAACGCCACTAGTCACGAGCAATGTAAACAAACATCACAACGTCGGAGGAACACGAAGAAATTACACTACAAGGACAAAATGTTGTACTTGTTATCGCGTCAACATAAATACCGACCGCGAGTGTATATTCACCACAGTAAGAAGTATGTTTGCCATAAGAAACTGTTTGAACAGTAAAAGAAATTCTTCTCTTGCCATAAGAAACTGTCTGAACAATAAAAGAATTTGTTCCCTTGTCTCCATTTCTTTCAAAATCATCTACAAGAATATTGCACGGGTAACGCTGTTCTTTTAATGCTGCGTTTTTCAGTGTAAGCTATTGCAGGACCAAGCTTTGCATTACACTCGTTGCATTTGGCGTTACAATAAGCGCAGCAGAGGAGAATCGACGTTTCGTACAACTCTATCGAACGGTTCGATCACAGTTGCGCGCGAGGAAGTAGTATCAGGATCAGAATTCGTGGAATAGTTTTCGCTGAGGGAGCAATTAAATCACGCCGCGGCGTAATTCGCAGAAGAAGAATAAGGTGGGATAATTTCCAAAGCGATAATTCAAAGCGGCCGCCAATCGGCCGGTAATGCAACCCGATGCGAGATTAAACGAGAGCAGCGATTAATCAGCATCGACTATTAAATCTCTCTCTGTCTCTCTTCGTCTCAGCTTCTCTGGCCGCGGGACGGGGCAAATTTGTTATTCGCAATAATAAATAACGTGCACACGGGAAATCGGTGATCGCGTTACGATCCTCGTTACGCGGGCCGCTTGTACAACGGAAACGCATTATTTATTAAACGTCCCGAAGATGTTTCTCGCGGTTTCTGCAGTTAATGGCGTGGGTTTTATGCGCTTATTAATCACGAGACAAGCAAGAATACCCGTCTCTAATAAAACTCGGCCACAAGATGAAACTTGCATATAAAATCGTAAAATCATAGTATACATAACACAGGCTAAAATAACCAAATTAAAAACAAAAACCAAACAAGTAAATCATCCGCAATGAGACGCTTTCTTTAACCACATTATGCATTATATAATACGGCTGAGCAGCGGTGCAACGAGAAAATACTCTGTTGCAGAGCTGAATGGACCGAAAATAGTGCAAAAAGTCAACCAATTAAACCGCTTTACGCAAATCCTGCGTCTTCGTGCAAATATTCATTACACGCGAATAAAACTTGATTTTCCCCGGTGCTAATTTCAATCAGTACGAACCAAAACGAGTCTACATTAAATCCATTAAACTTGCATTTATCTCATTCTTCGGTCTTCAACGTTGAAATCAAAGATGGCGGGTGGTGGCTGACAGGATATCTCGAAATCTAGTTGTGCAATCGACTTGAAATTTTCAGAGAAACTTCAGAAAACTTGCCTCTATCACACGAACCAATAACTCCAACAAATTTCGATATATTTATATCTTTTAATTATGCCACATACAAAGAAAAAAAAACCGATTTTTTATACGCCCTTCTTCGGGTAACTATAACTCCTACAATATTAAGTACTTCGACTTGAAAAAATTCTATTGTATAGTTCAAATAGTGGAAAATATGTATGCATATTCTCGATACAAAACAGTCATTTGACGTCTTTTCAAAAAATTTCGGACGTGGCTCACAAAATGACAATTTTACACCAGAAGACCACAGTAATAAATGTTCAACATTGAAATTAAAGATTGTGGACGACAGATGGAAGTAAAGAGGGCTCGAGACGACTGTTACACAAGTCGGTAATTAATGCCGAGGCAGAATTTCCTCGGCACAAAGTGTCAACGATTTTTCCAAGGGCCTCGGCAATCTTTTGGTCGACATTTTCGATCAGGGCCATAAATTTGGCTGGCACGGAGGGTAATTGAACCGACGCGTTATTATCACGACGAATAAGCAGCCGATAAAGCCGATGAGAGGAGCCGGGTTACAAATTTATTCGAGGAGCGTTTGGTAGGCGTTGGAAGTGACGCAGTCCAATTTATTCCGGCTTGGTAAAAGGGCCTCGAGGTCGCTGGTCGAGCAAGCGCGAAGACCAAGAGCTGCTGCTGCGATCAAGTCATTCCATTATCTGAATTGAGTGCTGCTCGTGGGTACCTGTAATCAGTTTTTTCCCCTACCCAGAGAGCCTCACTCTCCTCGAGTCTCTCGCATCTCGCGTCACGCCCTCGAGAGACCTCGCCGAAATGAACCAGTTCGAAACGCCGGGGAACAGTCGGTGAGCCTGCCCAAAGAGCCTCGAGTTTTTCTTTTTATTCTTTCTCAGGAACACTGGACACTTCGCTGATCGATATTCGGGTAGTTTAATTGCTTCCAAAGCGGTCGGATGCGAGCCGCGAACTGAAGTGAGTCCTCTGGTGCACAGGCTGCAAGTTAGTGGGTCTTGGAGTTGATGGACTTTGGTGCAATTGATCCAATTTTTAGTGCATTCATTTTGGGTTTAGAATCTAAGTTGATGGGGATTTCATGGATGTTGAGTTTAAGGCTTACGAGACTTTGCTGTTGTGCAAGTCTGTGCACCCTGTGTCGAGAAAATTGGTCCTCGATATTAATTACCGACTCCTACCCATCGCCTAAAGTTCCTCTTACTTCCATCTGCAGTTCACCATCTTTTATTTCAACGTTCAATATTTTATGTTTTTTTAACAAGGGAAATTATATTTAAAAAAATTTCTTTAACCGTAAAAAAGTCGATGGTTTACTTAAATTACATCTATTTTTGGTTTAACAGTCTCCTAGACCATTTGTGAAGCTTGAAAGACACGGCGAGACGCTAGAGAGCAGTGAAAGATATTCAATCGACGTCCTCATTAGCTATGTTGTGAGGTGGTGGGGATAGACATGCGAAGCTAAGGAGATCTTCTAAAAGAAAGGTTCTATACATTATCAAAAAGTTATTATGCACATTAAAATCAGGATAGAATTGGTCTATTACAATCTGCAGTTGTTGGAAAATTTAGCAATCTTGTAAATGAAATTATTCACTGGGTAATCTTCCTGCAATATTAACGTAGGTGTTCCAATTTGATTGAATATGAAAATTGAGATTGCAGGAGTCTGAAACTTTATTCCAAGGTAATTTTACGGATCCCTCTAATTAACACGCCCGTTACTACCGTCACACGTATGAAACGTTCACAATCTCTCAGTTTACTTAAAAATAGTCAAATTAATTTTATACTCGTTCTTATTTAATGCCTTGGTCTACAGTAGAGTATTCAGAGAATCCATGACTCTTTTCTTTTAAATTGTTTTAACATTTCACAAAAGAGGTCCGATGCATTTACTAGAACATTTTAACAATGAAGATACACAGTGAAATAAATGCTAATAGCTAGACTGCGGATTTCATGCATTTATAAAAAATTTAGGAAGATGCAATTTAAAACAGTAAAAAGATTGAAAGAATTTAAGAATGTCGATAATAAGGAAAATAAATTTATACTTAGCTTTCGTAGCCTGCAATTGATGCTTAAAAGATTTATTTTGCATAATGATCCACAATCTAGTGATTGCGAACGTATTAACAATTTTCATTACTCGTTAGCGTTTCTCAAAACCATTCACCTGCCACGAATCAGTTTAGTATCAGCTAACCAGAAAATCAATTCCACTCTGCAGACTTCGCTGCGACTAAGGGTACATTTCCAAGAATTTCCCTTGTTAGGAAACACTGCAAGCAATGATAAACTTAATTTCCAAGAATATTCCCGCGCTCGAAAACACCGTAAGCAATGATCAACTTAATTTATAGTTCGATGAAACTGCCTCGCCTAACAACTACAGGTGAGAAACTGTACCTCAACTAGCCAATTGAGTCCGCTAGAAACACAGTACTTTACCTGCGCAACTTTCTTTCTCTCCGTCGCAAGTCCCATTAGTATCACGAATCTGGTTCCAGGAATTTTTCTCTACAAGGTGGCAAAACTATCTGCTCGAAAACTCGGCCGATTGCAATTACCGATAGCCGGCAGGTATACTTGCGGGGAAAATATCATTCGGACGGTAGTTGATCGCCGACCAATTTTTTCGTCAACGAGTTATCACACGAGCAAAAAGATGCAGGCTTTGCAATCTAAATTAACCCTTACGCAGACGAAATACATTTTTTTACAGATTTAATTCACCCTTAAATAGACAAAATTTACCTTTCCGCGGAATAAATGTGTCTTGTGGGTGACTCAAGAATGAAATACAGGTTGCGCAATTCAAATTAACCCTTACACCAGTGGTGGGCACGGGTGGAGCCCCTCAAATGCCTACTTCTCCCACCAACCTCTCTTTCATGCAGCGCGCATGTTCGTTGCGTACGCTGATGTCTCGTGTCTTCGTTACCCCATTGTACCGTGCTTGCTGGAAAGGGACAGAGGGCGCTACGGTGTGGACCGTTTCGCCTCAATTGAGGCAAAATTGCCCATCCCTGCCTTACACAGACCCAATACATTTTTTTACAGATTTAATTCACCCTTACATAGACAAAATTTATCTTTTTACGGAATAAATGTGCCTTGTGGGTGACTCAAGAATTAAATACAGGTTTTGCAATCCAAATTAACCCGTACACAGACGAAATACATTTTTTTACAAATTTAATTCACCCTTACATAGACAAAATTTACCTTTTCGCAGAATAAATGTTCCTTGTGGGTGACTCAAGAATGAAATACGGGTTTCGCAATTTAAATTAACCCTTACACAGACCAAATACATTTTTTATAGCATAAATTCACCCTTACACAGACTAAATTTAGCTTTTTTGCAGATTCAATTAACTTTGAGATTGACGCAAGAATGAAATACAGGTTTTGCACTTTAAATTAATCCTTTTGTAAATCAAACTCATCTTATTGCACTCAAAATTAACTCTTCTACAGGTCTTAGTCACTCAATTAAATTCATCCATTCAAAGATCAAACTCACTTTCTTGTAAATTAAATTCACCATTTTGCAAGTTTCTCTGAAAACTTGTTTTCTTAATTTGTTTTTACATAAACGTATCCGACGTAAAGTTATTATTCCGTAAGTAGAATTTTATTGCATATGTGACCGCACAAGATAACTACGAATAAAATCACAAAAAACGACAAAATGACATTGTATTCACTTTTGAGTAATCTACATCATCTTGTCACAAAAGAATTATAAACTCTCCAAATATCATGCTACGCGTTATAATTATAAATACCAATGTGCACAAAATTAATTTGATGTTATTTATGTGATATAAAGAATGATGATCGTCACACATATGTGACGCTGGTCACGAACGTGTTAACAATTCTGAAAGAAGAAATACATATCTCCTATGATCGTTTTAGAACATTTCGATTTTGCATAAAAATCGGCAGATTCATTGCAAACGCAATCTGAAAACCTCCAGCACGTAGGGAACCTCATGCACAGTGTGCACACACAAATTCAATAAACGCCTACAAGATGTTTCTCGAAGAATGTTAAAAATTCAAGCCTTGTAATTATTTTCTCCAGATGAGTCGATAAATGCGAATTTCCTGTTATAATAATTTCCTGGTGTACGATATCACGCAATTAAAGGTCCCGGTTAGGTTCCCTGCCCCTCATGCCCTTGTCTTCTTGCCTTCCACACTCTCTCATCCCCGTTTCACTCCTTCGGGCCACCATAGTCGGATTCTCGATGGCGGCGCACGTTGTATCGGCGGTTTCGTGCGAAATTATGCAAGCCCCTGCGCCACTTTGAGCCGGTAATTATTTCGTCGCTTTTTATTCGAGCCACCGTGCGTGCTGCTTTACTTCTTCGCGTGTTACCCTCCTCCCCCTCTTCTCTCCTCTCCACTCTCTTTAACCATAGCTCCTCGGGGAACACGTTTTATTTTCTCGTTTTCATTATCTCGTCGCGCGTTTTCCTCTCGGTTCGTTTCGATCCGGAGACTACGCAAAATAAACGATCGAGATCGCCAATCTTCGACCGTTTTCAATGGCATATTTACCGTGCTCGATCACGTTAATGACACAGCGACGACGCGACATGGCCGCTACCACTGCTACATTAACCAATAATCAGGAGTAAGGAGGCACAGCAGAAAGAACCCCGCACTAATCATATGGAAAATCTATCCCGGTAAAATCAGTTGAATTTTTCATATGTTGTAGCTTATGATCTACTAAACAAAAGATGTACTGGGCACAAAGCTGAATAATGGACAGTTATCGAGTTATAATCAGTCATACATGACAAATTCGAGCTGCCGAATACCCAAATCTCGGAAAGTATTTATTTTTTAGAAAAATGTTTGAAACAAAGATAGTAGGGTTTCACAAAATCTGTTAGGTGGTGTCATTATTTTAGAATTTTGAATGACCTTAAAAAGGTCTGTGAACAGAAGGGTCCCACGGTTCGTCACTCTCGTAGTATTTTTTTACTCCAAACCCTCTCTGCTGTGTGTGTGTGTGTGTGTGTGTGTGTGTGTGTGGATTAATAAAAAAATGATCTTATTATGTATTACCAAACAGTATGGAGACCAAAATGTATGGAATACACTGATATCAATAATATAAATATCGGACGTAGCAATGCCAGAAAGTAATAGCATTCTGCAGCAATAACGCTAGTATGTTGCCAACTTCATTTAGGTCGCGCAACTTGAAAATCGAATGAGTGGGGTGGCGGGAGTGGGGGTGCAGCAATCGTGTAAAGTAAATATACTTCCGGAGATTTGAGTATTCGGCAGCTCGAATTTGTCATGTTTGACTGATTATAACTCGATAACTGTCCATTATTCAGCTTTGTGCCCACTACATCTTTTGTTCGGTAGATCATGAGCTACAACATATGAAAAATCCAACTGATTTTGCCGGGATAGATTTTCCATATGATTAGTGCAGGATTCTTTCCTGAATTTTACATCTTTTACATAGCAGTAAAATTTCGAAGAACGAGAGAAGAGTAGAAAAATGATAATCAGCAGCGCGCGAACAAAACTCCATTTGCTGAAATCACATTTAAGTCAGATTATCGAAAATGCCTGATTGGCACTGCCTGTATGACTGGGCCTCAAAATCTTTTAAGTGCTTAGGACCTCTCTTAATCCGGCACTGCCCGCTACGTATCCAAATGCGAGTTACCGTAATCGCTCTGTTTCCATGTCTTTTTATCTTTTTCTCTTTCTACAAGTTTTGCACTCCAAATTCGCCATTTCGCAGATTATTTTCACTTTTCTTGCAAACCAAAGTCATCCTATAGCAGAGTTTATTCACCCTTTTGAAAATCAGATTCACTTTTGTGTAAATTAGATTCATCTTGTAGATGATTCAAAAATTGAGATGATACAATGTCGTTTTGTAGTTTTCTGTGATTTTATCCGTAGTTACTTATGCGATTTGCAATAAATTTTTTCTTCCGGAACACTAACTTTGCGTCGGATATTCTTTTGTTGAAGTAACATAAGAAAACCAATTTGTAGAAAATTTGATCTTTAAAAGGGTGAATTTGATTTGCAGAAGAGCGAATAATATATGCAAAAGAGATAATTTGAAGTTCAAAAAGATGAGTATGCTCTACAAACGGATTAATTCGGAGTGTAAAAGTCGTGTAGTGTTAGGATGCGAGCGATCGAGGCTCGTTCGATAGGAAACGCGGAATTTCTGCGAGCGGCCGCCAATCGGCCGGTTCGCCATGTTCGTGGCGACCGTGCTTATCCAATCGTAACGGTAGGAAGAGTCGCCCCGCTGGCAATTACAGCCAATTATAGGTAGACGGAGGCGCGAGACCGATTAAATGAAAGCCACGATGGCCGATCGAAAATCCATCGGTCCCAGCACGCGATCCTCGCGAACCAGCGGAACGAAACTTCACCGAACCAGCTGCTTTCGATAAAGAGATTATGCTAGTGTCGAAGGGCCTCCCTTGACATCGGAAATACCTCTTCGAAATACGTAATCGTTGCCCTCGTTAACCAGCGGGACGATTTTTGCTTTTTATTTCAGCATCGACACAATTTTTGCTTTTACAGTTCAGAATCAAAATTATTTCTACCTTCCAACTCACCATCAAGACGATTTTTGCTTTTGTAGTTCTCCTTTGAGACGATTTTTGCTTTTATAATTCTGCTTTAAGACGATTTCTGCTTTTAGTTTCGCATCGACACAATTTTTGGTTTTATCGAGATGATTTTTACTTTTTAATTCTCGAATTTTGCTTTGTAGTCCGGCATCGACACGGTTTCTGCTTTTATAGTTCAGTATCAAAGTTATTGTATTTCTGCCTTCCAATTCATCATCAAGACGATTTTTGCTTTTTATCTCAGCATCGACATTTGCTATTGTTCAGCATCAAAATTATTCCTGTCGTTTAATTCATCATCAAGACAGAAAATAAAAATAAAAATTTTCCTGTACAGCACATTATGTAAAAAGGTGAAAAGAAATAGTATCTGTACCATAAATCACGTAAAAAAATAAAAATACAGACTGTCTCTGCTGTACACCACATAATAACCGAAGTCAAAGTGGAAACGACGAAGATACGAGATTTTCCACTTCCTCAAAGACCCATATCGATTTTTAATAACTTATTTCCCAGGTATCCTATTTACTTTTTCTTCACAGCCACCATGCGAACCCTTCAATTTACCGAAAATTTATTTACTGCCATATATGTCTCACAATCAAGCCTCTTGAAAGTTTCGACGAAAGTGTAACGGATCGACAAATAAGCAGACGCAACACTGTGGCTGTATAATGTATAGTCGAGAAACGTCTGGCAACGTGCATGCAAATTACAATCGAAAATCGACTGTGTTCCCAATTAAAGTCGTGGACCCTCCAGATTTTCGGTGTGACGATCTCTCGCTTTCTGTCCTGATCGCGAGAATTCGATATTAAAATAATCATGGATTCCGTGGCCGGCAATAATTGCCGGTAATCGCGAGAGTGGTTCGCTCAGGTTGTAATTTACGCGCAACCATAGTCAGCTTCTCTGTCGGTGGGCCGACCTGTTCACTCCTCGTGATCGTCGACCGTTTCTCGATCGACGGATCTCCCCGTCGATCTCGATCGCTCGCAGCTCTCCGGCAATAACCAGCGCTCGGCCCGAATTACGGGATCATTAGATCCAATTTGGGATTAAAATATTGCCTGCTAATAAGAATTGCGTCGGCAGCGCGCATGCAGAACCCCCCATAATTGCATTATTACGCTATCTCCTTCAGCGAACCCGATCGGTGATCACTTTACCGCGAAAGTGACTACTATTCTTCAGTTTTTTCTGTAAGGGCCTCCTGAGAAATTCCGGTTACTAATCAGTAGACTGCGGATCATTATGCAAAATAAAAATTTTCTGCACCTGTTGCAATAAAGAGAAGTCACTTAGGAATTTCTTTCTTTCTTTAATAACTCTGGTAAATCGAAAGTAATATACAGGGTGGGGCAATAACTATTAGCACCTCAGATATCTTAGAAACTATAAGTAACGATATCCACATCGGTCTCAGCCGTCGCGTCAAATATTTAAAAATGTGTGTGATAAACTTAGGCAAACCGATAGTTTAAGTGTTCGTAAAAGTGAACTATGATCTTCAATGACCTTATGTAAAAGCATACCGATCCATTTAAAAAAATTGAGGTGACCTTCAAATGTCCGAAGTACTTCCACCTGCAAAAAAATTATTATCGTCGCCGGATGGCCCCCTTCTTACTGTGCAATTTTATTTCAGCAAATATTTCTGTGAAACTTATAGTTTCGACAATATCTGAGGTGCTAATAGTTATTGCCCCACCCTGTATATGTATGTACATATATGTATATTGATACTCTTCAATTCTTTTAATATTCTTGTGGCCTCAAATTGCAAATACTAACATTTCTCACGCCTGCATAAAAATTTCCTTCTTCTTTTAATCATCTCATTAAGCTGAAACATATTCATAGCGCTCTTAAATTTTTGTGATGAATGCATGAAATGCGCAGTTTACTGATCAGTAACGTTATGATTTAAAGAAATATGGGCCGTTCTTTCTTTTGGAGGACCAGATGTTTTTAACTTTCTTGAACACTTTTTAAACTTTTTTTTATGTAATACCGTAGATATCAATGAGAACGTTACGAAAATGTAAGTATTATTGTTAGGAATTCACTGGTTTATAAGTTATACGTGAGCAATTTTAAGCGTTTTTGACAGGTTTGGGCGTCGCCATATTGTTCAACCGAAATATGTCTTACAACATAAATGAAAATTAATTCTGCATTGAGGAAGGTGTAAGGATTTATAAGAACTGCTGGACGATTTTCTTAAACAAATCAGTTATTCCTTGAATTTTGCCCGAATAAAAGAAACGATCGTAATACAGTGTCTGAAACAGAGAGAACGAGTGAGTTTCTATTATACATTCAGAAATGTATGAGGATTCATGAAATCTGGTGGACGATTTTCACAAATGAAACATTCTTTATTGTTTGTATTTTGTTGTGAAGACTTTCTGGGGTTGTTTGGTCATTGTTTTGAACATTTTGTCTTATGTCTCGCCGAATTGGATAGAGCTTCATTGTCGGTTCTGGTCTACTTCAAAGAGTGAAGGAATATATCGCACCTTCGCAAGAAAAATGACACAACTCAAAAATGTAGCATTTGAGAAAAATTAACCTAAAAAATACTATAAAACTTGATATTGAAATAGTTTAAGCTTCTTTTAAATTTCAGGTAAATATGTATGGCGGTAAATTCGCCAAATTTAATATGGATGAGGTGTTATCAGGTTAATACTATTTAGAGCTACAGATCCATATTACTATTCTATAGAATATAATAGAATTTACCTCCACACATACTTACCTGAAATTTCGAAGAAGTTTAAATTATTTCAATATAAGTTTTATAGTATTCTTTAAGTTGATTTTTCTCAAATGCTGCATTTTTGTGTTGTGTCACTTTTCTTGCGAGGGTGCAATATGGCCGACGAAGTTCAGCAAAACAATGAAATTAAAAAATCGAATAAAGTAAGATAATGCATAGAACCTTGAGGTGCTCTACCTACCAATTATCGAGTAGATACAATGACGAGCCCGCGTTGTCCACAGACTTCATACATAGATGCGTGTTCATTTGGATTACAAAAACGAAAAACGGACGATCTACGAGACTCGGAGTCACGCGTGCAACGTGGAAACCTGATGCGGCTGATTAAAATAAAGGCGTTGAACCGTGCGCGAATGGTTATGGACGGTTATGCACCGTGAATCACTGTCGTCGCGGCGAAACTGGTTTCACGATCAACACCGATGTTCAATCTTCTACATTTTATGAACAGCCGTAGCAGAGTGTGTTTGTATAATATTTCCCGTGTATACGTTTTATTGTAGACAGGACGACTGGAATATTGAAAAATTCGGGAACACCCTCTCTCATATGATGTCTATGGTGACTCATACTTTTGGTAATTCAGATTCTAAACCTGTAGTATAGAACATTTAGTACCGCAGTTTACAAAACTATTTAGTAATGGCGTTCATTAAAATGCTATTAGCAAGCAAATATGATTGCACATTTTTACTTTTGGGTTTATTACAGTGTAATTTAAGGGGAGGTACTTTTATTACGCATCTGTGAGTCACGAATTTTTTCTTTGGCGAATTCATGAGCAGACTCAGAAATTCTCATACTGAATTTAATACATATGTCTATGTATTTCATTTAATATAGATTAATGTTAATCCTTCGCACTCCGTTGGCACCGCTGAACAGACAATCTTCTCGTTAGTGTCTTTAAGTATCTTTATGTACTTTAGAATATAGCAATTCAATAAGAAGAATCAAAGTCGGGAGATTGACAAACATTTGCAATTTTCTCTTGTTGAATGAAATGAAATTTGATTGATTGACTAAACGCAATGCGGCAGCGTTTGCATCTTAACGAACACTTTCTGATGCCATTAATCACCTGTTGAAGTAAAACTATTAAAATGACATCGCAAAGACGTCATGGATTTCATATGCATTATAAACTAACATATGCGATAACAACTCAAGCATTTTACATTGACTTGGAAGCAATACAAATTATTTTATTTTCCACTATCGCGTGTATATTAGAGCGTTAGACAAAATGAAATTTGAATTATTGAAACTTTTGAACGAAATTGGAAATATCACTTTTATTTTGGAACGAGAAATTGTGAAAATATGTTTTTGAATTGATTCACTTCGTTTTCATCGATTGGATTGACGTATTCTAGCGGAAAAATGTTCCTATAGTATTCTCATTGTAGCTATGGAGTTTTCAATGGTGAGTGAACAGTATTGGTTAAAATAGGCTAGCATCTACCAATTTCTTTAGCTTTGAAACAAAATCCCTTTACTCACAAAACTATCCAACGGACTACCAACAATTCTAAAAATAATCTAGCCACTGCCTCCGCTAAAAATTGTGCGATCAAACATTGCTCTCGCCTCGGTGATCTGTCGATAGAATAAAATAGCACATAAGGGCACGCACCCGTTTATGCGGTGGCACACAAAGGGGAGTCTGCTCGCGGAGTCACGTATCGGGTACATTGTAAACCCTGTGTAACAGGCGTCGTCATTGAAAAGCAGAATGGCAATGAAATTGGCCCGACGACGACGACGACGACGACGACGAAGAAGAAGAAGAAGAAGATGATGATCGTTTTCGTTACACGGGTCGGTGACACACGGCCTGAGAACGTGGCGTCTTCGTTCCTGGGATTTACATTTACGGCGGAGCTGGTACCCGAGCATTGAATCGTCAGTCAATGTGAAATTTAAACGTGACGGTGTCTCGTGGCAAGAACCATCCTCCGAGATAGGTATCCCGAATACATTAAGGCGGGAAACTTGGCCCGGTGGAACCCGAGAGAGGTGAGAGACGCGGAGAAATGAGAGAGAGAGAAAGAGAGAGAGAGAGAGAGAGAGAGAGAGAGAGAGAGAGAGAAAGAGAGAGAGGGACACCTTGAACCTCGGATGAAAAGGAGTACGAAGGAGAGAGAAGAGAGAGAAGAGAGAGAGAGAGTCCGGGATACCGGGTTTTAGGTGGCCGACGCGGAGAGCAGTCCCGCCAATTAATTAGAGGCAAAATGGCCAACAACGGGAACCAGTGGACCACCATTTTATCTCGCAGCAGCACCAGTCGAAAGCGTCGAACGCGGTCCCGTCGTAAAGTAGAGATAAGTCGCCGCCTACCAGAAAGGATCGCCGAAACGGCAGCAGCTGCGGCCGCGGATATTATGGCGCCGAAAGGGGGCCGGAGAGGATAAATCCCCGATAGATTAGATCGTGGCTACGGTTGTCTTTCTTTCTATCCTTCTCGCTCCATCTCTCTCTCTCTCTCTTCCTCTCTTTCCACGGTTTCCAGACCCGTGAAACTTTCGGCTTAACGTTTAAACTTGCCACTACCTCCAGCCACCACCTTTCCTTTCTCCTACTCATCCTCATCCTCTTCTTCTTCGTCGTCGTCTGCAGCTTCACGCTCGTTGTCCTCGTCCTCTAGCCTGACGTCTTCGCGGCGACGCTGATGGCGCTGACCACCTGGACACCACAAACCTAACATCGACCATGATACTACCTCTTGCACCTTGCAGAACTTCGCTCGGCGACTGTTATTGCGGGGAGAACATGGGAATGGATGTGGACGAAACGTTTGTTGGGACCGTTAGGCTCGGGTGTTAGGCTCGACACAATGGTAGTCTGCAGACAGGTGATCAACAGGTTTTTTTCGGGTAGGAGTGATTAGGATTTATTTTTTTTTGTGGAGTGGAAGGATTTTTTAATTGTACTGAGTAGTTCATGCAAAGGTGTGCTTCAGCTGGGATATGATGTGACAATTCGTAAAATGAACAACAAAGACGTTCTATGGTGACTTGATCAACAAATGAACGCTTAAGCTGCATGTCAATTGAAATCAGCATTCGAAAATCGTTATTTCATTTTCTGAGTGACACTTATGTACGTTATAACAATTCTAACAATATTTGATGGTTGCAGATTGTGCTAAAAATCTGGCATAAGATTAAATGAAAAATGGATCCAATGACCAATGAATGAACATCAATTTCTAAAAAATGAACAGAGGTGCCACAGTGAATGATAGTAGTCCAACAAATTTTGTCATAGGACCATTGAACCGCCTGAAAATACAAATTGCTTGTGGGTTACGATTAGACAATATTGTTAGACAGCAACAATATTTACTTTGCTGACTAAATTAATGTAGTGGCGAATAGGTTATACAAAAAATTAGATCTTACAATATAATTACTGCATAAATTTCAACATAAGGAGGGCATCATAACTGTTAATTTTTCGTTTAATACGAATTATGTTCATTCAATGGACTACCGATTTGAAGCACTTATGATGGGTAAGTGCAATTTCAAGCAATGGGCAGATTAGAAGTGTTGCAACACGTGATTGTGACACATATTGATTAAGACATCAACTGATCGAGTTTATGATCAACTGAGTACTGATCGTGTTTATGATCAACTGAGTACTGATCGTGTTTATGATCAACTGAGTACTGATCGTGTTCATGATCGTTCATGACCACTTCTCTTCTCGGCAACCGTGCGATACACACATATTATTATAAAGTCTCCAAACATGTGCACATATTATAATATGTTTAACCGGAAATGTTTTATCCCACCATAATTCCAACAAATGGAATATAAAAATAGGTATCAACGTACTAATCTCAGTTGATTAAAATCATTAAAGAAAAATGGAAAAGCTATTTGGCTCCCGTTACACAGATTTTCTGCATAAAGATCCACCGCCTAATAATAATTAGACTAAATTTAGACTAAAAATATGTAGGTGTGAATGTAGGTGTTAAACAGTAAAAACATTAGAAGAATTTACAAATATTGTTAAATTATTTTCAGCCTATTAAACTTATTTTGAAAAAAAAAACAAATATCTATTTCACTCCAGTTTGCTGCAAATCGGGTAGAAAATTTTTATTTTGCATAAAGAATCGCAGTTTAATAATTAAACAGTGACTTGTATGTGAATGTATTTGACAGAAATGAGTAGGTGTAATTTTAAACAGTAAAAACATTAGAAGAATTTTTTAAAATTCTTATATTATTTTCATTCTATTAAACATTTTAAGAAAGAAACTCAATTTCTATTTCACTCCAGTTTGCTGCAATCCGGATAGGAATTTTTTATTTTACATAAAGATCCGCTGTCTACTAATAATAAAGAAAGGGGTTCGACTTTGAAAATGCAAATGAAACAATTTCTCGTTTTTTAAAACAATTATCCCCGTTATCCTGGGATCATTACACGATCCCGCTAACGTTCGAAGGATATAGAAATATCAAGGATCGATTATCGTCGGAGCAGCTCGTGCACGAAGAAATGTTGCGGTTGTCGACGTGGAAACCTGCCGAGTTTCGTGCAGAAGTCGGGCGCGTGCAGAATCTATGCTAAGCGTCTGCCGGTCGTCAAGGAACCTCGTTAGCGTCATTTTCGTATAGTATAATATCGGCGATCGTGTGCTGGCATGGCAGCGAGAGATCGCGGGGCCCAAGAGAAAGAAGAAAAGGGAAGTAGAGGAGAACCGAAAGGTGATTTGTGGCTTTTCCCCGACGACCACGCGACGTTCGGCCCGATGCCCGAGAATTTGTATTTCCGATTTCTAAGGGCGAGCGCTCCAGGGTTGCCAGGTGCTGGAATGGCGGCTGGGTTTCGATGGTTTGCTGGGCTCATTGTGTCGGCAACTTTTGAGACATCTACGAGAACCACAGGCTCGTGCGTGTCGCACCAAAAACCGCTCGACCCGAGAAAATGGCTGGACTAACGAGTCCTCCATTGCGAAATTCACAAATATTTAATATTACACGTCTCGTTCCTTTCTAAGTTAACACATTCCCTATTTACAATAATCACTAGAATTTGAATTTTTCAAAAATCGAAATTGTCCAAGATCACTGTAAGAGACTCGAGTTAATTAAAATTACATTTTCTGTTTTAATGACATCAAAAAGTCGAAAGTAGTGTTTTCTTAAATCCTTTTAATGTCATCTCAATTTTGTATTTGACGTATCATTTTTTGTCATAAGTGCATACATTTAAACAAAATCGAAGGAATCTCATTTTCATGAGACTGTGCGCATGTATGCAAAATATCTACAAAAGGCATATTTCAAATTTTCATTACAGGCATAGACAAAAAAGGTAAAAATAGTATACTAATACTAATATACTAATTCTTCTATAACACCTTGAAAAGAAACTCAAATCGTTTCGTCCAACCTTAAAACAGTTATTAATTTGTTGAAAAACAGTATCTGTACAGTAGGTACCCGGCCAAAAAATTAGAACCATTCTGGATTTCCAATATTCTTCGTGTTTTCGAATCAAATTTAAAGTCTTGAATAATATTTAAGTCATAATCATAAGCGTCGAAATGTCACTTTAGCATAACTTTGCGATCTCAGACGCCCCTAAATTGGTATGATAATTTGTTACATCGGGCAGATTATATTCCACTAATTAAAATTACTAAGAAAAAGATATAAATGTTAATGTAGCTCTATTATATCTTGCAATTCATGCAGACAATTTTTATTTTTCATAAACATGCGTCGTTTAATCACATGTATGCGTGTATGAGATACATTAACAATTAATAGGTACGAAACGTTAGAAATTAAATTCTAACCATGCCTAAATAATTTTAAAATACTAGAAACCCGAAAAACGTTGGCAATTGTTAGTGATCTTAATTTTATGGTCGGGGACTGTATATGATAAGGAATAAACCAATTTATTAGCTCTATTCGTACTTTTGTATATGGAGGGGGGATAACTTACTGATGCACGGGGTGTAATCAGCGGAGATATGATTTTGGTCCATCTTCCCAAGATTCTAGCGCGTAGTCGGTGGTTTCTGTGGACGGCAATGTGCAGTCGACGGGCAGGATCTCGCCATTATCGCGGAATAAGGCGGTCGACGATGTCCCGGGACAAAGGACGGAGGGAAATGGTAATAGCCGGTCGGTGTAACGCGGATTCGATCGTAGGTGTCGCGCTCGCGGGCCGATCGGCCGGTTAGAGGGTGCCGGAGCCGGTCGCTGGCAACAATAACCGAGTATACTGCCGGTCTCGCGGTTCGTTTTTCTCGTACCTTAAACGGCCGCCGGCTCTTGGTCGCTTAGGGAGGAAGATCGTAATCTGAATGGGCCTCGGTGTTCTTCCCGGCGCGGCGTGGCGGGTGCCAGCGGCAGATAGGAATCACCTCGAGGAGCGTATCCGTGGTCCCCTGGTTCCGTGCGCGAGCGCGCCACGTAACCTTGTGTAGAAAACTGTGGTAGGTGTGTTCGTATGCTTGCGTGCACGTATACGACGAACCGAGGAGCAATCCACGGTGCAGGATATAGGATAACGTAGGGCCCCACTTAGCTACTAATGCTGTCGCTACTTGCCCTTTCACAGCGTAAATTATGTCCTCGGTCCGGATCGTCCGTTTCGCCCGCGACCGCCCTCGCCCACGGGGAATATAACACGATCTCGGGGCTAATCGGCTCTCTCGTACCGTGCCTACACCGACAACCGCTACCAGAGACGGACGGAGGACCTCGAAGACCTGGACGAGTTCGTCTCTCTCTTTCTCTCTTTCACTCTATCGGTTTCTTTCGTTCGATTCTTCTCTTTTCAATGGACCGAGCCAGGTCGCGCTGATATCAGGAAAGCCGGCCCCGTGTAAGCAGATACCTCGCCGATCGGGTTTCCTTTTCCAGAGGACGATGAAACTACTGTTCGAAAGCGGTTTTTTCAGACCCCGAGAACGTATCCCCCTCGCAAATAAAGAGAAGAGAGGATTTAATAGCCGTTGATACACTCTACCTCTCGAGACCCTCTGCTATGTCGGCGCGATCCTGTGGTTCGGAACTTTTGACGATTTGGTGAGATTTTGGTGAACAGTCTACTTTTATTTGATATCGATACCTGCGGTAAGTACTCGTTCGTTGCACGAAAAGGGGACGGGAATTTCGGGGGAAAGTCGAAGTTTTTGGTAATGAACCAGGGGTGCCTAATCAAATTTCCTATCTGGTAGATTCCCAACATTGAATCGACGCCATGATTAAAGTGTACATGTAACTAGGATTTGGTGCGTTATAACACGGATGGACTGGTCAAATGTAAAACTGTAATGACATTTGAAGTATCTATTGCGCTACACACGCTGTCATAACAATTTTTAAGAAGTCGAAGAATAGGTTTGATCTCTGTGTATCTGGGTACCTACAGTAAAGGTTGATCTAATTCTGTTTTGATTTGTGGAAAAATTGAAGAATACTGCATGTTGAACGAGTACCAGAAATCAGGCAGCGCAGTCAAGAGCTTCAAAGACAACATCAACGAAGAAACATTGCAGAGGACCAGCAGAGTAGTAGCAGAGGGCGTCGAGGAATGCGAAATCGAATAAAAGGAAGCGACAGGCACCCCGAAGCGTTTGTTGCGCGACACACGTGGACTTTTCAGGGTTTGTTCACAATATCCGCCATTGTGACGATCGCAGGGTGGCCGGGCCAGGACAAATCCTTTGGCTTTGTCGTTGGCCGGTGGCGTTCACTGTGCCTTGCGGTGACTTTGACAACGACAACGGTCGTGCCAACAACAAACAACGACAATGCGCCGGTACAAACGATCGAGTGGGCGGTAGCCGTGTTTTCGGTTGTCCCTCCGATGGTTGTCCCTTTCGTTGTCTCTCCAAGGGCGCCGGTGGGCCACCGTTTCTCTCGATTCCTCCTACGAAGACGATGAGAAGAAGCGGTGGTCCTGCTGGCAGGACACGCGCGTCCTTTCATTCAACAGAGCCTGAATGTCCGAAGAGTTTTTTCTTCTTCTTCTTCTTCATCTTGTTCTTCTTGTTATTCTTTGCTACCCTCGGCCAGGAGGAATTGGAGAGAGAGTCCTTCTCTCGCTGTGCTTCCTCTTCACGCGAGCATCGCTGACGGCAGCGAGTCGCGTGCGAGATCCTCGAATTATCTCGAACGTGCGTGTCCTTTGTTGTCGAGGGTAGGATCGAGGCGCGATTTCCTCTCGCGAGTAGCTACTCGGTTTCTTTGAGATACATAGTCTTGGGTGAGGAATGATAGACTGAGCGGCCATTAAGTCTTGATTTAGGCCGCTTTCAAATCAATGCAATTTACCGCGGTCGATGAATAGGAACGACATGCGTGACTACCGAGTGCTACTCGAGACAGAGGCGAGTCGTAAAGTGTTCTGTTCTCTACGAAATTTACAGTGGAAAAGAAGAATTCCCTTCTCGAAACTTCGTACGGTCGATATACTCAACGATTTTATAATTGATTCGTTGTAATTCAGTATTTCGTTAACACCAGACCTGGGTAAAATACTACTTCAAATAATAAATAGTGAATAGTATATTTTATATGAAATCACACGAGCACTATTGAGAATAAAATATTTTATTTGTTGGAAAAAATTTTTTGATATAGTATTTTATTTGGAGGAATCTGAAAATCGTTTGAATTTTATTTGAGGGGTGCTTCTATATGAGAAAATAAATCGAAAGTATGGAATGATTTTTTTATATTTTACGGCTCGTCAATATTATGGTTTCTTGCTTTTTATTTATTTGCATAAATCTTACTGTTTATTTAAAATGGTATTTTAGTTGAAAGGCAAAACGAAGACCATCTAAAATAGTTTAACCTACATTTTACTCAGCACTGGTTAGCGGTAGGCTGACGGGAACCGTCAAACTGACGAGTACTAATATTTTTAATTTACGATTAATGAGATTGAAAAGATTCATCCATGAGAAACTGTTCTATATAAATTTATTTCTTTGGATTATAAAGAAAATAGGTAAAAATTTGTGTACACACATTCTTGTAATTTTTATAAAAATAATGTAACGTGCCCTTCTTAAGGCTCGGTGAACCTAGTGTTAATAAATGGAAAGAAGGTGTTGGAGATAACCCAATGAATTTAAGACTTGTAGTATCTATTTGTAAGTTGTACTTAAAAATTGTACTTGTGGACGTTCTACGAGAATTTTTGTACATTATCGATTATTAAAAACAAAAATTATAGAATTTTCTAAATCTGGATTTATCTTATTTGTGTCGCAAGGTCTCCAATTTATGTTACGATCCAATATTAAATAGCCAACAATGAGTGTTATGTTAACCCGAGACTAATACAATAATAATTTCATGGAATTTGCGTTATACATAATTCAAGAAAAAATACATCGAAGAATTTATGTGTAGTTTACACCTTCCACTTTACATCAAACTAAATCAGTAACATGAAACTTGATTGAATACGTCAGTGATCATTTTTTTAATAAACTGCACCGCATATGGTACGGTAGATCTAAACGGGTTAGCAACGAGACTCCCTAATAGATTCATAAATGTTCATGAATGCGAGGCTTGCTGTATCGTTTACACCTTCTACTCGACGTCAAGCTAAATCAGTAACATGATCCTTGATCGAATACGTCAGTGAACATTTTTTAATGAATTGCACCATATATGACACCGTAGATGTAGATGGGTTATCAACGTTCTCCGTCAGCAAATGTCAATGATTCTCGTGAATATTTTCATGAACGTGTAGATTCATAAATGTAAGAGTAGCTACACCTACTCAATACCATGCTGAACACAGAGCTAGTAGCATGATCGAATAAATCAGTAAACATTTTTTAATTAATTACACCATACATGTTTCAGCAGTTCGAAATGAGTTAACAGTGTTTCTCGTGAGCAAGTGTGAACGATTCTCGCGAATAAATTCATGGACTATGGATTTTATGCATTTTTGATAAAAATTGATAGATCAAATGCAAAACAGATTAAAGATACTGTTGCATTATTCCTAACCCATTGAAACTATTCAGAAAACAAATAAATGCCTGTGTAGTCCCTGTGTCTTAGAATTAATTCAGAGGAATTTTATTTTCCATAACAATCTACAATCTACTCTACTTAGCATGTATTTTCATCGAATGCACGAGTAAATATTTTTTTAATAAACTGCATCGTATACGATAACAGACTAACTCTAGATTACCAATGTTTCCTGTCAGCGAGTGTCAACGATGTTCGCAAAAAAACAAGACCACCTCCTCGCAATAAAGTCAACGGTTCGATGTAGGTTCAATCACGGTGTACCAAGGGGTTTCTCGCCCCCATGAAATCTGGTATCATCCGCGCAGCGCCGTTGTCCTTTTTCCTTGTAGAGGAAAGGCTCCCAAAGCCGGCTCCCATCGAAATGGAACATAGGTATCAACGATGATCCCCGTGTGAGGCGCCAGCTGGTTCATATTGAAACCAACCCCTGGTTCTCCCATTCGACCATATCCCCACCTCTCTCAGCCCTCCGTGCGAAGAACCCTAAATCATTTCCCGACCGCCCTTCTACCTCTGCTCCCTCTGCTCTCTTTATTTCTCTCTCTCTCTCACTCTCACCCTCACTCCCTACGTGCACTAACTACCCCTGGCTTCCTCAGCAACCACACCCTGACAGAACAAGCTCCACCTACCGAATGGTCTGTCGTTATAGAGTCCTCCTTCGCGATTCAATGCGATCCACTCGCTTTCTTTGCTCTTCTTCCCTCAGGAATGTCGACAGCTGGCCTACGAGCAAACAGCGCTAACGTGTTTCAGGGGGAAATTGATTCGGCGATTTTACTGAACAGCTTCCAGATTGTACCATGCTGATAAATTCTATCTAGGGATGATGAATTACAGATTTTATGTATTTGTGACAGAAGTGAGTAGGTTCGATTTAACACGTTCAACGCCATGTCACCCATATCTGGGTGACGGAATTATTTATACAGAATTGAAAATTAATTTTTACGTTGGTAGATTGAGTGTAGACTTCTTCTGTAAACTTCTTAGTTTTTGTTTTATTAAATATATTCCTTGGATTTTGTGTAATTTTCATGAATGTGGAGTGGGCGCTGAACGTGTTAAAGAAGTAGAAACATTAGAAAATGTAAGAATATTTTACTTAGATTTGCAGACTGCGAATTCTATGCACTTGTGACAAGAAAAAATAGCGCGACTTAAAAAAGTAAAAGCAATAGAAAAATTTGGAGACATCAATGAATTTCTTCTATAGTAACTTATTGAATTTATTCAAGGAAAAATGAAAATACTTAGTCCCCGTTTCTTGCAATTGATGTAGATGATTTTTATTTTGTGAATTTTACCTTATTGTCAGAGTGAATTAATTAATTCATTAAATATATGATGTTAGTCTGTGCAGTCTTGCGATCACAAATGTGAACTTGTGTTAATCGGCATACATACGTGAGGCGAAAATTTGCTCATTTTATATTTTAGGTGTTCTACAATTTTTTAGTTCTCTGAGATCGTGTTGTAGATGTATCTGTTTATAATACGACATTATAAATGAAGCAGAATTATTAAGGTTTAAATGTGAATCAAAAATGGATGAAAACGACAGAAGAATCTTGGAATCTTTTAATAACGCTCGCATTAAAAATGTATTCAATACAAATAAATTCTGTACTACGCGCCAGACAGATACCAACATTAACTGCCTGTTAAAAGAATGTACCTATTTCGCTTCGATAAGAAACCAAATAATTATGTAATTCCCAAAATAAGTTCCAAAGATGAAATTCGTAGCTTGTAAATAAAGTTTGCAATTTCAGAAGAGTTTTTCTTTTTTCTTACACTTTCAAAAGACTCCGAGTATATGTATAATATTTAGGAGTGAGCAGATGTTAGCAGATTGAGGAGAGATCCATCAGCAGATTGAATAAAAATAATGTTTTTCTTTCGTCCGCTGCGATTGCCATCTTCCAAGGGAGCGTTTTTGTTCGACAAAATTCGAGTACAAAATCGTCCGACATAACGACACATTCTCGAGGTTACAAAATCGGGCGATAAAAACTAGTATATACATATAAAGCAGATGCTCGGAATAATGACTTGATTGATGACGAGCGTCGTGCAAGGCGGAGATAAAGAAACGCCATGCGTCAGAGGGATTTTCATGCTGAGATAATAGGATTCTTGTTGGTGCGATAATCAATTCGGCACGGGCTCGATATGACGTTCACTCTGGACCATGGTAGGTCCGTCAGGATTTTTAATCGATAGTCGACGTGCGAGCTATCAATTCTTTACTAATTCCGCAGCCAAACAACTTTCTTTAGAAATTCTTAATCGCCTCGAGAGACATCACAATGATCCAAATTACAAATTGTACACAAAATGGACGAACTCGAATGACTACGGAAAAATACTATTAATACAATCGCTGGACACGCACAAAAGAAATTGGTAATTGAAATTTGTGGACTCAAGTGTTTCAAGAGTGGCACGCACTTTTAGGAGAAGAAATTATGGTTGTGGAATTAACATGGAGAAGAAAGAGCGTTTTAGTCATAATACAAACAGTGTCTCGCTGCTAAACAACTGTGCAAACACAGAACGAACGAGAAAACGGGACGACTAATCCAGACCTCATTCCAGCCGAGCAATATTGACACGACGTCTTACATATTACGCGGCCTTCTTAATTGATTTCTGCGAGCCATTAATCGAGTCTTCGCTCCACGTCGCGTCGCGTCGCGTCTCTCAAACGTCATTTCTTTTCATTAATCATGCCGTTTCGGCTGTCCCATCTATCACGAAAACACAGCTGTTCTGGTCCATTAATGAGAAAGTAACACTTCTTTTTTGGAACAAGGAATTCTAAATTTCGCCGAACACCTTCGCTCGTCATGCTACCATCTGTTATCGATCGTTTAATTAATTTAAATATTTACGCGTTGATTGCCGAGCAAAAATTCCCTAAAATCGACGGACAATTTTACTTTCAAGCTGTGAGAAAATGGTAAATATATTATTCCCGTTTTTTATCATGTGGAGAATGACGGATTCATCATGCATGAACACAAAAAATAATTTTTAAATATGAACAAATATTTTTGTCATTCATATACAAAAAGACAAAGAATATTGACTTGATGATACAGTTTCTTGCTGACACTTGTTTCTACAAAAAAAAGAAACAATTTTTAAATTGTACGAGCAAATAATTTTGTCGCTTAGATATGTAAAGATAAAGAATGTTGGTTTAATGGGACAGTTTCTTGCTGAGATAAAATAGCAAATTTCTTCTACGTCTTTACAGGAATTAATTCGCACGTCTGGGAAAGAAACTGTACGATGTAAACGCGACAGGATGGCGAATTTCATTAAATTTTTCTTGCTTAGCAAATGGAAGGTTGCGCAGGCAATTAACAAAGAAAATCGTAAAACATTTTCAGGGTGTCGGGTTGCGGTTGTCGGCGAAAAATATGCGCGGGATGAACGAGTGTGCGTCCGGTGGATGAAATGGAAACTGTCGAACAGGGCCCGGTGGTAGACTATGTCGTAATGGAAACGTTCGGTTCATCGTCAGTCACGAAGCCGAGGCCAACGAGATGCTAAAGACGTAATTACGTAGGATCGGATTGCCGAGCCCTAACGAGTTCTTTCGGTTTCTGCCTCTGCTGTGGTAGGAATCGTTGCTTTTCTTAAGGTATGAGAATTCTTGACTTCTTTTTAAACGCCGCATTAAGTTCCCTGGTGTTCTTAATTAGCTGCAGATGGACGTTAAGATAACGAGTATGTAGTTATTTATTCCGATAGATAAAGCGTTTACTTCGTCACTTTTAAATATTCAACTGTGCTCGAAGGCGTACGAACTTGTACACCCGATTTCATTACGTTCGTCGACTTTGTAGAACGATTTCTGATATGTACAATTGGCAAAAATAATTAGAAAACAATGGTAACATAGGTGTAGAACAGTGATTTGAATACACCGCGGATCCTTATGCAAAATAAAAAATCTCTACTTTAATTACATGATATAGCAGCTACATTCGCTTCTTTCTGAAATAATTTTAGTGAGCTGAAAATGATACAAATGCACGTTCTAATTCTTCAAATGTTCTTCCTGTTTTGCACTTGATCTACGCATTTATGACGACAATGTGCCGGCTCAATTTGAAACAGTAGAAAGTTTAAAAGAACTTAAGTTACATGTCCATCTGAGAGTTTAAACTCGTGAGTTACTCTCGAGAGTCAAAGACAGCGTATACGGTATTGAGAGGGCTATCGGAGAGCTCCACGGAAAACTCTCGGAGAGCAAACACAATGATGAAAAACGCTAATGGACACGTTCAATTTTTCCCTCGGCGAGCAACTGCAGCTATACGAACGCCATTCGTATTGCTGAGAATTGTCGATGTATAGATGTACATATAATATTTATACCAGGGTGAGGCATTTACCCTGGCAACCTGGAATATCTCGAAAACTAAATTCCGGAGAAAAAAATGTTTCAAATAAAAAGTTTAAGTCAAGGAGGGATGGTACAGCAGTCATATCCATTTATAATTTTAATCATGTTTTCAAGGTCATTCCAAGATCAACTTTATTTTTTCAAATGGAAACATATTTTTCATTACAGATTCTTAATCTACGACTTGAAACAAATAACATTTATTTGAAACGTTTTTTTCTTCGCCGATTATTTTGTATAATATTGATTAATAATAATACAGGAGAATTGTAACTTAATTACAAGAAAATCAATTTAAGAAGTATTCAGTAACATTCTAATGTTATTTGAATTGTATGCGAGAAAATGTGTAATCTTATTCCAAGGAAAAGACAGTAAAAAACTGGTGTATCCCTGCGCGTAATGAACAGGTTGTGTACGCTCAGCGTTGAATTTCTTTACTAAGTTCGATCTAATTGTTTTGCCTGTTTCAATATTTAGCTATTATTTAGTTATTCATTTAAATTAGATGTTTATTTGATACTATTTGAATTGGGTATTCATTTCATTTATCATGAATAAAATGATTTTCTCCGTTAAAACGACATTGTGTATTTATTCATTGAAAATTCAATATTATACGAAATAATCGGCGGAGAAAAAAGCGTTTCAAATAAAAGTTCTTTGTTTCAAGTCGTGGATTAATAATCTGTAATGAAAAATGTATGTTTCCATTTGAAAAAATAAAGTTGACCTTGAAATGACCTTGAAAACATGATGAAAATTAAAAATGGATATGACTGCTGCATCAGCCCCTCCTTGATTTAATCTTTTTATTTGAAATATATTTTTCTCCGGAATTTAGTTTTTGGGATATTCCGGGTGGCCAGGATAAATGCCTCACCCTGTTAATGAGCGGGAAACAGTGGTCTGACACAGAAGTGGAACAATTAATCACGTTATACGAAAATAATAAATTTTTATGGAATATCATACACCCAGATTACAAGAATCGTGGTAAGAAAAATAATATTTTTAATGAATTAGCAAAAACATTTAACTGTGATTCGAAATTGAATTGAAATTGTATAATTTTGCTTCTAAACTGTTGTGCAGCTTCTATATGCAATTCTTATGTAAGTGTAGAAAATACACCCATTTTATTGCGTCGCATTATCCATGGTTTAATCCAGCACTTTCTCTTTTTGGAATATTTCTTTTTCCTTATTACATACATTGCAACAATTGCAGCAAACTTTGGCACATCCGTTCTGTTCACGAGTATTCTAATAACTATCAAGATTCATCTGAGAGCTACACGCACGAAATTCAGATGGCTATACATACCTGAGAGGACTTTCCGAGAATTGACTGTCACGTCAATCTCCGAGAGCAAAAAATTTCTGAAGTACTCTCAAATGGACACATAAATTGAGAGAACTCTCGAGAGCAACTATCGACAGAAACTCCCAGGTGGACACGTACCCTTAGGAATGCCAATATATCATTTTCGAATGATTAGGATTATTAAACAAAGACATAATGTTTTGCGTAGTTCTTACATGTTGCAGTTGGTGTGGACAATTTTTATAAAGCGAAGTACTCTCAAATGGACACATAAATTGAGAGTACTCTCGAGAGCAACTATCGACAGAAACTCTCAGATGAACACGTACCCTTGGGAATGCCAATGTATATCATTTTCGTATGATTAGGATTATTAAGCAAAGCAATAATGTTTTGCGCAGTTCTGCACATCTTGCAGTTGGTGTGGACAATTTTTCTAAAGCGAGAGCGAAAGTAAAACGTGAGAGGAAGATTTCGTTGGTGCCGGCTGTCGAAACGGAGCCAAACCGAAAAAGGCAGAACGAGGTCTCCCGGGAAGAGCTGGCAATTACGGGCCTCGAATTGTCCAGGGATTAATCGCGAGTGAACTGTACACGACGTTTCTTCAACGCTTAAAAAAGACCGAGGCGGAGCAATTACGACGGCAATTGTTTGAATTGAGTCCGGGCAACTGTTGTCCCGGCGAATTGATAGAGTCAACTAGCTAATTGCCGTTGACATTTTTGCCTGACAGAGAAAACCGACGCTTTCGATCGCCGACAGGCAAAACACACTGTCATCACTGAAATGTTCAACTGTGACTCGACTAAAATACATTCAATTTTTTGTGGACAAAATGGAGTAGGTTATAGATAACGAAAATATTCTAGCTGAGATGAAACGTCCGAATTCTGAAATCAAAAGTGCATCGGACGGAAAGGGTTGAGAGAATGCGTGAGTTTCAAATTTTTGCCTGATAGAAAAAACCGACGCTTTCGGTAACTGACAGCCAAAACACACTGTCATCATTAGTTACATCAAGGATTAGTTTACTAGATAATATGTTAAAGAATTTTTTTAAAGTTGCAATCGGTAAGAGTTGTGTTGAAAATGTGAAGCTCACGATTTATAACTTTTTTATCAATATCTACAATGAAAATATCAAACATGTCTTCCGTAGATCTAAATAAATTAAGTATATACAATAATATTCAAAATGAAAATTGTAATATTTCACAAAAACTCAAGTCGTTCGGATCAATTTCAAAAAGCTTATTCGTTTTTAAAGGGTGTTTCTTAACTTTTGTCAAAAAGGGTACGCCAGTCTCGTTTAGGGATTGGTAGTTCTAGTGTTAACACTAAACCTATCGAGCACTGCAACGGATTAATAATTTTTGTCTTCTAAAAATAACAGGTTTGCATTTACGTACATTTTTTTCTAATTTGTGTCATAATACCTGCTTGGATAAATAAATTGAGCGAATTATTTCGTCTAGAAAAACCTCCATAATTTCTGTAACTATAAACTAAAAAATCTGAAACCGGTCATTTGACCGGTAGTGGAAAGTTTAGTGTTAAGACTCGGTGGATTTGGTGTTAAAATAGTTGTCCTGACTAGAAAGCGTTCGAATACTCTGGTGGGCCACGGTAAGAGGTGAAAAACTGTGCCTGAAGGTTCAATTAACTCGTTGATCGATCTCTGAACGCGGAAAAGCCGATATCGCGAGTCGATCGAATCGGCTCGCGTTTCGCGTGTGGGCGTCAACTTGTCCCACCGTGGTGGAGGCGTCGGGGGGAGGGGGTTGAAGGGTGGGGCAAGGTTGAAGGGGGCTCGGCCCGATGGGGTGAAAAATAGAAATTAAGGGCCGGTGAGTTATCGCGGTTGCGTGAGAAGCGGCTCGGCCGAGATAAATCAAACCGCAGCTCCGACCGCAACGCCACCCCGAGTTCAGATCACGAACGCAAAAACCCCCATGGCAAATCCCCCGGGATTAATAGTGCGCCACGGCTGGAACCGGTGCTCCTGATTGGTCCAATTCCCTGGCAAGCACCGGCTGTGCTCCTGTTTTTCAAACCCTGCCCCCCGGACACCCCACCTGGTTTCCTCCTCCCCTCTCTGCAACATGCCCCCTTTCGTGGCGACTTTGTTCCTTTCCCTTTCTCTCTCTCTCTCTCTCTCTCTCTCTTTCTCTCTCTCTTTCTCTCTCTCTCTCTCACTCTCTCTCCCTCTCGCTCTCTCGTGCTCTCTGTTCGCGACTACGACCCCTCGACGAAATTTCAATTGACTGATAGTCGAGCTCCTCGGACCCGCTTGGACACCCATGACGGTTTTTACCGAGGGGGGCTGGCGTATTCGCCGGTTGCTAGTTTCGATGGAGATGTACGGTTTTTGGGAGATGTACAAACAATGCCGACAATTGCCTTGCACAATTTTTATTTTGCACGAAGATCCCCGGCCTACTGGTAATTTTTGTTTCTAATTCAACTTTAGAATAATACGTATCCCCATTAGTGAAATGAATAATTTCAAAATTTTGGTTTCGAAGGTATTGAACCAGTGTGTGCATAATTTTGCAATAACAGCAGTACAATATCTAAATAGATTTAATACCGTGCAAGGTCCAAATAAATTCAATCCCGCCGTTTTTATCAGTCAATAAATAGCAATCGCTGTGAACGATCAGCAAGCTCAGTAATCATTAATTTTTCTGCGACAAATTCTACGGCTTCACCGATCGAATTGATTGCATTTATAATAATGAACGGCATTGTCTCATCATATCGTGGAATGAACTTGTTTCTCTGCACTGTCGCCCAGCAAATGGATCCTCTCAGGTTTGCAACTCTCATTATTTTTGCAGCTCGCGCAAACTGGTTTACATTATGGTTGTTCGCAGTGATATCCAGGCGCGGCACTTTATGCGAAGCCATTGCACCGATTTCCGCGCGATGCATCAACCAGTTCTGGTCCTACTGGTTTGATACATGCGCTATGTGTGTACTATGATTGCTAGATCGTTCGCTGGAGTATTACGGCGACCGCGATTGATCAAACACTATGCTGTTACGGATTGTAGTCAAGCGTTCTCTTATTTTGGTTATTCGATTTGTCTTGCTATTGATGCTCGATCAATTATTGATCCAATACGTTAATACGTCTACGGATGATCGATGTTGCAAAGACGTTTGGAATTGTCGTGCTTGTTGCAACAAATGGATTCAAAGATTTTACAGATTGAATTTAAATTACAACAGATCTTTAGATCTCAATTAGACGACGTTTATTAACTGAACAAATATAATATCTTTAAGCATTTATTTCTGGACGAGTTTATTAATGAACACTTTTTTGTGAAGACAGATTGGTAAGAGACACGCATAGGACTATTTTTTGCCACAGGATTGTTTTGTTTGGCTGAAAACTAACAAAATGGCGACGCTTTGAAGCATGAGGTACACTTGTTCGTTAAAGTACACTTTTTACACATACATCAGATAAAATTATAATATTGAAAAAGTTCTGCGTCTGTTGATAAGGAACGTATTTAAGACCATCTGTACAAACTTCTTGAAAAAAAGTTTTACTCAATTCATGCAATAGAAAAGATTCCGAGACATGATTGCAAGAAAAGATTACTGCAAAGCATAGTGTCCATTTTGTCGTTAGAAGATGTGCATTTCTTGCACATTGCTTCAGAGAATAATTACAATATCGCACATAATCTTGTCTCATATAATAGAGAACATGTTCGAGAAAACCTGTGCAAACGATTTTAATAATAAATTTTATTGAAATCACAGTATAAAATCAATAGACGTAGCTCTAATAAAATTGCAGCTCGAGTCATACTCAGACGTCGGATCTCCATGCAAAATATTAATTATCAGTAGACTGCGAATGTTCATGCAACTTTCAATTTTTGTAGACAAATTTTAAGTGGAGTGAAAGAGAACTACTCTGAGAGAGAATTACTCTGTTTTCAATGGTAATTGTCTTTGTAGATCAGAAATAAATAAAACTCATAAAGATCCGTAGTGTAATTATAAGGTACAGGAATGAAGTAAAAATTTATGTTTTCATTTAACAGTTTCAATAAGTTAACGACAACTTATCGACACTTTTAAATTCCTTTTACCTACCTTTCACGCCCTGCCTGCTCATTTTTATTAGAAACGCATAAAATCCGCAGTTCGGTCATCTTTATGAAACCTGATGCCCCTCCACGATTTAAAACAATTTACTATTTGATCTGCAACTCGAGACAAATTGTATTTTACGTCCACACAGTGAAGAAGCATCTGTTAATTTATAATAAGTCGAAACATTCGATTGTTTCGAGCAAAATCCTGGGAAAACTGTTCCTCGAGCCCGTGAATTCCCACCGGTCAAGGACTGTTCTTCATCGATTTCACGGCCAGCCAGAAGACGAGCACGGTGCATAGCGACGGTGCACGGTGCATCATGCTCGCGTGCAGCGAATACGAGACCAGAGGGACCATATGACGAATCGGAAATCGCTGGGAGTCGGTCCCGGAAGCGCGATGCGTTCGGTTGTCCATTCTTCCCAGAAAATGAGAAAGTAATGGGGAACCCTGGGGTGGAGCATGGTGCTGGCTAGTGGGAGCGCAAAGCCACGGAAGATGACGAAAAAGACGAGGAAGATCTACTTGAAGAGAAAAAGGTGTGCTTGCGAGAAAGAGCTCGCAAATGACGGCGCGATGACGATGCTCGTTGCTGTCGAGCCGCAAGGAAAATGAATAACGATCATCGCCGTTCGACGCTGCTTGTCTGCCATCAGGGAATTATCGATTATGATAGCCGCTCGTCACGATCGATCAGGGAATCTAGAACTGGCGAACGATCATCCGTCTTCCGCTCGTTCCGTGAGCACGAGCCTGTCGACGATACTTCCTCGATTAGGTTTTGTTTCTCGTCGGCCATCTCGCCGATTCGATTACTCTAGCGAACACCGATAATACTCTGCCGATCATACCCGGGAACCAGTTGACGATGATTGGTTACGATCGAAATGGCGATCTTCTATTTTAAACGTTGGCTGTTGAAAAATCATCAAAAAATCACTGAAAACCGGAGGAATTTACTCGGTGTCATCAGACGCTTCAGAGATGAAGATTATCACTAGACTGCGGATTGCATTTATAGCCACATCAGCTAGATGAAATATAAAACGGTAAAAGATTCGAAAAATTTAAGAATATGTTCTTTTCAGTGTATTTTAGTTATTAACGGATGAAAGTAATCCGTACTTTGTTCTCTCTTCCCATAACCGATGCAGAACGTTTTTATATTGCGTAAATTATCACAGAGATTATTTCATGGACAGTTTTAAGTAGACTGTGGATCATTATGCAAAATAAAAATAGTTGTACAAAAACAGGAGCCACATAGAAATTCCATTCTTTTCTTAATGATTTTAACCTCTTCTACTATAACATCGAGTCAGACTCGTGATACAAGTTTTGCACAAAGTCTATGTAGTAAATATTAATGTCATTACAGTATTTTATCGATAAATGTCCCAAGTATCTAGTCGATAATTGTCCTAGAACTATCCCCACTACCGCGGGGTATACCCCGTGAGGGGCCAGAAGATCGAGAGGTCTCGGTCGCCGAGAAGTGTAACATAATACGTGTCGAGTATACCAGTGAGACTACTACTAATCCAATGACAAAACTTGTTTATCTTTCATTATTTTTTTGTGGAAGTTTCACAAACATATTCGTGGCATTTTTCTAATGAAAATGATCCCAAGTATGATATAATTTTTATAATATTTACTTGTGTAATGAACGATAAAAGTTTCGGACGCAAAAAGTCGCGGGCCTTTGAACTATGCCGACTATCCGGGTCTGTTTCTTTTCCATACGCTGTTTTTGTTTGTGTCTGAAACTTTCATCGTTCATTAAACAAGTAAATATTATCAGAAGTGCATGATATTTTGTATCATTTTCGTCAGAAAAATGTCACAAATATGTTTGTGATAATCCCATACAAAATTATGGAAAACAAAGAAGTTTTTTCATTGGATTAGTAGTCACACCGATATACCGGACCGTCTTACGTTACATTTCTCGGCAACCAAGGCTTCTCGAGCTTCGCTGTCCTTTTCTACGTACGGTAAAAGTCAAAATAGTATCTCTGCCCCGTAATTGTCCCTGGCCGGACCCGTGGTTGGGACATTTATCGATAAAATACTGTAATTTCTTTTAAATCGGAGTGAAGTGTTATTTTGTTTGTCAGCATATGTATAGTCATTAGAAGATATGTAGGCAGCCAGCAGATATCAATTTTATTTTTCTTCTAGGAAATAACAAACGACAAAGAAATTCGAATCACTGTAACTATAAAATGCACTAGAGGGTTAATAAGCTCAAACTAACCCATTGATATACATTAAATTCCCTTAATCTGTCCACTGAATTAAATTGCACTAATCATTTTCGAAGCAACTGTTTTCAATGGCAAAGTGCATAAAATGAATTTGGCTATCTCTAAATGAATTGAGAGATTGTGGACGCTGCATACAGTGCCGAAAAAAAGTATTGCTATACCCTTTAAAAACGAATAATTTTTTAAAAATTTGTTTAGACGACTTAAGATTTTCTTGAGAGGTCAGACGGATTAGTTTACTGGATATTATGTAAAGAAATTATTTAAAAACTGGTATTGGTCGAAATTGTGAAGAAATGAATAAAAGTTACAATTTTTTACTCTTTTATCTGTGATTATATAATGAAAATTTAAAATATACAGCTTGTAGACCTAACTGAGTTATGTACATGCACAAAGTTCCATTGAAATCGATTAACGTTGTTGCGAGCTATAAATAATTAAAAATGGCAAAAATCCAAAGATTCTTACTTCGTTGAATGCTTATAGCTTTTTTATGCGTTAACCGAATTTGCTGAAACATTGTGCATGTATGTAACTTACTTAATCAGGTCTACAAAAGGCATATTTTACATTTATATTGTAGTCTCTGATAAAAAAGTTAAAAATAGTGACCTTCACTTTTTTCTTCCCAATTCTGATCAATATCAATAGATCAAAAATATTTGTTTGTCAACGTAAAAAATCAACGTAAAATAATTAGTTACATATGCTAATTTACGATAGAATGTTAAAAATAATTGAAATTCTCGTCCGAAACCCATGAATTCTCGGAAACGTTATTTTATGGCAGTAAATCGAATCAATATAAACAAAATGAAAAAGATCATATATAAAAAGTCGAAAACCTCGGTGTATATGTTAAAACTTTCGGTGTCACGATTTTACGTTTAATATCGCCGGGAATACATTATCAGGGGAAGAAATAATGAGGACGAGGTGACGATATAAATATATCTATAAATATTGTGATGCTTCAGAGAAACAATGTTCCTGCCCTCCACGGTTTCAGGATTTATAATCCTCGCCGCGGGATCGTTTGACAAAATATTTCGTCTAGCACGCGTTACCGGGCCCGTAAAAGGGCCCTCTTTTATCACAGGCCCCGGTGAGAAATGGGGAAAATATACGCCGCGGGATACTCGACCGATTTCTGTACACGGCGGACACGCTCGTTCTTAATTTTGAAGTTTAATCTGGATTGATGGTTACTTTATGTCCGACGCGGTCACTATTTACACGAGACAAGCTTTTATGTCCTTTTATGCAGTCCTCGGCGACGCACAAAATGGCCGGCTCGGCAGGCGTGAGGACGTTCTCTACGGGCGACTGTCGGTTTTAATAATTTATTCGCGGATTCGGCCTAACTAAAATATCACCTTGTTATTGCCTGACATGTTGTACCTTCATAAGACGATTTTTTGGCAGAGAAATTGCGGACGAGGGGAATGCGAATGTGAAAGAAAAAGGATCAAAGTGAATCCGCATTATAGTCTTCTTCAATCGTTTATACATAACGAGTAGACTGCGGATTTTATGCGTTTATAACAGAAATGGCTGGGTGTAATATCAAACAATAAAACTATTGCAAGGACTTAAAAGTATCAATACATTTCTCTCAACTTAACCCCACGCACTTTATTTTACGGTCACAGTGATTCGTATTTCTTTATAGTTCATAGTTTCGTAGAAGAAGAAAGAAGTTTGTGTCTATTGTATGTCTATGTATTCATACTAAGTGGAATTTTATTACGGTTTATAGGAAATTAATCGTTTGCCGTGTTTTAACGAGCCGGACTCGTGATAAAGATTTTAATCAAATTATAACAAATATGTTATGGCTGGACTGCGGATTTTATGCGTTTATGACAAAAATGAGTAAGTGTAAACACAATGAAATAGAAAAGAATTTTCTGCTTCACTCCAGTTTATTGTAATCGAGGTAGACATTTTTTATTTTGCTTAAACATCCACAGTCTAGTTACTACTTTCTTTTTGGACGAAATAAAATTTTATTCTCTTGTAATCAATATTTAAGCACTGACGTGAATGTTTTCATATAAAAAATATAAATTTTATTTTTTCCTCTGTGACATTTGTGGGGTAAAGACGTTCGAATCGCTGTAAAGAAAATGACAGAGGTTAATAAAATTCATATTTAGCAGATCATGTCCGAAATCTTCGTCACGAGTCTGACTCAAAATTATACATAGTGTAAGGTGTTAATAAACCCACTATAGTAGAAAGAAAGAAATTCCTTTTTGATTTCTACGTCTTGCAATTTATGAAAACGATTTTTATATTGTTTAAAGATCCGCAATATAATAACAAGTTATAATTATAATGGTTATTATCTTCCGCCTTTTTGTGCGATTGTTAATCGAATTTTCGATGATTGTGCTGTACCGAAGCATGTTCTTATTCTTCTTCGTTGTTTTCGGCCGATATTTATAGAATCCAGTCGCCACCTCGTCATTATTTTTGCCCCTTCATCTTTCCGGCGATATTAAGCGTACAATCGTGACAACTATAGTTTGAATATACACCGAGGGGGCAGCACGCCGGCCATTTTATTGGCCGGGGCCCTGAGGGGAAGGGGAACATGAATTTTTCTCGTGGCCCACGGGGCCCGGTGCCTTCTCTCGCCACGGACCCCTCGTGCGAGCCCTCATCAAGCTTTAGTTCCTACTTAACTCCGGTTATATATGTAAACGCGACCGAATCGTTAACCATCTTTACCTGTATTTTCTACGGCCCACGGACCACGAACACGGAGAAACTCCCCGGGCCCATGGAATGTGGCCGGATCGTCGTTAAATAGCCTGTGAAGATCGTAATTCTCCGGCCGAGTGTCTATCTCTCTTCCTTTCTATTTCTATCTTTCTCTCTCACGGTTGCTCCTCCCGTTTCGTTGTTCTTCGAGAGAAAAAAAAACACTATCGGTGGAAATGGTCCTGGCTATCTTATTGACGAACTATTCCCGCGCGGACCTACATACATCGGCACACAATGAGACAAAACGGTCGATTTTTGGAAAAAACCTCTTGGAACTCAATATTATTCATAATTGGTACCAAACCTCATATTCAGTGACTGATAAATATTCGGAAACTCCTAAGACGATGATAATTTTTGTAATATCGGTCTTAGATTTCTTTTGAGAAGTTAGAATAATCAGTTTACTACATAACTTGAAAAAGAAATTTTGAGAAAATTGAGAGAAATATTAAAAGTTGTACAAATTTTTTATGTGGGCCTATTTATGTTGAAAATTTAAAAAAAAATATATGTTTTGTAGATCTGTGTCAATTATGCATATACACTGTTTAAAAACAGTAAACATTGCAGTTTTTCCGCCGTTAAATGTAATCAATCTTAGGATTCTTGCATTTTTCAATGCCTGCACGTTTTTTTTCCGCATCCACGGATTTTATCACGTTATTGATGTTCGAGGTCATCCGAAGGCCATACTCGTGGCATAGTCAAATGTACTTTCTCATCCACAACAAAATGCACTAAAGAATAATACACGTTTGACTAATAAAAAATGTGAGTATCTTTGATAAAAATATGGAAAAAATTATTCTTTTCAGAATAATCCGTAATTAATACCATTCAACTTGTGCTATGAACATTTTGTGAAGGTCACAAAAAACAAAAGGTCTTTAACTGCGACACCTTGTATTATGGTCTAAATTCTAAGGTTTGAAGTGTGGAAGTGGATACGCAGAAGGGAAACATGGCGGAGAATGGGGCGCGCGTATTGTCGTCGCCGAGCAGATCCTCATCTAAATTACGGTGTCTTGTCACGCGTGTGCGTACGCGTTGTCGCGTGACATGGACAAGTGTTACCCGGTCACGATCTTATCCGGCTGCTAATAAACCACCGATGCTGCACCTGTCATTATCTCATTAACCGACGATTCAGAGAGTTCGTATCGGCGCGGCGGAACCCCGGTTTGCTCCGATTGTAATCAATTAAACGCGCCGCCGGGTATCACGGACTTCATCGCGACTGGTTAGCAATTTCGAGAAGATAATGAGCGGCGAAGTGATGTTGATGACTGTCTGCCGATGATCACGATGCCCATTTCGCAGAATGTGCTGCGCGGCGCGATTACGTTTCCGCGACAAGTAATCACCTGATCCCTGCACATTCGCGCCAAACGTACGGTGTAAACCTCGACAAGTCTCGTTAAAAGTTCATTTAATCAATTCTTAATGATTTAAGCGATCTTCCTGTCGATCTCTATGGCTCCGAAGAAGTGGCCGGAAGTCCCATGGTGTCATTGAGGGTGTTCGAGCAGATTCAATCGATTAAAGTATCGTTTGATCGGACTTGTTCGATTTATAATGGACTGAGTCTTGCCAAGCATTAACTGATGGAAGTAAACTGAGATTATTATTAGACTACGGATCATTATGCAATATAAAAATTATCTGTATCGATTACAAGCAGACTGTTGATGTTTCTGCAATATTTAATTTTTTGTATATATTTGAAGAAAATGGAATCATATTTTCAGTGACAATAGCCTTCGTAGAGCTAAAATAAATAGAAATCATACAAAATTATTTTCAAGAGTCATAAATGCATAAACATCCGGCAGTCGGTAATTATTTACAAGTTGGTCCTCCTCATAGATTTTGATGACCTTAAAATATGTTGTCAAGGTCACCATTCTGAACAACTTTTCCCTATACATGTATGTTACCGCCGCTCGGTTTTAGTTTTCGAGATATTCGCAAAAAACTATTGCTAATAATAATTATGGTTGCGACGAGTTTATTTGGCGGAATTTGAGATCTTAGCAGACGGACAATTTGATATTCGACTTCGATTCCACACCGTTGATTTTGTGACAGTCATGGTTCGATCATGGAAATCAAACTAAAAAAGTTCACAGACTTTAAATTTTTCCATGATTAAATTTTCCCATGACATCACAAAATTGTGAGAGTATACATTTTAGGCAATAGACTGCGAACCACTGTGCAAAATAAAGATTGTCCGCATCAATTACAAGAAAGTGGAGTCATTTAGAAATTGCTCATTTTCAATCATTTTAACAGGTCAAATGTATCCTCACTCTTCAATTTTTGTTACAGTACTTATAGTGATTATCCGAAAAAATTGCACAGAAGAAGAAAGAAAAAATGTATTTCTTGTATGTCCACATTTACTTCAACGCTTAAATATTGATTACAGAAGTATCAATTTTTCTTTCGTCTAAAAAGGAAGGCATAACTTTCATACTCGTTAGACTTCGTTAAAAATCCATATCACGAGTCGGATTCGTTAAAGTACAGCAAGGGGTTAAAACCAGTTAGCCAGTGAATTTTTTATAAATGAATAAAATCCACAGTCTAATAATCATAGTTCTATAGTACAGTTTATCTAGCAATCCAAAATTTTCTCTCGCACGTTTATCACGCCAGACGGTTGTCTCGGTTCTTGTAGCAAAGGTGTGCAGTTGGTATCACGATAATAGAACCCACATGGCAGCTGAAGGTTTAGGTTTGTCGATTTAGGAGCCACTTAGGCCGTGTCTAGTTGGCTGGTCTCTTTGATTAGGCTCGGGGCGAGTATCCCAGACGGTTTACAATTCCGCAAATTACCAGCAGTGATAAATGAGGTAGAGAAAGGGGAAAAGAGTGAGATGAGGAGAACGAAAGAGTGAAGGAGCGAGAGGGAGGGACACAGAGAAGGGGTGTAAGCGAAAAGGGGTCCGCAGAGCTTCGCGGAGCTTCGCAGGGCCGGGTCTCGAAATGATCAGTGCTCGTAAAAGCCTGCTCAGAAGATTGCACGAAACGTCTCGATTACACGGCTTCAACCGTGAACCCGTTTAACACATACGATTCCTCGAAGCTACTCTCGACTCTCGGGGGCTGCGCGACCACGTCTCACTTAATCGAACTCTCGAAAGAGAGCCGGCACCCCGTGAATCGGAAAGGGGGACAACACAAATCCAGAAAGGGAGAAACATAGAAGAAGAGAATAAGGAGAGGGGAAGCCTGCGTCGACGCATTTATGTGACCCGCGTTCTGCTTCATCCAAACTCGAACTGGTAGATACAAGCACGAGCTGCGTGTCGGCCATTGTCTGATCCATACAGAGCTCGGTGACCATGCGCGAATGAAATACCGTTTAAATCCCTAAGACTCGAGGAACCCCATGAGGTCGTTCCATGGTGCAGAATTCGACGTATTCCATGCTCTTGGAGTGACGGTAGGACCTTGACGAAATTGATCGTTAGACGGAAAATGAATTTTTAACTAGACTTTTCACGTGATCCTTGTCCTTATTCTTTAGTAGACATTCTTAGGTTGCTCTACTTTCTTGTAACAGATGCGGAGAATTTTCATTTTGAATGAAGATCCGCTGTTTATTTATTAGTCTTCAAGATCGACAGTCTAATTTGAAATGAAATACGCCTTTCAAGGTGAAAAGGTAAAAATTTTCGTTCAGTTTAATATGGCTGCGGTTCGGAATGACAATGAATTAACCCCTTGCACTGCGAGTTGCAGTGATTAGAACTTTATTTGTATAATAAATAGAATTTCATTTGTGTTTCAATGGAATTAATAACATACATATGTAATAGACTCTGTTCGAAATCTACATCATGAGTCTGACTCGTTGTTATATTGCAAGGGCTTAATGTTCTCTTCGACTCGAGGGTGTGTTATACATGGATAAAACTTCTATTTAAATATTGCGACAATTGCAATGTAAAAATAATAGGAATAAAATTCTAGCTGTATCCAATAAGCCAAAAATCTAAAGATTCCATCTAGCTCGACATTTCTATAGATTCAACTAGCAAATAACTGAATTCATCGTGTATTAGTATTATTATTATTATTATTTATTGCTTTAAATAAAATAAGGTTTATGTAGCATATACAATTCATAAACAATTTGTATACAGTAATCCCTCGTGCATGTCAAGCTAAATGAATATTTGTTTTGAACGAAGGCCGAGGTACAGATCATAGACAATAGGAACGCATAAAATTCGCAACGCGGCAATCTTGTGAATTTCGCGTCCAGTTGAATATTAGTCGAGCGGCTCGGCGACGTCGAGACGCTCCGTAGCATTGAATCGTCTGCGAGCAGGATGTGGTCGGCTAAAAAATAACGCACCGAAAGGAGCCGATGCGCGCTGAGCGAAATTCGGAGCACGTCGATCCTAGCAGTCGATGAAGATCGCAGAAGGATAACCAGATCACGGAGCTCTTCATTCAGCTCTCTCTCTTTGGGACCTCGGAGTCGTCTCTGAGGGGCATGACGCGACGCGACGATCTTCTTCTTCTTCTCCTCTCTTCTGTGTGTCACTCGCGAGAGACAACTGTGCGCGCCGTGCGAAAGGGGGCCAACAAAAGACGAGAAGGGGCACAAAGGCGGCTCAAAACAGAGACGACCAAAGGCGAAAGAATACGTCCGTAGTGGCGCACGAACCGGACGGCAAAAAAGACAGGCTCGAGACTGACTGCGAGCGAGCAGAAAAGGAAGACGATGGCATGGAGGTAGATGTGGAAAGCTGCAAGAAGAATTGGGGGAGGGGGGGAGTTTCACGGTGACGACGGATGTAGAATGCCGGGAGATCCGGACATAGTAACATAGTTGAGACAAGGGGTTGAAGTTCATGTAAAAGAAACATTGTGGAGGATGAAGAATTGAGAGATTTAAGATAAACAACTGGAAATAATAAGGTAGCTATGTCAAGGGGTTGAAATTCAGGAAGAAGAACATTGTGCAGGACAAGGAATTAGGAGATTTAAAATAGACATTCGGAAATAAACAGGTTGCTAAGAGTAGTGGTTGGACTTAATGAATACAATTTTGTGGAGGATCGAAGGACTGGATGATCGAAAGCACACATACAGAAAAAATAAAGTCGCTATAACAAGGGGTTGAAATTCAAGAAAAGGAACATTGTGGAAGATGACGAACTAGAAGATCGAATGTAGACATCCAGAAATAATGAAGTAGCCAAGCCAAGGGGTCAAATTGCAAGAAAAAGAGTAGTGTGGAGGATGAGGAATCGAAGACTTAAAACAGACATCCGAAAATAACAAGATATCTAAGCGAAGTAGTCAGAATTAATGGGAAAATCGTTGTGAGGGATGAAGAACTGGATAATCGAAAGCGGATATTCGAAAATAATAAGGTAACTAACACAATGGATAAAAAGGCAAGAGAAAGAATGTTGTGGAAGACGGAGACTTGGAAGATGCAAAGTATGTAGATACCGAAGATAATGAGGTACCTAAGAGAAGTAGTCGGAATTGTTGTAAAAAAGCATTGTGGAGGATGATGAACTGAAGTATTTAATGTAGACGTTTGTAAATAACAAGGTAGCTGAGAAAAGTGGCTAGACTCAATAAAATAATTATTATGGGGGGTCAAAATCCAGAAGATCGAAAGTAGACACCTGGAAAGAAAAAGGATCAAAATTAATTGAGAAGAACATTGTAGAGGATGAAGAAGTCGAAGATTCAAAGCAAGCGTCCGTAAATAATAAGGTAGCTGAGAGAGGGGGTCAACGTACAAGAAAAAGAATATTGTGGAAAACGCAAAAATGGAAGATCGAAAAGAGATACCCGGAAATAATAAAATAACTAAGCAAAGAGCTCGAAATTAATTAAAAAAGACATTATGGGGGGTGAAGGGGCTCAGAAAAGGAAATAAAATGAAATATTTTTAGGAGAAAAAGAAGTGGAACACCGCAACGAAAAAACCAATCAGTAAAAACTGGAAAATCAAAAATAAAGATCAGGAGACAATAAAGAATTCAAAAGAAAAAGCTAGTCGAGGGGAAAATCGAAAGTAGTAATGTAGAACCAAACTAAAGAAGAGCTAACAAAGAAAACCTAGAGGATGTGGAAGATCCAAAATGGAGGCCCAGAAATCATACAGTACCTAACAAAATCTGGACAAAGTTTACTACAATTAATCAAGAATCTACAGCACAGAAGTCACAGAAAGGAAACAATTGCTGCCTTGTATCAAATTTCTAAAAATCGATCATGGAGATCCAAAGCGGGTCTGCATGAAACCGAGTTGTTTTCATACTAACACTTTGTGTATACAGTTGTACATTCCTTTCGCAGTACTGGGGACCAGGATCCAAAAACAGATAGAGACAGAGCCGAGACCGCGGAGTCCGGGTAGCAGGAACAGCATCAGCATCCGCAGTGTTCCATAAGGAAACAAAGAAATCGTGAACAACGCGCCGGGAGAAACAGAGATGCCAAAAACAGAGAGAGGATAGTCCCGAGTCTACTCGGGAAACGAGCAAAAAGGGGGCGCCCTGAAAAAGATCCCTGGTATTATGTGGTCGGGGCCCCTACTTCATCGAAACACGAGCGGGCAAACAACAGGCCGGGGGCCCGCGTGTATCCGCCATTGTTTGGGCCCATGTGAGGAGGCATGCGGCCATGTTTCCCCTGGTATACCGGGCGACCGGATAAAAAGAGGACGGCGGAAGGGGAGCAGAAGGTGTATGTGAGGTCGACCAGCAGAATGGTGGGGATTCGGGGAAGGGTGGAGGCGAACAGGCCCTGTTGGGCCCCGAGGGCTCCACCGGGCACAGACACGACCCATAACACAGTGTGCGGCGCGTATACACTAACGATCAAAAGTTTCCGAGCGCCTATTACCACACTTGCTCCACCGAAATCGCGCTAATTACGTCCTGGGCCCTCGAATTTTCAACTATCCGTTTTTTCGGATTTTTTCCCCGGCTCTGGATCGATGAAATTCATTTCGGTTTCATGGTGAGACCACTTCTATTCCAGATATTGTTGTTGGAATTCGTTTAATTTATCCAACTCGTTGTTGAGCTTCTGTCAACCCTAGACAACTAAACTTTCGTAAAAATGACGAACGGAAAATTTGAATCTTGTGGCATCAAATAATCCATCAATTATTTCAATTAATAAATTCAGTACTGAGCACAACGTTTACACTTCACTTGTTCTGTTTCTTTAGAAGATGAAGAGTTTTTGTTACCAAATAAAAAGTGTCCAATTATATTCGTATTTATAATTGACGTCATTATTTCCACGCATCATAGTTTAATTATCTAAATGAACTGTTGGGTTGTAACATGAATTCTTTCGATTACAAATATAACTCTTGTTTTACGATTTATTAATACAGTAACTACTCATAGTCAACAATTTTATAATTCATTGATTACAATTCACCAACACTTATTGAAAATCGTAACATTCGAAAAAACAATCGCAACGCGTCTTCTGATAAGAAACAGGGAAACTGGAAACAAAGAAATCCCACTGTCTAATATTTATTACTGCTAAACTTAAATCTCAAACTTGAACAATTTTTACATGGTGTAAATGTATAAAATCTAATACACTACTAACGAGTAAACACCGTGCATGTTTAACTGCAGCTTTGGAAATCTTGAATTTTCAAATTTTGCAAGAAGAATATTCGTCTACAAGATGGCGGGTAGGATGAAATCTTTCCAGCTCCGCAAACTCGGAAAATAAACTCGGGACGCCCATTGTCGCCATTTATCGATATTATTTATCGCCTCTCCATTGTGCGTGTCCCCAACGAAACATCCGTCCGAGGGTCCCAGAAGTTCTGTTGCCCATTTGGCGACCATGAAAAGGGAGGCGACGAGCCTTGCGACGCTAATATGTGTACACAGACCGAAATTTGATTTTGTTGTCGCCTTACAATACTCAATTATCCCCTTAGTGGCTGGATTGGAACATCTGTCTCGACACACCCCTCTGCGACACACCACACACGCTGCAGACATGGCTAACTTGTAACCCTGTTACAGGATGAGCTTAGGCGAATTCATGGACGCTATGGGATGTACCGAGCTTAGGGGTGGAGGGTCATAATGTCGCTTATCGACGAACACCCTCGTTCCGACGTCTTTCATATTAGTTTTGATCGGGGGCGGTCTCGATGTTGCGATAATAGACACCGATGGTGGGATCAGGGATTGTTTTGGGAGGTACCGTGATTTTGTATGGAGGGTTGATCTAATTAGAATCTCCGGACTCTTCGAAAATGGGTCTATGAATTATCAACAAAACATTTTTCTCTTTCCGAATTTCTTTATTCTTTGTTATATTTTCTGATGAACTATAATTTAATCTTTTGGTAATGTTCGTCAGCTGACGATCTCCATCGAATTTGTTCCTAATCGAATGGCACTCTAAAAATTTAGCAATATCAACAATCTAAGCCAGGCCTGGCCAACCCAAATGGTTTCACGGATCACTTTGATGGCGCGTAACATTACAGCGGGCCGCACTTTAGGTAAACATGCTTTTAAAAAATGTAATACAAATAAAAAAATGAATAAAACTTTATTGTTATACTATGATTCAATATAGTTAACTCTCGAGTCTTAATTAATGAGATATTTGTTTATCCTTCCTTTCACTTAATTTTTGTAAATCTATATTTATGTTCGACGTTGTACACCTTACCTGGTTTTCTAAATTGGCATCAGTTAATGAAGCACGTGATGAACTCTTCGTAAATTTGATCTTCGAAAAAAATGTTTCACAAACATATGTGGATCCAAAAGCACTTACAACTTGTTTCTTACAAACAATGTTCCTCGATTTCAGTAACATTTGGCGTTCGTAGATATCAAATATAGAAATGGAGTTCGTAGTTGCACTTGCGCATTATAACAATGACACATGCAAATTTTCATTTATTTAATATTTTCTGTATACATACAACGAGAAACAAAAGTTTCAATAGAAATATAAAATCGTCCGGCGGGTCAAACAAATTAACGTGGCGGGCCACATGCGGCCCACTGGCCGCGCGTTCGCCAGGCCTGATCTAGGCTAAGAGAAACTAATAATCTTCATCAAATCTGTTCCTACTGAAAAATAAAATTCAGCAAAGTCTACATCTCAGGCTAGAAAAAGCTAACGATCATCGTCGAATTTGTACTTAAATGAATAAAAATTTGGAGCCTGATCGTACAAATACAGGAAAGACTGCGACCTCAGTCTAAGAGAAGCTAACGATCTCCATAAAATTTTTTCCTAATCGAATAAAAATCTTCAGCCGCATCCTAAAAATTCAGCAAAGTCCCGGACTAGAAGAACCTAACGATCTCAACCAAATTGATTCTAAACGAATAAAAATCTTCAGCCTACTCCAAAAAATTTCGAAAAAGTTTACGACCCAGGCTAGAAGAAGCAACCGATCTCGTGGTAAAATTCCATGAGCCTAGTTCCAGCAGAGATCCTGGGGCAGGAGGCAGTTCAGGATGAACAAAGAGGATCCCGATTCGTCGGTGTAAGTTGCGCATCCATGCTCGAGGAGCGATTATGAGCGAGCGATGGCTGGCCTTCGAACGTATGCCTAACACGGAGCGGCGCGTTGCAAGCAAACGTTTATCCCATAACAAACTCAATCCAAAGGCGTGCGTAAAAGCTTCATTTAGTCGTGGCTTTGGCAACGTCGGCGTTGCCACAGCGTTATGGTCGCCGGGTTCGCCGGTGTTGGTCACCCACACACCAAGTCTCTCCACGGCGTCCAGGTGATCGGATTTGATGGACCGATCGTTACGGGTTATAATTACCTGCCGAGCCGAACCAGTCCTTTCTACATAGCCACACACTCACACGCACGCACACGTGCATGTACGAACACTTATGCAACCATACTTTGAGGATGTTGTGTACGTTATGTGCGCTCGTGCACAACTGTTTTCGAACGCGTCCGCGTGTTCCCGTACGTATCAATTTATGGGAATATATCCGCGAGTGTATTTATGCACACGCTAGTACGGCTGATTACGGGCGCGCGCGTGTTTGCACGGGCAAAAAATAAACACGCTAATTTACGTGTACAACCGGACATTTCCCCGGGACAGCACAGAGCGTGGGACACGCTCTTCGCCCGGAATTTGTGGCGCTTTTAATTGCCGGATTTGCTAAATACCACCCCCGGATGTCACACCGGATTCGTTTCCCAAGCGATTCTGATCCCTGTCTGCCCGGAGATATCGATTCCTGCTAACAATCGGCTGATACCGCTGCATTTTTTCCGTTTGTTTCGATGCTATTCTTTTACACGTTTTTCCAACGAAATGCTGGTTCAACTTTTTATTTGTACAGAGGTTTAAACCTTTCGTTCTGTCACGTATTTTTTAACTCGAACTTTTTCACTCGACAATCTCTGCGAAAAAAATCGTAAAAGTCAACTCATTTTCATTCTCTCTTAAATCCTCCTTTCATAAAACCGGAAGTCTTTAATCGGAGATTTTCCAACGAAAAAATTAGCTCACACTCCTTAACACTAGGTTTACGGAGCACTGAAAGTGACTATTTTACATTATTGTGTAAAAATAACAAAAGTGGGTATATCTAAATTTTTAGACATTCTTTTTATAATATGTACCCCAAAAAAATAAATTTATTGAATAATTCCGCATGGATGCGTCTTTTCAGTCTCGATAATCGTAATTTAAAAATATTACAATCAGTAATTTTGACGGGTCCCGTAAACCTAGTGTTAAATACGAAACAAATTATCGTAAAAATGTTGAAAGGAACCACTTGATAATCTCTAAGAAAAAAAGGTCGCGAAGACCACCTTATTTTCATCCCCCGTTCACTCCCCCCTTCTCAAAAACTGATGACTTCCAATCGCATTTACATCAAAAGAAAAAGATAACAAGGTCATCTAAAACATTGAATCTCGAATAATGGTAATGGTATATCTAGTATGGTCTCTGTCCAATTAGGACCCTCTTAGGTTCCTGTACGAACCCATTTTTCTCACGCTACGTCTCCATAGTTTACAGAACAAGATACTGTTTGCGCGATTGTCATTGTGGATCTTCGATCCCGATCCTCGGGGGCACATTCGTCATTCGATGGGGCGGCAGATGGGTCTTGGGCGATCGTCCATGGCGAATCGCGCAGCCTCCATCACCAGATGTCCCCCATCGTTGATCAAGGATTTCCGTTGGATCGGTCATCCGCGGAAGGCGGAAGAATTGCCGCGCGATAAAATGTAAATCCGGGGCCCCCGATGAACGATGGACGGGGCAGATGAACGGCCGATCGTAAATCCTGGTAGTACGTTTCACTTACCGGTTTTTCTTCGACGAACAGCTCTCCGCTGACCGGGCCCGTTCCTCCGACAGCCGGCAACGTAATTCCGCCGATCGGTTCGGAGATTAACCCTTAAACGGACTTATTCTGACAGACACGCGCGATCCCTTTTTTCCCGGCACGCCACGCTTCGCGAGCCATTCCTTTCGCGGCCCTCGCGGTCTTTTTCCGCGAACGGCTCTGTTTATTAAGCGACAGTTTCAGCGAAAACGGCGAACGATCTGCTGCGATCCTTCATAATGCACGGGATGATCTCTGTGGCAGGCTTTGCAAGAACTTAAAGCAACATTTAGAACGTGTTCATAAATAAATAGGAACTTGTTCGTTACAGTTTGATTTTTACTGCTTTTTTTACTTTTTTAGCGTAGCTACAATTTGATAATTTCAATGGTACATTCGTATAACTATGTGTGACGAGTTAATTCGTCATTTGAAGCGTGCTGAGAACATAAGCAGGGCTCTATTCCTTGCAATTTTATATGTATTGCATTTTTTACTATTTTAGATTCCACACAATTTAATCATTTTTATGGTTTATCCTTTAGTTAACTGGCCGTGACAAGCCAAATCGTCATTTAAACCGTTCTTATAATATAAACAGGGCTTTTTTCCTTGCAATTCGATTTTTTATTGCATTGTTTAGCTGATCCTCCTGGAACGAGTGATGTGTCCACAAGAAGTTTCTGGATTGTGTCCACGTTTCAGGGCAAATTGTCCACGAGATGACGATGATGATCACGATAAAAAGCGCCGCTAATTATTCCCTGTTTCGATACTCATCGGAAAATGTTCGCGCGAACGTTGACGATCGATCGAGAACCGGTTCCATGGTTGAAGTTCGGGGAACCCATAAGCCCCGTCGATCTAGCCGTTTCCTGCTTTCCCACAGCCAGGCTTTCTCGTAACGAGGATCGCTACATGGTAGAGATTGCGATCCTAAAAACGGTATCCTGTTCTACACCGGCGATTTTACGATCGCTGGCTTCTGTGGCTTCAATTAAGAAACGGCCACTTCAAGGGCTACCCAGAACTGATTAGAGATGCTGCCCGCGGACACCGTTTCTTTCTCTCTTTATCGCTCTATTGTGGCGTGGGTGGAGGGGAGACGCTGTTTTATCGTCGAAAAACATCCCTTTTCACAGAACGGACACGTAACAAGCTCTAAAAATTCAGTGCACATAGCGTCGATTAAAATAAATTGTATGTTTCAGTCGTGGACGAAGCAACTCCTTTCACGAATTCAATTCTTTGGTCGAAATGGCGTGCACAGATATTGCGTTATTATTTTTATATGTACGCAACAAGTAACACTTATTCGCAATTAATAAATTTCATATTTTACTTGATGCAATTTTAGTTAATATTGTGTGTAAGAAAATTGTTTCTATTTTTATGTGGACATAACACTCCTTCACACATCAAAATTGCATATTTTGCTAATAGCTGAAGAATTCTGCATGCGAAGGCAACTTTTTCTTTTAGTTAATATTGTATGCAAGAAAATTTTATTATCATTTTAGATGTGCCTCAGAGATATTGCCTTATAAATTTCATTATTGTTTCGTTGAAATTGTGTTATTGTGTGCAAAAATAATGAGTGTTATTATGTGTAAATAAACTGTAAATTTAATCAAACTCGACGAAAGAAGAAGTATTGGTGAACTAATAACTTTATGCAAAATAAAAATTATACATACCTGTTATAAGACACAAGATCAACTTAAGAATTTCTGTCCTCCTCGAATGATTTTAGTAGGTCGGGAATAATACATCAACAGTTTCAAAATTTTTTAATTTTTCCAATGGTTTAAATTGCAGCAATCCGTTTCGGTCTTAAATGCATAATATTCGAAGTCGGCTAATGACACGAACTCAGTTCCACGAAGCGAGAGAATATTTTTTCAATTTTCCCGGCAATTCGATAGAATTCCCCGTCGTGCGTCTGACTGTTGCAACTTCACGGTAATCGATATCTCGTCGATTTGCGAACGATTTAAGGCCGGCTTCCACGCACTTCCGCCACCTTTAATCAAGCGGCCGGTTGATTGTGCGCCATGTTATTACGCGAGAAAGCCAGTCGGTGATCCGATGATAAAAACCAGGTCGAGATTGCTCGCTGCTGCACGCACGTGCAGAGAGCTCTAGACGTGCAGTACGGTGCATCGATGCACCGTGTGCACCGCGTGCAACCGCGCCGGCTCTATCGATTTCGCTGCTGGCACTTTGTCCGCTGCATTCGACGACCCTTTCTTGCGCCTCCTTTCCACCGATCACGGCCCATATTGGTTTTTCTCGCGACTGCAGAAACACTCCCGGAGCCTGGGCGTTATGGTTGCTCTGGCATAACTGTCCTTCATCTTTTCTCTTCTGATCCATGACTGGTGCATTTGTGACAGTGACAGTTGAATCAAAGCGGCAAACTTGAAAGAATATCAGTTGTTGTCAATTTTTGAACATTGGAGATGTGAAATTTAATTAAACTGTCATTTGAAGAGGCCGAGCTAGGTTCTGTAAGCTTCTAGGGAGCTAAAATTGCAGAGAAATTTAACTCAATGAACAGACTGCGGATTTTATGCATTCGTGGCAATAATTAGTAGATGCAATTTAAAAAAGTGAAAGAATTAAGAGAATTTATGAATATCAATGTACTATTTTCATCTTGTTGGAATTGTATTAAAGAGCAACAATTTTATTTGATTTACGTTTGCTACAGTTGGTGCAAACCATTTTTATTTTGCATCAAGATCCGCAGCCTAGTCATGTGATTGAATTGGTTACACCGCAATTAGACTGCGGATTTTAAGCATTTATAGGTTTAAAGTATGTGTAGGTCGAATGCAAAACGGGAAGAACATTTGAAGAACTTTAAAATACTGTTGTACTGTTTCCAACACATTAAAATGATTAAGAAAAGATATCAATATTTTCCTAGCTCCTGAATCTCGCATTCAATGTAAACAATTTTTATAGTGTATAAAAGTCTGCGGTCCAGTCATCACCTTATAAGTTACTATGTATATCAGTCTGTGGAACTGAATTTATTAAATCGCCAAAAAATACTAGAACAATTGAATATGTGGATTCTTCGCTCATTTTTGATTTTTCAAAGGCTTGTACCACTAAAAACACTTTCATATTATACAATTATCTAATACTTGTCACAGGATTTTTTGAAAGTGTTATAGTTTGTTTTCTACGAATAAAGGAAGATGATTTTCTTCCAGAAAAATCAAACTTCGGAATTGAAATGACTGCTATTCTCCGAAGAATCAATATTTAAAAAAATGGCTGTTTTAAAATCTTCGTTTTAGAGTGTACTGTAAGAGAAAATTTTTGTGTTTCATTCAGATGAAAGCTATGGAAGTTACAATCGTTACCGCTGACGACTTTTTCGTTGAACAGCCTACACAGGACCACATCTTCAGGACTCGTTTCTTGATATTTTCCTTTAGAAATTACAGTGTATAAACACGGGAGTACGTAATGCAAGATGTGTATCCACATTTTATAATAAAAATGATTTTCTAGTAAATACATACAGATTCTTATATTCGACGCTGGTGCATGTAGCCCTTTAACCCCAAACCGTATTTTAAGGAGTCAAACTCGCGATGAATGTGGCCTTTGTTACAATTGATCAACAAAACTATTAAATTGTATATACATCTACAGTCCAGTTATTATCATTTGATTAAAAGGAGAAGTTGCCGGAGAAGCTTTAGTGGATCAGCGTAGGGTGAAGGCACTCTCTAGAGTCCTTTCAAGGTTTGAAATTCCGTTCCCGGGCGAGTCTCTAATTTACCCACACGATTTTCACCGTCTCTAGCCAACGTTCCATCGGACTTATTACTCCTTTATCATCGGCTACAAAGCAATCCATCCGTGGTTCTCGTCCCAAGGCGGTCAAAGCTAGTGCCTCGAGAAGTCAGGACTTTCCACGGTTGACGTGACCGTTCCCCATTACCGTGGTTCTCTCGGCTACCCGTACCGTGGTGTTCTACACCACGCGATCTCTCTGTCACCTAATAACGCTCCTCCTAATCGGCTGATAAGAGGACACGCAAGTGTCGCTGCATAAATAAAGTCTCTAGATCTCCCAGGCTATTTGCCGCGTGATTCGCGACTGCGGTCGAAGCCGGGGAGAGACTCTGAAGACTGGTATCACGCAGGCCGAGTAGCGTTCTACGATCGTAGACCAACCGTGAACCCCAATTAACACGTCCCTGGGCTAATCTACATCATTTTGGAACTTGGACGAGCTAGAGCTCCTGGAGAAAGAAGCTACTACGATCTTACTGTTACTACAATTTTAATTTGATACAACTCTGGTAGCTGGGGTCTTTGTCGACGATTTTAAATTATTGTCTTGTCAAGTTCTATGAGTTTGGAATCATCAAGATTTATCTGCAAAATACTCAACGGTGTCTAAAATTGTCTAAAAGTCTGACACTCATCAAGAAAGGGCACTGTAAATAGTTTATTTTGCTATGACATTTTTTATTTGGTAGGTGGGGCCTAGCTATTTAAATTACTATCTTTTCAAGTTTTATAAGTTTAGTTTTACAGATCTTTCACAGTTTATCTACAATATCTAAAACCATTTACAAGTTTAACACTTCTCAAATTCAGTAGTCATCGTTAACAATTTATTTCGATACAACTTCAGCTCCATCATAACTAGGATCTAGCTAGATGTCTTCAAATTACAATCTTGTCAAGTTCTACAAGTTTTGGAGAATCAAAATTTATCTACAGATCATCCAGGGTTTATCTACAATAGCTAAAAACATCTACAAGTTGAACACTCTTCAAATTTACAAGTTTAGGATAATCAGTTCGACTGTTCGAATGAAGCCATTATTCATATTTTATTTTGCTATTGCCTTACTTCAGTCGTAGCTGAGGCGTAACGAAACATATTAAAATTATCGTTACCGTTGAAATCTGAAATGTCGCTGAAAGTAAGTTCTGCATTAATTAGCAAATTTTAGAGTTCACGGTCATTTCAAGGTCGTGCTATTAAACATGGATGAAGGCACAATAATGTTTGTTATAACATGCAACAACATAAAATGTGTGTATTGTATGTAAAAAAACACGAGTGACGTTGAAAAAACGATTAAAAAATTACAATTTATAAAAAACGATTCTTCCATCTGATTCGTCTTTTGAAACCATTTAGATTACGTTAGAAACATTTTTTGTAATTTCAGAGGTAGAGGAGATATTTAGGTGTCCTGTTTTAAACGAAACACCCTGTATGTATGCGTGTACTGTTCAAGTTATTCAACCGTTCCCGGTATACTATAAGCGTCTTTACAATTTTGATAATCGCAAGATAAGAAACTCGAGCGTCATTCGAGCGTGGTAAATTCAGTGTTAAACACAAAAATTCGGTTTTCCTCTAATGTCATCACTAGACTGCGGATCTTAATGCAAAATAAAAATTGTCTGCATCAATTGCGATTAAAAGGAGTTACATAAGAATTGATTTCAGCTCTTAATAGTTTTAATAGGTCGTAAATAGAGTATCAGTACTATTAAATTCATCTGATGTTTCTTCTATTTTGTGTTTCACTTACTCAGTTTTGTCATAAATGCATAAAATCCGCAGTCTAGTCATCACACAATACCAATGGCGTTCGTCGGAAGAATTCTGCAGAGTAAGCTTCCGAAAAATCATTTGTCCGAGGAAGCAGTCCACGTTTCCGGAATTAGCGTGCCGAGCCACCCTCTTTCCGTGAAAGCGCGGCCGCACTCGCGCGAATACCGTTGCTAGCAAAAAGAGGAGAGTGAAATCGATCGTGGCAACAATCTCCGCTTTCCAAATTCGAAGGAGAGTAATGTTGGTTCGGTGACTCGGCAACAAACTGGCACCTACGAAAGAGAGATAGGGAGTGTGAGAAAAATAGAAAGAAAAAGAGATAGGGAAAGAGCACGAGCTGGGCCAAGAGCCAGCCGTGTTCTCCCTTTCGGGGCTCTCTATCTCTACCTGAAGCTTCGAAACCAGCCAGGGGCAGAGGGGAGAGAGAGAAGCCTGCTGGAGAGGAAGAAGGTGATGCATCGCGGGGCGTGACTGGCCAGCCAAAGAGGATTTCGTGGCCAGGATTGTGTTTTGACGTGTTTTGACAAACGGGCGCCATTATACCGGCACCAGGGCCTAAAGGCGCTTTGAGTGCTAGCCGGCCAACCGAGCGACCTAGGTGGCCGTGTTCGAGCAAGCCAGCCTGCAGTCTGAACGATCCTACGAAACAATTACACCGACGGAAGCCTCTACTTTGAGATGTACCGAACACCAATTTTCCGACATCTCTCTCTCTCTCTCTCTCTCTCTCTCTCTCTCTCTCTCTCTCTCTCTCTCTCTCTCTCTCTCTCTCTCTCTCTCTCTCTCCCTCTCTCTTATTTTCTCTCTTTCGTCCACGCTCGGGATCTCGCGTTTCCGAGACGCGTTGTTGTCTCCGAATAGGATTGATCCGTCAAATTGACCTAATCGACCCGTACAAGTCTTTGTATCTCACGTATTATATCTTTTATTATGCGGAAGTGTATAAAGTGATTTTTACATTTTTCTGGCAATTATTTTGCTCTGGTCCGTTTATTGTTCTGAGAGATCGACTTGTTGGAGGTCTTGTTGATCGATTCTGGATGCGATTGATCCGTAAAATTGATTTAATAGAGTCGTTCATCGACTGTCATGCAAATATTATATCTTTTGTCATGCAGAAGAGCGGAAAGTGATTTCTACATTTTTCTGGTAATTGTATCGCACTGGTCCGTTTATTGTTCTAGTAAACCTAGAATTTTGTATTTTTTAATTATAGCTTCCTATTGGCTTGGTTGATGGATTCTACTCAAGTTGTACATCAAGTCTTCGAATCTCTATTCGTATATCTTTTGTCATGAGTAGACTGAGGGCAGACAATTTTTACTGTGATTAAAAATCCACTAGTCATGAGTAAGATTACAAGATATGCTTCCCCCAATTTTTCTGGGCATAATTTTGTACTGTGTATTCTTCCACACAATTATGTCTTTTTTACAGTTGCGAAAGGTTGAGGATTTAAATTAGCATATAAGTTGGATCTAATTTATGCATCATAGTTCATTTATACCACTCGCGACTCTTCTCCAAAGTTAGCTTAACCAAATTCAATGCACACTCAAATCCTCAACATTCTCTACAATTTACATTTTCTCGCAAAAATTAAAAAATCCACAAAAAATTCTAATAATCAAAACAACGTCGTTTTTTCTTTTTCTTTACGTGTGTTCTTAATCTAAACAAACCGTAATGTATTAAATCCTATACAAATTATGAACATTCATAATAGGAACTTTAAAGATAACGTAGAAAATATCTGAAACAGAAATCGTTTTATTTGTTTAATTTCATCTATCCTATCTGAAACAAGAAAATGCGTGAAAGAAGAATAAAATGTTCCCAATCTAAACTTCTAATATCGTCCATCATTTCCATTCTTTTTACAAAAATAAAAAACGAGATTGAAAGTATCCATTTGTTAATTAAGGGACGGTTTTTCGTATCGTATTCCTCGGAATCAATTTAAATCGAGCAAAGGATTCGCAGAAGGTCGGTAACGCAAATGTAAACGTTTCCCCGTAAATTGAAGCGTTACCGTCGGCGTTACAGTTTCAGATGGCACTGCGCGTTAGTCGCTAATTAATATTAATGCACCGCGGCCGCGAGAGAATTCAATTCGCCGGCCGCGGCGAGATAAATTGCCGGCTTATTGCCATCTCGGTATTTCCAATTAATTACGGGAAAGATTGCGATCTTCCGATCGCGCGGCCCCGAAATGAAGTGGAGAGCCAGGCAGCGGAGCCAAGGTGGTAATAAAATTATAAATGAAGAATTAGCGAAAACCATGGCTGGCCACCATCACCGGCTGACAACGAGAGAAGAGAGAAACGGCCGCCGTTAACAACCTTTCGATCATTTTCTCGGTCGACGAAGTCCTCTTCCGGCGAACTTTAATTCGGTTAAAAAGAAAGAGTGCGCAACTGCCTGCGCGTCGCCCGTGACACGATAATCGTCGGAATACTTTGCTCGATACTTTGAGATCATTTTGATAAAGGTGTGTCTTCGAGGAATGAAATATCGCGGATTTTTTATCGTGTGCGAAATTTTTGCTCCGGTTGGAGCGGTTTCAACGTAGGAAAATTTGTTGACGGCAGTCGAAAAATACTGTGGAACCGCTTCGAGGGAAAAATATGTTTTTCGTCGTGGGGTTTCGAAACGCTCCACCCTCGATTTCACGAGAGTGGAACAACCGGTGATTTTACGAATCCGTGAAGTACCATCGAGCTCAGCCGGCCACCATGGGTTCCCTTGAAATTATATGGGGTGAACCGCTGCGGCGGCCATTCCTAATATACGAAATACAAGACGCCCGAGGGGAGTGGCTTTTTATCCGTTTCGTAATTTGGGGACTCCATTTTGGACCGTTCTGTGGTTCACACATCTAGAACTTGATGTGTGAACGATTTCTACACATAATATTTATAACTGGACTACGGATTTATAATCAAAATGAAAATTGCCTACATCAATCGCAAGATACAGAATCTAAATTGACACTTACATATTTTTTTCATTACTTTATAATGAGCTTAAAAAAAATCGAACAATATTTTTAAATTCTTTAAATGCCTTTATTGTAGTAATTGTTGTTTTTGCTCTACATAAGAAATCTTTCGAGTGTAACTTGGAAGATTGGATGACAGTTATCACAATTTCTTTAACACGTTAGCTACCGAATCAGAAAAAGAAACTCTTCGAAATGAAAACTTATTATTAATCACAAGTCCTAACAAAATTTATTACAACTAATATACGAAGAATTAATTTTTAGATCTAGACAAACGATTGTTCAAGAATACATCAGTGATGCAATGGTTGGCGAGTTAACAGGGTTGCAGTTTGCAATTGTCTATCATTTGCTTCCCAGTTCCTTCAAAGAGAATAAGTAACTTAACAATAATTGAAGCCTTGTTGCCGACAGAGGCCTATAATGATAAAAAAATAGTGTTTAGCTCACTCCTCTCGCCATTTTTTCGTTTAAAAGTTTATGAAGCTGGGGATTGATCCCCTGGCCATTAATCTCGAATCGGATTATAATAAACGACGTCGATTCAGCGATCGAACGAGAGAGGATGTCCCAGGGACGAGAAAGAATAAAAGGTTTCTTGTATGTTCTTCCTGTTCTATCCCCACAACGATGTAGAAAAGGGACACAGGCACACAGCTGTTAGATTCTCACTGCTATCTTTTCGTCCTGACTATACTCTGCTTTCGGCGCTCCTGTTGGTGCTGCCCTCTACTTAGAAGTTTGGACATTAGCGAGCCTTGATGCGAGCGGAAACTTCTACAATTTTATATTTGACGACCAATATTATTAATAACAATTGATAAAAGTTAGCTTGCATTGATCACTGCATGTGCATTCTATTAAATAGTCTCGAAAAAGTTCAGAAAAATTGTTTGTTGAGGCTACAATATTAAGAATGTTCGAAACGAGTATTAGCGGTCAGTGGACGCATAGAAAATGATATTTAATATCATTTTTCGCTGTATGTTGGGAAAGTATACTTTTTGGACTCTCACAATAATTTACACATATATTCGCGATACATTTCAATTAATAATTAATTATTAAAGTTCATCGATGGCTTATATTTGTCCATTCATGTTAAAATTATTTTCAGAGACTTTCTATGATACATTCTCCTCAATTTTGATGCCAAAATTTGGTGTAAAAGTTTCATAAAGAAATATGACTGATTTTTATGCAAAATAAAAAATGTATGCATTGATTAAATGACACAGGTGCCAAAAGCCAAATTTCTTTCTTCTATTAATTATCTTATTAAGCTGAAACTAATACAGCGTGCGCAAATCTTTCTAATATGACAACTGCTTTAAAACGTGCGTACCCATTTTTGTCAGAAATGCATAAAATCCGCAGTATACATATTATAAACACTCGTATCACATACACTTAATCAATATCCGCCATACTCTCGAATGCTCCTTCATGCCAACTCATTTTTTCCACTTCGCGCAACTAGATTCAAATCATATATTTTCGTCTCACTCAATATGTTTCTCTTTTTTATTCTCACCACACACATATCCACTCACATTAGACTAACTGGAGGTATACATATAATAAACAATAATAAAGTCTAAAAATCATTCCGGCACGAAGTTTATGACAGTGGAATTCCGTTTATCTGAACTAAATTGTAGGAATGCCTGTTTAACTGAACTTTAGTTCAGCGAAATACTCTTATGTGAACTCTTATGTAATGAACGAAAAATCAGAGACAGGTAGCCTCCTATTATGAACCACCCGATTATGTGAACCAATCTGTCTCCCGGCAGGTTCATATAAATGGAGTACTCCTGTAATTGTTCAACACAAAAAGGATGTTGGCTCCATCTTAACTCTCCATTCTCAACGCTTCGCAGAGAACAATACCGATGCCCGTCATAAAACTCCAAAACGTCCAATCCAATTGTTCTGCAGTGTCTCGATAATTCATTCCTCGCACGGCGTGGTCTTCAATTTGACAAACCGTTCGCCAGCTAGTAAACTATCTTCAAAAGTACCAAGCCAGCGTTTATCCACCCGCTTCACGAGAATCCTCCACCATTGGCGGTTCATGCATTCGCCCTGAAAGAAACGGAAGTACAGTAAAAGGCTTGGAATGTATAAAACAAACTAAAAATCATTCTGGCACAAAATGTATTAATTCTTCAATATCAAAAGGATCTTGGCTCCATCAAAATCCACATCCAACCGTTCACAACCAAAGTAAGCCAAAACCTCCGCAGAGAACAATACCGATGCCCGTCATAAAACTCCAAAACCTCCAATCCAATTGTTCTGCTGCGTCTCGATAATGCATTCCTCGCACGGCGTAGTCTTCAATTTGACAAACCGTTCGCCAGCTAGTAAACTATCTTCAAAAGTACCAAGCCAGCGTTTATCCATCTGCTTCCCGAGAATCGTCCCCCATTTGCGGTTTGTGTATCCGCCCCGAAAGAAACGGAAGTACAATAGAAGGCGTGGAGTGTATAAAACAAACGAACGGCTGGGTCGAGAGTTACTTTGGGGCGTACGATTTCGAGGCGGACTTTCCGCGGGGCCCCTAATTACGAATCGCGACCACGGTGCCGAATATTTACGAGTGGCGAGCGGCCGGCAATAAACATCCTCTAAGTACGAGTGCGCGGAGAGCTCCTTAATTTCCCTTAACGACCGACCGTTACAACGGGGCTCCGGCCGCGCGTAATTACGAAGTCACGGAAACTGTTAAGTGGCCGGGCTATCAAACGTCTCGCGGTTTAATCACCACCATATTGAGGCCTGGCCGATCTCGTATGCGGCGGAGAAAGAGAGAGAGAGAGAGAGAGAGAGAGAGAGAGAAAAGAAACGCGGCCGAACAGCGGAAACGAGGTGGTCGCCCAGCTCGAAACGATAGTATTCGACCACCGTACGCGCCTGTCCGCATTTCTAATCACGCTCGCAACGACTGCCAGCGATGCTAATGCCGCCAGGCCGAGCAAGCACACTCGCTGCCAACCCGCTGTCAAGCGGACCTAACCGTTCCGCATCATTAGACGCACACGCCCCTACGTGTTACCTCGTAATGAATACATAGATCCTCGGGGAACACAGCGTTGATTGCCACCACGATCGTCCTGGAGGATCATCCGAAGACATGTGTTATCATTTTTTACTTTTCTATTTTTTATGGTGTATGAAAGACTGGTCGCGGTTGATGATTAGACCGCACGTTTGATGATTTCTTTTGTAACGATCAATATTTCTCACAGCTTTCATAATGGAATTTATTCGATCGTTCTTTGAGGAAGCGTCTCCGTAAAATTGTTGATTAAAGAATGAAAAACTAGTCACGGATTACGGACGAGAGGACTTTCTAATTTATTTTTTGATGGGTCGAATATATTTACAATATTTTATGGCAAAAGCTACTGAAGCACTGTAATAATTAATTAAAGGCAACAGCGTTGTGTTCAGTAAAAATTTCTTTCATATTTTACGAATGTGATCCTTTCATTAATCTCTTAACGTACTCGACCGAGTTGACTCAGGTTTGAGAAAATGATTTTTAAATCTTTCTTGTATTTTTTGTATTATTGATTCTGTAGTTTTGGTATTCTATATAGATACAATCCAATATTTCGTGTTCAGTAAAAATTTCTTTCATATTTTACGAATGTGATCCTTTCTTTAATCTCTTAACGTACTTGACCGAGTTGACTCGGGTTTGAGAAAATGATTTGGAAATCTTTCTTCTATTTTTTGTATTATTGGTTCTGCAATTTTGTATCAGACGTTGCCAACTGTGTTTACGAGTTATTTCGTCTGCAGCAGACCGCTTTCGGATTTTTAATTGGTGCATTAAGGGTTAATAATGATTAGTAGTCACCCAACGGTGAAATGCTTGCGGAATTGTCAGCAGACTTATTTATTTCATCAGACAGAATTATTTCATGATTTTTCAAACTCCACGGTCCATAGCTACAATGATTTTTAATAGATTACTAAATGGTAATGGTAATTTCAATTGTAAAACAATAAGTTGGGTTGGTATTACTATACAAAAAAAGATTTTCAAACTTTCATTTGATAAAGCACAATAATTATTAAAAATCCTATTAGTGGGGCCCCGTTGGTAAAGTGTAAGTTTGAATCGTCGAAAAAAGTGCTTTTTATTTTTCTTAAACTATGACACACTCGAGCTTAAAACATGAAAAAAAATTGAATGACAATACCTTATTACTGTATTAATTTTTAGAATGGTCGCTTTGAAACTTCAATATGAAATCTGTATTTTTTTAGAACTTTTTCCGCGTTTCTCATATTCTACCAGGAGAGTTTGCAACTGTAAAATCGGAAAGAATTCTAGGATATGTGGTTTGATATGCTGAATGTGTTAAATTTTTTTTTAGAATTTGCAGATGCAATTATTTAGGGAAAATGGAGTGAAAACTGATTTTTGGCTTGTTGCCTGTAACTACCCTTACGGACGAGGTACAGCGATGAAACTTGACAGAAAGGATTCTTTCTTGGTAACCTGCTGAAGAGAGAGGGCTTCTGCCAACATCCGCCCCCCCCCCTCCCCCAAGACCTTTTAAACAAATCCAGTCTTCTCTTTTTTATAAGACAACACAGACCAGTAAATTTGTTGTGTTCGATAGGTGTTATTGTTAAACCTTTGCACTCGAATAGCGACTTTGAGGTTCCACTACAAATTGTTATATTCGAAACAGTTTTTGTATTATTAAATTAGTCTGTATTCAATAAATTAGTCAAAATTCATGTGTGGTATAAGAAAACAGGCTTAATTTCACGCGCACAATGCAGAAAACATCATATAAAATTAATGTTCTACATCAAAATTAATGTCTTGCTTTTGGAAGTAAAATAGCTAGAATAGCAAACAGTTAATAACACAAGCATTGTTAGGTTATCATCTGAAGTAACACCGTTCAATCACTCCTCTTCGGATTGATATTGAAAAATAAATTATTGAGCATCTTTCTAACCCAGTTAAGTGAAAAAATTACTAGACTGCGGATTTTATGCAATTATAGTAAAAATGATCATTTTTACTCGAGTATGTGCAATTTAAAGCAAGAGACAGAGTAGAAGAATTTAACGCTTTCAATGTATTAATATCAGCTTATTAAAATGATTGAAGAAACAGAGTAATTTCGGTTTGGTTCCAGCTCATTGTAATCGAAGCAAACAATTTTCATTTTGCAGAAAGATCTGCAGTCTAATAATTACATAGCACAAGCGCTTCTCAGAAAACGTTTTGACTCGCGACGACAGGCACAATTGCAAACTACGAAGTCACGTGGCGAAGTATGAAAGAAGCGGCGAGATAAAGGTATCAATTAAGCGCGGAAGCGGCTCGTTTCGAGGAGAATACGTTCCACATAGAATTGAACGGTAAGAATCGTGCTAAACTGTTCCTTTTCACGAGCAAAACAGACAGAGCGAGCATGCACGTTGATAATGCTAGTTTTCCACGTGGGTTCTCTCTCGTTCGCGTCCCGTGTGCCGGTGCTCGCGTGAGAATGGCACTTGTAAAGAGCCTAACGGGGAGGCGAAAAAAAAAATATGGAGTCAACAGCTGCCAATCGCCACGGGAACGCACTTACATAGTAGCTGTAATGAATACATACCGCTCGGAGGTATAATAATTTAGCACTGAATATACGAGCAGCGAAAATTGCGGGTAGCGAGCGCACGAAGATGTTTCTGCCATTCACCCGCGAACCGTTCGCTAAATGATCAATCTAGACGTGTTATTTCCTTTCGAATGGATCAACAACGCCGCTCGAAACACTGAGCGTACAATGGAACAGAGTGAAATAATGACAGCTTTCGAACTACGGTATCGCGCTGCCATTAATTTGATCGTGTGACAAGTTTAAGTGCCATTTTCTAAAGACGAGCCCGGGAGATCTCGACGACACGGAAAAGGTGGGAGAAAAGCGTGACAACCTAATGGCTCGAGACAGACCGAGGGAAAAGGAAAGTGGCCGGCGACAGGACACTGTAGCACCATCAATGATATCGGCGATGGTCGGCGTCGGCGGATCAAGGAAAGGATGTCACCGTATCGCCAGATAACCATCGATAGGTCCTTGTCCGAAGCCAGACTGTTTTGAAAGCTACCCGACTCGACGATAACAGGACCTTCCAATAGACAACCGAGTATCTTCATACTTAACAAAGGCGGTCCACAAGACAGACGCACGACAGTCTACGTATAGTGGCTCACAAAAGTATTCGGACACCCTATGAATCAGAATAATTTATTTAAAATTGCAACGAACAACTTGAGTTTTGCTTAGCAATTGGAAGATTTGAATTTCTAATTGGCGTGCAAAAAAAATTTTGAAAAAATTCCAATTAGTCAGAATTACATAAAACAATTGAAAAGGCACTTTTTGAAACTTTTGTATTTAAACCCTTAGTGGAAATTTCAAATAAATCTCTTTTAGACCTGAAATCGATTGAGGCACACACAAGCTACAGGCGGTTAAATGTGGTGAAAATCGCAGTTTTCCAGAGGCTTTTAAATTTTCATTACAGACTGAAATAAAAAAGTTTTAAAAGTGCCATTTTCATTTTTTCATGTAATTCGTACCAATTTCATTTTTTCACAATCTCTTTTGCACGTCATTTAGTAAATGCCTCTGTATGTGTTGCGTAAAATTTGTATATCTCATATTGCAGCAGGATACGCAAGATCAATCGATTTGGTATTGAATTTATTGATTGAAACATTTAGTGAATCGTCTGACATCACAAGAGTGAAATACTCCAATCGTCAGTTTTTGAATGATTAGTTTTATCCAGAGTTAGAAAGGACAGTCTACATGGGACGTTGATTATCTTCACAAACAAAATCGTACACAACAATTCGTAAAAGAGACACGCTGCACGAATAGACAATTTTAACGACGAAGATAGACATCGACAGACGCTGCAGCATGGCGAACGCATAATGTTTTCTCGTCGGTTGGCAGGGATCTACAAAATCGTCGAAATTGGTACGGATCGTTACGCTTTCACCGTTCGATCGCGAACAGATTCCTGCGATCGTGTCCCCCGGCCGAGGAGCAGGATTTATTTACGATATTTACCAGGTTGTATAGCGGTGACATCAATGGCCAGAGATCTCTGGATCGCCTTTGGATCCAGGTATACGCGCGCACCCCTCTCTCTCTCCACCGTTTTTTTTTCTTCCTGGCTTCGGAGTCGTGTAGATCTTTTGAAAGGTCCGCACTTAATAGACCCCGGGGACCCCGGCGACTTGTTTGGACGTTTGCGGTATAAACAGAGCGACACCTGGTGATCTATGCACTCGCCTTGCGCCAAGGATGAAACGAGCCGCGAAAGTCGAAGGAGTTTTCGGTATTCAGGGTGGGCCCTAACTTCACAATACACTGCAGCGCTGTCGCGCGACATCCAAGGACGCGGAAAAGTCCTTTCTTGGGGTATTAGGTGAAATCGATCGATCCGGATTGATCCTGCCAACCTGAAAAAGTTCCTGATCCTTTGGACACGCAACAGTCGATTCATAGCGTGTACGAGATCCTGATGATCTACCCTTCGGATCTACTATTTTTCGTTGACTGAGCACACAAGTTGACTTTGAATTGCTATAGGCCCTGTTACATCATTTTTTGGTAGTATTGCGGGTAATTGGATGAACTTCTTCGGTTGAAGGGATACACGAGTTGACTTTGAACTACTACAATTTCTCACATAATAGCGTTGCACATATTCCGTTAAAGAGTATTTTATTCGTAAGATACAACGGATCTTCACGGCAAACACGTTGGCAATATACTGTACGTTAGCGAAATGTACAGTAGTCTATCATAATTGAACGAAATAAATAAGTGAATAAATAAATATACAGAGTGTTCGCGCTATCACTAGCCAGCGTTCTCCTTGTAAATAGTAAATATTAGAGAAAAATGAAAGAGGAAAAAGTTGTACCGTTTTTTATGCGCAATACAATGGCGTATGTAATTTTTTTGTGTTTATACTATTTTGTTAGATATGAAGGTGACCTTCAATTTTTTAAATGGAATGCTGTATATTTTTTTATATCACATGAAAGCGTGTGTCTAGAAGAATTCATCCGTATACTGCACAAAGATCTTCAAGGTCATGCAAGGTCAGAAAAGGAAGAAACATTTTGAATATTTCATACCAATGTGTTTACAAGTATTCTTTATTGGTGAGGCTACAGTAAATGTCCAATATAACTTTCTTGTGCATGAATGCACATTTCAGCTCTATTAATTACATTTTTTGTGGCTCCAATTGTTTTCTGAAACTAGAAGTAAACATTCTGATAGTAAATGACAACATCATCTGATTCGTATGAATAAGGAATACTTGTAAACACATTTGTACGAAATATTCTAAATGTTTCTTCCATTTCTGACCTTACATGACCTCGAAGGTCACTGTGCAGTATACGGATGAATTCTAGACACACGCTTTCAAATGATATAAGAAATATACACCATTCCATTTGAAAAATTGTAGGTCACCTCCATATCTAACAAAATAGTACAAACAAAAAAAAATTATATACGGTATTGTGTCGCGCATAAAAACCAGAACTACTATTTTCTTTTTCATTTTTTTTTAATACTATTTTCAATTTCTAATTACTATTTACAAGAAAAATGCTGGCTAATGATAGCGCGAACACCCTGTATATGATGAAGGTTTAAGAATTGTTAGGGATAGTGTGGTACAGTCAGAGTTCTGAAGATGACGTGGCCAGGCAAGAGTTCGAATATGATGAGACAAGGATGAGGATGAGTCAAGGTTGAAATCATGAGTTTGTAGAATATTTTGGGTGAAGAACAGGAAGTCAGGTATCTATGTATAATGAATTGACGTTGGTATACAACGCTAGTACCGTCTTCCATGGCATAAAGTATCATTATCGCTAGACTTCTGATTTGATGCAATTATGATAAAATCGAATCGGTGTAATTTAAAGCAGTAGACAGATTAAAAGAGTTTGAAAACATCAATGCATTAGTTCAAGCTTGAAAACATCAGTAAAGCAAAGAATATCTGCTTCGCTCCTGTTCCTTGAAATCAATGCAGACAGTTTTTAATTTGTATAAAAGTTACGTTTTTTAACTATTGCAGAATAATTGAAATCTTGCATAGATCACGTCAACATTTTAAGAATGAGACGTTACTATAACTACATGCGAATGATTAATCGTTTGTTAATGGACGCTGACACGACTAAACAAGATGCATCGAGACAAGCGTTACTAGAAATTATTTAAATCATCTTACAGTTGATTGAGTGGCCTTTTGAACACAAGAAAAAATTTTAAAAAACTACATTAGACTATTCTTGAATATCCCTTTTACTGTCCGAGCGTATCACCTTGTGATTATCATTTTTTTGGACGAGTCGAACAAGCAATTTCCTTTATGCCCAACCCTCTATATTCTATGATGCTCGCTGGCATTTTTCAAAATATTCTACGTGAAAACGGGGTTATGCTCACGTTTAGTATTCCGGCACAACGAAAGCATGTGGCATTAATTGAATTAATGCGTGTCGCCGCATACTTTACGAACGTGTGACGGATCGTCACGGTCGCCGATCATATAGAATCATCAATAGACGGAATTTCTTGCGAGCAATCAGCTCCGCGGAGCGTTTATGCCCGTCACACAATCCCTCCTCGGAAAAAGACAGACGGCGAATAGAGAAGGGGTTCTGAGACGCTGGGTGGTCGTACCATAAAACGCGTTACGTTCTTAATATTATGCAGGCCACGCAACTATATAAAGCGCTCCCAATTGTACGGCGGCCTAGCAACGGGACAGGGGAAAAAAGGCCTCCGGAGCGAGGAAAAATCCGCGGCGGTAAGGCGGCCGAAAAAGGAACGGCGGAATGCCAACGCGAACGAGCTTCTCCTTTTCTGTGTCCCTTGTCCTCCTTACATACAGCCGTTTCTTACCGATTTTTGCCGGTGCTCGAATAATCTCGTCTACATAAAGGCGAACCAGCGCTTGCCTAATTGGCGATCACATTTATCCGCGGCGGCTTATTTGAGGAATTTAATAGCTTACTTTGCCCGAGACAGAACTACCTCCGTTCCCTACTAAAGCCATCGTTCTCCGGTACCGATTGTGCTACCATCGCGTTCTTTCCACTTTCCATACCGTAAATGATGTCATGCACTTCTTCATGCATGATAGGAACGTCTTCTCTACCTTCCGAAGAGCTTGGACGAGTCCAATCCCTAGAATTTTCGATTTATGCTACTGAAAAAATGTATTCAACATTGTTTTGATAATAGGTGAATGCAATTTTAATCCTTGAGCAATTTGCGATCTTTGTGGTTCAGATTAAATCACTTGAACCACTCAAAATTTAGTGTTTTAGGTACATTGGAGAATTTATATTCAATTTTAGAAGACTTTAAATTGTTTTTAATATTATTTTAGTCAAGGTAGAATGCGATTTTAATTCATGAAAATTTGACGGTGTTTGTGAATCCGATTAACTTCAACCCCTAAAGGTGAGAATTGAAACTAATTTGAATAAATTACGCTAAAAAATTTAAAGCAGTGGGACAAGTAGAAAGCATTTACCAATTTTTGGTGATGGGAGAATGCAATTTTAATCCTTGATCAATTCTGATCTTTGCGAATCAGGTTAAATCACTTGAACCACTCAAAATTTAGGGTTTGAGGTAGCTTGAGTGATTTGTACTCAATTTTAGAAGACTTTAGAACTAGAAGAATGTATTGAACATTATTTTGATGACGGGAGAATGCGATTTTAATTCTTGAAAATTTGTGATATTTGTGGTTGGATTTGAACAACTTCAACCCCTAAAGTTGAGAGTAGAAACTAATTTTAAGAAATTACACTAAATAATTTAAAGCAGTGGGGCAAGTAGAAAGCATTGACCATTTCTTGGTGATGGGAGAATGCAGTTATAATCCTTGTGCAATTCTGATCTTTGTGATTCAGGTTATATCACTTCAACCACTAATAGTTAAGGGTTAAAGGTACCTTGAGTGATTTGTACTCAATTTTAAAAGACTTTAGTACTAGAAGAATGTATTGAATGTATTAGAGAAGAATGTATTGAATGTGGAGAAATTGCACTAAATTTTAGAAACCTACAGAGCTAGGAAAAAGTATGGACTAATTTGCGGAGAAGTCGATATTTTTCACCAAGGAAAAGGAAATTCCTCTGTTAGAATTGATACTTAATAATCGCGATTACTTTAGAACCCGACCTAACAATCCGCCAACATCGTGATCGCCAGAAGGACCACCCAAGGTGTTCGCATCAGCGCGAGGGACACCGATGTCGAACGTTTCTCAAGGTTTTCACGTATCACGAATGGCGTTGACAATCTTCGAACGATCGATATACGGCCCGGAGAGTACAAACTAAAAGGGAAAGAAAGAAAGCAGGAGTACGAGAGACAGGGAAGAGAAGACAGTCGGTGGTGAGACTCTCGGTTATAACCGTAGGAGGTCCTCCATTTCGATTCACAGCGGTCCTCTCAGGATCTTGTCCTGGGAAAGCCATAAAAGGTGATCAAGTCGTGCTGATCCAGAGACATCGACCGCGGCACGTACCTCGTACGTCGCTCCGAAAAGATGAAAAAAATTCGCCGCATCGTTTCGCTCGATGAAAGGGCCTTGTTAAACCCGGAGGAACGACGATTCTCTCGGTAAATTTACCAAGCATACGATCGCATCACGAGGGAAAATCGTCTGGCACATTATCTTTCAAGTTTAAAGTTTCACTTTACTCAGCAGACGTCATCCACACATAAATACCCCCAAAATCAATTTTTATTCATTTTCTTTATTCCTCAGTCTTCGTTTTATTTACGAATAATTTTTATTCAATCTCCCTCGAATTAAAGCTTGTTCAGACAAGTTACTCTGTTCTTGAAGCCACGAAAATTGTTCTTTCTTCTTTGGACGATGCTTGAGACTGTGGATATCAAATAGATCATTTTGGAACAAAGTAAAATGTGTCTGCGCAGAAATCTGTAACATACTTCAGAGGCTTGTGAAGTAATACTATTTAAAATTCGATCATAATTTGAAGATCTGAGAGCAAAAACAGGGTAAGACCAGACTGTGAAAATTCAATTCTATTACTGAAAAATCAGCGATGCATTTGAGACATATGTAAAACCTCATTAGCCGCAGTTTTATGATCAAACAAATTCATAAATGGTTTCAGTGTCTTTCAGGCCTCTTGGACAACATTCATTCATTTCATTAACGAATTTTAAATGTGTAGATGGAGTGCAAACAATTCAAAAAGTGTCATGGACCATCCTCCGTCATGCAAAATTGTTATGAGAAGGCACCAAATTAAATTAGTTGGGATCATAGGCTGCAGATCAGCTCAGTAACAGAACTATCGTTCATTCGAGCACATAAACAAATTTATTAGCGAGTACTAATCGTGTAGATGAGGTGCAATGATCCAAAAAGCACCAGAAGCTATCCTCCAGCATGCAAAATTGTTATAAGAAGGCACCAGATTAATTTAGTTTGGATCATAGCTTGCAGATCAGCATAATAACAAACTATCGTTGATTCAAAGCACTTAATAACTTTATTGGTGACTTTTAATCGTGTAAATGGGGTGCAATAATCTAGAAACCATCAGAAGCCATCCTCCATTACGAAAAATTTGAGGTAGCTCCAATTTAATTTATTTGAGATCACAGCTTCGGAATCATCCTAATGACAGATCATCAATGATTCAAAACACTTAATCAGTTTTTAAGCGGCTTTTAACCCTATGCATCAATCTAAAAAGCATGAGTAGCCATCCTCCATTACGAAAAATTTGAGGTAGCTCCAATTTAATTTATTTGAGATCACAGCTTTGGAATCATCCTAATACCGACTACCAACCCCTTAGTCTTTCACCAAAAATTCAGCAACCACCATGGAGCATCGACCGCGCCATAAATCTCGGCGGAACGGATTGTTTGCAAACGTTGCGTGATCCGAAAGGAGGAAGCAGAGATTCCAAGGGGTTTTCGTTGTCGATGGTGGATGACTCTGGGCTTTGACTCACCCCGGGTACAGTGCATAGAATTCGGCTAGCCGGCAAAGACCCGGTCCGTTCTAAAACCATTTGTCGCGATACGGGAGATCGGTGATCTTGCGTCGCAGTTGACAGGTACCGAACAGGTAAATGCGCCGCGGGATCCCCCTTTGCCGCGTTTTCACGTACCGGCACGGAACCAGCTTCACAAAGGGACGCGGGACGATCCGAACAACCGAAAGCCGGCCGCAAAGTCAAAATAAAGTAATTGTTCACTCCTTGTTCTCGTTGTCCTCTTACATCCACCCACGCTGTGGCTTTTTTCTTCTTTTTCTGGGGTTCGAGTTGTCACTGCGAGAACGAGAAAGCCTCTTACCGTGGCTTGAGGGTTCTACATAGCAATGGGACTTGAGGAAGCGTGTCTAGGTAGCTGTCTGAAACAAATATGATTTTTAGGAATTTTCTCTGGAGAAATTAGTGGACCTTTTTTTATCGAGTACATTATTGAAAAGTATATACATTCGGCTAATTGTGGTAATTTTTTTACTGCGGAATCTTGAAAAGTAACGGTGTGACAGATGTTTCTCTTGAAAGATGTTTTTTGTTGGATCGGGAACATCTGGAACAAAAATTCGTAAAGATTACGTCAGTAAATAATTTTATCTGGTATATAGAATGAAAGATTTTTTTTTATTGATTAAAGAAAAAATTAAACATTGGGACATTGTAAAATTGAACACTGAAAAAATGAAAAAAACATTGTCGTGGAATCTCCTAGAATTTTTACACATATTTTTTGAAAATATTATAAGATTAAACACCCCTGTCTGAAGAATAACAATTGAATACAGATGATAGTGGGTGATCCAGAAAATTTAAACGTTGAAAAATCGTGGAAATGAACAATGAGAAATTGAAAAGAATAATTGTGGAGTCACCCACAATCTTGATACTTATCTTTTAAAGTATTAAAAGATTAAATACCCCTGTCTGATGAATAACAATTGAATATTGTTAGTGGGTGGTCCAGCTAAAATTTGCCCGTGAAAATTGAACAAGGGTGAGAAGAGAGTGGTGTCCCAAAACGTAAAAGCATCGGTCAAAGAAAGTGTCGCGACCAATAGAAAATTTAATCTTTGTGCTTTCCCACAATGGCATACCTCAGAAATTTCTAATTGTTATTCTCTTCCGTGGAGAAACGCTCGCTTTTAAATGAAAGGAATGCGGACACTGGAATTCCCGCATCGAATTCGTGGCGACGGTCTGAAGAGTCGTTTCAAATGGAAATTCGTGACACGATACTCTGACGATTTCCACGGTTGGCGAGTAAAAATCCGTGGTTCGGAAAAAACCGTGCCGCAGACACTGAAAAATCGCTTGAGGGGGATGTCGTCGTCTCTTTTGCAATTGAATGATCCAATTTCGAGGGTGAAACTCGCCCTTCCTGCATCTAACAATCGATTCGATGTAGATTTACTGCTCCAAGTTCTCTATAGAACCAATCATTTTCTCCTATTATTATTATGAAATCTGTGAACATTTATTTCCTCGCTTATTTCTTATTTCTGTGTCTCATTTTTCATTTTGATCTTGCGGTTATACAAAATTGTGGACATGAGGTTGTTAATTTTTATTTAAAATGATGTTTCGGGTTAGTGATGCAAAATACAACAATTTTAATATTCCAGTAAATGAATTGTTTGTATCACTAATTCTTAGAGAAATAAATGCCAGAGATTTTTCATTTAAGTCCTAATATGCACTCGAATGCTTAAAACTAGCTTTTTCAAGTTCATCGAGTAATTTTTCTGAAGACATAAAATGTTTTCACAGATATATTATTATAATTAAAAAGAAGAAGAGATAATAAAATTCAAATAGCAGAAAATATTCATAATACCCCTCAAATTTATTAAGAATAATTCGTAGAATTGTATATAGGCGAAAAGAAAATATTGTTCAGGTTTAATATGTTCATTGTTCATGCATTTTACTATAATAAAATTATCAGGATTTCTTGAAATATCCTAGAAATGCTGTGGCTAAAAAAATAAGAATTATTACTACAGTTAATCGAACATTCATATTCAAACAATCCATCATCATCTGGCACAAAAAAATCTTGAAGATTCACAATTTCTGCGTCAACTGACAGTGTAGAATCCCAAGGAATCCTTGTCTCGGTAACAATACTGTCTAAAAATGCGCATTCTCCCGAAAAATCTCCAGACTCAGACAAACCGCATCCTGCTTTGCACTTGAATGACCCAATTTCGACTACCTCACGATGCGTGCACTGATTTCCAACACCTTTGTCGTTTATGCTTCTTTGCAAATGAATGGGAAAGCCATCTCGACTCCGATTTTCCGCGGAGACAGTCTCGTTGACTTTTTCCGGTGTCTCCTCATTGTCAACCTCATTGTCAACGGTGTGAGCGGTCCTAGACTTTCGGCTTTTGCTCCTGATGCAATTATACGGGTCTACGAGCAGCCTCGCAACATTCCATCCTGGGCTCGTGTTATGGTAAACGAGCCGTTTAAATGTCGTTTTCACGTGCGATTTGATCGGCTCGATGGACACGGGCTCTTTGTGCTCGCGTTTTCTATGAGAAGCGCACCCTCGTTGTGCTGCCGTTGCATTCTGGACGTGGAGAACCGATCCTCGACCGAAAAATGCAGATCAGATTGCAGATTTGGTAGCTTCAGGTTCAGATTTGATAGCAGATCCTTCTGTTATCGACAGATTCGATTGCCACGCGGAGAATTGTACCGGAAAATTTCTTTTAATAAATGACGCTGTCGTCATCATGGCCGCAATTTTCAATTTTCACATTTTATTAAAATTTTTGGTGTAATTAGCTTTAGATTCAAATTAGATAGCAGATCGTTCTGTTATCGACAGATTCGATTGCCACGCGGAGAATTGTACCGGAAAATTTCTTTTAATAAATGACGCTGTCGTCATTATGGCCGTAAATTTCAATTTTCACATTTTATTAAAATTTTTTAGTGTAATTAGCTTTAGATTCAGATTAGATAGCAGATCGTTCTGTTATCGACAGATTCGATTGCCACGCGGAAAATTGTACCAGGACATTTATTTGAATAAATGACGCTGTCGTCATCATGGCCGCAATTTTCAATTTTCACATTTTATTAAAATTTTTGGTGTAATTATCTTCAGAGCCAGATTAGACAGCAGATCGTTCTGTTATCGATTTGATTGCCACACGGAAAATTTCTTTAAACAAATAACGCTGTTGTCATCATAATCGCAAATTTCAATCTTTGCATTCTATTAAATTTTTGGTGTAAAAATTTCAGATTCAGATTAGATATCAGATTGTTCTGTTAACAATTTGATTGCCACGCGACTTTCTTTGAACAGATGACACCCTCGTCATCATGGCTGCAAATTTCAATTTTCAAATTTTATTAAAATTTTTTGCGTAATTATAGCTTTAGATAGCAGGTTGTTCTGTTATCGACAGATTTGATTGCCTCGCGGAAAAGTTATTTGAACAGATGACGCTGTTGTCATCATGACCGCAAATTTCAATTTTGATATTTTACTAAATTTCTGTTGTAATTAGTTATATTAATCATGGAACGACCCTGGAGCATGCAAGAGGAGATGGGTGCTTCAGTATATTTGTTCAAAATGACACTGGTCCTTAGCGTAGTTTGCTGAAGAAGGAAAGGAAAATTATTGTGAATGGCATGTAACCTAATCGACACTTTACAACTTTATTTTGTACATTTTGAGTTAAAATTTGTCTCTTGATTATATTGTGGTATCATAGTACTCAATTCTGCAATTATTTTCAAGAGTAATATTTTTCTTGACTCTGGTATATATATTAGTAACTTTCTCTTGCTAACAATTTTCTTTTGCATATTCAATGTCTATTACAGTTTGTTTCACAGTAAAAATTACAAAGGAAGTATATTTCCTTTGCCATACATGTTATATACATATACATGTATATTAAACCTTGCCTCACAGTAAAATTACACAGAAAGTACATTTTTTTTCGCATAGTTCATGTGTATTAAACGTGATCTCGCAGTAAAAATTACAAATAAAGTATTTATATTTTCTTAGCCCCATTCCGCGTGTATTAAAATTTGTCTCAGAGTAGAAATTACAAATGGAGTATATTTTGTTAATTTGAAATATAAAATAAGAAACTGTGGACTATTATTCTACTACCTTCAGTACAGAAATTCCCGAGGCTCGTACAACTAAAATTGTTGGTAATAAATTGCCTAACATTGTTGGCAGGACTCTAAACGGGGATGTTGCGCCCCCGCGTACTCCCCTGTTCACACTGAAGATATAGACTATCGCTACCATTTCGCAAATAAAAAGCCAAAAGAGAATTGCGATCTAAGAAAATGCAAATACGCAAAATTACAAGCAGAAACTACATTCTGCAACACTCAGAAGTTGCTAGACAAGATTCAGAAGTTGAAGAAAAGCATTCAGGACTTGGAAGCTAAACAATCGTATAACAAAGAGGTAAAGAGTTACTATAAACCGATTATGGTTATTTCTGTGGGGGATTGGCGCAATCAAATGAATTTTTCGAGTGTAGGAGAGCTACAGACAGAGAGACGTTCTTAGTCAGACGAACGATGTGACTGTAACTGATTTAAACAGCGCTCGACAGGTGTTGAACAATTGCATGGCAGAGATTGTCAAGTTGAAGAGCTTCTTGGACGATGACAACTGCTGGTGGAAGATGTTTAAGAAGATGAACTTCAACTGTTGCGATCAGAAAGTGCCGCATCTTCATGGACATCTTGATGGGACGATGATTACATTGAAATTGATGGAAGAGGTACGTTGCTGATTTAAAAAGAGTACTCAATTGAAAACAAAATATTTTATCCACACGTGAAAAGTATTCGACTGTGTATGGTTAAACGTGTTAAATGCTACGTCACGTCCTGATGACTGACGGCATCGAATTTACACAAGAATATATAATATATGTATAACTAGACTGCTGCTTCTTATGCAAAATAAAATTTTTAAGCATCAATTGCAGGCTGCAGAAGCTAAGTACAAATTTCCTCACTAATAATTTGAACATGTTGAAAATAGTATATCACCATACTTAAATTCTTCCAATCTTTTTAGTTTTTTAAATCGCAACTACTCCATTTTGTTATAGATGCATTAAGTGCGCAGACTATATATAACTCGCATAATATTAAAAAAATGTTCACACTGTCTTAGTAGATTTCATTGAATGAGCTTATTTTTTCGTATTTTTGTATTTAAACTTAAATACGAAGTGAAGTCGAAAGCGAGACATAATTGCTCCACGTTTAAACGCGTTAAATCGGAATTATCGTCGTTTGTCGTTTTCATTTTTAATTTTGTTTTCAGGGTAAACATTTTGTAGCTTCCACCCCAAAATCGAGTTCGGCAATGATGACTGGTGATAGAGAGGACCATAGTAGAAACAAAACTAATCGAGTGTTACAGTATACCGACATTGATTACGAAGGATTCAGAAGATACAGGGACTCGTCCATTGGTCCGAGTCATAGCCAGCAATTTGAAACTTCAAAGTGGGCACTTGACTACGCAACAAATTTATTTAACATTTTACCTAGAAGGGATCGTGAACATTTTATTGTAATAATAATCCGAAAGGAAACGAAAGTAGATTGCGTTACCAAGGATAATTTTTTTTGCTCGCGATTAAGAATTTCATTAAGATACTTTTATCTATACATTTGCAACACATTATCTACCGGTGGTTATTTTCAAATTATCGAAAACTATGGTCCATGGGTAAGGATTTCTTAATGGATCTTTCAACAGCAATAGTAATTTCAATCGTGAACTCACAAGTCACCTTCAGTAACGTAATTTATTTATTTCGTTTGGGATTGTTATGTAAATGATTTTTAAGGTTCCATTTAGCACAGTACTTTTCAAACAGATCAAAGTATAACTATTGAAAAACTGATTATAATGACCTTCTGGTAGATACAGTGACTCACATAAATATTCGGACACTCTTAAAAAGACGATAACTGTTTTAATATTGGACTCTACGATTTGGATTTTTTTCGAGAAGTTAGAACTATTAGTTTACTATATGACGTGGAAAAACAATTTTGAAAAATTATCATTAGTCGGATTTTCAGAAAAAATACTAAAAGTTGTATTTAGGTGGTATTTAAGTTGTTCTTTAGGTGGTCTTATATCGAAAATTTCAAACATACGTTTTGTGAATTTGTGCAAATTATACATATTCTGAAAATTTCATCAAAATAGGTTAATGCGGAAGAAAACATTCATGCATTTTTGAGGAAAATGGGTACGTGCAATTTGAAGCAATGAACGTATTAAAAATGTCATGCATTCGATGCAAATAGTGTTTATTTTACATAAAAAAACGCAGTCTATTGATTCCAGTTAGAGGCCGAAAATCGCAAAAATTTCAATTTTTACCATCTTTAAACGTTTGTAGCTCATTGCAACCGATTTTGATGAAATTTTTAGGATGTGTATAATTTAGACAGATCCCCAAAACGTACTTTTTAAATTTTCGATATAGGCCCACTAAAAAAAGTTGTAAACTTCATCTTTCAGTATTTTCTCTGCAACTCCGACCAATTGCTATTTTTTCAAATTTTTTCCTCGTCATGAGTAAACTAATTGTTCTAACTTCTCAAAAACAGAATCCAAGTCGTAGAGTCCAATAGTAAAAAGGTTACCGTCATTTAAGGGTGCCCGAATGTTTATCAGCGTGATTGTAAAGTGTTAGGGTAATGATCAGTAGGTAACGTGTCAAAATTTTTTTGGGCATCTTCGCTATTAAATTTCACTCTCCTGAATTAATTTGTGTCCAGAACAAGCGAATCTTGCCAAAAACAGTGCCCAACATCCTGCATTCCAGAAACTCGAACAATACAAGACATAGTGACAGAGAATGACAATGAAGATAGACGTAACAGCCCGTCAGGACTGTTCGAATCAAGAGACGCAACAATCAATTCTACTGGTAAAACCGCACAACCCAATCCATTGATAAAATTTATGATAAATAACTGACCTACAACTTTCTTTCAGTGAGATTTCCAATAGATTCGCACGAACTAATAAAACGATCAAGAAAAACGTTCAGCAGTGAAAATACTCCAACCAAGAGGCTCGTCTCAGTCGACATGAGCACGTCGATGGACTTAATGGAGGTCGTACATCTAAAAAATTAGCTACTTTAATTTTTCTTTGCATTCCGAACTTCAAATTCTATAAATTTTTCAAGATTTCCTTATACTTAACCCTTTGCATTTGTGAACTGACATCAGTATTAATCACAAGAACTGCTACGATTAAAGAACCCCGCACTAATCATATGGAAAGTCTATCCCGGGAAAAGCAGTTGGATTTTTCATATGTTATAGCTTATGATCTACTGTACAAATGATGTAGTGGGCACAAAACTCAATAATGGACAGTTATCGAGTTATAATCAGTCAAACGTGACAAATTCGAGCTGCCGAATACTCAAATCTCGGGAAGTATTTATTTTTTGGAAAAATGTTTGAAACAAAAATAGTAAGGTTTCACAAAATCTGTTAGGTGGTGTCATTATTTTTGAATTTAAATGACCTTGAAAAGGTCTGTGAACAGAAATCTTTCACAAAAATCTCTGCGTGTCACAACAGAGATAAGGACCCCACGGTTCTTCACTCCCGTAGTATTGTTTGACTCCAAACCCTCTCTGCTGTGCGTGTGTGTGTGTGAATTAATAAAAAAATGAACTTATTATATATTACCAAACAGTATGGAGACCAAAATGTATGGAATACACTGATATCAATAATATAAATATCGGACGTAGCAATGCCAAAAAGTAATAGCATTCGGCAGCAATGACGCTAGTATGTTGCCAACTTCATTTAGGTCGCGCAACTTGAAAATCGAAGGAGTGGGGTGGCGGGAGTGGGGGTGCGGCAAGCGTGTAAAGTAAATATACTTCCCGAGATTTGAGTACTCGGCAGCTCGAATGTGTCATGTTTGACTGATTATAACTCGATAACTGTCCATTATTGAGCATTGTGCCTATTACATCTTTTGTTCAGTAGATCAACTGATTTTACCGGGATAGATTTTCCATATGATTAGTGCGGGTTTCTTTAACTCGTTCAACTGATTAAATAAACTCGTAAGATTAAATATAACTCATTTAACTAATCGGATAAACTCCTAAGATGAAATTTCATTTCGAATCAAACACTGAAAATGCAAGTAGTGTAGAATGAAATTGAAAAATCCCAAAGTGCAAAGGGTTGACAAAAATGATTCCCGGTTTCAGGACGTGTCAGTTATGGCGACGTCGACCCCAAAGAAGGGTGTGAAGTCGTTCATGGTGAGTGCATTCTCCCCAAGATTTGGCAAATCCTCGAAAAAGCACCAGGAGCCGCGTATCATGACATCCGATGCCAGTCAACAAGAGCCTGAAACTTATCAATAAAGTAACGGACCTAAATTTACTATAAAAATTGACATTCGCGAGTTTCGATGGTGTCGATACCGAAATCAAATTAGGCAACGTTCGCTCGGTAGCGGCGAGTCAAAAATTTTTAGTCCACCGTTCGTTTCAACGTTCATAGTTCTTCGCACGATGACACTGGTTCGCCTAAAGCATCTAAGTGGAGAATTTTCGTCGGAGGTACACTAGATGCTGTCGAGCTTTGAAGAAGATATGGAGAAGGGTTCGAGCGATACGGAACTTCGAGGTTAGATCCTGAGGACGACTTGATCAGTTATTAACGATCCAGCAGGGGACGGCGATGGCTGCTCGAGGACGGCCATTGAAATCTAGGCGGAAAAAGAATGATATTAATCGTTCTTTCTCGGACTCGCAGGGTTATGACACGGATCGAGTTCTCATTGTGGCAAGGTGTACGGCTTCCTTGGGTGACCGTAGCTTGGAGATTGGCACGAAAACCATTCTCATACTCCGCGAATGCGCGCTCATTCGAATCCCCTCCATGACCTCCTCCGGTTCGTCTCAATTCTCCAATTCCAATCGAAGCAACGATTGAAGAATTTTGCATGTGATCCTCAATAAGGAATTCGCAAGGATTTATAAATCGCAAGGGATCTATGTCTTGGTGGAGGAAGAGAATTAAAGGGAAAAGTAAGATAAAAAATGCTGGTGACCCATAAACCTTGAAATAATTAAATTTGCAAAACGTTAGCTTCGTTGAGCAAGGGGATGCAAGAGGAACCAAAAGATAAGGAAAGTCAAATTGAGGAGTCGGTGGAGAAGAGTGAAAAGGTTGTTGAGGAGTCTGCGAAGCTAGAAAATAAAAATTCAAAATCTCAGACAAATTTGAGGGGTAGTCAAATAATTTCCGGTGGCGCTCTAGAGCTTGCGAATCCAAAAATTGAAGAATTAAAGTCACAGACGAATTTGAGAGATAACAAAGTCGTTTCTGGTGGTGCTTGCGTGAGAGATGTTAAGAAAGACGAGAAGAACCAGAAGAAACACTCTGAGAAGGCATCGAAGTCTCAAGCTGGCTGTTCGAAGCACTGCATGGGGATTAAGGATGGCTACAATCCCGGGTCGTAAGTTTGAGTACATGCTTTTGGGTTTGGCGATGTATTGACTAGACTTTTTCAGTTATAAATTTACGGTGTGCACCACGGCGAAGCAGAATAGGCTGGCGTACAGGATCAAGAGGAGTAAGAAGAGGATTGGGGAGATATCGAACCAAGTGAAGGCAAGAATCGAACGATTTCTATCGATTGAGTCGTGTGTTACTTGAACTTACTCCTTTTTACTCGACATAGTTTTTGTGTTAAAAACCTCATAATTTGAGAGTGGATTTTTATGCAAAATAAAAATGTTGTGTACCTATTATAATATTACAAGATGCTGAGGCGAATAACAACTTCTTTCTTTCATTAATAATTTTGATATATCGGGCCAATTTAATATATTTCATATATCGAGTCATTTCAATATATATTTAATATATTGATTAAATTTAATGATAGTATATTGATAGTCTCAAATTCTTTTAATATTTTTACAGTGACAAAAATTGCACCCACTCAGCTTCGCGACAAGTGTTTAAAATCCGTTACTTACTCATAATTAACAATCACAATTCAAAATTTTAGATATGAACGTATCGATTGCAGATTTTATGCATCTCTAGCATTTTTCTATAAGTGTCTTAGAGCTTGACATAGGGAAGTGTTTAGTAGTGTTCGAGAAAATTTTTACCCGCATTGGAATACGATAGTTCGATAATTATAAATTTCATGAATTGTTCGATTGTCATCGCAACAAATTTCTGTTAAAGAGCGGAACGAAGAAGTCGGTGAAGAAGCTGAAGAATATGTACAAGAGTATCAACGCGAAAAGAGCCGTAGGATTCAAATGCAATTTAAGAAGATGCAAAAGCACCCTGGTGGAGTGTAGCAGGTCTTGCACAAAATCAGAGATGCTATTCTCCGATTCTGGAAAAGAGAAAGCGAAGGAAAGCGACGACGAAAAGCTCCACACCACGAACCATCAACAGACGGGAACGATGACGAACGAATTGGCTACGAAGAGGAAGCAAAGCGATAAATCGATAGTCACGGTGGAAGAGAAGAGTACAAACACTTAAGCAGATACCTACTCTAGTCGATGTATATATTGTCGTGTAAAATTTCTGAGTAAACAATGTTCTCTAACAACTGTTGTCAGATCAAGGGTCTGACCATCCATTCTGTATATCAAGGTGCATTTATTATTTAGACTAGGAAGCAAAGCATTAGTAAAACATTTTACAATATTTGAAGCTAAATAAATTGCTTTGATTTGCGGGACTTTTATTTTATTAGCGCTGTTTCAGCAAACATTACTAATCCCAACCTATGGAGTTTACAAAATAACAATGTTGAGAGGGTGAAATTTAAAACAGTGGGAAGATTAAAAGAATTTAAGAACTTTGTGATCATTGTACTCAATTTTCTATTGAAATTTGTAGTGGCAATTGGTAATCCTTTGGACTTTATTAATATGGTAATACAGTGGGCACATTTTTACTGTAATCCTTGAATTTTAACGAACAGAAATCAAAAGATTCCTCTCTCACTAGCAATTCATCTCCACGATATGGAAAATAATTTTGAATCTTATCAGAAAGCCTTTCAATCTTAGAAATGACCAAAAAATGGCCCTCGAGCTCCAAATGAAAATGGACTCCCACTCGCTTAAATAATGCTCGCTTCTCATTCGTCTCCAGCGTCTGAAAAAAGTTCTTCAATTTTGCCACAGAGTATTTCAAGCCCCCTAGGGTCAAAAAATGGTCCTCGACCTCAATTTGAAGTGATTTCTGTCGAATAGTACTCAAAAAGTTTTTCTCTCGCTGTCGACTCGTTCTAAAATCTGATCAAATCGATAGTCTTACCAAAGGATCTCTCAAACTTCAAGGGACCAAAAAATGGCCCTCGAATCAAATTGTAGCCAATATTAACCCCTTGTCCCACAATAAAGAGTGAGGCTCGTTGTACTTCGTTCGGACCAAACGTAAACAACACGAGCCTGACTCGTGGTACTTCGTTCGGACCAAACGTAAACAACGCGAGCCTGGCTCGTTGTACTTCGTTCGGACCAAACGTAAACAACACGAGCCTGACTCGTTGTACTTCGTTCGGACCAAAGTGAACAACGCTAGCCTGGCTCGTGCTACTTCGTTCGCGACAAATGTAAATAACACTACCCCGAAGATTACTAATTTTCTACGAGTTTTCTCAAAACATTATTAACCCCTTGCCGTACTTTAACGAGTCAGACTCGTGATGTAGATTTTAAACAAAGTTTAACAAATATGAAGTGTGCACCTTCCTATTTAGACGAAATAAAATTGTATTCTTTTGTCATCAATATTTAAACATTAAAGGATATGTAGCCATACAAAAAATATAAATTTTCTTATCTCTTTTGCGACATTTTTGGGGATAAAGACGTTCTAATCACTCTAACCGCAAGGAAAATAGTACGGCAAGGGGTTAATTTAAATTAAGTATTTATTTACAAATTGTTACTGATACATTGTCCACTTTCAAATTATAAATCATTTTTGTTCACCGATGAATTGATCATAATTACTTCCCAGACATCTTAAAAGTATTAGTTGTGCCCAAACGTGTTTATTATTTCACGATTCCTTTCGTTGCGCCGAAATATACATGTCATAAGGCGCATACATTTTGCGCAAGTTCGAGCACACGGCTAAACAGCTAAATGGCTCAACGCGTGACCGACCTGCGTGTTTATTATGGCCCGAGCAATCGGGAGTTAGCGGGTAGGACAAGGAGTTAAAATGAATCTCTACTCACTATAAACAATTCTTGTTTCTGATTCATCTTCAAAATCCGAAAAAATATCTTCAATTTTACCCAAGCCTGCAAAAGATCAAAAAATTGCCCCCAACTACTAAATTGAAATAAATTTTTCTATCACAGATCAAACGGTTTTTGCGTAGCTCTCCATCATCACCGATTAGAAGAGGGAGTTCCTAGCAAGAAGCTTAGCATCCTCTGACGAAAAGCAAGCTGGCTGTTCGCTAATAAAGTGGCGCTTAAGTTTCCGGCGATCCTCGGCTCTCAACGTTTCTGCCACTCGTTGTCCACTACATATTTAGCCTTCTCGTAATAAGCGATCGTCCCGGGGGACCGGGCAATCAGCGGGGAATCAATTTGTCGGCGGAAAGTCTCAAGATTGACGAGTAAGATAATCGCGGATCGCGTCGGCGGGCGTTCGCACGTCTCGCCGATGATGATTCGATAATTCGAACCGGGAGACGCGTACATAGTACCTTGTACGCTGTACCCTGTACCCGGTACTCCATCCAAAAAATAAAATGAAAACCATCGCTCCTCGTCGATCTCTCTTTTCCATCGGTCCGCGCCGTCACGTTCACCTAAGTTACGTGGGCGCTAAGCAGCGATATATCACCGGGCCGGTATTCACCCAGGCAAATCGACTTTTATTGCTTTATAGCGCTTGTAAGCCGGACCCATGTGCAACTATTCCAAGGCAGCGCGTGTAATCTGGATGTAAGAAGCTCGTTATTACGGACGATCCATTCACGGGCCCCCAGACGATCTTCCCTTTAACGATCAAACCACACCGTAATGGCCGATCCGAGTCACTCGGCGGATTAGCGACCTCCGCGACGACGTTATTCCGCTTTTCTTCCACGTTTCTTCGTCGTCTTCTTCTTCTTTCCTTTTCTTTTCTTTTACTTGAAAAGAACCATATCCTCGCGCTGACATTACTCATGCTGTTCGATGACGACCGAAGGACGTTCCCGTGATGATGCCTTGATCGCCGAGCATTCGGGTCTAGATTCAAATATCGAATCCTTTCTTCTTTGGTTTGTTACGTTGTCTAATGATACCTTACTTACGGTTTCCTGCTAGAGTGCTCTAATGTTTTCTACGTTTTTATAATTTGTATGTCTGCAACTTTGTATTTTTATATTTGTGTGTCTGCGTCTTTGTATTCTTATATTAGTGTGCAGCGTCTTTGTATTTTTGTATATGTATGTCTACGTCTTTGTATTTTTATATTAGTGTTGTATGCGTTCTTGTATTTTTGTATTAGTGTTGTATGCGTCTTTGTATTTTTATATTAGTGTTGTATGAAACACTGTATTTTTATATTTGTATGTCTATGTTTTTGTATTTTTATATTCGTATGTCTACGTTTCTATGTACTTCTATATTTGTATGTAAGTCTTCGTATTTTTATACCTCTGTATGTGTCTATTTGTATAATTGTTTTACAAGTTTTACGTTCCCTTGAACTTCTTCTTCTTGTAGAAAATATTAGTACAAAGTTGCCGCATATGAAATGTATGATTTTTGATAGTAACATTAAACAAACCAAACATTAAACTCTAAAATCAAAAAATCATATCCAGCAACGTAATACAATTCTTTGAGGGCTGGTAAGTCGATTTAAATTTTTTAATATGTAAAATTTCTGATGAACATATTAAATATTGAAACTCTAACACGTTCGCTACCATGTCATAGATTTTTGAATGGCAGAATGATTACTAGACTGCGTATCTGAATGCAAAATCAAATTTGTTGGCATCAATTGCAAGAAACAGTAACCATATACATCTTCCTTTTCTTCTTTAACAATTTTAGTAAGCTGAAAATAATATATTGACAAGCTTAAATTGCTTTAATATTTCCACGGTTTTCAATTGTTCCAACTCGTTTTCGTCATAAATGCATAAAATCCGCAGTCCAAAGATTTCAAGATTCAAAAATTGATTTTAGCTCTTATAAATTAAATGCGAAACGCGAGAGGATTGAAAGGATTTATTTTGAATCTTTCAAAATTTGCTTACTGTCGCAAAGGGTTGGTCATCTCTCGTTCAGACTTTCTGGGGCTTGCACATCATGCTGAACATCGAAGGAGACTTGGAAGGGCATATCAAACGTTCTGTGAAAATAAAATTGGTGTGTGCATAGACCACATGGCTTATGTGAAACTTCTTTCTTTAATTTTTTTTCGAATTTTTATTAACACTTTATGACATTTAATTTTCTATGATTCTATTATTGAAACAATTGGCTTGTGATAGCTAAAATATGATATAAATATTCTTGATTCAATTTTGTCTAAATACTGCAAATACTGCATCGAGAGTTGTTCCTGATCTTGTTGTCGCTTCATTAGGATTATTTACCATTTACAATCTTAATTTACTTCTAAAGAATTCTATTAATAATTTTGATTATTCCGATGCAAAGTTCATGTTGAAACCTCCACTTAGCATCATCGGAATTTTATCATAATCTTTATTCAGCAATGCCGAACCCTCAACCGTATGTGCTAATAGAATGGAATTTTGTTTCATCGTTTCATCGCCAGATCGGTTTTACTCCTACCGAGTAGAGGTTTTACGCCTACCGCGTCGAGGTTTTACTAAATCGTTTCATCGTTTCTTCGTTTCTTCGTTTCATCGTTTCATCGTTTCATCGTTTCATCGTTTCATCGTTTCATCGCCAGATCAGTTTTATTCCTACCGCATCGAGGTTTTACGCCTACAGCGTCGAGGATTTGCGCCCAACGCGCGTAAAGAAGTTTCAATTTAAAAAAAGCGACCCAGGGAGACGGAGAGTACGTTTGCATCGAGCGTGTCTCGTTTCTTTTTCCTGCGACGAGCTGTCATCATCGTGACCGCTCAATCCTGTTGATTAACCTTCGACAGCGACCGCCGAGGACAATTTTCCCGGATCCCGAGTTCATTTACGAGTGCCCTCCTCCTGTACGCGTATCACGAACAGTTCGGTATAATGTGTACTCGCCCAGGCACACAGTGAAATCCACGCGCACACACGCGCGCGTACATACACAAGGGCAAACAATCAGAGAGACGGACAGACGGCGCCCGAGCGAGCGAGCGAGCAAGCGCCGCATGAATGGCGTGTTTTCCTTATTGGCTGATTGAATAATACATGTAACCGAATAGTATTAGACCGGTCGACTGCTTGACACGCGATTCCCATGACGCCTGTCATGTCGTGCGGGTCACGTGTCACGATTTTGACGAGTTGTTTAGCCCGGCCGATTTATCGAGCGAGATGTTGCGGTGCCCGTTCGGCTGCGAACCATGTTCAGGGCAGGTTTCCACCTCCTGCTCGAACGATTAATGACGCGGGTCTGAGATACGGGGAGGGGGGTGGATCAACCGGGCCCCACCGGGATTTATGGCGGATTTTCTTTGACGATAAATTATATTTCGCGAACTGGTCACGCTGCGATCGCGCGGGCTTCAAGGCCGATCGAGCTGCACGCTCTCTCCCTCTTTCCCTCTTTCCCCTCGCTCCCCTCCCACTGTCTCTCTGTCTGATCGCTTCTTTCGTTGTAAGATCTTTCTGCTGCTCCGTGACCGTACCCGGCACCCTCGTGCAGGCTCTGATTAATTTTTACGTCGATTGGTTCGGTCATGTTGTGCTGACCCTTTGATCGAATCGATAATGGTGTCTGTGTACCGTGGTGTGGGAGGGATTGGATCGGTATGATCTTTACAGTGGGCATAGTGTAATTGGTCCAATATCATTTGCGTCAGAATAGCTCTTCTAAATTTGAGCCTAACGAATTCAAATTTTTTTAGAAGCCAAAACGATTGGTTTAACACTAAACTTACCAAGCACAAAACATATAAAAGTGAAACATCTTGTAGAAGTGAGAATTTTGAATTTGCTTAAACGTTGTGCGGTTTTCGTTATAATTCATGCTGAAATAAAGAAGTGAATTTAGTAATTTCCTATGAAAGACTTTTTCTGATTTCAACAACTGTGAAATAAAAAACCGATCATTTGACCCTGGTAGGTTTAGTGTTAATAGATGAGTGATAATGAATAGTTTCGAAAAATTACACTTGACTGGAATGGTTGGTAAAGGTTGCTTTTTACTACTTTTCTATCTAAGTGAACTTGATCTGTGAACTTTTGGGATTTTGTTCGAAGATCTGCAGACTTGAGCAATAAATTATGCCAATGGGATTTTACATGAAGATATGTAATTTAATGCTTACTAGACTGCCGATCATTATGCAAAATCAAAATTGTCTGCATCAATTGCAAGGAACAGAAGCTCAATAGGCAATATTTTCTTTCTTTAATGATTGTAACAAGTTCAGAACAGGATATTGATATTCTTCACATTATATGTATAATTGATGATATAATTTTTTTGTTTGAAATTTTACTCTCTCATTTTTGTCATTTTATAAAATCCGCAGAGATTTCAACAATCTTTGGCCCAGTCAGATTAGATTGTATTAAAAGTTGAATCTTAAGATTAACAAAATAAATAGTGTCAGTCATATACAACCAACGTGGCAGACAAATCGTTAGTCGACTCACAGAAGTGATTGCTATACAAGCAAACTAATGGATGTACGGGCTCATTGCTCAATTGATTTACAGTTTCGCTTGATTTAGAGTTCCGAAAGAGGAAATCTGAGATCAAGATAATGCTATGGTTAAGAAAATAATGGAATAATTGGATGGATAGGTAATAAAATGTTAAAAATGCCAGGACTGCCTCTCTCGGAAGAGCGTCCTCTCTGTGAATTCGCAGAGAGAACAACGGAGGAGGCGGTCTCTTGACGCGGAGCAGACTCGTGGCATAAATCACAATGAAACGCGCGGCTCATTATACTTTCAGGCACTCGTGTAATTGCGACGGGCGTGTCCACGCGTATTTACCCGTGCAGATCTGCCGGTTTCGCGGATGTATGCGTTCAAACATCGCGTCTCTCTCTCTCTCTCTCTCTCTCTCTCTCTCTGTCTCTATCTCGTTCCTCTCTTCCTCTTCTGTATCTGAGTAACAGCACCACGTCGAATCCAATGGTTTCTGCGAACCGGAAGTCCTCGGCCGGATATGGGCGTGACGTGTGGCGCGAGGTTAAAAACCATACATCGTATCCGAATGATAGCTTTTCATTTATTGCGATCGTACTCGTGACGATAGCTCTGATGTGCATCTTCAAATATACTGCTTTCAGGAGACAAAGTTTTTCCGTCTGAAATATTCACCGTTTAACCTACCACTGCAGGTCAAATGACCAGTTTTGAGATTTTTGTTTCAGAATTATTCAAGTTATCAAGATACTTACACTGGAAACGATTATAGCAGGTTTATCAAAGTATACATTATAAGAAAAATCACACAAACTCGAAACAAATTCAATCCTGAAATTTTTATAAGGCAACACATACCAGTCAGCTTCCTTGGTAGGTAGATTTAATGTTAATGTAGTTGCCATTTTAATACATATTCGTCCGACATTTTGTTTCTGTTCATCTTTCTGTTCTTTCGTATATTTTTTATATATTTTATATATATATTTTTTCGTATATTTATTTCTTAAATCCAATATGTTGGTCGAGGTGTCCACCATTAATGATGTACGATCTTTTCGTTTACTTTATTCTTATTACTTGCTCTCTTACGACTAGACTGCGAATTTTTATGCAAAGTAAAAATGATCGAAGTCAATTGTTTGAAACAGAAGTTAGTCAAAGATGCGTTTCCTCTTTTCACAATTTTAATAAATTGATAATATACCAACATCGTTCAAGTCTTCTGATGTCTCCACAGTTTTGCATTTGACCAATCCATTATTGTCATAAATGCATGAAATCCGCAGTATACTTACGACAACCAGTTACTGCAACAAGTTTGTTCAGAATTACATAATTATTCCACCCTATTAAGATGTTATAATATTCCATCTTCTGTTATTGATCATAAAGATGAAACAGCAATGGTATCAAGAAGTTGGTGCAATTTGAAACAGTCAAGAGGATAAAACATTTTAAGGTTGTCAATATACTATTTTCAGCTTTACACAATTATTAAAGACAAGTAGAAATTTGTCTTTGGCTCTTGTGACTTACAACTGACGAGGAAAATTTCGATTTTGCATAAAAATCTGCAGTCTATTCATGAGAAGGTTTTTTTTATTAATATTAACCAGTTAGCTGTGTAACTCGATTTTATAAGTGGGTGCTAAGAATTTTTAAATACTTTATTTATCACATTTACGTCTCTTCAATTACTTTCTTTCGTTTCTTTACTTCGTCTTTCACTCGGAATGTTCTAAAATGTCGAAAAATTGCTAGTGTGTTTTAATTTTTACATCAATTTAAATATAAATATCAAGCAACTAATTTTATTAGGTGACGAGTATAATCGTTAAAAACAGCTAACTATAGTTAAAGGAGGAACAATAATAAAAGAAGAAATAGTGTCGAGTTGATTTGTGAGATTGTCCGCGTCCTTTTGGAGTCGAAGGAAGACAAAGGGTGATTAATTTCCGTTTCACCCAGGACTTCCCTGGCGACGATTCTAACACTAAACAGTTCGACCGTCGAATGAGTCGTGTTATCGTGGTTTCCGCTGCGGTTTTCACCGATAATATTTACGGTCCGCTGGCGAAACAAAAGACGACGCGGACATGGACAAAGCGCGTGAGACAAAAGAGGGTGAAACGAATCCTTAAGCTACCTGCGGCGAGAACCGATTCGAGACCCTGTTCGAGTTTGCACAAGGGAATCGCAAACTGCCGAGCAAATCGCCTCTTAAGAACTGACACTTCGAAACGCGGTCGCCGTGACCACAATCCACGGGAATTGCCAACGACGACGATGCTCTTCTCTCAATATAAACAAAATTGACAATGTATTCTTAACACAGACATTTTTGTGTAAATTCGGTGCCGTTAGTCCACAGAGACTGGCACAGCGATTAACGTGTTAAATAATTTGTTTAAAACTTTAGAAAATGGATTCGTTTTCAATGGGTTGGTCTAACATTGCATGGTGGATATAGGGACGTAAAAATTCTAACGAAATTAATCGTACAATTACTTTTGCTTATCTGACAGAAGCATTTACTGCGGTAGAGAGCTCTCGTGCAATTTCTTTTTTCCTTCATTGCTATTTAAAAACATCTATTTGCATAAGATTCACAATTTAACGATCATCCATTTCGATTATCAACGATCAGAAGCTCAATTAAAATAATTGACACCCGTTCCACGCTCTATAAGAATCTTTCAAAGCCTGGACTGTGGAGGCCTTTATGTAAATCTGACTTTCATGGGCTATTTTGTAAAACGATACATATAAGTAGATCGACTTTTACTAAGAAATAATGTCCCGATGAGAATTAAAGATTGAAACGATTGACGATGCACAGTGTATCAGTAAAATTCGATCCAGTATGAACACAAATGTTTACAATAACGTTCATCACTCTTTTTAAGCGATTACCATACGTGGTAAACATACATATTATTATTGAGTAACTAAATTATTGGAGACTTCATTCCTATTAATTGCAATTTCTTCAAAACCTTGCTTGCGCGTGATTTACTAAATCAATGTTTCTAATTGCTCAAAAAAAGTCAAGTGGTTTGGTCAAATTTTAAGAAAGTTATTCTGATTTAAAGGGCGAGCGAATAATTTTGTGAGCCACTGTATGTGAGTCACGGTACAATTATTTTTGCAGAGACATCGTCGGCACGTTCTCGTGGGACAGACTGCATTTGTACAATTTGAATTTCTTTACAGCGGTTGGGATGATTGAATGATTTTCCTGGATGAGAGATTCATGTTCAGGAAAGTGTAGTTGGTCCACGAAAGTTTAAGCAGAATTTCACCGATCCAATGTAACCATTCGCGCGGATGCACCTGAAAAATAACAGCGCGTCGTAATCGACGACTCAATTGCATCCCGGCCGTCTCCATCGGCGTTGCGAAGCTGGCGCATGGCGTCCAAATTACACCCATAAACATTCCTTTTAAGCGGCTGAAAAACCCATCAAAGTCGCGGGGCACCGTACCGCCGCCGCGCCGAATCTCGACAATCTCATCGAAACTCCGCCGTAAACAGGCAACGGAGTGCAAGCGGGGGAGAATAAAACTGCCCAGCAAAAAGATCCAACCACGTGATTTAATCGTACAATCCGCAAACGTAAATACTGCTATTACTATAAATCCTGTACGGAAAGCGAGTAGAGGGGGACACAGGATCATTCGGCCGCGGACATGGCCGCGCATAGGCCGTTTCAACTTGCCATACTACCTACTTCGCGTTCTGCACTACACTCGTTCTTCTATCAAACATAATATTCCGCCATTCGCCTATTCCGTCGGTCGTAAAAGTCCCATTTTGGGAGGCCGTGCCAGCTGAAATACTTGAAAATATCGGATAGCATCTTTATTTTCATAACTACGGATTTTATGTATTTGTGGAAACACGAATAACTGCAATTTGAAGCAGTGGACAGATTAAAAGAATTTAAGAATATCAATTTATTGGTAGACTCCGGATGCAAAATAAAACATTTGTGCATCGATTGTAAAACGTACAAGCTATATAATTTATTGTAAAACGCACAAGCTATAATTTATATCTTTCATAAGTAATTTTACTATAGTCAAAATATTATTTTAATAATTATTTTAAATAATTCAATGTTTTAAATTGCACCAACTCGCTGTTACCACGAATGCATAAAATCCGGAGACTATTTATTAGAATTAGCTTATTGAAATTGTATTTGGTCCTTGTTTCTTGGAAATGATGCAAACAATTTTTATTTTGCATAACGATCCGCAGTCTGTTTATAGAGAATGAAGGGGCAGATGTTTCACGTTATGTTCTTTGTTAAATTATAACGTTGGATGGAGAATTCAATTGTTGTTAGGCAGGTTGATTAGAAAGTAACTGAGAGATACTCTACCATTGTTTTCTGATAAACGCAGATTTTTATGCACAATGAAAATCCTCGACATTAAGTTTGCAAGAAGCAGGAGCTATATAAAAGTTCCTTTCTTTCTCGAATGATATTAATAAGTTGCAAATGGTATATTCACATCCTTAAATTCTTTCAAGCTTTCCATTGTTTTAAACTGCCTCAACTAGTTTTTGAGTAATTGAATGCATAAAATCCACAAATAGTGTGTTACTGGAATGGTTCTGGAAAAAATGGCTGCCACGTCCCATCAGTTTAAGATATAAAGCCCAATTTTTCAGAAAGTACTATTTAAATACCGTAGAATAAGACGCGCATATTGATCATGCAAAGAAACATAATTTTCTACATTAAAAAAGGTATGGAAGTTTGCTTATTTTTGATCTGTTAAAAAATATGCAACTCTTCAAGGGCCGCTGATACCTCTTCGACTGCGAATCTTTATGCAAGCTAAAAATTGTCTTCATTCATTTTAGAAAACGGGAATTAAATAAAAATGTATTTTTATCGACTGCCACATTTTTGGAGTGCAAGGTCATTCGTAGGTGATTTGAATGTCACATTATAGTATGTACATGTCTGAACGTATTTTTCCAAGAGCTACACCGTACAATAGGAAACAATATGTAATTATCTGAAAGTCAACGTTGGAGACCATGAAAACATGATGGAAAAAAGACAACATTCGAAGAAAACAATGTCTACAATTGTTTCCATAAAGACATAAAGTTCTCATTATACTTATAACAAAATATCGAGTCTTCGGTCAACGTTCGTTTCATTCCAGCTTACATCTCACTTTTAACACCACTGTATCATCGCGTCCTTTGACAGCGTACACCTGCGCTAAAAGTTAGAAACTAGCGTGATCGTTCGACGTCGGTCCGGTCTCTCTCGATAGTCGACGACGATGGGAAACATGTGTTAAAGGGCTTGGGTAAGAAAGCGGAGACCGATGAATTACGGTGACGGTGTTTTCACCGGTGCGGTTTACAGTCCTTCCGCCCCCCCCCCCCCCGCCCCCCTTCACCGTGTAACCGTAACCGTTTGCCGATCAGCCGCGAAACAATGGAAGGTGAAATGTATCCGTGTCTCTCGGAGGCGCCCGCTGAGAAAGGGGAACACGGGCCACCCGCTGCCTTTTACACCGAAGTTCCGCAATTTTCACGCTTTTCCCTCCGTCGTCGAGTCGTGTTGCATCGTTCCGTAACTCTCCCCTTTCGGGCGACGCGGCTTATGCAAATTGGAGCGTCGCGACGGATAATGGCAGGCCCAAGAGAGCGAGTTTAACCGATGCCCCGGGACTCTCTTGTCCGGCGGATTCGTCATGGATCGTTACTCAACCTGAAACCGCTGCGGACTTTCGAGGTTGGTCGCTTAAACGGCGCTTAAACGCGACGCAATCCTGCTCATTGATAACTAGATCGTAGATCTTTATCTAACGTAATGCGGGAAAAAATTTATTCGCCGCTCCGATCCGTAGATCGTTTACAAACCAGCGAAATATTAGTAAATATTAGATTTTAGAAGACAAATGTTGTGAGACGTTTTGCTCAAGAAATAGTATTGCAACGTGCGGATTTATTATACAGGGACATTCATTTTATCACTAAACAAACCACCTAGTATCACAGTGACCGGTTTCAAATTGTTCCTCCTAGAATTATCCAAATTGTAAAGATGCATTCCTGGGATTTATCAGAAAAATTCTCTTACCGAGGCTGTCGTTATTATAAAAATATTTAGTGTTAACATATAGATGCAAATATATCATCTGGAAACTATGCAGATGTTCGTGTGCTAACAGTACGGGTTTGCAATAATAAGATCAAAATATTTCTTGAACTAACGGATTTTTTATATAACTGTGTTACTTTTCCAAAGGCAATGCTGAAATTGATCGATTGTTCCATTATAATTTAATGATTCGATTTCAATAGTGGAATGACCTTCATATGTCCTTCAGGAGTCCATCTGAAAACAGACTAATTGAATTACATTATTCCCCCCTCGATACAGAATAAGTTTTCTTTGAGCAATTTTTTCGAATAACAAATATTCGAGGAGATGAATGCAGGTATAAATTAAAATGGGTCATCCTGTATATCATGTTAAGGTACAAAGCTGATTTTTGATGTCGTTTCTTCATTTTATATTTAGATGTTCAATTCTACTTTTATGTAAACTTTATTTCAGTTTCCATCGATGTGATCGTGCCGATGTTGGGAAAATCTCAAAAATGGAGATGACAGTCTTGTAAATGCAATGAACTAAAAAATTAAATTTCTACTGTAATACAATTAAGAAACTTGTAATTCGTTGACAGAATATACATATTACAGTGGTGCATACAGTTTATTTAGCACGAAGTTATGTTTGTTTAACGTTACTGTTAAAACTTGGACATTTTATATACAACAACTTAATGCGTTGAAATCTTGAAAATCATTATTTTCGAATTCGTTGCTGGGGCTACGAATTAAAAATAGGGGTTGCTATTGTTCGTATTTGTTACAGACGGTATATTATAAACCTACCACTAAACCTACCACTAAACCTACCACGCATTAAAAATATCTGGTAAATGTCGTCTCATGAATATGGTAATACCGAACTCATTGAGATTTTCCGTACTTTTCAAGAAGATGCTTAGACAAGAAAATTTATTCCGCTATTTCCCATAAATCAATTTTTATTATTCCAGTAATTTTAAAATATAAAACCGGCTATTCGACCGTGGTAGATTTAGTGTTAAATATGAAAATATTGATTACATGATTACACTACCCCACGTTATCTTGAGTACCCGAAACGCCATCAAACTAGACCGATCTCAAAATATACACGACATCTTTGACAATGTGTATAATTTCCTAATGCAGTTGGATCGCAGTAACTGCATTCATCCGTGCAAGAAATACACAACAAATAACAATAATTTCGTGAAATCTTTATTGCACGACCATGTGATCTTCCATGATTTCAAGCGCATAGAAAGTCAACAAGCGATCCCGCTCTCCACTGATACGCTATAACTACGTCGATCTTTATTACTTCCCATTGGTATTCAATTACAGCAATTATGTTCACCTGTGCAACAAATTCGCGACAAATAACAATAATCTCGATCGTACAGGTTACACGATCGCTTCACTTCGGGTTCGATAAAAATCACCGGACCACTTCGAACAGACAGGGTATTTATGCACGACTTTGTTGAAAGCATAAAGTTGCAGCGTATATATCGTAAATTGCATGTAAAATATATATGCAACATACATAGCAGCGGTGCATCGTTCTTAAAGACTCGGACCAGGGGCGTAAATATTTTCGCTGAGAGCTGTTGTGTCCGGACATTCCTCGAGATTCGGGAAAAATGTGAAATTACGAGGTTATTCGATGCGCGATTCGCCGCGGAATCGGTGGAGGTGCACGCGCACCCACACACAGCGCAATTCTAGTGGTGCAGCGTGGTAAAACGGCGCGATACGTTCACCCACACTTCGGCGAGGCCTCGCATGATGGTTTCCACACGCGTAATCACCTGTCTCGTCCATCATAAGCAGCGTACCCCGGCCAGATGTAATGCGCCGCGGGCCCACGCAAAACCCGTCCGACATCGCGACGTTTCAACACACGCCCACGATCGGTCGGCTCGCTTTCAAAATGTCGTAAGTCAAATTGCCCCGGCGAGCACCGTTTCATCATCCGGATGCGGGCCCGGGCCAAATCCGTAAGAATCGCCGGCAACTTTCCTCCGTGAACCGCATTTCGCACGGAAAATGTTCGCAACGGTGCGCCGGGGACCCTCTTCTTTCAGCTGCGCATACACACTCGACCGCAAGAGTAATTGGCCACCCTTTAAAAATTAATAACTTTTTTAAACTTCAACCAAACAACTTCAGTTTTTTTAGATGTTATGATTAGTTTACTAGGTACATAATATGTGAACCAAATTTTATGGAAATTGCTCGGAATTTGGAAGGAAAAAGTGATGGTCACGATTTTTAACTTTTTCATCTGTGCCTACATTGAATATTTAAAATATGCCTAATACGAAACACTGTTCCAAGTAGTAAATAGTTGGCGTGGTTGAGTAGCATGTACAGCAGTGAAAGTGTTTGAAATGTTAAACATATTTTGATCCATGAAAATAATTTTGAAAGTACTTAATGAATATCTAAATAAATGCATTCTGGGTAAATTTAAATAAAATGAACATTTCAATAGAAATATATTGGTCAGATTTAATTTAAATGGATATTTCAATAGAGATAAGATTAAATTGACATAAAGTGAACATTTAAAAGCGAACTTTTTGGTCCGAGTCAAATGAAATGTTCGTTTCATTAAAAATATGGAGGAGAAAATTTAAATTGGAATATAATCGAAGAATTTAAATAAAATGAACGTTTGAATAGAAACATTATCGTCGAATTTAAATACAATGAACATTTAAATAGAAATATCATTGTCAATCCAGGAAAATAGCACCACATTCTGTCAACGTTCAAGCAAAGATACAACAAGAATCTCACTAATTATTGATCAAATTGGACCGTTTATTTTGAAAATGGTGTGTTTTTTTGGAAAAAATTGAGAAATCACAAAATAAATAAATAATTTAGAGGGAACCATTCTCCATATTTATAATTCATTGTCGAAAGAAAAAATGGACTTACACCACTGTCAAAATAATCGGTTCAAATATATGTACAATAATGTCAACCAAAGTTTCAACAACTCCCAAATAATGGGAACATGCTCGACCGATGTGGTTGGATATGTTAGACAACGTTGTTGGTATTTTCCACACGAAATTCTCATGGGGAAGTGCACCAATTCATCACTCGATTGGTCAGCAAAGAGGGAGTCGTTTCGCAAAATTAATAATTGTTTGTTGAAATAATTGAGAACGAGGGTACCAGTGAATGCAGGCTCTCGTTCCCGGTTCTCGCTGTATTACTTTCTTTTTCTTCGTGGTTCCATTGCTCGCTTGAACGCTCGTCATTTTTTACAACATTCCCCCATAAAGTCGTTGTGTACATGCTCGAAGCATGTGGTCGTGATGATCGTGTTTTGTACGATTCAATTTCGCTTGCAGCGGGATCGATGCTTATTGATTCCGCTAGATAGCAATCAATTTACCTTCCACGGCCTCGGCTCCCTGATTTCGATAATTCCTCTTCATTCGATTCGTTGATCCTCGTCTTCAAAAATTATTTTTCTACACTGCAGAGCTTTGCATGTGCGAAAGAAATGTGAAACATTTACCTTCATTTACATATCGATGCTGATCGTTTACAAACAACTAAAAATGCATTCCACGTTCCAACATAAATCTGCATCACTTCCTACATAAATCTGTTTCATCTTACAAGCGATTAATGAATTTTTAATCAGGTGGCTGAAAGATTTGACTTCAAAATGAGGTTATAATTGATTAACTGTGCGAGCCATGAATTCATTTGTACACTTAATGTGTACTGTTGTCTTTAACACATTGAGTGCCGCATTTTTTGAGTCCGCAAGGTCAAGTCAAGGTCATTTGAAGGTCTTATTATAGTACGTACACATCTAAACGTATTTTTTCAGTAGCTACACCGCACAATAGAAAACAATATGTAATTATTCGAAGGACAACATTGAAGACCTTGAAAACTTGAAGAAGAAAACAACGTATGCAGGATCCTGACCATTTAATTTCATTAAAATTACGTATAAAATATTTTTGATGTCTTCGCAATTAAATGAGATAGTCATCGCTTGAATGACACTTAAATGAATCGTTCCGTATGTTGATGGATCAAGTGCAAAAAGAAGAATCGGTTCAATTCGCATGCTAAACAGAGACATTTGGTCTCTCTGAATATTTTTATCGCGATCGAAGGAAGCCATTCGTTAAATTCGTCATCCCCGTAGCCAATTTATCATCGTTCAGTTGTATGTATAGTTCGCGATGAATTCGCGCGGTCACAACGACGACGCCCGAAGATCGATTCGAATCTCGAATGGCGCACCTGCGAGTCCTGTGGCGCTGGAGAACGATCTCTCTCTCTCTCTCTCTCTCTCTCTCTCATTTTCTCTTTCTCTCTTTCTGGCGATGGAAATCACACGGATCCATCGTGGATCGTTAATGTCCGGCTGTCAAGCTGTCGCTCGGCTCGCCTACGTCTTCCTTCGAAAGTCGAAACGTCGGCCGATTATCCCGTCGGACATTTTTAATCACGCCGCGACGCGCCGATTCCGCGTCGTGAAAGCGGAAATTATGGCTGGGACTGTCTCCTTCGGGATTATATCCTTCCCCGGCACTTATGCTTTCTATATGTACGACGGGCACGTAACGAGGAAATTAATGCTACGAGTCTTATCAAATGATTATGTTCACGTGAAGTGTTCGTTAACCATTCCATAGCGGACGTTTACGACTCCGTGCGATTTTGTTGCGATGCTTCTTTGTCGCAATCTCGAGAAAGATCTCGTTATACAGACAGAAAATAATTATTTGTCAAAATCATTCTGATAATCTCAATTTATGATGATCGGAGGTACTATTCATGAACTTTTTCACATTTTTTTAAGAACTGTTACGCACTGAACACTGCATCAGACGTGAAAGATCCATCCTTACAATTTCAGGGTACCATGAAAACTTCTGCTGACTACAGTTTAATAAAAGCTATCTCTCCATGTGAGCCAATAAGAGTTCCGCCTGCGTCAAAACGACATAACCTAACATATTTAATTAAATAAATTAGCGATCCGATTTTTGAAACGGTTGATAAGACCTGACGCCCATCACAAATTTTTGAAAGTTAGAAGATTGGAATTGGAAAGCAAACTTTCTGTGATCCAAGAACAGACCTGCACCTAATTGTCAAAACCCAGCTTTTTTTAACTGAATAAATTGATAGTAGCCTGATTTGCCAAAAGGAAGATAAAACATGTTGTCTATGAAATTCAAATTTGGCCAATGAAATGAATCTTTTGTCGCAGCAAGTTCCGCCCTCGGTCGGAATAATAAACGATAAAGATTAGAAAGCAATCTTCCTGAGATCCACTAAGGGTTCCACCTGCATCTAATTGGTAAAACCCAGCGTTTTCAAGTGAATAAATTATGAATAGCCTGATTTGCCGATAGGGAGATAAAACCTGGGGTCTATTAAATTCTCAGTTGGCCAATCGGAGTGAACTTTTGTCGCAGCAGGTTCCACTCGCGGTCGGAACAGTAAACGGCGGCTAATCTCCATCGAGTCGAGTTCTTACGCGGTGGCAATTAACTGGCAATGATTCTAACGACGCACGATAGGTTCGGGCAAAAAATTAATATTTCGAGACGGTGCGCGACAGACAGAGTCGAATCGCCGGGGAGAGAAAGGACGGTTCGACCAATCGTTGTTCGCGATGCATCGGGATAAAGGGGCGTCTCTGAAAAGTTCGGTCAGGATTCCTTTTTCACCTGAGCCGAGGAATTCCATTGGCAAAAAGCAACTCGGCCGTGCACTATTCCCCCCCCCCCCCCCCCAGGTGTTGTGTAGAGGAGGACGCCGCTGCGCCAGAGATAAGCGAGCGGGAAAGTAACAGAGATAAAAGGGTTCGCGTGTAGATGACCGGCGTGCTTTCAGGGAGTCCAGTTTGCGATGAAATTAGCCGTGTCCGCTCTCGGCCCTTGGACAAAAAGTAATGGCTTTCACGCTAGGCACTCGGGATTAATTAACGAAACGACCAAAAATGGTGGACGTGCGTGCCCGTCGAGCCACCGTCCACGGATACCCGAGCCGCACAACAACCGTTTCTTTTGGGCCTGTTCGGACGACCGTTTCCAGGCATGCGTAACGAGGACCAAGAGATCGACAATCGTCACCTGTCATTCAAATTTTTGGAATTGCTGCACCGTCCTCCTGTCCCCGACAGTCGATTGATCGGTCACTTTCGGTTGACTTCTCGCAGTTTTTCTTCGACCATCCGGTATTTACTTTTCAAATCCCCTCGGGATTTTGATCGAATGATTTCGGCACTTTGTGAGCTCTACAATCAATCCTAGCGCTATTAAAAAACTGTGAGTCGTGGGGTCTATGTTCTAGTTGCAACTAGAGCGCAGCTCTCGCTTTCAAAAATGGTCGCAAATATTTCTTTTCACGATTGCTGATGTTATAAAGAGACGCTTTCGAGTGTAATTACTAGACTGGGTATTCTATGCATTCGTGGGAAAAACTAGTTGGTGCAATTTAAAATAACGAAGACATTCTCAGAATCTGGGAACGTCGATTTATTGTTTCCAATTTATTGAGGTCATTCAATGTACGAAGAAATTTTAATATGGCCGATGGTTCGGGATGATCCGGCATTTTGTACGCTACAGAATCATTCTTAGCTCCATTAAAAAATTGTTAGCTGCGGGGTCTACGTTCTATTTGCAACTAGACTGCAGATCTCGCTGTTAATAATGGTTACAAATATTTCTTTTCACAATTACCGATATTATAAAGACGCTTTCGCGTGTAATTACTATACTGGGGATTTTATGCATTCATGGAAAAAACTTGTTCGTGCAATCCAAAACAATGAGTATGTTCTAAGAATCTGGGAACATCGCTTTATCATTTTCAATTTATTGAGGTCTGGGTTAGGTCTAGGTTAGGTCTAGGAAAGAAATTTTAATATTCATCATTGAACCAATCTAAACAATTTTTCTCTTATACAGGGTGTCCCGAATTTAAATGGCAAAACTTCAGGCGCGTGTAGGGGGCCGAAAAACTAAGACAAAAAGTCTTTTAGAAATTTGCTCATTTTTCTTCGTTTTGGAGAAAATCGCAAAAATTCAATGTCTCGTTGTCAGTTGCTCTCTTGAGTTGTGTATATTAATCACATTTACGCATTTTTTGGAGGACAACTTTTCTAATTATTTAGAGGGTATTCCCTTGCAGCAGCGGATTGAAATATGGTTCCAACTCGATGGATGTCCAGCTCATTATAGCAGAGCTGCTCGAGCTTGGCTGAATATAAATTATCCACAACGATGGATTGGACGTGGAGGAATAGTACCTTGGCCACCCCGATCACCTGATATGACACCCATGGATTTCTTCGTATGGGGAACCTTGAAGCAGGAAGTTTAATCGGTGCTAATCAATTCAAGAGAGCAATTAAGAGACCGAATCATAGCTGCAGTGCACCAAATATCACCAGAACAATGTTTAGCTGTAATTTATCAAGTCAGTGCGAGATGTAATGCTTGCATTGCTGCAAGAGGGCAACATTTTGAATAATATCTACATTAAATAGATGATAACGTAAATGAAATGTATATGAATAAGTGCAAAAATGAAAACTTGTTTTGTTTCTTTTTTGCGATTTTCTCCAAAACGAAGCAAAAACGAGCAAATCTCTAAAAGACTGTTTGTCTTAGTTTTTCGGTCCTCTACACGCTTGTGAAGTTTTGACATTTAAATTTGGGACACCTGTATAAAGATGTACAGTCTAGTAACCACTGAACACATTTCAGTGCTGCATGAAAAGCATTTTGATCGTTTTCATGTGGCAATACGTATCAGAAAGATTTTTCCTGCTTGAACACGTCGAGTGTCAATCGAGCAAACCTGAATAATTCCGTAAAACCGAAATGATTTATTTAATGAAATAAAAATTGAAAAGGAAATGAAAATTAATGAAATGAAAATTGAAAATTTATGTATGACACTGAGTAGTCGTTCAATCTTCTCACATTTCCTGGATATTAATCTGGTACAACAAGTACATTAAAAAAATAAAACTTTATTTTAAAATTTGAATAATTAATTCTGTCACTCGTATATGGGTGACATGGCAGCCAACGTGTTAAACGAGAATCCCTCCCTTAATGGCAACTATTTCTTTACCAAAAAAATAGAAAATTATACAAAATGCGAACAAACCACCAGCACTATACTAATCAAACAATCGCCCCGCAGTATAAAGGCAGGCAACGAATCAATGGCTACCATTCTCTCGCAGAATCAAGGGGTTGGCAGCGATCGGCAGTCGGGACACAAGCAGAACGATCATTTCGACTGATGCGTGCGCTGCCGCAAAATTGAGAGTTAACGAACCTCGACGAACCCGCTGACACCCGGCGGGTTGTGCAATCGCGGCCACGTCCGCAAGGTTGAACCCTGGCGCAGGTTGAATCCGCGTGCTGACACACGTGCAACGGAGGACGCGGACCCGTTCGAAAAGTTGACAGGCAATTTATTCAGCGCGGCACGAAAACACCGTCGACCAGAACGGTCCCGCAAGTTTCCGTGGGGGCACGTCGCGTTTCTAATTACCTGCTTAACCATTTAACGGTTTGTTTACGCGCCAATCCAGCAGGTGGATCTAGGCAGGCAACCTCTCCTGGTATCGATTAGAACGCACGATTCCTTGGAACCGTTCGTTTCGTCATTTGCTCGGTAAGATCGCGTTCTTTGGAACCGCACGTGCGCGGTTACGTGGTCTTATGAAGTAGATCGTGAAATAAGTGTGGTAAGAAATTGTTCTGCATGTTGCATTATTTTAATTGAATTTTTTAGGTCACATGCTCGGATAAAGAAGCTACAAAAAACCGACTTTTACTTCTTTCTTCGCAATTCCGATCAGTAGTAATTATTTCAAAATTTTGTTTCCCCGTTACATAGTAAACTAATTCTTCTAACATCTCAACAAATCTCAACTAATTTGGTTGAATTTTTAAAAAACTATGCGATTTTGAAATGTGGTCAAATACTTTTTTTGTACTTCTTTCTTCGCAATTTCGATCAGTAGTAATTATTTCAAAATTTTGTTTCCCCGTTACTTAGTAATCTAATTCTTCTAACATGTCAACAAATCTCAACTAATTTGGTTGAATTTTTAAAAAATTATGCGATTTTATGCATAATTATGCACTTGAGAGTTCATGTACATATAAGTGGTTTGAACATTTTTAGTTCCTTTAAATGAGGTTCGGATAAACGAGGTTCTACTGTAAATAGAGTTCATATAAACGGAGTTCCACAGTATAATTTCCTCCCAACAGATAGAATCCGTTGTCAGTCGGCAATAATTTCATGCGAGAGCGAGAGGCCGTTGCATGCAGCCCGTATCTCGGATATTTTCAGCACGTGGTCCGCGTACTATGTATAATATCATGCGATCGTAATCCTGCGCCGCCCTCGAACGGAGGAACGTCTGTATCCGGTTGTTTGTATGCGACGGTGGTTCGATATTCCGCCGAGTCACCGTTAGGTTCGCGACAATAAAGTTGTCCGTAATTGTCCACGGCAGTTTCTTGCTCCCATGGATCTCGGTGCTCGATTCCACGTTGAAAGGAACGCGAATACGTGGATGGTTATTTGTTGGTACGAATATGGCCTCGAACGAGCGAACACGTTTAAGGGAAAAGGTACGAGGCGTGGCACTCTCGGGCCCCCGATCAAATTCGTTCAGTCGTTAAGCCAGAAATGATCCTTCTTTACGTTTCCCGCATGGCTAACAGTTCGATTTAACAATCCCGCTGGTATCGCGCAGGAAATTAACCGCCCGGCCGTTTTGCTCGTTGTCGGGGTCCTGGTCTCGACATCTTAACGCATCGCGAAACGTGCATTCTGCGTTTCCACGAACCCGCGCCATTCTTTTTTCGACCGGTCGGAGACCACGAGCGATCGCTGACTTCTTTCTGGGGGAACACGATACTGCGCGATGCAATGGTGTTGTTATAATTAGTAAACCGCGGATATTTATGCGTTCATGGCTTCTGAAAATTTAAAAACAATGCTAGAATACAAAATTCGACAGAATTTATAGTACGATTTTTATTTACGTTGTCTCTCCAAAGACTACTATCACTGAAAATAAGATTTGTTTACGAAAATTGAAATTGTATAAATCTCTGCAGTATGATAATTGGACTGCGGATTTTTATGCATTTATGATAAAAATGAATAGTTCATACGCAAAACAGTGAAAACATTTAAAGAATTCGAAAGTACAGGTGTACGTATTAGTTTCAATTGGGTAAAATTATTAATAAAAGAAATGACTATGTAGCTCCTGTGGCTTGCAATTAATGCAGACAATTTTTATTTTGCATAAAAACCCGATATCTAATAATCTTTGACGATGTTAACTTTTTGATGTTATTCATAGCTGCCTGGAGGTTCTGGGATGTGAACGAGGTCACGTTGGAAAGTGCTCAATAATCTGACCTCGTGTATCAAAAGTTACATTCAGTTTTGAATATCCTGATCGAAAGAAAAATTCTGTTAAGATTGTACAACTGCTTTACAGTTTATTCAACTTTACCCTGTATCTCGTAAATACTCCAACAACATTAACAAACAGGGATGTATTTACAATATATAAATTATCAACTCATCAAATTAAGAATTACAGTATATCGAGTTAACAATCGATAAAACAATCTTACAAAAGTGTGCTCTTCCCACCGATGTCCTTTATGTATTTTAGATTCTTAGGGTTGTATCTGTGTTAGATAGTCAGGAATAACTGCTTTACACTTATACAGCTTCGTTCTGTCTTTTATAAATACCCCAACATTTACAATCAGCGGTGTATTTATCATTAACAAGTCATCATGTTAAGAATTCCAGGATATCGAGTTAACAATCGATAATACAAGCTTCATAAAGCATACTCGTTCCACCGAAATCCTATTTTTAGGGTTGGGATATCTGTGTCTCGCATCTCCTAAAACCCACTGGCAACGTATTAGTATACCATCGACAGTGAAATCATGGTGAGAGATAGCTATCGGTGTGGTATGACGCCGCCCAACGATTTACGAAAGGTCCGGTAAATATTAATTATCGAATGCCACATCCCTGTTTATTAAAATCGTGTGTAATACCACCCTTTCATGGATCGCAGAAAGATTATCCAATCGGCTTGTGGTTCGAGTTTTATGAACGGAGCTGGTCCCGGATGGTGTGTCCACGGGGAAAAAAGATGGCCGCTCGTGGTCGGTTTCGGCGTGTTCCTCGTAAATCGGATCTCCTCTGTATATCTGGAGGAACGGGGCAGAAAAGAAATAACCTGTGGCATATCTACGAGTGTCATTCGACGGTTCGACAATGGTTTGGCTTATGGTAAGCACAGAGGAGGCCCGGGGCACCACGATGAGTCCATAAAACAGAGAAGAGAGCCCCAGCTCTTTCCTCTGTTATGGGATTCGAGGGAGTGAGGAGGGAACGAGAAGGGAGCATAGGGAGCACAAGGGTGTGGGAAAGGGAGGGAAAGGCGAGGCCACGGGTGTACAGCACATCTGCTGTTTGCCATACGGCGATACCAGAAAACCCTCTTGACTCTCCCTTCTTTCTCAATGGCGGACTATAGATCGATCCTGCCCCATAGGAAACAAGAACGCCTTCCGCCGCGGACACCGCATCGCAATTCGTGGCTGAGAAACAGCCACTGCCGCGGCAGAATTTATATCCGAATAGGGCATACCAATTTCGTCCTTTCCGACCAGCCGGTGCAGCCGACTGCGATCCGGATGCACCGTCCTGCACTATCCTGTACTATCCTGCAGCGCCCTTCGGCGCCCTCCAGCGTTCTGCATCGCTCTGCATCGCTCTGCATCGCGCTGCACGCCCCTCGAAATCATTTCGTTGCATTCGGTTTTTGACAAGCAATTTACGAACCGTGCACAGCGTTTCCATAAAACAAATGGAATCCATTTGAACAGTTTCGTGTCAGGACATAAATTAACCCGTCGAGTTCTGTACAAATTTTGTGTCGCTCATTTCCATACTATTTTCTCTTCGAATCACGTTTTCTTGCAATGTTTATCATCTCTGTTCATTTAACCGCTCGTGCTATAATATCTAGTCAGGATCGTAATGAAGATCTCGAACAGAATTTGCTAAATAAATTTGTTATTAATAGAATGAAGATTTTATGCCTTTATAACATGAACGACTTGGTGAAATTTCAAACGGTAGAAACATTAAAATAATTTAAGAATGTCGATACATTGTCTTCAGCTTATTAAAATCGTTAACACGTTATCCGCGGAACAATTTTGTCTCGCTTTTTATTTAATGTTTTATTTATGCTTAAATACAAAAATACGACTCTCTATAAGCAAAAGACTTGCTACAACAAATTTAATACTATATGAATTATATGTTATACATATATTGTTTTGTAAATTTGATACAGTCTGTCCACAGGGACTGACATAGTGTTTAACGTGTTAAAGAAGAAAAGGGAGGTGTAAACGATTACTATTTCTTGTAATTGATGGTGATAATTATTTTGCATGAAGATCCGTAGTATAGTTATTAATTCCCTTTACATTGAAATGAAATGCTATTTTATCGTAGTCAATATTCAGCCATTACAAAACATGTGGGTATACAATAAATATAAATTTTCTTTTTTCCTTGCAGGTTATATCAAAGAAGTTCTAATCACTGTAACCGTAAAATAAATCATGGTACAAGGGGTTTAAATTCGTTCAGTTATACAAAACACTCCATAAAAATCGCAAATGTTAATAACATCGACTCTGAAACAAGATTGCACAGTGCCATGAACAAGGTGCAACGTTTTAATGAAACTGCATCATGCACAACCCGCATGAGTAACATAATTAATCATACTACCGCTGTTCTATCTTCAGTGTCCATAACAAAATTTCCAACGAACTACTTAGATTGTAGTAAAACTTGACTTCCATGTTCGGTAAAAAATGATAACTTACCAATGGAATGTGGGTTTCTATACAAAATAAAATTTGGGTGCATCAATTGTAAGCTATAAAAGTTAAATAGAAATTTATTTTTCTCATTAATCGTTTCAATATGTTGAAAATAGTATATCGCCATTGTTGAATTCTTTTAATCGTTTTACTGTTTTGAATTGCACCTACTCATTTTCGTTGTAAATCTGCGGCTTTTATGCAATTATGACAAAAATGGGTAGTTGCAATTTTAAACAGTAGAAATATTAGAAGAAATGAAGAGTATCGACACATTATTTTTTTATCCTGCTGACAGCACTAAAGAGAGAAAGAAGTATTTATTTGGTTACAGTCCCTGTAATTGATGCACAAAATTTTTGTTTTACGATAAAGATGCGCAGTCTATACATATGTACATGTGTATGATTGATGTGGCGCTAAAAATGTTGATATTAATGAATAAAGTCTGTGCTAATTAACACTACACCTACCACATCCGGTCAAATAACAGGTTTGAGATTTTTTATTTTAAAATTATCGAAGTTATAAAGACGGCTTCATGGGAATTTAGTCAATACATTTCTTTGTTCAGGCATATGTTATGATAAATATCATACAAAGTCTAAATAAATTCAAGCTTGTTGTTTTTATAAAATGATACATACTGGCAAATTTTAATGCTCGATAGGTTTAGTGTTAAGGGAGGAGCCTTTCTCTTTCTATAATAAACAAATTATAAGACTGATAAATTGCAACTATGACGATCAATTCTGTAAGTGTAAAATTCTGTAAATGGTAAGGGCAGTTTAAGGGCCAAAGTCTCATCTTTAAAGGAAACCTTACTCCGCGTTTGGGATTGATTTAAAGACTAATTAATTCCCGACAACTCGAGTACACCGTTCAAACAGGGCGCCCCGCTGGCTGTTAATAATCGTTGTCTACCAAAATTGTCCGAATGCGTACACGTTTATCTATCCATCGGCAGGAGAGCTAATTATTTTCTTTTGTGTCTGCCTGGAATATACATGGGGCTCCATGCGGAGAAGGGACCAACCCCGGTATCATTTCCTCCTTCCCAAATTGGAGGGAACAAAATGGTCCCGGTCTCCTCCGCTCCTCAGTATCACGCAGCTTTCGGTCTTTTTTAATTAACTATCGTTTTTTCAACGAATCCCCTGTGCTACCGACTACATCCACCCCGAAAAAGTCCGCTTTCGCTTCACGCAAAAACCATTAACGCACTTTTACGTCAATTTTTAATACCGTATCGGTAAAACTTGCTTTCCGCCTCATGTATCATTTATAAATTACTCTCACTGTTTATATTTGTCAAGTGTAGTAAAACAAAGAAGGATTTGTGACACAATTCTCGATTCATGTTGGATCCATTTATGGATGTTTTATCATTGCATTATTAAGTAAACTGTTTTACGACTACGCAGCGGATCTTTATGCAAGCTTAACATTTTTCACCTAAATTACAACAAACTGGTGTGGAATAGACGTTGATTTTCTTGCTCAATTGTATTTAATAAGTTGAAAATAATATAAAAGTAATTTTAAATTCTTCTTCTATCTGCTCATTTATGACTCGACGCAGATGAAAAACAACAGAAGGTTTAATTAGTATTATTTTGTATGCAGGATGTCGCCTTATTAACACCTTCCATATAATAGAACATCTAAAATATTGATCGCTATTGTCCAATATATTAACATAATTCAGCCCGGGTAATACATATAATACATATAATCGACACAGATCAATTTTTAATACAGATATTTTTCGGAAGGATTTTTCTAAAAATTGTTCCTCGGCATCGGCAAATGGAAGATTAGGCTCGGACTCAGGTAGACGAGGTAATCTAGTAATTATGTCCCGGTCCGTGCCCCCAAGATCATCTTTTTTATCATGGGTGGAGCCCGGAGAGGAAATCGCTCCGATGGTTCTTCCCAGAGGAATTAGGTGTGTCATGGATTACGGGCCCTGTATTACTGGTCCAGGATCCGAGAGATGATTCTTATATTCTGTGATACTAGGCGAACCTGGGAACTAATACTTTCGGGTAATTCCGTCAATGTCCAGGAAATTTCAAACTTTTTCTTAATCTCTCTCCGCCAGCCCCGTTCCTCTACGATCCATCATTTTTCCCAATTATTGAACCCGGTATTTCCTTACCAACTTTCCTAAAATAATTGTCTAATCCTGAAAATTAAATTCGTAATTATATTTTCCTGTCGTTTCATTTCATTCTTCTGTGGACAATTAAGTACCCTCTTTCTTAATTCAACAGATACGTAGCAATATATGTATTTTGCTGTTTGGGTAACTTATACTTTCAAGGTCTTATTTCTGATCTTTCAAAGTTCAAATTATTATAATTTTGGCAAAGATGATCGAACGCCAAGGATAAATAGCCTAAGTTTCTCATTAGTAGATTGCGGACATTCATGCAAAATAATAGGTGTCTACTTTAATTGCAAGCCACAGAAGTAACGTAAACATTTATTTATTTTCTTAATTATTTCAATAGATAGAAAATAATAGAACGGTACTCTTAAATTCTTTAAATGCTCAATTTTTCATATGACCTACTCATTTTTATCCTACGTGCTTAAAATCCTTGGTCTGCTGATCAGTGTCCACCAACATTCTACAAAAGTCTGAGCCAATAAGAAGAAGCCGTCCACCCAAAATTCCGAATTTAATCACCGACGGCATACATTGTATCGTACAACAAGACATACTCCAATAAAACGAGCGCAAACATTTTATCAGCTTCTTGCCGCGTCACAGGACACAGATTCAACATGCTCGTGGTCAGCGATACGCGGCAGAAGAACACCTCATCTCTTGTCCGGCGATTTCAATCCCAGTGTATCTTGTGCCTGGCGAAAAATCGTCGGTACGCGAATTCGTCGGAATCCTCAGCGGACAGCCCGTATCCAGAAAACATCGGGGCCCGTGTCCATTCCTACGCAAGCCACGGGAGCCTTGTCCGCCGTTCTCGAATTCAATCAAACGCCTGCTCGGGCAAAAACCGCGAAACCTCGAATCCGGTCACGTCAGGCTGTCCCAGAGGATCGAACGATTTCAATTCGTCCGGCGCGGAGACGGGGGGCCACCTTTTTTTCCATTCGGGGCCTTATCGTGGGTCCCCTGGCTGAAAAATCCGGTACAAGCTGTACCGTCCCGCGCATTCCATCGGCGACACAGAATATCTGGACACTGGTCGGGCCGCCACGAATTGGGCCCCGAATTTCGAGGGCCCGACTCGCGAATTCCGCACCAACGGAGAACTCACCGGGTCTTCTACGGGGCCGGAAGAAAAAAAATGGGCGGCGCTTTGGACGCGACCGGGACCCGATCTAGGCCCCGAGAACGGCCGAACGAGGCTGGGCCTTAGATCCGTCAGGCCCTTTCCTCCCCCCACCCATCGAGCTCTCGCGCGCAGCCGACAAAGCTCCTTTCTCCTGCCCCACCCCCCGCATGCCGCGGGATATAGGAGGGATAAGCAGACAGGGATTCAGAACGGCCAACCATCGGCAGCCTGCGCGGCGACCCAGCGGAATATCAAGAGATCTAGCGATCGCCGACGAACCTCCGGCTCTCGATCCTGCCCGCCAGTTTCTGGGAACACCAGCTGATCGGTTATTAGCTGCGGCTACGCTATGGGGCCAAAAGTCCCTTTTTGGATGCAAGTGGATAAAGCGATCAGAAAATTGTTTGGTAAGATATTCCCGAATCTTTATGGAAAATAAGAATTGTCTGCAGTCGTTACAAGGAACAGGGGCCATCTAGGGATTTTTTCTTTTTTTAATAATTTTACTACATCGAAAATAATACATTGGGAACTGTGTAATTCTTTCTAGCTTGTTATTGTTTGAAATTACACTCATTTTTGTCATAAATGCATAGAATCCGCAGTCTAGGAGGATTGTGTATATTTATTTTACGTGACAGTGAAGGTGCAGACCTTTTATATAATTTTTGTATCATGTTCGACGGGGATCTACTGAGTGAGGATTTATGGTTTCTGGGAATTACAGTTTATCAATTATTAATGCAATTTTATTGGTATCAGACAAATTAATCGGCTTTTCAATAAATGCGCTGTACCAAATGGAAGCTTAAAAATCTTATTTTACATAATAATCCCAAATGAAATTATTAGATTACGTTATTGAGGGTGGAATTGGTTTACGATTGAAGTTTCTGTTACTGCTAAAGGATTTATTCAAAAATCCTCAGTCATGAGCCATAGATTTTCAAAGGATATAGAATAATCGCCGGCAGATAACGTGTTAAACGAATGAAATATGTATAGCAATCAGAAGAAATGTATTTATTAATGTAACTTTTCTTTAATACGCAAGCTTACTCATACTCTTCCAGCTCCGATAGGTTATTATCTGCTACTATCGGGTTAATAAGAATTATCTTTAGAGCGTACATAGTTATATATGATTTTTTCAAGTGTTTATTGCATTATATTGCCTTAGCAATCTTGGGCACTGCCGTAAAAAGACGATGTAATCATAAGAAACGTTTTTAACATCGTACATTTTCTTCAATTGCTCTTAATAATCTTAATATGCTGTAAATAATGTACCAGCAGTATGAAATTCATCCGATGTTTCTTCTATTTTGTGTTTCACCTACTCAGTCTAGCGATCAGTCATTTAATGATGCACTGACCTCACTTTGACTTTAGAAAACTTTCCTAAGATTTCCAGACCGGCAGTTGAAACCATAATGAACTCGCAAGTAGATATATCGATATGGAACGCGAGGGGCTGATCATTGTTTTAAGGATGTGTAGATCGAAAATCGGCGATGGTTCAGTAACGAGTTCTCGGAGAGCTTGTTCACCTCTTGCGGTATTAGTACGTCTTCATCCTAAAAAATGTCGCAGAAGGGAAAAGCAAATGTATTTTTTCTTGGCTACATTTCCTTCAGTGCTTAAATATTGATTAGAAAAGAATAAAATTTTATTTCGTCTAGAAAGAGAGGCATAACATTCATATTCGTTGGACGTTGTTTAAAAGCATCATCGCAATTCTGACCCGCTACAATTACACTGCGGATTTTATGTATTTATGGCAAAAATGGGTGGGTTTAATTTGAAACAGTAAAAAGATTACAAAAATTTAAGAGTACCAATACATTTCTTTTACATTTTAATAAAACCACTAAAGAGAGAAATAAATCATTATTTGATTCCAGTGTCTTGCAATTAATGCAGACAATTTTTATTTTGCACGAAAATACACATTCTAGTTATAATAAGGCAAGGGGTTAACCCAATAACGAATCGAAGTCGCAGAACAAATTTCTTTCCATCCATCATGCCGATGGCCGTAGAGGCCTTTGCTCTTTTTTTGTGACAGGAACCGAGCAAGAGGATCGTAACAATATCGAACTGCTCGATCCATAGTTGGACCCAGAATCCCCGAAAACCGGACCAACTTCCCGCAAGAACGGAACGAACGAGAACAGGGGGAGTAGTCATAACGAGAACTGCCGAGCAGCAAAGTTGGGAATTATTCGAATTGTTTCGAATAAATATTTATCTAAGATAATTATCCGAATAAATTCTTTTTAGTCGAATATTTGATTCGAATAACAATTATTCATTATTCGTCATAAATTATTCTATCTATTTATTTGAATAATTCTTTATTCGAGCAAATTATTCAAACATCTTTCAATTATTTTGAGCACATTTTTGATTTTTGTAAAATTTACTAACATGGAGTCGGAGTTGGCATATTTTTCTCTTCTGACTTCGACTCCGACTCCAGTGATCAGAAATTCCTTCCGACTCTACAGCCCTGGTCATAACTTTATCCGTCTCACGGTGAAGCGTCGAGGACGACGTCAACGACAACGACGAACAACGGAAAGAGGAGAACTTGGCTTGCAGAAACGGGTCCCCCAGACTACGAATCAATTTGTACCTGCATTGTACGCGCGGGAAAGAGAATTTCGAGCAACGGGAATTGATCCCCGCGACGTGTAATTAATCTTTTCGTCGTGGATGCGCGGTCATTTGCTGTTAACGATCCGCAACGCTATATTGTTCGGTAAAAATCGATGGCCTCTGCCTGAAAGCAGCTCGATGAATTATTGCTTTGCATCTTTTTAACGGTTCCTGAACGAATTGGTCTGTTTGCTTTTATCTCGCGGCGCTTGTAATTAAACTGTGATTATTACACTGCGGAGCTTTGTGCAAAATAAAAGTTTGTTGCAGCAATTACAAGGTACTGGAACCAAATCAAAATTTCTTTCTCCTTTTGACACGTTAATCGCCCACTGAACAATCGAAAAAATCACACATAATCAATGCAATTTAATTAACGAAACGAAAACTGAGAAGTTTAGTTTTTGATATTAATTTATTGTTTCAAACCTTTCCATTTCGCAGAACGCAAGCAAATTTTGTGCACTCAATACACTAATGTAAAAATTAATTTTCAATTATGTATAAATTATTCTACTTCACCCAGATAGGGGCAACATGGTGATCAAAGTAAGGTTAACGATAATATGATGACGCTCTTGAATCCCTTTTATCAATCTACTGCGATCTATTTTGTTAATGAATTGATTCTCTATATTTTTAGTAAACAATTAGAATTTCATTTAAATTTGTGAGATCTAAGATGGTTAAAAGAGTAACATAAATAAATTATGTTAATTTTGTGGAACGTTATAGAACAGTAATTCGATAGTCAATGGATTGATTAATGTTTTATAGGGCTCTCATAACATAATAATATCATAAAATGTTTCGAAGGCTCCTGCAATTTTTATTGATAACGAGGAGAGATTTTGCAATAATTACAGCCATCTCGGCGTCAATTTTACGTTCATGTAATAACATTACCTAAGCACACCATTCACTTTCCTCGCTGAGAAAGTGACTCTCGTAACATAATCAAGGAAGTGATAAAGGAACTTGCAACTACTGTGTGTATTCCCCTCCTCTCATCGCTCTATTACAGCCCACGCGATAATAACAGCAACAAAATTTATTTAACAGGAAGAGTATGTCGGTGGGTAATTAGTGTAAGTCATGAAAGTACAGTCATATAATTAACGAAAGTTCCGAGACATAAATTGACGTCGTAGCACATGTTTCTGTTGTATAGGAAATGGCGAATAAAACGAATCATTTTCGAGAAATGTTAGCGCTTTAATAAATTCTATTTATGCGATTCTATTATGCATTTTGTTATTCATCAGTCTCGATAGAATTTACGGTAAAAGTTATTTCAATGTGAAGTACTAAATAATTTCATTTAATGGATTCAATTAATTTCAATCCGATTGTTAGTTTCACATTTCTTTTTTAACAATCGTCTGTCGATGAAGACGCAAGAAGACGAAGCAATCTGAATGAGATAGTACAGTTGCAGAATCCAAGATGATTATTTTACATTGAAAATAATAGATTATAGAATAGACAACTAAACATTTCTATTAATATTTTCTATAGTAAAAATGCAAAATGTAAAAATTAAACTTATAGGTTCTATGCTGAACAAAGATTAACACTATAGGTTTACGAACCCGTCAAAAATTACGGGTTCTAATATTTTTAATTTAAGATTATAGATTTTGTAATGATGCATTCATGAAGATTTAATAATAATAATTATTATTTATTGCTTCAGACCAAGTATGGTTTATGTAGCATATACAATACATGAACATATTAACTTATTACATAATAACTTAATGCGCCACTTAACTCAACTTAAACTGGATTGTATATCTCCTGCTTGTTTACATTAATTTAATGAAATTCAATTTTGAATGCACATCGCTTAATAAAATCGAAGATAATTAACAGGCGTTTTAGATTTATTCAACAAATTTATTTCTTTAGATACAATTATAAAAAGAAATGGCTAAAAATTTGGATATACATATACACTCTCGTTCTTTTTATAAGGTAATGTAAAATAGACACTTTTAGTGCTTCGTAAACGTAGTATTAACTTCCATAATTTATATCATCTATTCTAAAGTTACAAAGGGTTAATTCGAACAGTACTGTATAATTTTGGCAAAGTTTCATGCCGCATGTTTTAGCTAGAAGCTATCAAAGAGTTCCAAAATTGTTTGGTTTTCTGAAATTAGGAACTTGGATTTGCAGATCGGCATGTTTATAGAGCAACGTTTAGAGGTTCTATCCACAATAACAGTTTCAAGATCTTTTCATTTTGTTTTTCATTAAAATTGATCATACAAAAACGTCATTAGGAAAAATTGCATAGTCTATCTTTGAACTAGAACCTATCAAAGAGTTCCAGAAATAGATTAGAATGCGCTCGGCTTGCATGACGATTGCAACGCAGCAGATTCGCAGAGGAATGTGTTCATACAGCAACATTTAGAGTTCTGCCTAAACTAAGACTTTCAACTTCTTCTCCTCCTGTATTCGCATTGAAATTTCTAATATAAGAACTTCTTTACGAAAAGTTTCATGGTCTATCTTTTAACTAGAACCCATCAAAGATTTCCAGAATTAGATTAGAATACGCTCGGCTAGGATGACGATTGCAACGTAGCAGATTCGCAGAGGAATGTGTTCATACAGCAACATTTAGAGTTCTGCCTAAACTAAGACTTTCAACTTCTTCTCCTCCTGTATTCGCATTGAAATTTCTAATATAAGAACTTCTTTACGAAAAGTTTCATGGTCTATCTTTTAACTAGAACCCATCAAAGATTTCCAGAATTAGATTAGAATACGCTCGGCTAGGATGACGATTGCAACGTAGCAGATTCGCAGAGGAATGTGTTCACAGAGCAACATTTAGAGTTCTGTCTAGACTAAGACCTTTAACAAATTCTCCTCCTCTATTCGCATTGAAATTTCTAATATAAGAACTTCTTTACGAAAAGTTCCATGCTCTGTCTTTTAACTAGAACCCATCAAAGAGTCCGAGAAGACTTTGAATACTTGCAACTGGGGAGTTTGAATGCGCTCGGCGAGAGTGACGACTGCAACGTAGCAGATTCACAGAAGGATGAGTTCATAGAGCAACGTTGTCGGCGTCGAAGGGAGCATCAGTGGATCATTAGCATAGCAGAGGCAATCTCGTCGGGTCTGGGCAGCCTTTGGGTGATCCAGGGGCGAGTGTACGTCTCCGGTGTCCCGTCCAATTTGCATGCAGTTACGAATATTGGCTGAAATGGCCGTATTCGGTTACAGGAATCCCGGAGCCTGCTGATTACCGGGTGACACTCTATTCGAGACCCAGCCCGAAGGCTGACAACCAACCCCGACGACGACGGCCAGATAAGCAAGCCGACGGCCCGCAGAATACAGAGACACGGTCCAACGCCGAATGAAATATCTCTCTCAGGAACGCCGGCCACCGGTAGGAAGATTCTCGTTTCGTCGGTCGGGTACATGCGAGCTCTCTGCACACTCTCTACAGAGAAAAAGAGAGAGCACGAGTGAGAGAAAGAGAGTCTACGTCCCGTACGTATTAATCACGCGATTCGTCCATAGCCGTATTTCAGCGCGCTGGATCGCCGATCCTCTCTTTCTCTCTTTCTACAGCGTCGAATTCGACGGTAATTACTCCCTGCCTGTGCCGGTACTTTTGCTAACCGATCGCATGCACCGTGACTTCTTCAATTTATCCCGTGACTTCGCTTTCCACATTATGCTACGCCACTCTACGCCGAGGGCTGCGGGGGTCCGGCTCGAAATTATCTGGCCGGTCCATCGGAGGAACCCGAACGAGTTTTACCGGGTTCCGCCGCACCGGGTTCCCCGAGCCGAACCTGGACCGTCTTGCGACCCACGGATTCCGATCACCCACAGTTTACCTCTCTTTCTTCCTATAAATCCCAATTTGCACGTTTTCTTCTTCATTTCACGTTTACACGGTCTATCATGTTCCGTATCGTACGTCAGCTTATGAACTTCATACTTACAACGAGAAGACGCGGTCATTGGGTCTTAGATTTTGTCGAAACTTTGCATACTGGTAGATTCCGTTCTCCTGTTGATGAAAATATAGCATTATAGGCGTCGATACTCAATAATTTTTTAGATGTTTACAATATAAATTTCATTATACCCGTTGAGCCGTTAAGTACAGTTTTGGTTGAAGTTTTTGTCAAGTGCCAAACGGCGTGATGGTAACGTACTAGATTCATTACCGGGAAGACCAGTGTACAAATCCCTTTTTCCTTTTTTTCCATTTTTTTCTTTTTTTTCTGTTCAGATTATCTATTTTAATTAATTGTATTTTGCACATGAAAAATACACTCATATATATATAGGAAACAAGATATAAAAATTTTATTGAAAAGGAACATAATATGAAAGAAACACTAACTTCATCAATCTTAACGTATCTCAAAAGTTGTTGAGTGTCGAAATCTACCAATATGTAAAGTTCCGAGAAAATCTGAGACTTCATGACCGCGTCTTCTCCTTGTTAGTGTTAAAACCTTGTCGTATGATAACATGGCAGTCCCGTGGTGAACAGTTTGAACAATAATCTACTAAATACGAATATTATATGACATACTTCGATTGCAGATCTTTATGTAAAATAAAAATGATCTACATGTATTGCAAGATACAGGGGTTAAACTACAATATGTTTTTTCTTTTAGTAATTTTAATAAATTGCAAAGAATGTTATAAGCAAGCTGCGGATTTTTATATGAAATCAAAATTGTCTGTATTAATTGCAAAGTATAGGAACTAGGTATATAGACATTCATTTCTATTCTTGATAACTTTATAAAGTTGAAATATATGCAATAATATTTTTAAATTTTGTAAATGCATTTACAAAAGTAGTAATAAGATAGGAGCAAGTAAAGTAGTTTAGTAATAAGATTCATTATTTCTTTTGTTTTCGCAGTTTAAAGATTTTTATAAAATTTTCAATCTAGACATAATAATATCTGCAGACAGTCAAAGGCACAATGCTACACAAAAATGATTTTGAAGTGACAGTAATTGTAGACCAAGAATCGAAGGTCTGTCATTTCCCGACGGATGGGGCAGTTCCAGTGTTAGTCCTTCTGAAATGAATACTTGCGACGATTTGTTCTCCGTGTCTGCATTAAAGTATTATAAACAAACACGAACAATTGGTACAGCTAGCTTCTAATACACAATTCATTTAGTTAAGATTTTTTTCATAGTTCGCCAAAGACGCAATAATTACAATTTTCAAAGAAATCAACGCAGTAATAGTGTATTCCTTATATCCACGCGCAAACTGCATAATTAAAAGCTAATTTAACAACCGTGCCAATATCATAATTCATAATTGGACTGCAGATTTTATGCATTTACAGCAGGAGTGAGCACGTGAAATACAAAATAACGAATGAATTAGGAACATTTAAAAAATGCTGTTACATTCATTTCAGGCGTTTTAGATTTTTATTTTAAACCTATCTGCTGCAGTTGATGTAGATTTTGCATAAAGATTGATGTTTTTATTTTGCATAAAGATCCGCAGTCTATTAATAACTGTTGGTAAAAAATCTAACTATACATATACTCACACCCTCTACAAGTCTCAAGGAACTGCATCTTTCCTTACAAAATCGCAAAATCAACGAGGTGCCCGAATAATCAAACCAAATTCCAAAATTTGACTAAATCCTCGTACCATTCATAAATCTCAAGGAACAGCATTTTTCCAGACCAACACGCAAGATCAACGATGTACTCCATAAGACAGTCCAAATTCTAAAATCTGAATATACCCTCACACCTTCTACAAATCTCAAAGAACTGCATCTTTCCAGAAAAAATTATAAGATCAACAACATACCCCATAAAACAAGCCAAATTCCAAAATTTTATCCAATACTAGTACCCCATAAGTTACGTAATCCAAAAAACAAGCCAAATTCAAAAATTTGACTAAATCGCTGCGTCATTTATGTGCTCGAATAATCAATCCAAATTCAAAAATTTGTCTAAATAGCCGCGTCATTTATGTGCTCGAATAATCAAGCCAAATTCCAAAATTTGACTAAATCGCAGCATCATTAATAAATCTGAAGGAACTGCATTTTTCCAGACCAACTCGCAGGATCAACGATGTACTCCATAAGACAGTCCAAATTCTAAAATCTGAATGTACCCTCACACCTTCTACAAATCTCAAAGAACTGCATCTTTCCAGAAAAAATTATAAGATCAACGACATACCCCATAAAACAAGCCAAATTCCAAAATTTTATCAAATACTAGTACCATGTACCCCATAAATTACGTACCCCATAAAACAAGCCAAATTCAAAAATTTGACTAAATCGCCGTGTCATTTATAAATCTGAAGGAACTGCATCTTTCCTCACAAAATCGCAAAATCAAAGAGGTGCCCGAATAATCAAGCCAAATTCCAAAATTTTACTGAATCGTCGCGTCATACATATAAATCTCAAAGAACTACATCTTTCTAGACCAGTTCACAAGATCAGCCTATAGAACAGGAAAAATTCCAAAATTTTACTAAATCCTCGCACCTTCTACAAATCTCAAGGAACAGCATCTTTTTAGACCAACACATAAAATCAACAATTTACAATAGACCTACACAAGGATCCAAAAACTGTTGAGAAAATCTGTATACATTCATTTCAAGTGGCAGTAAATGTACAGGAAATGTTCAAAAAAATTCGTTTTGCATTCAAAAACGAAGCATAAGGATTGAAGCTCTTCGAGAAACATTCAATCCCTGCGTTGCCCTCGTTGACGGTCGATCGCTTACATAAAGTGAAGTCATACGTTCCGGGGGAGCATCGTCGCGCGCTATCTCGGCCGATCTGGGCCCGTAAAATGCCCGACCCGGTGCTTCCATGCCGGGGTTCGGGTCGGCTCGGTACAGAATCGTTATCACCGCGGCAAAGGCCCGCTATCCGAAACGAGCGTGTCGAATCCCCGGACATTTTTCCCGTTTCGCCGTGGCGTCGGTGTCGGGTGCTGCTAGGATGTCACGGCGTGCCGCGTCGATTCTCTTGCGGGCGAGAGCGCGGAACAGAAAACGAGGAGAAAAGGTTCAATCGAAGAGGAAGACGGCGAAGAGCGGTGAGGAGTGAAAGAGGAGAGGGGAAACGGGCTGGTTGAAGAGCACGCGGCTGCCGAAGGGAAGAAGAGGAAGGACGGAAGGGTAGACTGGAAACGAGGATCGTAACCGCGGCGAACAAACTATAGTGAATTTCGTCTTGGGTGGTCCAGGATCGGCAGCAGGCCCTGTCGTTTCCCCGCCACCTCGTCAGATCAGCTCCCTTCGGCCCTCTTCACCCTCTCTCATTTCCTCCTTCGCTCTTGAGGCCCTCTTCTCTCTTCGTCGCCCCCACTCCGATCGGGGCCCGGGCCCCGACGGACTCCCCTCCACCCGCCACGATCACTCCCACCACCGAGGAAGCCGCGCCAGCCGCGAGCCACTCCTAAAGCTACACTACCGACCATAAGTATTTGCCCACCTTTACGTTCTTGTCGACGCGTTCCCGTTTTCCTGGGCCCCTTTAAACGGGAATTATCAGCCCGAGCCCCAAGCTGATTGCGAATGATAGTCGGAGAGAGATGGCCCGGTAATTGCTCGCGATGCGAGTTTGATTGAGTTTGAATCTTCTTTTTGGGACCGTGCTCCGTTTATTGCTCTGAGCTTGCGTCCTGGAAGACGGTGATATTTACGAAGCTTCTTATGTGTACATAGTATAGTAATTTTCGGTTATATGAACGAGGATTCTGGTTTAGATTGTAACACACTTCGAAGACCACAGTTTACTTAAATCTTACATTAACTAAAATGAAGTTGCAGCTCAAATTGCGCATAATGAGTTTGTCTTTGTTTTAATCCTCATCGTTCTTTATTTTGGCTTATGCTCAGGCAGGTGGTCATTGTTTTAAAATATTCACTAGGTTTTCTAAATGTTGGAAGGATATTTTGGTAATAACTAGATAGCGGATCTTCATGCAACAATTATACCTACTCATTTTCTTCATTAATGTCTAAAATCCGCTGAATAGTAATAACGCTAATGAGATTTCAGTTCTTGGTCTATCCTACAGACAGGCGTGCGAATATTTTTATTCCTTTAGGTTCACTGAATTAACTGCGACATTAGGTGTATTGTTATGTTTTTAGCTGCTGATCCTTTTTAAATCTTAAAGATTATCGCCGTTAGCTTCCAGTACAGCAAATGGTAATTATTAAAATGCTGATTTCTATGCAAACTTAAAATAGTCTGCGCCAATTACAATAAAAGGGAGTTACATAAAAATTGATATATTCTCTCAATAATTTTAATAGTTTCTGAATAGTGTACCAATGATATTAAATTCATTGGATCAGATTTCTCCTATTTCTCGTTGCATCTGCTCATTTTTCCTATAAATGCATGAAATGCGCAAGTGATTGTTTAAAAGTGTCTGGATTTCCAGTTTCTGGAATACCAAGGAAATTTTTCTATATTGATGTGAATGAATGCACTAACTGTTCGGTACATTGCGTGAGGTTCTGGATCTGGCTTTCTGAGTTTGACCAAATTGAAATGGAAGAAAGGTGGAATGGTATACCTGGATAATCGGAGGAGCGATGGAGGATCCCGTGGCTGGCCGAATACTTCTGGAGGATAGTGTATTTGGTCCCCGCTACCAGCGAGCATCGTCAGCCGAGAACGATTCGACCAGACGGCCTGGCGTGCTCATTTGTATTCCTGTAATTAGAGAGTCACCCTCTAATACTGGTTCCTCGCGCGTGTTGTAGTCCTCGTTCCACTATCCAACCTTAGGGGCCTAACTCTTGCCCCTGCATATTTTGCCTTTTGTACTTCGCAGCTGATTCCACATATCATTTCTCAAGAAAATAATAGAACCACAGGTACCTACTATCTCTACCAATTTAATCATCGAACGATCTGTTCAACCCTTTAATCACCGTGACATTTACAGGCATCTTTTAATCTTGTAGAACGACGTTTATAAGAATTTGCTACATAAAAATCGGTGGGCTACAATATAAATCATGGACTATAATTGTAGAACATTTATAAAAATTTGAAAAATAAAAGTCGGTTCGCTACTATATGAACCATGAAGAACTATAATTTGTAGAACGACATTTATAAAAATCTGCTGAATAAAAATTGGTTGGCGACAGTATGTATCATGAAGGACTATAATTTGTGGAACGACATTTATACAAATTTGCTAAATAAAAATCGGTTGACTACGGTGTGGATTTCACCACGGTTCATTTGATTGAAAAGAGAATGTTTCTTCTTTCATTGGTCAAGGCACATTTCTTAAATCTTTCCACTGAGAAGAGTACTTTAAATGTTAGAAAATACTATAGAAGATCTAAACCTTGTAGCCAAGACTATTAATATTTCATCCTTAGACTGTTGATCTTTATGCAAAATAAAAATACTCTGCATCATTTGCAAGGCACTTGAACCTAATAAAAATTTATTTCTTTCTTCAATAATGTTGAACATGCCGCGCTTTTGTCGACGACAATCAATTTCCTTTTTATTATGTATGTATTGCTCTTTCTTCACGTTTTCACTTATTTTCTTTTTATTACAATATGTGTTGCTTATAAAACAAAGTTTGATTCTTTAACATTAGCCCTTACCCAAATAATTTTAATTTATTGAAATGTGTTTCTTATAAAACAAAGTTTGATCCTTTAACATTAGGCCTTACCCAAATAATTTTAAATAATTTTAATTGGTTGAAATATGTGTTTCTTATAAAACAAAGTTTGATCCTTTAACATTAGCCCTTACCCACATAATTTGAAATAGTTTTAATTGATTGACGAAAATGTACCGATATTATTGAATCCCATTTGTCTTTCAACTGTTTCATGTTTCACTTTTCTCATAAACGTTAGTTCGGTTATCGATCGTAAATTTGTTAAACACAGAATAAATAATGTTATTGGCGCAAAGGTTCGATCTAAACAGAATATTAAAGCAATCTTTATAAAGCAAGTAAGCAATTTAATGCAGTATTTTGACTTCTGATCATATATTATAATATTAAAATCTAGTATATTTTAAAAATAAAATTCTTTCAGACGCAGCTCTCATTCTTTCTTGAAAAAAGATCCACATTAGGATCGAAACGTAGAAAGTTTTAACAAACTAGCAAGATTGCTTTAATATTCCGTTTAGATCGAACCTTTGCGCCAATAACATTATTTATTCTGTGTTTTTCTCATAAATGCATAAAATCTGCAGTCTACTTATCATCAATAATCCCCTCCAATTAAAAACATATCAGGTTTAAATAGCATCATCGGCTAACGATAAGCCCGCAAAGCGTGACGATCGGTATTTCAGCGAGTCACTCGTCAGAGAACGACAACGCGCATCGCAGTTTTAATTTCCGGTTTCCGCCTACCTGTCGTTTCCCTTGTTCGAGGTGTCGACGCTGTTCCCCGGTCTATAGTTAAATAACTTATAGCGATGAATGTTTCGTCAGCGCGTGGCTCTGTGTATCAGATGTGCCCCGGCGCTTGGCGTTCAAACAATGGATTCAATTAAACGGCGTAAAAATGAAAGTCGACGAGTCACGTGTACGTGCACGTCACCAGCGCGGCGGCCGGGGGCTCTTCTCTCCTCGTGAACGATAATTTACGATGTACCGGGGTCCCACCCCCACTTGTCGGATTAATAGAGGGTTAATTTAGGCGAGTAGCTCTCGCCGCGCGTGTTATCTCCCACGCAGTATTTGCACAGCTCATCCCGAATCGTACGTATCTCCCCCATCGGTTGAATAATTATTGCCTGGGCCGATCGTCACGCTCGTGGCTGTGAATTTTGAATCCCGCGCGAGAGAATCGCGTAATCGCGAAACAACGGATATCCTCGTTCACTTGTGTACTCGAATTTTCGCCTTTTTGCGATCGACATTCTTGCAAACAAAATCTGGAACATTTCGATTCGGAGATTAATGCGATTTTTTGCCGGATCTGGTTTTCGAATTTGCGGGTCGCTGATTGCTTCGATTTTGCGAAAATTGACCGATAGAAGAAATTGAACAAAAATTGGCATGAAAATTCTTCATGGGTATGAAAGAACGAGACTTGTTCGAGTATGTATTACATGCACAGCATTGTTTTGCAATTTCTTATTGTGTATCTAAATGTCGGTAAATTGGTATTTTATTGATACATCACTAGCGACCCGAATAATTATTTCGATAACTTATGCGCGACGAAAAATTGCCGGCCCGTATCGTTTTTCTTTGTAAATCCTTGTGAGCTGAGGATGAGATTTGCTCGAGTATGTATTAAATACACAGCAATCTTTTGCAATATTTTATTATGCATCTAAATGTCGGTAAATTAGTATTTTGTGATAGATCACCAATGACCCGAATAATTATTTCGATAATTTATGCGCGACGAAAAACTGCTTGCTCGTATCAATTTTTCTTTGTAAATTCTTGCGTGATATGGATGAAGAGGCTTGCTCGAGTATGTATTAAATGCATAGAAATTTTTTGCAATATTTTTATGGAATGCTGTCACTCGAAAGAGGAAGAAATTTCGTGCAAAACTACAGCGTCTAACTTTTCATAAAATTGCCGCAAATGAATAAAACAATTATGGCAGTTCAGCCCATCTGCGGATTTCAATGTGTTGACGTAAAGTTTTCCAAATGTTCAAGCACCCTGTCTGAACTGTAATTTTGTGCTTAGTATAACTGTCACCACTGGAAAGAGCATGAAATTTCTCGCAAAATCATGGCATTTAACCTTTCATAAAATCGCTGAAAATGAGTAAAACAATTAGGGTAGTTCAGCCCATCTGCGGATTTCAGTATGTTGTCTTGCAGTTTTCCAAATGTTCAAGCACCCTGTCTGAACTATAACTTCGTTCTTAGTATAACTGATACTACTGGGAAGAGCATGAAATTTCTCGCGAAATCATGGAATTTAACCTCTCATAAAATTGCTGCAAATGAATAAAACAATTAAGGCAATTCTGGCCATCTGCGGATTTCAATGTATGGGCGTACAGTTTTCCAAATGTTCATGCAGCCTGTCTGGACTATAGGTTTGTTCTCAATATAACTGTTACTACTGGAAAGAGCATATAACCTTTCATAAAATCGCTGCAAATGGGTAAAACAATTAGGGTAACTCATCCCATCGACTTCCGTGGGTTTCAGGAGCTCGTTTTACAGTTTCCAAAGTTTCCAGGCAAAGTCGTTGAAATCCGATTAACGAAGCAATTTACAATACCGTCGGAGACTTGAATTCCTCGTCCGGTTATCTCTCATTGAGATCGTCTCGCAAACGGCTTGGTTTTCACCGCTTGGAGCTATCATGGCAGCAGCGGCAATCAGCGTCGCGAAGTGCACGGTCCGTGCAACGCTCTGCGCACGAACATCGGTCTCCTAATCAATGATTAGGGGGGGGGGGCAACCATTACGTTGCGCGGATTCTTGGATGACTGCACCCGTTTCCAGTTCCCATTTGTAAACGAATCCCATGGATCGTCGAGAGCCACGTCTCTCTCCAGGCGTTTAATCTCTTCGTTTTCGCTGCACTCGTGTTTCATGCATAGAAAGAAGGGGTCAAGGGTTAACGCTTCACAGATCCAGTACCGATAGGTCGGTCACGCGAGCCCGTGGAAACTCTACGCTAATGTCAATTAATATAATTGCCAGCAGACCCTCTTCGTAATAATCGTCCTCCAAACGGCGGCGATGCGAATTTTTCCACCGATCTTTCCTATTGTCCCGGGCACGATGAAATGCTACCTTGTTAACTAAATCGTGCCACAATACTGTGCATGACACAGCTCTCGACGTCGTTACAGCGCTCAAACAATGGCTACATCGATATTCGCGGATTAAATTTCAATGATGTTGATCGCAGGCATTACTAACGGGATGGGCCACCTCGTTTGCAATTTTTTCCTAAACGAGAATAAAGTTAATAGAAAAGTTGGACCGTGATGTTTATTGTACGATTTCTAAAGAGTATTTGTGTATTTTTGCTTTTATTGTATCTTGCGAAATAACGGAATTACAATATTTCGAGTGCGGCACTGATGGAGGACGCCGATGGACTAATCTAAAAATAAAAAACGGAAATAGATTGACTTAAATGTTTTACCTATTTGCAATACTTTTATATAAGGTTAAACGTCACAGTCTCGAAGGTAATTTCGTGCTCTCTCGACTGGTCAAAGTTATATTAAGAATAATATAATATTCCTTCAGATAGGAAGTGTATGAGAAGCTCCTGGAACATACAGAAATCGATGGATTGAGCAACCCTAATTGTTTTACCAATTTGTACTGATTTTATGATAGTTTATTTGCCATGGTTTTGTAGTAAATTTCATTATCTTTCTGCTGATAATAGTCACATGAAAAAAAAATATGCAAGAGATTGCTATGCATTTAATAAATACTCGAGCAGGCCTCACCCGCATCGGACAAGAATCTACAAAAAAAAAAATTGAATGAAGCAGGCAATTTTTCATCGCGAATAAATTATCCAAATAATTGCTTGGGTCGTTAGTGATTTACCAACAAAATACAAACTTGCCACCATTCAGATACACAAGAGATATGCAATTACTGTAATTGCGTAACCGGAAGCGACTTGCATTCACTTTGGTCGTGCGCATTAAGAAGAAATTTTGACCATTTCCGATTCAATGTAACGTCCTGATAAAATCGTTATTCCAACGCGTTAAGGAACGGCTTTACCAGTGTGTTAACGCTCGCATCTCGCAAACAGGTGTGCATACTCGGGAATCGTTAAGGCAATGGCTCCAGCGATGAGCAATCATCACGGCGGCGTTTTTAATTATTTCTCGATCGACTGCTCGTGTCGACTAGTCCTCGAGATACGATTATCTCGAGGAAATAATGGTAGCATTCGATACGATTATAAATCGCTGGGACCAGCGCGATGTTAATAGCCGGTTATGGTATCCTGTTTACCGATTAATTGCGCGTAATTGCGAGCTTTTGTTACTTTCGTGGCTGGTTTGACGTGTCAATTTTTCCCGGCCGATCGCGACTGATGATAGTGCTTGCTCGTAATTCATTCCAGTCACGTACACGTTCACGCGAAATACATCATTCGTTCAAATTATTGCTTACCGGCGGGCTCATTATGATACGGATGCTAATTTCTCTATAATAATTGCTCGCTCATGGTAAGTCGTTCGTTGAGCTTCTGCTTCTGAGAAAACGCGGGAAAGCAGAAAAATCGCGTGACTAATTTCATTAGATCGTTTCCAAACGTTAATTCATTAATTGTGAATCGTAATCAAAACAATTAACATACTCGTTTGGTAGCAGACGCTGGTCTTAGAAATGTAGAACTGGGGAACGTTAGAGTGGTTGTCGGTAAACATTTGTCCGTAGATAATGAGTAATTACTGCAATTTGTGTGATCAGTAGACTGAATTAACTCTAGGTTTACGAGAAGCGTTCTAGTGTTTTTACTTCATGTACCATTGTTGAGATTGTAAAGATGCATCTATTAGGAATTATTCATCAAATTTATTTCGTTGGCTATATATTATTTAAAAATGGGTAAGAATTTGGATGGATACATTCTCGATATTTTTGCAGGGTAATGTAAAATAGTCACAACAGTAAAATGAAATTGCTAGAAAGTTACATGGACGCATTCTCGTTATTTTTATAGAGTTAATCTAAAATCATCACGTGTAGTGCTCTGTAAACCTAGTGTTAACAATGTTGAAAGCTTGATGGACTTCTTCCCTAACACTAATCAAGGATTTAAGTGATTCAGCATACAGGTTTGTCGAAGTTTGTCGAAGTTTGTCGAAGTTTGCCGAAGTTTGTCAAAGTTTGTCTGAATTTTTGATGACTTCGTGTCACGACGAGCAGAAAGAAATAAAATCGGAGACAATATCGACGCGATTCAGAGAACGCTTCGTCAATCGAAACAGAACTTATGGAGCACGTATGATAATTACGAGCTGTTCAGATCGGTCAACGTCGTCGTGGGTTATTAATAAAGACGCAAACTCCGGCTGGTATCCATCCAATCTACGACAGGTTCGGGCCCGATGTCTGCGCAGGTTTCGCCTCGCGATAATTATTCATTTGGACGTTAATGTACGAGCGTGTTAATTAGTCGCCGTCGCGGAGTACAGTCGGTAGCATTGGCACGGGATCATCTCGGTTAGATCTACCCTCGGTGTAATCATTTCTTTCGAGTTACAATGGCGGATACATCGTGGCATTGCTGGGCGAACAACAATCTTGTTAGAGCTAATAATCTTTGGCAAATACGAGCTCTCTACTGTTCCTTATTATTGGCCAGATGATGGAACAATAGCGACATCATTCGACACAGTTTCTTCATTTTATCAAATGTAAAGAAGGACAGTCGTTGTGGAGTCACAGGCGTTATAAGAGCATAATAAGAGCATATTAAACCCTATGTTGTATTTCAAAATTCTATTTCAGTACATATTGTACCAAATTTCCAATGAATGTTGCTACTAAAAGTCAGCTAAAACATAATATTATTATGACGGCGTAAAGCAAAACTGCCCTGCGATGAACAACCCTTAAAGAAATAGTAGAAGAGAGTGGATGTCAAGAAATTGATCTACCAACTGACAATACCAGCTGACGTATGTAATCAATATTCAGAACACAATTGTATACCGCCGTTAATAATTGTATATTTATGTAGATAATGTTCAGTTCTAAATAGACTGGGCGGATCTTTATGCAAATTAAAAATTGTCTGCGTCAATTTCAGGAGACTGGAACCAACCAGACATTTCTTCTCACGTCTCTGCGTAAACTAGTCACATAATTAACGAATGTTGCAAAATTTAATGTCCTGCTCGACATAGGGGCGAAAGGAAATATTTCATACTAACTAGACTGCAGATTTTATGCATTTATGAGAAAAAATGAGTAGTAGAAATCTAAAACATTAGGAAGATTTAGAGAATTAGAGGATATCGATATAAAATGTTCAATCTTTCAAAGTTGTTCAAGAAAGGAACAAATTCTTAAGTGACTACTGTGCCGTGCAATCCAGGCAGACAATTTTTCTGTTGCATGAAGATCCGTGCAGTCTAATAGTAACTGATATCTCTACAAAACAAACGGTCTTTGCCCGAGTAGCAAACGGAGGGCATCGCTCGCGGCCAAGACGTTTTCACCTCGGCGTCGCAATTAAAGGTCGAAACCACGGCGGGCGTTTTTGCCAGGATCGCATAATTGCGTGAAATGATCTTAATCTACGAAGGTGGCAGGTGTGTATATCGTTCGCGGTTCGCGCGCTGTTGGTTCACTCTGCCTTCGTTCGTGTTTTTCGTGACGGGTAGAGATCGTGGTCGCGCAAGGAGTTCCATGGAATCGGAAACACGCGGGAAATTGCGGCTCCGGATCGATTGAAATATTTCTCATTCGCGGAATCGCCACAGCCCGTTTAATTTCATTACCGCGGCCCCGTTTACAGAGCGCGACACTAATTTTCTGTCGTTCGGCCGGCGCGTTTACGTCTCGTACGTGACACGGAATGCGGGCCCGGCGAGAAACTTCGGCATTCCCTGAAGAAAAAGCCAACCCCGAAGCGGAGGAAGGATATTGCGCTCTCTCGGCCCCGACTTGGCGGAGCGCGAGTGCAATTTACGAACCGCAATCTGAATTAATAGCGGCAAAAAAGCCATGGCGGGCTCCGGCGCGCGGCGCGCGGTGGTTTCGTGGATTTCGCGGCGATGTTAAACGAACCGTTTGTCTCCCAGTTTTCTTGCCCCCACCTTCTGCACACCCTCCCCTCTCTGCTCTCCTCCTCTCTCGTATTCTCCTCTTTCCTCTTCTTCTTACTATGGCGAAGGTGTTGAGTGCACGGGAAACACACCGTGGGGCCCTCATTCTGAATGAAAGACACCGGGCAAAAAAACTCGAGCGCACCATATACTCGTTAATCATCGCCTGTCGCCGGATCTCTACGTTTATCTTAATTCCGTGCTATCCGGCACTAAACCCGACGGCGACGTCTTTCCGATACATGCTAACAACGTCAACCGAACATCGCGAAAATTACTGGACGTCGGATCCGACGGCTCCGTGGGAGAGAACGAGTCGTTCTCGTTCACGCAACGAGATCCAAACGAGAAACCTACCAGCTGAAGACATCTCTCTCTCTCTCTCTCTCTCTCTCTCTCTCCCTCTCCCTCTCTCTCTCCTGTTCTACACACTCGTTGCGGCAAAATTGACCGAAGTATCTTATTACCGGCACTTCTTCGCCACCGATCGAACCGGCTATTTTTATTCCACCCGAAGATGTGGAAACGAGATGATCGGTTCTGGGGAAGTCTTCATTTGGGTCGATGGGAAGCTGTTCGAATGGCCTCGGCCTTGGACGATGAACCGATTCCGGTGGTTCGAAGGCTGTCGATTTCTGTTGGTTTACGTTGTTGCTTGATTGATCATCAGACTGCCGATGTTTATAGGAAATGAAAATTTTTTTTGTTAACACTAAACCTACCAAGCTCAAAACATATAAAAGTGAAATACCCTATAGAAGTGAAAAGATTTAATTTACTTTAACTTTTTACGGTTTTCATTATAATCTGTGTTTAAATAAAGAAGTCAGTTGAATCATTTCCTATGAAACCGTGTTTATTATTTTAATAATTGTGAAATAAAGAATCGGTCATTTGTCCGTGGTAGGTTTAGTGTTAATTACTGGACATAGAAGGCACAGAAAAATGTATCGTCTCTACTAATCATTTCTATTTGCTCTCAATAATGTAACAGTAGTCTTAACACTTTGGTCGTCATGTCCCCCATATCTGGGTGACGGTATTATTTATACAGAATTGAAAATTAATTTTGATGTTGGTAGATTGACTCTGTACAGAATTTCCTTACGATCTGAGGAATAGAAGAAATTTGAAACAGTAATTAATATCACAAAACTGAACTTCTCAGTTTTTGTTTTGTTAAATAAATTGCATTTATTTTATGTAATTTTTGTGATTGTCAATTGGGCGATCAACGGGTTAACACTAGAATTACCGAGCCCGTGAAAATGACTGATTTCAGATTTTTTTTTTAACAAATCCTGAAGTTACGAAAATATTTTTTAGTATACTTTTCTATTCAAATAAGTAATGTTGCTATAAACATGTTATGGAATCTGTAGAAATTCAATCCTGTAATATTTGAAAGGAACACACATCAGTCTCGTTTAGGGCTCGTTTTACAGACTTTTTCTTTTGCAATTAACACTAGGTTTACGGGACCCGTCAAAATGACGGGTTGTAATATTTTTAATTTACGATTATCGAGGTTGAAAAGATGCATCCATGAGGAATTATTCAATACATTTATTTTTTGGGGTACATATTATAAAAAGAATGTCTAAAAATTTAGATAGACACATTTTTGTTATTTTTACACAATAGTGTAAAATAGTCACTTTTAGTGCTCCGTAAACCTAGTGTTAATGAAGTTACAGGAATATTTTCTTGAGATATTTTTTAGTTATACTATGTATACATACATAATGTAGGATTTCCCTATTTCAGTTCGATATTCGCGATCGAGTTGAATAATCGATCTACGCGGGCAGAGGTAAATCAAGGGATGGACTCGTAACGAATAATAATAGTTTAACCAAAAATAAAAGATGGTGGAACAAAAACTTGGAGACAACCGTACAACGTGGAGACCGACGCGAGACTCCTCGATGTCGCCTCTCGCTCACATTTCTATCTCGACATTACTCGACTGTCTTTTGCTGTTCGTCTCTTAAGCGAGCGTCTCGCCCGTTTTGGCGGAAATTTAGGCATCCCACATATAGGAAAATCCGTAGTCCATTGATCATAGTAAGAAGGACGACTCTTGATGATTTCATACCAGTTGAGGCTAGATTCCCATTCAAATCTCTACTCAACCATTTTAATTTACTGATTCCTGGAAGTTGCTCCTGATCTTTGCAGATAAGTAATGATTATCGGATTTTATGCATGTATGAGAAAAACTAGCAGACTTCGATGCCTACTTATACAAATTCACTTCAACGCAATGTAAGGTAGACTTGTACGATTTATTAGGCATTCTCGATAATTTGACTAAAGAGTGTTTTTAACAAAAGTTAGAAGTTTTCTCTTAGCAATATTATTACCATGTAAAAGATGCAAAATTCAGAAATTGTCTATGCTGCCCTCCTTCTCCTGATGCCGTGAGTACATTGCTTACTTTGCACATTGGCGAATCCAGCAGTGTAAATGTCGATGTGGCTTCTATATCTGGAAATTAATGCAGACAATTTTTATTTTGCATAAGAATCCACAGTTTATTAATGATCTTTGATCGCAGATCATAACATCGCAGACTATGCGAAGCTAGCTCCAAAATCCGCAAGTATGACAGGGGCTGCGACGAGACGGGGGCTTTTCAAGGTCCAGTTCGACTTCACGCGGCTTTCCACGGCTGACAAATCGCCGTTGTCCGGTATTTCCATCTGAGATTTTTTGCCGTGGATCGAAGGAACGTCGGATGGGTGGTCCTCGAATTATTCGTTGGTCTCCGCGGGACTCGGTCCTCCTCTCTCGACTATCTCGCCTTCGAGAGAGGAGAGAGCAAAGGCAGCAGCGTGCGCGACGATCGAAAAGAAAGGCGGGACGAAGAGGAACATCGAGGGAAAGAGCGACAGGCCCCCGGTGTCTTTTTCTCCGTGTCGTTGATTAGGATTTTATGCCGGCGCGGCGGAGACGGTAAAGGGTGCCTGTCACGGCGGCCCAGGCTCGTTTATGGGAGATTATGGAACACCGCGGCGCAGAGGGTAGCAGGAAGATTTTATCCGGGGCCTTAAGCGAGGGCAACAAATGCCGTGGCACGTTCGATCAACCGACGCCTGCCGTGCCTTTCCTTTGCCTTTGCCTTTGCCTTACCTTGTCTTGTCTTGTCTTGCTTTGCCTCGTCTTGCCTTGCTTGTGTGACACGACGACCACTGGACCGACAACCGGAATTTGCATTTTCAACGCGCGCCTCTTTAAGAAATTGTAAGTGCAGCCAGGACATTGCCCGAAAAGCATCTTTACTGGATGGACTAGTACTGCGCGGAGATGACGAGTAGCTTAGGCGATGTTAGCCTTGTCTGATTGGCGGCGAGTGTCCCCACCATTGTTCTCGGATTACGCGACACGCCTACTTGCTTCTTTTCGTGCTGGATGAAATTTCTGAGGATTGGACTACGCTTTGGGAAGTCGGAAGGTTGAAATGTGGGTTACTGGGTTTTAGTACAGTAGAACCTCGATTATCCGATCCAATGATATCTAATGTCTCTATTATCTTAGCAAGCTTCAAATTTAAACTGCTCACTCTAAGGCGACCCATATTTAACACTGTTTTTCTACAAACCAATACTGATTGAAGCTGGCAATTTAATTAAATTACTGTTCTAATATACGAACTCTCAGGTGTACTTGTTTAGTGCAAATAATCGAGATTCTACTGTATGCGGTAGTCTGCTAGTGACAGAGTCTAATAAATATATGTATTGTTAATTTCTTTTAAACCGAAATGAAATTCTATTTCGATGTTGTTAACGTACAGCCATTGGAGAACATGTAGGCATATAATCGATACAAATCTTCTTCTTCTTCCTCTAATAAAATTATGAACTACAAAAAAGTCCTAATCCCTGCAACCGTAAAATAAACCGTAGTGCAAGGCTATAACTTGTTAACTTGTGCATCTCTGAACAAGTGATTTTACTGAAGTGGTACATTTGATTGAGGCATGGCAGGTATCTGGTACTGTGGCTCTTTAAGAAATTTGTAAACCTACCTAGCTGGGACATTGCCTGTAACGCAGCCTCAGTGGATAAACAGTACTGTGCGGAGGTGACGAGTCGGATAGGCGAGGTTAGGCTAGTCTGATTGGTGGAGGATGTCCCCACCATTGTTCTGGGATTAGGAGACACGCCTACACGCTTCTTTTGGTGTTGTGTGAAATCGAGTGTGCGAATTAGATTGCGTGAGGACGAAGGCTTGAAAAGTGGAGTACAGGATCTGAGAGTATGTGGTGTCCTGGTAGTTAACTTGTCATACATACAACAGATTGTACAAAATTTCAGTGGTCCAGAAGGCACATTTCGGTGATGTACAGTAGGTGTCGGATACTGTGACATACGACGATTGGTGAAATTAAGACAATTTTGGTGGACTAATGTTCCGTGTCTAAATTGTTTGAGAACGTACAGTTTTAGTTCTTTCGACATACGGAATAAATTAGGGAGCGAAGCATGATGAAGGATGCGCCAGCTAGGTGAATTCGATTAGATTTATCTGCTATCAAGTACTGTAACTGGTACCAATAGATAGCATAAATAACCTAGGTAGATCTTACTAGATCAATCAGCTATCTGTTCATCATTTTCCGTTCGTCTCAAACAGTTGTACCGCACTCCTTACCGTACTCCTCAATTTGCATGGACTCGGCAACACCGTTGTCATAATTATCGGCAGGTTCGTCGAGCAGTCGGTACAGAGCGTTAAAGCGTCCGCAGCGAGCAGCGTCCCCGCTAAGATACGCGCGATTCAATTAAGCGCGCGGCGAACAGGGCTCCCGACAAAGAAACGGGAAGAAAACCGCGAAAGGGGGGTACGCAGGCACTGAAGGTAGAGTACAGGGAAAGAGAGAGAGCGAGAAAGAAAGAAAGAGAGAGAGAGAGAGAGAGAGAGAAAGAGAGAGGAGGGGCGGGTTTCCTTGAACCTCGGTGTAGAACGCGCTCGGATCAAAAAGATCGGCTGCCGAAGCGGGAGAGGTATGTTGGTGGTTGCGTTGGCATTTTTAAGAATCCGACGTACTAAATAAAACATCACCGGTGCTCTCCGTCCCTCCGACGGGCCGGGGTAGTCGTTAGTACGACTGACGTGTACCTCGTGCACACAATCTGGTTCGTCGTACCCGCGAGTCGAACTCCTCCTACCTTCCGAGAGGATCGTCTCCTCTTCTGCTCCATCGTTCGCTGCCTGTCGTCGTGGTCGTCTTCTTCTTCGTCTTCGGCGGCCATCGTCGGGCACGGTGATAGAGAAGCAAACCGCACGGGCGTCCATCACTGTCGTCGGCTACGGCCCGGGTCGACATACGGTGTGTGCCCTCGCCGACGAGAAAAATCCCGAGAAAGAACCCGGGACGACGAGATCCATCGGATCCAGAGAGAACAGACGATCAGGCTATATTCCTCCTCCCTCTCACCTTCTCTTTCTCTCTCTCTCTCTCTCTCTCTCTCTCTCTCTCTCTCTCTCTCTCTCTCTCTCTCTCTCTCTCTCTCTCTCTCTCTCTCTTTCTCTCTCTCTCAATCTCTCTCTCTCTCTTTTCTTTACCTCCAGGTCCATCGTTCCCGTTGTCTTCCTTTCTTTCTTTCTTTCTTTCTTCGCCGCTCTTTCTCTTTGTACTTTACATTCCGCGATCTTGTTTCGGATGATGTTTACAGGGGTAAGATCGCACGTGCGCGCACCGCACAAACACGCTATCGACATAGCTCGTATCGGGCACGCAGTTAATAAGCTCCCGAGAATTTCGCGGAGACGCTGCGAGTTTAATTGGCTGCGTCGGCGCTCGGCGCTTAGAAAGGTATCAATTAACTGTGGGTACGTGGGCTCGCCGTTTGACGAATAGATTAACTTCTCGAGGATTATGAGTTGGGGAAATTGTCGAAATTGTGTACGGTAAATCATCCTATAACACGGCACTCTCATTAGTAGGATTTTATACATTTATGATGAAAATGAGTGCGTACGATTTAAAGCAGAGGACATATTTGAACAATTTAACGCTAGGTTTATAGGACGCGTCAAAATGACGCGGTCTAATATTTTTTTAATTTACGATAATTGAGATTACAAAAATGCATCCATGATTATCCAACAGATTTATTTCTTTGAGTATATGTTATTTAGATAATGGCTAAGAATTTTGATAGACACACTCCCGTTATTATTATATAGTAAGGTGAAATAGTCAGTTTTAGTGCTCCGCGAACCTATAGAACATCAACGCATTAGTTGAATAAAATAATTGGAGGAAGAAAGAAATTGTTATCTGGCTTCCGAGTCCTGCAATCAATGTAAATATTCTTTATTTTGCATAAAGATCCGCAGTCTACTCATTGGCGGTTTCTATGTAACGCGGAGCAAACGTTGCAATTTGTGTAGAATTTAATTTAATTTGATCTGATTTGTACTAATTCTGTGTTTCTTGTAACACGGTACCGATTTAGATACAGACACATTACTATCACGTCACGTGAGAACAAGTTAATTACGGTGTGAGTCCTATATGCATTATTATTTCGTCAGTATTTAACATGATAGCACGTGATTTCACGTAAAGTGACAGTAATGTGTAGACGGCGGATTTTATGCATTTATGACAAAAATCAGGAAATGAAAATTAAAATAGTGAAAATGTTCCAAGAATATAAAAATACTGTTTCATTATTTTGGTCTTAATAAAATTAGTCAAAAAAGAGAAAAATGTATATTTAGCTCCTGTAGATTGTAAGGAATTCAGACAATTTTTATTTTGCATATACATAAATTCACAATCTAGTAATGTGTCTGCACCTCTCATCGCGTTATAGGTGGGCTGACAGTACATTCGTCTTTCATGACTCTCAATTTTTCTTTTCCAATGGTATCATGTTCAATGTACATTTTCTAGACCTTGGCACTAGAAGTTTCTCCAAAACCAAACATTTATTCCAAGAATATTTGTATTCCTCTATATGATTTTTTCATTTTATGGATATGAAACTGATATAATCATATAATACTTAAATGTTTAGTGATTTATTAAATACAAGCAAATTTAATAATGTTAGCAATATTGTGAACAATGCTATAGCAATTTTTAATGGCGTCTCAGAGTCGCCACTCAAGTGCTAAAGGTTAAAATTAAAGATCTGTTCATACATTATCTACCAGCAATTATTAGTTGCGACGCAAAAGCTCCTTACGTCTTGAAGATCATAAGGATTGAGAAATATCGTTGTTATAGTGCAACTGATTTCTTGTAATGTTTCTGTGAAAATTAAGACTCCACTTTTCCAGAGTGTATGCAAATTAGGGGGCCCTGAAGTTCCCCATATAAAGTAAAAATAAAGTGCACTTGAAGTAAAGCGAATAAAAGCAAGTACCATCCGTTGAAATAAGATATTCCACGTTCTACGTCTTATAAGATGAAGAACAAGCCGTACTTAAAGCAACCAAAAGAATCGATATTTCATTTAAATTCACCACGGTCACCAAAAGAAACACGGAAATCCACATCAAGATCAGAAAGATCGTCACGTCTGCTCCCGGGAAAACCGTCAACCGAATTAATTTTCCATCCAGTTACAGAAATGCTCCCTTATGGTAGCGGGGAAGTAGGTTCTCCCTCCCACCCGGTTTCCAAGAGGAACAATCGTAAGTTGTTCGATTCTCCTTGGTTACCTCGTTCCTCTCGCACGCCGATAGGATCTATTGATCCACGGTTTACGGTGGCTACTTACCTCGACGATCGGTAGAGCATCGGCCGGTTTGGTGTACAGACGATCGCAGACCGGTGACAAAAATAACAGTGGACTAGATGGGACCGGCCGATATCGGGAAAGATATCGCGCGTGGTTTCGCTTTGCCCCGATTTGAATAACAAAATGCTTCACGTCCGTCTGGCTGTCACGCCGACGAGGGAACGCGCGTGTGACTCTTGTTTCGAGACTCTCGAAACCTGGTCTCGATACCGGGAGCCACCGTATGCCGCATTCTTGTCGAGGACTCGGGCAGAACCGATTTGCTCGGCAAATTTTTCTTGGCAATTCTGATCCATTGGCTTTTCACTATCACCGATTTAACTTCGGAAAGAGGACGTTCCTGATGATTATGTGGAGGGACAATGTTCTGATTCATTTATACAGCTTGTTTCTTACTACTTGTGCTCAATAGTTTTAGGCTCCCATCAACTGAAACTTAAAAACAGGATGTTTTTTATGATTACACGAAGGACAATGTTCAGATTCATTTAGGAAGCTTTTCTCTTGCTACTTCTGCTCATTGGTTATTGACTCTCGTTGATGTAACTTTAGGGAAAGGATGATTCTGACGGTTATGCAAAGGACAATTATTAGACTCATTTAACACTAAACCTACCGAGCATTAAAGTTGGCTAGTATGTATTGTTTTATAAAAATAACAAGATTGAATTTATTTAGACTTTGTATGATTTTGATTATAACATATGCTTTAGTAAGGAAATTTATTGAATCAATTCCAATGAGATCGTCTTTATAACTTCAATAATTTGAAAATCAAAAATCTGAAACCGGTCATTTGACCAGTTGTGGTAGGTTTAGTGTTAAGCAGCTTGTTTCTCGCTACTTGCACTCATTCGTTTTTGAATTTCATCAATTGATGCTTAGGAAGGCGATGCTTCTGATGATTACACAGAGGATAAATTGTTAGTCTCATTTAGGCAGCTTCTTTTGTTGTTAGTTGTGCTCATTGATTTTTTATTCTCGTCAATGAAATTTCAGGAAGAGGATGTTTCTGATGGTTACACAGAGGACAATTGTTATAGATTTGTTTAGACAGATTCCATCCCGCCACTTATGATCGTTGATTTTTTGATTTATCAATTGAAACTCAAGAAGTAGTCATTCCTGATGGTTGTGGAGAAGACAATGTTTTGATTTTTGTAAACAGCTACTTTCTGGTTTCCTAGATTTATTGTTATCCGACTCGCGTCAATTAAAGTTTAGAAGGAGGATGATTCTGGTAGCTATATGGAGGCGCAATGTTTCGAATCATCTAGACAGCATCTATTTTTCAAGCTCAGAAAGAGGATGTTTCTGATGAACATATGTATAGAGGACATTTGTTATATTACATTTTTAAAATTTATTTTATGATGATACTAGACTGTATGAAATTATATTGGTGTATTGGTGATAGACTGCGGATTTTTATGCAAAATAAAAATTGTTTGGATCAATTGCCAGAAGCAGCAAACAGATTAAAATATTATTCTTTTTTAATGATCTTAATAAATGAAAAATAATGTACCGACGTCGTTAGACTGGTTTCAATTGCACCAACTCGTTTTTGCCATAAATGCATAAAATCCGCAGTCTATTTGTAAAACAGACTTGGCAAATTTAATTTTCTGATGTTCAATATTAGGGATTGATTTAGGCGAACTGTGTACACGATGAACGTCATGAAAGTAGTTTATCACTTCTAGTTACAAATCAAGATTAATAAGCTTGAATCTTTGATGTTTAATTACGGAGATTGGTTCAGATGATGTCCTACACAAAATTGGCAATTTATCATAATTTGGAGTGGGTCCATTAGATAGAAAGATAGATTGTGTTCGTTATTTCCAGTATCAATTTCTCAAGTCTCCTTTACGATTTGTTCTAGCAAAGAATCGCGGCAACACTTTCGAGTACCACGAATCGAGGCCACGCTACGTCGTTGTTCAAATATAAATTGAAATGGTCTGGCGAGCATGCGAATTGCTCAGACACAAGCGTCCATTATTTTTTTTCGCGTTTCGTAATCGCGAGCGCTCGCCGGTGCACGCGGCGCAGCGGCGGCGGGCGTTTAATTAACTTATTCATTCCGGCGCGTTGCCCCTAATTAAACGTGAACTGTAACACCTCGGCGTAGCCGAGCAAAAGCCTTCATTGCGGTAAGAGAGATCCGATAAGGCCGTGGAAGACTTTAATGAATGGCGAACGCGCCTCACCTTTCGGTCCGAACCGAAGCATATTCGTTTCTCCGCGTATCACGGTACCCCATCGGTTGTTCCGCCGATTTTTTTTCACGGATTTCGGCTCGCACCGATCCCCTCGTGCAGATTGAACGATTTTTCACATTGCTTCTATTTTCTGTCTCATTATCCGGCCGTCCCCTTCCACTGGCATTCGCCATCGATTTCTTGGGAAGCGATTTCGAGCGAAAGAATTCTTTCCGTTTCGCGAAACAAACGAGCCACACTGCTTTACGAGCAACAACCACAATCGGATTGCTTCTAATTTTCATCTTTTTGTTCTTTCCTTTATTTTCCAACACTGCAATTGTGGCTCCGAATTTTCTAGTTAGCGATTTTTGTGGTAAGAAAGCTGTATTCTCGGAAAGTTGTTGAATCAATTTATTTGTTTAGACGCATATTATAATTACAATCGCTGAAATACTATATTAATGGACTTATTTTTAAAGGACTATAAAATAGCCATTTTAGTCTCTGGTACGTTTTTAATATTTTTTGACGCTAGAACTGTGCGGCTCCAAATGTTTTGATTCATGATTATTTAGATTACAAGGCTGCATTCTAATGGGGTTGTTGAATGAATTTATTTCTTTAGACGCATATTATAATTAAAATCGCTAAAATACTATATGAATGCACTCTTCTTTAAAGGGCTGTAAAATAGCCATTTTAGTCTCTGGTCATGTTGTCTTGTATTCTTTAACGTTATGACTGTGGCTTCAAATGTTTTAATTTGCGATTATTGGAATTACACTGCTGCATTCTTAGAGAGGATGACCAAAAAACTCAATGTCTACCGTAACACAATCAAGAAACTTGAAATTCATTGACTAAATACATTGATCACAATGGTGTTTGCTTTAATGAATAAATCTATTTAGACAAATGTTGCGTTTGTTTACCGATACTGTTTAAAATCGGACATTCCGGATGCGACAACCGAAAAAAAAAAACAGAAGAAGTAATTTCCTTGATAAACTGTATCTCTACAATTTTTATTAAACCAAAAATGATAATTAGGTTGCGGATGTTTCTACGATTTTCAATTTTTATAGCCGGGCTTTGAGATAGTGGATTCGAATAAAATCTTATTTTCTATGTTAATAGCCTTTGTAGATCAGAAATTAAAAAATCGTACTAAATGCTGTCGAACTTTATATTCTAGCATTTTTTGAACATTTCCCGAAGTCATAATTGCATAAAGTCTAATGATCATTGATAAACAAATTACAACAAATTTTGTGAGATCATTGGTGATTGTTCGGCAATGTAAGTACTAATAAAATATAGCAGCTCAAACGTTGTAGTCGAAGCAACTTGATGTAGCGGGCGAGTTGAACAGCACACGAGCCTCGACCCCATATTTTCAAGAGGATCCTTTCTCGAGGCGAACGTCGGCTCCCGTGTTACCCCGAAAAAACGTCGGATGGCCATGGTCGGCCATGGAGGTGTCGAACTTCTCCACCTTGTTGCCGAGAAAGGGGGAAAGGCAGCTCCGACGCGTTGGAAGAAAGGTAAGCATTCGAGAGAAAGAGGAAACAGCGGTTTGAAAAGGCGTGGAGAGGTGCTGGATGATAGAGGGGCGAGGGAAGACTAAAGAGGGGCTAAGAGAGGGGTCAAACCGAGAGAGAGAGAGAGAGAGAGAAAGGCTCTCGTGGTTGGACAAAGAGGTCTGGAGGGCATAGGCTTATTGATTCGGGAGGGTTCGTGCTTCTCTCTCATTCTCTCTTTCTCAACCTCTGCCTTCGTCCTCTCCTTTTCTTGCTCGCGCGTTTCGCTCGGGCTCTCCTGCTTCACCGTTCGCTCAGCCATCTCTCGATTGTGTGCGTATGTTTATGCGCGTTCAAGAAACGCGTGTCAGAGGTTACGCAAACAGAATGATTGATACATTAGCCGGGTGCATGCCCCCTCTCACTTTTTCCCTCTCTCTTTCACGATCCGATCGCGTTCTTTCGCTCCTCATTTCGCTCTCTCTCCCTCTCTCTCTCTCTCTCTCTCTCTCTCTCTCTCTCTCTCTCTCTCTCTCTCTCTCTCTCTCATCTTATCTTTTATTCCGTTCGGTGAATTGATTTCTTCTCGAGGGGTGGAAAAGCACTCGAGGATTCCGCCGAGTAATGAATTAAGGATTTTTCATCCCCCTTTATGACGGGGACCTGCTGAGCCACTGCGCGAATTAATTGCATCCTCTGGTTCAGCGCGCTAACCCCTGAAATAGTGTTGATCATGAATTTCTAGATTTGCCTGGAAAGATTCCGATGGTTTTTGATTTTTGCGATTTCTGTAGATGGTCCAGCATGTTGGGGATGTAGAGGATCTTCAAGATTTTTAGAAAATAGTGGAAATTATGTCCGTAAGCGATATGAACCCCCAGTTAATTATACTAGATCAGTCGAAGACGGGTAATTATGAGTTCTCTGATTTCTCCAAAGTGACTGTGATAGTTTTGCACTTTAAAAACCTAGAGATACTTCGTACAGAAGTATTGCGAATCATGTGCTCCCCTAAATGAGGTGATTGAACTCTTAGAACATTGCCGATCACGAAAGTTTTGATTTTTCTGGAAGGATTCTTATAATTTACGATTTTTAGAGTCTAGAAAGGTGACAAGAGTGTTAGAAAATCGGGAGAGTAGAAGTAGATAAGCGATGGAAAAATAGCGCGAATTTGTATGCACCCCCAGTTTAATTTACTACCCGAGATTTTATTGAGGTATTGGAAATTTTGTTCTTTAGGGACCTAGAGAACCTTCAGGATCTTTAGGAAATACTTGGAATAGAAGTTTAACAGCATTAGAGAAATAGTGCGAATTATTTACACTCACAGAGGAATTTACTACCCCAAATCTTATTCAGATATTGAAAAAATCTTATTGATCTTGGATTTTGGGAACCTTGAGATGCTTCCAGATCTTTAATAAATAATAAGAATAGAAGTTTAATAGTAATAGAAAAGTCGTGTGACTGATTCGTTAATTTTATTAGTCTAGTGGATTCTTGGCAATTATGAATTCCATGAAAAGATCTTATTTATCTTGGAGTATAAGAATTTATAGAAGCTTCAGGATCTTTAAGAAATATTATTAATAGAAATTTAATGGTAATAAAAAAGTAGTGCGAATGATTCGCATTTCGAGTTAATTTTATTAGTTCACTGGATTCTTGGCAATTACGAGTTCCTTGAAAAGATCTTATTGATCTTCAATGTTGGAAACCTTCTAATAGATTGCGGACGCGCAGAGGAGCTTCAGGAGTTTTGGACAGTAGTGAGAAGACAGATTTGTTCGCAGAATCGATGGTAGTCTCGCGCGAGTATTTCGGGGGAAAAAATCGAAGAGATACCTTCCATAGCTACACAATAGTCGCGTTGGATCGAATTACTTGGTGTCGACCCGTGAAAGGAGATCGCAAACCGAAAAACAATGCGCGGTTTGGTTGCAGACACTTGCAGAAGCGGCTTGCCCCTCTCATCAATCGATATCGGTTCCCATGGCGATGCCTCGCTCGCATACTTGTTACTCACGTTGACTTTAAGTCACTGGTTTCTGCTATCATCAACCACGGCTCATAAAGAGATCAATCGATATACATAGACAAATCATTCTTGGGATACTAATTGCTAATTTAGTTTCATATTACTGATGAAACAAGCATTGGTCCTTGGATAATAAAGCGGTAAACAGTCGCAAACATAATCGATGATGAAGTTGTAAGAATGGTCCGCCGTTGGAGGGTTAAAAATCAACCCTTGATGCACCATATCATTCACACCAGCCCCTAATATCAAACATCCGAAATTCATATTCCTAAGTCACAGTTGCCAAGTTTTCTTTGTGATTATTAAAGATCAACCCCTTCTAGGTACTACTATGCGCCATAGCATCTTCAACATCTAGATCAGCTACTAAAATCATACATTAGAGACTTGTCTTTCTAAATCACAGTTATCAAGTTTTCTTTGTAAATATTAAAAATCAACTCCCTTTATGTGATACACCTAATGCACCACATCGTCCACATAAACCCTTAAAATCAAATATAGAAGACTCACTTCACTAAATTACAATTATCAAATATTCTTTGCAACTATTAAAAATCAGCACCATTTTTGTACTCCAGCTTGTGTACCACATCATACCATAAAATCGAACATCAGAGACTCACCCTCCTAAATTACAGTTATCAAATTTTCTTTTAACCCCGAAAATCAAACAACAGAAACGTAACCTACGTAAACCTACGTAAATCACAGTTACCTTTTCTTTGCAACTATTAACCCTTCGACGGTGGATCCCGGGATTAAAATAAAGGAACAGCTGTTTAATTGGAGAGAACACCAAGACTAACGTATCTACAAGAAGTAACACTAAAAAATATTTAAAAAAATCTACGAATACAGCGGTGAATAGTTTTAAAGTACTCCTTATCTTGTGCAGCAAATCGTCCACACCATCCCCTAAAATCAAGCATCGGAGATTCGTGTTCCAAAATCTCAATTACCAAGTTATCACTATACCCAATGAAAACCAAGCATCAAGTCTCGAAATTCAGTGAATTCGCCCTCGATCCTCCCAAATAAGAACAAAAATGAAAGAAATGATCGGCAACGAAGTTATCGGAAAACCAGCGCGTGTTCGAATAGATCGGATGGGTGTACGTAAATAGAATTCTCGGTAGGAAGTATCCGAATCGTTTGATCTGGGTGTTTCGCGTCCGTGCATAGGAGAGAGAAACAGCGCGCTAAGTCGCGCATTTTCGCGGCGCTATTTCCATAGAGGCGGTAGGCGAGCAGACACGTTACTGTACTCTTGACCATGGGGTTACGACCGAGCTGGTCGTTTGCTCGTTATTTCGCTCCGTGCGCGGGCGAATAAGGAACGTGCTTTCTGAGCCCGGGGTTAGAGAGTGGCTGGAAACACCGTGCCGGTTGAACGAGGAGGTCGCTATCTTCGTTCGCCTAAGCGGGAAAAGGGTCGAGGCCTCTCGGGCCGGGGGAGTCACGCGAACGATCACACGTGAGGCGTGCAGAAAAGCGTTGCAGAAAACGTAAGCGAGAGCGCACTCGAATCCGTGGGAGGAAATCGTAAAAGGGCCTCACGGACCGCGCACGAGTTCGTAGCTCGACAGTGGCGGATTAATGGCTGGAAAGACCCCGGACTCCCATTAAACCAGGGAACAATGCGGTCGGGCATTTTTGGACGGGCCTCGGAACGACGCGAATCGCTTATGGAAACCCGATATAAGGAAGAGCCCAGAGGCATTCGGGATATCCGAGCTATTTCGTTCGAGGGGCAACCAAATACATGGCCGGAGACGCGAGGAGCAGAAACCAGGCTAGAAAGAACTGGGTCTTCCGTTTCGGTGCACTTTCGATTTGCTGGAGCTTCCTTTGCCGCCACGACTGCCCTAACCGAGGCCGCAAACATTCTGTAAAGTACAAGCAATTTTTAACACTGAACCTACCACCACCGGTCAAAGTGACCGGTTCCAGATTTTTTATTTTACAATTATTAAAATTATAAAGATACTTTCGGGATAAATGATTAAATAGACACTTTTAGTATACATTATACGGGTGGGAATTATAAAGCGTTATAGACGAATATCTCCAAAAATATTAATTATATGCAAAAATGTTTCAGATGGAAGTTATTCAGTACCGAGGGGGACATCGTGTGGTGGAACTTTTATTTTTCCCGGTGGAGACTCCAAGGTGAGGTGAAGGTCAACTTTCGTTTTTTAAATGGAATATGTTTTTTATCCACCATCACATAGTGCGTTTTAAGATGAATTCGATTACCTATGACTTAAGGTCATTCAAGGTCAAATTTGCAGGTAAATGCAGAAAAGGTGTGATGGTTTTATTTAAATAAGCTAAATAAATTAATGTAGTGCCGAATAGGATATGAAAATTTAGATCTCTTTAGCGAGACATCTGTAAACTTACGATACAAGCGCTGCATAAATTTCAACATGAAGAGGGCATCATAAATGTTACTTTTTCCGTTTAAAACGAGTTATGTTCATTCGCTGGAAGATGTTCATTCACTGGACAGGTCACCTTACGGTACCCGGCTCCTCTAACTTCGGCCACAAACTCCCATGTGTCGGCAAAAACCGATCGCAAGCAAGCAAAACCTTATGCAGCATCCGAAACCTAAACAGACACGGTTGATCACGTCAGAGTCGAGAGACAACTTCCCCAGGATTGCAGTGGTCTAGGGGACCAAGATGAAGGCACGACGGAAGAAGGACGAGCAACCGGAATTTTATTGTTTAATGGTCGAAAGGAGGGAGCGGCGAAACGAAAGGAGAGCAAGACTACCGCGGCCGGTGGTGAGAAACAATCGTAAAGGGGGCGCCCACTCGCACGTCTCGGCTCCAGAACCGTGAACGTGGCTTGCACGTGCAAGTCCCGACACCCACACCTTGGAAAAGGGCGAAGCGCAAGGCCACCGGCTCCCCCAGAATTCAATTTTCAGCTTGATTTGTCAGGCCGTCACTGAGAGAAGAGGAACTCAAGGAACAGTCATTCCGCTCTGCTCTGCTCCGCTCGGCTTTGCCTTTTACTAAACTTGGCTGCGCGAGCATCATCGCCAAAACAGATTCTTTCGTTTCGCTTTTTACGACCGGCAGAAAGAGACCCGTGGCCCAGAAAAATTGATCGCTCCCCTTGACCGGGTTCCGACAATTAACCCCCATGAGTGTTGCTTGGAATAGTAATTACTAGACTGCGGATCTTTATGCAAAATAGGAGTTGATCGAATGCGAAACAATAGAAACATTTAAAGAATTGAAACATTGTATTATTTTTAACCCTTAGCGAGCGGGAATTGTTTTTAGCACACTTCTCGATGGATCGTATATATTTTCCTTGTGAAACAAAATGGTGTATCGAAGAGTTCAGTATATGAATTAAATGAAGAGACAAGTGTCGTCTTCGGTAAAAATGTGTTTGATAGTTTTTGAGCGTAATAATTTCTTCAAAAATTATTCGCGGCCGCAGAACGGTGAAATTGCTTGAGCGACTGTTGGCGGACACGCGTCCGCAAAGGGTTAATTCATTAAAATTATTAAGAAAATATATAAATGTTCACATAGATCCTGTGTCTCGCTACTAATCCAGACAATTTTCATTTTGCATATTAGTCCGCTGTCTACTTATAAATCTTTTCCTTCCCCTTAATAATTTAAGTCTGAGCTACTCATTTTTGTCATGAATCCATGAAATCCGCAATCTAGTAATTGCGGAATTATTCTGTAAATTGTAATTAGTAATGTGATTGCATTTATGACAAAAAGGAGTGGATGAAGTGTAAAATAGTGGGAGGATTAAACAAGTTGAATCATGCCAATTCATTATTTTCGATCTATTAACACTATATTATCACGTTGGCTGTCAAACCAGATCCCTCACAAATTTCATAAAATCAAAATAAATTATTTAGTGAAATAAAAATCCTTCAACTTTCTTGCATTTTCTAAATCTTAACCAAATCTGGTGTAGTGAATATGTTATGGTAAAAATTAAAGTTTAAATTTGAATAAATAATTCCGTCACCCATATGTATTTGACACGGCAGTCAACATGTTAAAGAAAGAAGGGACTACCTACAAGATTTTCATTTTTTGCAATTGATGAAGAAAATTTCTATTTTGCATAAAGATCCGCAATCTAGTAATTAGGAAGTGTTGGGCGTTTGCATATGAAATGTACGATTATAGAATAAAGAAATATTGCGAAACATTATGACTAACATCAGAAGTAAAATGAAAAGTGCATTCGGGCCTGCATCGCATTTCCGAATGCAAAAACACCTTTTTCCGCAGCTAACTAATACATGAGTAACACGTAGATCGACAATAATCGCGGTGCATAAAATTGTAGATAGAAATTAAAAGATAACAATTTCATATATTCAAATGCATATTTAATGTACTCCTCGACTCTTGATAAAAACTTTTATAGGGCAGGCTTTCACACAATCTCCTTTTTTACCGGTGAATTTTCAGAAACTTGAATCGACATAAAGATCAGAGGTTTAACGATCAGAAATGGCAGTTAATTGGCGAGATAAATTTTGCGGAATTGTATCCGACAAAAGTATAACACCGAGCACAGTTCTAATGAGACGATGATGATTTTCTTGAAGCTAGAAGACCGAAGACAAGTTAACGATCTATCTTGTTACTCGCGTCCAGAAGATCCAATTTGCATTCTGTACCATGAGTCGTCGCGTGGCCTTGGTGTTACGTCGACAAAGAGGAGAACACACAACGACGAAACCGACTTTCTTGACAATAAAAATTGCTTTAACGCCCGTCGTGGCACGCTTAATCGCCTCGCGATCATTTCCTCGATCTTACGAGATGGTTGCAGGTGTTTAGTGCATTGATCGACACGATGCATCGCGAATCGGATGTCGATCACGTGTCCCGGCCGATTATGTTCCTCTCGTAAAAGCGTTTATTGCGACGAGCGCTTTACTTGCACCCGCGTCGCCTTTAAAAATCAAAGGGCCACTTCAACGCGATATTTATCGATCGTCTCCTGATGAAACTTTCCGCGGACTATGCTAGCACCGTAAGTGCCTGAAATCACACTCTTAAAAGTAATGCGCGGCTATGTTTTGCCCGTGTATCGTTAGAAAAATCTTCGGATGTTTATTAACCATTTTAGTTTTCGCTCGCGGTTTGGTCGCTCGAGCTTAATAGCGTGGAATATAATAAATTCTATCTCAATTTTCAGATCTATAAACTCGAAACAAATTTAGTTTTATATAAATTACACGCGGTAAGTCAGTAGCACAAAATTTCAACACTATTTTTATTATTCAAGATTTTATTGGTTGACATTAGATTCATGCGACATTTATATACTATACTAATTTATATTTTTCAACATTTCAGATTGAAGCTGCTTACAATTCGTTTCGGAGATTCTGATCGGGTTGACTAAAATAGTATAAATTGAGTTGTTTAATACAAATGTGCTGCAATATCTGTCTATTTAGTTTAATACCACATTTCAACGGTTTAATCGCTATTACATAAAATAATTGTTATATAATTCCTCATTATTGTGGTTTATAGAACTTTTAATTAAGTCCTCATTATCTTCAAAATACTATAAACATTTATACTCAATTTTTATACCTCTTAAAAACAATACAGAATACCATCATAATTATTGTGCATATTGTTATGAGGCAAAAAAAACAAAAAAAACGGAAAACACGTGTCTCCTATTTTGGATGAAAGATGACACACCCGCGTTTATACTAAATTGAATTAACAATAAATAACAAAGCGCAAAATATAACGAATTTTTAATATATTGTTTAAACAGAAGACTTTGTTAACATTTTCTTGCGCAACTAAATTTCCCATTCAGAAATGCATAATTTAAAAAAAAATTAATTTGTTTCGACCTCTGGTTTCCAAAATGTCTCAAAAAAATGTTGTTTTAACCCGCAATTTTGTAAGTCGTTCTGACCCCAGAAATATAGACGGTTGCCGATGAAAAAACACACATTTCAAATATGTTTCGAAGAAATATGTCTCGCATAAGTTTCATCAAATTCGGCTTGTTTAACTTGAATATGTTCCCTTGTAAGTATAAGAGTTATTAGTCGTCCCAAAAGTTCGTGTCGCGTATACAGGGTGACTCAAAAATGTTGTCCATCCATGAAATGCGCGGATCCTGAGGTTATTTAAAGTAACTATTTCCTTTGCAAAAATGAGCGCCTCGGCTTTGTTAAGGAGTTATTAAAGAAAAATAGGCGCCAATCAGAACATCGTTGCAGCGGGGATGGCTTCCGGCTCGGCCAATGGCAACATCACGCTCAGCGGGACCCGTCGCCGAGCCGGAGTCCGTCCGCTGTAACGACGTTCTGATTGGCGCGTGTTTTTCGTTAATAACTCCGCAACAAACCCGAGGCGGCCGTTTTTGTAAAGGAAACAGTTGCTTTAAATAATCTCAGGAACCACCCATTTCAAGGTTTACAACATTTTTTAGACTTCCTGTATATATTTATACTCTTCGCGGCGTTTTTCTTGTGTAATGGAAAACCACCGAAATTTTGCAATGACGGTATAATGGAAAGGTGCTTAGAGGTTGTGGAACGAGAGGGTAATTACATTATTTCGTAAACTTTAAAGGTACTTTTCTAATACTAATTTCAGTAGTAGAACAGTAAACAGCACGAACTTATGGGACGAACTAATAAATGACGGAACAAGTGTTGTGTTTAGGAAAAATTTGTTTCATGTTTTTCGAGACTAATCATGTTTCAAAAAATGATTTGCAGTCTCGAATTAGCAATTTTACTTTGGTGTCTGCCTGCAAACACGCGTCCGCAAAGTGTTAATTGTGCGTTTTCAACGATTTTTGCAAATTTTCGCAGCGGTTCGTTAAATATTCAATTTCTAAAGTTAAAACCGACCCGATACGGTATAATACACTGGCAGCTCATGGCCGACCAGTTTGCAAAGGGGTCGGTGGTCGTTTACACCGAAATATTTTGTAGACCGTACACTCGTGGCCGAAACAGGGGGGCGCGATCATGCCAACGAGAGAAGAGGGTCGTTGTGTGAAAACCATAATCTGGCCCGACGACACGGCTTATCTCGGTAAGCCGGGTCCTTCCCTGTCACGCGACCCATAACGAGTTTTCATCCCCCGACCCTCGAAAATACGGAGGAACGTACGGGATAGTGAGACGATTTCATCCCGGCAACCTAATTACATCGGCGCAAAAATCCTGGTTGATATTGCGCCAAACACGAATTTTTATGCAACATTAAAATTGTCTGCATCCGTTGCAAGACACTGGAGACACATAAGAATAGTATTTTTTCTTCAATTATTGCAACCCTTTGTGCTCGGACAAAATCTCAACTCTATCTATAAAATTCAATGTTTAGTATAATGTATTAAACATAAACCGATTTAAACCGTTGACTGCGAAAGCCGTATATGTGTATACACTCGAAAAATTATACGTTAACTCTTTTTATCAAACTAAAACGACTATAAGGTTTAAGTATCTTGAAATGTTTCGATGCTTTCTTGTTCTTAACACTGAGGCTTTTAGTTTCACTGCAGCAGTAACTGAATCGTGAATTATTTTAACTAGCCACAACGATTGCCATGTGAACACATAGGTACTGCGTAGCAAAACAATTATGGTTTTAAGCTAGAGGACGCCGCAGTTACAGGATTAATAATGTAAAGGACAGTTTGAAGAATGATATAAGTTTCTGAGTCGCGACTCGAGTGCTAAAGGGCAATGATCAAAAGAAATATATCCCTACTCTTCGATTTTTTTTAATCTTTGCATTGTTTAAAACTGTAGCTACACAATTTTTTTATAAATTCATAAAATCTGCAGTCTACTGATGCCACGCTGATAGAAATTTTTCATAATTTTTGAGCTACGGTGCTTCACCTGATAAACAACAAATACCACGCATGGACATTCAACAATTTACTAAACGCAAAGACAGTTAACAATGTAGGAGTCGTCTTGATATATAATTTAGTAGAACCTCGATAGTTGCACTCTGAATACTTGTACGTAAGTATTGTCAGTTGCGTTTCGTCAACATGTGGTGGGGATAGTTGCCTAGTTATTGGAAAGCGACTTGACTCGCGACTCTTATGGCTCGCGATGATAACAGTGGGAGTAGAAGTGGGAGGTTTCATACGGCTGATTGGTTACCTCGATAGTCGTAGCCTTTCTGGCCCGTTTCGTACATCTATCGAGGTCTCTACAGTATAGTACTTTATATCGGTACCTATCCCGGACCCTGCATTTAATAAAACACAATTTAACCAGGGAAACAGAGCAACAAATGCTGGTAGCAAACACATTAATAAAGATTTTGTCACTGTTATGAGTACACAATGGATTTTATGCAATTGTGAAAAAAATCAATAGGTACGGTTTAAAACAGTAGGCAAATTAAAAGAATTGAAGACAATCAATGTATTACTATCAATCTCCTAAAATTATCAACACTTTTTACTAAACATTAAAATCAATTTTTACTACAACTACTATACTACTACCGCAAACCAAATTTTATTGACATCTACAAGGTGTGAGAATATCACAAAAATTACTGCTACAATAAACATGGTCTTTTCTACTCTTGGTGTTAAAGACACACAACTTAACGTGTTAAGGAAAGAAAATAATCCCAAAATGGCTCGAGTTCCAAGCAACGGTGCAGAACACTTTTATTTTTCATACAAATCCTACTTATGAGATATTGCTGTTGTAGAATTATTTTTAATGTTCGTCCAGCAGTGATCCTCGACAAACACGATCGCAACCTTGTCGCCTTATGCAACACTGTGCAGGTGCGATCGTGTTTCGCGCGTGTGCAGCTCATGCTATCTACGCAACTACATCTCGAATTTAATCTTTACCGATCCAGCCTCGACAAAACGGTCCATTAACATGCCAGCGCTGTTCTTGCACCACCATCATCTCTAACTACCGAATGGTACGCCGTCATTACTGTAGCACAAAGTTGCATTTGTCCGCGATCTCTCGATCGGACTCGTTCTCTTTGCGAGCGTTTGATAGGCGTTCTCCGGGGAGCCGGACCCATTCTTTCTCCAAGGAAAACAGGAAAGTCTGTTTTTCTTTTAACGAGAGCCCAGAGAGGGCTCCGGGTCTGTCTCTCTGCTCGGTGTTCCATCGATCGTTGGTTCCCTTCGCTGCTTCGTTCTCCGCAGCATGATTCACGATAATTATGCGGACGAACGGGTTCGCATATCTTGTCCTAAGCGGCCTGGGTGCTGACCGCTACCGGAGTTTCGAGCCGCGCGCAAGAAAACGCGAACCGGCCCCTGCCTATTCTAATGGCGGCTCATTAGGTTCTTTTAATCACTGGCATTACGGCAATCCGGATAATTCCCCCGTCGCGTCGGTGCTCGCCGAGGTCCGAGAAGCGCCTACCGCGCGCGTTTATTACGAATATAATGAGCCGAGCATCGACTCCCGAGGGCTCCTCGTTTTGGAACAGGCGCGGCGCGCGGACGCGGAGGGACCGCCTGAAGTTTCGAAAAACTCTTCATCTGACAGCAGACATTTTTCCCCGCAGCCGGAACTCCTGTCCGGTCGATCCTTCTTCAGTGAGAACCCGAATTTTTCATTTTAACGACGGCCCTATTCGACGCAGTAAACCTTGATAGACGTTGGAGAGAAACAGCCACGATCACTGACAAGAGAAACTGAACCGGTGCACGGTAATGCCCTTAACCCTTCGCCATCCGACGCGTTTCCTCTATTCTACTTTAGAATGTGTTTAGCAAGTGGGAGGAAGTATAGAAATGTCGTAGCGTGGCTTCTGAAGCTGAGAAGAAGGTGAAGAAAAAAGAGGGCATAGCTCTGGATAGCAAAGAAAATCCAGTATAATCAATTTAACCCAAAAAGTAACAGAATAGGAAAGGGTGTAAGAGATTGGGTAATAATACATAGAGTAAGATGGGGTAGGACAAATAGGAATAAGTGGGGGGGGGGTGAGTGAATGCAAGATAGAGAGAGATAGACAGCACGAATGTGTGGATGAGATAGCTGTAATGCTGAATGAAGCAATATGTATACATACTTCGGAACTTCTTACGAAATTATATAGTTCATTTATATTTCCATACGTAGTTCTATTAACCTATTTAGAACATATTGAGGAATACTACAATTTGACTTAACACTAAGCCTACCGAGCATTAAAATTGGTTATTGTGTATTAGCTTCTAAAAATAACAAGACAAGCATAATACATATATGCTTGAATAAAGAAATCTATCGAATCAATTCTCGTGAAAGCATCTTTACAACAGCAATAATTGTGAAATATAAAATTTGAAACCGGTCATTTGACCGGCGGTGGTAGGGTTAGTGTTAAGTACCGTGTAATTATGACAATATTAATAAATGCGTTGGAAATCAATAAATAAGGAACTGCTGGATAGGACCGCAATGGGTTAAGGGGCTGTGTTACACCTTGAAGCGTAAAATATGTTCGAATAAAAGAATTTTTATTTCCTGAAAAATCATTTTTAGTATAAAGTGTGCATATAGATATATCTTAAAGTACATAATTCATCTTTACACACTGCATATTTTCGAAGAGAAATATCAAGAAATGTGTCCTGTAGATGTGGCCCCGTAAAGTGAACTTCTACATTCTATATGAAAAAATTATTCTCTTAAAGTACATCCTAAAAGGCAGTGTTTGTTGTTTTGACTGTATGCATTTATGCCAAAATGAAGAGAATAAAAATAGAAATCTGTGAAAACATTTCATGAATTTCAGAATGTTTTTGACTAATGATCGGTACATTAAAATTATTAAGAGGAGGACATTTCTATTTCTGCTTCTTACAATTAACCTGGAGACTTTTCATTTTGCATCAAGATCCGCAGTCTGGAGATTTATAGGTGAGACTTGTGTACAATCAATTCGATCATCTTTAAGTAATATTTGAGGTTATGTACGTCTACAAACGAGAATATAACTGTTCTTTTTGTTCTGTGGAAGAATAGGTAATAGAAAATAGCGAAGAGATTGAGAAAGTAAGAAACAAATTGTGGACTTTGTATAATTACGTGTAATGGCGCACCGGTAGAATAATTTGGCAATTTTCAAGAAAGGAGAAAGGTTCTGGCGAGAGTCCGTTACAGAGAGGACACGTAATTATGATCCTAAAGTGACACTGGTATTCGACTGCAGTCAGACACGAATTCAATTTGGCTCCAGGGTGATCCGAGGACAAATATTTTCGTCGGCTACGCCTCGACGAGAGAGACCCACTTAGGCATTTTACATAAGGGTGCGACGTAGGAAGGGTCCGGTATGCCAGACACGCGCCGTGATTTGTTTTCCTCACACCCATCCCCCGGGAACGGCCCATCCCCTATCCAACATCCCTGGAAAATATTAACTCGATTCGCAGATCGTTGAGGAAACTGGCACCGAGACGCTTTTCCTGTTTCGCAGGATCGAAATGGAATTTTCTTGGCTTTTGTGGGACATCGAAACCATGCTCAAAGTGTTTTCTGTCTCCATCAATTTTTGTAGTGAGCTTTGTTTCCATCTTTGCATTGTTTCAACCCCTACATGGCCTATATCTATACTAGTTGTTGTTTAATACGAATTGGTATGGCTATTTCAAGATTGGGATTTTATTGTCTTTAATTTGATTCTGATGCTGCAAAGTATAAAATTCAACACTAGAAATTCATACAGTTTTGAAATATATTTCACAAATTATTTTAAAGGTTAAAAGATTTTAGCGAAGTTTAGATAAGATCTTATGGTAATAGCACGAGGCAGTCGAAAATTAATTGTATGTTAAAAAGTTGTGAAAATGTTACTATCCACCCTTAGGTCAATAACCAATGTATTCTACGATATTCGACAATGTTGCGCTTTATCATCACATATTTTTATGCCACAAATGTAAATGATTCTGTCGTCATTAGACTGCGGATCTTTATACAAAATAAAAATTGTTTGCATAAACGTAGTAAGAAACAGGAGTTGCATCAAAATGTATTTCTTCTTCCAACGGTTTTAACAAGCTAAAATAATATAACAATATTCTACAGTTCTTTTGATTCCTTCACTGTTCTGCAGTTCACTTGCACAATTTTGTTATAAATGTATGAAATCCGCAATCTAGTGATCATCCAAGTTCATAAAAATCTACAATAATCTTGCTAGTGGCCAACAAAAGCATTAAATAATTTTTAGAAAGAAATTGTATATGGGTGCTCGGTTGTCGACATAAAGGTAATACACAGAACCGCAACAGAAGTATCAATTGATAAAGTGAAAGTGTTTTAAGCAGACCGATTTTTTTATTTGTTTTGCTTGCCGCGAAGGAGTTTGTCGAGCGATCTAGGAATCAGGTTGGCGTAGGTTAGTCCGAGAGAGGACCGAGAAGGATCGAGAAGGATCGGAAAAAGCGGGAGAGACACAGGTCCCGAGGATCCATATCTTCTTCGGGCTGGTTTCTCCCCTTTTGTCGCGGGTCTTTGTGAGCTTGTCCGGCAGTCGTTACGTCACGCCACCACGACGTCCCTCTAACAAGGCTCAGTTTTTACGGGCTCGCAACATAATTGGCCGCTCATTTGCATAGATTCGCGGTGCGGGGCTCGCCTCAAACTCGCTCGCAGGCTGAGGGCACATGTGCGTACGCGAATCGACCTCATTAGCTGTGCCCTCGTACCTTTCTTCAGAAAATGCTTCAAACTACGTAACCTTTCATAATCCTTGGTTTGTGGCGGGAAAGCCGAAAAATGACAGCACTCAATGCACTATGGAAGGATCAAATCATTACCACAAATAAGAAACCATTTTGGAACGAATAGAAAGAACGCCAACCTAGATGTATTTTAGAGTGACGAACTTTCCACTCATCCCGATAAACAATGATAAGCGTGTCGAACATAGGAAATCTTCAAGACATCAAAATCAAGTGTCCTCGTCAAATGAAGGATTTAATTGTTCATTAAAAGAGGACGCCTGCTACGTTACAAAATTATTCTGTCAAAGAGAGCTAGAATACTTTGCAAGCAACATAGTGTAGATTAAGAAGATGTAATTCTGGCAACTCTCAGCAAGCTTACAACATCCTGGAGTCGCTTCCCTTAAAGAACAAATCTTCAGAGTATCAAAATCAAGTGCCCCAATCAAACAAGAAATTAACCCACTTTCTGAAAGAAGAATTGCAATGTTACAAAACTCTTCTATTAAAAGGAGCTAGACTACCTTCAAAAAGATGTAATCTAGACTAGAAAGGTATACTTCCGACGACCATCAACAAGCTTACAGCATCTTCAAGTCGCCTTATTCAAAGAACCTTTCCTCAGGATATCAGCATGAAGTAGCCCGATCAAACAGGAAGTTATCCCACTTGCTAGAACAAGAATTGGAACGTTACAGAACTATTCAATCTACCACCTCAGGACATCAAAATCAGATGTCCCAATCAAACACGAAGTTAACCAACTTGTTAAAACGAGAATTGCAATGTTACTCTAACAAGAAATGACATGGACCCTAAAGATGAACTTTTCATGATCCTTATCAAGATTTCACCCTGCCTCAGGACATCAAAATGCAATGTCCCAATCAAGCGAGGGATTAAAGCACCTCATCAAATAAAGAATTGCAATCTTACAGAATAATTCATCCAAAAGTAGTTAGACCACCCTCAAAAAGAATGACTAGCAGGATAATCTCCCGAGATGTGACGAAGATCCTCGCCAAGCGTAGATCAGGTGAAGTCGCAAGGATCACGAACACGGCGAGAATCGTCAGGAACTCGTCCGTGGAATGACGTGCCTGGTGAGGCTCGTCATTATGGGTAACGATTATTTCCAGGTTGTCCGCGACTGATTTTCGTCGGAACCGGTGGTTGCCGGCGTTGGATTAGCAATCCAGAAGTCGATCGTTCGAAGACGTCGAGTTATAGGAGGACGAAGGAAGCGAGGATTGGAGTAGCTTGCTCGCTCGCTCGCTCGCTCGCAAGCAAGCAAACGCGCACCTGAGCGTACCAACGAGCCGGCGCGGCTCCGGCCCTCTTCATGGTCTCTTAACGAGTGGGACAAGGACGGGATTAGGGGAGTCCGGTAATAAGCCGAGGGAAACGAGAGGGTCAGAGAGGGTAGCATGTCCTGCGGGACAGGTCGGAGGAGGACACACTCGGCCTCCTAAAGTAGATTCGTGGCCAGCGAGCGAGGCGAGCGAGGCGAGCGTATAATGACGCGCTCGCGAGCCAGACTTGCAAGAGCAAAGAGGACAGCCGGGTGGACCGAGGGAGGAGATGGAGAACGACGGGAAACCTGGACGAGGATCTTCTATCTTTCTTCTCCCCTTCGTTCTTTCTTTCTTTCTTCTTCTGTCTTTCTGCGTTTCCTCCCGACGCGGAGGACCCACTCCCAGAGCAAACGAGACAAGCTGGCAGGGAGAGACGCTGGCAGAAGTGAGGCTAACAATGAAGGGCAGAGGAGAGAAAACAAGAAAAAACGCAAGAAGGAAGAAAGAAGAAGAAGAAGACGACGAGCAGCGAGAGGGGGAAGCTTCGAGTGTCGGCACCTCGCCGCCAGAACGGACCACACACGTCGACAAGTGGTTCTCAACGCGAGGATACCTGGTTCTTCTATAAATCTTGGATGAACCCCCGCGAGCCCCTGCCGGGAGCCTCGTCAAATCCTCACGGATCATCCTGAGGCTGTCACGAGCGTATTCCAGCTCTCTGGACCGGTTGCTCGCAGACACTATTCTACATGTAGCGATTGCTTCGGATATTTCTAAGCGTTCGGTAATATTTGCATGCGATCAGATATTAAAAGAGGTGTGCAGAGGATCGCAGAGGATTTGCTATGTTCTGTTAACTGATTTAACCCTTCACAAACTGTTACATAAACTACGGTAAATTTTCTTGACGTTCTAGAGAATTATGGAACACAAAGAATTTTAATCTTTTTGGGCGTATAAAAACACATGTGCCAACAGGTTAATATGCTTGCAATTGTTAGAACATTGATAACAAAGCATGCATAAACAATTGTATAGTGAATTACAGCTGTATCACATGTGCGATTGTCCAGATGATACACACACCACAATGAATGTTCTTTTCGTTCCAGAGAATTATAGAACACAAAAAGAATGTTAATCCTGTTACACCTAAAAGAATTAAACACCAAGAAATTAATATGCTTCCATTAAATAAAACACCGACAACAAATCTGCATAAATTCCAAATTGCTCAATATATTTCAACTGTATCGCATGTGTATGATTGTCCAAACGATACACATCCCACAATAAATTTTTCATTCGTTCCAAAGAATTATATAACACAAAAAGAATCTTGATTCTTTTACACCTAAAAAATCATACGACAAGAAATTAATATGCTTCTAATAAAGGAAACATCGACGATAAATCTGCATAAATGACACATTGCACAATCAACTGTATCGCATGTATGATGGTTCAAACGATACACATACCACAGTCAATTTTTCATTCCTTCCAAAGAATTATAGAACACAAAAAGAATGTTAATCCTATTACATCTCAAAAAATCATGGGCCAATAGGTTAATATGCTTGCAATGAATAAAACAAAGTCAACAGATCTGCATGAATGACACATCGTACAATAAATTACAACTGTATCGCATGCGCAATTGTTCGAACGCTGCAAGTTGCACGCAGCGTCTGACTTCGCGAAACACGAAATCGCTCGTCTTCTTCGGAACGGTAACAAATCACTATGGCGGAAAATGGTAACAGGGAACGAGACAGGGGGCTAATTTATAGATCAAACGTCGCGTCGGCTGCATCGTGGAAACGGATCGTGGATTCGCAAGCTCGTCGAATGGACACGCGAGATTAAATACCACGGGCGCCGTCGATTCATCGGATTACAATTTATGCGTGCATATGAGGTCCACGGCACGATTCCCGTGCTCGTTGCAGCCCAGAATGCAATATTTCGACGTCGTGACAGCTGAAATCTCAACGAGCGGCCCCTCTCTCTCTTTCTATCTCTCTCTCTCTCCCTCTCTTTGCCTTGCCTCGGACCTCTCGGAGATTGTCTAGAATTCGCCACGGCAATTTCGCGAATTTTGTTCGCTGCCAGATCAAATCAAATCGGCGCGCGGCTACGTAATGACGGGTTTTGCTGGCCTCGGATAAATAAACGTAAAATGCACCGCGGATATTATTTTCCCCGATACGCGTTTAGTCGTGCATTTTGCGTGAATTTTGCCCCTTCGATTAATCAAACCGAGAATCGGATGTTTCTTCTGTGGAGCGAAAAATTAGACGTAAAGATCGATGGAGATACGAGCCTGCCTCTAATGAAGACGTAACGTATGAATTATTTATATTTTTATAAACCGAAAGGAACCGCCGCCGGCGATTAGCCGGGGATAATTAGCACTCGGTGGAGATTTTAGATAAACTTTTAGAGGCCGATTCGCAGAAATTGAAATCAGAAAATTTCATTCCCTCTATTAAACCCTTTGTGACCGCGCCGTTCCCGTGGCTGTAAACCGAGTAATATATTATTATCCTGAAATGATCAGCCAGATCACGATGTCAGAGTGATGCATGAAACGATATCAAACAGATTTTTATTAAACGCAACGCTTGTTTCTCATATCAACCCTTGCATTTAATTCTTCAGTCTGCAATCCTGTTTTATGGAAAACATTAGCAAACAGAAAGAGTTCTCATCCACGAAAGATTGAAATCTAAATAAAATAATTATTCTGAACGTTAGATTCTATGCATTTATAATAAGAATTAGTGGACCATATTTCAGATAGAAATTTGCAATTCAATGAATTTAATAATGTTCTTCTATTAAAAAGAGAAACGGTATAGTTTACATCTATGCACTTTCTGTGCAATGCACATAATTTTTATTTTGCATAGAATTCCGCACTCTACTAATCATACTAAATTTTATAAAATTCATCCGAGTATAAAAATTAGTATACTTACTCATCAAAGTCCCAATTCTTCCAAAACGAGCCCAGGATCGTTCAAGAAACATTCACGATCTGATTTTTCGGGTACTCGAGATAACTCGACACTTGTTACTGCAAACCATGGTGATTTTCGAGGCTTCCTTCGTGTTTACACGATACGGGCCTGGAAATTAGTATGCAACGACGCGTTGTCGAGGACTTTCACCAAAGTGCCAAATTGACGCTTACTTAATAACTTGTGCCCGCGGTACCGAGATTTTCATTCCCGATCGACCGAGGAGGACATTTAAACGCGACGGGCCAAATTTCATCGAAAACGGCCAGCATTCCCAGCGAATTTCGCGCGGCTTCCCGGAATCCGCAGTTTGCCATTCTGGCAATTTCGAAAAGAATTTTGCCGGTCGACGAAATCGGGAATAGAGGTTGCGAACGAGAGGCGCACGCAACTGTGCGTATTTTTGCGAGCCGTCGCGTGCGAACTGTGCCTTGTGAATCGAAAGAGATCGACGGTCTGTCCCGCAAGAACGTGTTGGCGATATTTCTGGAAAAAATGTAATCAGAATCGGAAGTTCAATTTAAATACCAATACGCTCCGACACTGGATTAATAAAACTGGAACCAAATGAATTTTGTAAACGAATTGAATTGAATAAGTATTGAAGTGCATTCTAGCATATACAATATTGTGTATAGTCAGTATTCATTATTCTTGGAGAGTTTAATATATTATAGTACATAAGAGTATATTTTAGTATATTCTAGTACATGGCAGTATATTTTAGTATATTCTAGTACATGGTAGTAGAAGATAACAGTATATTCTAGTACATAGTAGTATATTTTAGTATATTCTAGTATATTCTAGGCCTTAAACATCGAAGCCGCGTATACCCAAATTGCACGATAGAGAACGTATTGTGATTGTCTGACTATCCCGGGCACCAGATACAAATTCTATTAGTTTGCTAACTAATCATAAGTTCATGTCGCGGATGTGTTTATACTCATCGCGGTGTGTTTCTCTTATTTACTGAAAAACGACAAACATTTTTAGTGACGTTATAATATCATTTCCAAAAAATTGTAGTTTGTTCAACGAGAGGGTGATTTTTGCGTAAGCTATAATGGTATGTTTCAAATATTAATTTAAATAATAGAAAAAGTAAACGGCACGAACTTTTGGGACGACCTAATACTGTTGTGGTAAATCTGCGCGAAAATATTGAAGCAAGAAACTAAAATAAGTGCTGAATCGAAAATGCAATCGGTATTAATCTTTGATTGATCAAATTGATTATCTTGAATCTTATCCTCTTTAACATTTTCAGCTGATTTAATATGTCTAGTAAAGCAACGCTAACAAATCTTTAATCATAGTGTAATATGTATTATATGGCTACATTACTGTTAGAAAGATTCATTCGTTATAAAGATTCATGGTAGCTGAAGATACCCCATTCGATCAGCTGGGGTGAAAAATGACTAGTAGGATCGATGTTAACGCGATTTTGTAATTACAACGAGATTAATCATTTAAGAGACCATAAAGGCGTTCTACTGGAGGTCTATAATCACGAAAGGTCTATAAACTCTCGCTTGTTAGACGGTCAAGTGCGTATGTTCATCGTTTCGCGTTGATTAGCACTAGATGTGCTAGATTAGCATGACTATTTCAGCTCTGATTAATGGAATTAAAGATGGACCGAATCAAACCAACCGAACGAAGTATCACAATTAAGGAATGAATATTTATGTTCTGCACTGAATATCGTATGAATTAATCATAACATCCGTAACAAATTGATGAGATTGTGGCAGCATTCTTAAACTCGTTCGAAATGTTTATTACCCATACATATGTATGTACATATGTTCGTGCATTCCTATCTGGTCAGAGATAGCTCTGAGAAAATGGCTGCCTCGTCCTTCCGGTTTGAGACATTTAGCTCAAATTTTCCACAAATACTATTTAAACATTATACAACATAATGTATGTATTGGTTTTTTAATAAAAGATAATTGTATATATAAAAAAATTATTGAATGTCTTCAATTTTTCAACTGCTCAAATATGCACAACTCTTCAAATTATTTTGAAATTCTTATTATTCATACACATGTTCGTGCATTCCTGTTTGGTCAAAGATGGCTCTGGGAAATTGGCTGCCACGTCCTATCGGCCTAAGATATATTATTTGACCCAAATTTTCAGCAAATGCTATTCAAATAACGTAGAATATGATGTATGTATTGAATTTTTAAAAAGTACGTAATTCTGAACAAAAGTAATTTGTTGACCGTCTAATTTTGCACCTGCTCAAAAGTATGCAGCTCTTTAATGTTCCAGCAGATTTCAGCGATCATATTCTCGTGAAACCGATATCACGGCAGTAGATTGTCGCCTCTAAGAATTTCTCAGACAATCCTTCCGCATCCACCGGTTATTTGCGTCGGTCGTTAATAGGGTTCGACGGTCGTGCGAGAAGACAATTTATTACCCGACACCCGGTCGGAATTATTTGATACACGTCGACTACGTGTGTTCACAGGCTGTGTCTCGCGAACCAAGCGAACACAAACGAGAACCTTCGAACGCGAATTAAAGGTTACCGGCGACGCACGGGTGTATCTCGCGTTTCTGCAACGCGAATTGCGTGTTTGCACCGCGCACACTGTCACGCGTCACGGTAATACGTCCTGGGGCCGTGCCGAGCAATTAAACGCCCGGTTTCTTTATTGATAATACGGAATACCTGTGTGTATGTACGTATCTGCCGATAGTTATATGGGAAAGCAGAAACCGAAGAATTCATCTTACATCGGCCCGGCTGGCCAACAATTTTAAATAAACGCTTGTTGCTTAGGAGATCGCTTAATCGATCGAAAGTCTTCGCTTTCGACGTGTGCAGTTTGTTTTACGATATTGTGTAAACAAATTGACACGTTGCACTTTGCGTTTAATGCGATTAACTAAGCGAGAGTTGTCTTTGAAATTTTTGCAGAAAGGCGAGAGGATTTTTTTCACGAATCTAGACTTTGTTAGTGGGCTGTGGGGTTTATGTGTATGTGAATAAAATTGCTGGATGAAGTATAAAACAGTGACGACATTAGAAAGACATTTTTGTTTGAGTCCTACGATTATATGTATTCTATGAAATTAAGAACTAGAAGTAAAACATTAACGTTTGTGAAGGGTGATATTTATTAAATATTTTTCTATTGGTTGATCTTTTCTGCATGTCTAAAGGAACAATTTTTATGAATCATCTGGTCATTTCATAAATAATACGAATTTCGATCGAAATTCTTCGCTTTCGACGTGTGCAGTTTGTTTTACGATATTGTGTAAACAAATTGACACGTTGCACTTTGCCTTTAATGCGATTAACTAAGCGAGAGCTGTCTTTGAAATTTTTGCAGAAAGACGAGAGGATTTTTTTCACGAATCTAGACTTTGTTAGTGGGCTGTGGGGTTTATGTGTATGTGAATAAAATTGCTGGATGAAGTATAAAACAGTGACGACATTAGAAGAATTTAAGTACGTTCTGATATCGTTTTCAATTTATTAAAATTATTGGACGACGAAAAACTATTTTGTTTGAATCCTACGATTATATTCTGTGAAATTTAGAACTCGAAGTAAAACATTAACATTTGTGAAGGGTGATATGCATTAAATATTTTTATATTGGTTGATCTTCTCTGCATGTCTAAAAGGAACAATTTTTATGAATCATTTGGTGACTCCATAAATAATACGAATTTCCTTTCTACTACTTATACAATTCCTAAATAAAGGTCTAGTTACACTAAATCGTGATTATTTGACGTACCAATGTTTGCAAATTACAAGTGCATATTTAGCAGCAGTGCAGACTAATTTTTCGTGGTTCTAAGAATTTGATCACTCACTGTTTTTGAATCTTGTGGTATTATTACAATTATCTCTGGGATATTCAATGTAGTAAATTAAAGTAACATTTGCAGTCCAACAAAAATTATCCCAATTTATTTCTTAATCTTCGGTTAATCCTCAGTATAATATGTTAACAAATATAATCAAAATTAATGTTTGGATGTAGGACACAAAGCCATAAAAAAGTACAGCAAATTTCGAAATTGCCCAATCACAAAATCAACCATTTAAACTGTTACTGGTCGTCAAAGACCCAACGATACCAACTAGGGATTAATACTTCTAAAATTCTTGTTGCAGCAATGAATGAATAAGAGCAATCGTGAATAAGCAATCACAAATTAATTCTAATACTTGGACACTCTTAAAAACTTTTTTAATATTGGACCCGACTACGACTTAGATATTTTAGAAGTTAGAACAATTAGTTCACTACATGACGTGAAAAATGTTTGGTCGGAATTCTAGATCTACAAAACGTGTTTTTCAAATTTTCCATATAGGTCTACATAAAGAAATTATAAAATATGTTTATAAAATATGTACATTCAAAAATTTATATTCACGTCATGTAGTGACCTAATTGTTCAATCCTTTCGAAAAAATAATCCAAGTTCTAAGATCCAGTAGTAAAGTAGTCATCGTCTTTTTAAGAGTCTCCAATTTATTTATCAGAGTCACTGAACCGATTTTCCACCGAAACAAGTGCTTTGAACTTTCGACACTTCGCACGAAGAAAACGTTCTTAATTTGTATAGACCGGCAAGGCAGAATCAAAATTACAACCTTAGAGAGGCCAGCGCTATCAATCTAGCAAGCGAAACGATGTCTCGCGAATTCTAATCAATAGCTGCGATCCGGACGCCGCTGAATCGTTCTTTAACTAATTCTCCTTTTCTTGCAATTACCCGGTCGCGCATCCTTTTCTCAAAGTTCGTTAACGACGGGATACAAGAAAAAGGAACAGATGACAAGACCGCGCGAGAAGGAGAGGATGAAATCGCTGGGCATGGGAAATAACGAGTCGAAGAGGGATTGCGCAGGTAATGATGGCTCCCGGGAACCTATACGCGCAGGTGACGACAACGTTAATGTCAACGTGTGATTCGAACTCGCCACTCTGTCTTCGGACTCGACACTGGATACGGAATACATTAGTTTCGGCTATGGGAAAGTGCAACGTTCGATGGTGATCTCCCACGAATTTCACAATGTTTCCTAAATGAATACCCCTTGTTACATAATTCGATTAATTCCCGCGACAAGAGAGGATCCCGACGAAGTCTGTACAACAACGAACCTGTACAGAGTACTATCAATGTGATTGCATATTTTGCCTTTTAAACCGTTGTGGTATTGGCGTGATCATTTAAGGAAATTTTTGCTGTAACCTGACACTTGAAATATGGTAATAGTATCCTGACTTTAAACAATTTTGCGCGTTCAGGGTATCTCGCTGTATTTAAATATTGTTTAAACATACTTAAATGACTACAATGTTATGGAAAAAGATAAATTTTTGTATTTGGGATAGTCTACAAAACCGCTCTAGGTACGAGACATTCGTACAGCTTCTACGATTGAAGTAGAAGTAATTGTTAAATTATAAAATAAAATCGTTTCCTTGTGCGACGTTCATGACGTGTATGTCTGTAATAAATATTTTGTAACTTTCATGTACATTATTTTCAAACTTTACTCGTATAATCTTAATAGTTTCATCTACTGATAGTGCTAATAATATTTCATCAAAATTTGGTTTATCACACAGATTATATTTGTCTAACTTTCCTATAACCAGCATATTAGCAACATTCTCTACGAATCACAAAGTACGGAGGAAGATTGCTTAATCATTAAATACATATTGTATTAATGAAGGAAGCGGGTTGAAAAAATGTACACATCTTAACAAAGGCATAACAAAAACGTATCCAATGTTTCAAATTAATCAATCACTGCGTAACATGTTTTAAAAAAATTGAGAAGTCAATATTTTGATGAATGTTCCCTCGAACTTGAAGAGTCCCTGGGACTCTAGAAATGAACAGCGTCTGCAGATTCCTTTTCGAGGTCAGGAAACACAGCTAGTGCGCCATTTTCCGCGTTGAATCGAGCGTGAAGGATTAACAGCATCGGCAGGAGGGAGGCTTAAAGCGGAATCTCCATCTTCGATTCCCGGAGCGAAACGTAGAATCCGCGTTTCCTTCTTCTCCCTTTGCTTCTCAGTTTTATTTCGCCGTGGCCTCGAGACGAGGGTCCGCGAATCCTTCTTGTCTCGCATCTCGCTGCGCAATACGTCTTCCGTCTTCCTCCCTACCTTTCCTATCTTCTTTCCTTTCTTTCTTTCTTTCTTTCTTTTCCCGTTTGTTGCACCGTTCTACGTCGACCACGCCACAATTGCGAATTGTTGTTACGAATCCTTCTCGAGCCGCGCAGCCACGTAAGAACCCGCTATTTCAATTAAGCTCTTGCACATTTATTCGTGCGCGCCATTATGGCATGCAGCTATAGTCAGTGTGATCGACGACGACGTTCCTCGACACGCGAAAGCACCCCTTCAACCCTTTTTCACTGGTTGTTCTGGTGCTTTTCTTCTACAGGAAACTTTTTTCACCCTCTCTAGGACTCTTTCTTCCACCTTGCAATAATGGAGTCACGTACTACGCCAGCGTGTTTTCCTTGGCAAATCAGCTGCATTTTTTAAGGACTGTTAGCAATGGCGAGCTCCGTGCTTGCAGTTTGTGCAGAGTGCTCGATTAGAGCTGCAGGGAAGTTTTTCTCTGGTAGATTTTGAACGATTTAATTTTTCAACCTGGGAGTTAGAGTAGATGTATAGAGTGGTAAATGTACTAATCGATGAACTTTGTGCAAGCTTTTATTTTTCTTTTTTAATTTAGAGTTTTATGGCGCATCATCTGATAGGTTATTAGCGGCTTCAAAAAGGAGACAATTTTAAAAAATTCTGATTGCTATACAGTTGATGAATAAATCTGTTACATTAAAATATATCTGATTGTGTGTTATCTTCAAATCGGACACAAACTTCTGCAATCATTTAACATGTTGAATGCTACGTCATTCACACGGTCTTAATAGATTTCATTGAAACAGATCAAACAGAAACGGGGTGAGCAAGTCTTTTGCTTATGTACAGTCGCATTTTTGTATATAACTTAATTAACACTAACCGTACCAAGCACAAAATGTGACTGATATTATAAAAACTACAAGACTGAATTTATTCGATTTCTCACAAATTTAATTAAAAGTAATTATATCAATAATTATAAAATGCTGTGAAACTGGTCGTTTGACCGGTCGTGGTACGGTTAGTGTTAAATAAGAAGTGAAATAGAAAGCAAGACGAAATTGCTTCGAGTTTTGAAGTGAAATTTATTTAGGCGCGGTAGGCGCAAAACCTCGGCGCGGTAGGAGTAAAACCGATCTGGCGATGAAACGATGAAACGATTTAGTAAAACCTCGACGCGGTAGGCGCAAAACCGATCTGGCGATGAAACAATGAAACAATGAAGCGATGAAACGATGAAACGAATTTCTATTCTATTGAAGTGATACTTTTTTAGGCGCGGTAGGTGTAAAACCTCGACGCGATAGGAGTAAATCCGATCTGGCGATGAAACGGTGAAACGAAATTCTATTCTATTAGCATATACGGTTGAGGGTTGCTTAACAAAGATTATGATAAAATTCCGATGATGCTAAGTGGAGATTTCAATGTAAACTTTGCATCGGAACAATCAAAATTATTAATAGAATTTTTTAGAAGTAAATTAAGATTGGAAATAGTAAATAATCCGAATGAAGCGACAACAAGATCAGGAACAACTCTCGATGCAGTATTTGCAAGACATTTAGACAAAATTGAATTAAGAATATTTATATCATATTTTAGCTATCACACGCCAATTGTTTCAATAATAGAATCACAGAAAATTAAATGTCATAAAGTGTTAATAAAAATTGGAAAAAAATTAAAGAAAGAAGTTTCACTTCAACCATGTAGTCTAAGCACACACCAATTTTTTAACATATTAATCACTAAAACCTAAAATATTCGTCGTTTGGCGTTTATTACAAAATAGATTCAATTCCCAGCCAACAATCAACGATGTAAAGATTGAAATACCACAATCTTGAGCCGCCGTTTTTAATTTTGCCTGGAACGAACGCAGCAATTAGCTTGAAACGAGATCTGTCTCCAAACAGGGGCATTTTCCTTACCAAGCCTTCGATTATAAGTTCGTCCCTCGTCCGTGGGATCAAGAAGCTGCGACAACCAAAGGAGGATTGTTGCAGCCGCGAAAGAAACGTGTGATCCTCTTAATCGACGCCAGGATCACCGGGCAACACCTACGTCCTAAGGTAAAAGCGGATGTTCGTTCCGAAGAAACAAGATCGGCCGTCGTAAACGGGCTTTGTAAAACATCGATGCACGGAGGCGGACGGAAACCACCGTGGACGATCCTGTTTCACGGATTTAGGAGAACATTCTGCAAGGTGTAGTCTGATCCAGAGTGATTCGTTCCAGGGACCATGCTCGGGGGACCATGCCCGTGGAACCATTTCCTGGGACTAGAGAAGTCAAAAAGTCGGCCCTGACCTACTGCGAAAAGGATCACCGAAAGCAAAACCATTCTATCGTGCACCGTCGAAGTTAATCGGCAAATCCTGTTTGCCTCCTTTCGACACGCTCGTCCTTTCCTGTTTTTCCTGTCACGCACCGTCACCCCTCGGGATTCTCGTGTCAAAACACGTCTGGCAGAACCTTCTCTGAAAACAAAAGACTTCGGACTTTCTCCCAAAAAATGTGTTCTACTCCTTTGGAACTCGAGGACGCTCCTAACTAACGTTTTCTTTAAAACACTGCTGTGAAATAGGTCCAAACTATTTTGAATTCAATGTGACTTTTCGTGAGAAAGTTCTAGATGCATTTAATGATCAAGATGTCTTCCTGTATCCTCTAAGAACGTTTAGAGGTCAATTTTATTTCAGGAAGATAAGCACTGTTCATTTTATTTAATGATCTTCCTGCATTGTTTTGGTGCGATGAATTTTATGTTAGTAGAACAGGTACTGTTCATTTTGTTCGATTATCTTCCTGCTTTTTTTAACGAGTGTCTATTTTAACACTAAACCTACCAGCACCGGTGAAATGACCGGTTTCAATTTTCTTATTTTGCTATTAGTGAAATGAAGAAGTCGTATTTATGGGAAATGATTCAGCAAAAATTTTTATTTCATCATAGATTAAAATTAGAACCACACAAACATGAAATAAACTCAATCTCGTTCTTATGAGACAACAGGTACTAATCAATTTTAGTGGTCAATTAGTTACAATTATGGGAATTATAAAACCTTATTTATGGAAAGTAATGGAATAAATTTCAAATTTTCATCATTTATAGATAATAATGGAATAGATTTCCTTGTCCAAGCATCTACTATATTGAAAATTACGGACAATCTCAATAAATTTAGTGTCGCCATTTTCACAAGGCAACATTTACCAGATACTTACAAGGATTGGTAGGTTTAAATTTGTTAAAGATAAATTAGATTTTAGTAGGACCAGCATTATTCAATTTATTCGATGATCTTCCTGTTTTCTTGAACGAGCGTATATTTTAAAGGTGAATTTGATTTTCGAAGGACAAGCAATGTGAATTTTATTCATTGGTTTTTCTACCTTCTTCCAGAAGATAAAGAATTAAAAATTTAATTCAACTAAAAATATGTAAAATGATAAATGTAGAAATGAATAATAAAATTCAATATATCGGTTTGACTTTAAATTGTATATGCATATATGTATAAACAATTAAATTGTAAATACATAAAGTTAAAAAAGGATTCAGCACCTATAGCTATTGATCAATGTTTAGAGGCTAGGAAGCTGGAAGAAGCGGTACCAAAAGCCTTTTATTAACAATGTAAGAAAGTATTTTCCATTTCTGTTATTTTCTTATTTATGAAAGCACACAATGGAAGATCTAAGAATAGCGGTGGTCAGCTGTTGTTGTTGTTGTTGTCACAGGTAAATCGAGTGTTGTTTTTAAAAACGAAGGCCTATAACAGGTAAGCAGAAGACGAATTTTCCGAACTGGTGGCCAGGAAAGTCGTAGGACGTGTCCAAAAGGGAACAGAGGATTTTCTGGCATCGGCGGGTAAACGTAAACACGACTTATGACTTTTTAAGCCGGATAATCCGTTTCTGGATAAATATTCCGGCGAAACCGGGGATTACTGTAAATCACTGGCGGGTCTGTAAGATGCAACGTTTCCTGTTTCTGACTGGACGGCCATCTTGATTTCTGCCGCCAATCCATTGGAATAATTAGAACCTTCATTGCATTAATCATTTATATCTACTTGTAACATTTGATCCGTGGTATTAAATATATCAATTATAGATAATAAATTTTAGAAGATTTCCGATAAGATGCTTTTCGCTTCGGTAGTTGAAAAACGGCCATCTTGATTTCCACCGCGAAACCATTGGAATAATTAGAACCTTCATTGCATCAATCGTTTATTACTACTTGATCCGTGGAATTAAATATATCAATTACAGACGATCATGTTTAGAAGATTTAGTTCGATAAGATGCTTCCTGCTTCAGTAGTTGATTAACGGCCATCTCGATTTTCACCGTGAAACCATTAGATTAATTAAAACCGTCATAGCATCAATCTTGTATTTCTACTTGTCAAACTTAATCATGGAAATAAGTATATTAATTATAGTCTATCAATTCTGGAAGATGCTTGTCCGATAAGATCTGCTTTAGTAGTTGACTAACGGCCATCTTGATTTATATTATGAAGCCATTAGAATAATTAATAATGTGATAAGATCAGTATAAGTAACATCAGCTTACTTCGACTCGTCGGACTTGATCATGGAAATAAAAATATATCAATAATAGGTGATAAGGACACTCGAAATTTACATACAGAATAAAAATTGCATGAATTGCAAATTACCGGAACTACAGACAAAATAAAATTTTCAAGCATCGATTGCAGGCTACAGAAGCTAAGAACAAATTTATGTTCCTCATTAAAACGAATAACCCACGAAGCATTAGAAGTGCCTACTAAATGTTTTATAAAAATGATTGCAGGATAGACGCTTGAACAAGGAAATTTATTCCATTATTTCCGATTACTGTAGTTTTATAGCTTTAAAATTAAAAATAATATTAAATCGGTCATTTGATCGTGGTAGGTTTAGTGATAATAATTATGTTGAAAATAGTATTGGAACATCCTTGAATTCTTTCAGTCTTTTTACTGTTTTAAATTGCACCTACTCAATTTTTTCATAAATATATAAAATCCATAATCTAGCAATACCACAGTGTTCTGAACAGTATTTTGAAGTTCTTTAAATGTTTTGACTGTTTTACACTTGATCTACTCATTTTTACCATAAACGCATAAAGATCTACAATCTAATAGTCAGTTTTAGAAGGCGAGCATGTTGTTTGTGTTTTATATGTATAGAAACATGTTTGACTCCGAAATGTGTTTATCCGGAAAATAGTTGCAAGTTTTCCAGGAGCGAAGCGAATCACGTTTCCCCGAAGCTTCCAAGACCGTCTGTTGGTGCAACCTGTCAAGGACGACACACTTTTGACATCTCAGTCACGGGAAATCAGATTATCTCGGCAGGATAACGGACCCCCGTGTCCTGTGTCCGAGACAGCCGCAGCTCGCCTACCTGCAAGAGCTACCTGCAACTATTTTCCAGTCTAAGTGCGCGAGATGTCCTTCGAAGGAACAAGAAACCTCGAATGGCCCTTTCCATTCATCGAACACAGGGAACGAATCGCTGGCAAAACATGCTTTCGGTTCGTGCGACCGGAAATGTGGGAATCGATGAAAAAGAGGTTCAACCCCTTCGCCAATTGGGAACCTAACTTTCACAACCTTGAACGTCATCAATTTTTGCTGAGTATGATCTTCTAGAACTCCTCCCGGGAGAATCAATCATCAAAAATGTATACATGAAAAATTGTAATTCACGAAATCAGATTTTCTTTGACAAATACTCAAACTAGAATTTCTTTTTCTAATTCATCTTTCTGACCTGCCCCAATCTTGGAATGTTTCTAATTAATTTGTATCGTGAAGGATTTTTTAGTTTATGTTTCAGTCGAAATATATATTTTTCTCTCGTTCTTCTGGCTCTTATAAATTGATCTACACAGGGTGTTCACACTATTACTAGCCAGCGTTTTTCCTGCAAATAATAAATATTAGAAAAAAATGATAGAGCAAATTATAATACTGTTTTTGCTAAGTAATATTACGGCGTATGCAATTTTCTTGTGTTTGCACTACTTTCTTGGAAATGAAGGTGACCTTCAATTTTTTAAATGAAATGCTATATATTTTTTTATATCGTATGAAAGCGTGTGTCAAGACAAATTTATTCAAGGTCATACAAAGTCAGAAATGGCAGGGAAATTTTGAATATTTCGTACGTAATATATCGTAAAGATATCATTCACGATACATAACGCTCAGAAATGTAAACGACTTGCAAAGGAAACTAACGCAATCATGTGCATTAATATTTCGGACAACGTTAGAAGAAGCTAGCAAGAATGTAATTAATAGAGCCGAAATATGTACTCATGCACAAGGAAGTTATATTGAACATTTACTATAGCCTCGTCAATAAAGTATACTTGTAAACGCATTAGTACGAAATGTTCAAAATGTTTCTTCCATTTCTGACCTTCTATGATCTTGAAGGTCATTGTGTCGCATACGAACGAATTTGTCTTGACACACGCTTTCATATGGTATGAAAAAATTTCATTTACAAAAATTGGAGGTCACCGACATTTCCACGAAAATAGTGCAAATACAAAAATATTACATACGCTATTACGTTGCTTGCAAAAAACAGTATTACTTTTTCCTCTTTCATTTTTTTCAAATATTTATTATTTGCAAGAAAAACGCTGGCTAGTAATAGCGGGAACACCCTGTATAAATGTAAGACAATACATAAGAATTTACACAATGTACATAATTTACATTTTCCTAGATAAACATTTTCCCAAATATGTACAATACATTACAAGAAACTAAAAGATATGGTAGAGAAGATTTTAGAAAAATATAAAGCTACAAAAATCGAGTAAAATATTACTTTCTCCACCATCAATTTCAAGAAAATAGAAAAATTAAATAAAATGTTTTTGATTCCATTAAATTTTGTGTGCTGTTTGAAAATCGATTTGGATGTACAATGAATGGGGCGTAAGTTTCCCGAGGTTCCTAAATATTCGTTCGATTTTCGACCAGTACGAAATGATCCTACGAATTCTCGTGGGGAGGTTGGAATTTCTGCCATTTTCATTGCTAGGCGAACGCTCTCGGATTTCGAGGGAAGAATGCGAAGGTTTTGTCGCGGGGAAAACCGTGTCCGTTCGAAAAATTACTCTGCTCACGGGGTCACCGTGACGAAATCGATGGGCTTTTCAGGTCCTGGTTCAGTCCTTTCCGGTGATAACCATCCGGATGGAACGAATTGTGTTTTCGAAACATTGGACGCCTTTCCACGATTGTTGCTGTTGCAGTCGCGACACCTGCGCCCAGTTTTCGAGCGAGACTAATCCGAGGACTTGCGTCCATGTTTAAACTTCCTTTGCCTTGGTCACACTATTAACTTCCTGACACGCGTGAAACCGTTTTATATAAAAATTTGTCTTTAACGATTCCTGAATCATGCTGCGCGAGGAAAAACTTCTCCGGATCTTGTACAAAATATTTTATAGTAGACGTGATTTGTTCTTGATGTAAAATATGATAGTACTTTGTCACTTTTAGTAGTACTATGGACAGCAGTAAGTTTTTATAAAGCTAGTAACGCCACTAAAATTGCATTTATAGGTAAACCCTGAATTTTTGTGTAGAAAGAATATTTTGTAAAATAGTTACCTTAGTCTTCCATTATTAACATACTGAATATTTTATGCCTTTGTAGACAAAGATCTGTAGACCGAATTGAAAACAGTAAAAACATTAAAAGAATTTAGAAAACACTGATGATTAATCTCAATTGATTAAAATGATTAAAAAGAGAAATAAATATAGCTCCTGTATCTTGAAATTAAAGCAGACAATGTTTATTTTGTATAAAAATCCGCAGTATAATTATCAATGTAGGAATTTAAAAAGTTCCTAATATTAAGTCTTTGATAGATAAAGAAAATTCTTTTAGCAATTTCTTTAAACATTTCTCCGAGGGTTGACGTTTCCAGCAACCATGATAGTGTATTAAGGACGCGTAAAAAAATAGTGTAATGGTCCCCGTAAATTTTTTGATGGCCGTAGCCGGCAAGCAGGGGGTAGCTTTCGTTCCAGTTTGGATTCTGGACCCAAGGATGACCGACACGCGTACAAAGGGGATCCGTGTCTCATTGTACGTTGCGGTGAGAGATCCTGGGGCCCACCAGTCGGTAGAAGGGGCCTGGTAGTCGAAGAAGGGTTTGTTTATACTCGGGCTTTACGGGGGGCCTCATTGTTCGCTGTGACCAATTGCGCGCCAGGGGGCCTCTCGCTCAGGAAGCGCTCTTCTTTTTCACCTCTGGCTGAAAATGTTTTCAGCTGGCCAGAGAAAAATTGTGCGGGCTATCTTGCCCTTGGAGCACAGTTTCCGATCGTCCTCTTCCTCGGAAGCTTTTCTCTTTTCCGTGGAAAATATCGTACTTTCGGAAAACCAAAATCTGCTGGCTACAATTACTCTTCTCTTACAATCATCAGTCCTGTCGAGATAGGAGTAGGAAGTTCTGAACTTTTGAGGGCTTAAATTAAACGTATAAGCTTGTAGTTTGTAATAGAGGTATTTAGGTGTAAAAATAAGTATGACATCATGCTGAGAAATCGATAAATTTCGCAATCATGAGGATCGCGCGAAAAAGGGTTCATTTTTCTTGATTTGACTACATTTTAAAATGTGTTCCTGTAAGAATTTTCGAACGTTCAAAAGCTTAAATTAAAGGTGGAAGAACGCACTTTAAGATAGAAGCATTGCCGTTTAAAAAGAAATACGATACTATGTTAAAAAAAATCGGTAAAGTAGAGCCCTTAGCTCGGATAAGATTCACTCGATTTTGAGGGAATTTTCTAGTCAACTTTAAAATATGTTCCCGTAAGAATTTTGCAATGTTTAACGGCTTAAATGAAAGATGAAGGATCTCACATTATGACAGAGTCAGTTAGGCTCCCACTGGAACCGTCCGGGACCACGGGGAAATAAATTTATGATCCCGATTGCCTTACGGGCGACGATAATCCGAGTAAACGTTCTGCAGCACGGATTTCCCATTTCCTGCTGCGATATCTCGCCGTAGAATGTCTTCGGTGCGGCTAACAACACGGCAAGTGCAAAGTCTACACGCATTTCGCATCGAAATTCCTAATGCGCCGATTAGAGTCGTCTGCTACTTGGTTATAACCGGTAGAATCCGGGGAATGCTCTCCGCGACCAATTCCCGGGAACATTGGTTAACAGCACAGCCGTTCAACATTGTAGTAAAAATCTGATTGGAAACGCGGCCGGGTAAAAACCATACGGCAGAAAAATCATTCATCACGCGAACGCTGGTACGGGGTCCGCGGGACGATGTATACAAACATCAAATACCACGGGGGAAACCTGATTAATAACGAACAAGAAGCGGCTCGCTCAATCTCCCTGATTCATCGCGTAATAATCGACTCTCGGGATCCTCCATCATGCGGAGCGCGGTTAACGCGGACATGTCCGAGAGCGTAGTCGGTCGCACAGAGGAAACTTCCACACACCGGGGCTGCCATAACCTCTTTCCGCGGCTTAATGCCTCCGCTATTACACACGGGAACCTGTTCCGCATGGAGCAAACACCAGACGCCGGGATAATTCTTTTTTTCCGTCGCGTTTTTTTCGGCGAAACACGCGGGATTTCGTGGCGTGGGACATATGGCCACGCAGGAGGTGGTTGCTGGCCCTCTGCTGGGAACGATAGCACCTCCTTCTGGGGCCTAATGGTCACGCTATTACGCCAGAAACCTGCCTCAGCTCGGGGAGCTAGCTACTTTGACTGATGGTACATATGATACTCTTTCCTAACGCATGATTTTCGCAGACAGTTTTTCGTAGCTGGATTTTGAAGCGCGGGGTAATAGGAAATGGTCGTGGGGTCTACTATTGGGACCATTATGGTCATAGATCTCTTCCCGCTGGTCTTCACCAATTTCTAGGTTATATGTATCATAAGCAATCTGCTTATACATGTAATCCTCTTTCCTAACGCTTTTTCTCAAATCTTTTTCACATTCCTTGTAGGATTTTGGAGCACAAGATAATAGGAAATGATCATGGGGACTAGTATTGGGTACATTATAGCCATAGATCTCTTCTCGCTGCTTTGCATATCTAGTCGAATGGATGCAATTCACTAATTCTGGTATGAAAAATTTGGTTTTATTGTACCAGATCAATTTTTTCAGGTGCCGTTTGTCATGCCCCGGTGCCCTCCCTAAAAAAAGTCTCTGCACTTAAGTACATCTACTGTCGCCATTTTTAATACAAATGACAAAAGATTCGTCTTGTGTTCTAAAGATCTCTAAATGAATATTTGATTAATTTTCGTCCCTTTCCCTCACAAAATTCTAAAATTAAGGTTAAAAAACGGGTGGTTACATAGCTTTTACTATTTCTCTATAAGACGCACGAAATGTTGTGTTCTCAGACATTTCAACGGATAAGAGTCAATCCCCATAGACTTTTATTAGAGCTCGAAAGATCACGTACCTTTTAAAACTGAGCAATACAGAAAAATCGCCCCACCACCCTCTCATCAGCAAACCACACGAAATATCTCATCGGGACATATCAACGCTCGCAGGACCTTCACCGGTCCCAACACATCCTCATCCCAAGGCCCAACTCTTCTACTGTATCCCCAAAGAACCAGTTTCGGACGTGCCAGCAAGCACCGACGGTCCCAACTAATTCTCTTTTCCTTGATGTTTTCGCAAAACGTAGGGTGTCTCGTTGCTCGGGAAATATCGGGTCGCAGGAGTCGGCCACCTGCGAGTCCTAGAGACACAGCACTCTCCTCTCTCTCGCCCCCTCTCTTTCTCTCTGTTAGCGCTCATCTACTTAACTTGTGGGGAGCGTTCCCGTGGTGGTCGGTCAGCTCGTTACCAGCCGGCGGAGAACCACGACCATTAGAATAGAAGGCACACACCGGGCACGGTCCGCTTATGCGATGGGGCCCATGGCGACCGCCATATTCGGCCCGGCCGAGGTGCTGGATTACGCAGAACACGTACCAATTTTACATCGGCTTCCTCGAGCTCTGCACACCCCCCGTACCCGCCCCCGAACCCGCCCCTCTCCGCGACCCCCAGAGTTCTCGTATTTGTGCGTTTTTAGCTTACCTTCCTCTCCATCCATCCCCCGCCCCCTCCTACAGTTCTTGCATGTATACACCGGCCGTTCGCTCGGCTCGTAAATGGATTAATGTGATTAACGGGCATCGAGAAAAAGTATCGTCTGGTAATTGGTTCTCCTGTAGTGGTTTAGAGAGGGGAGAGAGAGAACAGAGAAAGAAAGAGAGCAGAGGGAGAGAGTGAGGAACACGGTCACATTGTTCCTTTTTTGCCACGAGGGACAAGACGGCAGAATGCAGTTTAGGGAAGCGTGTAAAAAATCTGAGTGACGAGGCGAATCCACCCGGGGGTTTACTCTTTCTTTCGATGCAACGGATAGACGGCTGTTTAGATCCGTCGAAAAAATCCGAACGAGCAGAATACGAACGATCGCATTAATCGGTCGGTTCGTTGCGGTTTGCTTGTACGTTTGATAACGAAGGCTCTTCGGGATTCTCAGATAATGATTCCACCGGTGGTCGAGAGCGGTGAAGCGAACCATGTTCGATGCCTTCTTGAGCGGCGAAGTTTGTTCCTAGGCTTCGCTTCGGAGAAGCAGATTGAATATTCGGTGAGGTTTGAGTTTGTAGGCGAGATGGAGCGTGAATAGGTTCTTTTAATCGGGAGTCGTTATTGTAATGTTGGACAGCTGGTGTAGGTTGTTGTGGGTTTTTAGGGTTGTGCTCCGGAGTTGGAACATGAATGTTGAATGAGCTTGTTCTGATGTTCTTCGTATTTTTTCAGCTTCCAGTAGTGATTCGATGATTGTGCAACTGTAGAGATTCGCAAGTTTACTTGATCCCTTTAGCACATTTTTAACCACCATTGAAACCATTCAAAATATCAATGTTCATACTAAGATATTTTCTTGCATAACAATAACACAGACTTGTGATGAAGATTTCAATCAGAATATATTAGATGTGAATGTTATTGCTTTCCTTTAACACTACCTTTACGGGACGCATGAAAATGACGCATTTTAATATCTTTAGAATTATAACTAGACTGCGGATCTTTGTGCAAAATAAAAATTGTCTGCATCAATTGCAAGACGTGGGAGCTAGATCCACTACATTTAATTTTTTCTTGAATAATTTTAACACTTTGAAAATAGTATATCGTTATTCTTCAAGTATTTTAATTTTTCTCGTTTCGAGTCACACCAACCCATTTTGATTATAAATACATAACATTTGCAGTCTAATTATAATATAGAAGGTGAAATACGGCTAATAACAATTTAGTAACAATCATCATTTTGTAATTTCAAGTCTCTATTCATTTAAAATTCGTTTCTGACAAACGAACTCTACAACTATTTACTTCAGAGCGTGTATCCGCAAGACAGTAATTGCTTAAAATTACATTTAGAAATCAATTATGAATGTTTCAATCCCCTACATTGAAGTACCCCTTGTAAAGGTAGTTTTATAAACACAGTTTGTCATTCTGGCAAATAAGTAATAGCAGAATTAGATTCTGCCACCCCAAAAACCCCTAGAACCGTTCTGTTCGCAATTGATAATGTATAATCAACAAAGACATGAATTTTCACCAGCTATTACGATTCTGGTCCACTGTGGCAGTGCTGCAATGTTTGTCCGTTCATACTGTTACGAAGATCGCAACAAATGGATACCTGGCTTAACCCTCCATGGGCACACATTTATTTTCCACAACTTCCGTAGGCACACTGGGACGATTATGTCCAGGATTATCTTTTTTATCGCTTTCGGCTTTCAGTAAATCTGAAATAATTCTAAGATACTTATTCAATAGAGAATAAAACTTGTACGGTCTAAATTCGGAAAAATAAGGACTCCCTTCTTTTCATTTCGAAAGATTCAAAAGTAACATTTTCGTCTAGACGCATACAACCCAGTGTGTCCACGAGAGTGTCATGGTGTCTATTCATGGGAAATAGAACGCAGAGGAATTCGCCGCAGAACGGGACGCCATCGTTCCAATTCTACGGAGTCCCGTAGCGCATATCTTCATATCAAATTTTGTTGTGCAACGATGCAACTCTCATTCGCTCGCATCTCTGTTACGGAGATCGCAACAAATGGATACCTAGCTTAAGGTGTCGAACCCTGGGCAATCGAACGAAGAGGAATTCGCCGAAGCATGGGAGACCATCGTCCCAATTTTACGGGGCACTTTCACTGGAACAACTTGCCCGTCGACGGGGGAGGAGCCGGTGTCTGCGCACTCCACCTCGTCCATCACCCCACCGCCGATAAATCAGTACACTTTGCGGTTCCCCATCGTGTTAGAACGGTTCATAAGCAGCATACCGGCTTCCCCATGGTGCGGTTATCTTCGCATGTACCGGGTGTACATTATCTCAGCCGGCAGTTCGTATAAATATAGCCGGGGACGTTCGCGGGACGCGTAACAGCCCGTGAAAACGAGCATGCGAGACCGTGTTGGCTGCCGAGGGGTTGGACGAGCAGCATCATCATCCCTCTACGCTGATGGGGAGGGGGTGGGAGTGGTCGAGTGTTTATAAACGGGATTAGGGGAATCATCACGCGCGGCGTGTCTCGCGTTGCACAGGGGTGTGTCTGATCGCTCCAAACAACGCGAGGGAACGAGACGGAGAGTGCACTTCGATGTATGGAGCTCACGACACAGGGCCTGTCCGTCGGATACTTTCAATCAGCCCGATTAATCGCGTAGTTATCTGGATTCACGCGTCCCGTCGGCTGCATTTATTATTGACGAGAACACCCCTGCATAGCTGCTCTGTAACTGTTCCTGCCACTGACACGACAATGATCATGCCGATAACGCTGGACGATCTCGGATAATGTAATCAATCCGAGGAAATGAACGCGGAGGATGGAAATGTTCAGGGAAAATAATGATGCGAGGGAGGAAAGTGGAACTATCCGGATTGTGTGATTTCAGCATACTGTTTTTTAGTGTTGCAACAATTGTTAGGCTGGAGAAAGTGATAGTCTTCTGTGGATTGTTCGATTCTAATCGAAAACTCACCCCTGTTGCCTTGAACGATTGGGCATGCCTTCTAGAATTTTTTCTCGTGTTTTATGTATAATTTCATAGGTTAAAGACTGGTGTCTGTTGGTGAATGGAATCATGTAACTATGTGTACATCTGACAATACTTTCACTTCTCTATTAAAACTCAAGTCAGTGCATGTGTAGAGTAATACATATAATGAAGTGAAGCCAGTTTTTTACTGGAAGTAGTTATCGTTGAATTATGTTGTACGGCGATGGTCAGGTCTATTCTGACCCGGAGAATCAAAATCAACTATACTCGAAACTATACGAAAAATTGACGAGTTCACGAGAAATATCCTCTCTTTTAGCACCGTCAATCTCTCCTGAGATTCATTTTGGCTAACAAGAAAATACAAGCTCAAAAAAAAGTATCCATTTTAACAAGAAGTATTGTAATTCATTGTATCTTTTCTAGCTGCGTACAAAAATTGCGATACGTTTGTACACTAAACATGTTGTTCATCAGATGCCTAAAAGACGATGTATCTAATTTATCCAAGCTTGAAGCGAAAAACACGTCAAAGTATAAAGCAACAATTTCAATCTCCGAAGCCAACCAGCATATCGTTGATGAATATAAAATTTGTCTCGCAGCTCCTGAGAGGGCTGCAATGTTTCCAGCTTGTAAAATCTGCGATCGCGACAGAGAGGTGTTCCACGGCTTGGCAAATATCCTGGAGTCCCGTAAGAACGATGCTTGCGAGCGTTCCGGGAACGAGGTGATTCCCCAGGATTCTCCAAATTTCACCGAAAAATCGCAATAGGGTAGCGCGTCGTGGCAGCGGACGCGCATGGCTATGCGCAGGCTAATGCTCCAGAAAATACACAGCCAGAGTCTCGAAAAACCTACTCACAGTGGGGAGAGACTTCGAGTGGAGGGGACGGCGAGCATCCCGCACGCGAGGTTGCATGTGGAACGGGTTGAATGGGCGCGGCCATCTCGACCACGCCCCCAGTTTCCCCTCTGGCTGCCTCGCGGTGGGGAGAGCGTATATCCGATTGGCTAGCAACCGGTTCGCGAGGTCGTACCTGCATTAATTATTCTAAATAAGTCGTCGCCCCTGCGGCGGCTGATTATAGAGTTTGCAGTGCCATAAATAGAACCCGTTTACAAATCGCGTTCGGGGAATAATGATCGCCGCGCGGCGAGATCCCCCTTCGCCCCTTCTCTTCATTCTTCCTTTTGCAAGCCCAACGAAAAACCCAATCAATCCATGACGCATGAGACTCGCGATTGGTCTCGCCCTAGGCGTCTTCTCTTTTGGACTCTCTGCCCGTACTTTCTTCTCTCAAATTCTTAACTGCGTTTGCCACCAGGAGTTTTCTTGCTGATCAGCTGGGAAGATGGACAGCGGAACCTTGAAATAGAAGACACTCTTTTTCCCGAAAGCTTGCAAGCTCCGATCGATCCACAGCTGACTTGGTTTTTGGTACTGTATGGTTTTTGGAGTGTCGCTGATTTAGTTGAAGATGAATTGTCTTCAGCTTTAACACTTCAGCGGACCACTTTTACAATTTTAGAATTGACGATGTTTAGGACTGTTCGCTGCTCTGTTCATCAAATTTGTTTTAATCTTATTTTTGGCGGTACTTCTTATAGACACAGTAGTCTTTCTGTTGATCCTAATATAACGTCTATTTGGTTAATTGAATCGCTGGAAACTGTGCAATTAAATGACGATGTTGAACGGCGAAATTGACTCAGGCTCAAGACAAGAAGGATGCATACTTAAATTTAATTAACCAGAAATTTCTGATCACGGTGTTTAGCTGCAAAACAAAACGGACAATGTATGTTTCATTTTTTAATGATTCAGAGATTTTTTATCATGGTGTTGAGACTTCGATCAAACTTAAGAATGTATTCTCAATTTTTACGAGTTTAAGATTTGCTGCAGGGTGGTTTGCACATCTGTTTGTTGAAATATTTTATGATTCATGATCAAATTCAATTGTGGTGTTGATTCTAATCTGTTCTCAAATTCTCTAGATTGATCTGTAACGTAATGGCTTGGTTTCAAAGACATTAAATAATTCTCGCATTGTAATTCAAGATTAAGAACCTGTGTGATGCATTAATACTGTTCCTTGTAAGTCAAAAAACTGGTTTAATGCATCGCTATTATTCATCACAAGAACCTGTGTGATGCATTAATACTGTTCCTTGTAAGTCAAAAAACTGGTTTAATGGATCGCTATTATTCAATTTTAATCATGAAAGACCCCGAAACAAACTCGTCAATTTTCTTTCTCATGTCACACTAGCTGATGTAGAACCATCCTTTGCAGAATCATTAAAATACACAAGTACGCATTTAAGAACATCTTGCACCCTATTCAACAAACAATCGGGTACAACAATTGTTCATCCAACTTCTTCTTCGTCTTTGAGAACATCTATTTCGATAATCACACGTATCACATCTTTTCCTCCATTCATATAAAATTGTCCATATCCATTCTGAATAAACGACTGAAACCATGTGTTTCTAATAGCAAACGCACGAATCATACTGCACTTTCAAGACGATCAAGATCGGCAGAAGCGCGCAAGTACTGACTTCCACCTCAATTCCCCGGCAAAGCCGAGTTTAATGGTTAGATAAATCTATCTCAGTCGATTATTGCTGGTAAATTACAGCGTATCGAAGCTTGGAGGTAGATAGTGGTGAAAACTGGTCCACAGGATAGTTCCTCCCCTCTTTCTATAGTAAACGATGGTAGAATGCGGATCGGTTCACAGACTGGAGGGCCTCGATTGATGGATAGACACGTTAAGGTTATTTATAGCGCTTGTCTCTATTATTGTTCTAACACGAATCGAGTCGCGGCGGCGGCGGCTAACAGCTAACGATTGCTTTTTGGTTCACGTGGCAGCTGGTATCTCTAGGTGTGGTCATTAATAAAACCGTAGACCGTAACAACGACCTTACACGTCCGCTCTCGAGAACGGCCGCGTTGGCGGAACAAAGGAATCGCCTTCTGTTCCCCCGTCAGCCAGTTCGACCGCGATGAAATTTTAAAAGCCGAGCTCTCAGCTCGAACGCCTTCGAAACGCGAAAACAGGTGTACTCGTCAGTTGAAAAATTGACGGACACGCTCGTTTATCTACGACGACTGCGACATGGGCATGCTAGCTATTAGAATTGGTTGCATTCGTGTCGCTATCACCTCTTCCGTTGCTTTTCGGGATACGATGCTGGGCTATACATTTTTTGAAGAAAATTGCTCGATAGACTGCAGATTTTATGAATCTATAAGAACAATTACTAGGGAACATTTATAACAGTAGAATGATCAATGGAGTTAGAGAGTTATTGAAGAAAGAGAAAGAGACAGTTTTCTAGCTCCTTGTGTCTTGCAGTTGATACAGACAATTGTCATTTTCTAGATGAATTTTATATTAAATACAGCTGGTAGATTTTATAAAAATTCGCAGTTTATTCGTCGGTATAACACGGATTCTGTGTATTTATTAAAAGTACTGTTATATTATTTACAAAGTTTATGTAGCTCCGGTGTCTTGTGATTCGTATACAGGCAATTTTTATTTTGCATAAAAATCCGCAGTCTATTCATCGGACATGACTAATGTCTGTCATGAAGATTTCAATCTCTATAAACGATGAAAATACAAAATTGATCCAAATATTCACGTCATCAAGGTACGAAAGGGATAGACACATTAGACACCTCTATTTTAATGTTTGTTTAGATGATGCATAAAAACTACTGCAAATATTTACGATAGTTTGCTATGAAATGTAAACACACTTATGTTTTACATATATGTAAAATTTGAAAGAGCTTTTACAACCCAAAAAGAACACAGAAGCTACTTTCCAAAATACTATTTCAATGCAACACCTCCATAAGTGCATTATTAATATCGATGTAACTTAATCATTTTTTTAGATTCAAGTAGGAAACTTTTGGAGCATATTCCTGGGATGTTGCACTATACATAAAAGTTCTTCAGAAAAAGACTCTTGCGCGTCCAGATTCGCAGGCTCGCGATTACCGCGAATTAACGTACGCTCGCATGCGAGTCCACGAGACGAACTCGGTAACGGGTGTTTAATTTCGCCACGTTTTTTTAACACCGACCCTTTATAAATCTCGCGTGTTTTTAATGAGCTGCTGGCCGTTCTCGTGTCGCTATCGAATAACGCTTCCGCGGGACAAGAGGGCCGGAGAGCCATGCCGCGATTAGATGCTCGCCGAGAGCTAATGGCTGTAATTTTCTCTTCACCGGTTAATGGCGGAGTGTGTCGTCACCGCGGCTAACGACGCTCGTTACAGAATCGTCGACGTGTTAACGATAAATATCGTCGAGAACAATGGAGGAATTCACTCCCTGGGGCCGCATATTATTTCAGATTTACGCTCTGGATTGTCTCCGGTCCCCGATAATTACCTGAAATTGCGAGAAAAGTTTCGAAGGGCCTAACAAAGTGGATTACCTCGTTAATTCGTCAGAATACTTTAACGTTTCTTGGCGAGTTAATTACGGTCTTCCGAGTCTAGGAAATTATGAATCGTATTAGCGATGCGAGATAACAGAGTGTTAAACCGCTCGATGTTTCTGCCGAGCGGTTACTTCATTTCTAGCCATTTGTATGTGCAGATAGCGAAATAGTTCTCGAGCGATAAAAATGTAGACTGCGAGAGAACTTGTTAGTCTTCTTGCTGACGTAGCTTTACTAACGTTTAAACTTTGTCACGTACATACACACACACACACACACACACAAAACGTTCATTGTCAAAACTTCATTAACCAATCGATTATAATAAGATCAAGGATTTTGTGAATATATGGAAATAATGAGTAGACTGAATTTAAAACAATGAAAATACTTCAGGAATTTCAAAATACTGTTGCATTATTTTCAACTTATTAAAATGTTTAAGAAAAAAAAAGAAATAAATGAAGATGTAGGTCTATACATCGCAATGAATGCAGACAATTTTTATTTTGCACAAAGATCACACAGTCTAGTTATGATAATCGAGCGAGTTGCTTGCGACCGAGCAAAAACAATCGTCTATCGACTGTTCCAAGCAAATAAAAATTGTCTAACTTAATTGTTGGAAATGAGAGGTAAATAGAAATACATTTTGTTTCTAGATAGTCTCAATAACTAGATAATAATTTTCCAGTATATTTACATAATTCTAACGTCTTCACGCAGTTTAGCGACACACAGATGCCAACTGCCTTCATATTTCCAACAATCAGCACTGGAACACGATGGCAAAAAATTGGAATCGTATCTACAAGAATGGAGTACCGATTGAACGATCGTGGGTCGCGCGAGCGCAGCCGGAAGGGAGCAGTTAACGAGCAGGGAATGGGCGCGGACCAACATCTGCCCGGGGATAATACATTTGTTCGACTAACCGTCGCGGAGAGTAGCCTCCCTCCCCGCGGGACTAAAAAGGGAAGACGAAAGAGCGTAGATCTGCTCCGTTGAATTTTTGTATAAAGCAATTTCGACGCCGGTATGATAAAATCCACGTCAGCGAGGGAATGCTTGTCGACTCGAAGAAATGAATTAGTTGCCTCCCGGCTGGCCGGAGAGACATCGGGGGTTGGGAGGAACAAAAGTATGGAGTAGTGGGCGCCGAGTGGTGGGAGGGGAGGCGATCGGGGCGTGGCCAGTCGAGGAGGGGCGAGGATGTGGGCGAGATCTCGGCCCGGCTCGTTGGTGGGGGCTGGGAACGGGGCGGGGAGAAGCCGGCGAGCTGGCTGACGCTGCCAGTGGCGCGGATACGGTTTCATCGAGCAATTTTCCCAGTGAAACTCAACTTCTCAGCCTCCTCTCGTTACGCGACGTCGCATTTTACCAATCTCCTACGAGATAAAATTGCAAAACCTCTCCGAAATTGTGAAATATCGAGAGAACGATTTAGAAGGTGATCCTGAAGAATCTTGCAAATCGTTTCGGCGCGGGGGAATGCGACTTATGGTTAAATCGTTGAATAGACCGTTCCAGGAAGGTTTCTTGTCGGTCGGTAGAAGAGGGGAAGATGGGACAAAAATCTTGTCGCTGCCGGAACGAGACTGGGACGCGTTGCAGTGGCATCGATCGCAGTAGAACTGGAGACGGTCCCCTACTATCCGCGTGCGCCGTTGGTGGGGATGAGTGTGAGGGTGGGGGCAGGGTAGAGCCTTACGGCGGGAGGCGGAGCCAGCGGCTGAAGAGTTAATAGAGATACAATCGAGGGTGTCTAGTGCACTGTACTCCAGGCTGGGGCGTAGGAGGAGTGAAGGGGCGCGGGGTGCGGCGGGGCAGGCGGTAAGTAGGGACCACAGGTCCCCTAGTTTAGACATCACTGAGCGACGGATGGACAGCCAGTCAGACCCGTCACAGCACTCGCTCGAGTCCTCGGAAACCTCGAGAAAAGCCAATACCAAGGAGATCGCTCCGGTCTTGGTGGAGACGCAGCTTGGTTTCGAACACCGTTAATCTCGCTTCGGGCTACAGGGACTGCGGACGCAGTGGCGACGACGCGACGTTTCGCAGTTAGGCGAGCCTGCCACGTGTGCACTTAGGTCGCCGAGCGTGTGACGCAACAGCGCGGGAGGACGAGAAGGAAACTCCGGTGCCATTCGACAGGACTTACACAGTGAACAGAGATAGAGATAGAAACATATATAGAGAGAGACAGAGTGAGTGTGAGGGAGAGAGAGAGAGAGAAAGGTAGAGGGACAGAGAGAAGGAGAAGATTGTGACACGTGCGCGCGGTTGTTTGACGGAACTTTGCCGGGAACCTCGATAGTGAGTTAGTGCTCCAGTTGATGACTGACGTACTGTGTGAATCCTGTGCTCCTTCGTGAACATGACGGTAGAGGGCTAGCGTCGATCCTCGTCGAACACTTCGTCGACGACTACTTTGATCGAAAACAAATCGGAAGAGCAACAGAGTTTATCGACTCGGAAGATGAGCGTGGCCCTGGTAACCATGGACTCCGCGTACGGTCTGCGACTAGGTCTCAGCAGCCACCACCATCACCACCACCACCATCCTCACAGAGTGCGCTCTCCGGAGAGCCACGTGGTGCCACATCAAGAGCAGCCGCAGGACCGCAAAGAGGACATCGAAACACCCCTCAGGTTCAGCGTGGTGAACATCTTGAGACCCGAGTTCGGACGCGAGGCGATCCTCAACACGAAGACGCCGAAGCAGACCAGCCTAACCACCGGACACCCGACTACTATCCCGGTCCCGATCCCACGGCACAGTCCCCTTTCTCTGCCGCGGGACCTCAGCCTGTCCTCGAGCAGACTGTCGCCTTCCAGGCCCCAACCGGCCAGTTTTTCGGTACATCGGGACAGGGACTTGTTTTCTTCGCATTGCGGACTCACCTCGCCGCTACAGAGGACCAATGGCCTCAGCAGGAGCGGCAGTCTAGAGAGCCTAGCCAGCAGCAGGAGCTCCGTCACAGGAAGCTCCGTCACGGGAGCACCGTCGCTCGGATCCACGTCCTCTACCATCAGCGGAGAGTCGCTCACCGGTGACACTAGCAACAACAGCAGTGCTAACAACTCCGGCACTCAGCAGAGCACTCTAAATGGACAGAGTCCTTGGCCGGCGTGGGTGTATTGCACCAGATACTCTGACAGACCCTCTTCCGGTAGGTCCTTTGACATTTTTCTCTTTTATCAAACTTCGAACAGTCTTCAGAAATGAGTATAATAAACTAACGAGTGGACTCTTCGTGTTTTACATTTGCTCCGTCTTAGAACTCGAGAATAAAGACTTCTAAAAAAGTGCCTCTGGTACAATGAAATCGTCAATGCCTTCTTCTTCTTCTTCTATTTTGATGTGGTGTACAGCCTCAACAGACACACAACCTCTTTTATTAAAGATCGCATAGTCTTCAGAAATAGATGTGACAAATTAACGAGTGGACTCTTTTATATTGCTCTGTCTTAGAATTTTTGACTGAATTCTTGAATAATGTCTTAAAAAATTGCTTCCGGACACTCTGGCAGACCCTCTTCCGGTCTTCGACTTAAACTATTTTATCGAACGTCGTACAACCTTCAGAAATGTAATAAATAGACTGGGGATTTATAGGCAAATTAAAAATTGTCTGCGTCGATTGCAAGAGAAAGAAGAGACTTAGGAATGTCATTCTTTTTTCAATAATTTTAGGAGCCTTGGAATAATATATTGGCAGATTTCAATTCTTTTGATCTTCTTACTGTCTTTAGTTGAAGCTACCCATGTTTTCCATTTGCTGTGGATGCTTCTCCATTTGAACGAAGTCTTCAAAAATTGATGAAAAGTCTATGAGTCGATTAGGTGATGTTGCAGAGTGATTGTTGGGTGACGCTATAATATCTGCCCCTTTCAATGTTTTGAACAGACGAGACCCAAGAGAAATCGACTAACAGCTGAGTAATTCATATCCCTCTCGCATTTTTCATTTCTAGTTTCTCCTAAAAAGTAAAGCAGTTTTGACACCTCGAAATCATTCATTAATTTACTTTTTAACTTCTGAAGTGTCTTACAATAGTTATATCGGCCGGATGACGTTAAAGAGAAATTGTTGTACGATACACGCGGTTCTTTCACATTTTCTCTTGAAAAGAAAAAGAGTTCTGAAATCATCAATATGTTCTCTACTTTCTGTAGTGCCTTCTAATAAATGTATCGACCAAAAAAGGTTCTAGAGAAATCGGTTGCTGGCTGACACTAATTACAATTAGCTCAACAAGCTCCTTTTGCGTTCTACAAAGATTTTCCTTGCAACAGCACATCAAGCTCCACTTCGTTTTCGCATTGTAGCACAAAATCGGAGAATTTCCCGGCGACGAACACACGCGGAACATGTTTCGATTGAAACAATCTAACCTCGTCGATTATTGAGGAGCAGCTCGCGCGTTTCCCCAGATAGACAGATACGTCTCAGTTAATCGCGGTATCAAGGAAGTCCGTGCGCGCGCGCGACCATAGTCACGGTTCTGGTCGCAGCATTTCTCCGTACCCGTTTAATCAATTAACTTTGTCGACCGTTACATCTGGAAACCAGTTTCTATGGAAATCAGCCGCGTTTCCCGCTATGCTATCCGTGCGCGCGCGTTCTATGAGACACAACCAGGACAGAGAGGGATAGAGACAGAGAGAGAGGATATCGAAAAATCGCAGGCAGCGCATAAACCTCGCCTAATTACGCCTGGTACGCGCGCGCGCGTGCGATCAGATTCCATAAAGAAGTACCAGTAGTCTCCGGTAGCGTCTTTTATCCGTTCCAGTTCCGATTTTAGTATCACCCGAGAGTGTGTGCGCGCGCGCCCGCTCGCCCAGGGATCTTAACTGTTACGGGCCTGCATAGCTTATGTATAATTGCCGCGACCCGTAGAACGCTGACTTTCCCTCCACCTTCTTCGCAAGGTGGGGTGAACGTACGACTCCGATACCACCTGCACCCGTTCGCAGAACCTAATTGCTCACAACCTATATCCGCTGATCTACCCTCGGCTATCGGTCGCTCTGTGTCCTAGATACCGTGTATGTGTTGTCTTGGGGCCCTAAGCCCCAATGGGTGGTCCTAGAGCCGGCCGATCAAGCCGCCGCTAATTACCGCCAATCGCGATCTGTGTCTTCCTTAATTAAAGGGGCGACCGAGCGTGATCGATCCGTGGGAGGGAGGGGGCAGGGATCGGATCGATGCGCTCGCCGAGAAATTTCGTGGCCACGGTGAAGCATGATGGATGGGTCAATCGAATGAGTCCCGATGTTTGTTCCTGCGTTTCAGGCTCCTCGAGTTTGTTCATGCATTGTTACCGCATCGTAATTACCAGACTGCGGAACTTCAGAGTAGAAAATGTTCTGCATTTATTATAAGCAGATTGCGGATTTTAGGGATTAGATTGAAAGATTAAAATATCTTGAGGAGATTGTGGATCTACATACAATTTGCAATTTTTGTTGGATGTGTTTCAGAAGCTAGAATTGAGAGGAATTTTCTTTTAGGAAGGAAACAATTTATTGTAGTAATAATGAATGGAAGACAGTGTTGTGTAAATTCATTTTTGTTAACATACACATATCACGTAATGTTTGGCAAAATTGTAGAATGTGTAAATGCACAAAGGTCTTTCATACAATTTGCAATTTTTGTGGGGATGTGTTTTAAAAGTCAGAATGAAGAAGAATTATCTTTTGCGAACGAAAAGAATTTTTGTGCTACAAATAAATGGAAGACAGTATCGATTAAATTCATGTTTATTGACATATACGTGTTACAGAGTTTGACATACACGTGTTTGACAAAGTTATAGAAGCTATAAATAATACACAAATCTGCTTGATAAAATTTGCAATTTTGGGGGGATGTGTTTTAAAAGTTAGAAAGGATTGAGGATTGAGGATTTTATGCATTTACGACAAACATGAGTTGGTGTAATTCGAAACAGTAAAAAGATTGAAACCATTAACCTATAAACATTATTAATGGAAAAAAGAAATTTTTAGTTTCTATAGATTGCGATTGAAGTATCTAAATTTTATTTAGAAAAAGATCCGTAAAGTCTATAAGGAGGCACTTCAGAACATTTTCTTTTTCTTAATAATTCGAATTGTAGCGACGCGTTTTTGTTAAAAATGCATAAAGTCTGCAGTATAGTAATTACTCTAACACTGCATCTGCAATTTATTTCCGTGGAGGATGTTTGTTTTATGATAGATGTGTTATCGTTTCTTTATTATGGCCCTTGTACGTTAGTCATTTTTCGACTTTCTTATACTTGGAAGGGTAAAGTTGATTTTAGGATTAGTACAAGTTTATGAAGAGGTACTTTCAATTTTTGTTTGTTCCATGATTTTTAGACATAAGTTGCCTGGAATACGTTGTTCATTTCAGTCGCATTTTATGGTACGTTAAGTAGATTCACTTTCAGCCTGGTTTTAATTTATTCCACTCATTTTAAAATTCTTGATGAAGCTTTCATTTCTAACTTCATTCAAACATTCAATTTACCTCTGATTTGAACATCCTTTTACAAATTCAGTTTTTCTGTAATATATCAGATTGTATTTTATGGTACATTAAGTAGTCGTATTTTCATATTTGATTTCATTTGATTCGCCTTATTTTTAAATTCTTGTTGTAACTTCAATTTTGAACTTCACTTCAAAGCCTCGTTTGAATCCTGATTTGTTTTGCATTTGCAGACTCGATATTTCTTTATTACATTGTCTTCATTATGCACTCGAATGGCGACTCTGAGGTGCCACTAAAAATTGCTATATTATTATTCAAAATATATCGCACACAATTAAATTTGCCCATATTTAATAAATGATTAAACATTTAAGCATTGTACGAATAAATTGCATCAGTTTCAAATGCATAAAATGAAAAAAATTATAGAAAGATTCTAGGTTGAAAAAAATGTTTGGTTTCCGAGTGCAAAGGGTTAAGATAATAAATCCGCAGTCTGGCGGCAAGATTTTCGCGAGGGTAGATTGGTCGCGCCCCGACCATTGTCGGGAACAACTCCGAAAGGAAGTTCCATTAGAATTTTCAGTAGCGGTAGCGATTTGTCCCGCGGAACAAGTGGTTAAGAAAGTGAACGAGCTGGAGTTTCTGACCGCCGATAGCGACCGTGTGTTTCGATGTTATGCCACTTATAAATATTCATTGTGGCGAACATGGGCTGGCCGGGGCCAGCGGTCACGACTGTGACCATTTTTCCGTCTTCTCGTGGCCGGGCACCCAATTTGGTAATACACCGTAATAATCTAGGCATGTGGCCGATAGTCGCGACAGATAAAGGCGACTTCCAGGCCTGTGCTCTCTCTCCTCGATCTAGCTCTCTCTCGGAAAATAAAATGATCCAGCCAGGCGACGGCGGGAGCAATGCAGATAGCGTGCTCTCGGAAGCCAAGTATGGTTTCAAAGGAACCTCTCATTCGGTTCGGTTAATTACCATTTACATACTTGTCCCGCGGAAGATTGGTCGAACTTTGACTATAAATCTCCCGCGAGCTGTGCGTCATTTGTTTCGACTCGATTTACAGTCCCCGAGATCGAAAATGGCTGCGCGATTGATCCCAGGTGATTATTCATCTGGTTTTGTTCTACATATTTTCTACATTGAGATATTTAGTTTCATTCGTAGTATCAGATATTACTGAAATGCATTTTTAACCCCTAGCGGACGCATGTCTGCAGACAGTTGTCCAAGCAAAATTGTTAATTCGTGATTGCAAATAATTTTTTTTTTAAATTATTACTTCTAAAATGTTAAAGTTACTGGTGGGTTGGTAAATAATTGTGACCACTTCATGTGTGCATCTGTGATGCAGTAAACAAAAGAATCTCTTTCTAGTTAATCAAATAGACATACACAGCTCATGGCTGACATGCTCGCTAAGAACTCACGCGCATCCTACTACACATTCACGCATCTCACACATACCGCGTTCACTGTATGCATTGATATCTCTCAACATACATAGAAGAACATCAAACAAATTTTTACTGAACACAGAACTTGTTCCTTCGTTTAACTCTTATACTTGGTTGTCAGTACAATATTTCATTTCACAAAAAAATTGTACATTCGATCCGCCAATAAGTACGCTAAAAATAATTCCCGTCCGCAAATTTTTAACACAAGTAGAAAGACATTGTATGTTTTACGGCACGTATAAAAAGAGCTATTTTCACTCGGAGGAACGTATAATTGTTAATAGATTGCTGATTTTGTATTCGTAGTACAATTCAGTGCAGTAAAAATGTTCAATAAGATTTTTATACCTCGTCTAGATTGTGATTGGACTGCTAATAGATTAAAGAACATTTGTGGTAATTATGAGAAAATGAATCAGTTTTCATACCCCGAGGGTTGTACGAGAGCTAAGAAATGACAGTGCAAGTATTGGATACCAAAATTAATGATTCTTTCTAAGACGAATAACTTTCACACAGTTCGATGAACATGCTAGCGCTTTTCAAAGTTAATTGTGGAGACATTCTCGAATAATGTAAAAAAAATTGTCAAATAGCAAACTACAAATTTACATCGATTACGACAAAACAACAGTCATACAAAGCTGAGTAAAATTGTGGAGAAAAAATATTTCAAATACTATTTTAAATAGTCATTGTTCCACAATTCAAATAAAATACTTTTTTTCAGTAAACAGTAAAATTTCTGCAAATGAAAGATATTTATTTCAATAATCTAAAACAGGCAGTTTCAACCAGTAGCTCCGGAGCTATTCGAGGCACCTTCCCCGCTTAGGTTCTTCCCCCACTCTGAGACTTCATCGTAATAATGTATAGTAGCGGGAAGCTTCCACCACGAGAGCCGCGCTGCGCGCGCAGCACTCACTAACTCTGTCGCTGTACGTAGTAATAGAATGAGGTTCGATGGTGGGGACCGTGCAGTTCTCGGAGAGGAGTACGTTGGAACTCCCTGATCTAAAATATAAGACAAAATATTTGAATTTTGCTTTATACAGTATATAAAATAATTCTGAACGATGAAAACAGATTGAGGAAACAGATAAAATTAAAATGCAAGCAACCAGAACATTTTCGAAGTCGATTTTCTCGAAAACGAGGCGGCAAATGAAAAATATTTTTTCCATGTTCTCGATTTATTTTTTCCTGTAGAACTAGCCTCGCAAATAAAATTCACACTATTTTAAAAACCCTTCAAATAGAGTACTATTTTGAAAACTTCCTAATAACTAAAATATTTCATTTTTACAAATTCACGTACGATTTAAAATAAGATAGACTGACAGCAATATTATTTATCTTTTTTCACGGCGCTTGTAAACAACCAGAATTAAACAGCATACATTTAACAGCATAAAGGTTCAGCGTATGCTCGCGAATGCTCGCTGAATTCAAGCTCGAAACAGTGTCCCATTGTATGATAATAATTGGCCGCGTATCTCTTGACCGTATCGCGTGTTAACTATAGATTAGGAGCATTAGCCGGTGATTTGCGAGAGAATAATCGTTCCGATCTATCCGTGTTGCAGGGCCACGTACGAGGAGGGTGAAACGTTCGCAGAGCACTGGGAAATCCGCCTCGCCGGAAGAGAAGAGACCAAGGACGGCGTTCAGCGCGGAACAATTGGCAAGGTTGAAACGCGAATTCGCGGAGAATCGATACCTCACTGAGAGAAGGCGGCAGCAGCTGTCCAGAGACCTGGGTTTGAACGAGGCGCAGATCAAGATCTGGTTCCAGAACAAAAGGGCGAAAATCAAGAAAGCCAGCGGACAGAAGAACCCTCTGGCGCTTCAGCTGATGGCCCAAGGACTTTACAATCACTCCACCGTGCCTGTTGATGAGGACGGCGAGGAAATCATGACTGGTAGCAATCAGTCGCACTAACGAATGAAAACGAGGACGCGCGAATTTTCGATTGCTATTCTTCTTTGTGGACGATGAACGTTGCATTGGATGAACGATGGACGGTGAATGTTTCATTGGTTGCATGATGGACGATGAACGGTTTTCGATGGTCAACATAGCGACGTCTTGTGAGACACCAGCCCCTGAAGGTTCATCGTGAATTGGTAAAATGCTGTTCGATTTGTTAAACTTGTTTGGGAAGGGATGATGTTGAGTTTTTCTTGGTGATCGAGTGGGGAGATTGATTGATGTTCTGGGATTGTATGCGACATAAAAATTGTGCGTTAAGGGATTAGGTTTGAAGACTTGAGATACTTGAATCTTTTAGGTGGACTGTGGATCTTCATACCATTTGCAATTTTTGTGGTATGTGTTTTAGAAACTAGAACTGAGGGGAATATTCATTTAGGAAGGAAACAAATTCTTGTATTAAAAATGAATGGAAAACCGTATTGTGTACCTTCATTTTTATTTGCATACACATATAGTATTTGACAAGATTGTAGAATGTATATATACATAAAGGTTCGTCATACAATTTGCAATTTTTGTGGGGATGTGTTTTACAAGTCATAAAAATTTTCTTTTGCGAACGAAAACAATTCTTGTGTTAAAAATGCATAGAAAACACTGTTGATGGAATTCATTTTTGTTATTATACACATTTCACAGTATTCGACAAAATTGTTGAAGCTATAAATATACAAATGTATCGTTCGTGCAATTTGCAATTATTGTGGGACCTGTTCTAACAATTGCAACGAATGAGGATTTTCTTTTGAGAACGAATAAATTCTGTTATAAATGAATGGAAACCAGTGTTAACGAAATTGGTTGACAAACATTTGTTTGTTCAAATTGCCGAAGTGCTATAAATACTCATAGGTCCACAGTCCACCCTTGAATTTATCGAAATTTAAAGAACGGCGTCGATTTTCCTTGACGGTTTATGGAAAACAGATCTCAATGTTTCTTAAAAATTCTACACTGCTATACTGTCACAAAAAATTCTGCATTGAAGAATCAGATCTAAAAATATGGACAAACCTCACAACATATCGGCTTGAACATGGAAAAAAGTTCTATTCAAATAAAAAATTGTGTAGTATCAATTTTTCCACATCAAAAAAGGAACAATTGTGTACGTCGCTTTTAAATTCCAAAAGAGTGTCTTTGCATGAAAAAGATGTGCTTATGTGTTTTGAGGGGTTGCGAAAAGTCGTCGACAAGACTGTAAAACACCGTTCATGTAAGTAAACGTCGAGATATGGATAGTTTCGTGGTTTCCAAAGTGTACGGCTGGATTTTATGGGACATTGGTCGAATCGATCAGGTTCTCCAGCGGCTATTAATAATCGTCGAATGATTTTCTGACGGTTTTATAGCGCAGCTGCGAGAGGGCATACTATCTCGAAACGGGTGGAACCTTCCGTGTAATCGCGACGGTGATTCGACGAACCAGCTTGTGCTCGTTTTCCGCGAGCGATTCTTGTCCGGGACTGAAACTTTGTATTTCACGGAGAGTATGTATTATATCGGCGTAGATACGGTTCTAGATACACGGGCCGCGATTATACCGATCATTATCGATTAGACGCTTAAATTATTTATTTCCGACTGTACATAGCTGTAAATAGGACTGGTCGTGATATATGTGTATAATGTATGATACGAGATAAAGTTAATTGCTGCGCGAAGAATCTATCTATATATACATACATATATGTATGCATACATATAGTATATTATTCTGTATGCATCGGTGCGCGTGGCCGGCGCGAATACGAAAACGATCTCAACACTGTATATTCCTAATTATTGTACAACCTGTACGGACAGATCTACATATGTGTATATACGTCTCTATAGAAAATATAGCATATAAATATAAATGTACGTGTATATGTTACGCTCACGTGTGCAGACAGACTCGGAATGGTGTGCGTATATGTATGTCCCACTGTCTCACAATAAGTGGTCGATATAATCTATGTAACCCGCTTACATGTTGCCACCGATTAAATCGAATTAAAAACACAACGCTCTTGCCTCGTTCCTTTACTATGTTATTTATCTGTCCTCGAATTCCTCGCCGTGTAGAATCTCCCAGGTGTACGCACACATACGTCGGGAACACCTAGATTAAATCTCGATCGGTAATAGATGAAACCCGGTCGCACATACTGTTCCCTTATCCGAACAAAAATATGAACATCGAGTTAAGTACGATCCGAACAATTTAATAGCTTCAACGACAGAGAAAACTGTTTGATTGGCGAGACGCAAAATTCGAAAATAATTGGTTGCTTCGAGTAATTCGGTCGATAAATTATCGGTCGCATAAATGAAACCTTGTTGCACGTTACCCGGAAAAAAATGTGATTTACGGTTTATAAATTATATGACAGAGTTAATGCTAGTATGAGTTGATGAGGACTCTGTTAATTGAAGTATCGGGAAAGGAAGTTCTTTATTGGTAGCAGGGAGAGGGTTGTAATTTCGGAAAGTAATCGGGGTGATGAATTGCTGAAAGTATGTAATTTCAGAGATTTTTTTGAATTTATACTCGAGCTGAAATTATTCATAAGGATTTGATTATATTCTTTAGAATATGTTGTACTCGCTTCAGCAACGTTGTATTGTATTGACATTTTTCGTTGACGTTTTCTGTAATGCTCCTTTGAACACAGCGGTTGAGGCAAAATTCTTTAAGAACAATCTAGTTTATTTCATTATGCATATTTTAACAATTATTGGGTTAATACGAATACAGAATAGCATACGGTCATTTCTAGACTGCGGATTTTATGTATTATTAAGAAAAAATGGAGAAAGTTAGAAAGGTAGAAAAATTAAAACAATTGGAGGCTGTCGATACGTAATTTTCAATAAAGTCAATGAGAAAAGAAAGAATTTCTTAAGTACAACCTGTGTTCTGCAATTGGTACAATTTTTATTTTGCATAAAAATCCGCAGTCCATTCGTTTAATTATATCACAAATATGTATAACGCAGAATTTTTAAATCCACATCTGTAGCAACCAGTATTTACATTAACTTACACACAGGTCCAGGAAGAAATCGAACATTAAATCGAACGATGATAAAAAAAATACATTTCTTGAATCACGATTGAATTTTCATTCCAGCATAAAATGAAAAAGGTCAAGTCACTCCAGAAAAAATTCCAGAAACCTTTGGAAGATTTTGTCCAGAGATATTTGCTCCGCGTGTCGAATTCGCGAATTTGTTCGCGAAATAAATTCGCTCGGTGCATTTCGAATATTTTCGGAATGAGAAAAAGGCAGAAGGGAGGCTTCGGAGGCGAAAGCGGCGGCAGAGTAATTAGTAGAATTTACGTGGCCGAAAAATATGCGAGGGCAGGGGTCGAGAGAGTCAGCGCAGCGGCCTGTTCACGGCGTGACACACCGTGACGCGCTAATTGATCCCGAATTAACGAGCACCCGGTACCTCGAGCGCGACCGACAAATGGAACGTGGCAAGGATGACAGTGCGCGAACGGATCAAACGCTATTCCACCGACTACTATACCGATCGAGACCGGATAAGCGAATATGTGCGCACCTGTCCGACGCTATACTACTCGCGACAACAGATTTACAAGCCGTTTTCGCGAGAAATTTCCGCACAAATGACTCTTGACCGGCAAACCGTGTTTTCTGCTAGCGGTGAACAGATTTATGTAAACTTGGACTACCAAACAGGGATTTAAACACGTCGATGATTCAACTAAGGACTTTACCCAGATAGCACACGACGTCTTAGAGACGCCCATCTCGGGACGTCTTTGAGACGTCTGAAATTTACGTCTTTTAGACGTCTTAAAGACGTTCCGAGGTGGGCGTTGTTATACACGTTATACACATATGAGCCGTTTTACGTCTTGAAAATGTCATAAAGACGTCTGTAAGACCTTTGTAAGACGTCTTAAAGACGTCTGTGAGACCTTTTATAAGACGTTTTAAAGACGTCTTTAAGACGTACAGTTTTGTAACGTAAGATGTTCAGAAGCCGTTCGGAAGACGTTCGTAGGATATTCAAGATGTCTTTAAGACGTCTTGAAAGTCCAACGCCAGACGTCTTTGTGCTATCTGTGCTATCCTTTCATAAAATGCAGAAAACATCTAGCCCTCACGTGGTTAATTTCGGGGTTATGTTGTCGGAGTCGGAGTCGGAAGAAAATATGCCGACTCCGACTCCGTGTTGGTAAATTTTAACAAAAATTCAAAAATGTGCTCAAAATAATTGAAACTTGTTAGAAAACTATGTACACATATATTAAAAATACTACATTTGTATGAAAGTACAAGTATTGGATTTCACTGTTTTTTCTTTCCTATTAGAGAGAGAAAAGCGTGATTTTTGAAACGAAGTTGACGTTGAAGTTTGTTTTGTAGGACTAGAAGTACTACAATTATAGTGATATTCATGGCCTTAATTTATGAGGAAATCGCTACATCAATTTCGGAGAACACCCTTTATTCTTTGTATGTCGATGCTATCATCGAGATGACAGTCTTTTATGGTGCGTAAACAGTATTTGTCAAACATCGATAAATTCGGAGTCGGAGTTCCAGTCATTATTCTGATTGCCGACTCCGCAGGCCTGGTTAATTCATGCATTCATTCATTTAACCCAGGCACTGATTTCTTTATAATTCATTATAGGACTTATCCTTTGGTTCAATTCTAATAAATCTTCAATTTCAATTCAGATGTACAGTGCGAGTCATTTAATTATACCACCTAAATTTGGGTACTGTTAAACTATTTGTTGTATCAATAAAATTTTCAAACGGAAGTTGTTTGGTATCAAACGGAACATACAATGTTATAATTAGTTTTTTAATAGTACGCTTTTCTATCGAGATATGAACGTAATATTGAATTTTTGTATTACGATGTTTAATATTTGAGCTTGTGGTTAGAAAGAGCATTGAATGCTGAGTGAAGAACTATAAGGTTATATGGGATGAAAAAGTAATATTTACTGAGAGATTCTCAAATAATACATCTACAATAATGGAAAGATTAAAATAATTTAATAATGTCGGCACATTATTTTGAGCTTGTTAAGATCATTGAAGAAGGAAGGGAATTTTAACATGGTTACTGTTCCATGCAATTGTGCCATACAATTTTTATTTTGCATAAAGATCCGCAGTCATATATTAGTGAAAAACAATGCATTGGTAATATGTGGTATTTAGCCATATGTGGTGATTAATCAACGTATTACTCGTTGATGTTAAAAGAATCTACAACAAGGACATTACAATCCTGTAAACGAAGAAGGTGAATTATAAGAAAATTCAACTTCTACCGTAATAGTTTATTTAGTAACATTATTCATAGTAAAATGAAGAGATCGAATTCAAACCAATAAATACGATTAAAAAATTAAAAAATACTGTATCATCATTATTAATTCTACAAAATTATTAAGAAAAGAAATACATGTGTAAGTAGATTCAGCGCCTTGGAAATGAATACAGAGAATTTTTAATTAGCACAATAATCCGTAGTCTATTTACGAGTAACAACCCAATCCGCAGGAGACGGAAAGGAATTTTAATTATTCCCTGATCGGTTCTTTGCTCGGAATGAACGAATCCAATTAATAAGAACGGTGGCCATGATGAACACAGAGCCTGCATTCGCTGAAATTTACGCGTCCAATAGTCGATGCCGATTAAACAGCACCCGTGGAACGTTATTAATTGTTTCACGAATTTCCAGAGGCCGCAGCAGTTCGGTCCGGCTTAACCAGGGGACCACTGGAAACAGCAACCAACGACGACACACACACTCACTTCCGGGCGTTCGAAAACAACTGGCGAAACGGTGGCCCGAAACGGGGATAAATTACAGAGTCGTTGTCCTTGGCCATTGTATTTAACCGTGACGATCCCTAATTGGTAATTCTATCGCCGGCCCGTAGCATTGTCCGACGTAATTGCGCGCAACGGTATTTTCGCGAGCGACGCTCTCCCGGGGGAATCGATTTCACCAACTTCGACTATTCGCGAGAACGCGGGCGAAAAAAAGGTACACCACCAGGACTCATTTCGGAACGTTTTCCGCTTTTCAATGGCCACGTCGATTTCCCGGCCGTCGAAACCCGATTGTAATTTCCCAATCAATGGTAATTGCTCGACGGTGAACTTTGCAATTTTAATTTCCAGGCGGCTTTAATTGAACAGGGTGAGCAATTGGATGGTGAAAGTCGCTGGATGAATGCTATTTGATTCCTGTACAATGTTTTTGGATTTTTATAATGATTGTAGGTGGATGGGGTGCGGAGTGGACGACATAAAATTTACTGGGAAAATGTTATTTGATCCTCCGACACATTTATTGATTTCAAAACAATTTTAAATAGATGGTGTGGGTCGTTGTAGAGATGAATGTTACTGCAAAAATACTATTTAGTTCCTTTATATATTTTTGGACTTTTATAATGATTGTAGGTGGACGGGGCGAAGAGTGGACGACACAAAAGTTACTGAGAAAACGTTAATTGATTCTTCGACACATTTGTTGATTTCAAAGCAATTTTAAAAAGCTGGTGTTGGTCGTTGTGGAGATGAACTTTATTAGAAAAATACTATTTAGTTTCTGTACGTACTTTTAGATTTTTATAATGATTGTAGATGGATGGGATGAAGAGTGGACGACACAAAAGTTACTGGGAATACGTTATTTGATTCTTCGACACATTTATTGACGTCAAAGCAATTTTAAAAAGCTGGTGTTGGTCGTTTGTAGAGATGAACGTTATTAGAAAAATACTATTTAATTCCTGTACGTATTTTTAGATTTTTATAATGATGTTAGGTGGAAAGGATGAAAAGTGGAGGATACGAAAGTTACTGGAAAAATACTATTTGGTTCTTGTGTGTATTTGTGGATTGTCACAGCAATTTTTAGTAGATCAGTTGAAAAATTCTAGATCTTAAAAATTGTTAATGAATGAATAGAAGATATTGAAAACAGTCCAACAAATGTATGTAACGACCCAATAAAATTGTGCCTCATATTCGGTTCTAAAGATTGCCTAAAACTAACTCTCTTTAGACAACAAACCTGGAATGAGACTCCTTTTGAATCTTGAAGAACTGCAGAAAACGCAGCCAAAACCATCGAGAGTTCGCGATATAAATCAGCTTTCGAAAAGAAGAAAATAATTGGATGAAAACTAGACCAAAGGAGTGAAATAGGGATAAAAATCTGAAATAAGGCAAACATGAATAAATACATATAAGATTTGTCATTTAAGGCTAATAAGTAATATACGTAGTGATAGAAGCAACGAATAATAAGTTAGCTACAATACAAAATGTAATGTAGATAAATGTAACTGGAAGTTATGCCTAGCGGAAAGGCAAGGATTATAATAAATATAAATCAGCTTTCTATGACTCATAGTGCAGCTCCAAGTCCACGAAGCAACCGAGACATCAGCTAAAGGGAAGGGGAACGATTCCAGGATGAAATGGAGGAAACTCGGTGCACTTCGGTGCAGTTTCTTGCGATGCACGGATCCGGAAGTGGCCGTGGCGGCCGTGGTATCTGATATTGTAATAAACAGCCGGCAGAAGTGTCCCATTAATTGCGAGAGGATCGCAAGGTGGTCCCCGGAACGGGGCAAGAAGGTGAAATTTAGTGAGCCACTGGCGGAAACGTCGAGACCCCTAATGGCCATTCCGATGACTATGGTTCTCGACCACAGTGGCTCCCTACCACCATCCCTTCTCCTTTTTGCAACCCTCTGGCCCCGTTCCCCTCGGTCTGCCGGACTCCTCGACGGTTCTAACTCGTTTTCTCCACCCTGGCCCGGGTCCGGGGCACTCTCTTGGCCCTCCCCGACGTGTATGCAACGGCGTTCCAGCAATTACGCATCGCCGCAGTTAAATACAATGGGCCAGGACAACGACTCTGTAATTTATCCCCGGTTCGGGCCACCATCCGCGAGCACGTTTGTTTCCAACGATGGTGGCGGCTGGCAGAGAAACACAAACCAACTCTCTCTCTCTCTCTATCTCTCGTGTTTCCAGCAGACGCCCCCGAAAACCCTACACGCTTAAATTAATGATAATTAATAATGGCGAGTCCCATGGACGCCGTTCGTCAACGGTGAAATACACGAGTCTCCCAACTGAAAGATTTAATGGGAATATTCTTTAGGGATGCTTCATTCGAGCTGCTGACAGACGTTACGATGTGGGAGGTTTGATGTACAGGATTTTGATCGGTTGTTGTTGATTGAAGCTCTTCGGGGGCTGTGATGAAATTAACAATTAGGGTGGCAACCGGGGGGGGGGGATGATCGTAATGGTCAACCGTAATGGCTTGATAGTTTGTCTCTGGTTTAGGGGTCGCAGACATTGTTCTTGCGATAATCACCCCATGAATATTTAATATCAACCTGGCGGTGGAACTCGTAACTCACCCTTTGCGTAAACGATGTTGCTAATCTTTCTGCGCCCCTTGTCTTTGACGATCTTTGTTATTCATCTGTCGGTGTTTATTCGTTTCGATCTCTGCTGCTGATCTTTCAGAATTTTGCCTTTTATTCAATGTTTATTGTTCGTCTGTAGAAATTTCTTCTTTTACTCGATCATCGTTGTAATTAACCCTGCAATGCTATGGTCTCTCGTAACTCCAACAATGTTTTATTAAATAAATCCGTAGGGTTTACGGGACCGTCGAAATGACGGCTTCTAACATTTTACCATCCTGCGGAAATTATTCAATAAATTTGTATCTTTGTCCTCAAGGTCATTTCAAGGGCATATGCTGACCTTCTTCTGCTTTCTACCTTCATAAAAAATAAAACTATTGCATTCCATTAAAAAAAGAACATCAGATAACCTTGGTATGACCTTGGGAAATTGAAGATAAAAATATTTGTTTATCACAGTGACATTCTACATAAAAAAATTGTGATAACAGGGTTGTAACATTTTTGTCTAATCACCTGCCGGTCAGTAGTTACACCAAACGGCACTTACCACGAGACACCCTGTATGCTATTTAAAAAATAGTTAAAAACTATCATAGATACATTCTCGTTATTTTTACAAAGTAATGCAAAATAGTCACTTTTGGTACTCCGTAAACCTAACGTTAAACTACCAATTTATTTGCGCCTGGACCTCTAATGAAATTCCGATTGTTGTAACTGTGATGAGGGGTTGAAACGGCTTGCCTGGAAGAAGAGATTCGCAATCGTTCATTTGATTGACACGCAACGTGTTAACACTGTACGTCGCGTTACAGTATAGGAAGAAATCCAACATTATGTCGAACGATGAGAAAAATTCATTTTCCCGAGTCGCGATCGAATCTTTCAGCATCGGACGGATACAGCAACAAACCCGATTGTTTCTTCGTGGATCAAGGAGTCTTTTAATGTGACTGCAGACTGTAAAAAGCAGAAAAAGACTATAAGACTGTGCGTCGCGTTACGGCATTGTAAGAAATTCAACATTATGTCGAACAATAAGAAAAATTAATTTTCCTGAATCGCGATTGAATTTTCCAGCATCGGACGGATCCCGCAAAGAATCGTTTCTGCGTGGATCAAGGAATCTTTTAATGTGCAGACTTTAAAAAGCTAAAAGAACTATAAGACTTTGCGTCGCGTTACGGTATAACTCATACGCGGCGCTTTCACGTCCATTGGCGCGGGGCCCCGCGATGAGAGACACGCGTTCACAAAGCCTCTTTCTCTCTTCGTACGGGGTGATCTATTGGCGAGACATCTGCCGCCGTGTCGTCATAGAGACGACGCATTTACGGGCAGCTAAGTGGCCTTTACCCGCGGCTTCCCGAAAGCGGGACGATAAATTTCGCTTCGCTCCGCGAGCGGCCCGCCTTTAATTTGACGGGCCGAGGGCTCGTTGTACTCTCGAACACCGCTAACGAGTGCAACGAGTGCAGCAGGAGAGCAGAGAGGAAACGAGGGCAGATCTCGGGCTCCCTGAGAGGACGTTCCCTTTCCCGAAACCACCGCGGATACACGCTTTTGTCGCGGAATGGCAGGTGAACGAGCTACACTTGTACGGAATCTTGTTCCTGGTTTATACTGATTGGAGAACCTAGCTCCGGGGTGGAAATTAGTCTGTCGTCCTCGACGCAGAATCATTTCTGATGCCGTTGGTGATTGAACGAGTGTCTAACAGGATGACACGTGTTGTTAATTTTTGGAATTTCAGATCGTACAGTGTGTGTTCGATTTTTCTTCGGTGAGGTATTTTTATGAACCGGAGGAACTGCTTTTTGCAGGCTCATTTTTTGTTTTGCAGATCATTAAACATTTTTATCAGACAATTCTATGAAATGTGTAAATTCTTTTCTTCTAGGCATGCATTCAATTGATTGTAATAACTACAAAGTTATTATTTAGAGCACACTCGTCGTTGCTTCGTAAATTGTTTCTTTAATCGCTATACAGTGAGCAATAAATTATTTTTAAGTTTTCCTGTGTTAAATATTTTTACCAATCGATTTTATGAAATATACTAAACATTCTTTTTCCGAGACACTTATTGGAGTTGTTTCGTTAATTGCTGCAGTGATCAATGAACCGTTTTCACGCTTTCCTCGTTTAGAAATGTTTAATAAACAATTTAATGAAATACTGTATACATTCTGTCCTTCCATACACACATTGGATTGTTAATAATAATCATAGAGTTAATATTTAGAACACCCGTGGCACTAGACTGCAGATATTCATGCAGTCTTTTTCACAGATCAGAACAAGGAATAAATTGTTCCAATATTACTAGACTCCGGATCTTCTTGCAAAATAACAAGTTTATGTATCATTTGCAAGGTGCAGGAGCTAAATGAAAATTTATATCTCTCACAAATAAATTTAATACACTGAAAATAGTATAATAATACTCTTATAGTCCTTTCAATGTTTTAAATTGCACCTACTCACTTTTGTCATAAATGCATAAAATCCGGTGTCTAAATATAACCATGTGATTTCTTGCAGTAGAATCAAAGTAGAAACAGTAGAAAATTATTGTTCAATTTACCAGATCCAATGTGTTATTAAAAATTTGATGTTTAAGACATGAATATTTACAAGGATTATACATATGTATATTGATGTTTGTGTCTCTGAGATCGATACGAATTTTGTTCTTGTTTTACTGGTGTGTGGACAGCTCAAGTACAGATTCAATTTCAAGAAATGACCCACAAGATACTGATTTAATTTTCTTCTCGATGCGAGGCTTGCCCGTCATTGTACACTTTGGCGTAAGAAACGCATGACTCGTCGAAAAGTGTCGAACCGTTCCAGTGGCAAGGATAGGAATTTTAATTAAACGATTATATTAACCTTGTACTGTCCTGTGTCGGGATTTTGATGTATTTTCTACATGCTTTGATACTATCGTTCATGTTTCTGCACCACCTTTTTTCAAAAAAAGATGAACACAAGAAACGAGCCCATCCAGTGCTCTTGTCATCCTCTTAAAAAGAACAATTATTTTCTAACGCACAGCATTCCACGATGTTCTACAATGAAACGTCAAATGTCTAACGCATTAATGGAAAAAAATAAATATTGGAAAGACAGCAATTCCAGAGTGAAATTTCGCTGGTGACATAAACGACCCAGGTTGCAGACGAAGGGTTAAAACATACAATTTTTACTTTGCATAAAGATCCGCAGTCTAGTTATAAACGAACTGAAAGTAGATACAGACGAATTGATACAAACGGAACATTTTTCTGAAACTATATGAGATTCACACAAAATTCACACAAAATTCATTTGGCTATAAGTAGACTGCGATTTTTAACACTAAACCTACCAGCGCCAGTCGATGTGACCGGATTATTTATCTTAGATTTGTTGAAATGACAAAGTCTTTTTCATAGGAAATGATTAAATACATTTCTTAAATCGAACATGCAGTATTATAAAAATAGCTAGAAGTTTAAATAAATTTAAATTTGTCATTTTTATAAAGCAATACATGCCAGTCACTTTTAATGCTTGGTAGGTTTAGTGTTAAGCATTTATGACGGAAAGTGGGTGGGTGTAATTTCAAACAGTAAAAATATTACAACAAATTAAGAGTATCAATACATTTTTTACAACTTAATAGAACCACTAAAGGGAGAAATAAATTTCTATTTAGTTCCGATGTTTTACAATTAATACATACAATTTTTAGATTAGATTTTTAGAAACTGAATTTAGACGAATAGACACCGACGTGACACCTTTCTGTAACTACAATACACGAGACCGAACAAAATTTACAGAAAATTCGTTTGGCTATAAATGAATCGGATTCCGTCGAATTGACACGAATGGAACGATTCGAAGGTTTGAAATTGCTAATGGGATTACACAGGAGGGGCCTCCGGGTCGGTTGCTAGAAAAGCTAAGTCACGTCCCATTGAGATTTCCAAGAGGAGCAAAAAGGGGGACGATCGTTCATCGCGCGCACGATCAGCCAGAGTAATTGCGGACATCCTCCTTTTTGGCCACTCTAAATCTTTCTTTGCCTGCCGGAAAAATAGAGCAAACACACCGACTCTGAATGCTCTCTCGTGGATCTCTGGTACGCGTCGCGTCGGCTACGTGAATTTTCATCGAGCCACTCTTCTCGAGACGCGGCCGCTATTTCAGCTCGTTAGGATAACGAGGATCTAATGTCGCGTTCACAGTCCAGCCAATTACGCGTCACGGACCGAGGAGCGCGTCTTTCGGTGGACGTGTTGTATGGAAACGAAGGTAATCCTCTTTTTCTCTTAGCACCACCTCGGATTTTTTGCAGAATTTTTACATCAAACTATTTTAATTCTTTATTTAATCTGCGAATTTTCATGCACAACGAAAATTGACTGCATTGATTGTGAGATACAGGAGCTACATAGACATCCATTTATTTTTTTAATTACTGTACTGCGTTCGAAATAATACAACAGTAGTTTTAAATGCTCTAAATACTTCCACTGTTTCGTATTCGATCTACTAATTTTCGTCATGAGTGCAAAAAATCCACAGTTTATTAATCGTGTATATTTTAGTGTACTTATTAATTTGTTACTGGAACTGTTCTTTCAAGATGAATATAGAAAATCGTGAAAGTACATAAAAATGGATAACTTTCAATTTTCTATTGTATTTGTATGGTACAGCGCTTACAATCGTAAAAATCTAATCGTGTCTAGTTGAATTTTAAAGTGGTTGTTAACATTTCACTAATATACTGCGGTATCTCACGACCCCAACAAAATTTCTGTACACTAAGTTTTGCTACTGTATTGTACGATAATTGCAAATCTCGAGTTTCTTTAACTTCTTTAGAACATTTGGATCATTCGTCTGAAATTATACAGGATGTTCAGGCTATTACTAGCCAGCATTTTTTTTGTAAATAGTAAATATTAGAAAAAAATGATTGGAGGAAAATAACACAAGCATGTGGATTAATAACTTACCACATATGAAAAAGGTACCAAAAACGTAATTAACAGAGCCAAAATGTGTATTCACGCGCAAGGAAGCCATTTTGAAGATTTGTTGTACCCTCGTTAATACAGAATACTTGTAAACACATTGGTACGCAATATTCAAATTCATTCTTCCATTTCTTTCATTTCTTTCATTTCTGACCCTGCATGACCTTGAATGTCATTGTGTAGTAGATGGATGAATTCGTCTTGAAACACGCTTTCATACGACATAAAAAGTATATAGCATTCCATTTAAAAAATTGGAGGTCACCTTCGTTTCTATCAAAATAATGTAAATACAACAAAAATGCATATGTCCATTTGTTGCGTATAAAAACAGTACTACTTTTTCCTCTATCATTTTTTCTAATATTTACTATCTGCAAAAAAATTACTGGCTCGTAATAGCCTGAACACCCTGTATACAAAGGTGTCCGAGAACATTTGTGCAGAATTTCATTTTGATATACTTCGTAATCGGAGCGTACCACTTAAGGGTTGAAAGAAACTTAAAAACGTTCACAGTATATTCCGAAAAATCCTAGAATCATCTAGAAAACGTTTAGGATGGTCCTAGAAGTATTGAGAAAAACTTCAAAGGTCTTAAAAAAAGTTGGAGGCACAGGGTTGATTCATTAAGCCATCAGTATACACGATTACGCGGATCTTTCGAATCAATTTGCGTTACACACGTACGGCAGAACGAATAGGCAGCTAAACACCGTAATCACCGTCGGTGAAATCACAGAGTAGAATTTCAAGGCATAATTTCATGAACAAAGATGCCATCCATCGATTGTCTTCGTAGCGAACGTATCATTAAAACTTAAACCAACCGTGAAGCGTTGTCTCGTTCTCGAGGCACTCTCGCGCCGAGCAGACTGTCCGTTCGATGGAGTATATCCAACAGAAATACCCAGGAGAATAGGCCCGTCATATCCACTAGACACAAGACCGCTTTTGTTTGCCGGAAAAATCTGTCTGACGTTTAACGTTTCGCCCGTGTTGTAACCGTTTTATCGCCGGCCACGCGTGAACGTCGCTGCAAACACTTCGATGGCGAAGAAGGAAACTTCTTTGTTCGTAAAATGTCACTTGTTTAATGCGCGTCCCTCGGCATATCGCGTGGCCTCTTCTCGGTTATCCGTACACCGAGACCAATCGCTTCGTCAAGCTGATCTTCGACAATACATTACGCACTTTATCTCGCCTCTGACATTTATCGACACATCGTCTAGCCGACTGTTGCACCTTCGACGTGTCCGGATTCCGTTAATATCACACAAATTTTCCACCGAGACGTTTACAAACCACAACTTTTGCCAAACTGCTCGGCGTCGTTCTGCAAAACTTCGTTCCTGTACTTACACCATTGTTGTACCCGCCAGTACGTTAAATGCGGGAAACATTCAAACAACCTGTTTAGGTTAAATGTTGGAAATGTTTGAACACATTAAGACTTAGATTCCTTTGCTCAAACTATTTATTCTACACGTTCACGAACTACTAAAGTTGTTTAGACAGAAGAAGACACTGGTTTCTTGGGTCAAACTATTTATTCATCCCCTTTACGAAAGAGCAAAAATGTTTACGAAGTATTCAAAATATTTAGACAGAAGAAGACATTCATTTCTTTGATCAAATTATTTATTCATCACCTTCACGAAACACTAAAAATTGTAACGAAGTTTCGAGACTTAATAATAAACAACAGTTATTATCACCCATTCAAGCAGATTGTCATGCTTTGTTAAAATTTTCATTTCTTCGCCTTCAAGGTCATCCCAAGGTCATGACCATGACAGGACCTATACTAGGTCGTTGAATTCGTCTTGAGACGGGCTAATAATTCTGTTAAGTCAAAAATACAAAGTGCCATTTAAAAAAATGAAGGTGACCTTGACAATACTATAAAAAAAATATTTTCGAACTTTTTAATTGCAATATATAGCCAATCGAAAACTGGTCAACTTTTGTTGAAAATATTTTTTGTCAGATTATCGCAAGTACTTAAAAAATCGTGAAAACTGTTACGTGGGACACCCTATATGTATAATGAAGAATGCTGCACTTAATAAAACGTTCTAACAATAAAGAGTGGCAGCGAACCAAATTGTAGTTGCGAATAAGTTAAAAAATCTGCATACAATGTGTACGTTTTAAGTAGCAATAAATATAATGGAAACGTATAAAGTATTGTACAAAAAGCCTGTACACATACTACCATAAAAATCACATTCATCCTTCTTAATACTTCAAGTACTACGTCAGTCATGTATGACCAATGCCATATTTTTTACCAAATTTTATTAATTAATTTTTACTACAATATGTCAAATAAAACAAATTTTATCAAGATTCGCGAGGTGTTAAGCATGTTAACAAAATAATTATAATAAACTGTGGCTTTTCTAGTTTTGTATTACTAAATAAGTTTTTTAGATTTTCTATGACTTGTATGAGCATCGGCGTGGCACTTAATGTGTTAGAACCAGTCAAAATGACTGGTCCCTAATTTTTTTATTCACAATCTTTTCACTCAAAAGTTTCGATTGAACTTCTTCATTGAAACACATATTACAAAAAAATTGTGTGAATACTAAATAGACGCAGTCTTGCGATTATTACAAAACAATGCATACCAGTCCGTTTTATTACTCGGTAGTTCTAGTGTTATACAAATGTTTGATCACGAAATACAGGAGTATACTGTATGGGGCAGAGTGTCAATCAGATTTCACGAACTGTGAACGTTCCTCGTCAATGTTGCCTACTTGTTTTCGAGCAGATTGACCAGCGTGTTGCGTTCCACCGTCGATTGGCTGTCGACAGGGGCGTGCAATTGGACAAGAGAAATTACGCCAAAGGGGTGGTTCGTCGAGGGGGTGGTCCACCCTCGCAGACTCGCATCTGGTTACCTCGGCCTCCCACGCGCTGGCGCTTTGTCGCGTCGCAGGGAGCGGTGCGTGAGCGAGCGGAGCGAAGCGCAAAGTATAAGGGCATAAAGGTTTTGCTTTCGGTGTTTGTCTGTCGTGAAGGTCCCGAACATGGTAGAACGTGCGCACACGTCTCTCGGCTATATGGGACCACGAGTCGGTAAGAGTAGAGAGACCACCCAACGCGATCGCGCGAGACTTCTGAAGCGGGAGGGAGAATCTCGGACGACTCGAGAAAAAGACAGAGAGAGAGAAAGATAGAGTGACAAAGAGGCTCGAGAGGGATTCGAGAGGAAGAGAGACACTGGCGAGAAGACTACGTGGCGGAGGAACAGGGAGGATACAAGAGGATAAAAGAGGAAACGAAGAGGTGGTTGGGGAAGGGATGAAGATTCCTAAGGGACGAAACGAGGGGGGATCGGGCATCTGGGCAAGGAATGCTTGTCGGGTCATTAATGCTCCTCGCTATGCACGCTCCTTATGGATCTGACCAAATCAGTGACCGATTGCCCTCACCTTCTTCTTCTTCTTCTTCTTCTTCTTCTTCTTCTTCTTCTTCACTGCGCTAAGGTAGTCCGCTAAGGACTACGGACGCGACCACGGACCCTACTACGCTGCTGATGGCGTATACAGTAGTGAACAATAAAACTGCGCCTCGAAAATCCAGTCGATTAAATGGCTAGTTACTCGACCCGCGGCACTAAACTGTTTTACCGGGAGCTTTTGATCTCCTCAAGTTAGGTATTTGATGCTCGGTTTAGTCGACCATGGATTTTCATGCTACTGCGGATCAAAGTACTTCATCGATCCGGAAAGATGATGTCATTTTAATGTCTGGTTGGTTGATGAACGTGGATGATTCAGTAAATTCTTTCAGGGTGGTCTTTATCTAGTTTCGCATTAACCGATGCAAATTTTAATGGAATGCGCAGCTTTTTTCGCGAAAGTGCAGTCTCTTGAAGGCCTAGTTACTTAGCCGTGGCACTAAACTGTTTTACTGTGGTGCTTTAATGGTGTAACGTTACTCGCTGCAATACTGGGTTGAAACACTGCGTCAAACCTGGAAGATGCAGACTCATAAAGTAAGTGCTTGATGAAGCACTAGATCATTTTCGAATCTTCTTTTGATAGCTTTACATTATTCGATGCATATTCTAATGTGAATTATAGGTTTTTTTGTGGCCATCAGGAAACAGTTCTTTGACAGGTTAGAAAATCTGTTGTAGCAAAAATTAATTGAAAATGCTATTTCTTTTTTTTTAAGCGGGTGGACCTTGAACGTATATGAATTCGTTGGCCTGTATTTTAATAATTAGACTGAAGATTTTAATACAAAATAAAAAATTGTTTGGGTTAAGTGCAGGATATAGGACTCGCATAGACATTTAGTTATTTTCTCAATAATTTCAAGGAGTTGAAGATAATGCACAAGTGTTTTTAAATTCTTTAAATGCTTGTACTGTATTTGATCATTTTAACAACTGATTGTTGGCACAAGTGCATATAATCCACAGCCTAATGTATTTTTATGCAACACACTAAGTGTCTGCGTTAATTGCAAGATGTAGGGGCTACATAGACATTTATTTCTTTTCTTAATAATACTAATCTGTTGAAAATAATACGACAGTATTTTTATATTCTGTAAATGCTTGTATTTTATTTGATCATAAGATCCGCTATTAATAAGGTACCATATAAGAAGATTGTTGTTTCCAATCTGCCCACTGTCAGCCATATCACATATGATTTCAGTTTCCACTTAATTTTCAGTCTAACGTTTCGAGACTCAAAAATCACGCTCACACAACTCTTGGAAGTGCTTTGATAAGAGGGTGATAAGAAGGAGAACCAATAGAAAACCGTGATCCAATCAAACCAATCACGGTCCCCAAGCACCACCGAACGCGCCACAGCGGATGACGGTGCTCGTAACACACTGTCTCTCGTCTTTCCGTGCTGCCATTCCCGTCCGCCCGGTTTGACTCGTTCGGAGATCGCGTTTCCGCGCTTCCTGACAACTTTCTTGAGTTTCGCATCGGGCCGCGCAACATCGATAAAAACACAACGGCAAGAAAAGCTTGCATCCTGCGCGGATTCAATTGAAAACCGTAAGCGGATTCGGTAGCTGAGATCCGCGATAATTTACCTTTTAGCGGAACAATTAACCTTTTGCCTCGGCCGCGAGGTGAGCCAGCCCTACCGAGCCGCACACGCAAACAGCAACAGATACGGAGAACGAGAGAGCAAGAGATATAAACAGCTACAAGATGCGGAAAACGAGAGACAGAGACAAAGATACAAACAATAACAGTCACAGAAAAGAAAAGATGGGGACGAAGATAGAAACAACAACAGGCACAGTGAAAGCGAGAGACGGAGACAAGGATACTGTTGCGTCAAGTCTGCGAGCGTGATTGCCGCAGATTAATTGTTCGCGGTTAGTAAGAGATGTTAGATTGTTTTTGAAGTGAAACTTCTTTAGGCGCGTTAGGCGCAAAACCTCGACCCGGTAGGAATAAAACCAATCTGGCGATGAAACGGTGAAACGCTGAAACGATGAAACGATTTACTAAAACCTCGACGCGGTAGACGTAAAACCTCGACGCGGTGGGAGTAAATCCGATCTGGCGATGAAACGATGAAACGATGGAACGAAATTCTATTCTATTAGCATATATGGTTGAGGATTCGGCATTGCTTAATAAAGATTATGATAAAATTCCGATGATGCTAAGTGGAGATTTCAACGTGAACTTTGCATCGGAACAATCAAAATTATTAATAGAATTTTTTAGAAGTAAATTAAGATTGTAAATGGTAAATAATCCTAATGAAACGACAACAAGATCAGGAACAACTCTCGATGCAGTATTTGCAAGACATTTAGACAAAATTGAATCAAGAATATTTATATCATATTTTAACTATCACAAGTCAATTGTTTCAATAATAGAATCATAGAAACTGAAATGTCATAAAGTGTTAATAAAAATTCGAAAAGAAATTATAGAAAGAAGTTTCGCTTCAGCCATGTGGTCTAAGCACACACCAATTTTTTTAATAATAAGTAACTACATTTAACAAGCTTGTGCAGATGTTTTGTCGAGCTATACATTTCGTTTCAAGTAAACGTCGGTATGAGAAATATTCGGTATTTAAACCTTTTTGGTGTTCACGTAAAGCACTAATCAGGTTTGACTTCGTTTTGTTGCAGGTAGTTGGTGGGGATCGCGCGTGTCGCTGCATCTTCGGTCGCAGGGTGTGTTGCAGATGTTGGGCTTCGACTGGTTTATGGTTTTATGGAAGATGTGAGGCGAAAGTTGGCTATTGTCGAACGTACGAAGGAGTGTCGGAAAATACGTGTTGTTCAGAGACTGAACAGATGTACAAACAGCAACATACACAGAAAACAAGAGACGGAAACAGTTACGGACACCGAAAACGAGAAACAGTGGCAGACACTGGAGCAAGAGGGACAGGGACAACGATAGAAAAACAAGAGCGAGAGAAGAAGGGTGAAAGAGGAAGAGAGAGACAGCTAGATGGAAACCGCGGTTGGTTCACACGACAGAGGGGCGTCGCAGGTTAGCTTCTTACGCGGAACAGGTGCTGGCCATGATCGCGACGGCACGCATTGTTACACTTGCCCGTGTAGCTCGCACTGTACAACTACCTAACCCTTACCTGTTCGCCTAGAGAACGGGACACGAGGTTCGCAGGTGGGACGACACGCGAGATATGTTCCGCGTTCGAATCGCGCGCCACTTTGAGTCGCATGGTGTGAGGATAGGGTGAGAAAAACAGGGGGTGGCGGGGCAGTGGGTAGAAAACGATGAAACAATGGGTCGACGATGCTAGGTCGGTCCTAAATAAAGCTTTATGTCCGTTTCAAGCGTAATTGCAGCGCCGCGAGCAGGGGAAGGTGGCAAAGAGGGGTGGCGGGGATACCTGCCATACGCGCCGGTAATTAAATTCTTTGAGAGAACGATCGTGGAATGTACAGGCCGGAGCATGCAATTAAAAGGGAAACGTTTCGTTTCGTTGCCCCAAAGGACTCCGGTAATTAAAAGAATACGGCCGAGCAATCGAGCCGAATCCTTCGTCACTTTTTCTTTCTCTCCCTCTTTCATGCTTTTTCTCTCCTGCTCTGCCTTTCTTGCTCTTTCTGCATATATATATATATATATATATACATATACATATATATCTTTCTATGGCTTTCTCACCCCTCCTTCGACCCGCTTCGGGCGTCTCTTTGCCACTCTCCCCTTCTACGGGCATAATTTCTTCCTTTCTCGCAAACACCGCCCTCTGCGACTCCCTTTTCTCCTCCCCACTCAAGAAAACTCGACAGCCAGGCAGTGGAAACTCGCCTAACGGCATGCTAATATTCTTTTTCAGCTACCCTGAGGAGAGCCACCCCTGCTGCAGGAGCCAGCCAACGCAACGGTCTCGAGAGTCGTGACGTTTTTACGGGACGAGCGCCCCTGGGATCCTCGATTGAAATAGTTCGCGGTAATTATCGCGAGAGAACCACCCCGACCACTGTTTTGCCACCCTTCGCCGAGGGTGCGATGCCCCTGACCAATGGCGCGGGAGGAAAAAACGTTTTCTGGGCTCTGCTGCACGGGGTCCATACACGATTAAAAGGTTTACGATCGCTTACACGACTTGCTGTTTGGTTTTCTATCTGTGAATTGACGAGTGGATTGCGAATTTTGATGCAAAATAAGAATTGTTCAACTCGATTGTGCGAAACAGAAGATAGGGGAAGATGCGTTTCCTCTTTTAATAATTTTCATATATTGGGAATAGTATGATATCATTATTCGATTCTTCTAATGTTTCTCCACATTTGTATTTGATCATATTTTTGCCATAAATGCATAAAATCTGTAGACTACTGACGAGAGATCGAGTTGGATTTTAGACTGGATTGTTATGTTGTTTATTCGATATGTTGCTGAGTGCAATGGGACTTATTTGTAAGCATGACACAGCGAGTATTTTCAATGACTCAGATATTTTGTATTGCAGAAAATGAATTGTAGATAAATAGGTTAGTTAAATAAGTATATTGTTGAACTCGTCTTATTTAGCTACACAAAATGTCTTACTTCATAGAAAAAATGGAAACAAATTCACCTATACGAAATGAAGAAGTTACACCTATTTCGTATTGAATTTATTGATTGAAACATTTCATATTGATATACATTGAATTGTTATATATCTGAATTCTATTTTCAAGTCTTTTCAATAATTGACCACGCGTGAAAGGAACAGGTAAATTACATTCTCTCCAGGTTTAACCCAGTATAAATATGTGCGATATTAATTTCCTTTAAATCAAAACAGATTCCCATTTTGTTTTTGTCGATATACATATTGTTAGTGGGAGAATATGCAGAATGATAACTACCGGGTGATTCACGAGTTATCATTGAATTATCATAAATTTAATTTAAATTTTTCATAAATAAATTATGATAAATTTTCTAGTTCAAGGTCATTTGAAGGTAATAGTGTAACACATCATTAAACTCGTCTTGACATCAGCTACAACACTGTAAAATTAAAAATATATGGTGCAATTTAAAAATCATCGATGACCTTTAAAAGACCTTGAAAACGACTACAATTGGAACATTTTTGTTATATCACCATATTTGTCCCCTTTAACAGCACAACTTTCCTCTCTAACATTTTCTTCTATCTCGAAGCCTAACGGCGATATTTAGGTGGTCTGTTTCTCGTGAATCACCCGGTACAAACTTTCATTTCCTTCTAGGAAATTATGAACGACGAAGAAGCTTCCATCATTAGACTGCAAATCATTATGGAATATAAAAAGGTTCTTCATCGATTGTAAAAGGAGCTAAATATAAATCTTCCTCCGTTTAAAAACCGTACACAGCTAAAAATGATATATCGACGTCCTCAAATTTTTGTAATTCCATCACTGTTTTAAATTTCACCTACCTTCCATAAATGCATAAAATCCGCAGTATAGTCATCACTGTAACCTCGAAATAAATCGCTTTACAAGGGATTGAACAAGAGCTGGAAACAGTCAAAGAAAATATTTGGGGCTTTCATAAAACTTTGAAAAAGTCCACCGAAGTTCAATATCCTCGATGCCCTGAATTTCAGAAATTCCTACAAACCATAATCGTGCGAAACCCTTGTAACACAATGCAGAGTGAATTGCCGTAGCTCATTGATTAACCACGTACCCGGAAAGAATGCGTCGAACTGTATCCGAGCAGCGTGTAGCGCGTAATTTAAATATTTCCAGTGGCCTCGAAAGAAAGTTGGCAAGAGATATCCGACGAGAGGGGAGTCGAGATCGTTTAACGGAGGGTGTCATAAAGGACGAAGGAACGCGAGACACACGCGGGAGAAGCAGAGGGAGCAGAAAAGAGAGAAGAAGATTCTTTCCGAGTTTTATTGCCGCGGCGTGACTGATTCGCTACGCTTTCAGGTGCCGCTCAAAAATCCGACTTGATTAAATTTTTGATCAAATTACTTCAAGTTAAATAAACAGTGGCGCGACGCGTTCTCGACCCTTCCGACGAAACCAGTAAAACAGGGGACAAGGGGGGTTCGACAACAGCCCCGACGCGTTCGAATTCCGCGCGTTCGTTCATGCGACGTGTCGTCCATGATTTAAACCCCCGAGGAGCGTGTCTCGGGGTCCTTGAAATTTTTAGGGCAACATCGAACACTTAATTCTTTGACCCGCCGAGTCCACCCACAGCCCCTGCAAAAACATCAATTAAAAGATGATTTTGCGAGGCAAAAGTTCGTACAGGTACAGTGAAATAGTTTGATAGTATCTTCTGGCGATTCTCGGCTGATCTAGGTCATTATAATTAGTAGACAGCGGATTTCATGCGTTTGTGACAAAAATAAAGTGTAATTTAAAACAGTAAAATCTTTAGAAGAAATTAAAAATAATATATTGTTTCATTCGAAAAAGAATTTATTTGAACAATTGTTTTAGGTCAATATCTTAGATGAATAATGCCCAACTCTGCGTAAAATTTAAATGTAATCTTGAATCTCAAGATGAGGAAGAACAAATTCGAAAATGTTTGTGATATTTTTTCAGTACAGTCATTGCAACGAATGTTTGCCCAAATTTTATATACAGCGTGTTCACGCTATTACTAGCCAGCGTTTTTCTTGCAAATAATAAGTATTAGAAAAAAATGATAAAGGGAAAAGTAATACTATTTTTTACAAGCAACGTAATAGCGTGTGTAATTTTTTTTTTTTGTATTTGTACTATTTTCATGAAAATGTCGGTGACCTCTAATTTTTGTAAATGGAATGCTATTTATTTCTTTATACCATATGAAAGCGTGTGTCAAGTCCAATTCATTCGCATACGACACAATGACCTTCAAGATCATACCAGATCAGAAATGGAAGAAACATTTTGAACATTTCGTACTAATGCGTTTACAAGTATACTTTATTGACGAGGCTATAGTAAATGTTCAATATAACTTCCTTGTGCATGACTACATATTTCGGCTCTATTAATTACATTCTTGTTAGCTTCTTCTAACGTTGTCCGAAATGTTAATACACATGATTGCGTTAGTTTCGTTTGCAAGTCGTTTACACTTCTTGGCGTTGTATATGTGAATGATATCTTTACGAAATATTACGTACGAAATATTCAAAATTGTGCTGCAATTTCTGACCTTGTGTAACCTTGACGGTCATTGTGTAGTATACGAATAAATTTTTCTTGACACACGCTTTCATATGATATAAAAAAATATATTGCATTTCATTAAAAAAATTGAAGGTCACCTTCATTTCTAAGAAAATAGTGCAAACACAAGAAAATTACATACGCCAGTATGTTACTTACCAAAGACAGTATTACTTTTTCCTCTATCATTTTTTTCTAATATTTATTATTTACAAGAAAAACGCTGCCTAGTGATAGCGTGAACACCATAATATTATTTTCCAATCCTAAGTCTAACATGCATACTTTATTTATTACAAGTTCTAATCTCGAGCGTTCGAATACATTAAACCCACTGTAGTTCTCAATTGACCATTACAGCGCAAGCTTTGACCATAATCATAAATTTATAATAATGTCAAAGCCTTGTCAAAAAAGCCATGCACAATCTCAGTGAAATGGCGACGTTCTACGACAATATTTACAAAAAATAATTGCACAAAGCCGTCTCAAACCGAGAAATAAGTCTCCATAAAACGACTGTTTCACGCAAAACCGCGTCGAGCATACACGAACCGCAATTACATTTCTCCGTAGCAAAAAAAGATGAGAAAGAAGCGTCCGCCGGATCACAGGAAGATAATAGAAGTTGAATCGCGCAGCCGGCTAGGACTAAGACGTACGTCGGTAGAAGAAAATTGATTTACCGGGCCCGTTAATTAATCATGAAACTAATGGCCCTGCGAGAGAATAAAGCCGCTGTCGGCCGCTATGCCCGTTCGTATCGAGAAAACAAAAAAGGGGGAATAGAAGAGAACTGGTGGAACGTTGAAGAAGGGATGATGCGAGAAGAGGGGGGTAGACGACGAATAGAAGAAGAGGCAGGTCTCGAGAAGAAGAAGAAGAAGAAGAAGATGAAGAAGGGGGTGGAAGAGAGGAGAGCTTGCCTTATTCGCTGCTAGCCGAGGGTGGAGCGTTAACACCGGGTAATATAACGGGTGGCGTCGTTTTCCACCCCTGAATGGCGGGGTTGTTCTCGGGTTCCTTCGCAAGGGGGGTCGGTAATGAGACTAATAGACACGTACCGCTCGTAAAAACTGCTTCCGGGGAGAGTTGCTGAAGTTTAAACGCGGAGGAGCAGGGGGGGGGGGGGTGACGGCACCGGTGCAATTTTATTTTGTGGTGCTTCGCTTTCGCATGATTTTCCATGAATGCAAATTAACACGGCGTTCGTTGCCTCGAACGAATCGTTGCCGCGTAATTAACGACGATCCCGGTGCCAGGTTCACGCTTTCACCGAAACGGCAGTTTTCGTTTCTCGCCACTGGTAAACAGAATATTTCGTTTAATTAATACCCGAGCGGCACGAGATATGGGTCGGAGAGATACCCGCTACCGTTTTATCACGCTTTTATCACGCCGGTAATGCTCCCGCTCATTTTTTCCAATCGCGATTTTTAAGCCAGGCGCTTCCTCCTCGTGGACGAAAATTGTTTCGAACGTTTCCGTAGAAACGGCCTGGGAATTAGCTACCCTCTTTATGTAAGCGCGCCGAGGGGTTGCCAGACAGTTAATTAAAAAGCGACGCGAAGTCGAACCATCTTTCCTTAGGGGTTGTTTCTTCGGTTTGGTGCTTGAAAGCAATTGACGGAGTGATGCAGGATTTTTCGAGAGTAAGTATCATCCCTTAAGTTGTTGTTTGTGAAGGCGCTGCAGAAATTTATGGGTATGTTGAAGTTTTAGTTTAGGATTGTTCTTATTATTTTTGTTGTAGCTTTAGGTTTTTGCAGATGAAATGTCCGATTTTTTAGAATGCAAATGTTATGAAGCGTTTCGACGAAGAAATACTATTACAATCCGCAGGATCATTATTAGACTATAAATTGTAGGCATTTATGAGAAGAATGAGCAAGTGTCACTTAAAACGGTAAAAACAGAAGAATTTAAAAATACTGTTATATTATTTTCAATCTATTAAACTAATTAAGGAAGAAAATGATTTTCTATTTCACTCCAATTTGTTATAATCAGGTAGACAAGTTTTATTTTGCATAAAGATCCGCTCTATATGTTATCATTATTTTTTAAATCCCTATTATTTCTTACTGTAATTCATTCATTTTATACAAAGCTGGTCTTTAAAGTTTTACTTTAAATTTTGATTTAGACTACATGGTACGGTCTAAATACTTTTATGTAGAGCACAGAAAACTGGTGCAGTCAAAACATAGGTTTCCATTTTAAAAAAAAGGATGTCGCATTTTTCTGATGCACCGATGCAGAAAAGTGCACGAAGTCAGTGACATAACCATAACCGGACAGCGATACTTGTGTTTGACAGTGAACATGACCTATGTACCTAAGATTTAGTTTCTATGAAACAAACTGGGGCTACAGGTCAAAACTTAGTTAATATTTCTTCCATTTTTCAACGAAATCTTTCAGAAAAATGTGACTATACAGAAAATAGGTAGATAACTAGCTTTATGCGTCCTTGACAAAACTGAGTACGTACAATTTAAATCAGTGGACATATTAAAAATATTTAATGACTTCAGTGAATTAGTGCCTGCTTAATAAGAAAATTAAAGGAAGGAAGGAATTTTTATTTGACTCCCGTATCGTGCATTTTTCATTTTACATAGAGATCCACAATCTATTGATAACCAATCGTTTATCACAAATAATCAACTATTAATTACAGAACACCTTCAAATTAACAAAAGACTTCGAGGTCGTCAATAAGTATCCGGTAACGCGTAATCATTGCAACCGCAAAACAGATAGTAGTGTAAGGGGTTAATTTCCGGGCACCAAATGTCGATGAACCATCGCGAACGTCTGCTTCGCTAGGCGAGCGCTAATACCATTAAACGATACCGTTTAATCGAATCAGTATTCCGCAAGAACGGACAAGTAAATCCACTTTGCGGTTCGCGGATCATTTCCACGGTGCGCGGGCAGGAAACGAAGGGAGAAAACAACACCCTCGAGCAGCAGCATATTGTCGAATCCGCGCGGGAGGGGTTGCAAGTCTTAGGAAAGCGAGCACCCTAAATCGAACAAATCCCGACAAATGGCCGGAAAAATAAGTGTTGTATCGTGATCCGACGTTATCGGCCCGGTTTTACTGGCAGCAGTCGACTATTCTGAAAATGTGTGGGTGGCTAGGAAGGTCGGATTCTGCGGCCGGAATGGCTTCCATCCCTTTCGATTGTTCGCCCAGAGGGCTGGCAAAGGGTCGCACCCTTCGGCTGTTAACACCCGCCCGGCCGAAATGTTTGATTAAATAACCGCGTCGATGAATTGAAACGAGCGATCAAGTGCATGACTTGTGCTTTCGAGAGGGTGCATCGGCAATGAGAGGGGTAAAATCAACTCTGTTAGTGTACTCGCCGCGACACTTCTGTCAGCGATCTTGTCTCACAAGTTGAAAACGATGTTTTTAAGCTACAGCACACACCCTCTGAACCACGGTTAAATTAACCGTAATTATTTCTACTTTTAATACAACCTAGCATGCTCAAATTAGCAGTTTTCTCTTCCTTAATTATTTAAATTATATTAGATTGTCACGCACGAAATGACCCAATCAGAACAGTAGCTTTAGAAAAACAGTACTTTCCTCGAAATAACACTGATCGGTTAAGGTAAGCGCTGATTGGACAGCGGATCATTGTGCAAAATAAAAATTTTCTATGTGGTTTGCAACAAACTGGAGTGAAACTAATTATTTTCTTATTCAGAAAATAATAAATTTCTCTTATGTGTTTAGCAGGTTCAAAATAATATTACAGTATATTTTAATTCTTCGAAAGTTTTTCCTGTTTTATATTGCAGTTACACTTTTTTCATAACTGCATAAAATCTGCTGTATAATAATCATTTCGAATTAATTCTATGGCATCGGTCTCCGCCTGCAACCTCATTTTTATCGGCGTTTTCTGGATACTGAGTCGTTTTTGTTCACAATTAATTTTTTTACTGTTCCAGGTATTACAAAAGTCTAAAACAATTCTGGAATATGTGTCGAAGTTCCTATTTCAATATACAATCGCGGGAACGTCAAATGTATTAAGCATCAATGGGAAAAAATAAATATTGGAAAGAAAGAAATTCGAGAGTAAAATTTCGCTGGGGCATAAACGACACAGGTTGTTAAATAATATTGTTGCAAGCGTCGTACTGTTACACAGACATAAATCTTCCTGTTTATTCTACCGATCATCCAAAAATTAATTACGGTTGTTTCGGCGCCTAATCCTTCGAAACAGTGAAAAAAGAGAAAATCTCGCAGCGTCGAGAGTTTCTTTTTTTATTTCGGACCCCCGGTGGCCGGTAAGTGTGAAAGAAAGGCGTAAAGATCGCTGTGCAGAAAGTCGTAAAACTGTCAGGCAGCCGTGGTAGTCTATTAAATATTTCCGGAGCGTGAAGGAGCCGAATTTGAAATTCAGCCGACCGACGACGTCACCGCGAGAGAACGATCTACTGGTTCCACGAATCTGAAACAGCAAGTCCGAAGTGTTCCGAGTACTTTATTAGAAATCGTGTCGCAACCATCGTGACCCATTTGAATCGTTCTCGGAGAGTTCGTCGTTGCGTGGACCCAACTCCACGGGTACAGAATCGTATTAAGACGACTATAAACGACTTTCCATCGATGTTTTTCGGTTGGGGGTCCAAGTAGAAGGATTCTCCGACCGACCAGGAAGTCGAAGCCAGCCCCCGTCGAATCGTTCGTTAGCCGTCGTTAAGCGTGCTCATAAATATTAATTAATAACAAGAGTCGCATCCGCGGTGCAATAATCGCTCGTGGCACCGCTGAGGATCGCGACACGATGAGCCAATTAAATAGACCGTAATTTATGATAATCCCGGCGGAATTACAAATTTTCATCGAGCACACAGCTACAGATATTTATCGCGGATGCTTACGTTCACCTAGATGCATTTGCTAATTCGACGGAAAACTTTGATCTCGCCGGAAAAGATAAATCTGCCCATCTCTGGCGCTAGTAAGATGAACCGTCTTCCGGAGGAAGGAACATAGACATTCTGTAATTGCTAGCTGAAATACACTATATATAATTAACTATAAGAAATGAACTATATCATACTATATTGTATATTTTATACTACATTATACTATACTATATGTTCTGTACTACATTATACTATATTATATGTATATTTTATACTATATTATGCTACATTATATACTTTATACTGTATTATACTATATTATACTATATTATACTATATTATACTATATTATACTATATTATACTATATTATACTATATTATACTATATTATACTATATTATACTATATTATACTATATTATACTATATTATATTTTATACTATATTAATAGTTGTAATATTTTGCTCATAAATGCTGTAACCCAGGGATGGGAATTTTTGTCTCAATTGAGACAGAACCGTCCCCACCATAGCGTCCACTGTCCCCCACCAGTATCCGCCGTTACCATAGAGGCCATAGAGGAAGAAAATGCTTCGCCCGTTGCGTACAGTGCGCAGGCCTCGTGCATGAAAGAGAGGTTGGTGGGAGAAGCAGGCGTTTGAGGGGCCCCTTCCGTGCCCATCCCTGCTGTAACCGTTAGAATTGCAAAGTAGTGTTTTTCAATTGTTCTAGACAGGTCTGTGAAGTTGCATATGGGAATACAATTCAATTACACGATGTTCTACTAATTTATTTGTCAATAATGCCACCGTTATAAATTTTCAACATATCATCAAATAGAAGCATTTGCGTTGTAGTATTTCTGCAATGTCGTGAATACGTAGATCAGCAAAGTTGCACACGAGAATATAATTGAATTACACGATTCTGCAGGAAGTTCTGAAATTAAAGAGAGGGATGCTGCCACAAAAGGGGGTCCAATTATTTCGATTTTGTGTGAACTTACAGACACGACATTCGACAAATAACACGCGAAATGAATCCCTAACGCTGTTCGCCAGGCCGCAAGCATCCATCCAGTATGCAAGACAATAAATCCCGGTCACAGCAGCGACTCGTCGCAAAGACAGCGACCGGCTTCGCTTGACAATCAACGCGTGCTCAAAGGGGAACGTTGTGGCGAAACCATTAAAGCTCTTTGCATCCTGAATGCATCGGAAAGGGGTATACACGTCGTTCCTCGTGCATCGAGCGACTCTCGTGCAAAACCAGCGCTCGCGCGATTTCCGTCGATAATTTATGGCGATTATTATTTTCGCGCTCCGGAAAGGGAGGGCGGGAGAGAAAGAGACACAAGGGAACGCGGTGGGGGGAGAGGGAGAGGAGAGGAGAGTAAAAAGGAGTCCGGTGAATCAGATTTATCGCCGGTTTCTGAGTTATAAGGCGGTATAGGAACCGAGTCTACGGCTCGTAAGTCATTCCCGGTGTACGTGTGTACAAGACTCTCGCGGTCTCCTCGATGCAAACGCGTTGCAACGTGTTTGCAACGCGATGCAAGGCGACCGACTTCGGGTCCGCGAGAGGCCAAGAAGCTCTTTGTTCCTGATTGCACTGTCGTGCTTATAATTAGTAACGGATCGCAAGAATCCCAGCATAGCCGAAGGTACGCAACGTGTGCACGTGGCCTGCTCGCGCAGAATACGGTCGGCTCGTGTACGAAGCCGAATCGGTACGCGATCGCGAAGCTGCAACGCGGACCTAAATGTGTTTGGGTATTGCAAAGAGAGACCGCAATTTACTACGATCATTTTTCGATGCTGTATCCTCGGGATCGCGATCGTGATTCAGCTGTGATCAATTGCCTGGCGATCTCTGCCCTGCGGGATTGTCAACGTCCCGTTCATCGCGAATCGCGGTTTTGCTAATAGCGAAATATTGCGTTAGACACGTTCATTGTCGGACAATTACTCCAATAATGCGTAAAATTGAAGTATATTTCTTTTTACCGAAGCCGAAGCTCTATAACCGGGTTGTGGATCTTTATGCAAAATAAAAATTGTCTGCGTCGATTACAATAAAGGAGACAACACTAAATTCATCTAACGATTCTCTTATTTTGTGTTTCCCAGTACGTCATTTTATTTTAATGAAACCGATGCTCGATGTCTGGACTGCAGAACTTTATGCAAAATAAAAATTGTCTGCATCCATTACAAGAAAGGCGGCGCACATAAAAACTCAAGATCTTCTCTTAATAACTTTCATAGATTGTAAATAATGCACCGACAACACTAAGTGTATTTAATGTTATCTTTTATTTTGTGTTTCATTAATTTTCGCCATAAATGCATAGAATCCAGAGTCCATGGATAATTATTGTAGTGGCTATCGCATGAACGAAAACGATGAACTTTGGTACACGCATTTTTTTGTTATTCATAATTTTACACGTAAAATTGCCCGTTCTTATACGTTTTGATTAAATTCGCGTTAAACATCGCCATTTTCATTTGTTTCTCTTACGGTAATAGTTCATACCATAGTAATTGATATAAGCTTGAAGAATTTTTATCGTTTTCTTATTTCAGAAGATCATATTTTTATACGTAAAATTGCACGTTTTTACACGCCTTGATTAAATTCGCATTAAACATCGTCATTCTCATTTATTTCTCTACGGTAGTTCATATCATAGTAATTGATATAAACTTGAAGAATATCGTTCTTTTGATTTCAGAAGATCTTGCAATGAGTTATGATGCCCACCATTTTCATCCCTTATTTTATGAACGCCATCTGTAAATGACACCGCAACAGGAACCGCAACCAAAAATTTCTGCTCCACCATAAGAGTGTACAAACTGAGAAAAAATTTTTTTTTATAAAGTGTTGTGTATTTTAAGAAGAAAATTTCCTACATGTCATCATTATTTTAAATGATTTGATTAGATAGTCCCCTTAATTTGGTAAACTGTATTTTGAACGAACTTTGACACGATCCGATGGAAATCAATTTTGGCACAGTTTCCTAGCTTTCTGAGCACAACGCGAAAGGAATCCGCCATCGAGTCATCGTTTCGTGGAAGCAACGTGGTCCACGCGTGTACCACAGGGTGCTCGGGGTCACGATCATCCATCATCCCCCCCTCGATGATAGATACCCGGCCGGAGAGTACTTCGAATTTTCATCGAGGAATCAAACACGCGGTTATTCTTCTCGCGGCGGCGCGATAAATCGCCGGAAAAAGCTCGGCAACGCGCGCATGGGCCCGCGCGATCCCGCGTCGGGGAGCAGAGAAAATCAATTTCTTTGATAGATAAATCATAACCAGCGGAGAATGCCTTACGGTGCTTGCCGAACAAATGATCATAGAAGCTGTAATACATAGTGATCCATCGAGATACAGAAAGTCAGTCACTTATCACCCGGACCCAGACCCGTCCCGCGACCATCAACAATTTTCTTTCATTCCGACGAGATCCACGAAGAGAAGGATAAAATCCGCGTCGAGGCCGTCCGCCATCATGAATATCCTTTTCTTCTTCATCGTCCCTTCAAGAGAAACAGAACATCAACATTGAGATGGTTCAGGCATTAAAAATGTCCTTTTCAACGTACTCGGTAAAATATTATTACGTGGCGACTGCGGAACTTAGGTATAAGTACAAAATAATAAGTACAGTTTTATAGAAAACCAAATCTCTTTTATTGACTGAAGAGGACCACTTTATCTTCGACATGACCGATATCTCTCGATATCGATACCTTCGACGCACATTCCTAACAATATTATAGTTTCAGGTCTATTCGAGTTCATGAATAATGAAGCACTTGTGTCTCTTTTAACACTAACCCTTCAAAATTATCTTTATATGCATATAAATAATATCATTTAATTTCGACAAGAATATGCAATTGAGAGAGGAGATGAATTTAGACTAGTATCTAGGTGGGACCTGATTTCTAAAATACACAGCTATACTAGAGCCAAAGCACAGTCCACAATCAATTAACAAAACTGCAATTATTTATTTTTCTAAATGTACATAGTAATTCAGTTTAGGTGCTGAAGCAAACGAGACTACTTCCTGCTAATAGTATCAATGGACACATACATAATAAAATTTACTAATGAATAGGCTGCGGATTTTATGCATTTACAACGGAAATGGTTAAGTGAAATATATAACAGTGAAAGAATTGAATGAATGCGCAAGCATTTATATGCTATCATTAGAAAGATGTTTATGCTATTTTCAAGTTTTGTAGTAAAATTTTAAGAAAGCAGGATCAAATTCAATGACATTTTCATATAATAGCCTCTTTAGATCCAAAATAAATAAAAAGTGTTGAAATTTCTATCGAATTTTCTATTCCAGCATTTTTTTAAATTTTCATAAGCCACAAATGCATAAAGATCCGTAAATTTACGGGGCTCTAAAAGTGACTGTTCTGCATTACTTTATAGAGAGAACAAAAATGTATTTATTCAGACTTTTAACCATTTGTTTGCAATATATGCCCAATGAAATGAATTTATTGTATGATTCTTGATACATTCAGTTGTATAATCTCAATAGTCATAAATTAAAAGATTTAGAACACGTAAAAATGACGTAAATCCAGTGTTAAAATTATTAGAGAAAGAAACAAATAGTTACTTGGCCCCAGTACCTTGGAATTCATGCAATCAATTTTTCTTTTCCAAGCAATTCCGCAATTTACTGATGAACGTCGTTCAATAAAATGTCATTGAATCTCAAAAAATTACAACTGTCCACTTTCGAACTAGTCCACATTCCAATGTGTCAAATTGCAGTACGATGATCGATCACTAAAAGGAGATTTAATTTACAAACTGGTCCGCGGTGCAAGCCGACACACGCCCATAGGAAAATTAACCCCGGACCCTCTCCAAATAACTATTCGCAGCCCCATACACGGGATACCGGCAACCCTCTTAAAATTAAAGACCGGTTAGCTTCGAAGTCGCCGCGACGCCCGGATCTCGGCTGGCCAGAAAGTACAGTATGCCAGCTGATTAATGACAAGGTTCGCGGTGTATACGACTGTTCCTCCCCTGATAAGAAGCACCCCCGGGACTATGTATTTGAGATCGTGTCCCGGCATCGGTGACTCTGTAATGGGGTTAGATACGGTGGTCACGTTGGCTAGGTTTCGCTTCGGCCGCTATCGTGACCCAGCAACCATCGCGATAGATCATCCCGTCGGTCCCATAAACAATAACTTACACTTCACCGACCTGTAAAGCGCGGAGAGACGTCCCACCCCCGTTCCTCTCCCACCCCCGGACGACAACCCCGCGATTTCTCAAACCCTCATGATTTTATTCTCTCTCTCTCTCTCTCTCTTTCTCTCTCTCTGTCCCTCTCTTTTACTCTTTTTCTATATTTTAGTTCGAGGGAGCGAGAAATGTTCTTGATGGACGTCAATGCTGGGTACATTTGAAATTAACTTACTAGCTGCTATTGGAAAATAATACTTAAAGCTAGGATTAGGGAGCATTGAAAGAGATTATTGTAAAATGTAAATGTATTTATAAACAGTGCAATAGAATAGAAGCATAAATGAAAAATAACACATATGTGTATAAAGATCCAACATATTGTAAGCACTCCAAGTATGCAACCCAAATTAATATGCAAAGTAATGTAATTCAAGGCGGTCGCTAACAACCTAAGGTCTTGATGCGACCATAAATAAACTAACGAAAAAAAAGAGCTATTATTTTGCATTACTTTATAAAAATAACAAGCATGTATCTGTCCAAATTTTTAGCCTTTCTTCTTATAATTGTATACCCGAAGAAATAAATTTGATGAATACTTCCTCGTGGATGCATCTTTGCAACCTCAATAATCGAAAATTAAAAATATTAGAACCCGTAAATCTAACATTAAATACTACTGGAAACATTTGCCCTTTTAGGGATGAATTTCAATGTATTGACAACATTAGACTGGTGTATGTAATTCGTACAGTTTGAACGAAATAATTAGACGGCGGATCTTTGTGCAATATAAAAATTGTTTTGGTTAATTCTGAGAGACAGAGGTCCGGTCAAAATGCGTTTCCTCTTTCAATAATTTTAATAAGTTGAAAATAACAGAACATTGTTCATTAATTACAATCGTCCGATGCTTGGCGAGTCTTTTCAACATTTTCGTTTCTAAAGACGAATAAAGAATTCCAAAAGAAGCGGAATTCCTCCAGTAACGATGGAACATCGCGGAATCGTTGGTCCGTGGCGGAGGAACGCGAAAATCCGAAAAACAGGCGGCTCGCGTCCGACGAGATACAAATGGGCGAGGATCGCGAGGACTTTTGCGAATAAAATACGAAAACACGTGCGCGTCGTTCGAGCATGAAAATGGCTTCGCAGAAAGCGAATCGAGGCCACCGTGAAGCGAACATGCTCGTTTCTTCCTGACCCAACGTCCCCCGAAACGAAAAAACTCTAGTGCGTGTACGCGAGGACGTCACCGGACAATCAGAGCTGTTGGGAACGGAGCAGAGCGGAGCAGAGCGAAGACGAAATCGCGCGCACACCGAATTTTCTTGCGGTCGTTCCGCAAGGGAACAGCCGTACGTTCTCCGGATGACACTCGAACGGTTTTATTACCCATAATCAGCAGTACTTAAGGCTCGTTCACGTGCGCGATAACACGCGCCGCCTTCGGAGAAATGCCAACCCCCTAAATCACGCAAGATGGCGCCGATCCTGATTCCTCTGTACGGTGATTATTGCTGATGTCTCTGTCATTTGTGCTGTTGATGACTAACTCATTGACTGAACAAATATTTAATAAACACTGTCTACCTCTGCTTTCAAAACGAATTTAATCACCCTGTGCTGAAGACTAAGACAACCCTCTCCCCGCCAGCAAGATTTATTAAAAAAAATAATACGACAACAATCGTGGACTCATATTAGAGCTTGAAGCTTTTACTAACACTATCAATCGTTCATTTTGGTCTGAGATATTTCTTAACTAAGAAATGAATTTATTTAACTGAAACAAGTTCAGTCACCATGTAGTTGACGACCAGGACTACCCTCTTTCCACCAGGACAAATTTAAACTGATAATTTCGATAAAAAAAAATAGTCCGACAATAATCTTGGACTGACTTTAAAGACTGAAGCCTCTACTTTCATCATCCTTCGTTAATTTGTGTCTATAATGTTATTAAACTGCGATATTAATATGTTTAACCACACGTTTAATTATCGGACAAACAAAGGTACTTACTCGTTAAAATGTGTGTAAAATCATTAAAAAAACTTTTTTTTCGACGGGTAATTGAGCTTTAAAGGAAAGGTTCACTGCCAACTTTACAATAAAGTGAGGTGGAAACACGGTCAAACTTGTTCCTCCTCTGGGCGACGTGGAACAGCTAAAAAATCATAGATCATTGTTGAAGGTGTTGTTGGAAAGAGGAAGCTTCAATTTTCAAATCTGTGGTAGATTAATTCGCGAGAAAATTTTTTTAACATTTTTACCGACGATTCCACCTAGCATCTTCGAGGAAAACCGTATCTCAAATTCATCACCATTGTAACATTGTTAATGACTCAAACGAGTAACATCCATTTGAAATCTTCGTTAACAGTACCCTAATCACCACAAGACAAGATTCTAATCTTGTCCTAGTCTACATCAGTCTAACTCGATTCCAAAACAAGCCCTAAGACGACCAAAGAACATGAACGTCTCAAAAAGAAAATTGGAACAGACCCTCGAATGTTCTTCAAGGTGATCGTCCACCCGAATTCCGCAGAAGCTAGCGGAAGGGTGTCGCTTAAAGGGAGCCCAGAAAGCCCTAATTTACATTCCCAGAAAAAAGGGATCGGTATTGGTAATTAAAAGAGCGTGTCAGTTTGTTTGTCGAAGGTTAAACATCAAAGGCCAGGACCAATTACTGCAGAGCGGCACGAGACACAAGCGCACTCGCACACACCGTGGCGATCCAGAATGATCGACGACGAACATGAGAGAGAGAGAGAGAGAGAGAGAGAGAAGGAAGAAGAAGTCGAAGAGAAGGAGGAGCGACGGGTCAGAAGGCGAACGAGATCGAGGGAGCCGAAAATTCTCACGCAGATCTAACGAGTGGTACGAAAGAGCGGGGCCGCGCGCATTCCAGCTTTCAAATCTCACCGCGCGAGTTTCTGCAGCATTATAATGCTTAAGAAGAGTGGAAGAGAAAGCAGGAGAGAGAAGAGTGAGGAGAGAGCGGGGGAAGGTTGTGGGGGAAGGAACGTAATGGAATGAGATTTCGCGTGTAGCAATATTTAATAAGGTCCTTAGTAAGGGAGCCACCAAGGGGTATAATAGCGAGAGATGGGTGTTGTGAACGCGTCAGCGGAATGGGACCACCCAACCGGGCCCCGTGCCAGGGCCCGCATATACGGGGCCCCGCGTCTGTGTCCGTGCGCGGAGCCCCTGCCCGTAACCCGTGGAACCCATGGGGTCCCATGGATCACTGGACGCCTCTCTTTTCTTCCTTCCTAGCTGGAGGGAATGTCACCGGAGTCACCTAAGTCGGTAGCCGAATTGTTTCCATGCAAACGAACGGGCCACGATTAAGAAAGTGTCCGGCCGCGGTCCCTGGAATGCCGGGCCGGCCCCGCTCCCCAAAGAAACTTATCGGGATGTTCATCTTCGTCGTCCTTTTGCGTCTACTTTCGTCGTACCACGTCGGCCACAGGAAATTCCGCGATCCGCTCGGGCCCTTTATGGAGCTACTTTCGAGCTGGAGCACTTTCCGATCTGAGGAAGGCGGTAACATAGATCTCACTGTAGTCTAGGTGTGTTGGAACCCGAAGAAGGCGTGGACAATATGATTTTGGCCCTGGGAGCGACCTGAATTGCTCCCTGGAGCCATTACTTTGGGACATGCTATGTACATGATGAAAGGGATCTGATATCTCGTTGACAGTTGTTCAATACTTTGTAGGCACTTTGTGGTGTACACACCGTGGGCGTGGCTTTATTGCTGTGCATGAAGGTGGAGCCACGATATTGCCCCATGGAGAAATTTATAGGCATGCGTAGAGCATCCTCTAAATCTAGAACTCTTTCGATTTGCCGCAGACGTTCTCACGAATCTCGCTGTATCCTGGAAAAATTAAAATATCAAGTAGGTGTGAATAGAACGTAAGGAATGCACTTGTGGGCGTGGCCTTGTTGGTTTACGTGGCAATTTACAGTCAGGTCTAGAGTATCCTGTAAAGCCAGAGCACTATTCGGTCTATGCTAAATGCTGCCACGAATCTTCCTATAACCTAGAAGCATTCCAATCTAGAGTGGGTGCGAATAGAACGTGGGAGACGCCCCCTTTGGGCGTGGCTTTTTGATCTTGATGTAGATGGAGCCACAGTAATGCCATGTGCATCAATTTATAGTAATATCAAGAGGATCCTCTAAGGCTAGAACACATTTTCATTTACAATAGACGTTGTCACGAATCTCGTTGTACCATGGAAAAATTAGAATCTAGAGTAATCGTGACTAGAACATGAGGAACGCCCTCTGTGGGCGTGGCTTTGTTGAATCGATTTTGACGGAGACAGGGAGTTCCACGGAGCAATGTACCCTTATGTCTGACCTAGAGGATCCACACCACGTCTTCTTTAAATAATTTTCACAAACGAACGAAAAAGAAGGAGTATTTTCAGTAACAAAACGCCAAGTTGCTTTTATCTTTATTCCAATTTGTCTTGAATCCTTAACTGAAATGAAGAAATATTTGAAATTAATGAACCTCTGATTGAAACATTGTGCTATAGCAAATTGAATATACTCTCGCGTTAGGAATCGTTGCCTACGTCAGCTCCATAGTAGCCAGCAAAGTAGTCACGCAGTCTGCCTATTTGCGGCAAATTACACGTACACGTTCGACACCGTAACCCTAACGACTCAATCGGCGATTTTCTGTCCTCTTTTTCCAATGTCCCGCGATTGTAATAGTGTGACGCACGATCGACGGACAACTCTGGCGTACACTTTGTCAAAGCCTGAACTAGATTGCGTTCCCGAGGCTGACGGCCAGCGCAGCGTTAATAGCGATCATAAACGGCGATTGTCGTAAATAGGATGGAAAATGCGCTCCCGGACCCGTTTATTTGAATTGCAAATGTGCCTATTCAGGCCCGATGCGCGGCGATTAGGCGCGAGAAATGTAATCGGTGTGCAACAGCTCGTCGAATTCATAAACAACTCGCCGGCAATTGTTCGCGACGTAATGGCCGTGCGCAGCGCCGACGCTTGCCGATTCCAATTTGCTTGGAAATCCTATTTTGCGAAAATACTCGACGATAACTCGCGATTTTATATGAACTTCGACGCGAGTCGCAAAAATTTTAGGACCCCGTATTGATTGTTTCGTTATTCATTTGTTCATCGAAGACCCCACTCAAATCTTGCGAAGTAGGACGAGATGTTAACGATGATATCAGATCATTCGTATTTTCGAGCAATTTTGGAACACTGCAAATAAAACACACTCTACTATTTTAACACGTTGATTGCCAACTCAGCTACCACAAGAATTGTGCAAAATCAGAGAAATTTATTTGTTAAAACAAAAACTGAGAAGTTATGATTTATGGTGTTAATTACATTCTCGCTCCTTTTACATATCACAGACCATAAGCAAACTTAGCACATTCGTTCTGTCACAGTTAAAATTTATTTTTGGTTATGGAGAAATCGTCGTGTCACCCAAATATGATGTGGCAATCAAAGTGTTAATTAATAGTATATTGAGTTTCACTATTTGCCATTATATTCTCACCAACTTCCTGCCATGGTATGACTAATTTCATTAATTCCATTTGCATACAAGGACACTGTTCAGAATTCAATACTAATCAAAATGTTCAGATTAATCAATAGTGAAGATCAGTTTGTTCCTACGCATCTACGAATTAGACACACGGACATGTACACACATGTACTCATACTGTCTTAAAACGTTAACCAAAGCGTTGCATTCATTAAGACACTGAACTAATATTCGACCTATTCGATCGTCCAGTTCCTCAATCTCAACAATTATTATTTTAGCAAATCAATTGAAACTAGCAATGTTGTATCATTGTTAACACTAATGTATCTGGAACTGATTTATTTCATATAAGTCAATATGGTAGTTAATGATCGAAAAAATAGATGTTAATCCAAACCATTGCGAGTGAACATTGTTGAGAAAAAGGAGAAAATTCGTGGATTTTGGTGGTTCGTTGATGATTGAGAGTTATCGTTCTCAGACTCACCCACGCGGATCGATGATCGAGAAGATCCGCGAATAAGACATTACCGTGTTGAACACGGATTCTGTCCGCTCGGTTCGGCAACGATAAGTTTAACGATGCCGAGGACTCTCGATGGAACGTGTCGGCCTCTCAGGAACGCCTTGGCAGCGCATGCCAGCCGCGGGTAATTAAACAGAAAATGGACGTTAATAAATTCTCATGAATGTCCACCGGGCCGATCGACCGTCGTAAAATGCACCGTGGGAAGAACACGCGATATATGGATGACGCAGGATGCTGTAGACTCGGTTAGGCGGCCGAACTATACACCCGCGAGAACGAGTCTGTTGCCAAACGATTCAATAGCCGAGACTATATTTTATGCGATTTTGTGAAAGCTGTTGGTCCTACGAAATGCGTCTCAATTCATCGAATGTTGCAGAAATCATTTGACCGTGTGAATTTTCTGGTTTCGATTGGATCTCGTTGATTTGATACAATTTGATGTTTAATTTTGTATTCAATACACCATCGATCATTTACATTTTCATTTCATGATAGACGATTCGTAGTTGTGAAATCAAATCAGATTCGAAGCCTAACTTCGTGTTAGAGTACCTAGAAGGTAGCCGAAATATGTGGGAGTGTACCCAGACTATCTTGAGGGTAGATCACCTAGAGGTTAGCTGGAGCATCCAGAGTAAATCTAGAATCCTAGAAAACATCTAGAGTATCTAGGATGTACCTAGAGTAACCAGAAGGTAGTCAAAATATCTGAAATGTACCAAGGGCACCTTGAAGGTAGCTACATCATTTAGGGGTTAGCCAGAGCATCCAGGGTAAATCTAGAATCATAGAAAGTAACTAGGATGTTTAGGGTGTATCTTGAGAACCTAAAATGTAACCTAACTGTCCGAAGTGTATCTAGAGCATATTTAGGGTAGACCATCTAGAGTTTAGCTAGAGCATCCAGAGTAAATCTAGAATCCTAGAAAACATCTAGAGTATCTAGGATGTACCTAGAGTAACCAGAAGGTGGTCAAAATATCTGAAGTGTACCAAGGGCACCTTGAAGGTAGCTACATCATTTAGGGGTTAGCCAGAGCATCCAGGGTAAATCTAGAATCATAGAAAGTAACTAGGATGTTTAGGGTGTATCTTGAGAACCTAAAATGTAACCTAACTGTCCGAAATGTATCTAGAGCATATTTAGGGTAAACCATCTAGAGCTTAGCTAGAACATCCCGAGTAAATATAGAATCCTAGAAAACATCTAGAGCATCTAGGATGTACCTAGAGTAACCAGAAGGTAGTCAAAAGTGTACCAAGGGCACCTTGAAGGTAGCTACACCTTTTAGAGGTTAGCCAGAGCATCCAGGGTAAATCTAGCATCATAGAAAGTAACTAGGATGTTTTGGGTGTATCTAGAGAACCTAAAAGGTAGCCAAACTATCCGAAGTGCTTCTAAAGCATATTGGCGATAGATCATCTAGAGGTTAATTAGAGCATCCAGAGTAAATCAAGAATCCTAGAAAATAGCTAGGGTGTCTAGGATATGTCTGGACTACCTAGAGGGTGGCTAGATCATCTGATTTGTATGAAATGATGATGCACATTAACATTACAGTGCAATTTTCACTGACGTATATCTCAAGTGTCATGCAAACACCCATATTCATAAACAAATATCAACAAACAATGACAAAATATAATTCAACCATATTTCTCATTAAATTCCGATGCGTTAAGAATAAACGTCCTAGGACGTTAGCTAATAAACAGCATCCGCAAAGTACTATTAACACGAATCTTTAATTCACCTCCTCACAACCAGTCTGCGAACAGTTGCTGGTTGGGTACACTGTCTCTAATCATCAACTAACAAGCACGTACGAGTGGAACATAATGAATCGACTGTTCCCGCTGCGGGCCGGCTGCCTTATCCACATACACACACAGAGATAAAGGGCGAGAGGGAAAGCGGAGATTACCATCGTCGTAAATACATACTTATGGGGTAGCTTTCGGAATGTGAGCGCACGCTTCGCGGGCTTAAAATCTTCGGTACCGGACACCATCATGCGAACAAACCAGCAACGGATCTCTGCGCATTGGTACCACCCTCTGCAACCAATCAATTCTCTATCTCTACTCCCTTTCTGTGGCTCTCTCTCTCTCTCTCTCTCTCTCTCTCTGTCTCTCTCTCTTTCTCACACTGTGGGAGAGGGTCGTCCAGCTGTCCGATCGCAATCTATCGATCCCGGTAATCGATCCCACGGGTAACCGCGCGCTAGCGGTCCTCCTATCATCCGCTCCTCTGTTCATCGCTTAATTATTACGGGCGTGCACATAGTGCGCGTCCGCGATACCGCATAACTAGCGATTTGCGCCGGCGGAATTTATCACCTCTGTAATTGCCAATCGTTTATCCGGCGCAAAACCACTACCACCGACGTCGCTATCCAAGGATTATCATCCCGCGACTCCGCGCCGCGCCGTGCACCCAGAGACAACCGACCCTCTCCGGGTACCTTCAATTCAGATCGTTAATTCGCCGGTCATTTACATTTTCAATTACCCGTTTATCTCCCTCTCTCTCTCTCTCCCTCTCTCTCTCTCTCTCTCTCTCTTTCTCTCCCTGTCTTTGTCTCTGTCTGTGTCTCTGTCTGTGTCTCTGTCTCTCGGGGACCGCGATTCCGAGCACTAGGACGCCATCGACGATGGCCATCCTCGACGACGCGTCGCGATGCCACGAAACTACTGGACAAATTAGGAGAACGTGGATAACGAGGCAACGTTAATCGTCCTCAGAATCCACAGTGATCGATTTTTCAAAAAATGGGGACAAAAATCAGTATGACTTGAAAATTTCAGTTATTCGTGTGTAATCGAATTGAATACACCTGTTAATCTTCCGTAGATAAATGTATTATTATCGTCAAGTAACGATTTAACAATATTGTCGACCATGATGGACTTTTCCAATGAGAATCCCTCCAGGCCTGCTAGAACGGGATCCAAAGCAATGCAAAACATGCGAAACTGACCTTTCACGTTCGCACACCTTATCGTATCACTTAGTATTTAAAGTACTTAGAGAGTAAAGCTAGAACATCTAGGTTGTATCTAAAGTACGCAGAGAGTAAAACTAAGATATCTAGGGTGTATGTAAGGAGCTTAGAAAAGTGTTAGAGCATGTAAAGTATTTCTACAGTATCTAATAGGTGGGAAAAATATTTGAAAGTATGTCTAGGCGAATTCGAGAGTAGCTACAGTGTATCTAGGGTACCTAAAGGGTCTAGCTAGGGTATCTACAAAGTATCTAGAGCATCTAGTGTGTTTCTAGCGTGTCTGAAAAATAGACAGAGCATCTAGGGTACCTAGAGAGTATCTACAGCATCCGGGGTGTTTCTAGAGTGTCAAAAAATAATCAAAATGTCTAGAGCGTATCTAGAGTATCTAGAAGGTAGAGATAGTGTACCGAGAGTGTGTTTAATGTACCTAGAGAGCACCCAGAGTGTTTCTAGAGTATCTAAAAAATAGTCGATGTATCTACAGCGTATCTGGAGTACCTAGAAGGTATACCTATGGTGCTTAGAGGATATCCAGAGCATCCAGAGTGTTTCTAGAGAATCTGAAATATAGCCAAAATATTTACAGCGTATCTAGAGTATCTAGAGGGTAGAGCCAGAGTATCTATGTTACCCACAGGGCATCTAGGGTACCTAGAGAGTATCTACAGCATCCGGGGTGTTTCTAGAGTATCCAAAGAATAGTCGATGTATCTACAGCATATCTGGAGTATCTAGAGGGTACAGCTATGGTGCCTAGAGGGTATCTAGAGCGTCCAGAGTGTTTCTAGAGTATCTGAAATATAGCCAAAATATATAGAGCGAATCTAGAGTACCTAAAGGATAGCCAGGGTGTACCTGGAGTCCTTGGAGATTATTTGTGGTCCCTATGTCGTATCTACAGTTCTTACAGAACATCTAGAAAATCTGTAACACATTTAGAATATGTAAAGTGAAGCTCAGGTGTATCCAGGTAAACAAACGTACCTAAGTTACCTAGGACAGCCAAGTCTAACCGATCCCGAGAAAATGCGAAACGCTCCACTTTTCGTCAGGCGATTATGATTCAATCGTGCCACGTGCACGGCCACCACTCGATAGGAAGAAGGTCAGGCGATAATTGGATCGAACACGTAGTCGCGTCTAATTTCGCATCGAGTTGAGCAACTCGTGTCCAAACGGGATTGAGAAGTACGATTCCGCGGGGATCGTGGCTGCCCCAGAGAGGCAGAAAGAGTAAGAGAATGTGTGAGAGAGAGAGAGAAGGAGAGAGAAATAGAGCCAGGTGTCACCAGGGAGCTCAATTAAAGGAACGACCGTAAGCGTCGAATTGCTCGTACGTTTCTGGAAACGAGAGGCCTGGCCGGAGAGAGGGAAACGGTCGCGATAAAAATCGTCGTCACCGCGCCGGCGCGAAATCGAAGCGTGAAATTACGATTCCCGAGATCGAAATGATCGGTTTCGCGTTGGGGGACGAGACTATATATAGTATATCGGGAAAATCTGGGTTAATGAGCGTTCCCCGTGGCGTGTGCACCCGTTCGTCTGTTACCGAGAGACTGCTCTCGTGTTCCAGTATGCTTGTGTGTGTGTGTGTGGGTCTGTGTACATGTGTGTGTGTGTTCGTGCGCGATTGTCTCTGTGTCGGTCGCTGGAGCGCGAGTGTGTTGCTTACCGGCGCTAATTAACCCCGATGCTACCGTTCGATCTGGACACCAACGGAAACGATACCGCGAGTGTAACGATCACCGCGGACCGGCAAAAAGCGAGACGATGCCTTTTTCGACGGGCCCGCGAGGTCGGCTAATGCAACCGATCCCGGGAGCAAACGCTCGCATACGCTCGAAAACACCTGCCCGCGATTAGCGTGCATCCTTAAAGCGCCGTCGACTGACCGACAAACGGTGATTTTCCACGTAAACGGAAAGTATGCGCCCGAAACATTCGCAATCTCGGCCTAGAGACGATACTCGCGGTGATGGATAATTAGGCGACTTCTAGGACGAACGTTTTTCATTCGCAATTAACGCTCAATCGGCGATTCATCCGTTGCTCGACGCTCCGAGATGGTTTCACTGTCTTGTCAAGTTTTATGCTTCACGTTTGTTTATAAATGCTCTCTATTGTCTTGCGATAATTGTTAGAATTTCTATTTGTTCACCGTTAGTCTTCTTAGTTGTTTGGCAAGGTATGACGTCGTTTGAGAAAAAATCTGGTGTACGTAAAATGGATCAGTATTCAGGTGTTTCAATATTAATCGAAGAAGGAAGTAACTCTTCTTCGTGTAGGTTGTTCGGAAATGTTCTCTTTTCTCTTCCTCCGATTGTCAGAATTTTTATTTGTTGATCGGAAGTCGTTGTATTTGACTTTTGAGAAGGTATAATGTTGTTTGAGCAAGAATCTGGTGTACGTGAAATGTACCAGTGTTCAAATGTTTGGATAATTTCAATCGATGAAGGAATCAAGTCTTCTTCCAGTACGTTGTTAGTAAATGTTCTCTTTTGTCTGGCTATAATTTTTGGAATTTTTATATGTTGATTGTTTGTCTTTTTATTCGACGTCTGGCAAGGTACCATGTAATTTTTATATGATGTTTGAAACAATTCAGTCAGAAAAGGGAACGATTCTTCTTCGCGATAACTTTATTGAAGGTCGAAAAACATAATGGAGTAAGATCATCAAAAATAAATTGCTGATAAAACAATTCTTTTAATAATCACAATAATGTAGATTCTGGTTGCTGTCTGATAACAAAAATAAAGACAGTCGTAAACGAAGACTACATGCTAGGAACTGGGAACACAGAATAGAATACAAAGAGAACAAAGAAACTGAGGAAAGAGTCACAACGAGAGACATGTATGGAGATCATGAAGAACAAGACGAAATGATAAGCAAAATAAATGTAACAATAAAAATTACACAAAACAGAGAAAGAAGAAGGAAGAATGCGAACTACACTCTTCAATTCTAAACACAATTTTAACTTTCCTCTAAACATCATCATTAGAAAAGGAAGAATTCGTGATAATAATATGGGTATATCGGGCATATGTTGCAAGAGTCTAGAGAATGGAGATGACCAGGTCGATATTAATGTTTGAAATAGTTATTTGAACGGTTCTCATGTGAAATTTTTTGATCGTGGCAACAACGATCGCGAAGGCACGCGAGGCGTTTGGCGAAAAATCGCCGGACCGGATATTAGAAGAGATTCGCGGCGAATTCAACGGATAGGTCGGGTAACTCGGGTCCGTCGAGTCCCGACTCAGGAGAGACTCGCGAGGTAATGGCCGATTTTTTGCTCGACCCAGAGACACAGGCCGAACCGGGGGCTTTTATTGGGGCTTAAGCTGCCGAGAAAAGAAGGTGGCTCCATGATAGATGCGAGCGAACAACGGCTACATGGGTGGCCCTCCCGTCAGACAAGGCCTACTAGCCACCCCGAAGACATCCGCCGTTGGATGTATCATGATATCAGAACGCGAGATACGCCCGTCGATCCTAACGACGAATCTGCGTTGACGATGATCGACGCGGGCGCCGGCGCCCTCAAACAGGTGCGGCTGTTTACGGTTTTCTGGGGCTCCTAATTACTACTTCTCTTTCTGATTCTTTCTGAATTTGTCTTTTAAATTCGTTCCACTAATGCCATCGATACCTACAACTCAAGAGAATAACTTTTCAATCTTATGAGTTAATACAAATTGGTACTTCTACATTCTTCATTCTATGGTTCTCAAGTGTCTTCGATTTTTTCTGAATTTGTCTTTCAAATGTCATTCGTCTGATTTTATCGTTCTAAAATTGTGCTGCTTCACTGAATAAGTTCAAGAGATTAACTTTGCAATTTTATGAGTTAATACGCATCAGTGCTTGTGCATTGTTAATTCTTTGGTGTCCATGTTCGTGTGATCTTTTCTGGATTTAATTCTTCTGATTTTACTGTTCAAAAATTGAGCTGCTCGACTGAACAAACAAAACAGATACCAACTCAAGAGAATAACTTTACAATTCTATTACAAATTGGTACTTCGTCATTGTTAATTCTTTGATCATCCAGTTTCCCCGAATTTTTCTGAATTCCTTTTTTTAAATTCGATTTTTCTGATTTTGCTCATCAAAAATTCTTCTGCTCCGCTCGACAAATGAATCAGAGACCTACAACTTACGAGAATGACATTACAATTTTATAAGAATTAATACAAATTGGTACTACTACATTCTTAATTCTTTGGTCTTCAATTTGCTCTGAATTTTTTCTGAATTCGATATTTCTGATTTCACACTAAAAAAATAGTGCTGCTCTGAAAAAAGCAACTGCAACTGTCCGCCGCGCTTCCAGATCACGTCAGCATCCCGTGCAGGAAGCGCCGCAGCATTCTCGGGTTTCCTTTCCCATCAGCAACAAGCAATAAATGTATCTATCCTTTATCTAAAGCCAGTGGACTACTCCGAACAGCCTTTGAAGTCGAAACAGGTTGAACGTGCGGCTGTAGAAGTGTCGATAAACGCACAGCCACAATTTGTACGACCATAGACGTGCCAGCTCGTGGCCCCAGCGATGACTAAGAACTTCTTTATGGGAATGAACGTCATTCAAAACCCCAGGAACATTTTATCGAATTTTTCAAGCGTGTTCTACCCGATCAAAAACAGAAAATTCTACATAAATTCCTCACAAATTTGTTCCCCGTTGTCGTTACAAATTTCAAGATGGAGGCATCAACGGATAAAATCGTGGTTCGTGAATCTCGAATGGTTCGAGCGGAGGACGTTTTTCGTTCGCCCCGGAGCCAGGACCAGCGTGAAGTGCTCGGAACTGCACGAGAGCTGGACTGCAATAACTGTAGCTGAAGCATGTGAAAATGCACGCGCAGCTATGTTTATCGCCATAGCGTTTTCTTCGCTGGTCCCCAAGGCTCCCAAGGTTTGTCTGCGGAGAGCATAGAAGAAAATTGTGAACAGTAAACAAGAGGTTGTAAAGCGTATTCGCAGCATCAGCCGTTGCCAATCCATAATCCATGGGTTGTGTCAGCCCTTGGCTCGTAGTTTTCCACGATTTTACGGCTCGTTTTCGCACTTTCACCGAACCCATGCCCGTTTAGGCTAGCCTTTTCCTCCAGGCGATCGCTGTTCGCAATGTTTTTATTGTCAAGTGGTAAATAGAATGCTTAACCGTTAAGAAAACTTCAAAATGGAGCTCGGTTGAAATTTATGCAGTAATTGTATTGTAAATTCACAGATGTCTCGCTAAATTGATCTAGTTTTTCTATAACATATTCACCACTATACTCATTTATTTAGCAGTTGTTCATTCGACATTTCACGCATTGGAGGTAAGTATTGTTGTCGCAATCGATTAGCAATTTGTTTTTTGAGATGGCTCAATGATCCTATAATAAGTTTGTTTGGATAACTATCATTCACTCTGGTGAATGTATACAATTGGGTTGTAATAACAACAAGACTGCATTTATTCAGACTTCATTCTATTTCTATTGCAATGTATGCTTTAATAAAAAAGTTCACTCGAAAACTTATAACTTTATAATTTTAGTAATCGCGAAAGGAAAAATTAAAAATGACTGGTTGAGTGTAGTTCTAGTATTAAAGAGATTTAAAATATGAAAGATGTCGAAGCATTTAACTGATTTCAATGATTGATAAAAGAAAGACATTTTTATCTAGTCGACCGCCATGCCTTGCAGTTTATGAAGACAATTTTTATTTTGCATGATGATTCGCAATCTAGACTTGAGGAATGCATTTAACACTAAACCTACCACGGTCGAAATGACCGGTTTTCTATTTTATAATTATTTAAATTTGAAAAACGATTTCATAGGAAATGACTGAATTGACTTCATGATTTAAGCACATATTGTAATGGAAACGGTACAAAGTTTAAAGAAATTCAATATTTTCACTTTTTTAAGGCATTTTATTTTTGAATGTTTTGTGCTTGGTAGGTTTAGTGTTAATGTTCCTTTTTTTCAAACGGTGCAGGGAAATTAATTTTGTTTTGTTTAAATCTTGAAATCGTCGAATTCACATTAAATAATTATTAGAAGGTTGTTAGACCATTGCATGCAAGTTCATACTGTTTTAATTCTAACTAAAAATGTATAAGATATTGGAACATTCTCTTATAGTTGAAATTATTGTTCCAATCTTCTTGTAACCATTAACTAAACTTCATATAATTTATAAATTCTTTAATAGAAAAATTTGCAAGATGTAGAGTAAAGTGAGACATGCGCAAACACAATTATAAGACTGCTGATCTTTATGCAAAATAAAAATTTATTGCATTAATTGCAGGAGAAAGGAACCAAATAGGTAATTATTCTTCTTTTTTCTAATTTTATTTAGTCGTGAAAAATGTGTTGATGTTCTCAAATTCCTTTGAACTGTCACTATTGAATTGCACACAACTATGTCATAAGTGCATGAAATCCACAATTTAATAATTATTATACTAAAAGAACCAATCAGTCAAATTAATCAAGGACGATTTTATTATAATTCTACTGGCATTAATTGTACAAAATTTATATATGCTAAATCCTCGAAACAATTTCTTCAATAATATTTGTTACAATTAGACTGTGGATAAACCGTCATTCTTCCGTTAATAATTTCAACAAAATGGAAATAATACATATAGGCACTCTCAAATTCTTCGAATCATTTTACTGTTTTAAATTGCATCTACTCATTTTTGTAGCAAATGCATAAAATCCATATTCTAAATATAATCAAACAAAATAAAAAGCCATAATCAATACTTACTACATGCTTTCTAACTGCCAAAAATTTAATAGAACAATAAAAAAAATTGTAACACCTACCGAACATTAAAAGTAACTGAGATGTACTGCCTTATAAAAATGACAAGATTAAGATTATATAGACATTTTACTATTTTTATAATAGTCTATGTTCGATTCAAGAAATTTATACAATCATTTCTTGTGAAATGAAACAATTCTAAAATAAATAATCTGAGACTGGACCGAAAAAAGTCTTTAGTTTTGTAGTTAAAATAGCTCCGAGTGAAAAGAATTAATACGAACGCGGCTACATTTATTAAATTTTCTGGAACGTCTCAGACGTCGATACAGTCATCAATCGTGAAGCTTTTTGACCCGACGCAAAACGTTCCGACCAAAGAACCCGACGCGGTAGAATCGAATAAAATATCGCATCTAAGATACAACGTTCCCTCCTCGTGGTATTAAGAGAAAAAAGAAAAAGAAGAAAGTCACTTGGGAATCGTTAGCAGGATCTCCGACGGTTTGTCAGGATAATGATGCGACAAAGGCTGGGATTCGGAGAGGAGTCTCACTCTCCCGTCCCTTTGCGTTTTTCATTTACAAAAACGAGACTCTGACACGCACGAAATGAAGTACAATCCGAAGAAGTATCCGCGCGCTTCATGGTCTCTTCACTTGAGTGAAGTATAATTCCCCCTCGGCGATGCTGAGATGGGCGAAGTTTGCTATAGTCGCCGGAAGAACAGGATACACTCGCGCAAAAAGGACAAATTTTGCGATCGTCATTGTACAAGCCTTTTAGCGGATAAACATTTTATTGCGTCAAATGAATGAAACTCAACAAACCAAATCGAGCCTGCCAAACCGAACCCGTCGAACTGCTTTCATCCGTTGAATTCAGTGAAGAGGTCTTATCATGAAACGTGATGTATCAAAAGCTAGCCAACCGTGCAGGAATTTGATTTTTTAAATGAAACTATAGCGGTAGGACGTGGGTAGTGACGCACAATTACGTTTATATCCTTAACAAAATCGAATGCATTTACTTGTGCCACACTCGAACATTTAGCAATTTATTAAATTGAAAGGCAATTAATAATGTAGAAAATGTTATGAACTGTAGTATAGTTATTTTTAGCGGTGCCTCGGAGCAGACAGTCGAGTGCCAAAGAGTTGAGTATAGGAAAATTGAAAAGTTTAGAAATTATTGTAAAACAAGAGACAAGAGGATATATTAGACAGAAAAACGATATATGGAATTTTCTTTCTGCTTTGAACCAATTATAATTTTTTCCAATTTTCTTTTACACCTAGTTCATTAATTCTTCTAACTTCTCAGAAAATCTCATTTCGTTTGGGCCAATTTTATAAATGTTATACTATTCTAAAGAATGTCTTATTTGGATTATTGACATTTCAAGAGGAGTTTCTGTATATTTGCTGTAATTTTCGATCCTTAGGCAAAGTTTAGCTAGACAAAAAATTGCTCTCTAGTCTATCTCTGTCATCTTTGAAGACAGTGAATGATAAATTGCGGAGTTTATCCTCTAGTGACAAAAATGACCAGAGAATATTTAATCCAGTAGAAAAATTAGAAGAATTTAAGAACGTCAATGTATTCGATGCAGTTTATTAAATTATAAAACGAAGAATGAATTTTCTGTTTGACTACAACTTGTTGCAACTGATGTCAATCATTTTTATTTCGTATAAAGATCCGCTGTCGAAAGACAAAACAAGTGATCAACATGTGATAAACTAGTGATAGCCTTGATTGTCCTCGGTAACTCACGTTCGTAGATTAGAAGAATTAGGAGACCTAATCTTGTCTCATGAGATTCTGCGAACTTATGAGGACATAAGGAGATGAGAAATCCAGGAAAGAGGATTTGAGGAATGCCGAAAGCAGGAGAAGCGAACGCGATCAGCGGAAGCCGCGAGCCGAAAGAGGGGAGTGAAGAAGCTCGATGAGATTCTGGTTTTAATTAGTTGGAACCGTCGCGCCGCGTCGGGAGGAACAATCGATGCCATTAATGATGTCGCAGATAGGGAATCAGCCTTCCGAACTCTTGTACGTAATCACGGCCCGGACGTTTCTGTAGCCGGTCCCTCTTCGAATTCTTGCAGCCTCGTTCGAACAGATATGATTAAAATCTTCATAGACACCTGCTACCCTCGATTTTCGGCCGAGGAATCGAATGGGTCTGTGTAGGACATCGTGAGAATCGAGATTACTCCAATAAGGTATAAGAACACTTGCAATTTTGATTGCAGAAATTAAATGGAAAATTCAAAAAGGATAGTAGGTGTGCTGAAGGTCCGATTTTTTGAGGATCTGAGATGCTACTTCATTTTTTGGCTATGGAATTGATCGGGTTCATGTATTAGGTTGAAATACGAGTAGAAAATACAAATTTGTTCTTTTATTAGAGGATAGGAGCACGTGAGTTTGCAATTTTGTTTGGGAAAGTTGAATGGAAAATTCAAAAAGGGCAGTAAGTGTGCTAAAGGTCCGATTTTAGGAGTATCTGAGCTGCTACTTCACTCGTTTGGCTATGGAATTGATCGGGTTCATGTATTAGGTCGAAATACGAGCAGAAAATACAAAGTTCTTTTATTAAAGGATAGAAGCACGTGGGTTTGCAATTTTGTTTGCGAGAATTGAATGGAAAATTCAAAAAGGGTAGTAAGTCTGCTAAAGGTCCGATTTTTTGAGCATCTGAGCTGGTACTTCATTTTTTGGCTATGGAATTGATCGGGTTCATGTATTAGGTCGAAATACGAGCAGAAAATACAAATTTGTTCTTTTATTAGAGGATAGGAGCACGTGAGTTTGCAATTTTGATTGCAGAAATTAAATGGAAATTTAAAAAGGATAGTAGGTGTGCAGAAGGCCCGATTTTAATTAGGAACTATTGTGGAAAATTCATTATATGGTAATAAAAAAAAATCTGATTTCTTGAGGATCCAACTCGGTGATTTGCATTTTGTGTCAGAATATGAAATTGGATAAACTTGTGACTTTAATTACGAAACCAACTGGAAAATTCACAAAGAGGAAGTCGATGTGTCGAGGATCTGATGCACCAGTAGGATTTATTGCGAGACATTAAACACTCCCATTTGTATTGCTTTTTTGCTCTTCAACGCGTAATAAAGTCTACAGACAACCTCTAATTAGCTCGCAGGGGGCTTCAACTACTAGCCTAACGCGCTCGCTACCAACGTCATGAATTTATGACGATCATTGTTTCTTGCCCAAGAAAGCCAAATTAATTTAAAAACTGTAGCACGTAATATTTAAAAGAAAAAGAAGTTAACGAGATCTGTTCTCATCGTTTGTTCATATTTTACGCGGATAATCATGCTATATGAATTTGTAGCGTATAAAAGACTTCGTAATTTATAATATATAAAATTACTTGAACATCATACTAATTTAATGCGATGCTCCACTGAGGGATCTCGTTAGAGTGAGAATTAAATTTTGCGCTTTGCGATGTCCAGAAAATGATGGGAATTTTTGTGAATGACTGTGACGAGTGCGTAAGTGAAAGTTACAAAATATTTCTGCCGACACTTAACATTCCGAAAGTTTTCTTATTTTATACAAAATAAAAATTGTCTGCATTAATTTCGAGGTATGGGAAGTGCATCGACATTTATTTCTGTTCTTTGTCATTTTAATACATCGAAAGTAATATAACAACATTTTCTAATTCCTTCAATCGTTTCAATGCTGTAAAATTAATCTACTCATTTGTGTCATGAATGCATAAAATTTTCAGTCTACTGATGATTGAATTAAATGAGTATTAAATATGATACTAGATAAAGTACCTTTAAAAATGTGTTTGGAAAAAAAAATTGCTGAATAAACCTGAATAGTATCATCTCCAAAATTGTCAAAGACAAACTATTTTTAGGGCTAATTCTAATAAAAATTGAATCGATGAGTGAAAAATGATTAATGGTACCTAGAGGATACTGAAAACTATGTTACCTTCCATGTGGAGTGCATGAAGCATTTGTGAAAGACTAGGTACCTAGACTAGGTACCGTTAATATCATCTTTCTTCAGCAATCCTTTTAAAGATTATTTCTTAAATAATCCAAAGTTGATCCTAACCATCTTCGCAGTCGTCAGAATGTTCCATTTTCTCAAGACTAATTCCACTAGAAATCAAAACGGTGAATGAAAAATGGTAATTGGTACCTGAATGATGCAGAAAACGATGGTACCTTGTATTTGGCGTGCAAGAAGCATTTGTGAAATACAAGGTACCTTTAAGGCCCAAGTTCCATTAAAAACATCTTTGATAAAATTGCTGAACAATAACCTAAACAAACCCAAAGTCGACCATAGTTATCTTCGCAGTCATCAGAAAGGTTCAATTTCTCAAGACTAGTTCCACTAAAAATCAAAACGATGAGTGAAAAATGGTAAATGGTGCCTGAAGCATGTATAGAACGATGTTTCTTGTATTTGGAGTGCTAGAAGCATTTGTAAAATACATAGTACCTTTATGAACTAGATTCCATTAAAAATATTTTTCATAAAATTGCTGAACAATCACTTCGATGAACCCAAATCGACTCAATCTCTGCAGCAGTAAAAAAAAGTCAACTGCCTCAGATCTGAGTCCACAAAAAGTCAAAATAGTGAAAAATGGTATATGGTTTCTGAAGGATATAGAAAACAACACGTCGCAGTATTCGGACCCGAAGAAACCGTATTTGAAGCAAAGTTTCCGCGGCTGGAGGTCCGTATTTGAGAACGCAGAGGAGAAAAGGAACACGTGAATGAGAGCCACTGGGCCGTTTACAATTAAGCAATGTAACCGAGTCGCAGACGCGTGGAGCGTCGTGTGTGGTCCCGGGGTTCGAATCCCACCTCTCCTTTTCCACTCTTTCCACCCGGGTACCACCACTCCGTTCGCGGTGTCCCCACCACTTCGAGGTTCTCTTCAACTCTTCTCCTCTACTCACCCACTGCCTCTCTCTCTCTCTATCGCTGTTTCTCTCTCTTTCTCTCTGTTTCTCCCTCTCTTATCGTTCGTTTTTCTCTTGTTTCAGATCTCCTGTGCCGCGGCTCTTTACCTTCTTCGCCTCGTTCCCGAAGGTGGTGACTCATCCACATATCGGCTACCACGGATTCGGGAATTCCTTCTCGTTCGCCGTCGTTTCTCGATCTGACGCGAATTTTTGCCCCCACCGGCGATCGAGAAGATTTGTATCGGGATCACGAATAGCATAGAGAAGCCCGGGCGAACCGCTCTGGTAATTGGCATTGAGGCGATCGTTAGTATGTTAGTATACGGACGCGGTTGCCCCCTTGATAATCCCCGAGGAAATATTGTCTCGAATCCCATTATTCCTGTCTCCGATCCCCCCCATTTTTTGGATCTGGTCACGGGACCGCTAACTGGAGATTCGGAGCACAGTGGTCGATAAGTACGGAAACTGGGACAAAAGTGAAATAACAAATTTCATTCGACACTAACGAATAAATATCCAATCGAATAAATATTTATCCGGATAAGATTTTATTCGAATAAGAATTCATTCGAAGAATTTATTCGTACAGAAATTCATACGGAAAACAATCAATTTGAAAATTATAGAATATGAACTGTTTTCTTCATAGTTCATCGATTCATTTCTTCCATATTAATTTTTATAATTAACTTTTCTTTCAAATGTTATATCGGAAAGTTTGTTACTTTTGGGTATATTGATCATTGATGCATAACTAAATAATGTTTCTGCGGGTGCAGAAGAATGCATCGGCGTTTTATATCGAGAATCGGTGGATACTCTTTTAAAATTTGCATATCACTGCGTTTGTCCAAAAAATATTTTGTTATTTCCAATTCTGTATTATCAAAAACTCGATTACTGCTTCCAGATGTTGGCGGTTCAACGATTATATGTATTACCAATATCCTTCCATCCTTTCCATTCAATGAACATTAAAAGGCTAGATAAATTGCATAAAAAATATTCGGGTAGTCGTTGTAAACAACAACTCGAAGTAAACACACGTACAGTATCATCAGCAGAGTAGCGGAAACTGAAGTGATTCTGACTGTATTCGTATAAATATATTCTTACAAATGTATGTAAAAACGAAAACAGTCAACAATTATTCGCATTATTATTCCAATAATTCTCTATTCGAATAATTTATACGAACAAAGAATTATTCAAGTAAATGGATGGAATAATTTATGACGAATAATGGATAATTATTATTCGAATAAAATATTCGAAACAATTCGAATAATGCACAACTCTGCATTGATCCTTGATTTGGAAAAGACTATTACAAAAAATTCTGGATAAATAAAGCGTTAATTACCGTTTCGATGACCCATACAATACCGTGTCCGGAGGATCAGAGTATTCGAGAACTGGTTCCGAATAGAGCTGTGACGGCGGGGAAGCGTGCGCGGTCAGACATGTTTGGAGTCCATACTTGTCCGGAGGCGCGGACGCGTAAAGGTGGACATGACACTAGGAAACTAAATACCGGTCCTATGAGGAACCTCGCGTCGGGTACACGAGAGAGCCCGGGTACCCTGTCGAAAAGGAACCCGTGGTGGGGGGGGGGGAGGGGGGCGAGGGACCCATCTCACTTAATTTTCGTTAAAGTCACCTGAATCGGCTAGGGATCGGATCATCGACAGCCCGGTGTCATCTTACCGACTTCATTCTCTATTCACAGTGTGGCGATCTTGTCTCGCGCCTAACGACACTTCGGAATAAATTGGCTTCGATGGGTTTACGGGAGAAATCATTATTCTCCCGTTGTGTTCTCGCGCAACACGGCAGAAGACTCTGCCTCTATCTGTATCGGGAAATCGATTTTCGCAACTGAATTATTTATCGCGGCAAAGGCCCAAACACGCGACACCAATTTCTAGCTACTCGGTTCGCCGTTGATTTCTCCCGCGCAACCGCTATAAATATTTAAATTGCGCTTCGCTTAAAATTCAACGATTACATCTTTCGTCATTTTCACAGCATTGCGCCTTCGCCTCGCGCAACCCGCTTCTGCGATTGCGATCGCCAAACTTTTTACCCGGCATGTACGGCTTTCAACGGGTTTCCAATTTTTCTGAGCTGAACGGCCAACAATGCTCCGCGATTACATTAATTCTTCCCTTAATACGTAATTTTGATTCGTTCGCTGATGCGTCGACTACGTGGCGTGCAGCAGAATCCTTTTATAGCAGGATTTTCACATCGATGTATCGAAATTGTTTTCGGCATAAGGATTTGTTAAGACAAATCTAAGCTACTCGCTAATTGTAAGCATTATTTAGAAGAATAGATCTCCAACCTGGAAACTTGTAAAATCATGGATTTTGATCATATATAGGACGAGGCATTTAAAACATGTCACCTGAATAACTCAGTTGCTATTGGTAATAAAAAAAAATTTATCGGGCGGGAACTTGCTTGGTTTCGAGGGTGGCATAATCGTATGTTATTAGTTTTTTGTAGGTGGATGTGTAGAGGAGATATGAAGATCAACTCCGTTTTTTAAACGGAACGATATGCATATTTCCGTTGTATATGTACTATTCAATAGGGCGTTTTAAGAAGTGTACAGTGACCTATGACTCAAGGTCATAGCCAAAGTGAAATATCTTCCATCGTGATTGACCTTCGATGATTTTAAATGACCTTGAGTCGTGGGTCACTGTTTAGATAGTAAATAGAGAAACATATTATTCCATTTTAAAAGACGGAGTTGACCTTCGTATGTCCTCTGTGAGTCCATATACAAGAAAACTATTAGGTCGTTGCATATGATATGTACGATTTCGAAATACAAATGTTACAAAGCGTTAGTTAATCAATACTATTATAATCTACAGGTACATTATGTACCACTTGAAGGTACAAACCTAGTCTTTTATCTTCAGTTTCTATTTACATATCCAACATTACATTTAAATAAAGTTTCTTTCAATATTAGTCGATGTGATTGTCGTGTATTCTTTTTAAATGAGTGAGAAAATAAGCATATCTACGACAATATTATGTGATGTTTTAACATAATGTGGTAATAAATGAACGCACTGTTGGTCAGTGATAGAAAAAGCTCAAAAATAGAGATGACGATCTCATAAATAAAGAAGGCGAATTACCACAATATTTCATTTTTACGTAACATAATTGAAAAACTCGTCGTTTGTTGACAGAATATAATGATGAGTGGTGCTTACTTTGATCAATAAGTTTTATTTAGGGAAAAATTATGTACGGTTAAAGTTATTGTTACGAATTGGACATTTCATATGCAACAACCTAATATTAATATGAGATCATGTCGCCTCTAAACCAAGCAAGTTTCGTATGATACATTTAGAGCAACCGAGTTGTTAGGGTGGCTGTTTAATATGTCCCACCCTGTAGAAACGTGTTACCAAATTTTATTGCTGCCCAAATTCGCTTCGGGTGGTCAAAACTAACCATTTAAATTGAACCATGACTGAATACTTTCCACAAAGGAACAGTTCAATCTAAAACGATCCCTATACTACGCAATTTATTATGTCGGTAATGATTCAGTTCGTTCCTGCGGTTAATGACTGTTCTATTATCCGAACACTCATGTTCGTAACGTGTTAACACGTTAAGCGCGGCGTCAGTGACGGTACCGAATTTACAGAAGAATATATAATATATAATTCATATAATAATATTAAAAAATATTCGCACTGTCTCGATAGATTTAATTGATACAGATTGAACAGAAATGAGGTGAGCAAGTGTTTGCGCCTGCGCAGTCGTATTTTTGTATTTAATCATAAATCAAAAGTGACATGAAAAGCGAGACAAAACTGCTCCGCGCTTAAAGTGTTATAGCCAGTGGTACCAGAAAAATAAAGTGCACAGCTCGAGTAGCTAGAATACCAGTTCGAAACATTATAGGAAGGTGATCGTTATAGAACTGACGATAAAAGAGGCTGGTGTTCGTGGTTTGGGAGCGAGGCGATTCACGTAGCCGGAGAGCAAAGGAACAATAACGAACTCTTGTCGGTCGCCTCGCGGATTTCCCCGAAACCGCTTGAAGCCGGGTTTTAATGGCTCAATCCGCGTGTTCTGGCAACTCGATGTGTGGGCCAGCGGGTCGATGGTCCCCTCTGAAATTTTCTTCTGTCCGCGCCGGTCCCCATGGAAGGCGCGTTACCGGCCACCGATCAGAACAAAACTCGAGCGAGCTTGGCTTGTTTTTAGTCGCGCGAGAGGCCAAATGACCGGGACGCGCCGCTCTCATGCATGAATGCAACGTCAGCTGCCATCCCAGGATATGGCGAACTCTTCATTAACCGTGCAAGGAGGGTTACGGGGAACCATGGTCAACGTCTGCGCCAAATTCGACGGGGCAACAGCCTCGGCCACGGACCACTTCGATTTCAATCGACGCACCGTGACTGGACTACGGACGTTCGCACAAATGCATACATTTTCAGAAGACATTTTGCAAAAATCGGTATGAAAACAATTTTAATCTGTCTAGGAAGAGGCTCCTTACAATAGCAACAAAGTGGAAATACTCTTTGAGGAGATTGTATAAATATGATGGGCTTGTGGGGATATCTGTGGTGAGAATTGAGAAACATTTATAAATGAAACAAAAGTGTATGAAGGGAATTTTGTTGTATGTTAAAATGAAATGAATGCACATGAAGAAGCGATTTTGTTATTGGAAGAGTATGGCTGTGATGTAGAATGGTTGTCATTAATATGTTATGTTAAATATATAGTTATTTGTTGAGATATATGAAAATTCCATTCACTGCCTGAACAGGGCTACTTTCATTTTTAGATTTATTGACAAACCTCTTGAACATTTTTCAGATATAACACCTTAACGTTATAGCTACGAGATGTTTCTTTTATGATACCGAATTAAAAAAGTACTGAACAAAAACTATATTTTTAATTTACGATTATTAAGATTGTAAAGATGCATCCATTCGGAATTATTCAACAAATTTATTTCTACGGGTGTATACTATCCAAAACTGGTTATAAATTTGGTTAGACACATTCTTGTTATTTTCATGAAGTAATGTTAAATACTTAGTCACTTTTAATGCTATGTAAACCTAGTGTTAAATTATAAATATACAGAAACAGGAGAAACGTTTATTTTTGATAGTGTCGTCTGAATATGGCTTATTTTTAAAATAGTCTAACCGGGAAGTAAAATCTGCATATTTTCTAAGGTAGAAATGCTGAATAATTTGTTTAAACACTGATAACTAGATTACGGATCATATACAAAATAAAAATTGTCTGCATCGACTGGAAGACATTAGTAGTCATTTAGAAGCTTCGTTCTTCCTTGAATAATCTTCGAAAATTTCAAACGGTCCATCGACATTCTTAGATTTTTAAAATCTTTTTATAAAAATGCATAAAGATCTGCAGTCTACTGATAACTATGAACACAAATATTAATAGTTTATTTACAATAACCACAAATATAAATATCTGTGACAACGCCTGCACAGGCACTGTGTGACCGGAACAATCTTTTAGGTTGGTGAAATAAGCAAAATGGCGCTTTTGTAGAACGCGTGAAGACACTTCGGGGAAAATGATGGATGTCAGTTAATTTGTGTACGGTCGACGTTATATGATGTTACAGATGTTACAATAACTTGTTGATGACTTAGACTTTTTAATATTTTCCCTAGCTACCTTCGAATTCTAGAAAGTGAACAATAATGCATGAAGACACGTCGCTCATAATAATCTAACCTAGCATACTCGATTATCAAATATTCCTCAGAGTCAGTAACGATTACTGATGTCGGGTCCGAGGGGTTAAGAGTAGGGGTGTGCGAGTACTCGAAATTTCGAGTTCGGGTCGGGTCGGGAAATTTGTTCGGGATCGGGTCGGGATCCCGAAAGTTTATAAACTTCGGGTACCCGAAAAGGTAGTCGGGTCGGTGTCCCGAAAGTTTGCAATATTCGGCTACTTGAAGTTAAAGTTGGGGCAAGTCTGCGGTCAAATCAGCAATAAATAACTCTGTGACTCTGTGCATATTAAAACGTCCAATCATTGGTTGTAATAATATTTCGATTTGTAGTAAAAACTGTTTACGAAACAGTGCTTTTATACGAACAGTGTGAGGACGAAGAGCCCTTATCTTGTAAGAACATTGTTTTCTAGAAACAGAAACGTCCTTTACGTACATTCTTTCACACAATGTATTCTAAAATATTTTTTTCCTCGCGAAGTTTGATAACCGATTACACTAAAAATACAAAAATCATTCGAAACTTGCCATTGAAAATAAAAGATTGAACTGAAAAATCATAAAACAGCATTATGCTTATATAAATACAAGTTTAACTTCAAGTACCCGAATATTGCAAACTTTCGGAACCCCGACCCGACTACCATTTCGGGTAACCGAAATTGCGGGTACCCGAAGTTTATAAACTTTCGGGGTCCCGACCCGACCCGACCCGATCATTGTCCGACTCGACCCGAGGCTCGGGTACGCGAAATTTCGAGTACCCGCACACCCCTAGTCAATAGGCTTCCGCTAGATAATGTGTTAATAACAGCTAAAATCTAAAATAACTAGCAACCTGTTGGTTCAATCCAAAAACGTTTCGTCGCAACATATTGCTTATCAAAAGACTTCGATCCACAGGAAGTAGTTAGATCTGTTTAGAACTGAAATGCTCTGAAACAACAAAATACAACGCACCCAACAGTCATTGTATTCTTGAATAAAAGTCCTAATAGAATTGAGATTCTACTGAACGATTCTTGCAGACAGAAAATAATAAAAATGGAGACTGAGCGAGACTGATGGCTGCGCGAGTCGCGTTAATTTTTCAATAATCTCGCGGCGTTTTTTTTTTTGCTTTACGACTCTCTCCCTCGACGATTTCTAATATTCTTTTTGGCCAGGGCTCATGTTCCTCCCTCATTCTCCGCTTTCGTTGTCCGAGGCTTGCCTCCCGGTAGGCTGACGGTCGGGCTATGCCGGGATTAAGAGGAGGATAATAATTCGTAGCGGCCGTGAGAGATCGGTAGACTGAGATCTTCAAGGATGATCGTCGTTAGTGAACGAGGCATTAGTCGTACGGTAGCCGATGCCGATGGATACGCTCGCCGTCAGTGGGGAGCCCCAACGTGGAAAGCAGCGTCGGGAGATCTGATGGTGACGGGTATTAAAATTAATGGTCAGCCGTGTACGCTGACGTGTCACCTTATACCTCCATGCGTCATTTTGATTGACCAATAAATTATCTCGGGGAAGGTCTCGCGCGCGTGGTTGGCCATCGGTTGTTCGCGCGGTTCTTTGCTCGTTTCAGGGAAGAATCTCGGTGTACGTTGTGCAATTTGTTGGTTCGCTCTGCCATGCCGTGACGACTTCGAGACACTCTCACTGTCCTGGAGACAGCCTGAACGATATCAGTTCCTTGGGAACCTCGACAAAACTGACGTTCAATGGATCTAACAATATTTATGTTTATTATTGCGTTAATAGGGGTCTCCGACTTCGACGGTTTTGATCTACAAACGCTAGGCTTGTCGTTTATGAGAAACTACAATTTTTCGACTGGAGAACAAGAAAATTTAGATGATGAGCTTATACATAGATAGACTACAATATGAGGGTATTCTAAAAGCTGTTTATTAACTTTTATTTTAGCGAGGCTCGTCGGTATACTATATTTTAGCTATTAATGAATGAAATAAATAAATTAAATAAATCGGGGGTGATCTTAAGGGTTGAAAACGCCGAAGAAAAGATTTAGCTCATTAAATCATAGAAATGAAGGTTGTATAAAAATTGAGGGGCTATCTAATGCAATAAAAAATCAAATTGAAGTCTTAATTCATTAAACCATAGAAATGAGAGATAGATAAAGCTTAAGGAATGATCTTAAGGGTACTAAAAATCGAATAAAATACTTAGTACACTACACAACAGAAATAAGAGAGAAATGAAGGTTAAGGGATGATTTCAAGGGTTGGAAATGCCGAAGGAAAGAATCAGCTCATTAAACCGCACAAATGGTAGAGCTGGATAAGATTAAGGAGTTATTTTAAGAATTGAAAAATCAAATAGAAGCCTTAATCTATTAAAGCATGCATATGGGAGGTGGGTAAAGCCTAAGGGGGGATTTTCAGTCTTCCAAAAATCGGATAAAATACTTAATTCACTATACAATAGAAATTCGAGACAGACGAAGGTTAAGGGTTGGAAATCCTGAAGAAATGAGGTGGAACACATAAAATTCTAGAAATGAAGGATGTATAAAGATTAACGAGTTACCTAATGGATTAGAAAATCATGAAAATTATGTCGTCGATGAATTAAAAGAATTTATAAATAGTTTCATTTTTCCATTTATTTCTGCATAACAAAGCCGAAATTTTCTCGCGAAAAACGTAACTTTTTCGTTAAACCTCAAAATTTTTGCATTTTTATGCTTTCTCGGATTTTTTTTAATTCATCGAAAACATAATTTTATAAGAGTTAAGAAAAACTTTGGTTTTTCGGAATCAGATGAAAATTGTAGGCTGTAGAATGTACACAAACTGACAATGCAGGCGGCGCGGAGATGTGAAGTTAAATAAATATTTCGATAACAAATATATTAATCGTTAATTTATACCAATGTTTGTATTGCTTAAATATAGAATCTGCCGCCAAGGATGTTTGAAAAATATTCGCTTTGTAGTTATTAAGAAAAACTTTCCTAAAAATCACCGATTTTCGAGCGCTCTAAAGTGTCTTCCTCCCCTTAAGGGACGATCCAAATGATAGAAAACCGGAAGAAAACCTCCGGAGCGTCAAAAGACAGCCCCGGAGCGAATCGAAAAGATGAAAATCGAGGGTCCAGGAGGTTAACGAGAACAAAAAGTATAGGAGCTGAGAGAAGCATGCCAGGTGAGGTGCAGAGCTGTCGTAAAAATCATACGCTCTCAGATAGGATCGCTCGAAATCTCCACGACGGCGTCCGATATATCGTTGGTACGCGAAGAACGCGACGAGAGGTATGCGACCGTGGTAAGTGCAACGTCGATTGATAGCGCGAGCTCCTTATCAGCAAACCATTGCCACTTTTTCCAAGAGTTATCGGCACGCTGGCCGTAGTGCCGGCCGCAGAGGCAGGAGGAATTGGTGCGACTCGAGAATTCTACGCTGTAATTTACGGCTGATTAGCGGGCTCAATAATTCCCTTCCGTGTTACTTTATTGAGTCCGGCGATCCCGCTCGCGCAATTTCCCCGGCGATTTATGGGGTGAGATAGACCGATATCAGACTCGACACGTACGAGTGAACCTGACGCGCGCATGCTAACGCACGCACAACAAAACTGGAAAACAACGTGAGGGGTGCCGATAATCGTATGCGAACCTCTGCGTCGCTTTTCCAGCGTGAAATGCATTTTAGAATATGTAGTTTGAGAGGAAGCGCTTTCTGAAATTACTGGGTAAGAGGAAAACATTTTATTTTTCGGAAGAAAATTTTGCAATAATTGACTGTCTCTTTTGAGGCATCACTAAAAGTTCTTGTACACTCGAAACAATTATTACAATTACTAAATGTCTTTGCATTTAATAAATTGGTAAATATTCAGCGTGGTACGAGTAAATCCAGGGTGGCCCTTTTAAGTAAGGCCACTTAAATATCTCTTCAGCTTATTCTGATGCAAAAAATATTTTTTATGTAATGTGCATGGTGTCAAAGGACCAATATCTGGCAAGAATATTTTTTCCCCAAGGTCATTTTTTCGGAGTTATCAAGGTCATCGGTGTTTTTTGACACATAAATACATCCATTTTATTATTGCACCGTGTAGCGGGTCGAAAAATACATTCAGATGTGTATAATAAGATGATCTTGAAATGACCTTGATCTTCGAAAATTTAGAAGAACCACCCTGTAGACTCGATTTCATATTGACAAAATGAACGAGATTGCGAATCTTAATGGAAAATAAAAATTGTCTGAGAGTAGTAAAGAATAAATAGAGTTGTATTTCCACCCTTGACAGTCGCCATACATGAAAAATAATAGGATTGTTACTTGCTCCGGTGTTTGTACAGTTTTCAATTTAATCTACTCATTTTTCTGATAAATAAATCCGGAGTCCATTTATTATAATTACACACTTTCAAGGTACAAACTGAACTTTAAGGGCTTACCTTCAGTATTACTTCAGATATCTAATTTTATTTTTGAATAACGTTTATTTTAATATCGATCGACGCGATTGTGGAGTGTTATTTTTATGTAGAAAAATAAAATTTTGAGATGTAAAAATAACATACTGACGATAGCATTATGCGATGTTTGGTATCTATATGAAATGAAAAAATAAAAAAATGAATACAACAAATGCCACGATCAACGAAAGATATAATAAATGCGAAAGGAGGATTATTCTTCGAAAAGAACATCTAGATTTAAGAGTTATCAATTTTTTTCTGTTTTAATATCATTTAATTATTTATGCATAATACGTTAATTTTAGACTTCTCAAATAAAAAACTGGTCAGAAATAAAATTATTTCGCTTGGAGCAATTCCTTTATTTATTTTTTCCCTGAATTTGCAAGTGTCCATATTTCCATGAGCGGTAGTGTATATTTATAAAATCTGCAGTCTACCGATAATGTACATAAACGGGTCACGACAGATCCAACATTCGTCAGCAAGGTCCAAGCACCTCGAACGCCCATTTACGGGGAAATATTTTATTTATCACCTAGACAGATCGTCTAGGAAGATACCCAGAGGATTCATAGATCGTTTCCGAACTAGATACAGCGAGACAAAGGGAGGTGGATGGGGCGGGGTGCCGCGAGAGCAGAATCGATGGCGTTTAATGGGATTCGTCGGTTAAAACTCATGGAAATAGGAGTTGTCAGGCGCCTGTTAATGCGGGGTTCGAAGCGTATTCGTCGGAGGTGGTCACCGGCCGATACGTCCCTGTCAGATTAGAATCGCGCCGCTTGACAGACTCGCGCTTCTGTCTGTCCGGCAGCCATTTGCCTGGCTCTGGGGCTACTTCGGGTCAACCTGAAGATTCATAAACGACGGTCCCGCTCCTTTGTCCCGTGGAATCTTTACAAATGAGATACAACCGTGGACAGAAAAGTGGCAGGGCACGCGAGTACTCCCCAGACCGATTCCGCTTGACATTCCTCGGCTGACGATCCTCGAAAAGCAGGACTCGAATTGATTATGCGTCTCTAACCAAATTCGGCATGGAAAACTGATGAAACAGATCGATACCGATAGCGGACGCTGATAACGGGTCATCGGGCACAGTCGATGACGCGGGCTGATGGATGCGGGTCAAGTCCGATCGATCTTCGATTTTCCTACCGGAAACCAGGACGTGTCAAACCGTATTTCCAACAGCGTTTTCACGTTCTCCAGACTCTTCTGTCTAGTTCATGAATAGACTGCGGATTTTATGCATGTAGGGTGACCAGTCCAATGAATGAACACATAAGCTGCATGTCTGTTGAAATTAGTATTCGGGAATCGTTATTTCATTTCCTGAGTGCTATTTCTATAAGATGGTTGTGTCACTGTTAAATTGTTACAGTCCAGAACACAATTCTTACAATATTTGGACCGCTCATTTCGAAAGTGGTGCGAGTTCGTTTTTAGAAAAAATTGAGAAATCACAAATAAACAAATAATTTAGAGTAAACGTTTTATTTCTAAACAATTTGTCGTGAAAAACTGCGATTTTCACCACTATCAACCGTTTGTAGCTCGTGTGTACGTTAATCGATTTCGATAAAATTTTCAGCATGTGTATTACTAACATAGGTCTACAATATTTTAAATTTTCATTACGGGCTGAAATAAGAAAGTTTTAAAAAGTGCCTTTTTTATTTATTTCATGTAATTCTTATTAGTAGCAATTTTTGAAAATCTTTTCTGCACGTCATTTAGAAAATCAATGCTCCTAATCGCTCCAAAAATGTGAAGTTGTTTATTGCAATATTCAACAAATTATTTTGATTTAAAGAGCGTTCGAATACTTCCATGAACCACTGTATGTTATTAATTTCTTTTACACTGAAATAAAATTGTATTTTCTTGTTTTCTCAATTCTCTTCTTCTTCTAAGAAAGTATGAAGTATAAAGAAACTCTAATCACTGCAACCGTAAAATAAATTATAGTGCAAGAGGTTAATTGAAGAAAACCTAATTGAGCACATGAAGAATTGAAGCAAACACAAATTTTGCAAGAAACTACATTTATTGAAAATTTGGTGGATGTGGAACAACTATTTCAAGTCGATGTTGCTTCCAGCTTCTGCCATCGCGGAGGAAGGCTGAAGCAAACAAATGTTCGGGCGACCATGTCGGGCGTCGTTCAGAGAAACTTTGATTAGATGATAGAGATAGGAGGACTATTACGCTCGAGTAATGGAACAGGTGTACTATTAGAGATTTATCGGAGTCGGAACCCGTACTTGCCGCGGATAATTGCTGCTCTACCAAAGCAGTTTCTTTCACGTTTCCTTGTCGCTGACTTAATAGCGAGGTTTTCTCGGATAGTTATTAAACATGGTCGAACGACTTCCTCGAGACTAATGTGTGAAAATCCTTGATCGTTATCTGGGCTCGTTTACCGATTACGTTAAGCGCGCATTTGTGAAATGAAAGTCCGAGACAATCGTGCGTGACAAATATGATTACTTAACGACGTGCCTGTCCGACTCACATCGAAAATCTCTGCATAAATGAGTCACTGGGAGGTCTCGGTAATATCTATCGGTGATTGTCGTTAACTTAACTGCTTGCTTGATGACTCCAAATCGCGTTTAACGCTGACGGTACCTAGAATTGAAAGTAATTGTTTTGCAATATCTCGGACGGACACAAAATGAGCACTTTCGGTAATTATATTACAATTTCTTCGATTAGATAGTGAATATTACATATAACTGGGAGCTCTAATTGCGTTGATAAATTAAACTTTATTTTATTTTGCAATATTAGAAACACTGAGAGATCTACATACATTCTGTAATATATGTAATACAGTCACTGATACGTTCAGTAATAATTAGTTTAATACTCGAACTCGGGGCTCGTCAAAATAACGTGTTTCAAATGTTTTAATTCATAATCATTGAAATTGTAAAAATGTAAGGGGGTTACGCGATAAATTTATTTCTCTGGACCTATATTAATATAAATATTGTTGCTTTTCCAAAATAATGGAAAATAATCACTTTTAGTAGTCTACAAATAGACCATAATAAAATTTAGCATCGTGGAAACCTCAATAATTCAGAATTAAAGCTCAAATTTTTTAATGTACTGCAATTACTGCAATCGTAAAGATACGTGGGGAACGATTGAATGAATTTTGTTTCTCCGGACCTATACTAAGACAAATACTGTTACTTTTCTAAAATAATGTAAAATAATCACTTTTAGTATTCCATAAATGGAGCATAACAAAATTTACGATCTAGACCTCAATAATTCATAGATAGATCTAAAATTCCGAAATGGGACACTTCTACAGCTTTCAACGAAAATGAATAAAGACCATCGATTTGAACAAGCTGTTTCGTTAATGAACGCCGAATATCTCGCACTCGAATCGCTCTACCTGATTTCCCAGGCACTCATTTATTTTTCTGTGGAACAGCCTCTGAAATATCGTGGGACCGTTCAGGTATCGACGAACACGACGGACTTCCGTCCGTCCCTCAACAGAAGTTCTTGTAAAAAATAATTGTCGCTGATTATTCATCGCGAACGGAGTCCGTTCCTTCGGACGTGGGTTGTACGCTAATGTCGTCTATTACTTACCTCGGATCCTCGAGGACGACTCAAAGTCCCATGGGAATCCTGCAGGATCTCCGGCGACGGCGCGTCGAAAAAGAAAAATCGGGGAACAGAGCCGGACCGATGAAATTATTTATCTCCGGTGTCGACGAAGTCGGCCCTACTTCTTTGCGTCCCTCGCATAATCGCTATAGTTCACCAAAATTGTTCAACTTTGGACCATTTGATTCATTTAGAGATTACAGACCAATCGATTGAGAATTCTTTTATTGGTAAATGTTGTTCGATATTTATGCTGAAATGTTTTTAAGAGATTTCGCACGTCGAATGAGAAAATACAATTACCAGAATATTCAACAAAATCAAAGTGATTTATTTAATAAAATCGAAACTAGAATGATAGAGTTTGTTATAGTGATTATTCTTTTAACCTTTCTGTATTTTTCAGGCTCAATAAAAAAATAATTTTCTTCAATATGTTGTAGAAAAAATTAATTATTAAACCCAATTAGGATATTCTAAAATACACTTTGCGATATCATTGAACGAAAAATGCAAAAATATCTGCTTCCTATAGGAATATAAAATTCCTTCCACCTCTGTTTTCACAGAGTATTCACGATTACTAAAAATAGTCCTCGTTGACTAGAAAATTTGTTAATCATCAATAGCTACTGTCTTTCAACTCCGAGAACGGATGAAACGCCATACAATTAATTATGAACAAGCCAAGAATTTAATTGTGACTGGCTTTATTTGAGTCAATGCTATCAGGGCTCGTGCTATAAATATTGTTGCACCACTTTGTAAAATATTGTAGAAGTCAAGAGTGCTCTAAAATTAATTTCGAACAAGCCAAGAATTTAATTGTGACTGACTTTACTCGAGACAATGCTATCATGGCTCGTGCTATAAATATTGTTGCACCACTTTGTAAAATAATGTAGAAGCCAAGAGTCCTTTAAAATTAATTTCGAACAAACCAAGAATTTAATTGTGACTGACTTTACTCGAGACAATGCTATCAGGGCTCGTGCTATAAATATTGTTGCACCACTTTGTAAAATAATGTAGAAGCCAAGAGTCCTTTAAAATTAATTTCGAACAAACCAAGAATTTAATTGTGACCGACTTTATTCGAGACAATGCTATCATAGCTCGTGCCATAAATGTTGTTGCACCACTTTGTAAAATATTATTGAAGCCAAGAGTCGTTTAAAATTAATTTTGAGAAAGCCAAGAATTTAATTGTGACTGATTGTATTCAAGACAATTCTATTAGTCCTCCTACCGTAAAGATTGTTGCATGACTTAGTAAGATCTCGTAGAAGCCACGAGGGTTTCGTCAGGGGGTGTAGATAGGTGTAAAGGGGTCCAAGGTTAAATGAAGTATAAAATACATTGGCCAACTCACCGGCGCAGCACACGCACCGCGTTTACGGTATAACGTAGGCGTGGCTGGTTTGATATCAACGATGGCCACCTTTCGACTGTAAATCAATCGATATCTCGCTTGTGCGGCAGCGGGAGGGGCTTTTCATGGGGTTCGCACGAGGCTGAAATACGGCGTCGGGGGTGGAAGCATGCGCCAAATGCTGAATGCGAATCGACCCGCCCCGTCCCTTTTATCCCGACACCGATCCCGAACCACCATCTTTCTCACTCATGTTCCCTCTGCTTCTCTCTTGCATTTCAACGATGCATTTCGATAAACATCTCGGGCCGATTGATTTCGTCGATCTCGTCAATTATCTGGACACGTCTTGAAACCGATTGATCCCCTAATAGCATCAAAAGTCATACGTTTTTCCCCTAAATTTACCTTTCTGAACAATCTCTGCAGAAAAAGAGAGTTGATGAAGGTTTATTTTTATTTTTAACATTTTGAGTGCCACCACTATCATATACTACACACACAATTTTTTTACCTAATTTGAAAATAAATTTTTACTAGAATCTACGAATTAAACCAAATTTTATTAGGATTTACTATAACTATTTTTGTATTATGTAATAAGTCACTGACACTCAACACGTTAAGGATGATTTAGAGGTTATTATCAAATTGTTGATTTTTCTGTGTTTATAGATTGTCAAAGTGTATTTATTATAACTCTGCTTTTCCTCCTCAAATTTTATTTTTAAAGAATTTATTCGTGAAAGATTGAATAGGTGTTGCTTTCTGTTTTTAATGCCATTTCTGAGGTTATTATTCTCTCTGTACAAACATCCCCGATTATATTAAAGAATTACAAATTACGCAGTGTTCTATTATGTTTTTAAATGAAAGAATTGATTATTATTACAAACAGAATTCTTCTGTGTTTTACCATTTCCACAGCTAATTGTATCCAATGTTTAAATTCACAAGACATGCAATTTTTTACGAAACTAGAGACCCTTATCTGCTTCTTCAAGGGTTGAATCTTTAAATAACTCGATTAAAATATTTATTTATACTATTTTAATACTATTACTATTTATAAATTCGAATTACCTTAAAGATTGTAAGTTTAATCGGCTGTAAGTGAGCCTAGATGAATTGTTTTGGATCATTAGGAGAGGAGGGTCGATAAGATGATTAAAACAAGTCGTGCTACGTGTCTCGCGATAGTGGGAATATTTAATTCGAATTTTTTTTAAATAATCCTTACAAGATATTTGCGCTCGGTTACCGTGTCGAGCATTTCGCATAGCATAGGTAAATAAATAACTAAGTTACTTTTAAACAGTCTACCGAGACGACGTTCTCGCTAAGTTCGGCTTTATTTACATGACAATTTATCAATTTCATTTATATATATATATATTTATATATTTATATATTTATACCTCTACATAAGTCGTTTCTATTTCACTTCTCTTGTAATCATATATATATATATATATAGATTCTATTGCACGTCGCAATTGTACGATATCTTACATTTTTACAATAAATTAACGGAATAGAACTAGCATTCTCGCATTCTTCGCATCACTCTTATCAATCGAAAACTGTCTCTATCCCCCTTAAAATACTTATATTCAGGTTCCCTCGGACAAACAAAAAAGATAAATCGACGATGACTGTTCTCGACCCGGTATCCTCGAGATTACTGTACAAATGGCACTGTACAACCCATTCTACAACACAATCAGCTGACTTAGGTGATTCATGCCCGATCATTCCTCCATTTTCCTTCGACACCGAACTTCTTTAATTGCTAGGAACGCGACGAGTCTGCGATAAGTGGACTGCGGATCTTTATGCAAAATAAAAATTGTCCGAATCAATTGTAAGAAACTAAAGTTTAATGAAAATGTATTTTCTCATGCAATCGTCTTGAGAAGTCGATAATAATAGAACCATGTCCTTAAATTCTTTAAATGTCTTTGCAGTTTTGTATTTGACTTCTCCATTTTTGTTAGAAGTGCATAAAAGTCGCAGTCTATCAATAACGACGAATAACAATCATCTAAATAACCGTCGTGTTCACGAGAAATTCTCACATCAGGTGACTCGCGATCTTTCCCATTGACAACGGACTCTCGAGTCTCAAACAGGAAGCTCTAAGACAACGAAATTCGGTCGGAATTCGTTCTGCAGTCGTTCAGGCGCCTATAGTCTTCTCCGCAGACGATGCTTTGCTCAAGGTCGTTCAAATGATCCCCCCACTTGTGCTCTGTGTGATGTTTCGGGGATCCGGAACAAAATTGCGTTTTGTTAATGATTTACAGGTGTAACATTATGTTATGAATTAATGATAGAATACATCCATTGTATTGGAAAATATTAGTATTATTCTAGAAAATTATCTATGATAGTCTAGCAATAGGATTAACAAATGTAATTTACCTCGTCGAGGAATGTTTACGAGCCTTTATTTTTTCAAACAAGGTTTCATTAGCCTCTTAATGAACAGCCGTTTTATTTACCTTGATTGTAATGAATGGACAGTGGATCTTCGTGCAAAATAACAATTGTTTGTATCAATTATAAGCTACTGGAACAACCATGCACATTTATTTCATGACCGAATAATTTTATAGTTTTGAAAGAAAGTACAATGGTATTTTTAAATTCTTTAAATAATTTTGCTGCATTTGTTCTACTATTATTTTCATAAATGCATACAATTCGTTGTATAGTAATGAAGTAACTAGATTTTGAAAACAGTAAACCAAATCATACAATTTATGCAGTGTTTAAAATTTATTGTATATGAAGGTACAATCACAGACAATGCAGAAAATGAAATATTGTCGCGTCCATAATGAATGGTTAACATGAATAAAAAAGTGATGAACTTTATCGTTTGTCAGAAATTGTTCGTCACGTTTTGTACTATCTATTGTTCTAATCTCGAACACAGAAGATATTAACACTATACAAAATGTTAAAATACATTATGTCAAAAATCTGGTCACAGTTTAAAATAGTGTCTATTATACACGTTAATTATTAAGAAATTTTATGGAAGGCTGATTAAAATGACTAAAAAAGACAATCAACAGATACTAAATTCATCAGAAGGCTATTCAGACGATTCCAAAGCGATTCTAAATAAATGTGTAGCTTTTTTCTTTTACTTTATCCGTAAATCTGAATGAATGTATTAAAATGAAACTGAATATTACGATTTTTACTACTCAGTGAAGTTAACAAACCACTAAAAAGCTTTTTCCTCTCACTGCAATTGTTTTCCGACGACCAGATCGCTAAAATATCACACAGAGGGATGATCCAGGTTGCCAAGCCTTTAAACCTCGAAGCAACCAGACATCTCCGGAGCGACCATAGTCAGTGGCACTAGTATCCTTAACGAAATAAATACCCAGTCTATCGTACGAAGAAAAAACGTCTACGAGATTCGATTGAAAATTTGTTTGGCGCGTCCGATCGCAGGAATCTCTGCCGAAAGCGAAGTGTATCGAAAACGTTTAATCTTTGGATTGTAGATCGCCCATCACGTGGAATGTAACGGAGGAACGCCCCGAGAAGACGAGACCAGCGAACAAATCGGATTTTCGTGCCTGACTCTCGTCCTCGCAATCATCCATTCCACACTCTTTCTCATTCTTCCGCTTTGAACCTCGATCGCGAGTCGAAGACACGTCCAACTTCGAACATCTCGCGAATCGCAAATTTATACTGAATATCGACAAACTGGATCTTATTGTTGTCACTTCGCTTGCAGCTCCGCGGCCTGTTCCTCTTCTTCTTTTGTCAGGGGCACGGTGGAGTGATTATACAGTCCTTGGGCCATCAGCTGAAGGGCCAACGGGTTCTTCTGGCCGCTGGCTTTCTTGATCTTCGCCCTTTTATTTTGGAACCAGATCTTGATCTGCGCCTCGTTCAGGCCAAGGTCCCTGGACAGCTGTTGCCGTCTTCTCTCCGTGAGATATCGGTTCTCCGCGAACTCGCGTTTCAACCTTGCCAATTGCTCCCCGCTGAACGCTGTTCTGGGTCTCTTCTCTTCGGGGGTGGCGCTGCTGCCGCGATTGTCCGACCTTTTCACTCGTCTTGTCCGAGGACCTGGAACACGGGAGGATCCTGACGTTAGCTGCTATCTGCCGACATGTCAGCGGAATTCTGGCTATTTCAGGATTATGAATATTTTTCTACTTGATTTACTTATTGTGGAAACAGAAACGAGGTCGAGGTTAAAATATCCACCTTCAATTTTTATGATTCCTGATTATTTTGTTAAGACGGTCGATATGAGTAGTGTTGTGACGGTTTTAGTCAGCTGTCTAATTATAATTGAGGAATATAATATTTTGATATTTTAATATTATTTTGAGGTGAGCAGTCTGTATAGTATGGTAAAGGTTTTGGTCTACAGTCACATTATAATTGAGTATTACAAAATATTCATTTCATCAAGAATGTTGGTACTATTGTAGGATGTAGAAACCTAACTCAGACCATCGATTTTGATTTTTTAATATTTTTCTCGAGATGAACAGCCCGAGTAGTGTTGTGAAGGTTTTATATTATATACTATATTATAGCATTTCATCAAGATATGTTGGTATTATTGTAGAAAATAATGTTTAATGATTTACCCATTAGTGGGATGTAGAAACCGAACCCAGACCTCTGACTTTGATTTTTTAATATTCTTTTGAGGTGAGCAGTCTGTATAGTGTTGTAAAGGTTTTAGTCAGCAGTCACATTGTAATTGAGTAACGCAATATTTTCATTTAATCAGGAAATATTGGTATTATTGTAGGATGTAGAAACCTAACCCAGACCATCGATTTTGATTTTTTAATATTTTTCTCAAGATGAACAGTTTTACATAGCAGTTACATCACAATAGAGTATTACAATATATCCACTTCATCACGGAATGTTGGTATTATTGTAGAAAATAATCTTTAATGATTTACCCATTAGTGGGATGTGGAAACCTAACCAAGACCTTCGATTTTGATTTTTTAATATTATTTTGAGGTGAGCAGTCTGAATAGTGTTGTAAAGGTTTGTGTCACCAGTCACATGAGAATTGAGTAACACAATGTATCCATTTCGTCAGTAATCATTGGTATTATTTTAGAAAATAATCTTTAATGATGTAGGTAAATATTAGTATGGTGTAGAAACCTAAACCAGACCATCGATTTTGATTTTTTAATATTTTTCTCAAGATGAACAGCCCGAGTAGTGTTGTGAAGGTTTTACATAGCAGTTACATCACAATAGAGTATTACAATATATCCACTTCATCACGGAATGTTGGTATCATTGTAGAAAATAATCTTTAATGATTTACCCATTAGTGGGATGTGGAAACCTAACCAAGACCTTCGATTTTGATTTTTTAATATTATTTTGAGGTGAGCAGTCTGAATAGTGTTGTAAAGGTTTGTGTCACCAGTCACATGAGAATTGAGTAACACAATGTATCCATTTCGTCAGTAATCATTGGTATTATTTTAGAAAATAATCTTTAATGATGTAGGTAAATATTAGTATGGTGTAGAAACCTAAACCAGACCTTCGAATTTGATTTTTTAATATTTATTCGAGGTGACCAGTCCGAGTAGTGTTGTTAAGGTTTTATAGTTACATCACAATGGCGTATTATAATATATTCATTTCATCAGGAAATGTTGGTATTATTGTAGAAAATAATGTTTTATGGTGTATTTATTAGTAGCATTTACTTCTGTATTCTGCTTCGTTACGGAACGTTTACAAGCTCTTCTCGCTTTCACACTGCAATTCATTAGCCTTTTAAATTTTCATTATCATGAATAGATTGCTGATCTTTATGCAAAGTACAAATTATTTGCATAAATTGTACAACACAGGGGCCAAATAGAAATGTAATTCTTCTTGTAATGGTTTTAATCAGCTGATACGAATACATTGATATTTTTAAATTCTTTCAATCTGTCCACTGCTTTAGATTGCACTTACTCAATTTTTGTCGTACATGCATAAAATCCGTAGTCTAATAATGAACATGTAATTGAACTTCTAGTATGAACAACAACTATATTGTTAACATGCTGTACCACTTTATACAGTGTTGACATACCATCAACGAAACTGCAATCACAGGCAATTTAAACACAATTATATCGTTTAAATCCTGATTTAAACTCGTGTCAAAAATACTGCAGAAGGATAGAATTGTGTAATCGGTACAACTCACGGAGTACACGAATTCAGAACGTTTTATTTATTGTTGTTGGGCAAGAATTGCAGTGGTCAATTAGCTGCAGGTAATTGTCCCTGTCATCAACGTTGTCATGAACTATAGCCAGAAGTGTTCAGGAAGTTGGGTGTTTAACGATTTTCCAGAGTAGAATAATTTACAGGAAGATACGATCTAAAATGGAAATTATTCTCGGAACGACCAATAGTTCCGGTCGATTTTCTTTCCTTTGTTGTACATATACATACTCGAGCGCAGATGTATATTAGACGACTTTAGATGTTTCAAATTATTCTATACAGGCAGAATTTCATTGCTACATGTTGAATATGCATTACACATATTTATATACATCGCAACAGATTTATCTGCGTTTCCGAAGGTGATCGTTCTTGGACTTTTAATTTCATGGTAGAAACTACCAAACGAACGTTTTGCTTCTGGTGTACAGTGTGATATTCAAGATGATTGCTACAATGATTGTAGGTTGCTGATTTAATGACAGGTGGTGACAGGTTGTCTTCGAGTATCGTTGCTCTGAATCATTGATTCATAGTGCTTGAATATTGATGTGTCAAGTGTAATTTTCTGTTGATGTATGAGTATCCATAATATCACAAAACCCAATATTTAGCACATTCGAAAAATTCTAGATTCCGGGTAATCAAAGATCCTGGGATCCAAAAATTAAAGATATCAGGCGTCAAAAAATAGGAAGATTAAGCAATCAACTATTTTGGAAGTTCAAGCGTTCAAGATATGAAGTCTCAAGTTTATAAATTAAGCATTGGCAAGACCTAACGGCCCGAAGATACAAAAACTCACGATCTTGGGCATCAGTGGGTGCAAAGACTCTACAATCGAAGACTGTAAGGGTTCAGAAAATCAAATATCCTCAAATCTACCTTCTATATATACAAGACATAAAAAATTCTACAACCACGAGATATGAAGCCCTGAAGACCCCAGGGATAAAACACTTAGTTGCAAAAATCCACAAACTCAGAACGTGGAGACCCAAAATAAAATACTGGTGTCATTCAGTGTCGCCAGATCGCTAAAATCGAGGGGAATACAATTTACCACCTCTCTGATGACCAGAGTAATATGTAACACGCTATGCGGCACGTCACGTGACCAGTCTACGGCCTTAGAGGGGACGTTAGAGTGTGCGCAGGAGTGGAATGGGGTACTGGAAGGGGAAAAGGAGGAGAGGAAAATGAACCCAGTTTTGGGTTGATCTGGCGACACTGGTGTCATGAGACAAAAGAGACAAATAGCCTAACAATCTACTCAAAAAGCAGAGGTTCATACATCCACTATTTTGGAGGTTCAGAAACTCAAAATATAAAGTCTCAGCTTTAAAAATTGGGGATTGTCAAGACCTGAAGATCTGGAAACACAAAAACTCAAGATCTTAGGTATCAGCGGGTGCAAAGACTCGATACGAGTGCGAGGGTTAGACAATACAATAATTTACAATATCAACTACGTAAATTCATCATAACATATAAAACAAACATTAAAAAAATCTATAATCACAAGGTCTAAAGTCCTAAGGATATCAGGATACAACCCTTAACTATAAAAATCCACAAATTCAAAACTTGGAAACTCTAAGTAAAAAACTGGCATCATACAAAATCCAAGTCAAATTATCAACTCATAAAGCAACGATTGAATGATCCAGTATTTTGAAGATTCAGAGATTCGAAATATAAAATTTCAGCTTCAAAAATTGGGCATTTTCAGATTTGAAGACACAAAACTCAAGAACATAGGCCTCAGAAGGTGCAAGGACTCAGTACTCTACGACTGTAAAGATTCAAAATATAAAAGTTTCAACCAGTCCATAGTAGACACAAAAATCAAATAAATTCCACAACCAAAAAATCTAAAGTCCTGAGAACCCAAAAGCTCCATCGCCTAGCTACAAAAATCCACCACATTGAAACTCGAAGACCCAAAGTCAAAAACTAGCATCATACAAGATCCAAGAGTCAAATTATGAACTCAAATAGCAAAGGTTGACTGAACTAGAATTTGAAGGTTCACAGATTCGAAATATAAAATTTCAGTTTCAAAAATTGGGCATTTTCAGATTGATTTGAAGGCCTGAAAATACAAAACTCAAGAACTTAGACCTCAGAAGGTGCAAAGAGTCAGTAATCTACGACTGTAACGGTTCAGAAATATAAAAGTTTCAACCAGTCCATAGCAGATACAAAAACCAAAAAAGTTCCACAATCAGAAAATTTAAAGTCCTGAGAACCCAAAGGCTCTATCCCCTAGCTACAAAAATCCACCACTTTGAAACTCGAAGACCCAAAGTCAAAAACTAGCATCATACAAGATCCAAGAGTCAAATTATGAACTCAAATAGCAAAGGTTGACTGAACTAGTATTTTGAAGGTTCACAGATTCGAAATATAAAATTTCAGCTTCAAAAATTGGGCATTTTCAGATTTGAAGGCCTGAAAATACAAAACTCAAGAACTTAGACCTCAGAAGGTGCAAAGAGTCAGTAATCTACGACTGTAACGGTTCAGAAATATAAAAGTTTCAACCAGTCCATAGCAGATACAAAAACCAAAAAAGTTAAACAACCAGAAAATTTAAAGTCCTGAGAACCCAAAGGCTCTATCCCCACCACTTTGAAACTCGAAGACCCAAAGTCAAAATCTGGCATCATCAAAGACCCAAGATCCAAACAACTCAACACTCTACTCAAGAAGCAAACATTCAAAGATGAATAGTGCTTCGAGGCCTTGAAAATCCCGGGAACCGAGGACTTAAAAAATTGAGGAACAAAAAAGCCAATTTTGCAAAATCGAGGCTATTTCTGCGAGGAATATGTCCGTAATCGAAGAAACCCCAACGATCCCGGGTCTCCGCTCCCTCATGAATGTTGAAACTGGTCGACGCTAATAATTCACCTCATAAACCTGATGCACCGTCCGCTGGTCCAGCGGCCGCGCGAGTCTTTCGCGGCCATAATTACGAATAAATCAAATCATAACGATCAACAACGGTGTTATCTTGTTGGCTGATATGCCGGGTCGGACATTACGGGGAAAACCCGCGTCCGGCCGCTTAACACTGTCCTTCATCATACGCGGCGAAACCTTTATTAATGCGGTTCCCACTCGCGAAATATGCCAGGTATTAATATTACTATTCAGTCGATGTTGCCGTGGAGAAATGTCTCGAGGCAACCAGGACCGATGATCATAGTCATCGATGAAAGAAGAAACGCTTGACAAAAATGAGAAATTGAATTATCCTCGGAAATCTTGCATAGCATTTTGAAACGAGAGTGTATTGGAAAAGTGAATGAATGGAGGTATGATTACGGAGGCGTGGTAATGATTATTACACTGTTGTCAATGAATTTTATACTTTCAAAATATGCCATTGATAGACATCTAATTTCCAGACGTCGAACCGACGCGATTATCCCCTGGAATCTGTCGGTGTTAAGAAGCCACAAGGAAATTTAGGGGAATCGTAAACTGGTAAACATGCGCGGAGAAGTTTCGTTATGGTCGTTCAGGATTCTAACGTAGTTTTGCAGGAAATGCTGTATGTTACGTTCGATTGAGCAGCTTTGAGACAAGTCGGCGAGGATTGTAATTAATTCTACGAGTCTGATTAGATTCTTTTCATCAAATTGTGATTGAGATTCCTCTGGAGGAGCTCTGGGCAGGAAATTGCAGTGTAATATGTTACGAATACACTGCGGATTTTATGCATTTAATGCAGAAATGCATTCCTCAAATACAAATCTGCAAAGGTGTTAAAAGAACTGAGCGATATTGTTATATTATTCTCGATTACTTAAAATGATTGGAAGAGAAAATGCATTGCTGTTTAAATTCTGTTTCTTACAATTGAATTGGAAAATTTTTATTTTGCAAAAAGATCAATCTTTTCAAATAAAACTTCATGGATATTAATGTTGACTTCGCTAAATATTCCTGTATTCTAATATTTTAAATCTTTGCAGGACAAGAGCTTCTGGAAATGTTCACTATAGTTTCCTAAACGAACAGTACCGTTTATCGAAATTTCAAGCGTTTAGGTAAAAGAACAGTATATGTATAATTAGTACACTGCGGATCTTTATGCATTATATATTTATAGTTTATATTAAGAAATGTAACAGTAGTTTTCTTTCGTTTTTACCAGAATCCGTCTTCCAGTCAGCAGAATCTCTTTTTCTCTTCGTCGGATAAAAATCATATACAGTCTTATAAAAATAAAAAATTATTTTCAATAATCGTGCTGCACCGAAGCGAAACTTAAAACTCTATTTTTCCATAGTAATGGCAAACAAAATTATTAGATTGCGTTAAATCCACAGACCATGATGTTTGATAGGAATCTTATTAATATACTTTTTAGCGACTGATCTGTATATAAAAAAATCTCGCCAATTTTCTTATAAATAACAATTTTTTAAGATGTCGTCACACTGTATCAATACTAGAAATTTGTTGAATTATAGATAAAATTGCTATCGCCTTTGAACAATTTATTAAGAAATTCTGAACTTTAGATTTTAAAGACTATTAGAATGTTGACGGTAAATAATGTGTTAAGATCAAATTTACGAGACACTCTGCGAACAGCAAATATTGAATATTAATTAATATCTCCAGTAAGAGACGAAATGGAAGAGTCTCGGTTTGGTATGGTTTGGAGGGCGGTGTTTTTAAATTGAAAATACAAGACCGCAAGTCAATTAAAACGGTTTCCCTCGACCAGCAAGCAAAGTGGGCTTCCAGCCAGCGACTATTAACCGGACTGACAGTCTCTCTCGCAGCGTTAATCAAGGGCGTTGCGCTGAAGAGCGCAGCCAGCCGGTAGCTGACGTCTAACTCAAGGATAGCTCGAGAGGAAATTAGTGTTCCTTGGCGGCCGCACGTCCTCGGTATGCGAGGTACTTTCGGGGATGTACTCTCTCTCACTCTCTCCCTCTCTTTCTTCCCCGCTCTCGAGGTGAGCGGGCGTCTTAGCGTTATTGGTTTTACCCTCGAGAACCGGCTGAGAGGGGGGTGGCACCTTAAATGGAGAACCCAGGGTGATGGGGGGATGCTCGGCGGAGCGAGAAGTGGGTTTCTGAATGCCTCTTTCCTGCCACCGACAACGAGACTACTTCGCTTAAGTAATTAGACTGCCGACCGTTCGTTACCTCAGTCATTCCTGAGGAGGAGAACGAGTAACTGCCTCCTGCGAGCCGCCGCCATTTTTGCGCTGCGCCAACTATGTAAAATTGTCCGGAGAACGTTCACAACCCTTCACTAATTGTTAACACTCTGACTACTAAACCAGCAACCTCGATAATTCCATGTAATCAAAGCAATTTATTTCATGACTGTCATTTCCCTTCATTTCATTCTAAATTCAACTCTAACCTAATTCAATTCGCAAGTCTAGAAATAAAATCTGAATCATAATTGAACAGCAGATCATTATGCAAAGTTTTCTACCTGCGTTGCAACAAATTGTTTTCTTTCTTAACACATTCGTTACTAACGTTACGTTCGGCAGCACCCTTCATAGTTATCTCATTCTATTGAATACAACATAACCTCTGGTAGAATATAAAAATAAAAAAAGTCACTAGCAAGTTAAATTCTCCAAAAATCATGGTATTGATTACAATTTTAAATAACGACTTAAAATTAATTTTATTTTCTTTACGTGCAATATGTATAAAATCGTGGTCGCCACACATGTGTAGCGCTGGTGAGGAACATAATAATAGGTTTAATAGATTGAAAATATTATCAGACTATTTTTCAATTTCATTAATTCTTTTAGTCTTTGAAATGACAACTGCTCATCTTATGGATTTATGACAAAAATTGAATTGCTGTAATTTGAATGAATAGGGGGATTAAAAGAATTTAAAAATATGATTGCATTATTTCTGGGTTATTGAAGTCATCGTAGAAAGAAGAATATTTCTATGTGTTTCCTGTATATTGCAATTAATTCAGATAATTTCTGTTTTGCATATACATTCCCAGTCTACAAATCATAATCAATGTAAGTACAGAGAAGATATAACAGGATAGTGACAGTGTCATCTAGAACCAAATTCGTCTTCAATCTTATCATTTTATCTACCGGAAGCCTATCGTTAGGCTTTTCAATAATCGTGCTGTAACAAATTAGAATCTAAAAATTTTTACAAAGTTCTCTCTTTCTTTGATGATTTAAAAAATTGCAAAAAACCTTTAATTATTTTTGCTGCTTTAAATAGCACTTATTTAAAAAGTTTTAGCACCCAAAGTTTACTGATAGATCTTGCCCTCTGAAATATTGAGCAACGTTTTCGATTTTCCTGAGAGCTCCTCATGAGTTCATTGAATTATTTGAAACTTTGGAATGACATGTGTATGCACATTATGCTTGCAACCCCTATTTCACTAACTTAACACTTTATCTACCAGAAGTCCATTATTCATTTTTTCAATAATTGTATTGTACTAAAAGGAAACTTGAAAATCTTCTTCTGCGTCATAACCCCAAACAAAATGATTAGATTACGTATTTAGAGGTGAGTGGTTAGTTTGTCATTAAAGTTTCCGTTGTTGTTGAAGGATTTATTAAAAAACCCTCAGCCATGTATCATAGACTTCCTAAAATTGTGGAATAATTCCCGTAGATAATGCGTTAAGCAAATAATATCGATCAGAACAATAGACGGTGATATTAATAATTATATTAGCTACCACGTGAAATTTTGCGAATTAATATATGAAATGAAGGAGAAAACAATTGAAATGACAATTGTGCAGTTGCATCGGCAGCACGAATATTCAAACAGCAATCGAAGAAGCAACAAAACATATCGCTAGTTTTTCACGTGCTTCCGCGGAGCGACGCTGCGACCGGACGCCATTTATTTCTTGCGGGGAATTTGATCGATGTAATTCAATTGAGTGAAAAACCGGTCGGCTTGGGAACAATTAAACCGCTTCATCATTGTCCTGTCATCTCGGCGACAATCCAGGGAGCATTTTGTCGCCGAAGGACGCGTCGTTTCGTACGAGCTTCGACATCCTACTGCGAAATCCTTGTGCGACATCCAGTCGATCTCCTCTTTCTTCGTTTCCTTTTCTTTCATCGCTGTTTTCCTTTTAGCTAATCGTTTTTCCATATAACACGTTAAACAGTGAGCTTATTTTGTACACCTTTTCGTACAGTGTATTTTTGTAAATACTTTTCTTTTCTCATAATTAGACAGCTGATCTTTATACAAAATAAAAATCGTATGCATTAATTGCAACACATAGGAACCAAATAGGTATTTATTTCTCTCTTTAATGGTTTCATTAAGTTGCAAGAAAATCATTGATACTCCTAAATTCTTCAAACTTTTTTGTTGTTTGAAATTACTTCTACCCATTTTTGCCATAAATGCATGAAATCCGTAGTCTGCTAATAATCTAAAATCTTTTTCACTTCAAATGCATGCTATTTATTAACTACTACAGATCGTTTTATATTTACAAAAGATTCCTCATTCTAGAAATTAAATTAAAAATATTATTGAGTTGCAACATAAATATGTTCAATCATCTGCAATGACTAGAACCCGGAATTTTATGCAAAATAAAAATTGTTTACATTCATTGCAAGCGGAAAATACAATTTTAAATAATTTAAATGTTATTTCTTCTTTGCATTTGATCTATCCACGTTTATGGATATGCATAAAATCCGTAGTCTAATAATGAGTCTAATTTCCTAATTTGTTAAAATTGTCATAACATAAATAATGTTAAAACTACAATCCACAATTAATTTTTACTCTACATGCATCTGTATATATCGTCTGTTCTGTCCCATGTTTTCCAACGAAAAAATTATATTATATTCTACAGACACGTCGTCAACTATCCACAATGTTCCAGGAAGATTCGTCTGACAATTCCTTTTGGAAAAAATCGCAAAGCTATCGTATTTTTAGCGTTCTAAACCGGGCTCTTCCCTTCGACACGGCTTTGCGTAACGAATCGTAGAAACGCCGGATCGCTCTTTCAGTTTTGCTGCTTGAGTCCCTTGTCACGTTGCTTCTAATTGCACTGGTATCGGTGGGGACGCAGGGGAGGACCTGGTCTGGGTTAGAATCAGTTGGAAACGATCGTCGGAAAAAGAGAGAGCTGCTCCGCGTTGCACTCACAGCGAAATCATCTTCCCTTTTAACAGCGAATTTCCAACCTGATCGTTGATCGATATGCTTCTACGATACAAAATCTCCGAGCTTTTTTGCTCGACGCATTCCTGGCGGTATCGTTCTCTGGCTCCTCGATCGGATTCTCTCGATCCTCGATCGGACTTTTGGTCGAGCTGCCTTTGTGACTGACGCAATCAGCGACACCTGGAAAATCGTCGGATGGCTTCGATAGTCCCTGAGATCGGCGAGTTCGCCGAGGAAGGAGATCATTTTTAATTGATTCCTCGAAGCGAGAGTAAGAGGAACGCATCGGCACCGGCTTCGTCAACGTCGAGCCCTCATAAATTTGCCAAGCGTTCTTGCTAAACGTTGCTGGATTTTTTCCTCGACTCAAGGTGAACAGAATACGCGTTTCCAAAGATCGTCCATTTTGTTCGCGGGACTCAATCGTGCTCGACAGAATGCGGACGGCGGCCGACTTTGATTTCTTTTGGAATTCGCGGTTTAGGTATCGTCCAAGAAAACATGGAGAACTGAAGTTAATTGAAAGAAACTTTGTGAGCATTCATTTTTGAAAAATTGTGGAGCCTTTTAGAAATTTGTAATAGCAGATGCTTTTATCGTGAATCGATTTAAAAACTGCTGGAAGGTCTTTCAATTGTGCAAAGACTAAGAAAAAGTTCATATCGACGTCGAAGATGCTGCAAACTGTAATGTCTGTAGAAACCTTGAACAATTTTTTTCGTGACTAAACCAACATAGATTCAAAGAATGATGCTTTTCTTTTTCAATGACTCTTCAAAAATTTGCGTTCGATTTTTTTTTGTGATTTTATAGTATAAAAATGATAACCAATGTTGTCACTAATACTATTGGAAAGTCTACAGTACATCTCTCATTCAACGCTTAATAACTTCACAAAGAAAAATTGTAGATCAATTTTTAATAATCATTGAGAAGAGGAAGTTTCAATCTTCAAATCTATGCTGGAGTCAATCGCGGAAAAAATATTTTAATTTTTTTTACATAGGCTTCAATGTACAGCCTGTTGCATGTTATGCTAGGTGAAGAACTGCAGACAGGTTCCTGTCTAATATTTTGAGAATTTCATACATTACATGAAAATAACGAATAGACTGCGTATTTTATAAATTTATGAAACAGACGAGGAGATCTTCATGCAGAATAAAAATTGTTTCAATTGCAAGAGACCGGTGCCAAATTGGCATTTCATTTTTATTTGAATAATTTTAGGGGAATAATAAATTGACATTCTTAAATTATTTTATTTTTCCCGCTGTTTTAAGTTGCGCGTTCTCATTTTTACTATGAATACATAAACTCCTCAGTTTACACATCAGTGTGTGAAACATGAGCATTTCGATCGGTTGGGCAGTATGGTTGGATGCTCCTTCAAATTTCTTCAGGAAATTTCGATGTCGCATGAAACTCTAGAGTCTAGTTTTAAGAAATGCTTTTCAGGAAAATGTCGGAGTGAAAATTGATAGACATAGAAGAGTGCTAACTTCAAGTGACAATTTCCTAACTTCGCAGAATTTTCTATTAAATCTTGACGATCCAATCGAGCGAACAAACTCGACTCGATTCAACAGAATAAATTTCAGTAGACTCTGCAGAAGTAATAATTTATTTTCTAAGGCGACTGTACGATCGCGGATCGAGGAACGATCGGGCATAGTTGAAGTGAGTCGTACGACTATGAATTGCGTCGCGGCTGGTACGTGCAACGATCTGGCCTGGTCTTAAAGCGCCACTAAACTTGCGCGTCACGTTCCTTTTAATTACGTCTGCAGCATCGACTGCCACGAAACGACGAAGGAGTCGTGGGTCTTGGCCGCGGGCAGAGGGACAGAGAGACGTTAAGAATTCATTAACGATACTTTGTGACCAACTGGAGCCGGCCAGAAATGGGACAGGTGCTCTGTGGATCATACGCGAGAAACGGCGAGGAGCGACGATCTACCTCGAGCTACACGGAGACAAGATTGTTCGAAGAATGCACATTGTAGAAGAATGATCGCGATCCAGGGATGCTGGGGACGATGGCGATCGACCATCTCGAGGTCTTTGTGGGCTAGATAGCAGCTGAGAATGAAAGTGATCGAGTCTTTGCACGAGGGGAAATCGTTCTCCGATTACTAGAATGATGCGAGATGCTTTCTGACGCTAGGAGACTAGATTCATTATGGGTCATTGTGATTCTAGTTATTTCATATACGATGATGTGGTAATAGAACGTAAGAGCAGTGTCAGGTTGACTGTTGTTCACCTGCAGAGGGTTGGATAGCGAAGATTGTTTAGATATTTGTCTTTAACAAATTGAACGTACGAACGCGCAGTGAAGATTAAAAATCTTTCAAATACAAATTTTTTTTATAAAAAATGGGGGTCACCTTGATTTTTGAAACTAATGTATTTTTGAATTCATAATATTCCAGCTGGTGCCGAGATGAATTCAACGACGTACTATGCCACAAACCTTCAAATAACGATAAAATAATTATGTCCACAGAAAAATGGTGCCCAGACCACTGTCGATAGCTAATGTTGAGACGAATTCAACGATGTACTATACCATAACCTCAAACCATAAAGAAATGCTAAAATTTTGGCAACAGAAAATTGGTTTCCAACCGACCATGGAACGCATGGTAAAAAATGAATGCCACTGGATATCAATTTATTAATTAAAAAATTACCTACATCATAGTGTAAACTCAGAAAACTGTCGCAGACGAAGCTCCACCCATCGTCAACAGTACCTACTAATCCCATTAGCTACGAAGACAATCCTCATCCAACCATCAATCAAACCACACTACTCTGAATTCGAGCATGCTACCATCGCGAGCATCACCGTAGCGACAACGAGGACCAATCGGACTCCTTAAAACTGTCAATACGAACTCGGTGAAGGCCCCGCATTTGACGGGGCTCGTAATTCTCATGACTCAAGACCGACTGGCAGAGAAGAAGCCGGTAAGGCCGGTCGGTCGGCCGTGTCGACACGCTTAGCCTCGTTTGTCCCGCGTAATGGCCGCAGTCATAACTCAGCCCCGCGAGCTGACTCGAGCCCCGGCACTCTCCGGGGCCCGATCGAGCAAAGGGGACTCCAGTCATTTCTGCTCTCTCGTTGTACATATGCGACACGACTGTTTGAGCGAGCGGGATAGATCAGATTCACAGAAACGACAAGTCGCGCGGTCTCCAAGACTCGTCCCCCTAGCTCGGCCAATATCGGTTTCGATCGTTCCAGTAGCTTCGATGAGAACCGGCCTTTTCATTGGTCCCCTTTCGCCCGTCTACAACGGCCCCGGTCTACCCGAATGGCATGCCGTAGATCTGCCAGCGTTCCCCTTGTTACACGAAACGAAAGTTTGTTGTTCTCGTACTCTGTCCCCGCGTGACCGGCATACGTCTCGCCTCTTCTCACCGTGACATTTCAATCTTTTTCTTTCCGGAACGATCTACTTCTGTTTCCGAGCCGCATCATTGACAATCGAACTCGTTCTTGTCGATACGCTGATGGTCTCGACGACGCGACGCGGCGATACAGGAAATTGTTGCGTGCTTCGTGGATGTTCTCTGTTTGTTTGAGAATCAACAGTGATCAGTGGACCGCGGATTTATATGCAAAATGAAAATTGTCTGCGTCAATCGTGAGAAACAAAAATCAAATGGAGAGTTCCTTCTTGCTTGAATAATTTAAGAATAATATATTGATATGCTTAAATTATTTTAATCTAACTACTATTTTCAATTTCATCTACTCGTTTTTGTCTTAAACGCGCAAAATCCGCAGTCTGAAAGTCACCTTGGCAAAAATTGGTGATTAAAATACACCATAAGTTGTAAACTTGCACGTTGTACGAAAATATATAAATCTAGGTCAAAAAATACATTAACAACAAATTTTATACAAATTCATTTCTATTTAATTAACTCTCTAAACTTGTTTAAATAAATATTTAAAATACGGATACGTATTGTATGAATCGATGGATTTAATCACTAGACAGTGAATTTTTGTGCATTTCATGACAAACATTAATTCGTCAATTACAAAAGTGAGCAGACATTAGAAGGATCTTAGAATATTGTTATATCATTTCCGATTCCTTAAGGTCATTAAAAGAGAAAATATAATTTTATTTCACTTCAGTCTCTTACAATAGACTTCGAGAATTTTTATTTTCCTCGTAAATCTGCAGTCTACCAATCACTGGACTGTCGATCTTTATGCAAATTCTATAATTCGTTATTTTATAAGAACCAGTATGAGGAACCAGCTTCGAACCAATAAATAAATAATAATAATATTAATAATGAGGAACAAGCTCAATTTACCAATTAAGAAGTGCCTTATGGTAAGCATAGAACTGAGATGCCATTAATGTTCGTTACTATGCATATTTTACTGTATTTTAAAAATGTATACGTGCCATAAACACAAAGTTCCGCAGTATACTGTGGGATCAGGACCTCCCAGACCAAATACTGTATGGAGATTAGGAAAAGTAGGAGGGTTCCGTGGGTATGTGAGAGTTGATCAGCTACAACCGCGAGGGTCCCGGGTTCGATTCCCGGCGTGGAATTCCTCATTTTTTCTAAGATCCTACATTTGGGGGCTCGTCCGGGATGGGGGGAACACCGATTCCCGCATGGTGACAGACGACGAACGAGTAAGCAAGCGTTGCGAAGACGGTCGCACGCGAGCGAAAGGACGACGAAGTGAAGTAAGGGACACATCCAGGGAAAACTGCTAAAGAGGGCAGTAGGATGGTGTTCCCGAAAAGTGACGAAGTTGGTGACGAGTTGTGTTGATGGCGCTGAGGCCAAAAAGACGATGGCGCTGCGATGGACATTCGAGGGCGAATGCCGGAGCAAGGATGGCCGAGTGTGGGAACAGGACCTCCCAGACCAAATACTGTATGGAGATTAGGAAAAGTAGGAGGGTTCCGTGGGTATGTGTAAGAGTTGATCAGCTACAACCGCGAGGGTCCCGGGTTCGATTCCCGGCGCGGAATTCCTCATTTTTCCTAAGATCCTAGAATACTAATCAGCATTGTCGATTAACGTGTCCACCAAACCTGACGAGGCTATATCGTCCATTCGAGTTGTGTCACGGGCTTCATTGATGGTTTCCGCGGAAATTTTCCGAACAGCGATCCTCGTGACCCAGATTTTAACGCGATTCGCGGCAGATTACCTCGCCTAACCTCGCTTTTCCGAGCAGATCGGGTTTTGCTAAGTGCTTTCGCGGAATGGAACGGGAAACACGACCGGCTAACGAGCGAAATGTCATTCGAGGAATTGAGACCTCTTCTTTACCATTGAATGGTACCCGGTTCTAAGGCGATTTCGTTCACCATTACATTTTTTGCCGATGTTTACCACACCGTGGGAAAAACCGGATGAATTTTCGAGTAATCGAGCGAGTTCTGTCTCGGAAGAATGCTGTGCTTCTTCGGTCGTTAGGGTTCGGAGCTAATGGGTGAAATCGACGGCATTTTGTCGCGGTTTCACCGCGAAAGTAGACATGGAAACGGTGTCGATCATCTGTGCGACTGGTGATTGAGAGGTTCGAATGGTTTTGTGCCCACGGGCAACTTTATCATGGCATCTGTGGAAGAAAGTAATACTTATTCTTTTCTTGAAATTATTTAATCCCTTCCTTATAGTTGATTTGTGTTTTCAGAAATACTGGAGACAGATCCAGTGCAATTGGACATTGAAACTATCGATGATTTATGTGACTGTTGATGAAGTTATTTGAACAGTTTTAACCCTTAATCTTGGCTGGCATTGAGTCTATGAAAGAATTTGTACAGAAACTTATAATTTGTTTGAAATTATTCTATTGCTTGGTTGTGGAGTTGTTTCGTTTTTTGAAACAAACTGGTGGTAGATCCAGCATAACTGGATAGTAAAACGTCGTTGTTGATCTATGCTATGGATCATTGAGAGATTGGAACAGTTACAACCCTGTTTCTTTGCTATTATCGAATCTGCGGAAAAATTTGTCACTAAGTTATTCTAATCTGGAAATGATTCGGCATTTTTTCTGTAGTTGGTTTTTCTTTTAAAATGTCAAGTCTCTTCACAACACTACCGTTCCACAATAAGTATAAGTAGTAACGGCTTCGGAAAATCTCACGTTCTCTGATGCCATTTCGTCATTAGTCTCGCCTAGTTTAGCTCTTTCTCGTTTCTTTCTCTCTGTGTGCTTCTCGATTGTACGGCCTTCTAACAGTGGTTGGTCGTTACTTACTTCGTCCTGAGAACAAAAAAGAAAAAACACAACGGTTAAAAAGCATGATCGTTGACAAGGAATTCATTAATAATAATCAATTATCAATTCTCGCGTGCGTCCTTCGGCGCGACGATAAAACGCCGAAAAAAAGGAACGGCTTATCGGAACCTCACCATCCACCCTAACGTCAATTAACGTAACGACGATAATGATTTACGGTTCCGCGAGTTTCCTCGCTACACCTCCTACCTCTGTCTTCCATCAACATAATGCCTCGTTTTCGCGAAAGAACATTCTTTTCAAGAACACATGTTCTCTCGTCGAAAAATCATTAAAAATATTTCCTGTGGTTCTTAATATAATTCTTAACATAATTCTTACCATAATTCAAGAAATTGCTTCATTTATTATAATTAGACTGCGGATTTTATGCATTTATAACAAAATTGGGGAGGTGAGAAACAAAATAGTAACAATATCAAAAGATTTTAAGAACTCCAATATATTACTCGAAAAATATGGAAATTATTAAGAAAAAACATGAATGCCTATGCAGCTCATATTTCTTGCAATCGATGCATAACATTTTCATTTTGTATAAAGGTCCGCAGTGTAATTATATTATTGCTCCGTAATTATGCATGCTCTTTTTCAAATCGATATTGAACGACGCTCCGTAATTATGCATGCTCTTTTTCAAATCGATATTGGCAGCATTGTTTACCATATCCTCCTGACCATTAGTCAATCGATTACTATTTTTGCAAATATCTAAATAATTCGGCGAGAAAGCTTTCATATGAGTCAAGAAACTATTTCAAACGCTTTATATCAGACAATATAAAGTAGTAACTAATAAACAATAAAAAGTATATTAACAGCAGACTTCCAAATTTTTAGAAAAATGAAATCAGCATATTTCTAATTAATTGGTAGCAAATGGAGATTATAATAGGGTTTCTTTCGATTATAACAGTTCAATATTATAAAAGTTATGACCGTTAGAGTTCCAACTGCATTTGTAGCGTGTCTGTGCATTGCTGTCAACAGCTACTTACACAATTTGCAAGATATTTATTTTCACATTATCACAGACAATATAGTACAAATATAAGTATATTATATTGTAATACATAGCAGGGAAAATGATAATAAGTAGAAGCAGTCAGCCATGTACAGACTCCTTGGTTCAATCTTATTCAGGGCGCAGTTCTTCGAGCAATCTTCAAACTTCATTCCCTTGATAACGAAGCTTCGAAACAAAAGCTCTTGAAAGCCCTTGAAACAAAATTGTTTGAATAAATTATTCGAAAAAATTGTTGTACAATTGTTTGAACAAAGAATCATTCGTGCAACCATTTTTGGGGTCGTACGAGGTTCAGCCTATTTCGACGGATAACATAGGTGCATTCAATGCACCCTCTAACAATCCAACAATTATAAAATTAAGACCTAGAACAGAGTCGTTTCTAGGGTTAATAATCTTCTAATAAGAAAATGAAAATAAGTAGAAATAACCAGCTATAGACAGACACCTGAACTCAATTCTATTCAATATGCAGTGGTTCCAGCAAAATTCGAATTTGATTTCCTTCACAATCAAGCTTCCAAAAATTTGTAAAAGAAAATTGTTCGTGTAAAGCAAAAGTGGGTACACGATCATTAAAAAATCTTTTGTCTAATCACTTCCGAAAATCTTACAATGTTTAGCTTCTTTCTACGGATAAAGTAGGTACATTAAATCGATCGAGAAGCAAAACAGAAAATATTCGTCCTTTAACAATCAAACAATGCTAAATTTAAAACCCAGCATTGAGATATTTCATGTTCCCTCGCGGTTTTATGGTTAATAAGCTTCCGGGAGCCGAAGTGTGATCTTATAAACTCCTGAGAAGCATCGACTCGCAGAAAACCGGGGACATAAACGCACGAGGATCCGCGGCTGGCAAAAAGGTCTGATCGATAACATCCTCGGAGAGGTTCATAGTGGTTGATCGCATTCGGTCTGGCCAGATTCCTTTCCCCTTCGAGCGAAATATCCGGCGCAGTTCAGGATCCATCGAAATTCCTGGACAAAAAGCACCGCGTTCCGAATCCTCGAGCGACAATAACGCGCCTCGGAGCATCGTGTGACCGTGGGACAGTCTTCGGAGAGAATTTCGCGGGAGAGAGACAGAGAGAAAGTGAGATGGGGGAGGGAGAAAGAGAGAGAGAAATATCGCAAACTCGGAATCGCTCCGCGGATTTCATTCGTGCGCGCTGATTACCAGAGTGCCGCTCACATTTTTCCAGGACACTCGTTAAGGTGTTTCTCGGGGCCCACGGAATCGTACGAAAAGTAGCCGTGGCCTGTAGCCATACCCATAACCATAAATAATGACCATTGATTGGTCACTCGTCGATCGTTACTCGCCAGTACGTGACTGCGTTTACGTTTCCACGGGTCGTTAGCTCGTTTCCATTAAGGCGCGGTCGCGCCGGTTCTCTTTTTCTTTCTCTTTCTCTCTCTTTTCTCGGGCGACTATCACAGGAATGGTCGGCATTCGGTAAAACACGGTTATTCGAACGATTTTTCCATGTTCCGACGGTTTATCATATCTTGCCTTTCATAGGTGCGCGCCTTTCCCAAACCGGAACGGCAGAAACAGATTTCGAAGAACACTTTGGTCTGATTTTTCTAAGGTTCGATCACTTTTATCGGGCGATCGCGGATCATCACACATTTGCTACATCCACAATCTTGCAGTTTAATTAAAGATAGTCAATGTTATGGTACACACCATTCGATGTTTCAAGTTATAATTGCAGCATAATGTTCATAGAGTTTGTGGCATTCTTCTGCAAAATTGTTTTGATATTTCATGAAAGTGGTACGTCAGATTTATTAAAACGTTCTAACACTGAAGTTAAGCAGCGAAACAAATGGTGGTAGTGAACGTGTTAACGGAGCATATTGGTTTTCAAGGCTACTTTCGCACGAATTTTTAGAAATTCTTTTCAGAAAAAATATTGAACATTTTGCATTAGGATATTGCATACTCATTTATTGTTATTTGAAGTACATTTGTGCAATTTTTTCAAGTAAAAATAATCGATATTATATGAGTTAAATATTTTTTATAAAGTATTTGTTTCGTAAAATATTGCTCGACGGATGCGATGATTCTGGCTTTCTACTGATCAGAAACAGAAAAATGAATTAGTTAATCAATCAGTGTGAAAGCAGTTATGGTATGAACCAAAAGAGATTAAAAATCTTGATTATTTACAAAATCGCATTATTTTGAAGTCAAATCACCGATTTTTTGGATATTCACGGCCTTTAGCACGATTGAAGATTAAGAAAAAATTGACGGATTTTAAAAATGTTGTGTCGTGCGATAACAGGGTACGTGCTGCAGATTCTCTAAAATATTTCGAGTTGATTGGTCAACTAGTTTCGACGATCATGTAACACCAATGTTACAAGCTAATCATTTTTTAGTTTAAAACATTTTAGTGATTCTAACGGCGACTAAACTTTCCCAAGATCTTGAAATTCCGCAGAAGGACTGGTCCAAACCATCGACACATATACATGATTACAAACATATTTTATTTTCTTCCATCCAAGTTCCAATATTAACTTTATACAGTTGCAAATTAATATACATGCTATTTGTACTTCAGCAAATTGTAATCTGTAAACCATGTGGTCGCTATTGACCTCGCTGTTAATGCGACCACATTAAAATAAACTACAAACAAACAAACAAACAACAAGAGGCAAAGTAACTATTAGACTGCGGATCTTTCTGCAAAATAAAGTTTCCATCTACTTCATGAAATTTCGTGTGCACTTTGACGAATTTAATAAACTAAAACTAATATGTTGATATTCTTCTTAAATTCATTGTATCTGCCTACTGTTTTAAATGGACCTACGTATTTTTTAAATAAATGCATAAAATCCGTAAGTATACCCTGCCTCGAGCTGTCATCACGATCGCATAGCATTTCGCCTAAGAAAAGAGCGATTTCAATCGTTCCCCGTGGAAACGACTTCGCCGTTCGAACGTGAGCAGACGCATCTCGCGACGAATAATAAGAAATGGAAATTCGTAAGTAATATATTGCTCGAAAACACGATTAATGACTTCATTTCTGGTTCTGTTCTACCACCGACCGGTTCTTCCGGTGTGCGCACGCTTTCGATTGCCCACCGTCATCTGTCCTCCGTGTTTATGACTTTTTTCTGGCCGTTGGAAACATCGTCGAGAGCGATTAAACGCGTATTAAACAAGAAATCGAGTGGATTTTACATCATGCGAACCATGATTCGCGGGAAAATGTTCCTGGAATACGGAGATCGATTCGCGGAATTTCGCGGAAACGCACGGCTATCGTAGATCGCGTAGGAAACATCGTTTGATCGAGTTGCTTGAGCAAATCCTGTCACTTTTTAGCGTAGTCTTATTTTGACAGTGTTAGGCGATTGCAAAAGTTCGTTCCCGATTCCAAAAAACAGCGGTTACATGTTTTAAAACAATTCTACAATTGTTTCCCAACATTTTACAAATTGGTGGAGGATTCCTTTTTCGCAAAAACTACGTTGTTCTTTTTAAAAAAAAATCTTCAGATCTCTATGCAGTTTTGAAGATTGTGTATGAAGTTTTGCAACTATCCAATAATATCGTAAACCATGATGTTTCAAGAGTGTACACATCAGAAATGGAATCTTGATCACTGTTACTGTTCCACAGAATTTAATCGTATTTTTATTAAATTTTCACTACAAGTACTCATCTAGATATTGGATTAACATTTTACAGAATTCGATCGTATTTTTAGTGAATTTTTATTACGACCACTCTTCTAGATGGTACATTACTAGACAGCGGATCTTTATGCAAAATAAACATTTTCTAACTGAATTATAACAAATTGGAGGGAAATAAAATTTTATTTTCTTGTTTAATATTTTTAATAGGCTGAAAATAACAACAGTATGTTTAAATTCTTTTGATGTTTTTACTGATTTAAATTACACCTACTCATTTTTGTCATAAATGCATAAAATCCGCTGTCTAGAAATTACTATTCTACAAAATTCGATCATATTTTTATTAAATTTTTATTACGACTAGTCTTCTAGATGGTACATTTCTATTCTACAGAATGCAATCGTATTTTTATCATTTACTCTTCTAGATGAAAAAAGAAATGTATCCTTACGTTGAATGACATAAATCAAATTTAAAAACTACAAGTTTGGATAAAAATCCACAATCTATTTACAACTGACAACGAGTAACAAAGCCCCACCATTTGTAATTAATAGTCAGCGACCCTTCATGCAAAATAAAAGTTGTCTGTATCAATTTGATGAGACGAAGTAGTCGTCCAGAAGTTTCTTTCTTTCTCTAATAATTCTAAGAAGTTGAAAGTATTATATTTTTAAATTCTTACAATCCTTCTATTATCTTAAATTGCACCAACTCGTTGTTCTCATAGAAGCATAAAATCCGCAGTCTAGTGATTAAATACTACAGTCTCGTTCAAAATGGTGATCATAGTACAGTGATGAAAATTGGTTGGTGCAATTTAAAACAAGAGAGAACTTACGATAATTAAAGTATATACTATTTCCACCGTGTTAAAATTAATCAAGAATGAATAAAATAAATATTTAACTCCCTTCTCCTGCAATAGATGTAGACAATTTTTATTTTGCATATAGATCCGCTGTCTGATGATAAGTGTCTGCCAATTCCTGCATCCTCATTGCAACGATCACAAAACGAACCCCGTACGATAGAACGAATAAATATATGCAAAACACGATATGACACTGCATCGTCTTACCGATCAGAATAACAGAAACATGAGTTCGAGTATCGGTATCGGATCAGATATGTAGCGACGATAATCGCGACGATCGGCCCGATCGGTTTTGATAAGATCGCTGTTTGAATGTAATAATTAATAACTAGAACAGATCGTTCCGATGCTCGCGGCAACGGTAACAATGTAGGACACCGTTGCACCGTGGATCGTGTTCGCCACGGGTACCAAGATACACCGATCAGTCTGTTATCTGGTATCTTTGTTATCTCGCGACGGGAGCGATGAATATCATCGTCAGCGACGAAAAGATCAACGGTCCGAGTGCACGACCGCGGGCCAATCGATTCCAATGATGCTATCTATTTTTAACGCGACCGTGCGCGCAGCCTAAGTTATATTGTTGCCGGTTAAACGGCAACGGACGACAAACGACGATAAGTAGGAGCATCGTGTCTCGCTCGCTTATTAACCCCAGAACTGGCCTCTCTCGGTTCAGTACACCGAGCGTGTTCGGTCTTCGTGCTCCATTCTGTGATTTGCTTTCGGCTGACACAGATACGGTTACATCGTAACAATTGCCGGTCAGCTGCAGCCTTGTGCAGTTTGCTGAAGAATGAAACGTTGCCGCACCGCTCTCCTGTACTCTCCGACTTTAACTATACTGACTAGGTTGGTGTTATCGTCGTTAACGAGCTATTTCTCCAAGGCTGTTTGTCGGCTTCTGGTTCGTCGGACGTTGTTTTACTGTGAAGTGTGAGCATTTATCACCGCGGTAACGGAGACGAAGTAGCAGACAATATTTTAACCCTTAGCGGACGGGAATTGTTTTTGGCATACTTTTTGATGGGTCGAATATATTTTCCTTGTGAAAAAAAAATTGTGTACTGAAGAATTAAGTACATGGATTAAATGAAAGAAAACTTGGTGTGTTCAGTACAAATTTGTTTGATACTTTTTGAGAGTAGTAATTTCTTTAAAATGGTCAAAAAGCTTGGGCGACTGTCAGCAGACACGCGTCCGCAAAGGGTTAATACGGCGGAATTTTAATTATTGCATCATGATGTGGAGGATGAAAAATCCTGAAAAAATTTACAGTCGAGTGTGCTGTTAGGTCGAGTGTTCATAAATTTTTGCGTAATTTTTTGTTGAACAGAACAGAAGAAATAGTCCATAATTTACTGAAACTATATCCACCCTATAACTACCCCTATGGTGGGGGCACAGATTTGAAACATGCCACAGAGAGTTCTCTTCAGAGGCCCCATCGAATGGTGCGGCCAAAAATCACTCCGGTTGTTGGCTACTTTTGATCATCTTATGCGGCTATGCACTTTTGATCTCTGCCTTGAGTGGTTCTGATTTACAGTCAATGACTTAATTGTACAGCTAATGACACTATAAACAGTCCTAGAATATAAATCATAATCGATTGATATTGTTCATAACGCTGCAAGTATTTTTCTGTTCCAAAAAAAAATTCTTTTCCATTGATAACTAGGTTGCGGATTGTATGTATTTATGACGAAAATGAGCAAGGACAATTTAAGTCAGTAGACAGATTAACCCTTTGCACTCGGAGCTATTTCAACTAAAAAACCAAACATTTCCTCTAACCTAGAATATTTCCATTGTTCATAATTTATTTTCATTACATGCGTAAGTAACTGATATAGTACCTCAAACAATATATAAATGTTTAGAAATTTATTACATATAAACAAATTTAATCATGTAAACAATATTCTGAATAATGGTGTAGCAATTTGTAGTGACGCCTCAGAGTCGCTATTCGACTGCTAAGGGTTAAAAGAATTTAAGAACGTCAATGTATTAGTTTCAGATCATTAAAATTATTAAAGAGAGATTCAAGCTTCTGGTCGGCTACTGTTCATTCTAATCGATGCAAACCATTTTCATATTGCATATAAATCCGCAGTTCATTGATAACAAGTGCTTTATTCTCTCGTTTTGTCTAATATTCTTCCACTAGCGCTTCTCCCTGTCCTGCATCAATTTCTTCTAACTTCAACGACACTAAATATGACCATACGTCACAAATTCTTTCATCGAACGTTTCGTCCTATGACTAACTATTCTAATTTCTTTCTATGTTGCTTCGTCTATGTCTAACTTCATCCTATTTCTAACTATTCTAACTTTTTTGATGTACTAATTTCCTTCAGTCCTAGAACTTACTCTACAGGGTGTCCCATTTCCAGTTACGCACGCAATTATTTCTCAATGATTGCTTGTTGTAAAAAATATTTCAAATAAAACTTACTCTGTTCCGGGAGAGACAGCTTATAGTGGGCACAAATAACTTCTAGGTGGACGTACTTTCGTCTAGATAAGCTAAATTTTGAACGACACTAAATCACCTTGAATGACCTTGGAAAGTGTTATAGGTCATTGATAGACTACACGCTTACCCAAATAAAAACATACAGTTTCATATAAAGAAAGGCCACCTTGAAATCTTGGAATCATGTCCACCTAGAAACAATTTGTGACCACCACAAGATGTCTCCCTCGCAACAGAGTAAGTTTAATTTCATATATTTTTTACAACGAGCTATAGTTTCGGTAATAACGGCGTGCGAAACATGAAATGGGATACCCCGTATACAATTCTAACACAGGTGCCTTCCTCGATGAGACAAAACCGCTAATTTATTTACTGGAAGCATCCTTTGTACCTCTCGGCAGAATGACTAACATTTAATCACGCCGCCTAGCAAGAGCACCGTTGTCTCTCAGGCTGATTTATTCCGAACAAGAAAAGGTTACTGAACATTGCTGACCTATCGGCCATGTTTCCTCGTTGTCCCATATCTCGTAGCCGGTCGTCGTTTTTCTGTTTTGCGGTGAAACGCGCAGATTCGCGGAAAGCGTTTGAACGACAGCCGGTTAGTGTCCATCGCGTGTCTCGTAATTGTAAGCGGCGTTGAAACGGCCGAGCGACACGTGTAAACGTCAATTGTAAACCGGCGCTAAATTACCAGACAATTAGATTCACGATCGCGGAGTTAATTGATCAATCCGCAATTAACAGACTAATCCTAGTCCGCGGACGATTATCATAGCAACGACGCCAGTTTGCTTCTTCTGCCGGCGGACCGTTCTGCCATATCGTACAAATGAATTAATCATTAGGAACGCTTTTTAAGCATACTTTTGACTTTAAAAGGCTGCAATTATCGCTGACAATTACCTCGAAAAAAGCCGGAGCGCTTCCCCATTGGAATTCGCGGCCATTGTAATCGCTGCGAACGTTTTTGCAACGTGGAAACCGGCGGATAGGAAACGGTGCTTTGCGATTGCTCCTTTATCGCAAGCAAATTCTGCATTTTCTTGCGAAGCTTTTTATCCAGAGATACATGCGAGGTAACAAATTTTCCGAACACGAGAAATTATTTTGTGCCAGGTGTGTGAATAGGTTCTCACGGGGTTTGTTCAGTGGTGTCTGCTCTGATAAAATGTAAATGATAAAACCCTTCCTATTTTGGCATCTTTTTAAAAATGTGCTGGAACTGTTTTATTGGTCGGGAGTGAACAAATTTCTATTATTCTTTCCAAAGATATTACTGTCTCTATATTCTTCTAATGATCCTCAATTATTGTGCAAATACTGAAGACTGCTGTGGTGCCAAATCAAAATTTAAATATCAGTGCACTGTTCAGTGTTTGTATAATAATTAGACTGCGGATTTTATGCATTCATGATGCAAATTAATTTGTGAAATAGAAAAATGTGAAGACATTAGCAGAATTTCTGATTATCGTTACACTATATTCGACTCACTGAAACGATAAAAACAGAGAATACATTTTTATTGAATTTCTGCTTCTGACAATCGACTTAGAAAATTTCTATTCCGCATGAAGATGCGCAATCTAATAATAATTCAGGATTATGAGAGACGCTAAGACCTTACCAGCTAAGTGAAACCAAAACCAGTGAACCAAGGCCAGAAACTAATTTATACGACCGGATAAAATTAACTTAAAATTTTTAAGAAATAAATACTATCTAGCGTAAAATCTAGTATCCCATTAACTTCATTGTCTTCTGACCATCCTTCCAACTTCAGGCACGTCGACATTTAAATTTGACGCTCGTTCCACGACTCTGTCTTCGGAAATTACAAATCATAGATCACAGAACCATTAGCATAGCCTGTCCGCAATATGAAAAACCTTGTGGCAATCCTAATTTCGCCCCGTCTCTTTGGCAGAGAACAGTTCAGGTGATCTTTAACGATCGGATACTTAATTTCATTGCCGGATGCATGATCGGCCAGGTGGGTTCACCTGGTCGTTAAATCGCAGGCAATTTAAAATGTCATCGAGCATTCGGCCGGGATCGATGATTCTGTGGATTGGTGGAATGGACGTTCTCGATCCTTCGTGGGAACCGCTATCAGCCGGCGAAATCCTTGGAATCGGCAGTTATTCATGGTGCACCGTAATCGCTGTCGATGATGGTTATTAATATCCGTTGCACGGTTTAACCTCGTGAACGCCGGTATCCGCATGATACGCACTGTGATTAAGAAACTCCGATACCCATGGGACCGAGGTACCATTTAAGATCGGGTCTGATCCCGTAAAACAATAAAAGAATCCCGATAATTGGGTCGGGCCCCGGGAAAACAATGTGCGATTAATGCGCAACTTTCCGCTGATCAGGAACATGTCCCCCAGCGATTTTGCCAACCGGACAGCGAAAGGAAGTGAACGTGAATCGTGTTTCATAGTTGCCGTCGAGATTGAAAGGATACATTTTTTTTATCATTGATTCTGCACCCGTTTTTCTAGGTTAGGTCTACTACAATTTCGTGGGAGATTAATGCGACAAACGCTATGTCAGTCCCGGTTGACTAATGGTATCGAATTTATAAAATAATATGTAATATTATAATTCATATATTATTAAAAACTATTTACACAGTTCTAAGAGATGTGATTGAAACAAGTTAAACGGAAATGGTGTAAATATATCTTTTGCTTAAACACATTCGTATTTTTGTATTTAAACTTAAATAAAAAGTGAAATGGAAAGGGAAAAATATTGCTCCAGGTTCAACGTGTTAACACTAGACAATTTAAAAATACTGTTTTAGTATTTTCAACCTTTTAAACGTATTAAGAAAATAAATTTCTATCCCACTTCAGTTTGTTGCAATTCGGGTAGAAAATTGTTAGCTTGCATAAAGATGCGCTGTCTAGGTAACACTCAAGCTACCAGAGCCGGTCAATAAGGTAATGAAAATGGTTTCATGGCAATCAATTCAATAGTAATCTTTATTCATGCATTTGTTGTGATAAAAATTACGAGAAATGTAAGTAAATTCAATATTGTTAATTTTAGAGGACTGTATACATATTAGCGAATTTTAATGATCGGCAGGTTTAGTGTTGAAGGTTAAATTCTTGCGATAGATAGTTTATTTCAATGAAAATGATCGGGGCACAGTCATAGATTTCATTGACGTTCGAAAATTGTACTGAAACTTCATCATTAGACAGCGGATTTTATGCATTTACATGGCAGAAATAGTGTAATTCAAAAGAGTACAAAGATCGAAAAAATGTAAAAGTATCAATGAATTGTTTTCAGTTTTTTTAAGTTATTAAAGAAGGAAATTTCTGATTGGATAGTGCCTTGCATTCGATGTAGACAATTTTTATTTTAGGATACGCAGTCTATTCATCATAGTCTAATTATGTTAATGATAAAAAAGAATTAACAAAACACGCTGAAAATCTTGCAAAAAGGTCAGACAGTATCAATATAAGTCTATATTTCTATAAATCAATCTATATTTCTTAGTATGAGCATTAATATGTATTTACCAATTTATTAATAACAATCGTATTGTATGAAACGAATCTACACATTCGAATCAATATTAAGAACTGGATAAACAACAACAAAAATTCAGAAACCCCAGAAGCACGATACAAAAAAAATTATACGGTGATTCATCGCGGAAAGAAATCAGTAGAATAAGCCATCGCGGCCGTCACTGGTCAGACACAAGAAGTTCCGCAGTTTCGGTCAATTAAACTCACCGCACGATTTTTAATTCGCATTGCTGATGAATATAGCTTACAAATCAACAGAGATTCGCGTTCCTCTCATAAATAATTGATATTGTATCACAGTCTCGTGTTTGGAAAGAATTTCAACGCGGAACATGTTCATTTATGCTTTACCAATGTCACGATTTTACCATTTCCTGACGAATTCATCAACTTCCAGTCAACGAAAACAAAAGTACGATTACAGTTCGCTAAGATGAACGTTTTCGGTTCGTTGTACAAATCGTCGAATGGCATAAATGCATGAAGCATCGTGATATTTATTCATGGCGTCCGTAATACAAACGCGATATTAAAGGGAACACGAGAAGACCATTTAGCCTAGCCTAATGCTCGATTAGAGTGTCTGAATATTTAAGAGTTCTCGGAGCTTGAATCCATTCATTACAACGATTTCAGAAGAGGAACGCGATTGTTCTGTCGTTGTATGTTGTTTGTCGAAGGGAAATCTCTCTCGTTGCATTGATCTCGACAGCGCGTGGCTCGTTTTGCTATTAGTATCGTCGGCATTATGTGTATGTAATTAAGCGCTGAGCTGGTCCGATGAGTGTGGAGATTGGTTTCTACCAACCGAGATGGTTTCGCGCGATTCTTTCCAACGTTTTCATTAAAATGTTTGCGAAGATAGTCGCGGACACGGCCTTGGCATCGCGTGAAACGTGATTTATCGCGTTTGCACGCGACTCCGCGGGCCCATTAGTGCCTCGGGTTAATTAACAATGCCACGAATTAATAGTTTCTCCCATCTCCGAAGGATCTAATTCAAAGGAGACTCCGTGCAACCGGTCGGTTAACATCACTTTCGTCAGATCGTTCGTTTAAATCGTCCGATTTGCGAATGCGATTGCCTGCGGGAGGAAATAAAGAAATCATTTTCAGCGTGTACAGCTCATGTGATTTACCTTGATATGGTCTTTAATTGAGCTGCTTGTTTGAAATTCTAATTAGGATGAAGGGGTACGTACATTGGGTTCGAGCTTGTTATCTTTTTCCACAGACAAATGTGTATTTTACAAATGTAGACTTTAGAATTATTTAAAAATGTTGTGCGTTTAATTTAGAACCAGTTACAAGTGTTAATTTAACTATTTACTGGAAATTGTGATTAGGATTACGGCTTTTACGAATTTATGAAAAAAACGGGTAGAAAGAACACAAAACACTAAGAACATATTGTGTCATATTAATTTCAATCTACTGGACCTGTTGTGTAAGAAAATAAATTTCTATTTTAATCTAGTTTGAAGCAACGGGTAGACTGATTTTACAATTAATTATTAATTTCATTATAATTATTAGATTGTGGATTTTACGCATTTATAACACAAAAGAATAAATGAAATACAAAGCTCGAAAAACATTCGATGAATTTAAGGATATTGTTGTACTATTTTCGATTTTTTATGATGATTAAAAGAGAATATACATTTTAGTTTGACTTCAGTATTTTACAATTGGCTTGAACAATTTTTATTTTGCAGAAAGAATGTTTAGATGATGTAATTATGATGTAAAACATAATATACTGAATTATAAACGTAGAACATTTTGTATTGAAAGAGAAAATAAATTTTCGTTTGAGTGCGATTTTCTACAAATGACTTGAACAATTTTTATTTTGCAGAAAGAATGTGTAGATGATGTAATTATGATGTAAAGCATAATATACTAAATTATAAAGGTAGAACATTTTGTATTAAAAGAGAATATAAATCTTCGTTTGAGTTCGGTTTTTTACAATTGACGAACAATTTTTATTTTGCACGAAGAATGTCCACACTGTCTAAGATGTAATTCATAATATACTGTATTATAAATATAGAACATTTTATACATTTTAACATATTTCTAAAGAACATGTAACATAAGAATTAAAAATCAGTCTGTCTATTCATCGCAATTTTTCCCATGGAATTGTGAAACCAGGATAGGTGCACGTTAGCCAAGTATTTCGATCACCGATGCTCCCCGTTCGTCGCGATCGATAGATCACCGAGTGATCGCACACGGTCGTGGCTCCCGATCGTTTTCGAGTCCCGCGAATCTATTTCTCGCGTTTCACTTTCCCTCGAAGCCAAGAGAAGTCGGGCTTATCTTGATCCACCGTCGGGTCAATACTATGGGAATGCGGCGCAATTAGTATCTCATTAGACAGTGCGACTGTTCTAATTCCTCAGTTTCGCATTAGAAACGTCACTCTGTCTTGGAGGTAACGTGACATTCCCCCTTCGACTTCTCTCGGTACGTCTCAGCCCCCTAACAGTCTCAGCAACCCTTCCAATTTTCCCAAGCATCCGGCCGAATTGCTATGCCGCTTGCTGACTTCTCACGACGAATGACGTTTCGATCGGGGATTATGGTAACCCTTTCAATGGTGATTTATCACGGTACGGTGCGAATTCGGTGGGGAGTTGTTTCGCAAATTGTTTCGCAATTGTTTCGCTCGATCTCTGTACAGAAACATTGCGAAAAGAAATCTGCAAATTTTCAGAGTGCACTGTGCATGCAACTATGATTTTATGTAGGACTCAATTGTTATTAAAAAATTGTCACATTATTACAGCGTAACTCTACTGTAAAACTAATTGTGTGACCAGAAGGAGAATTTTTAAATATTTTCACCATGAAACATTGTTCCAAATTGATTCGTGAAAAAGATATATAGGTAAAAATATAAACAACTGCCATACATTCTAATTTACCCATGCTAATCGTATTATTTATAAAAGTTTGAATTGAACATTTACTAAAAATTATGGATATATTAAAGCTGATGAAATAGTCATTGAAATATTTAAACGTGCCATTTATTTCAATTACCAAAGGAGTTTGGAAATAATTAAATAAGCAGAATAAAATGAAATAAAATAAAATTATCAATAACATAATTTACAAACGTTACTGATTGTGAGTCTAAATTGTAGAAATTTATGTATATTCTTACGGAATTGTTTAATATACTACTAATAAGAAGAAAATCTTGTATAAGGTTGTGAACAATGTGCTCGCGACTCGAGGATAATCCACTGATTTTGCATACTCAACGAAATAAGAAAAATGAATTGTTACTCGGTAATTTTCTCTCTTCCGGACAAGGAAAATGATGTAAATTATATAATTCGCTAGAAAATGTTTTCTATGTATCCACTCTGGTAACAAGAAACACTGCGAAAAACGCAAAGTCTTCATTTACGACCTAATGCTATTAAACTTTATGCCTTTAGAATTTTCTTATGATTTTATATCCTATAAATTCACGAAGTTCCGCAATCTAGTTATGATTATTGATCATTCCACACATTTCTATACCAATACATATATATATATATATATATATATATATACATATATATATGTATAATCATCTGTAGATTCTTTTTCCCTCCGTTGAAACATACTAATTTTATATAATCAATTTCATTATTCCCAACACACGGAATAAAATGTTTCTCCATCAAACATAATCACCATTAATAGGTTACAAGCTTTATTGCTAGCATACAATCAACCGAATAAATTTCAATTCTGGAATCGTAAATAATGTATTAAAACAAATTACGATCCGGAGCAATCTTCCCCCTCGTTTGTTCAGGAAAGAATTGTTCTAAACATACAAGCTACATGATTCTCACGATGATCATTTTAACTATTATTCTAATTAATATAAACTTTTTTCTACCTTCCAGATTAATTATATTGATTTTCGCAAAGTCATTTATTCAGAACTTATTCCTGCATCATTTCAAAAGCTCAAAAACTCAATTTGTTTCAGACATATCAGTGACATGATCTTCGCTTTATCGACTGGTCTAGTTAATGTGAAGCTATTACTATCTCCCAGATTAAATACATCGATTTTTGTGAAGATTGATTGTATCAAGTTTAGTGTCACACACTCCGTTAGGATATTAGTGATCATACAGCACACGATATATTTAAATAGCTGTAAAACTGAATTTGTTTCAGACATATCAGTGACATGATCGTCACTTTACCGACTCGTCTAGTTAATGTCAACTTATTACTATCCTCTAGACCAGGCAGTTCCAACCAGTAGCTCCGGAGCTACGCGAGGCACCTTCCCCGCTTAGGTTCTTCTCCCACTCTTGGACTTCATCGTTATAATGTATAGTAGTGGGAAGCTCCCACCTTGAGAGCCGCGCGGCCACGTAACACTCGCTATCTCTACGGTTGTATGTAGTAGTGGGAAGAGGTTCGATGGTGGGGACCTTGCAGTTCTCGGAGGGGATACGTTGGAACTCCCTGCTCTAGATTGAATACATCGATATTTGTGAAGTTGTCTGTTTATTGTATCAAGTTGATGGTCACACCCTTCGTTAGGATATTAGTGATCATACAGTACCACGATATATTTATACAGTTCTTGAACCGAATTTGTTTCAAACATATCAATGTCATGACCTTCCCATTATGGACCGTTCTAGTTAATGTAAACTTATTACTATCCTCTAGATTAGATGCATTGATATTTGTGAAGTCGTCTATTTATTGTATCAAGTTGATAGTCACACCCTTCGTTAGGATATTAGTGACCATACAGTACACGATATATTTATATAGTTCTGAAACTGAATTTTCCTCGGACATATCAATGACACGATCTTCCCATTATGGACTGGTCTAGTTAATGTAAACTTATTACTATCCTCTAGATTAGATGCATTGATATTTGTGAAGTCGTCTATTTATTGTATCAAGTTGATAGTCACACCCTTCGTTAGGATATTAGTGACCATACAGTACACGATATATTTATATAGTTCTGAAACTGAATTTTCCTCGGACATATCAATGACACGATCTTCCCATTATGGACTGGTCTAGTTAATGTAAACTTATTACTATCCTCTAGATTAGATGCATCGATATTTGTGAAGTTGTCTATTTATTGTATCGAGTTGATAGTCACACCCTTCGTTAGGATATTAGTGACCATACAGTACCACGATATATTTACATAGTTCTTGAACTGAATTTGTTTCAGACATATCAATGACATGATCTTCGCCATCGATATTTGTGAAGTTGTCTATTTATTCTTTAAGTTGATAGTCACACCCTTCGTTAGGATATTAGTGACCATACAGTACACGATATATTTATATAGTTCTGAAACTGAATTTTCCTCAGACATATCAATGACATGATCTTCACCTCATCGATTCGTCTAATTAATGTAAACTCTTTTCTACTCCAGAATTAATTACAGCCCAAATACAAACAGAAGAATTAATCGACTGCAACCTCCTACGAGATCAAAGAACTACAGATCCTAAATGAACGCAGAGTCCTCGATTCGCAGACTAAACGTTAGCAAACCTGTACCCGCTAATCTCACAGTTTAGCTGCGCCAAACACGGAACAAAGGACAATTTGAAACCATTAACATCAAATATAAAAAAGCAATTCCCATAACACATGGAAACTGTCCTAGTGAAGTATAACGTTTTTCCATCTCATCGCGACGAGTCACAAATGCATTCCCAGCATGAAAACAGCGTTGTCTCACGACAGGTTCGCCCAAACGGACCTATATTAAAACTAGACACTCGGATTCGTGTTTCTCTCGTTTAACCTGAATCTCGCATTCATCTTTTTCTATTTGAGTTCGTGCTACGACTCTTTCCCAGCAGTTTATTCCGCGGAATCAGTTAGAATGGAGGAGCTAATCAGCGCAAAAACCAAGTGCTCTTTTATGTCAATTTGTTCATGCGCCTCGACTCGCTTGTTCGACTCAATGTTTCGCGGGAAACGATCCCGTTGACGAAAGAACCCATGATTGTTTCTGCCGGCGCGATTTTTCCCGGGAGTCCTTCCAGGTGTCCGTTTGTTGCGCGTGTTACTCGCGAAAACAGCGTTTGTTGTTCCAACGAAACTTCTATATTTATACATAGCTGAAACAAGGAGCATCCGTATTTGTTTCCATTCCCGTCTTCCCCACCTCGTCACGTCTCATTCCGGTTTTCTGGATGTTTTTCTGCTCCTCTTCCCTTCGTCGAGCTTCTCGCTAATTCCTCGCGATTTTCAGCGCGTGCTAATTCGTCTCCGGTCTTCGAGACCAGCTTCTGTACACACTGGCAGAAGTGGTTTACTTTGCCGGATATACTTCCTTCCTCGGTGCCACACGCTTCGCGAAACACGCGGCTGTGTCTCTTCCTCCAGAGGGGAAACGGAAAACGCACGGGAGTCGTGCGGTATTTTTGCAATTGCAACATGTGAGCGAAACTTACCGCAACGAGTGATTGAAACAGAAAATTGTAGAACCATAATGTAGGCAGCGAGGGAACGGAGTTGATTCTATCCCTAATTTGCAAATTTAAAATATTCTTATTTTCCGATTTTCTAATTCTATAATATCCAAATATTTAAATTTTCAAATTTTCAAATATTCAAATTTTCAAGTTTTTAAAGATTCAAATTTTAAAGTTTTCAAATATTCAAATTTTCAAATATTCAAATATTCAAATATTCAAATATTCAAATATTCAAATATTCAAATATTCAAATATTCAAATATTCAAATTTTCAAATATTCAAATATTCAAATATTCAAATATTCAAATTTTCATATTTTCATATTTTCATATTTTCAAATTTTCGAATTTTCGAATTTTTCAAATCTTCAAATTTACTAACTACCATAATCTCAAATTTTAAAACTATCATAGTTCCTAAATTTGCAAATTTTTAAGCATTTCGAGCCCCTAAATTCTTAAATTTTAAAGCTTTCAAAGCCTCTAAATTTGTAAACTTTAAAACTGTCAAGGCCTCCAAATTTTCAAATTTTAAAGCCTTCATAGTTTTAAAATTTACAAATTTTAAAGCTTTTAGAGCTCCTCAATTCCCAAATTTTAAAGCTTTCAAAGCCCCTAAATATTCAAGCTTTCGAATTTCTCAAATGTGCAAAGTTTCAAGCCTTAGAAGTTTCTAAATTTATACATTTTTAAGCTTTTAGAGCCCCCTAAATTCTCAAATTTTAATGCATTCAAGCCCCTAATTTTCAAATTTTAAAGCATTTAGAGCTCTTAAATTTTAATATTTTTAAACTTTGGAAACTCTAAAATTAACAAATTTTAAAGCTAGCGCAACCCTTAAACTTGCAAACTTTAAATTTTTAAACTTCTCAAGCTTGTAAGTACATTATAAAGCATAATAATCTCCTAGATCAGTTTTCTCAAATTTTGCCGCTTTTCAAGCGCATCCCCGTACTGCACCATAAGTGCAGCGTTTTAATTCTCACCTGCGAGTCAAATGAGCCTAACCTCATGCCGCGGCACGAAGGTGTGCGAAGCGACGGAATTACGCAACATTATTACATTAAAGTATCAGCGTGCGGCCGGCCGCGCAAAGACAAAAATGCACGCGTGACCGCGCACAAAGTAGTTCGCGTGTGTGCGTGCGGAAGAAGAGTGGGAGCGAGTGCAATGGAGAAACGAGGAGAGGACTTTCTTCGGAAGGAGAGAAAGAGAGAGTATAGAGAGGATCGACTAAACGACGGGTGCAGGAGAGAAGGAGATAACTGCAGGGTCGGACCGGGTGGTTGAAATTAATGTTGCCCGCTTAATTGGAGCCACCGAGGAGTGTGCGTGTGGTCAAAACGGTTCTCAACCAGAGTTTTTCTGTCGCGTGCACAGACATCATTCCCTGTAACTATGCTAGCAAAAATTTAGAACATTACTTCTACTATACCTAGCAAAAATTTTGCAAATGAATGCAGATAGTTCGTTGTTAGATTTAATCGAGAGAAGAGGGTGATTCCTTTGAAGTTGCTAGTGAAAATTTAAAATATTGCTTCTTCTATTTCTAGCAAAAATTTTGTAACTAAATAGAGATGGTTCGTTGTTAGATTCAGTCGACAAACCGTTGTCGTTGCTAGTGAAATTTTAGAATGTTGTTTCTGTTATTTTTAGCAAAAATTTTGTGATTGACTGGACGTTAATTGTCAGCAGTAATTGAGAGAAAATTGTTGGTATACTGATTGAAAGAAGAGGATGATTTCCTTGCATATTTCCCTTGTCGTTGGTAGTTAAATATTAAAATGTTGCTACGTTTATCTTTAGCAAAAATGTTGAGACTGAACGGAGGTTCGTTGTTAGTTTTAGTCGAGAGAAAATCGTTGAAAGAAGAGGATGATTTCCTTGTCGATGATATTGAAAATTTAGAATGTTGCTTCGTTTATTTGTAGCAAAAATTTTCAGCGATCGAATGGAGATGCGTTTAGCATTTCAGTTGGAAGGAAAATGTTGATACACAGGTTGGAAAAAGAGAATGATTTTCTTGTCGTTGCTATTAAACATTTTAAACGTTACTTCGTTTATTTTTAGCAAAAATTTTGCGATCGGACAGAGAAGGTTTGTTGTCAGTGTCAGCTGGGAGAAGATGGTTGATGTGAAGGTTGAAGGAAGAGGATGATTCCCTAGGCCCTAGGGAATCGACGGCAGGTGCGTCTGCCGGCTGCATCGGATGCAACGAGCATAATTCAAAACACGATCATTCCTCGCCGCATGCTTCGAGACACGTCCGCTCGCGTGAAATTGAGTTTCGAAGATTGTTGCTCGAGACGCGATTAAATCTGAATTTATTGGCGTTCTTACGATTTAGCGATTGCTCACTTCGTCACATGCTTGTACAGTCTTTAGTTTATGGATACTGTTTATGCACTCTCTGATACCTGTTTACAGCATTTAAAGGCGTTCTCGTTTTTCTTTACAATTGTTACTTTATTACAACTGCGTGAATATTTTGCTTTCTCCTTGGGGCAGTCTACTTTTTGCATTGCCCTTTGCTTCTGCGTTCTTCGTGATTGTTTTATGTTTTTGATTTCTATTTTTTAACCACTGTACTTTGGAAATTATGTCAAGAATTTGTAATAAAGAATTATCAGTCCTGTCAACGGCAATTTCGGAGTTCGTAGTGAATTGAGAATTAATCAGAGACATTATAGCTTTGATTTAGTATGTACAGTACATTGAGGACGATGTAATGGTAAAATGGGTATAGAAAACAGGTTGAAAACAGGTATTCTCTTCGGCAACGCTAGGTGGAGCACTGTGTACTCTAATCTGAACTTTGCGACTTGAATAGAGTAACATTTTTCCACAAATCATATAAAAATCACGTTTTCTTCAAAATTTACCATCTATAATGTGTCAAAAAACTCACAGTTTCTCAATCATTAAAACCTAACTAATTCATAATGTGTCTAGCTGCAGAAAGAGTATCAATAACATAAAATTAAACCCGTTGTAGAGAACAATAATTTCTTCTTGAATTGTTGGTACAAGAAAAACAGCCTCATCTAATGTTATTGTCAATGAAAATGCATAATAACTCTGTAGATTAATTTTGTGATTCATAAAGCCATGTTCGTTTAACTTACATGAAGCATACCATAAAAGACAATGAATAATTTCTTAACTTTTCGTGCAAGAAGACGAACGCCTACTAACAAACTTTGTGAGTGCTATGACCATTGTCTCCAACGTCTTTACAAAACACAGAATGAATCCATAAAATTCCACAGCTCCTCTTCAAAAATTAGACTGCGGATTTTATGCATCTATAACAAAAGTGTGTAGGTGAAACGGTAAAAAGATAAATTATCTTCAACTTATTACAGTTATTAATAGAAGAAACTGATTTTTATTTGGTTCGAGTACTTTGCAAATGATACAGAACATTTTTATTTCTGATAAAGATCCGCGGTCTATTAATAATAGTTAAAAGGATAATGCATAATGGCCGAACACTGCTGGAACGTTATAGTTACCCAGAAATTACCTCGAAGCAACGACTACAGCGAATCCGAAAAAGAAAAGTGGCCCGTTGTATGGCGTGACGCGTGTCGTTCCCCAAAACGGAAGAACGGGGCACAGGGAAACGGGGAACGGGGAACGAGCGGGTACGCACCATGTATATCGTGTCCGGCGTTCAGAACTCTCCCTCGAGACCCCCCTCTTCCACGATCCTCATCTCGCGATCGTCGAGAGGGGGGGCCCTTACTTATTGTTACTTACGGCTTACGGGGTTTTGGCACGCGAGCAGGCCTAATGTGTTAATATAACGTATGGGGGATCGGCCAGGCACGTATCCGCGCCTACGTACCCCGTGTACACAAGCCCTTATATTGGTCGTCGTAAAATCGACCCACCATTCCGTCGAATTCGACTCGCAAGGGCTACGTAGACGGGGGTTAATCGCTGCCACCTACTCGAAAATGGTTGAACACTCCCTATGAACCCGCCAGTAACCTTCAGAACCCGACAGGACTCTCCTGAACCCTTACAATGATTTTTCAAAGTCTTTTGAGACAATAATTTTGATCGATGTTTTAATTTTTGAAGCTTTACAAAGTCTTTTGGGACAATCATTTTGATCTATGTTTTAATTCTTAAAGCATTCCATAGTGTTTGGAAACAATCATTTTGTTCTGTAGTAAATTTTTGAAGCACTTCAAAGTCTATAGAAACAATTCTTTTGTTCGATGTTTTAATTCTTTAATCAGTTTAAAGTCTCTGGAGACAATCATTTTGTTCTTTGTTTTAATCCTTGAAGCATTCCATAGTGTTTGGAGACAATCATTTTCTTCTGTATTAATTATTAAAGCATTTCAAAGTCTTTGGAAACAATTATTTTGTTGGATGTTTTAATTCTTGAATCATTTTAAAGTCTCTGGGAACAATTATTTTTTCGATGTATTAATTCTTAAAGCATTTAGATGCAGTATACGAAGATTAACAAAATGATTTAACCCAGACTGAATAAATGAAAATTGACTTCACTTATTCGAAGATGACGGAGAACATCAATGAACCTATTGGAGGTACTTCAGAGGGTCATGTCGAGTTAACGATCTGGAAGACACATGTTTTTAGAAATTTCTCTTGAAAAGATAAATGGATATACTCTCTAAACGGAAACCTTATTTAAAAATTCCTATGTTATACCATGTGTAGTAATATTTTTGCAACAAGATCTTAAAAAATGCAACAATTGACCTTGTTAAGATTAATCCTAAATCTTGTTTAGGATGCAATGTTAATTGTTAATTTGTATAATTAAAATTGCAAGAAAGTATTAACGTACATAATAAGACTTCTTCCTCACCATTTTATCAAGCTAATTTTTACTCACGAATTTTTATGAGAATATTGGTCCACTTATTTTTGAGTGGACATTCATTTTCTTGTTCATTAATATCTAACACCTTTTAAAAACTTGAAAGGTATATCCATGAACGTATTAAAAATATAAAAAACGGTTTTTGGTGAATATTTAGCATAACATTGATCCACTTACTTTTCAGTGGACATAAATTTCCTTGTTCATTGATTTCAAACATATTTAAAGAAATGGAGGAATAAGTCCATGTACGTTTTGAGAATGTATGTTTTTTTGGTGAATATTTATCAGAATATCGATTCACTTATTTCCCCACGGGTCTCAGTTCCCTCCATAACAGAAAACGATCTTCAAAATGGGTTTCCGGCCTCGGAGTCCAAGGGATTTATGAATTGCAGAATTTAAAGACATCCTGAATCCTTTATGTTGTCCCCGAGATCGTCTGCGCGTTGCCCCGGGGCAATTTGCATGAATCGCATTTACATGAAATCGCTATCAAGATTTATCTTTCGTGTTGCCGTGGAAGAGATTAACGCCGCGCATCAATCATCATTTTGTGACATTACTTCCATGATGTAACAACGAGCCGGACCGACGAGCGTACGGTTTCCGCGGACTTTTATTTAGCACACCGCCACGTTTCTTTTTTCGTTTTGCCTTTTATTTCGGGCTCGATACACGCTGTCTGAATTATTAATACCGTAAATTAATTTCCTGATTAATTCAACACGACAACAACAACAAAATACCAAACCGTTCACGGTTCGTAACAATTCTAATCTACTATTTTGACATATCATTCATTCGCAGCTGCGTAATAGTCCTTCAATGGTTACGAGAATTTTAAAAACAGTAGAAAATTGTTTGATGTAATTTACAGAATATAATAGCTTCTTTATAGATAGATCTGAATAATAATTCCCTTTGAAATCGTCGATTAAACGAAAATTGTTATGCTGTTTAACACTTTGACCGCCAATCCGGGAGCCTTAAAAATTCTATAAAATCGAAGAAATTTATTTATTCAAGTAAAAATTGGAGAGATGAAATGTGTAAATACTGAGTACTCTTCTCACTTCCTTACATTTTGCATAGACCAACCAAATTTGCTACAGCGAATACATTAGTGAAAAAAATAATTGTTTAATTTGTTGCCATAATTCCATATCTCGGTGCCACGGCAATCAACCTATTAAAACCGAATTCAGAACTTCTTGACGTCTCAATATTTAAACACTGAAAAACATTTGCAAATAGTCATTCTAAAAATTAACAGAAACAAAGTTGTTTTCTTATCAATATTATCGATTAGTACAATTCAATTTTCCAGTGCAGTTCAACAAGCAATTAAAAAAGCTAACAGTAACATCGCGCAATTACCTTTTTATCATTTTGCAGAACAGTTAAGTCCCCCAGCGTGTTAGGACACAAATAATTGCAGGGCTAATTCACTTCCGTGCATTAGCACTAATTAAACAATTGGCAGACAGAGTTCGTTCCAGGAAGGATTTCAGCTGGCTGCAACACAACGTCGCGTTTAAATTCGCCGCGTTATTTATGGTTTCTTTGTGAGGGGACACCGTCACGCGACGATTGGTCATGGAACACGGACATCAAAATGAGAATAAAAATCGTGTCGTGACGTAAGGCCCCTCGGGGCCCCCCTTTTTTAAATTCGTCCGCTCTTAAATCCGTCACGTAGCATCACGTTGATCGCCCTATTAATCGCGATCGTCGCGCGCGCGCGACCGAGCAACGTGCAAAAATCACGACGCGCGAATTGGACGATGACACGTGCACTTCTCGCCACGGGACGCGAGCTGTTTCCGGTTGTTATGCTGTTCCGACCGTTTATTTTTAAGACCAAAGCTGTGCTTAAACGGAGATCGCGCCTCGTTCAACAAATGTGCACGAAACCTTTTTAGAAATACTCCACTTCGTCATCGAATAGTGTTTATAGTGTGTTTCAAACATAATAAAGTTTCAGTGCGTACTAAAACAGAAAAGTTATCAAGGAGTCGTTCTTATATTAAGGATTTTTCATGAAATTTGTTTTGAAAGCAGATCGATGAATTTATTCATATTGCTATTAGAGAATAGAATAAATCCTTAAACAGCAAAACTTTTCTACAACTTTAAAGGGGGAATTCTGAGAACTGGGGTAGGTTACTGCTCTTTTTTGAGTAAAAATAAACAAAAATGATGAAGGACAAAATTGTTTGGTTCCAAGGAGCAAATATTGTAGTAGACAAAAACATGTTGTCAAGTTTATTTTTTTCAAGATAACAAGGTCATCGAAGATTTTTTGAATGGTACTGTATATTTTCGTCGTGATTGTTTGATAGCTGAGGTTGAAACGAATTCAATGACCTATAATCTATAATATTATAGTGCGTGACCTTGAATTACACAAAATTCACAAAAGTTGGGTAATCAACAGTTCAAAATAACAAAAATTACTTCGCTATTTGTATCAATTGAATTGATGGTAATTTATTTTGTGAATTAATAATAGTCAGAGTCGTTTTTATAGTGCAAGGGTTTAATATGTTTAACAGGTTGAAAATAATATAGCAGTATTTTTCAATTCTTCTAGCGTATTTATTGTTTCAAATGACACCTACTCATTTCTATCATAAATGCATACAATTCGGTGTCCAGTTGTGATGGTCTCTTACGATTCTCAGAGCAGTTTACATGGACGATAATTCCAACGGTGTCGCAACGGGTCGTCGGACCCGGTCCCTTGATGTTCAAATTAAAAACTCAATCCAGACACGAGATGCCTCCCACGTAGACGATTATTTAGTTGAATGGATCTTACAGTTAGCCTCGGCGGTGTGTGTGTGTGTGTGTGTATGTGTGTGTGTGTCGTCGGTTATCTAATCGGCCGGTTTAAGGCGAAATTCTTCCGCAAATCTGACACGAGGGCCGCTCGCTTTCGGCAGGCCAAGCGAAATTAAGATGTATCGTCGAAATCTGGTGCGGGCAATTTGCATCCGTCGCGACGCCCACGCGCCTTTCCGCCTCCGCGATCCAAGGCCCACCCGTCTGCGGCCCAAACACACCCATTCGTAGCCTATTCGATTGTTCAGCAAACTCTTAAACCCGTCGCCTGGCCTACGAATCTTGAACACTCCCGATCATCCTTCGTTAACAGCGGAAGAGTAGTTCTCCTTGTAAGTTTAAAATTATTGGTTAAATTAATCCGTCTCTGAGGCGCCACTAAAAATGATCATGCTACAATTCAACTTCACACTACTAAGTTTTTTTACATTTGATAAATTGAAATGTCAGTGTAGTATGAACAAATACTCTCAATTCCTATTTTTTCGCACTCATAAAATGTTTTTTAAGATAAATTGTCTAGGTGCGATGGAACTTCTGAGTTCTGAAACTAGAATAACTTCAAGTGCAAAGTGTTAACAATTTTTTCAGTAAATGTTCAATAAAATGATAATGTCTTTTTGGGGGATTATCAGCAACACCTTGACTTTACTTTCATTTTTTTATTGTTTAAAATTACAAAATGACGAAGTTACAAACAGTAAGAAAATGGCAGCTGTTTAAAGAATGCAATCTTTTTTCTCTGGGAATGATTACGTTTAAATATTTCTAAACATGGAATACATTAAGATATCGAGAAGATCGTACGCTACATTCAAAAGTATTTATTCTCGATCAAGTTCGCATAAACATTTGTTGCCTTCTTGGTTCCAGTAATTTTTTATTCTAGGCATCGTCTGAAAAGTACCCACCAAACTTGATCATACACAATATTGTATTACGTCGCCATTTTCTAATTTTAAATATCAAAAAAATACAAAAGCGAAGCGAAAATGTTGCTGGATATCCCCCAGAAAGATACTTTCAATTTACCTAACAATTTCCGAAAGTAAAAACTGTTCAATTTAATCAATAATTTTAAACTTACACTTGGGTGTACTCTCTCAATGAACAACTATTCGTAATATTCATGGTTCACAATTCCCAACCAAAAAATTAGTACAAATTCCTCGAGTGTGATACAAATGATCGTAAACGTTTCAATGAGAACCAATTTGTAGCTTCTTAAAAAGAAAGTATGTTCCACGAGGAGTCCTAGAGGAAACTTTTGCAAGACGATCTCACATGTCCTTATTTACGATCGTGTCGAATCGAGCAGCAATGAAGATACCAGGAACTCCAGTTTGAAATATTGTTCCAAAAAGGATGCGCAGCATTACAATCGGAAAGCGATGGGCGCCTCTAATCTCAAGCCACTTATTACACGCATTCCACGCTGGAAGCATGGAACGCAAACGACTACTATTTACAGAACGGATCGCGGGATCTGGTTCGAACGTCGACTATTTCCGTGTCGTTCTGGAAATATTGCCGGGCAGCTAACTATACTGGGTAGAAGCTCGGCGATACTCGAACCGTAATGAAAGGAGAATCATCCGAATGGCGTGTGTAATTCCTGTGACTGGGATTCATGAGGGAAAAGCGCGCGCCGGTAGCCCGAGGCCGGTTAGGATAATTAATAGCTTAATTTCAACCTATCAGGAAGTCATCTCTCACGCGACCGCCGGCGACGCGCGTTTAGTTCTCTCGGCTGAGACTGTCCCGCTTTATGGACTCCATCAAACCTGAAGGATCCGTGCTTCCGAAAAGAAACAAGCCTGGAGAATTTTTACGAGTCCGGTCCATGCCGGCGGAGACCGGGGTCAAAAGTTAGGCGAGTCGAAAGTGGCATTCTAAATAATTGATAGTCCATCGCCGGTCATCGTTGCTGGAGCATTATGTGTCCTGACAATATGTATACAGTGTGTGGCAATAACTTTTAGCACCTCAGATATCGTCGAAACTGTGAGTTTCACAAAAATATTTTCTGCAATAAAATTGCACAGTACGAAGGGTGGTGATAATACTTACCTAACCCGGTGGTAATAATAGTTTTTTCGCAGGTGGTGGTAATTCGGATATTTGAAAGTCACCTCCATTTTTTTTTTAAATGGATCGGTATGTTTTTGCTTCCGTATCATGATAGAGGATCTTAAAATGAGTTCAACGACCTATTACAAGGTCATTGAAGGTCATAGAAAGTGCAGAAAGGCGATAACACTTACGGTTTTGGTAGTAAATGAAACATACGTATTGTAAACAGTAGAGGAAGGCGTAATGCTTACCGTTTACTTCACCGAGAATAAACACTGCTTGAAAGACACTTTAATAAAATTGCAGGATAAGATAAACATGATAAGATTAGTATCGATAAATTGGTCAATCCAGCACGATGTATCCGTTTGAAGAGTAAGTCGATATGCTTCTTATTTTTTGGCGAATCCCAACAATATTCTGTAAGGGCGAAAGACTTGTATGCTGAACGATATCCACATCGGTCTCAGCCTTCGCGTTAAACATTTAAAAATGTGTGTGATAAACTTAGGCAACCCGATAGTTTAAGTGTACGTAAAAGTGAACTATGACCTTCAATGACCTTATGTAATAGGTCGTTGAACTCGTTTTAAGATCCTCTACCATGATACGGAAGCAAAAACATACCGATCCATTTATAAAAATGGAGATGGCCTTCAAATGTCCGAAGTACCGCCACCTGCAAAAAAACTATTATCGCCACCGGATGACCCCCTTCGTACTGTGCAATTTTATTTCAGCAAATATTTCTGTGGAACTTATAATTTCGAAGATATCTGAGGTGCTAATAGTTATTGAACCACCCTGTATATTGTCACAATTAGACTACGGATTTTATTCGTTTATGGCAGAAACGTGTTGGTTTCAAACAGTAAAGATTTGAAACAGTGAAGAAATTAAAACAGTCCGAGGACTTCGATATATTATTTTCAATTTATTAAGATCATTAAAGGAAAAATAGAAGTTTTAATCTGTTTTCTGCAGCTTGCAACTGATCGAAACAATTTTCATTTTGCATAAAGATCCGCCACATCTTCGTGAAAACGAATCGTACGAGAATAGACCTTGTCTCGTTTCAAATTTTGAAGCCTTGACTTTCATCGTACGTCGTCCATTTTCTTGAAAGATGCTGTGCAACTAAGATACAATATAATTAAAGTACCTTAGGATATAAATCTAACGCTTTGACTAAAATATTTACAAATTCAATCGTGTCTAAAATCATTGAAAAAATTTCTTTTCAGATTGAGTTATCGAAATTTTGGAAGTACACTTGTCCTGGCAGTACAATTTCGTAGAAACAATTTATCTGGTAATGAACCTGTTTTAAAGCTTGAAGCCTCTAGTTTCACCATGCATCGTTAATTTTCTTGAAAGATGCTTTTCGACTACGATACAATATAATGAAAGTACCTCTGGATATAAATTCAACTGTTCGACTAAAATATTTACAACATTGAGTCTGAAACATTTCGAAAAATTTGTTCCCTATTGAATCTTGCGAAGATTTCGTAGCAAATTACGTGGACTTGCTTTCAGAAATGATATTTGAATATACAGAGACTGATGTCTTCGAGACGGTCGATGTTCCCGGCTGTGTAGCACCGTTGGCAAAACGTTTCGTAATTGGTGGTCGCATTTCGAAGAGCCGAAAGACTGGATCGGGACCCTAAAACCCCCGGACCACTTATACAAGAGCCACAGTCGTTTCTAGGAAAGCTTGTTCCCGGAGTCAGTCCCAAGGGGAAGCCGCTCCCGTATCCGCGAATCGTGGGATTCGCTCGTCAACCGGGTTCTTGCACGCGGAAATCCACTGCCATGCCGATGACACGTGTTACGTCCGATTACACCACGTGGCAACCGCCGCGGCCTTCGGACGACCGTGTTTCAATTCTCTCCCGGAGACAAGTCACGCGATTCGTTTTAAATAATTATCAATCATCGAGATAAGTGAGAAACATCACGTACATACAGCTACTGGTTTTTGCGGTGATCTTGTTAAAAATCCACGTCGATCGCAATCGCCGTGGATCGTTCGTAATTCACTCGCCAAGTCGACGAAGTACAAGCAGAGAGATCTGAGGAAGTGCATTGACACTCGGATAAATTGATTGATAAACAAATTCGATAGTCCTGAATAGACTGCGGAACCTATTGTTAAAAATTTATAGAAGAAATATAAAACTGCGAAAACTTTACATGAATTGAAATCTGTTCTTGCATTATTTTCGACGTAACAAAATAATTAAGAGAAGAAATAAATTTGTATGTAACTGCTGTTTCTTACAGTTAAGGTTGATAATTTTTATCTTAATGATCAAATATCGCATAAAATTGCCACGATTGTTCATTTAAGAATTGTTGAAATTAGAAAGACTCTTTCGTAAGAAATGATTAAATAAATCTCTTAAAACAAACATATAGTATAATAAAAACACCAAAGAGTCTAGAGAAACTCAATCTTATTATTTTTATAAAGCAACATATGCCGGCCATATTAATACTCGGCAGACATAGTGTTAAATCCCTTTAGGATCGACTCTAGCAAATTAAAAACAAAGCAACACAAAAATGACGATGTTGTGACAAAAAAGACTTTCATAAGATTGCTACAATATTATTAATTACTGTAGACTAATATTTAAGTAACCGTCTTGGCAGATTCAATTAAACCGTGCCTCGAGGACAGTGGGATATTTAAACATCATGTTCTAACCTAACTTTCCCATAATTGCCACGTCCGAGGCAATCACCCGCAACGAACTCTCGACCGGTTTCCCTCGACTCAACAACAAAGTGTCATAAACGTTACAATATTATCAACCCCCATACTTTGTTAAAACTCCGAAAAACTTTTACGAGCAATAACCGTACAAATATTCAATTTAGCTCTTCGACCCCCGCAGTCCCCACGAAATTGCTTAAATCAATTCTTAATTTCCCCGTACATATTACATACAAAATTTTAATGAGCTCACTTACGTTAATACGTGCACACTGCCCGTTTCCCAAGAAACTGCTGCAACGTATCTGCATAAACATTAGCCGTGGGTTAATTAGCTCCGTTTCTGGGGATCATAAATTCTCACTGCAGCTCGAAAATGTTATTTCGCAATCTCGATCGATGTCCACGGTATCACAATAAAAGCGCGTCTTTCCCTCCCATCCCGGAGCGATTTTTGCGAGGCTGCCTGCCCGCCGCAGTGGAAGTTTGCGCGCGCCTAATTGTGGAATCATAAAAGTTAATGCGACCGGGTTGGGATAGCTAGCTCGTTGCTCAACCCGGGGATTCAATGAAGGCGTAATCGAACCGCCTCCCGCGCAGAAAGGATCCCCTATCGTTCCTCAATGTAATCGTTTCATTTTGCATGCAAATATTCGAATTCCCCGTGGCGGAGGCCCGAGCCTAATGGCGGCGATTAATTCTCGCCGCGAATCGCGATTCGCGACGCGCCGGACCCTGCGTTCCCGATATATTCGCAATATATTTCGTTGTTCCGGATAAAAGGGTCCGGGCCCCTTGGTTCTGCAAACTTTGCGAAATGAAGTCGCACCGCGCCGGATTTTGCTTGGGTCAATGGCAAATTTCGAAATCCTGGTCAAGCTTGAATACAAATTTTTTATTTACTCTACAAATTTACGTATTGCAATTTCATCTAGGAATGATTGACACTTCGATCGCCACGTCGGTCATGTAATGATCGACATAATTTTTCTACTGGATTTTTACTGCAATCTATTAAGTAAACCAAATTTTATTAAAAGATCTACATGGTGGGAGAATGTTACAAAATTATTGTCATGATTTATACCGTCTTTTCTGTTCTGGAATTATTAAATACGTTTTGTTGATTTTGCATGACTTTTCTGCGCATTGGCGTGGCACTCAATATGTTAATAATTAGAATTTTTTTAAGGCAAAGGAAAGAAATGCATTAAAAATTTACTTAGAGGAATTTATTATACATGTTTCGAAGTATACAGAAAAATGTTCTTATGTCATTTGTATTAAAAATGCCGACGGTACACGCTCTCGAGTGCAGGAGCCTTATCCAGAGGGAAAAATGCGTTTTTCGAAATCTTTCAAAACTGTTTTCATGAACACTGTTTGATGAAATCTTTTCTTGAAAAATTAAACATTTCTTCTCTGAGTACGTGCTCTTTTAACAGAAACCAATATTTTGAAAATCCCCCGTCTATAATTTTTCACTGGTATATTATTTACTTTTCCAAATTATGATATGAAACGAAATCAATTTTTCTGTAGCTCCATTTTCTAGCAATGGACAAAGACAATTTTTTTTACGTATAGACTACCAGACTTATTTTTACCATAGGTATAAAAATATTACTTTTGAGACAGGATTTCGGCGAAACTTGCCAGTGTGTATTGCAGGGAAAAAACAGTCAGCGATGTGTGCGTGCTATAGCGCGGGGAACCAGGGAATAAAGATGATATAGATGCCGGAGCCGTTAGCGTTTCCCTTTTTATCCCGATGGGGGCCGACAGTAGCCTGACTGTCAGATGTTCGGCTGTTGTTGCCAGTGGTGCCCCTCTCTACGTCGCGGGGGACATTATTTGATAGCGGGGCCCGGTGATGGACGGGATGGCAGGGAACGGGAGGAGACGACGAAGCGGATCGGTGTTGGTGGTCCACGGTGGCCACTCGAAACAATGAATTTACTTCATAAATCTCAATTCAGCCCCGGTCCACCGGCCAATTAAACTTAATCTCACCGACCACCGCCGTCGGGACCATTTGCCTAAGACGTATCGACAGAAGGGGGGCACAAGGGGAAATCGAAAGGGCCCCGTTTCGATACCGCTGTAATTGCCGTTTCCGACAAACAGCTGACGCCGGGCCTCGTTTTGTTCGCGAGGCTTGCGTTTGTCACGGAACGAACGGGTTTCGCGTTGCACGGTGGCTGGTCAAATTGCTAGAGCTACTTACTGTGCTGCAGAAAGGAGAAAAGCACTCTATTGCACTAATTTATTTCATTCATTCGAAGCTGCACTTTATCCGTTTATTTTGCTCACCATTTTCAGAGTTAACGCGATTAAGACTCGTATAATGTGCCAGAAAGAAATTATGCGAAACATTGTAAAAATGATCTACCGTAGGTTGGAAAGAGTCATAAGGCACTCTATATATTAGATCGTCCCATAAGTTCGTGCCGTTTACTGTTTTACTATTTACATTAATATTTGAAACGTACCTTCAAAGTCAACGAAAAAATATAACCACCTTCTCTACAACATCTTCCCACTTTTTTGGTAAAGATATTATACCGTCACTCTAAAATTTATGTGGTTTTTCATTAAAATACTTTTCAATCCGCGGCACGAACTTATGGGACAACCTAATATTAATTTATTTCGTCTATTTGAAGCTACACTTTGTACAGCCCATGATTCGTTTACCATTTTCAGAGTAAACGCGCATTAGACTTGTATAATGTGTTAGAAAGAAATTACAGGAAAAATTGTAAAAATGGCCTACTGTATATTCGATAGAGTAATAAGTAGACTGTGGATCTTTATGCAAAATAAAAATTTTCCATCCGAATTGCAACAAATTGGAGTGAGCTAACAATTAATTTTCTTTTGAACATGTCTAATAGGATGCAGCTAATATAACAGCGTTCTTAAATTCTTCTAATGTTTTCACTGTTTTAAATTACAGGTACTCATTTTTATCATAAATGCATAAAATCCGGAGTCCAGTAATAAGTTAGACATTCTATATATTTATTTATTTCGTCTATCCGAAGCTACATTTGATACACTTCATTTATTGCTAATCATCTCTAGAATGAACACGTGATGTCTTAGACTTGTATGATGCGTAACAAGGAAATTATAATAAGAATTGGAAAAATGAGCTAGCGTTCGTTGGACGTAGTAATAAGATATTCTATATATTTATTTATTTCGCGCTTCAGACTCATATAGTGTGCCAAAAAGAAATTATAGAAAGAATTGTAAAAATGTGCTAGTGTACGTTGCACAAAGTATTATAATAAGACACTTTATACACTTCATATTTTGTCACAAAATTGCCATGTTATTAAATCAAATTTACTGTGTCACATACAATTATTTACAAAATTCAGAAGAACATGAAAACTCAAAAAAGCTGACAAAGCGCATGCGACGTTTGAACGACTTTAAGCAAACTTTCAAAAAGCGCTTCTTCCACGGCTGGTTGTTGCGGATTGGAGGACTACCCTGTGCATAAATAGGAGAGGATTTCTTGCGTGCAAGTCGTTCCGGTTTTCCCTGTAGAATTGTAGAATAGCGGGGTGGAAATGTTCTACGCTGTCTCGCCGGATTAATTTGGGATTAATAATCCTCACAGTGCTCGCTTAATTGAAGCACGTTGCCGGCGAAGACTCCTACACGTGGCCCCCGCGAAATCGCTTAATTTCGTGGCTCATATGAGGCCACGGTAAATTTAATACACGCGGATCTCCGCGCGACGATTGCCTAGCGGAACACAGAACGAGGAAAGCAAGCAAGCCGGAGGGAAGAGAAATGTCGGAACCATACGAGACGGAACGCATGGGGGACTGACGCCGCCTTCCAAGATTTATCGTCACCGTTCACAAAGTTATCGTTCAGCGTTTTCAACCGTTCACGAATAACCATTAAGATACTCGACGGAAGAAGAAGAAACGCAATTAGACAGTCTCACGAACCAAAGACTTAAAATCGTGGACGATCCCTATCTTCTTTCAGAGTTTGCTGTAAACGAACGATGCGGCTCGAAAAAAGTGAAAAGACTATTAAAATGTTTTGTTGAAGAACAATAAATCAATTCTTTTCCTATGTTTGTGGTAAAGACACTAGTAGATAATTTGTTTTGTTAAAAGGAAAATTAAAGGATTCTCTTTCAGAGTTCCTTGGATCACGAGGCAGAGGTGAGAGGACGTTGAAAACTATTCTCTAGAATTTATTTTAATGAAATACAAAGATTGGAAGGATTGACATTCCATTTTTCATGGAAGAAAATTGTAAAATTCATTATCAAGGGACTAAGGATTTTATGCACTCGTGACAAAAACGAGTAGGTGTAATTTAAACTAGGGGACAAATTGAAAGAATTTAATAATATCAATGTGCTAGTTCCAGCCCATCAAAATCGGAGAAACAATTTTTATTTTGCATAAAGGTACACGGTCTAATTATCAGAATTTATTGTACTATAAGGTGAAGATCAAAGAAACTTGGAAAAATAAAAATTGTATACTCAATTTAAATATCTCTTTTCCAGAATTTACTGCAATGAAATATAGAGACTGAGAGGACTCGGTCAACGTTCCGTTTTTCAAAACTGAAGAATACATATTCGGAGTTTATCATACGTTTATCGTGTGAGTCGATGATCAAAGTGAGTCGGAGAATAAAATTGTAGCGCGAGAGTGTTTCTGGTTCAGTGTTTATGGCAACAAAGTAGGTTCGAAGAAATTGTAGAAACCCGAAGTACTCGAGTTTGCGAGATAGAACGCTGGGACGATAACAGCACGCGATTGTACACCACGAGCAACGTTGACTTAGCATGCTGGATAGCATTATATTGCGTGTCGACGGAAGCATAGTAGAATATGTGCGGCGCGGGCCTCAAATTGGAGCAGCCTCGGTTACGAGCAGAGACACGCATGAACGCACAAACGCACGGCGCCACACGCCGCTTGGTACCACACGCATGCTGCCACGCAAATGCGTTCTCCTTTTCTTTTCGTGCTTCCACGGATGCAGGATCGTCGGGACTGCAGAAAATTGCAATATATTCGTGGACAACCTAGACAAGCTGCGTCTAAAAATATTTACTTGCTACACGGTTCATCATTTATTGTTTAAGAGCCTTTTATCAAAAACCATTTATTAAACCCTGGCCGTATTTTAACGAGTCAGACTCGTGACGGAGATTTTAAACAAAGTCTAACAAATACGAATGTTGTTCCCGTTTTTTTAGACGAAATAAAATTTTATTCATTGATTATCGGTATTTTAGCATTGAAATAAATGTAGCCGTACAAAAAGAAATAAATTTTCTTTCATCTTCGGTGATATGATTACTAAAGATGTTCCAATCACTGTAGCCGTAAAGAAAATAGTATGGCCAGGGGTTATGAACCATTTATTAGATGCAATGATTTATTGAAAGTCTTTCTGTGTCGCAAAAGGTCTGTTTTGTAGAATCAAAAAATTATTTCGATGCTGTTATGACTTCCTCATACGATATATCATAACATGTAATCATCTATACCGTTGCTGATAAGTGTACTGTGAAATTTCGTGCACTTGTAGCATATGAAGATTATTAGGATACAAGAAAAACTATTCTAAAACTGTGTGCGACAAAATCTCGACAACAATTGGTAGTATTTTTAATTTGACCTTGCCGAAAGAAATCTTCTATTGATAAAGTGCATTTGTCGTTCATCCTGATTTTTTACAATAGTCTACGGAATTGTAAGCTTATTCAACCGAACAATTCTTATAACTTATAACTACTGACAAACGAATTAAGATTTCTTCTTTCAAACAGACCATCAATAATATATTAAATATTAAAATGTAGAATGTAGAACACTCTGTAGATGACTAGAAAAATATCGTAACACAAATAGAACGTAATCTAATTAATTAGCCAACGGATGCAACAAATATTTTCCGAAATTGGAACAGCGTTAGAGTTTCGTAAACAGCGAAGCACAGAATTATGCAAACAAGGGAGCGGTCCAGGGGACTTTCTACGCTCAGCATGATTCGCGTGTTCGTTTTCACAATATCCGCGGCTCGTTAAGAAAAAAAATTGACGATCGCTTTCGAACATTCCACGTGACAATCGTGGAATGTTCGTTTTCCACTTAACGGGCTACTTAACGTCAATCCCGCTTTCACGGTTGTTGGATCCTCTTTGGTAATATTCCTAATTCTTCCGAAGCACCATGTTCTTCTCTTCGCGTGTAACCGAAGAAGCTTCTTCTGCCAACTGGTTACACGTTCTCGCGAGAACCTTTCGACGAGGGTATCAGAGCACGATGGATAATTCGAGATCACGCGGGGCCACAAAAATATTGTGCTCGATCACACTGAGGACTATCAATTCGAGGGCAGGCTTTGCCCCTAATCAGCTTTTCTGGATGCTAGAGGATTAGCCGTGTATTAGGTGACCGGTCGTGCTTGGAATTCCCGTGGAATTTCGGGGTTCCGTGCTTTCGAGTATTTCCTACAGCAGAGAATATCTAGAGGGACTTTTATGGCTGTGTTAGGGCTAGCTAAACTCACTCAGGATCAGTGTCGCCAGATCAACCCAAAACTGGGTTGATTTTCCTCTCCTCCTTCTCCCCTTCCACTATCCCATTCCACTACATGAGCACAGTCCAACGTCCCCCACTAAGACCGTAGACTTGTCACGTGACGTGCCGCGCAACGTGTTACATATTACTCTGGTCATCAGAGAGGTGGTAAAGTGTATTCCCCTCGATTTAACCAATCTGGCGACACTGCTCAGGATCTAATATGAGCCTCCATCTTATCAAGAGCGATATGTTCCTCCTGCTGAATGCTTTCGGAAGGATATTCAACGAAAATGAGCCTTGAAAGCCAATGAATCACTTTCGATGACCTTGAACAATTTTGGACGACCTTCAAAGATCAGCATATGGATCAGTAAACTCGCCTAAGAATGAGCTACAAATGCACCTAAGTCAAAACATGCAATTCTTTTGAATTGTAATTTTCACTATTTCTAAGTGTTCATAACTCGAAAACCGAATGATCAATTTCGATGAAATTTTGAACTTGACAATAATTTGTCAAAAATTTGTAAAACACATTTTTAACATGTTACAATCCCAAATGAGGAAATTGTGGAAAGCAACTTTAATATTTTTTTCATAAGTCAGGATAAACGCAGTTTTTCCAAAATGTTCATTATTAGACTGCGGATCCTTATGGAAAATAAAAATTGTCTACATCAATTAATAGAAATAGGAGTGAAATGAGAAATTCTTTCTTTTTTTAATGATTATAAAAGACTGAAAATAGTGCATCGAGGCTCCTAAATTCTCGTAACATTTGTCCTCTTTTCATTTTTCTCGTAAATGCATAAAATCCATAGTCTATTCGTTACATATCGTCTAGTAAACTAATCCGTCTAGCTTGGCAAAAGAAAAAACGATTTAGTCGATTTGTGAAGGAAGTTATTCTGATTTAAAATGTGTACCATCAATTATGAGAATGACTGTATAAAATCACAGATCACTTTGAGGCTGAAGGAAGGTCGCCGCAAGATGTCGTCTCAGGAACAGTATAGACTATATTTTAAATATTTATTGAAGTCAGCAATGATTTTGGGATGCAATTGCATGCGACGCTTCAAATGTGACATCCTGCGGATAGTACACTAACAGTTACGGCTAGACTGCGAATCTTCATGCAAAATAAAAATTATTTCTAATCAGGAGGCAAATAAATATTTCTTTTTTCCTATTGACCTGAATTGGCTGAAACTACTACAATGATATTTTGTTTAAAATTGGAGCTACTCATTTCTATTATAAATGCATAAAAACCACGGTCTACTTATGACTACATTTCCCTTTGGAACCGTTCAAAAGTACAAGAGGAGATCCATTCAAATTGCGGATGACGAGTCCAAGGAACACGTTCAATCGCAAACGGCACGAGCCTAGCTAATCGTCAAAGCCTCCCGTTCAAAGCGCGATCAGATCTCGTTACCACGAAGAGTTAGGACAAGTCCAGGACCAGTGGGGCTGTTTGAAAGTGCCCGCGGACAAACGTCGGTATTTGCCTTGTTCGCGGAACGCGTTCCCCGAGCGCAGGGGAAAGCGTCGGGTCGAGTGCAACGTAAATTCATGCGACAGTAGCCGCGAACGGTAGCCTCACCTCTTAACTCATCGACGTGGGCAAACAAAAGGGACATCCTCGGGACGACGGTGTCGAAGTTAAGACGTCCGGGGGTCGCCGGATGACAGCCAGCTGCGGATAAATTCTTTCCACAGCCGCCGCGCCGTAGAGAAGATCGTTGCCCGGGCCTCGTCTGACCCGCGACCAGGGGTCGTCGAGTGTCTCGTAGATCGTTCGCGCCATTCGAGTAGCTGGCTCAGCTCGTAACCGGTGCTGAAACGAGCCAAGGAATCGACGAACATGCCCCAAGAAAGAGCTGTCGTCGAGGGGAAAGCGCGGGAATAACTCTTCGGGACCCACGCTTCCTCCTTGGACCCTCTTTCCATGGTGTAGCAGCCCCCGCGTCAGGACCAAGGGGACCAATGGTCTCCGGGGCCACCTCTTAATAATATCTTCCACCACTCCAGGAATGCAATCTCCATAAAACTGCTTCCGCGGCGAGGTATGCCGACTGGCTTCGCGAAACTTCAGATTGGACCTGCCTAACTCATCCCGTGTGCGCGTGCATGTGTGTGTGTTTGCTCTTCTCTTTATCTTGCAGACCCGAAGCCTTCTTTGCACTGCTGGCACTTTTATGCGCGGCTTAAACGAACCCTGAAGACTGAAGTCGAGCTTGAGAAGCACGAACTTCCGTTGAAGATCTTCGGAGAGAGGCTGAACTTAGAAGTTGACGCTCGAATCGCTTTTGATAACTGCACTTATAGCAACCCCTTCCGTTCAGGCAGCCCAGTAATTTTTAAAAACGTACTTTTGAACAAAAATATTTCTAGACTCTTCGATCTCCTTACTAACACTTTGAATCCCACGTCAGCCATATGTGAGCGACTTGATTCTTTAACCGAGTCTAATCAGTTAATTGTTATTGTGATAGAGTCGAGTCAAATTGGATTATGATATGAAAACTGCGGATCTTTATGCATTTATGGCACCTGCAAATGTCTGAAATGCAAGATGACATTACTACTATCAAAATGTAATAGCATTCTTACTTTAGTCCTCCTATAATGAATCATCTAATCAGCGAAAGAGAATTTTTGCTCAATACACTTCCTAGAATGTCAACCATTAAAATGGTAAATTTCATAAAGATCTGCAGTCCAATGATATGATAGATGTAGAATGGTTAAAGAATTAACAAGTATGATCAATTTTGTCTTCATTTTGGTTTTGTTAATTCTTTTCATTTTGTGGACAATTTTTATCTAATCAATCATCAGGAGTTAGCTAACTGTGCGATGCCTTTGGAAGGCCGGGTCAGAATGGACCCAAAATTGAAGATGCTTTATATTTATTGTGAATACCTGTGTTTCATTTAAGGCAGGTTAACGAAAGAAATAAAATGAAATGAAGAAGTCGACTCAATACGGTTGCCGATGTTTGATACTTTTATTTTGGATTCGAGAGAGCTAAGAGACACGTGATCATTCTTTGGCGAAATGGGAAGTTTATTTAGTGGTGTCTTTTCTGGTTTCTACGGTCCCTCGAATCCTTTTGTCTCCCTCCTGTTTACGAGGCTGCCTCTCGGAGTCCACGCTAACGAACAAAGCAGCGAAGTACTTTAAGGGCCTGCTCGATCGCGCGACACCAATAAAACGCGCGCCCTTTAAACGACCGGCTTTTGTACCTCGAGGACCACCGTCATCGACACACCGAAGTGGAGCTTGGGGTGGGACGTATCAGATTTTCGTGGTTTCTATACTATTCGAGTAGCTTGTTTTAACGAGGTAAAACAGAAACAAATAGAAGAGCTAATTAAACTATTAATCTTCTATTCGATAGTCTGTGAAATACAAATATTCGGTTCTCAGCTGCAACCCTCTATCGCAATCATGACGGTGGTTGCAGGGAAAAATCGTGTTATCAGTATTTGGTCCATTTTTCCTATTTAAATGCAAGCAAAAATTTTGACAAAAATACCACCTGTTGCTACTGCAGAGACGTATACCTCAGAATTTTTTCAATTTTTTCGATTGGCAGTCCCGGTTGTAACAAATACAAAATGACGCGAAAAATTTGACCTTCCTCTTGTATAAAAATAACCTAGTTCTGGGAGATTGAGAGTACCAAAAAATTCGAAAAAATTCTCCAATATTTTTCTCTACGGTAGCAACAATTAAAAATTTTTCAAAATTTTTACTCCAGCTTGTACAGGAAAAATTGACCAAAAACTGATAATGCAATTTTTCCCTGTAACTACCCTCCCGATTGAGATAGAGAATTGCTACTTGGCTCAGAATGATTTAAATCGACGCATAGATGTTCTAATTCAATTTCAGTGCATTTTTGAGCCCTTTAACCACCGACATCCATTATAGCCCGCCATTGTCCGCGGTCGGATTTTGCAGCAACTCTAAAAATAAAGCCAGCTTAGAATCAAAACTTCGCCGGGCTCAATAAGGCGAACCAGAGCATAACCGACCGCAGAAGACCATTATAGTTTACGTCAGTGAAAGCCTACCGCTTCCAGTGATTTTCAGCCATCGTTATTACCCGAATAAAATTAACCTCGTTAGTTCCCCAGGACGATAATCCCGAGAAATTCCTGTTTGACCAACAATTGCACTCGCCTTGCAATTATACTGCCGTAAATCATAGCCGGCTACGAGAAAACGAGTCGCCTCGGTAGCTCTGTGTGTCAGCTTCGTCATCGTTAACATTACGAATCAATTTGAATCCGTTTACGTCTACGCGCGCACGAGCGAGCGCAAGCGCAACAATCATCGGTCGGTCAGTCAACTCCATTAGACGATTTTATCATTATTGCCGGTGTGCGATCGTCTTCTAATTACGCGAGTTCCCATAATTATCAATAATTATGGTTCTATTAGCATCGTTGCTATTATGGCAGCCCCGCGCGCTCGCTCGCTAGCTAAGCTCGTCTACAAGAACGTGTGTACACAATAAAATTCGCTGTAGATCTCATAAATCATCGGCGTCGCGTCGGTTTGAACGTCGATGCAACCTTTATGATCGACGAGTATTACCATTTAATTGCATCCGACCAGAGAATGTAAGTGCATTACTTAGGAATGCTTCTCTACGTGCATGCTACCGGCAATTACGTATATGATAGCCAAGCATTAATGCCTTTAACGTATCAATTATTCAAGCCTGCGAGCAAAATAGATACAAGAACTCGTGTACACATTTGTAGATACTTTTATTAAATTTGTATGTGGACCTACAATGTCAAGCTATGGGTGTGTTCCAGAAAATTCAATGTTGCAATGGTGCAAATGATGAATTTCAAAATATTGAGAATAATTATGAACGCTGCTTGGTACGCAACAAATCAAACATGATTACGAAACTGCGGACTCTATACATTTCTGACAAAATTAAGTGTAATTTAAAACAGCGAAAATTTTCGAAGAATTTAGGAGTGCTGTTATATTATTTTCAACCAATTAATCATATTCAGCAAGAATTTTATTTTGCATAAAGATCCGCAAATTAATGATTGCTAGTCGATTTTCATGAAAAGTAAAAGCTGTCTGGTCTAGTTTCAAAATAAACGAATAATAATAAATTATTCAAAATAAATAGACAGTAATTTCTTTGTTTAATGATTGTAACGAGATGGCAATTGGTTTTAAATATTTGAAGGAATGAATCCATAAGTATATACGCTAAAGAGACTTAATTCTAAAATGAACAACAGCTCCATGTTTAATTGATAACGTTTTGAACGGACTTACAAGTAAAATTTGCATTGATCAAACCTATTTAGACAGTTTCAATGTAATCTTCCACCAAATTAGTTAAATTGTTAATAATTTTCAAAGCAAAGCTGCCACGTCTTCATACTCATTTTTATTTTTCCTCTCGAATTCTTCTAAGGTTTCTGACATGCAGTTGAATGTCCTGTTCATCAAAAAAGTAAAACATTTGAAGATCATTAGCGCCTGCATCGTGGATCCAGCGATCCACAGTGGATCGTGGATCAACGGTTTCCTCGATCTCGGGACGATCTCATTAGAGAAAGAAGGGGAAGATCCGCATTATCTGGATCGAGCAGATACTCTCGACGTCGATTAACTAATCCACGCCCATCAAGGTTTTTCCTGAGACAAAAAGCGGCTCGCTGATGCCCGCGAAATTGCGATTTACGCCAAAATGGGGGGGATCTGCTTACCGGACGCAGCATCACCTGCAACAAGCAGCTAACCTAAGCGGCATCCTCCTCGAATCCATCACCAGGCCAGGCTGATACGTCCAGACAACATAAAGACCTAACCCTTTCTGGACTGAGAATGAAAACTGCCTCTTTTTGCGGAGGAATGCTTTGTCCATATATTTTGAACTGGGGATGTGCTCTGCTCGTTTCTTGGTAATTAGTAGACTCCGAATTTTTTATACATTTATTATTTTTATACAATTTGAAATAACAGGAAGATTAACATTAGAACTGCCGTTAAATCAGTCAAAGTGCTGGTTTCTAATTTTTTCTTTTACAAATATTGAAATTATCATTATGTTTGTAGGATAATTGATTAGTAATCTTCTCTATTGAAGTATAATACATATTTAAATGAAAATTGTACGAAATCCGAATAAATGCAATCTTGTCGTTATTATAAGGCAATTTATGCCAGTCACGTTTAGGTGCTCGATTGTTCTAGTGTTAGAAGAATTTAAAAATGTCGATGTATTATTTCAATGTTGTTGTTCCGTCACAATACCCTCTGTGCTCAGGGGCAAACGCGCGATTGAGGTCAGGTGAACCACCTGGCTACGTACCGACTATAAAAACCATAAACCTCGTAGGACTCGACCAAAGTACAGCTGATAGCCAGATGTTTTGAAGGCCCTGTACCGTGTTTACCTACGACAATTAATAACTATAGCCCTTTGTAACCCTGGGCACTCTACTCCTACTCCACCTCAATTTTTCTCAATTCCCTCTCTAGATTTTCGCCATCTCCACCACTTTTTCCGACACACCCTACAACCAATCATATGCAATTTTCCAAGACTACACCTACATTCGAGCATTCCTAAAATCTTAAGCGACTCCACCAAATTAGAACTTTCTCGACCATCGAACTACCGATATTTACTAAGTATAGCCGAGCCTAGCTTAGATCTAACCGAAATAAACGAGTTTGTTCTCTGGAGTTGGACTTTGCACCACTTCTTCCTAAATCCTGTCGGATCTATGAGGCCCAGATATTAGAGGCGTGAAAATTATTTTTGATTTCATTAAGATAAGCTCAATTAAAATTTAATTTCAATGAGGTGGTTGTATCCTAACAAAATTAATGTAAACTAATTATAAGTTAGACACTAAGCCATATTGTAACATAACCATATATTATATAATTTGTAATGTATATGCTACATAAACCTTATATGGTTTAAAGCAATAAATAATAATAATAAATCCTGTAGGATCCAAGTCCCCTATTTCGGGGTGACCGATTCGACGCCACAGTTGTTGTAGGCGTTGGAGAAAGAGAGAAGTTTCTACTTGCTCCTTGTGTTTTGCAATTGATACAGACAATTTTTCTTTTGCATAAAAATCCGCGGTCTAGTTAATTATACATCACCGGAAAAGCGAAGTTGACATCGTCAGGATTGAGATTGTTAGGTCCTAGTTTGGAGATCAATTTATTTCGGCTGCCACATTTATGTGCAATGTATCCGAGTAAAATTAATCCAACAGAGTATTGACATCGTTAGGACTGAAATTCTGAGGTCCTAGAATTGCAATCAATTTGTATCAACTACCACGTTAATACAATAGAAAATTCTGGATAAGATAAACTCTCTTTAGAAGGGACAACGTAAAATGAGACAAAAATCAGATAACCTCAAAACGAGATTGTCCTGATCAGTCGGAGCAAATGGAATGCACCGAGAAACGTGTCAAATCGACAGGAGGGGCCCTCGAAAGTCAGCAACGTCTTCGATATCCAAACAAAATAGCGTCGAACCCATAAAGAACGGGACGATCGTGTCCCGGGGGCCAGAAAGTGGCCAGTCAAACCAGACTCCCGGGCTGCTCGACACCTCGGCTCTCGCGAGTGTTGTTCGTCTTCAAGAACGAGGCAGCAACGAGATACGGTTCCCCGGAATTCTCTGGACCCGTAAGAACGGAGCCAGACGAACGCCCGTACAAATCACGTTTCCCTTCGCGGTGGGGGAGACGATTTGTCCCTGTCGCGTATCCGCAGGACGCATCGGCGCGGATGCAAGGTCGTTGCACCGCGGCTCTTTCGGGGCCCCATTCGGTCGTTAACATCCCGACGTTAGAAGAGTTAAACCCCGAAAAGTCCTCCTATTACGGAATTAGCGAGATGATAGACCCGTCAATAACGTAGCTGGCTTTTAGCCGGTCCTTCGGGGAACGCCGGGAGATCCGTGGAAAGAGTTGAACAGAGGTGCTGAAGAAAGATGGATAGATAGAGAGAGAGAGATAAAGCTGTCGGCCCGTGGCAATGACGAGGACCGAGCTACCCGGAGAGAGAACCGAAAAAAAGAGGAGTCAAGGCTGACCCATAAAAACGTCAAACTTCCCCTAACCTAGAGAAACGTCTTCATTACGAGGCACGGCTCCCACCGTGTAGGTCCGTGGGTTATACCGACGATGAATAGCGACTATGTATAGTCCCGGAAAAAAGGAGCAACGCGAGGCCCCGGACGAACTTGTTCTCCACGAAAGGCTGCTAGCGGGACCTTTACCAACGAGTGCCCTCCACGATGTTCTTCTCCGCTGGGCAAACAGACCCGCGATGCCCGGTTTTAAGCCTGAAGGTTTCCTAATCGGAGATTTCAGGCCCGACATCCTACGGTTTTTGCTGTTCAGGCTTGAAAATGCACGCCGGGTCCTTTTCAAATCAGTTTTCTCCAAGCTTTGCAGCTTATCATAATTCAGAAAACATATTGATACTGTATTGGTACTCGAAAAGAACACGGTTTACTTCCGGAAACCCCAACAGTAAAAATGGTTATGTGCTATTAGCCTCGAATCTCTAATTAATCATTTGCCTTATCATTTATTTTATATACATTGATTTATTTTTCTGTGAGCACCGAATCTCTGATTTATCCTTTGCCTTGTGATTTATTTTAAATACATTGATTTATTTCACTATAAGCATCGAGTCTGCAATTAATCCTTTTCCTTGTGATTTATTTTACATACATTGATTTATATTTTTATAAGCCTCGAATCTCCAATTAATCATTTACTTTACGATTTATTTTACATACAATGATTTCTTTGATTTATTTTTCTATTTCTGATTAAACCCTTGTCTTATGATTGGGCTACCGATTTTATGCATTTATATGAAAAATGGGTGGGTGCAATTTAAACAAATAGAAATGATTTAAGAACATCAATGTATTATTTTTAATTTGCTTAAATTATTAGGACCTACATAGACATTAATTTCATTTTTAAGTAATTCCGATGAGTCCAAAGAGTATCCAAAATTTCTTCAAACGTTTTATCTGTTTCCCATTTGATCGATTCATTTTTGTCACAAATGCATAAAATCCGCATGCCTGATCACAAGTATACAGACTTCATCCAGCCAGGGTTTTTATCAAGATGGCGCCAGCGAATTTCAGAGGGCCAGCAACACTAATCTGGTCTCCAAACTCGTGTCCGAGACTCCAGGGTGGTGCTTCGTGGTTTCCTTGTGGGACCGGCAAAAAGAGAAGGAAGCGAGAGGGCGAATAAAAAGTCTAACAGCTCTAAAACTCCACGAGGTCCTCGTTAAAGCGATACCAAAAAATTAGGTCGTCGTTTTTGGAAGTTGCAGTCGTTTTTCGAGGTAGATACCGCGATAACGCCAGCAACCGTGGTTTCGTTCACGCGCGAACCCAAGAAGGAAGGAAGGAGGTCCGCGTCCGAGATTCGGTTAATAAAGAAGTCGACGTTTTAATACCGTGGCTCGACAGGGCCTCAGCGAACGCCTCTATCCTCTCTTTCAGATTCTCAGAGACTCTCTCTCTCTCTCTCTCTATTTCGTAAGAAGGTTCGAGGCGGCCCGAGAGGCCGAGGAAGACGGTTATAATTAAATCGTGCAATCAACTGGCTAATTTGTCCTCAAGCGTATTAATAAAACCCGGCCCAGTTATCTCGGATCCCTCCTCTCCCCCCCTCTCTCTCTCTCTCGTTCTCTCTCTCACTTCCTCATTGTATCTTTCATCCTTTCATCTTCACTTTCTCTTTCATTCTCGAGCCCAGGAACGTTGATGCTCCAGCGTCTCCTTTCTTTCATTCCGCGACCTACGCACGCGAAACTATTCTTACCGTTTCGCACTTCATCTCCCTGCCGTTCGCTGCTAATTCTTCTTTCCGCGCAAAGCGACCCGGCTACTGCTATTTTCGAGCACTCCATTAGGATGCTGAGCGCCACGATATTGTATCCCTCATCCGTCAAACCGGACAGGCCTAACTGCGGAATTACCGGGACAGTAAGAACGATTCATCCGAGGCTTCTTTATCTCGCGGATGTTGAAATTGTAAAGCCACTTTTCTGGGAAATGAATAACTGAAATTCGAGTAAATGCAGCTTCAGAAAAGAGGACCACAAATCCGACTTTTACTGTTTTCTTCGAAATTCCGACCAATAGCATTTTCTTCAGAATTTTGATTTCACATTGCTTGGTAAACTAATTCTTTTAACGTGTCAAGAAATATCAACTCATTTGCTTCAATACTAAGAAATTTATGCGATTTTTAAATGTGGTTCGACAATTTTTGCCAGAGGTTGTAGCTCAGCTCGAGAGCTGAAGAATCGAAATGGCACGGGCTCAAATGATCAACGGAGGATGAAAACAGCCAATTAGGGACATCGAGGAGGCACGGGAATAGGGTAATATCGAGCGGGAAGGGCCAGCAAATTAGTCAAAACAGCATCGGCGGCAACGGTGTGACACTCGGTTGTCTGGGGGACCGGTTTTCAGAGCGTTCGCTCAATTGAGCGATACGCCGACGACCACACGTGTGCACCTCCGTCTCAGTGTTGAGCAACCCTTCCACGGTGGTTCTTTCTCTCGAGGAGGAGAATACGGTAGGTGGGTGACTGTGTTGTACATCGCCGGTAAGTAAAGGGTCGTGTAAAGACTATCTTGAGCCCGGTAACACGCACCGATTCCGCGCGCGAGTGCAGCAGACCGAACGTCCATGCCGTGATTCAATGGGCCCCGTGACATGTCCTTAAATACTACCGAGGCCTTGTAGCCATTTCATTTTGATCCTTGAGAAACCGCTGGTTCTAAGAGCTGGTCCGACTAAACGATGGAAACGTTAATTATGAAGGGTGTCTCAAAATGACGTGACATTTTAATTTACTAATAAAACGAATTATTTATTTGAAAAGTACGAATGTTTTTAAACCTTTTAACCCCCCATTCACCCCTATAGAGTTTTAATTCTATGTCGTGTCGCCATCTTAGATTTCAAAATTGATGCCATTTTCGTTATTAACGTCCCATGTTTGATTAATTATATCAAAGAACATTAAGACCAAGTTTCAAACAAATCCGACCACAAACAAAATATTCCTCATACAAAAGTTGCAACCCCTTTTCACCCCCTTAGGGGTTGAATTTAGAAATATCCTTTCTTATTCCTTGTGTAGATCATAAAGGAAACCTCTGTGCAAAATTTCAGTTTTCTGGGTCCAAGGGTTTAGCCTAGGCGTTGATGAGTCAGTAAGTCAGGACTTTCTTTTTATACATAGATGAGGTATAAACATGGACGTTATGTGTGGAACACAATATCCGATAAATGGCCGCCTCGTCCCTGTTTGCAAAGGTTCACTCTTATCACGAAATCTTCAATAACACTTTGGCATAATTGCGGACTAATTTCATTAATGGTGCGTCCAATTGCTTCCTTGTGCTCCAGAATGGTCTGTGAATCATTGGCATACACTTTTCCTTTCAGAAATCCCCAAAGAAAGAAGTCCAATAGCGTCAAATGCAATTTCGCGACCACGAAACTTCGTCTGCAATAACTGTATTGTTTTGTCCGCAGTGTGGCAGGTTGCGCCATCTTGTTGAAAGAATAAAAATGAATTTTCACAATGTCTATACGTTGCTTAATCCTGTAATTCTCCATGACAAAACCTCAATACTTCCTGATGCCAGTTGTCAAAAATTAGATGTTCGCCACAAAAAAGTGACGCGCAATTTAACATGTCATGTCATTTTCAGACACACTTTATTTAGACAGCGGATCTTCATGCAAAATAAAAACTGTCTTGATGAATTCTGAAAGAAAGAGATCCAATCAAAATGTGTTTCCTCTTTTAATCATTTTAGTCAGTTGAAAACAACAGAGCAGTGTGTATTAAGTGTTCTAAAATTTTCACTGCTTCGTATCTCATTCATACATCTTTGCCATAAATACATACAATCCGCAGTCTAATTATAAATAGCGAATTACAGATTTCGATAACAAAATTGCGTGCGTCGATCAATAATTGTTTGATTTGTCGTAAAATCGATGTGACTGTTGAAGCGAAATAAACATTTACTTCTATTATTAACCCTTTGTAGACGGAGCTATTTTTACTCGAAAACATTTCTTTCAAACTTGAACATTTCCATTGTATATATGATATTTTTTAAATTTTATGGATATGGAATATAATACTATTTCAGTGCATGGATGTCTCTGCATCCATAATTCTGTATTTTATTCCAGATGCAATAAACGGCAACAACATTCTAAAGAGTAACGCGGTTTTTTCAAATTCAGCATACAATTGGAAACCATGAAAATATAATTTCTCCCAGTTTCTATCTTTCAGAGCACGATGCATCCTAGTTCAGTGCATCGATGTCTCTGCATCATCTATTCTGTATGTTGTTCGTGTTCCAATAAACGGCAACAACACTCTAAAAACTAATGTCGTTTGCTCAAAATCAGTATAAAGTTGAAACCCTTGAAAATACAGTTTTGTGTCTAACTTTTATATCTCCCTGTGCAAAGTGCACGGTGCGCGGTGCACGGTGCACGATACATCCTTGCGAAATGCATCGGTTGAGCATAGCACGCGGCGTATTAGTTAACATCCGAAAACAAATTGGTAGATACTGGACCGTAAACGCGGGCACACCGTATGCATAATGTGTATCGCGATGCACTGGCTCGATGCAGAGCGGCGATAGCGGCTCATTCGCCTAATAGCGCCTCTCGCACAGTTTGCGGTGGCACCGCAACGTGGAAAGCAGTTTCGTGCCGGTGTTTATTCGCGAACCCGGCCCCGTGGATATGTGTACCTACGCGTGTCTCGGTGCGCACGTGCCGGGAATATGGTCCACCGGAACCTGAACACGACCCACGTCGGCCCCATGAACAGAAGAAAAGTAGAGGAGAATACAAATGAGCGGAGCATCTTCCTTCGCTGAGAGAATGACGGCTCTCACGACCATCAGATTAGAGAAAGCCGCGATGTCCTTAACGAAGTTTTTGAAGAGGAAACCACGATCTGAACGCACGGAGATTGAAAGATATCGGCCGATCCCAGACCATTTAAGATGGAGAAACTAGAAATTAGTGAGGAATTAAATTGTTCGAAAAATGAATGGCGGGGAGGAGAATTTTGTTTGGTAGAAATTAGTGGAGAATAAAATTTACTTTCGTAGAAGAGTAGAGAAGAAAATTTTATTTTAATGTAATTGGGAATTTCATTTTTACTGAGAAAATTGGTGAAGAAGAAAATTGTTCTTGAAAAGAACAGTGGTAAACAAAATTCCCTTAAAGAGAGTTGTCGAGAATAAAATTTCCTTCGGTAGAAGAGTGGAGAAGAAAATTTTGTATCAACGTTACAGCTCAGCACTGAATTTTTCTTATAGTGGACAATACAATTGATCTTTAAAGCATCAGTGATAAATAGAGTTCCCTTAAAGAGAGTTGTCGAGAATCAAATTTCCCTTGGTAAAAGAGTGGATAAGAAAATTTTGTTTTAATCTAATTGAGAATTGCATTTTTCTTGAGAAAAATGTTGAAGAAAAAAATTTTTCTTGACAAGAGCAGTAGTAAATAAAATTCGCTTAAAGACAGTAGTTGAGAACAAAATTTCCTTTGGTAGAAGAGCAGAGAATAAAAATTTGTGTAAATACAGCAGCTGAGAACTGAATTTTTGTTATAGCCAAGAATAAAATTAGTTTTGAAAGCAACAGTGGCAAATAAAATTTCCTAAAAAAGAGTACTCAAGAATAAAATTTGCAATCAAGAAAGAAAGTATAAAACTTCTTTCAACGCATAAAATTACAAAGTGATTTCAACCCTTAATTGTCTACACTTAGCCGCTTTTTTATCTTCCAAAATCCAATAAAACTCTGACAATTTCGCTTCCACATGAAACTAACCTCGCCTATTAAAGTTTTATCTGCAATAAATACAGCGAAATTACCATCGATTGTAGGAATTCCACGTATCCTACGTGACCTCAATGTCTAAAGGGTTAATTGCCATGAAACCTGGGATCTCTATGCAGGCGTGGCATGTGCGAGTAAAATATAGGGAAACGATCGGGTTCACAAAAATGCATAGTACGCCTATCTTATCCTAGGAATTTGCATGAAGTCCCGCAATAATGATTCCTTATTATTCCATGTAATAAAATCAGTATAACGTAACAACGGTCTAGATGCGAGAGAAAGCTATAAATCGGCGAGAAAATTCGTTCGTGGATCTGGAGGGAAGTAAAGTGGAAAACTTAGGGGAATCCTGAACGCGAGAGCGTGACAAGAAGAGTCACAAGACAAGAGACAGGCAAACAGCCAGGCATGTTTTTAATATCCTTAATTATTTCATTTATTGCAAGCAATATAACGTAACAGCAGGATAATTCTTAAATATAGCTATAAATCGACGAGGAAATTAATTGAAGGGAAAAGGGTTAACGAAGAAAATTTAAGCGAATTTCGAATGAGCATGTGTGCCAAGCTAAGTAAGAAGACAGTCCAAAAACAAAACTGTATAAAAATTTTAATTATTTCTATGGCGTTCCATTATAACATCGGCACAATATAACAGTAGTGTAATATTGAAAAAGAGCAATGAATCGCTGACGAAATTAATTGAAGATGAGAGAGTTAACGTGGAGAATTTAGGCGAGTCCTGAATAAGAGTATATGTATACCAAGATAAATAAGAAGATAGTGTAAAAAAGAAGTGTATCAAAACTTTTAATCATTTCTGTCACATCTCGCGTAATAAAATCGGTATAATAGTATAAGCTTGAAAGAGAGGAATGAATCGCCGAGGAAATGAATCGAAGAGGAAAGAGTGAATGTAGAAAGTTTAGGTGAGTCCCGGACGGTAGTGTATGACAGGCGGAGTGAGAAGACGGGCCGAAAGACAAAGAGTAAGAGAGAAAGGGTATATAGTGCACATAGCAGTGCCCGTAGCATAGGGGAGTGCCTTGGCAAGAGAACGTGGACCACCCACACGGTGCCGCGAGACCACCGTGCTAGCCCACTGGCATACATTAGGCTCCACGGCTCCCCGAAAACTATACCGTGGCCCTTCTCCGCCGAACGGCCCGTAGTCCACGACGCTGGCCCAGCCGTTAGGTATTTTGATACAGTCGACACCCGTTTAATTAGCATTCGATACGGACGCCGCGAGAGGAACTGCCGGGCACCAGGACTATTCTTCTTGTTTTATCCTTTCATTCTTTCGCCACGACACGCTCCGCGCTTGATTTTTCGTCTTCCTGCACACCTCGCGGCAACCGCGACTCGAATTTTCTCCTTGACGGGTTCTATACTTCAATGTTCACCCTTTTACTGTGTTCATGGAACTTGAAAAATTAGTATCGTTAGGTGAAAAACTCCTTTGACCCTTGAGGAAGGATAAAAAAATTCAACGCTGCGCAAGAATCATTATTAATCTGCGGACATCTATGCAAAATAAAAATTGTCAGCATTAATTTCGAGAGATGGAAACCAAAGGTAAATTTCCGTTGCTTCTTTAATAATTTTAATAGATTGAAAATGCTATAGTATCATTCAGATAGTCTTTCTGTAATAAATGCATGAAACCCGCAATCTAATCATTATCTTCCGAGTAGAAATGAACTGCAAGAATTACTGCTTGATACTTGCTATTTGTTTGTACTGTATTTCGCTTTGACATCGTCTCATTATGCTTCTATCACCTATATAGTATTTAGTTTCATTTTAATACGATCCTTGGATTTTTATGTGCTATTCAGATGCATAAATGTAGCAGTTTCTTTTTATGAAATGTATTAGAGCGAATACAAGTGAAAGAACTTGTGTAGGCTGTTAAGATGTTGCTACAAAATTTAAACAGAACAATAAAACCATTATTTTCTAAATAGAAATTGTATGCAAGAATTATTACTCGATACTTGCTTGTTTCTATTCGTTTGGTTTTTTGTATTAGCATCCTCTCCTGGTGCGTTTAGCTTCATTTTAACACAATCATTTGACTAATTCGTTGATTTTACAAGTAAAATTGCTATTGCAATCTAACAATCCATTAAAATAATTCATTGCCTGCAATGTATAGATCAAATAGTCGTAGATAACGTGTTAAAAATTTGTAATGATAACGAAACGAAGAGACTAAGATCGAGCAAAGATTTTTATGCAAGCAAAGACCAGAAACATCGAAAGAAGAAGAAAGAACGACTTCTTGCACCGAACGAGGAAGTGTCGTTAAATCCTTCTTGCGCAATACATACTGCGAAGAAATGCACATGGCATTTCGGTTTCGCATTTGAGGAATTCGATCGGCTCGAAAAAGCGGGGCTATTTGTAAGAGGCGGAAGGCGCAGCGAATTTCGTGAGAAAACGCGGAGATCGAGCCTTTCGCCGATTTATCGTTCCCAGCTCGATATCGGTTGCATAGATCGTAGATCCCCGCTCTGTCCCTATCGGCCGGGTACGATGGATCAGTACAGTACAGTACAACCTAATCAATTGTTAAGGACTAACTCTTTGAGCACGAGTGACTTCGTATTGACGATATTAGGTTCGTGCATTTAATTTCTCAAATTGCAAACAAATGATCTAATTATTGTGGTAACAAACGATCGGTATACATTTTTAGTTTTTCCCAAAACTGTAGACTTTGATATAGGATTTAGCTTCTAGAGGAAAATATGTACTTCCAATAATTCAAAAAATCCTTGTCCGTAAAGAATTAAGATTGACAAGGTCTTCATTTTATTTCCAACGCGGCAGAATTTTTTTCTATTTGAACACGTTAGCAAACAATAAACTGTTGAATCGACTTTCGAAGAAAAGCACACACGATGATTGGAGAATCGCCAGATTCACGGTTGGGATGAAATACGTGGTACTGCAAAAAGCATCGTTCGCAAATAAAGACGTTACGGATCGTTCGGTGAATTTGGATTTATTCGCGGCCGCGTCGATCAGTCATCGAGAAAGAGAGAAGGACGAAGAACGGTGGAACCGGACAGGAAAAATATCATCTGCGGTCGATCCTCGATTCATACGGCGTGACAGTGTGTCGGGGCCACCTTGTCGAAGGATCGTAGCACCCTCGTGATTTCATCGACGCGAGTTGAAAAAAGTGGCATCGACGCTGACGAGTCAATTCATCTCGTTCTACTGACCTCAAACGCGCCGAGTGACGTCAGCGGCCGAGCGATCCAGCGATCGCTAGAGGGGCCACAGCCAGTTTCGATCTATTCGAGGGCAACAACGATCCTGTGGATCGTGACGCAGCCGCTCTCGTCATTTCTTTCTTCGGGGATTTTATGCTCAACTGTCTGTCAATGACTACGATACATCCCAACATTTTTTTCAGAGACCTACACTTCCTCTGGAAAGTATCGGACGTTTGCTATTGTTTGCTGATTTAAAATTATTACGAAATTGTTAGCCTCATTAAATTTATTTCTTTAGTTTCATCCAAATGCAGGGTGCCATTTTATAGGAAAATGCTACTAGAAGATTGATTGAAGTGACATTAAAACAAGACAGTTTTAAGGGAAATAAATAGTAATATTTACTTCAGTTCCATCTTTGTACGGTTACATCCAGATGTAGGATGATGTAATATTTTATAGAAAAAGGCTATTAAAAGATTGGGACATGGTTAGAGGGCGTGCATGTGTGTAAAAGAATTGTGATAAAGCGTAAGAATTTTGTTGTGCAATTCAAATTAAAAGAAAGTATTTTTAAAAGAATTCAATAAAGAATTGAATAATAAAATTTACTTCAGTCCCATGTTTGTAATGTTTCAGCCAGATTCAGGATGATATTTTATAAAACAAAAATGGTATTGAGTAATTGAACGAAGTAAAATTAAAAGAAGAAATTTTTAAAAGAATTAAATAATAAAATGTACTTAAGTGCCTCTTCGTAAATTCTCAAATGGTATTTCCTTCATCAGATCACGCAAGAGCTATAAATCGCAAAAATATTTGAAGGTTAGAGAACAATGGCGTTCTACAAAAAAACGGCATTGAATAAAAAGATGTCATTGAAATGTTTACTAACGTTCGGTTAATAGATAGACGTCGCGGTTCCTTACAGGGATTTATGTCCTGAAATGGTCCGCGGAGGTCAAAGATCCGGCAAGGACTCGTAAAGGACGATATTTCGCAATCATGGTCGGAATTAAGCGGCATGTTCGACGAACTCGCGTATTTACACGAGCCCTAATGCGACTCGCGCTGCCAGGATCGTTACTCAGGATCCTCGAATGGCCTTAGAGAACCAGGTTTCCGTCTTAATGATGATTAACCTGGCCATCGACTACGATTCACCCATTCAACCACTCACAGGGACACACTAAATCTCACCAACACATATACCAGCCATAAAATACTCCGGAATCCCTTACCGAGTCCATTCTTTTTTTCGTTTGTCCTGAAATGGTACCACGTTCCTTCAGAACACGATATTTCATGCTTGCATGGTGCCAAAATTTCTGCAAAAATTAACTAAAATACTTCCGAGTACACAACTTAATTCTATGAAATTAAAATGGTGGACAGAAATTCGAGAAGCTGAGTATTTGCAATCATTTTGCACCATAGCAGGGGAAATCTATGCATAACTATTTTGGAATATATAATTTATTTCTGTATATCATGGCTAGTCACTGTTCACCTAAATGCACAAAATCGATTCATAAGAGTGAAGATGCATGTTATGTCAATAATAAATTGGTGCAATTTAACACTAACCATATCACGACCGGTTTCACATTTTTTTGTGCATAATTATTAAAGTTAAAAAGATGCTTCCACTAGAAAGTATCAAATAAATTTCTTCATTCAAGCACGCATTGTTATCAAATTGCGAGAAATTTCATAACATCGGTCTTGTAGTTTTCATAAAATAATGTATGTATACCAGTCACATTTTGTGCTCGGTACTATTAGTTCTTAAATATTTTCTACAACTTAACTAAGCTACGAAAAAAAGGAAATAATAAACTTCTATTTAAGACTTGCGTCTTGCAACTAATGCAAATAATTTTTATTTCGCATAATGGTCTGCAGTTTGTTGATTAGTGTTTCGCGGGCCGAGGACTCTCGATTCGATAGTCGACGGCGGCCGGTAGTGATCGATTTAGCGTGCATCCGCACCACGTTAAACGATACCGCACGATTTTATTAACGAGTGCCGATATCGGCGGTACCGAGCAACTTTGTAGTGCCGCCGGTATAATTAACCGACGGGTAATTAAGAAGGTAAGTACTGCGCGCGGCCGCGTCTTCGCGCCGCGCACGAAGCCAGACACGATCCGCTTAACGACGTGCAACATTGTTATGTCTGGAACGCACGGTTGCCTGTTTACGGTCCACCAAACAACTTAACTCGACGATGGGGAAACACCGACTCACTTTAGGTCCGAGCACTACGTTTTACGCGAAAGCGTTTCGGCGAGATGCGGTTCTTCATTTTTGCACCGAACAACTGTGACTTTCCGTAGACGTTCACACGCGATACTGATTATCATTTCGCGAAATTTATAACGGCGATCCTGGACGAAAAGCTTTGACTGGTTTGCGATAACGCGGGCAGAATCGCAAGGCATAATTAAATCGAAAGAGATCGGCGATTGTGGTCGATTTTTTGGAGACTTTTATAGAAACGTTTGTACTTTTAATGTTCTGCGAATATGTTCTGAACAAATTAAGTTTTGAAGCTGCAGTTTGTAGTTGTTTGTACTCGTTTGTAACTATTTGCAGTTGTTTGTAGATGTTTGTAGCTGTTTGTAGCTGCTGTCTTACGTCAAAAAGTGAGGAAAATCATAAAGTTTTGTAAATTCTTCTCAAAAAGTCTTCATAAACATATTTTTGCGAATAAATTGATTAAAGACAAACATATACAATGAAGTTGTTTAAAATTGAATATTATATTGTATTGTTTTGTTTTAGTTTATGCAGGAATCTTCAATAGACATGTTTTTAACCATTCCAGTAATTTTTATCATTTTACGACATATTATATTATCCACAGTTAAATTTGTTAGTTATATGACTTACATGTCATCCCCATCAATATTTATGTCTATATCGACCGCATCTTTTTATGAATTTCATTGCTGTTATATTATAAAACAGGATAATCCTCAATACCGCCTATAAATTAGTCGTAAAAACATAAACACTTTATAATGCAGTGTCTTTGCAAGAACATTCAGGATGATACTCGAAGAGCCAGTTTAACGTGAAAGCAACTATAGTATCATTAGTGTGCAAATTGTTATGCAAAAATTGTCTAAATTAATTGCAAGGTACAGGAGCCACATATACATTTACTTCACTTTATGATAATTTAAAAAATTTTTAATTACCTCTACTGATTTGCATGCCTTCAAATCAATAAAATCCACAGTCTAAGTATCATACTAAAATCTATAAGAAGCTAAACCACTTTAAATTTTGTCGTGGCCATCAGAGTTTGGTATTGATTGCAATAAAGTTTTTTAATTGCCTTTACTGCTCCGCATCCGATCTACTAATTTTTATCATAAATCCATAAAATCTGCAATTTAAGTATGATACTAAAACCAAAAAGAAGCTGAACCACATTAAATTTTGTCGTTTGACATCAGCGCCTGGTATCGATTGCAACAAAATGTTGCTGTAATTTGCCAGCGTTCTTCCAGAGACCGTCAACGAAAATTGCACTGGTTGCCATGTTAGTGCAGCATTACGTGCTCTGATTCCGAGGCTGCCGATCAGGGCAAGCAGCGCTGCCATTAAGGGCTGCGACCGGAAGTTGCCTCGCGCTCAACGGCGGGCGCGATTAATTACACGGACGTTGACTCGAATTATGTAGCATGTTAAATTTAGGCCACCGCTATCGCGATCGCACGCTGTATTGTATTAGTCCTCTCTACGATTTTGCTTGACCACGTGGTTGCTCGCGAAACCCAAACAATTTTGTAGAACAGTTTCGCACAGGTTTTGCGCGTTGAAACTTTCGGCTGCAGAATGGAGGAAAGTTGTAAGATCGACGGAGGCTTTCACGCTGCACGCGCTTTCAAGCGAATGGGATTTTTAGTTAAAAGCGTGTAAGACACAGTACATATACTTTTATTATGCATAATATTAGGGATATTACCGTGTAAGTGCTTGTCGGCGAGAAAGGAGCAAATGAAAATGTATGCTAACGAGGGGAACGTGTATTACACGAGATCACTTGTCGGTTTGCTAATTTTTCTGCGAAATTGTACCGGTTCGGTTTTTATAAGCCAGAAAATGGTTTGGAAATACGATATCTGATGATGGTGTCGGGAGAACATGATGCTCTGGCTTTGGTCGAGGATGTCTACATTAACCCTTTGAATAAACTCCATAAAAATCGTACATCGATTTTTGAGGGATTGTTGTAAAACGCTACAATCATCAAATCAGTGGTAGGTTTATCCCCGAAAAAATTTCTTTAACGATTTTAGGTATCAATGTGTCCTATTTTCGAGTACAAACGTGTTCCTCATTTCTGTTCCTTTAAAAAAAACAAAAAGTCGTACATCAATTTTTGAGCGATCGTTGTAAAAGAAATCTGTAATCTTCAAGTCTATACACTGACTCAGAAAACAGTTTAGTTCCTACTTAATGCCATCATTTCACTAACATGTTCGCTACCAACGTCACAAATATGTAATGTCCGCAATCTCGCAGTTTATTTAATAATACTTCAATTCATACATTTTGTTGACTAATGTACATAGTAATAATATTCAGAGAAACCACGACATTCTTCAGCTAAATTGTTTTAATACCTCACAAAGGAGGTACGTTATATTTAATAAAACATTTCCACGAGGTAAGCAACGAGACGAAAATGCTGATAGCGAACCTGTTGAACGAAACTAATAGACGATCGTTTATGTACATACACACGGCGAACAGTATCGCAATGAGAATTTTGCGCAGGATGAAACCGGCAGACCGATGAGTTAGATGGGACATCGCCAAAAAGACAACGAACTTTCTATTTGACTTCTATTTTCCATAATTGATGCAGAAAACGTTTATTTCGCATAAAGATTAGCAGTCTATTTGTCAGTCAGAGTGCAAGAACCGCCCCCGATGGCAGAGTGCTCGCAGAGCTCGTTGCCCGTTAAAACGCTAATTTATTTAGTATCGAGTATAGTGTGTAAAAAAGTCCCCCGCATCGGCATAACGTATTTTATAATTATCCCCGCGAAATTGCCGGCTCGTACACCGGGATGAGGCTCGCGTTCACGCACACGCATGATACACGCGGCGCATTAACGTGGAAGACGTACGGCGGCAGTATAGGCGAAGTTATGCGAGTCGCCGGCTATGTCGGACCATAAGTGAAGAGAGGCAATTGCCTTTTACACATCTCCTCGTTCCCATTTCCCCACCACGAGCCGAGTAGCGAAGAAAAGAGAGGGAGGGAGAGAGAGAGAACGAGTGCCATTACGTCTCCTAAGAATCGCTTCTCGCTTTTCTGTCCGCGGCTGTGTTCGTGCAGCCGATTGTTAGCGCAGCGCAACCGCGTCCCTGCACGTGGATATCGATCGACAGTGCAATACCGCTTCTTCAGGAATGCCGGCTACACTCAAGGACTGCCGACAGAAAAACGACTAACTGCTAATCGCGATGCACTGCCGCGAGTGACAATATAATTCAGTTCCGAGAACCCGGTTTCCGGCGAATCGCCGGGGAATTCGATAGACTGCGCTGCCATCGACGCGTCCTCCGCCATCGAGATTGACAGGATGGTCACTTGGCGCATTGTCGATCCTCAGATCCTCGCCCCTAACTAGGATGTCGGCTGAACGACGTGCGACGACATTTAGGCGATTTTACGGGGTATCTTATCGGCTATATGTGTTTATTTAGAGCAGCGATGTCCAAACTCGGCTCCGGAGCTGAATGCAGTCCCCACCACCGTTCGCTGTTTCCATAGCGCTGTGACGCGGTGAACCGATTACCAATATGCTCGCTTCCCGCGTTAAAAAGCTGATCGTCGATTGTTTTATAACACACGGGTCGGTTACTCGGTTTCTTGGTCGGCGGGGTGAGGACACACTGCGCCTGCGCAAACTGACAGTAGGAAGGGGAAGCAGGCGCGTGAGGGGCCCCTACGCTGGATACCGCTGATTTAGAGCATGAATTTCCAACCTGTAGTGTCACGAAGTGTTTTCTATGGGGTCGCCGCGGTTATCTTTAGTTGATGATTTTTAGCACTTATTTATTTTAATATGATTTTTTTTTAATTTTCGTAACATTTACATATCTTGTACTTAAATTTTCGTAAGTAACAGTATTAAATCAACCTTATCTTATATGGCGAGGGGGGAGGGGGTCGCAGATTATTTGAATATTATAAACAGAGGTCGCGACTCGAGAAAGTTTGTGATAAACTGATTTAGAGCATTTTAACCATCGAACGACTACAACATAATTTATTAATTCACTTTATACATTTCTTACGTAGTATTGACTTTTTTCAATGCTCTGAGTAATAAAATATCAAATCGTGTTCGATTTTTTACTTTTACGTAAGCTTTATTCGATACTAAATGAATCTGATGGACGTTTTAGGGTTAAGTAATAATGACGTTTTTTACCCAAAATTTTTCTCTGATCATAGATCACAAAATTACTGTAAGTAAGAGCTCTGGTAATTAAAAATTCGCCTCAAGGTAAAGGTACGTTCTGGCGGTTCATGAACGAAATACATTCAGTAAATTTTTCAGATTATAGAGGAAAGGTTTTGCTCACTTCAAGAAGATATATTTTAGTAGTTCATGAACGAAATACATTGAGTGAATGTTTAAGATTAAAAGAAAAGGTTTTGTTCACTTTAAGAAGATATATTTGAGTAGACCATGAACGAAATATATTGAGTAAATTTTTAGAATTAAAGGAAAAGGTTTTGTTCACTTTAAGAAGGGACGTCTGCTAATTCATGAACGAAATGAGTATATTTTGAATAGTGAGGGACAGGGTTTCGTTCACTTTAGTTCACTTTTGTTGAAGATAGCGATGAAAATTGGCAACCGTGCAGCGTTGGTGTTTCGTAGGGTTAAACAATGTGATTGCAACTTTCCCCGACAGACAATATCCCGGCCGATTTATTAATGCGCGGGTCCAGTTTCAAAGGTCATCGCCTGCTCTATAAATAACGGCTGGTCCCGCGTCCAATGGAAATTCGAGGTGTTGAATTTAATAACCACGCAACGTGTTGGTTTTCTGTTTACCGACCACGTCAGGCTGGAGCATTCCGGGGAAAGTTTTTGTAAAAGATGAAATGAATTGGACGTCAAACGGCCACCACGCCTTGAATGTCCACCTAGGCACCCACGGAGTGCCATTTCGTCGGAGATAGATAGCGAGATTTCGACGTTACGTCTCATTTTTATTGTAAATGAGACACTGGTCGCTTGATCGGAGATAAATTCTTCATAGTTGGGCCACGTGAGTCGCACAAAATGATCTTTAGTACCTTTTAGTGTGATACACCACGCGAAAAATATTTGATATATGTGCTTCTTCTAAATTGTTCGTTCATAATATTTGGAAAGTGTTTCTGATGTCAGAGGTGGAAAATTTGTCTATAAAAAATTGTATAGAGACAGTGCGCATATTTTTTAATACAAGAGTTTGTACGTGAAAGGAGATGTGAAACAGGGTATTTTTTTCCCCCTTTTTTCATTCTCCGTTTCAAAAATATTTTATGTCGAACTAAAAGTCTGAAAATTTGTAATTTGCACTTCAACTCGTAAATAACTGACTGAAACAGTCAACCGACTACTGCGGTAACAATTATGAAGTGCAAAGGTCTCTTTCTGAACAATGAAACTGAGAGACGAACAAAATTTAACTTTATTGTAAATTGCTATCAAAATTTGCTATCAAAAAATGCACTCATATAATGTCGGATATATTTGACAAAAACACGAAGAGGGTTAAGTCTCTTTGTAATAATTATTCTTCTAAACCTTTATATGCATTTGTTGGATTCTGCGATCTCTATACGTGTATTTTGATTGCATTACTTCAATTTCTGTATTAACGTTAAACTGTGTTTTTTTATGCATTTATGCAATGTGTAAATCTTGAAGGGAGCACAAGAGAATGTGCACATTAATACAAATTAATGTTGTTTTCACCAGAAGATGAATATTCTAATATTCCTTTGCATAGCATGGGGAAAAATATGGTCATAGTAAATTTACCAATATTTCCTGAAAATATGATACAGAAATAGGAACACTATGATTTTCACTATTTACGAGGATAATATTAAAATAGGGCAACAGAAGAACAATTTTAAGCATCACAATCAAATTAATAAGTTTGAAAAATGTTCTGTGAATTGTTTTAACTTGTTGAAAAACATATAAATGGATTAAGAAAGCGAGACCGTTGGTTTTCGTTCCAAAACTTTCTTCCACCGCATTCCCCAGTATTCCTTATTCTCCCGTGTTCGTCGAAACGAAAGTCTTATCGCGTTGGATCGTTACCGGGCGTCGCTAATTGTCACGTTAATTTCCACGGTTGGCTATCGACTGGATACGGGAATGTCTGTGTAAATGATATTTCTCTCTCTATCTCTCTCTCTTTCTCTCGGGTAGTGATGGGCGCGCGCGCGCGCGCGGTTCGGTTTCTTCTACATCGTGAACGACAACGTTCCGAAAACGATCCGGACCCGCCCGTAATGGCAAATGCGATCGAGAGAAATTCCATTGGTACCGGGAATCGAAGCCGAGGGAGAGTCATTAACACTTCTAAGTTGATCGGCGTGCAACGAGAGAAAATGGGCGAGACGTGGCGCGGAACCATAAGCAGAGGAGAACGTGGCCCCCGAAGGAGAACCTCACTCTCGCGGGTAGTTCTGTATGTATGTATATCTCCGCGGGACAGAGGCCGTCGGCGCGGGGTCCACGGAAGAAGGGGAGCGACGGGTTTAATTAAACACACTTAATTAACTCTAATGTATGACAGCGAGCACGTACCGCCGCTCTACGGAGAGCCCCTCTCCCTCTCTTTCTCATGCTCTCTCTCTCTTTCTCTCGCTCGGCTGGTGTCGGTGTTCCCGTTCTCTCTTTCTGTGGGCGCACGTAAGACACGCGTGTCTACAGCTGTACGACGTGTACAGACCGGCATAAATGGCTCGGCTGAAACACGTGCTCGGGTTCATGAGAACCGGTCAAATAGCCGATCATCGGTCGACACCGCTGCAATCGTTGCCACCGACTCAGAAAAACCGTGCACCTACACCGTGCAGAACCGTAAATGCACCTTGCGCACCAACATCTTCCGTATCGATCCTTAATCGAGACTTGCGCGGATTGGACATCGGTTTTATTAATTCAGGTTCGATCCTGTACTAGCTACGATCCATTATTCAGAGATTCCTCATGTCCAGGTGCTGATTCTTAACCATTTAATGGTCATGGGACGAGCATGTGATCGTTCTAACGCCTTGGTGTGTAATAAGAGGGCTGTGGATTATATGCATTTACGGTCAAAATGGGTGGTTGTAATATCAAATAAAAATATTACTAGAATTTAAGAGTATATATACATTCTTTACAATTTAATAAAAACACTAAAAAGAGAATGAAATTTCTATTTGGTTGCTGTGGCTTGCAATTAATGCCAACGATTTTTATTTTGCATAAACATCCGCTGTCTAGTAATGAGTTACGCACGGGATGAACACTGAATGTTGAGTTTTATTATTTGTGTTTATATCCTATGCTACATACGTGGCGATAACAGTGGGACGTAATGAAACAATTTTGTGTAATTCGACAACATTAGTATTAAAGTAGAAGGTTCACGTTAGCCAGTGAAACTACCAAATTGAAGATCATACAACTAGCACGTCTACACAATATTAAAAAACAAAATTAAACCTCATCTTCTCCTTTCGTTTAAAGAATCCCGACATCCAGGAAGAAAGAAATTTCTTCCCCTACTAAATCTACCATAAATTAAAAGATTAAGGTTTCTCCTGTACAAGGACTCTTTAAAACTTGATGTACGATTTTTGTTGTCCATTTTATTGAGCTTTGAATGAAAGATTATACGTTCATCAACATGAGGGTTCGCATCTTCGAGTCTGTTCCCCATTTTCGTTGCATGAAACAGCCAAACATGAAATTGTGCACGAATTTTTAAGTGGTCCTTCTAAAAAGAAAGCTTTAATTTTTAATTCAGTAGTAGTCTCATCCACGAAAAAAGTTTTCCCAACGATTTTAGCCACGTTTCAATTTTCACTATTTTCGAAAACGAGTATGTCATTTCTGTTTCATAAAACAGGCAAAAAATGTGGTACATGAACAGTGGCGGATAGGGCCGGCGGGCAACCGGGCAGTTGCCCGGTGGGCCGGTTTGGCTGGTGCGATTTCGGGCCGGGCCGGGGGCCATGCGAATGCGAACGACATGTCTGGCGTTCTGGTAAATGCTCCATATCGGCCGGGCCCGGCCATTCTCGCCCGCTTCCTCGGCGCCTTGGCCCAAGCAATAAACCAAGAAAACTAATCCGAAATCCATCGCCCACGTTCTGATCAACGGATGTTTGACAATTGGTAGACAATTTTTATTGCGAATTATTTTCGACGAATGTAAGGAATGGCCTGGACCTGGGGGCACAGAATTTTGGATTGCCCACTGGGCCGCTGTAGTAAACCAATTCCGCGTGAAACCTTCACTGTATCTCTTTCGAGTATCTTGCTGAATTATTAGGGCATTATGTAGGTATAACTATTGACGATCTTAGGGATGAATATCAGGACTTAGTGAGCAAGTGGGAAATGTTAAAAAATTCAGTAGAAAATCATAATGTTGATTTCGATACTGAATCAGAAGGGGAAAGTGTTCTATCCAATAATGATCCCTTATCCAAAGCTAAATGCGATACCTGCAGAAACTGTGTCTTCTGTGTGTATAAATTACTCTTACAGTATAATTTATATAGTAACGCGTACGCCAATGTGTCTATTGCATATAAGTTTGTACTCACCCTATCTGTTACTCAAGTTGAATGTGAAAGAGCATTCTCAAAATTAAAAATTATAAAAAATAGATTAAGGAGTACTATGAAGCAAGCCAATTTGGAATCATTGATGTTGATGAATATTGAAAAGGATATTTTGGCTAATGCAAAACGAGAAGATATTATGGAGGAAATATTTATTTTGCCTACTGGAATTAAAAAATATTTGAATGGTTAATTTTAATTATGAACTGCTGTTTTTATTATATGTATAATTACTTACTCATGTTACTTACTGTTTGTAGTTTATTTGCATTTATATGAATAAAGTATAACTATGTCTACAAAACAATAGTTTTATTTTTGTAAAATTATTATTTATACTGATGAGAACTTATGGGACATATTATGGGATATGGGACCTATAAGGGCCAGCATATTCCCTTTCTGCCAGGGCCGGTTTCTTTTCCCAATCCGCCACTGTACATGAATTTCTAAGCAGTTGTAAAAAAAACATCAATCCTCGAGTGTATAATAAATTCAGTCGCGTAAAAAAATTTTCACCGACTCAGAAAACAATGCAGTGCATATTTAAAGCTACCATCTCACTTAACACGTTCGCTATCACAAATATCTAACGTCCACATTCTCGCAATTTATTTAATGATACTTAAATTAATTTTATACAGTTTGTTGATTAAAGTAGACAACATAATATCCAAAGAGTCCACGACTTTCTTCAGCGAAAAATTGTTTTAATACTTCACGAAGCAATTTCCACAAGGTAAACAACGAAACAAAAATGGTGGTAGCGACCGTTCGGAACGAAACTAGTAGAAGACTGTTCATGCACATGCACACGACGAAGAGTATCGCAATGAGGATTTTGTGCAGGATAAAACCTGCAGTCCGATGAGTTAGGAATCTGATTGTAGCAGCGGGGTTTCGCGAAACGCGAAAACACGCGAAAGCGAGCCATGAATAGTTTGTCATCGTGCGGCGGCAAACGCGTTTCTCATTCGCGGCGGGCCCTCAGTTTTTAACCGCGGCAAACCGGATTCGTACGGTCTCGACAGGGTACGTGCGCGTCAAGCAGATTCCCAGCTCTTAATTATTCATGCGGACGGATCCGTGGAAGAGGCGAGGGAAAATTCGGAGTGGCTCTAAGCGCCGCTGAAAGCCAACTTGTCGGCCCGTTCCTCACGAACTCCCACGAAGCATTCCACCCCGAGCCAAGTTTTCCGCGTGTCACCGATCAAACATGCTCCGGAACGCTCCTTTTTATCCTGCTTTTACTTCTCCGTTAAGTTTTCTAACCTGCCGCCCCCGCCTCCCCTCCGAGTCGTTGACGTCTGCACGGCGGTGTTGTAATGAGAAAGTTTTTATCGTTGCTCGCAAACTTTTTACCGACCGTGCTATTTTTTCCTCGTGACAACGCGCTGTTCGTTTTAGCGAGCGAAATGCTTGTTGGTGACTGATTAGAGTCATTGTTCAACCACTAGTAAATTTAACGAGCGGAGTTCGTTGTGTCGGAATTATTTTTTCTAGCAGTTTCTTGGGCGGCATAGCTGCAATTCATGTTGGAAGTTGGAAGTTAATTTTTTGATTAAGTATTTTTGCTCTTGGAAATGGATACATATATTAATGTATAGCAGTGGTGAAAGATTATTAACGCTTTACGATTCATTTTATGGTTACAGCGATAACAACTTCTTTGTCGTTTTTAATTCGTTAGAAGAAGGAGAAAGATTATATTTATTGTATACCTATACATATATTCTCGAACCTGTGTTTATTCACAAAAACAAAATAAAACAGAAAATTAATTATATAAATGTTTAGTAGATTCTGTTAGAATCTTTATCACGAATTCAACTCGATATTACATGCAAGTATTTAATAGATTTTTATTTTTTGCATGAAACACACGTCAACAGTTTACTGGTAGAACAGAATTTTTATTGCTTTTATAAATTTACATACACCTTCACAAGTAGTCCTACAACAATTACCTGTGATAAAAGACAATATTTCACGAGAGATTGTGGTTTCAGTAAATTTTTCCTCTGCAACCTCGCATAACCTAAACCACGGGACCACAAGATGACCGCCACGTTCCATTCAGAGTCCTCAGCAACGTGTATCATGTCAATAAATAACTAGAGAAATTTGTTAAAGAATTTTTGGTCTTTCAAAGACTAGTTGATAGTTAATCATTGTCTTCATTAAATTATAAATAGTATAAGTCGATGAAAAGTTAATTCCTGATGAATAGACTGCGGATCTTCATGCACAATAAAAATGTTCTGCATCCGCTGTAAGATACAGGAGTCGCTTAAGAATGTTTTTATTATTTGCGTATTTATCTTTTATATTAGGCTGGTCAGACAGTCTTCAATTTAACGAAATAGTATACGTTCATGTTTAAAATTTTGTTCCAATTTTCATCACGAAATGATATTAAGCCAAAATATCAAGAAACCCTATTCTAAATGTAGAGGGTTAAGCACCGATCGAGTGTTTCAACACTAAAATGTCAGAGAACTCGAGAGGCAGTTAACCGATTGGCCTCTGACAGACTGACAATCATAAATGAGTGTGATTCGACAGAAAATTGATTCCTGACGCGCACCTATGGATGTTCGAAGCCTAACCACGGCGGATAATTCTCCACGGTCCTCGAAACAGACATAAATGCCCGTCTCGTCGAGGGAAAATCATCGGAGGCACCTGTTTCGAGGAAAACGGTTCTCGTTGAACCAGACAAGGTAGCAATTGTCCTTAAGTAGCTCTCGATAATAGTGTGTCTGCACGTTTGAATGAATAAGATAAATTGATCTGTAATTTACCTCAAATAAGTAGTTCATCATTTTTCGTTCAAACGTGAAAAATTGGGTATTCCGAAGTAAAAACCTTTTTCGTAAAATCGTTTCTTTCGAAAAAGGCGCGATAGATATGCTGTGCCATCTACCGGCCCAACTAAGAAACATCTTTACCGTTTTATTTAATTATTTATTATAACAAAGGACGATTGATTCCATTGAAGTTGATTGTATGCCTCCGTATTGTAATTTCCTTAACGCTGTCGTCAACAAACGGTGTATATTCACGGTAAGAAATTCCCAAGCTTTCAGCTTTTTATGACTAGACTGCGGATTTAATGCATTTATAACAAAAATGATCAAATGTAATCTGAAACAGTAAAAATATTAGAAGAATTTTGATATAGCATTATATTATTTTCAACCTAATACACGCAATAAGAAAGAGAATAAATTTCTATTTCACCTCAGTTTGTTGCAATTCTTTGTATAACTGATACAGTTTTACAAAACACATGAATTTTAATTTCTCATTATAATGAGCTCAGATAATAAATTTTTAAAAAGTGCCTGTTTTATTATTTTATGTAATTCCTACTAATTGCAATTTTCCAAAATCCTTCTCGCACGTCATTTCGTAAATCAATTCTTCTAATTGCTCGAAAAAGGTCAAGTCGTTTGGTCCAATTTTAAAAAAGTGATTTCAAAGGCATTCGAATACTTTCGTAGCTCACTGTACCTATCCTGTAAGCGATGGAAACAAGTGAACGGGCAGATTCGTGACGGAAGTACGTTTCCACGGGATTTATGAGGTCTAGTCGATTAAACAGATGACCGGAAACGTTGTCTCCCGGTTCGCAATGGCGTTGCGCGGCCGATTCCACCGCGGGGGAAAGTATAGTACCGCGAAAATTGTAATTAGTTTTCGGGAGCAATTATTGGGCAGCTTTCCCCACCGGTGCGGCGAGCCGAATTCCGATCTGCTTTAAATGGAACTGATGGACTCGTCTCTCGCGTTTCCTTGTCGCCTGAACCAGCTCGAACCGCCGCGCCGCGCCGCGCGTTTATGGTTGTTCGAGAGCCGAGCTACGAAATAATATCCTTCTTCGTTTTCCGAGAAGAAGTTTCTTCGGCGAGAGTTACGCCAGTCGATCGATGATCGCCGATACGGATGGCTCCCATGAATCAAGCACCTGTAGGTCGGATCCATTTGCGACCGATTTACACAACCCGGCGATACAGTGTGGTTGCGTTTCGTTTCTTGCCGACTACAGTAACCGTGCCACGTTTTACTATTACATGACCGCGTATCTACGCCGAGATTCATTGAGCACCGGCGTCGCAGGAACGTGAACCGGCCGATTCTTTATTCGATGCGGTTTCCCGGTAACGAACACGCTCGCTGGAAATCTGCTTGCGCTCTCGGATAACTTAAATTATCCGAGGCTGTAAACCTGTCGCTCCTTTCGGAGCCGCGGATCAAATATTGTTTAACCCGGCTGGCTTTCGCGCGATTTTCTCATGCCGACGAGAGTAAAAGTACACATGGGTTTCTTGCGCACGACGCACGCCCCTGTAAATATGCATTGGCGTTTCTAGGCAATTTTGATGGTTACAGAGAAGTGACTTTCCACGGAATTCGGATTTTTTTTGAGAGGTCGACGACAATTTTTAATATTCCTGAAATGGTGGTATAACACGTTAATCGCACAGCCGTTTTTCTCTCCTTTTCCATTTCACCTTTTAAGTTTAAATACAAAAATACGCCTGTGAATAAACGAAAGATTTGCTTACCATATTTCTGTTTAATCTGTATCAATTGAATCTATTAAGACAGTGTGGACATTTTTCATTAATATATATTGTTCTGTAAATTCGATACCTTCACCGGGGACTGACAAAGCGTTTGACGTATTACTTTATCTGTGGTAACAGATACCTTAGATTACGTTCTAGGCGGTTTCTTTGTCTTATGAAATATATAAAATTTTTATTTTCATATACAATTTTTCATGATATTTTTTGAAATACAATTTAACATTATTTTAGAATGCGTGCCATTTTTGCAAAAATCAATATCTTCAAAATCCCCTACGCTTTTCTCTAACTGTTAATATGAAAATTAAGAAAATTTTGGTTTCTTCCACCAGCTAAACTTTTGCGATTTTTATTTATCATGTCCCTCAACCCTCACTGGAAAAAACGTTCCTGCACTGAATAACGTTTACCGCCGCCATTTTTAATACAAATGACACAAACAAAGTGTTATGCATACTTCGAAACATGTATAATAAAGTTCTCCAAATGAATTGTTAATTAATTTTTTCTCTTTTCCCCGGAAAAATTCTAAAGTAAGTAGTAGTTCCGTACGTGTTACCAATTATTGAGTATTCCTTGCATGGCATCTGGTACATGGATCATTTGTCAATCTATAAATATTACAGTTATTACTAATCTTCGTTTCCTATCAATTTTACTGATTTCGTAAGAAATCATTTTCTACGGGGAGACGTTCGCTATGAGAATGCGAAGATAGTAACGCCTTGCTGAAGTTAAAATTTCAAACGTCGAGAGTCTACTGAATAAATTCCGATGTTAGAATAGATCCATGAAGTTCTTCAAAGAATTACGATTTTGACAAGAATTATTATTGAAGTAACTTCACAGCGACGTCATCGAGACGGACACATTGAATTGGCGAATTCAGGAAACGTCGAACACACGACGACCCTCAGACACTTCTAACTATGTGCTCGACGCAAACCAGCTTCGTGGAGGACCTTCTCCGGAAAATCACCGTTAATCTACCAATATTTACAGTCCGTGATTCTCAGTCAGATTCCGTGATAGCGTGCGTGATTTATCCGCTCATAAATTCACAAATCAAACTTCTCAATTTCACTAGCGTGTCAATAATGGGTTCCCAGCAACTGGAAGCCTGACAGAGAAAACCTGGAAGGCGGAAGTTTGTTATTTTCAAGGACAGTGCGATCCAAAAGCTTTGAAAATCTTCTTTGCAACGTTCAAGATAAGTAAAACGAGGTGTCGTCTCGTGACATTCGTGTCTTTCGTTTCGTAACTGAGTGCGTTCGACTGTTAAGCGACTTGACCTGAGGAATTATTAATAACTTCGACAATTTTGAATGAAATGTTTTGGAAAAGTTTATGGTATTGGTCCATACGTGTGTGAATATATATATAAAATTTTAGTTTACTGGGTTGTATCATTTTCTTGAAATTAATTCCCAAATGTGACGCTGGATAGGACTATGGATCTGAGCTAGTCTATACTGATATAGAGAAGTCTTAAAAGGCGGAGGTCTGTTATTTTCGAGCGTGGTGGTTTCCAAAAGCATTGGAAATCTTCTTTGCACAGTTTCAGATATGTAGAACTGGGTGTTATTCGTTTGTTTCGTTTTCTTGCTGAGTGCGTTCGATTGGACGACTGTTTAGTGACGTAACTTGAGGAATTATTAATACCTTCCGCAATTTTTGATAGAATGTATTGAAAAAATTTGTGATATTGGTCCAGATATGTGTGAATGTATGTGTAAAATTCTAAATTACTGGGATGCATGATTATGTTGGAATTAATTCCCAAATGCGATGCTGGGCAAGAATATCTGCACTAGTCCACTATCTGGAGAATTTTGATTTGACCGAGTTGTTTTGAACGTCTCAATTAGATTTTCATTTTTAGAAGTTAATTTGAATCATTAGATATTTATACTAAGTCCAATAAAAGGAATAACATTCATTTCAAAGAAGTGGATGTAACAATCCGTAAACGAAAATTCATACCTAAACATTTGAACGGTTATAGCTATGTGGTTCATATCAGTTATTTTAAATTATTAATAGATTGTTGATCTTTGTGCAATATAAATATCTACCAAGATAATTGTAGAAACACAGACAAAGAATAAAAATTAATCTTAGTCTGCATCATTTTAATAAGTCGAAGGAAATGTACCAATATTTTTAAATTCGTCTGATGTCTTTAAAGACTTCCATTACAGCCACCTATGCACTTTTCTCATAGATGTATTGAATTCCTTTAAGAGAATCATCAGTAATCCCTTAATTAGCAAGCCCGTGAGATTCACGGGTTCGCGTGTCGTATGCAGGCAAAATTTTAACATCTACAAATCTTATAAAATGTAAAAAATAACCTTCGTATGTTCTGTACGCCATTTTTTACTTTTTTAGAATAGGAAGCTATTAATTACCAATAATATCGACTTTTTAAATCAGTTTCTTGATCTTCGCGGATCACTCAAGGAATTAATCTGGAAAAAAACGTGTAAAAATGTGCAAAATAAAATTGACATAAGAAGATTAGACCGTATCTATCGATAGAAGTCACAAAATCGTCGGAAGCAACCGGCATTCGTGAAATAACCGAACGTTTTCTCTCAAATAAACACGACAACAGTAAAACAGTTTCGAAAAGCGATCCGCAACGGAGCAACAAAAAAGAAAAAGAAGAAGACGACGAAGAAGGGGAAAAACGCAGAAGGGTTCCGAAAGAGTGCGACGAAACTCCGAGAACCGCGTTTGGCTTGCCATTCGTCCGATCGTCCCGTTAATATCGCGAAATTAAAAGCCCATAATTTATGGGCCGTTTGAGGACCTGGTGCTATCCCCTGAATTATGGCTCCCTTAACTAGACTTGAGTTACGACGAGCCACAACCGGGGCCCGTTCTCCTTCGACTCCTCTCTGCTCTTTGACTTGTCCTCGTCCTCTCTTCTTTTCCCTCGTTGGCCCTCTCGCCGCACGGAGAGAGAGTTCGAAGTGCGCGTCTTCGCCCATCACCGTGCTTCTCGATTTTCACCCACCTATTTCCGTCGTGGCACCTTGACTCTCTGAAGAGATCCGCCGAACTCCCGGGTTCGCCTTTAAATCTCTCTCCCACCTCTTCCTCCTCCTCCTCCCTTTTTGTATCCGTTCGCCCCCTTTCTCGCCAGACGCCTCGCAACGTCATTCCCTCGCCTCCCCACCCCACCCCCAAAAGGAAGGAATAAACCAGAGCTTGATTTCAAAAGGTGAATTTACGATCTCTTCTGCTGAGAAGGATCGAAAGCTGGACTTACACGTCCGACATTTTTGTCGGGGAAACGCGAGCGAACGAACCAGCCAATCGCCATCTGTCACCTGGCGTTCTCGGTCAGGTGACTCGGATCGCTCGCGAATCGCGGAAAGAGATTCTACATCGATTCTAATCGATCAACGATTCTGTATCTCTGTAGCTATTGCTGTGTCTTGAATTTTTATTGATAGACAATTTTATGGATTTATGATAAAAATTGAGCGGTTCAATACAAAGCAGTGGAGATGTTAGGATTGAATGATTTTGTTACACCATTTTCGAATTATTAAAATTATTAACACTTTGCGCTCGTAGCTCGTTTAGCTCTACAATCAACACATCTTTGGTCCTCGAATATTTCCATTGTACGTGACTATTTCCTTTTATGCATATCTAGTTTATTGGTAGACCGTGGATTCTATACGTTTTTAATAAAAATGCATAAATGAAATATGGAGCAGTAAAATTGTTAGAAGAATTTATGAGTATTATTACATTGTTTTCAATTTACTAAAACTATTACCAGAAGAAAGACATTTTTGTATGTCTTTCGTTCCATATGATTAATGTAGAAAATGTTTATTTTGCGTGAAGATCCGCAGTGTATTTATTACTACAACTCGTAGTTACAACACCTTTAGTAGTTACATAAAAATTGTTCTAAATAATGCTATGATGGAAATTCTTAGTGGCGCCTCAGGGTAGTCACTGGAGTGTTAAAGGTTAAAACAGGAAATGCGTTTTCATTAAACGATTTTCTTGCAATCGACAATTTGTATTTTGCATGAAGATCCGCCATCTATTTATTAGTACGAAGTGCACGATTTTATGAAGCTCGGGGTTTCATTGGTCAGTTGATTAATTCTTTAATTTTGTTTTTTAAAGAGGAGACTATCGAAGACATTGAACGAACAATTCAATGTTGGTTCCAACGATAAACTGGAGGAACATTCCCGCATCCCAAACGATTTATCAAAGCGTATGAAATATTAGACTTCACTGAATCTTAAGAGTGGAATTAATACAAGAAAATAAAGGAGGAGTAAATGGAAAGAATCCCAAGATTGTCTCCGTAAGGACAAGAAAGAAAAATGGCCATTAGAGAATTCTAAGGATTTGCATAAATTCGTAAGACTTCGACAAAGAATACGTAACCGCGTGTCATATTACGTCGTACAATTTACACAGAGTAACGTAGGAATTAATGACGATAATAACAATTAATAACGCAAGCCATCTGTCGTAAAAGTGTCCGTCGCCTACTCGTAATGGATAATATATGATGATCCCACCAAACCGACTGCGAAGGTCGACAGACCTCAGCAGAACGATGTGGTTTCTGTGAACATTGTCACTACTTCAGAACACATGATAGACGAACTGTCATTAATTAATATGTTAGCTACTGAATCGTAAAAGTTATATTACTCTACCATATATTTTCCTCTAAGAAATTTTGCAATGATCTTAGAAACTGAAGACACGATTTGACTCGAAAATGCTATACATTGAAACGTCGGTAGAAACGTGGTAAAATTCTTCACGTGACTGACTCCACCGTGGATTTGCAGATTCAAGCTTCTTCTTTCTAACAAAACCTTAAAAATTGCCGTACAATTTTATCGATCCGTTTTATTGAGGTTGAAATGAAAAGTGTACCGCCAACTCTGCAATAATATGAAATATGAGGGTGCTCTACATGAATGAACTTCGTCTTCACTTTTATACCATGAATCAGCCAAAAAAAAATCGTAAGTCAATTTTCAAAAACTTGTTGGAAAGATTCAATCTATAAATCCATGGTAGTTTCATCACGAAAAAAAAATTTTCCAACGATTTCAGAGACGTTTCAATTTGCCCAATCTTCGCGAACAAACGTATCCACGTTTCTGCTGCATAAACCATCTAGTAAAAATCGTACATTAAGTTGGTAAAAAGACAGCTGCAGATGAAAAAATGATTCTGTATTAATCTTCAATCAGCTGTACCTTAAAAATTAGAGGATATTCCTTAAAACCATATTTCAAACAAATGATATTCGAAATGAATGAATTTCATGAAACAATGATATTCGACATTTTTGACTGAGTTTGTTAGGTACAGTTCTTTTATAAAATTTTTATAGGATTCACATCGGTTTGCCAAAGAGTGTCCAATGATTTCTGGTCGATGCTGTGGAAGTTAATGCTTCAATATCACAATGTGATCGCAGAGTAGGCGATTTCTCCGCGTATCGAGTGACTTGTTAGAGGCGCTTATTATTCGAGTCCATTCGGCGGTTCGATAATCATTGATTACGCCGCCAAAGAGTATATCGAGTCCGTGCAATCTCGAGGGTCCAGGACGGTTTAACGAATTCTCGTGCTCGGGTTAATTACGTGGAGGATTTCGTTGGTCGCGAAACTGTTGGCCCGCGCCGCACGCCTCGTCGCGCCGGCCCGAGGTGGCCCGAAGCGGCGTGGGGCGGAACGGGGCGTGTACGAGGCGAGAACGTCGTCACGATAATGAGCCATTAAATGATTGTCGCAGCGAGGAACGGTTTTATTATCTCGCAGTCGGCAAGATAAGCCCCGGACTGCCGACAAAGCGGCCGCGTACGGCCTGCGACGAACACTTCATTACGAACTTTCGATTGCCCCGAAAATGCCTCCGGGGCAATTAAAACCGGTCTTAATTTTACCCCGATGAACGTTAATCCGCTTAACGATCGTATTCGGTAATCGAAGCTGTACCAGCTCACCTCACTCTCGTTCCGAGTCGATCGATGTTCAATGTAGTCTCGCGATTCTACTTTTCAGTTTCAAATGCAACAATTACAGAAGGTATTTAAACCGGTTTTTGAAAAGTAATCGTTCATTCTGATACTTGACGGATCTATTTTGTTAGTCCATCGTTCTTTGTTAATCTTCAAAGTGTCTTTACAGTGCATGGGAAAACTAGGTATTAAAAATGTTTATAATTAAAAATTTGAAAAGGTAAACGCAGTGGAAGAATGTTTACTAATGTTTGATTTGAAAGTTGTCTGAAACAAATGATTCATTACTAGATAAATGAGTATCCTCTAGACACTAGAGTCTAGTATAACGTTACATGTACATTCTAAAAATTGGAACGAAAAATGTGTGTAACTCAAAAATGTTTAGTTGAAAGCTTAAAAAGGGAAACACAGTCTATATAATAGAGTATACTCTAGATTAAGATTAAGACGTTAGAAACATATACGCAGTGAAAGAATGTATATTAATGTTTGTCTTCGAAGTTGTCTAAAACAAACCATTTATTACTTGATAAGAGAGTGTCCTCTAGTGTAGGATCACATTTACATTATAAAAACTGAAACGAAGAAAAACGTGGAACTTAAAACTGTGTAGTTGGAAGGTTAAAAACGTATACGCAGTGAAAGAATGTCTACAAATGTTTGTCATCGAAGTTGTCTAAAACAAACCATTTATTACTTGATAAAAGAGTGTCCTCTAGTTGAAGGTCACGTGTACATTCTAAAGATTGAAACGAAAAATACGTGCTCCTAAAAAATGTTTAGTTGGAAGGGTAAAGACGTATATGCAGTGCAAGAATGTCTATTAATGTTTGTCTTCGAAGTTGTCTAAAACAAACCATTCATTACTTGATAAAAGAGGGTCCACTAGTGTAAGGTCACATGTAGATTCTAAAAACTGAAACGAAAAATACGTGGAACTTGAAACTGCTTAATGTATGTTTTCGAAAAGAATCTATTTATCGCAGATGGCGATCGGTTTTTCTCCGGGAAGCGTGTGCAATCGTGTCGAGCCAGGAGCCAACAAGATTAAATTGACTCTGATTTCTTGTCAGTGGCATCAAAGATCATTATACGACAGCTTTCGAGCGCAGAACGTTTGAGCCGTATTGTTGGGTATCCAATTACACCGGTTTAAGGATGTTGCGTCTTGTTGAACGCGAGCACACGGATATTATCTCGCGCCTCCGGGATAATCTAATCAATTTACACCGGTCAATCAGAGTGCACGGTGATAAAATATTCCCGTTTAAGCCTCGTTTTACCGTGGTTTCACGGCCTTCCAACTCGCGTTACCCGTTTTAAACCGCGGCCATCGGAGATGAAGTCGTAAGCTGCTGCTGTTGCTGCCCTGTGTGTACCAGGTGCAAAATTGACCGGAGTATACACACACGGTCGATACATATCTCGACTATTCTAATCCGTCACGCAGCCCTAATAAAATCCGCTCCAATGTACCGATTATTGACAATTGATAGAAGACACGCGAGGAACGTCGGGGAAATGAAAATCGCGTTTCAGACGCCACGGGATCTCGGGATATCTCTATCCATTCCATGCAATTGAATCGTTCGTCGGAAAAGACACAATTGTAGAAAATATAGGTACTTATCAATCATCCTTAACCCCTTGCGTTGTGATTAATTTTATGGCTACGGCGACTGCAATTTATTTTTTGTTCTAAACGTCCTGGAAGAAATGGAGACCTCTATTGTGTGCTTATGTATTTTCTCTCTTGGCTAAATATTGATATAATGGATACATAGAATTTTGTACTAATTTTAAAGAAATTAATAGTTAATATTTAATATCTAATCAATTTTGTTTGAGATTATTGTGATTGAGATCGAAATATTGACGACTAGACTGCGAATCTTCATGTAAAATAAAAATTGTCCAAGTTAATAGTGAAAAGTAAAAATGTCTCTTTTAACAATTTCAATAACTCGGAAATAGTCTACCAATACTTTCATGACGACATTAGGCTCATTTGGTAATTAAAGCTACAAAAAGTATGATATGATTGTTTAAATATTAGCATATGTTCTTATTTTAAACCACTATATAAAAGTGTTTGCCTATGATCTGGTCCTTCGAAAAAAGTACTTTGAATATTTTACAAAATCTTCGTTTACAAATATTTAATAACAGGTTTTCAATATTTTCAACAGAGCCTGCAAAATTATGTAACATGTTTAACACGATTGATTAAATAATTTGCAAAATATAAACGCGTTCGAAATGCGATAGAACGGGACACGGTGCAACCGGTAGCCTAATAGCAGCTCAATCATCGCTCACGTCGATACAGCACGAGATAACAGAGAAATAAAACACGGCCGAGCAATTCAAGTCGGATTAGAAAATATATGCGTATGTTAATTCGCGCGGGGAAGCCATTCTCCGTGCCCATTCATCTGCATTCATCCTCGCATGATCGTCCCGCTAGAACACACTTCGTCGCTGCCGTTAATAATCGCGGCTCGGTCTCGCACGAGTTCAACGCTTAACTCTATTCCATTCAATCGTCGAATCGCCTCAAGATGAAGCCATAAAGATTATAATAGGTGCGCGCGGGTAACAGCCGTACACCTATCTCTCCCAGCTCTTTCGTTTTATTAAAGTCGTACGGCAAACGCAGAGACCCCGGTGAACTTCGTGCACTTTCAAATCGCTCTGTCACACATTTTCATATTCATTAACCCAACTCCTCCTCTAACTTCCATGAAATTAGCATGCTAATTGCAATAACGAACGCTAGCTTTCCGTGCGCCGGTTTCTATTTCACCCCTACTCCTGCGATTTCACCTGGTTTTCATTCCAAGTATATCATCTGTAACGTTTCAGCGTTTAATGCGTTTCTTTTCAAAAAATATTGTCATCTGTCTCCATCGTACTCTTCATCATCCAAATTATTAAACAATGTCCCTACTAATTTTATGGACACCATTTAACACGTTGACTGTCGTGTCACGATGATTAGATTGCGGATCGTTATGCATTCATGGTAAAAATGAGTACGTGCAATTTAAAACACTAGGGAGATTAAAACGATTTAAGAATGCCAATCTGTTATTTTCAGCTTGTTAAAATTATTGAAATAAGAAAGAAGTGTCTATCAGACTCTAGCTTCTTGCAATTCAGACGGACAATTTTCAGTTTGCATAAAGATCCGCAGTCTAGTAATAATCATGACTAGATTGCGGATTTTATGCATTATTTACAAAAATGTGTGTATGAAACTTTAAAGAGTGTAAATATTAAAGATCCGCAGTCTAGTAATAATCATGACTAGATTGCGGATTTTATGCATTATTTACAAAAATGTGTGTATGAAACTTTAAAGAGTGTAAATATTAAAAAGATTTGAGAATACCCTTGTATTATTTTTAGTTCAATTAAATTCTTAAAAGGAAAAAGAAATTTCTGTAGTTGATCTTTGTTTCCTCATACAAATGAAGATTAAATTTATTTAATGCTTGTACGATTTTTGCTGTAATATTTGGCGGAAATAGCGTATTTAATAATTTGCAATGGAAGTATCTTTATAATTTCAAGAATTGTAAAATAAACAGTTTCAGACCGGTCGTTACGATCGGCGCTGGTAGGTTTAGTGTTAATACAGAAAATTTTTATTTTCCATAGAGATCTGCAGTTTAATCGTAACCTAGCAAATAGAAGCGCCACGTTGGCAATCATTGGCTACGAAATAGAAGAGTAAAATACTAAATACAAATCTCGTCTTTCCTTCAAAATTGTATAAAGCTGAAAATAATATATTAGCGTCCTCAAATCGTTTTATTCTCTCGACTGTTAAATGAAAATATAAAGTCTGGTAGAATTTAGTACGATTTTTTATCTACAGGCACTATTACCATTGAAACAAGATTTTATTAGATTTCACTTCTTTATACAAAAATTTAAAATTGCATGAAACTGTTTAGTCTAATCATGAGTCCGGAAGTGGAAGAGCCAGATGGATAATCATCGGCTAGGAAGTAGAAGAGCAATATTGACAATTATCAGCTACGAAGTTGAATAGCCATGTTTACAATTAGAGGTTAGGAAGTGGACGATCCCGCTCGAGTAGTTTCGGTCGATCAGAGACAGACAGTTTCCCGGTGACGACCGCGACGGTGCTTCATCCCCATGGCAATATCCGGATTTCTACGGTGGAAACTCATTGGCCAGCGAGTCCGACGACCGTGTTTCTCGGAAGCCAGTCGGCGCAGGGCATCATGGCCGGGATACTGGCCGGTAAATCATTAGCGGTCGAATGGAAATTTCGTGCCGTCTTGCGGAGTGCCGGACTTAACAGGTGTTACGCGACTTTATAACGTTCGAGGGACCGCGTAGCCTGCCGGTAGTAACGTACGGGTTTTACACAGATGACCCCTTGACCCTCGACGCCGGGGGTCGTTGATGGCCGAGCATCGTGCGCACCGACGTCCCTCTTCCAGGACGCTAAGTCATGTCCACGAGGACCTCTTCCAGCTCGACGAGTTCGCCTAATCCGAAGCCCGGCGCTCCGGTTAATCGCAGCTGCTATCGGTGCTCAAGATACATCAGGGGAATCGTTGCCCTATCTATTAGGCTATTGGTCTGCTTTTTCTTGGTGGCTTTGTGTGTTCGCGTGTCTCTTCCGGACTTTTTTGTATTTGAATCGTTGACGACGCCGGTTGCGCAGAACACTATTTCATAGAAACGGAAAATAGAAAAGAGAATTTAACACTAGAACTACCGCACCTTTTGTAATAATAACAGGATTGATTTATTCAGATTTCATGGGATTTCTATGGTAACATGTGCTCCAATGAAAAGGTACACTCCTCAAGAAAATATTTCTAAAACTTCACGAATTGTAAAAGAAAAAATGTGAAACCGTAATTTTGATGGGCTCGGTAGATCTAGTGTTAAGGAAGTTTAAAGAAGTATTTGTGTGTAATGAATGGTTTTGTTCTCCTTATTGAATGAGAGAAAATTTACTGTTCATTGTTGTGTGGATAATGGGACACTATTTCTTGCTTTGGAAAATGAAGAAGATGATGAAGATTATCGATAATAGTTTTGTGAGATGGTTGTAAAGAACCAGGAAGACATATTTGTTTTTGTATTAAATTATTCTTTTATATTTTATAACGACGGGAATGCATAAAAAAATATTGTATACGGTTGTAATACTGTTAAAGAAATTCAGAAATGAATATGTCAAATCGATTCGAAGAACACAACTGATTTAAATTAATAGATACAATTTTATTAAACTTTTAGGATTGTTAGTTCTACATTCAATCGATCAGATGCTGGATTAACTTAGCAGCGTGGAGATTAGACTAGATCTAAGAATATGTTAAGCAATCGTAATACATTAAATGAATGGGTTCCATTGTACAAAATGATTATGGTCATTAACCTCAACCAATCACTTAGTCTTACTAGATTAAAAAATTTGAAAGTCTTCATTCTAACGAGTCCCGTAGTTCTAAGGGCGTTAATATATTATCAGAAAAACAAAAAAATAAAAATATATTCATAATTGCTGGCAACGTGTCTCAAATATGATAAAAAAAGTGTCTCGTGCATATTCGAAGATCAAACAGTTTATCTTTTCATTATTTAATGAATCGTACCGTAAATGGCAGTATAGTCCTAAATCAGTAATGCCAGAACGGTTGAATCGAGGGGAATACAGTTTACCACCTCTCTGATGACCAGAGTAATATGTGATACGTTGCGCGGCACGTCACGTGAGCAGTCTACGATCTTAGTGGGGGACGTCGGAGTGTGCTCAGGTAGAGGAATGGGATAGTGGAAGGGGAAAAGGAGGAGAGGAAAATCAACCCAGTTTTGGGTGGATCTGGCATCACTGTCCTAAATGCGTTAACAGTAGATAAGTAGTGTCCCACCAAAACGAACCACCACCTGAACATCGTCCCATTCGATCATAAAACGCACCTCGGCGCATCGTTCTGCTTACCATCAACCTCAATATGGCAAAGATCGCGACCGTTTGGAAAGCGCAGTTCCATCGATTAAACCAATAACAAATTATAATTAATTTGTACACTGAATATTCAATGAACTGCACCTTATATAGACAGTTAAATAATGTACCACCAGAATGAATTGCCACCCGAACACCACCTCAGAATATCAAACGCACCTTGCGCCTGAACGTATCCGTACTCCTAAAGTTCAGTCGCATCGAAGGAAAAAACGCACCCGCTTCCGCCATTAAAGATAGTTCCAACGATTAAAAATTCAACCGACGAGCCTTATCCACCGTTGGCGAAAGCAAGAGGATAATGTTAAAGCAGTAGCAACTCAAAAGGGATGTCTCGTCTTCGTTCACTGCATTTCTTACAAATATGAAACCTTAGAAGTACTTTCATAAAATGATATGCTTAAATTCGTGGAAATTACAAAGTTATGACGTTCCCAGGATAACGATGATTCGGAGTAGAAACAGATCAGTGATATCATAACAATGTTAGCATTGCAAAATTTCTAGTTACAAACTTTCGACATAATTTTACATCCTCAACAGACATCGAATGCATTCGAAACGAAATGTAAATTTTATAAAAGCACGAAAAATGGTAACCGCCTACAAAGTGTTAAAAAAACATTGAAAACGGTAGGCTGGGTGCCCGATTATTAGCACAGGGGTCTCCAGAAGATGAAGAAGAAGAAGCCAGACACGATCGTCTGTCGATACATCGGTTTATTCACAAGTGGTGCCGCGGTTTGGTTACCCCGGCGCGACTGTTGTTTCGCGAATCGGGGTATATCGGGGTATATCAGGATCGGTGCAGGGAACGGTGACGTGTGCGCTCGTGCGTGCCGTTTGTCCAGGTGTGTAGGTGTAGCGGTGTGGCGTCGTCGGTGAGGGTGTAGGTGCGTCCGCACACGGTGAAAAGGGGCCCGGCCGGTGTGTATGGCCGCGGCGTAAGCCGGTCTACTTGGGTGGTCCGTCGAAGAAGGGACCGCACGCAGAGGCCTATCCCCACCAGAAAAACGTCTCTGTGTATCTCTCTCTATCGTCCTCTCGGTCGCTCGCGCGGCCCATAGCATCGCAGCCCGCGCACACTGCTGCACACCACGCAACCGGCCCCCGTACGTGCACGCACCCGGCCCCTCCGAGTTGGTGGCGTGTGTGTGCACGCGCGCGCGCGGATCGCCGGAATATCTCTCAATCTAGCTGGCTTGAATTCCGGCCGGTACTTACCGACGGCCAGGACTACTCTCTAAACACGGCTGAGTAGCGTTTTAAACGTTATTTGTGTCCGCGTTAGAATAAATTTCGAACCGGCCTCCAAGCCGAGAACCGAGCTTCAGCTCTACACACCGAAGCCGAAGACTTCTTCTTCTTCTTCTTCTTCTTCGTCGATGGAGGTCGACGCCGGGTGGCATTTTCGCGACCGCCGATGACAAATCGCGTGTACCCCTTCCTCTTCTTCCTGCGTTTCACCTGGCCAGAGCATTTTTTGCACGCTTATGAGGGAAACGCGACTGTACATTCAGCTTTGGTCAACTAGACATGGTTGCACTCGATGACGTCTTATGACGTATCCGGCACGGTGAAGATGTAAACGCGATTGACGGTTTTATAGAACTGCTGCGTGATTTTTGAAAGCTGGTTTTAGCGGGTGTTACGAAGAATGACTGTGCCCTGCAGTTGTGCAATACTAAGTCGCAGGATAGATTTTTCTAAAAGTCAGCTGTTTATATGATTGTCAAAGATGAAGACTTCAGAATTGTTACTACAATGTACCCGCTTCTGAACGACAATATATCAGCCGTTTATTGCAAAAGTGGTCTAAGTCAATTTACTACATTAATTTTTTGTTTTTGTAGAGGGAGGAACGGTGTTTGATTTATAAGCAGTTTTGGAGATCGGATCCAATCCAGCCCAAAAGAGTCGACTTTTTACTTTAACACGATGCTTTATGCCCGAGAAATTACAGCTACCTTTATTGTCAATGTTCAGTAGTAAAACTTTTTTACTGACACCGCTTTTACGTTGAGCTTTGCTATTAACTTACAATTAGTATCATCGTGTCTTTCAGTTTTTAAGCAGATTGTATCATTGTATCATTTTTGTGAGGGACTTCCTTTTATGGATTTTACAATTTGTGAAACATTTTAATGAAGAATAGGGTAAAGAGTACGGTATAAGTGGATTCGATCGTTCACCACGTATTTAAACAGAGTCATGCTCGGTTCCTAATGGAAGAACTCATTGAAACTAGCAAGAACAGTAGAAAGAGCAGTCGTTGAGCTCCTATTATATGAACTACCCAGTTATCAGAACCGTCACGTACCCCGACATATTCGGATAAACGGAGTTCTACCGTACCATTATGTCTGCGGGTTTATTATGCACCGTTTTAAAGCCCGGAATCTAAACCTCGAGGCTTACAATTTTCCATCATTTACTGGTGGGTAATTAGCGACCAAATCGAGTTGATCTTACTCGAGTCTAATAGTAAATATGAAAGTTAAATATTTATTGAAACGGAACGAAAATGCAACGTGATTAAAAATTGTATTTGACTAAATTAAAATTGGACTCGAGAGTTCTTGGATGTTGAGGCTGTATCTGGCTAGACTATTCTCCTTCGAACTACTGTTGTATTCCGTTAATTAGTATTTTATTCGTAAGATACAACAGAACTAGATCGGAAACACGTTGACAATACATTGTACGTTAACGGAATATACAGTAGATTACGACAGTCGAACGAAATGAGTGTGTGCTCTGTAGAACAGAGAATCTGAGAATCGGCACTGTTGAGGGAAAACGGGGTATATGTGAGTTCCAACTTGAATGGTGGGGGTTTTAGGAATTGTAAGAGATAGAATGATAAGGTCAGAGCTTTGAAGGTGACGCACGACGTGGCCAGGCAAAGGTTCGAATATGATGCGGCAAGAACAGAGGAAGAGGATGAGGCAGAGTTTGAGAATGAGTCAAGGATGAAATCATGAGTTTGTGTAGCATTTTGGGTGGAAAACAGGAAGCCAGGTATCTATGTAGAATGAAATTACGTTGGTATACAACATTACTTTCATGAAGTTTTCGGTCGAATCTTATAGACTAAAATATTATTTACTGTTTCTCAAAAATTATCGATTGAAAATGTTCTTTCCAGTAAAAATAGCAAATAATCTCGAAGATTTAGCATGCAGAGAAACAGTACAGGAAGCTCTTCACTTAATTGCTCAACAACCCCTATAGATTCAGACTTTATCACTGTTTCTCAAAATTATTGATTGAAAATGTTTCTTTTCAGAAAAGTTAGCAAATGATCTCGAACTTTTAAATAAACCCAGAAGTACTTAGCAAATAGAGACACAGAACAAGAAACTCTCCACTTAATTGCTCAGCAACCCCTATAGATTCAGACATTTGTCACTGTTTCTTAAAACTATCAAAGGCTCCGTCCCCAAACTGCTCTTTCCGAAAAAATTAGTAAACAAAATGGAAAATTTTAGCAAACCCAGACATACATAGCAAACAGAGACATAGTAGAAGATGCTCTTTATTGAATTACTCAACAACCCGTACAGATTCACACATTTCTAACACTGTTTCTCAAAACTATAAAATATTCCATCCCACAATTACTCTTTCTGGAAAAATTAGTAAACAAAATGGAAAATTTTGGCAAACCCAGACATACTTATCAAACAGAGACATAGTAGAAGATGTTCTTTATTGAATTACTCAACAACCCCTACAGATTCACACATTTCTAACACTGTTTCTCAAAACTATAAAATATTCCATTCCACGATTACTCTTTCCGGAAAAATTAGCAAACAAAATGGAAGATCGAAGCAAACCCACGGATTCTAATCCATCGGAGGCACAGTACAACAAAGACCGCGCCTAATTACTCGGCAAACACGATCGCGGCGCGGCAAAGTTCAGCTCCCCGATCGGTCAATCAATTCCGCCTCCGCGATAGAAAGCTTTTGTATATATGTAGAGGCTCGGTAGAATGGTGTGCGTTCACGCACATGTAAACTGTCAACTCGATTAGGCAGATTCGCCAAACTCTCGGCTGACTAATAGCGAGAGTCATTAGATCGCGACGGAGCGTTGGCATTCCTGACTCTGCGACGCGTAATGAAGCGGCACGTCTGCGTGCACGCGTGCACGCATAAACACACACACACACACGCGCATGGACACACGATCGCATAAACACGGGTACGAACTCGCTGGGCAGGATTTAATCGAGTCCCTTCCAGACATCTACAAGCTTCCACGCTTCGAGGAAGCCTGGAATCCTCGAATGACGGCATTGCTGAAAACGCTAGTGTGAGTTTTTCATTTCTAGCGGCCTGTTGTTGCTAACCGCGGATAATGCTCCTGGATAATGACGTTACATCATCCGCGAACAATGACGGACCTGTACTACCGTGGATCCGTCGGTAGAACGCGTTCTTAATCAATTAAACGGATAACTGGAGCGAGCGAGGAAAAACGATACCTTGCCACCGGGTATTACGAGATACTCTGTGGTCAACCAGGCCAAATGAATATATCCCGTGACCCACGGAAAATATTAAAAGGTCCTACGGTGTCGCTACCGATGCATTAAATCAACCACGACCCTTAGAAACTGGACGCTCACCGTTCATTCACTGCAATTCTTCAAAAATGGAAGACCTAAAAATAATGCTAGTTTGTTAACTTTTTAATCAACTTCTAATGCTTTCTAGATCTGGAAAATGTGTTGTACCTAATACGGCGGCGTGTTTTCGGAGTATGAAAAGATGGAAAAAGGAGAAGGAAGCGTTTCGTCCTAGATGCCCGCTAGAGGACTCGTCACAGTAAGGCTATCTAGCGGACCCGTGCCTTAGACGCGGGATGTCGTAAGGACAGTTTAGGACGGTATATATACAAACAGAGGAAGCTTCAGGTAATAACGGGAAAGGTGTTGTCGTAGTGTCCCTCTGTTGACAAGCATAGGAAGTAGTCGCCACAATGGCAAGAATGAACGAATGAAAAACAAAACATTTCGATTAGGCACCCGGTGGTCGAAAAAATATGCTTTCTAAATTGTGGCTCTGCCATTGTAATTGCTTATGCATGCTTTGCATAGAAATGTTTCTACCTTGAATTCTAGTACTACCGTAGTGCAAAGCATTGTGGTTCGATTCCAGGTCGGTTCGACTGTGAAGGAAAAACGTCTCTCAGCAGGGTCAACACCCGACACAGCTCTAGCGGACATATAAACAAAATAACTGGTTTAATATCGTTCCCGAGAGGCATAAATTATCGAACAGGTTCCGCGCGCGACTCGTTCGAGGAACAACGAGCGGATCCTCCGGTGCTAATATGACAGACGAGTCAATTGTGGCCAATAAGAATGGAAATGGTAAGCAGCCGATTTGCATACGGTGGCCGCGCGCCGCGGCGCTCCGTGAAACGCGTCCAGTGAAACTAAACGCGAGCCTTTCTTATTGGCGCGTTTAATGCGTTTACACCCGAGCGACATTCCGGGAACGGTGGCACCGCTCTCAGCGATCAAGAACAACGTCCTCGAACAAGCTCAGTCGGTTTGAGCCTTCGCACGCGCACTTTGACGCGCTCGTCGCTGATCTAAGATTTAATTAAAGATCTCGCCGAGCGTGAGAGACACAGAGACGGGAAGGTGAGAGTAGAGTGAAAAAGAAAGAGTGAGAGTATCTCAAAGCACGATAAGTTTTAGTTGCATGTTGAATGAAAGAGTCGCGCCGCTCGACGCCGATAGGAACGGCATCTAATTAAGCGCGATTATTATTGTTCGCGGTCACGGAAACCGCCAGATCCATTTATGCAACGGCAGCTCGCAGACGTCTCAACTACGTGATTCGGATCTCAACACGTTTGTAGTCGATAAGCTTCTTGGTTTTTAATTGCATTTTTAACGCGTTCACTGCCGGGTGAATTTGATGTGCATCACACGAGTCTTGTACCATATATTTTATTCATATATACGATCGGAGCCATTAATAATTATTAGACTGCGGATTTTATGCATTTATAACAAAAATGGGGAGGTGCAACAAGGAAAACATTACGAGAATTTAGGAGCATCAATGTTATTACTTTCAGATTATTTTAATTGTTAATGAGAGAAAGAACTTTTTATTTGATTTCCATTCATCGTGTTTGGTGCTGGAAGTTTTTATTTTACATGAAGATCCACAGTCTAATAATTGTGATCAGCTACTTGACAATGAAGTTTGTACAGTAAACTATAATTTAGTTCATTTCAGAACGAATTCAGTGCCACTAATTTTGTAACAATCGTTTTTGTGCAAATCAATAGCGTCGGTCATTGGTGACCACCGTGGCAGTCTATGCGTAAAGTAAATGGAACTGAACCAATTTGACTCGCATGATGAAAGTATATTAAAAATATATACAAAGTTTCAGATTAATTAATTTTATTGGTCCGTTTATTGAAAATTGTAATTTGTGAACGAAACGAAAATGTTTCTGATCTTTCTTCCCAAATAAAATTAATTATAAAAATATTTGTAGCCGTAGAAAATTTCAGTTTACACTCTACAATAAATACTTATCACCTCCACTAAACAATAAATTAATTTGCTTGCACCGTTCGTCAAGAAAAAATTCTCAATGACACCCCTACGTTCTAGACTACCACAGTGTGCTCCCTCTTAACACTTTATCTACCAGAAGCCTATTAATACTGCTGTACCAACCGGAAGCTTAAAAATCGTCTTTACATAATAATCCCAAACGAAATAATTAGATTGTGTCACTGAGGTTGACTTGTTAGTTTATGATTGAAATTGCTATTGTCTTTGAAAGATCTACTAAAAATTTCTCAGCCATGTGCCATAGACTTTCAAAAATTCATGTCAATATGATATCCTTGTATATCATTACATTTCCACAAAAATTTAATCCGTTCAAAATTAACACATTATACATATACCGGCGATTATTTTATTATTTCCTAATATGCACACTAATCATTGCACAAATGATTCTGCCAACTGATCCCGATGTCTTCACGTAATTTTTGAATCAAAGGATCGCAAGGATCGTCGTGAATACCGGACCCCCGATCGAGCGGAAGCAATGGATACATAAAACGTAGACCGGACGGCGTTTAATTGAAATAAAATCAAGTCGAAGGTAATTCCAAGGTTCTCCCGCGGATTCCTTGTTGGACCCCGGGTTTGAATCCACATTCCCGTGTGTGTGTCCCGGGATCCGGGGCTGATAGAGCGATTTTGTCCGGTGCTCAGTTCAAGTATAGGCTGTCCGTCGGCTTAACCGAATGAAACCAGTCCACTGGCTGACAGTGCAAACAGACCCACAATTTTCTCAATGACCCTGGTACTTAACCAAAGTAACCGTTGGCAATAAAGGACCCGCGAGCTGGCGATTAAGCGGAGTATCACCCTCGGGGGTCTTCGTTGTAGTCACTCTTCTTCTTCGGGGGAGCGAAATCTCGACCCGTGTTTCGCCTTCGACGATTCGATCATCAGGAGGGAAAACAGTGAAACAAGCATGATTATCCGGTTAAAGGATCTCATTCTCTTTAAATAACCCTTCTGCGCTGTTCGTTCAACGGGTAGCGAACCTTGCCCAAGGTACAGACCCGACTTCTCCGCGTGCCATATTCTACCCTAATCTTCTATACTTTGCGGTTACGATGTCTCGGTTCGACTGTTTTAAGGGGTTGGACCACCTCGACGACCTGGAAACCATTTTTTCCCCGAATAACGAACGACTAAACCGGAAACTTAACATTTCGGACCAATTACATGCAATTCATGGAGTGTGAAAATATTTTTTTGCTTGCTGTGGTTTTCGAAATGGCGTCGTCACAACTGTCTCACTAGATGAATGTTTTAGGGAGTTTTAAGGGGTTGGATCACATCGACGATCTGGAATCCATTTTTTTCCGAATAACGAACGACCGAATCGAGAACAAAACATTTTGGACCAACTATTAGAACTTCAGGGAGTGTGAAAATATTTTTTTGCTTGCTCTAGTTTTCGAAATGGCGTCGTCACAACTGTCTTACTAGATCAATGTTTTAGGGGATTTTAAGAGGTTGGATCACCTCGACGACCTGGAATCCATTTTTTCCCGAATAACGAACGACCGAATCGAGAACAAAACATTTTGGACCAACTATTAGAACTTCAGGGAGTGTGAAAATATTTTTTTGCTTGCTCTAGTTTTTGGAATGGCGGCGTTACAGCTGTCTTAGTGGACCGATGTTTAGATTGATTTTTCAGATAGCTGTGCAAGATTTTTGAAATTTTTGTCGAATTTACTTGATATTTGGAGTGCATATTTTCGATGTACAATCTAAGGGAACGCAGACTCTACTATTTTTGTGAAAAAGAAATTGTTTAGCATGAGCAACCTTTTTAAATCGCTATTGCTTCTAAACAACCTGCACGGGAAGAGATTCCTCTAAGATTGTTCTACGATCAACGTTAAAGCTGCGCCTAACGATCTCAATTAATAATCCCTAGTACACTGCGACAGTTCGGCAGAAAGATATGGATCTATCAGTCGATCGTCAATCGTCCCGGTAAACGTAATTGAAAACACATTGAACGGTCGTTCGCAGACGTAATTTCAGCGAACCGGTTCTATAGGAGAAAGAGAAAGCGGCCATTAAGCTGAAGAAACAATTTCAGTCGAGTGAGCGGAAGAGGAAAAAAAAGAGTGGCATAGTCTAAGATATCGATAACGCCGATATGAATTTATGAATGATCCAACCGGTTTACGGCGATCAACCGAGGGAATACGCGATCTAACGCGGGTGTCGAACAGTCATGGAAACCAGTAGTATGTATTGTTGCTCCTACGATAAATAATCTAAAATAAAAATAGACAGCATGACAAATATTTTATATATATATATATATATATATATATATATATATATATATAAGTTGAAGATCCTTAGGTTTCTCTATTGTTTCCTTCACAAAGCCTATCGTATCACAATTTTTCCTGAGGCAATTTATTAAAAACTGAGTTAGTCTAAAAGAAATAAGTGACACCCCTCTTCAATCGCTTTGACTGAAAAATAATCTGAGATTGAAATTGCCAAGATGGAAAAGTTTTTCAATAGAAGATCCCGAGGTTTCTAGGAACAAAAATATTTCTAGGACAGTTTATTAAAAATTGAGGGAGTCTGCAAGATACAAGGGACACTCCTCACCAATCGTCTTGGCTTAATAATAATCTGAGACAATAATCAACAAAATGACGAATGTTTAAAGATCCCGAGGCTTCTCTAGTGTTTCCTCCACTCAGTCTACCGTACCACAATTTTTTCTAAGACAATTAATTAAAAGTTATGGGACTCTGAAAGAAACGAGTAACTTCTCTCTTCAATTGTACCGAATTAAAAATAATCTGAGATAAAATTTGCGAATCTAACAAATAATTTAAGAGGTTCCTTCGGCCTCCCTAGTATCCCCACCACAGGGAGGAACTCACCATTGAGGGAATCTGCAAGAAACTTAATCCCCTCGACTTAAAAATAATCTGAGATAAAACTTGCCAAAACGGGAAATGTTTAAAGAAGACGGCGAGGTCTCCAAAGAGTCCACGGTCTACAAGGCGGAGGACCGTACTCTTTTTGGTTGTTTCACGACATAGGATTCTTTTCGCTCGTGCGATCCCGTCGAGTGGATTAGAAACGTACTCTGTCCCGATCGGTTGTCGCGTCTCGATTTTCCTGAAGCAGACAGGAAACCCGTTCACCGTGACCGGACCGAGGGGATCGAAGGAAGGCAAGAGTGACAGAGGGATAGGTCTCTCGTTTCACGGGGATAAAAAGAGAGCCGTCGTAGGCGCTCTGTGTTGTACGCGTGCGTCGTGGTGGACCCTCACCTCGGACAACAGGTTATATAAGGTCGGGGTCCAAAGTAACCATTATCGAGCACGATATCTTCGTACCTGGTCGTTAGAGAGAGCAGCCCCCAGACCACAAAGAGGAACACGAAGAGCGTACTTGAAGAAGACTCGTTACATTACAGAGAGTGGAAAGAGCCCGGCCGTAAAGTGGCCTTTGTCATTGGAGACTTCCTTGAACCTGGTTACCGGGTCCCTTTTGGTATCGAAGGCTTTTTAACGATGAAACGGGGCTACCTTCCTCCGTTCCTCTCGTTCTCTCTACTGTCTGAACCTTAAAACATATACAGGGAGAGTCAATAACTCTATTACCACTCGAAATAACTCATTACTCACTGACTTTATCAAAATGTGTTCGAAACCTATATTCATTGTATCCGAGCGGGCTGATTATAAAACCGAAGATTGATTTTTCAAGTCCTTATATTTTCTGAGATATCAAGGTGACCTTGAATTTTTCAAATGGCACCGCATATGTTTTTCGTTAATACATTGTAGTCCTTAAACCGGCGAATTCAACGACCTATAACAAATTACCTTCAATTGACCTTGTACCTCAAGCTCTGAACTCTCTTCCTCTCTTTCTGTGTACTCTCTCTTTCTCTCTCTCTCTCTCTCTCTCTCTCTCTCTCTCTCTCCCCCCCCCCCCCCCTTCTCTCGCTGTCTTTTTCTGGCTCTTCAATCGTGGCTTTTCGAGAAGCTGTTTGCTCGTCAACTTCAGGTCCGATAATTATTGTTACAACCGGTGGTGCCCCGGCTATCGACCGATTGCCCTGCGAACCAGAGCTTTTTATCACGGACAGGATTACCAGGTTTAAAGGGTCCGTTAGCAAAAGTGGACGTCAGAGGACGGAGAAACCGCAAGGGACCGTTGAAAGAAAGGCCGATAATTAAAATAACAGACCATCGGCCGGCCCGAAATTGTACAGAAATCGGGCCACAACGAAATTTTTGCGGTCGTTCTGAGTAAATGTCGCGAGTCGATTCTTCAACCTGCTAACCACACAGAACCTACTCGGCCTTGGCATTTCTCCCGTGTGGCTTCTCGCTGGATACTCTTCTTCTGTTACACTACAAACAGAAATTCGGCACTCCTTCTGACCTTCTATGAACGGTCAGAAAAGCTTAGATAGAATTGCTAGATCTTAAATATTGATTATTAACATCATGTGGTGGAACTTTTATTTTTCCCGATGAACACTCCAAGGTGAGGTGAAGGTCAACTTTCTTTTTATAAACCGAATGATATGTTTTTCATGCACCATTAAATAATGCGTTTTAAGATGACTTCAATTACCTATGACTCAAGATCATTCAAGGACAAACTTGCTGGGAAATGCAGAAAAGGTGTGATCGTTTTATTTGTACTTCAGTTTCGTTTGTGTTCAAAATAATTACCTCTTACTTCAATGCATTTAACAATTCTTTGTTTAAATGATTCTCTAACTTTGCTCAACATTTCAACATTTATCTTAGCACAAGTTTCGCATATTCTGACTTTCTTGTTTTCACGCGTCGTAGGCTTAATGGACATTACGCAGTTCTTAAGCACAGAACCCTAACGAAGGAAACGCTGTTCTAGACTTCTAAATGCCATATGCGATTTTGATGGTCGATCTGAGTAGCGTTGTGCATACAAATTAGCAGCCATTCTGCAATTTTTCCTGCATTCCCGTAGTACCGTAAACATATCAAAACAATTTTGATACATTTCCATTTACTCCACTTATTTACGTGCTATCGTTGAACGAACGATACCTTAGCACGAATAGTGATGAAAGTTAACTGACTATCTTGCAGAAGAGCACAGTAATACATGAATACGTTTGTTTTCATGTCATTCATAATGACTTTGATGTTGTCCTGAATAATGCTGATATTGAACACATGTTATTGTTTTGATGTGGAAGTTCGAAAGCACGAACTAAAGTAAAAATAAAACGATCACACTTTTTCTGCATTACCCTGCAAGTTTGACCTTGAATGACCTTGAGTCATAGGTAATTGAACTCATCTTAAAACGCACTATTTGATGGTGGATAAAAAACATATCATTCCATTTAAAGAAAGGAAGTTGACCTTCACCTCACCTTGGAGTGTCCACCGGGAAAAATAAAAATTCCACCACATGGTGTCCCATTCCGTACTGTACAAATCTCATCTGAAACATTTTTGCGTATAATCAATATTTTTGGAGATATTTGTCTGTAACGCTCTATTATTTCCAACCTCTATAATGGTATTATATCTTCTTTTGAGATTAGTATTTAGAAGAGAATTTTTCTATTGTGTAACTGTCTATTAGTAACCTCCCAATAGCAAAAGTGTTAAAAAGACGAATCCTTCGAACATTCATTCGTTTATATGCAAATTGCAAATAAATATTTGAAGCCAAATGAATCGTGGTTTGTTCTAATAAACATTTTATAGTGTCCTGTATCGTTCCACCATAAAGCTGTTGGTAAGGCTCAGTAAAAATTGGTATAGGTCCTAAATTACGTCAAGGATTTTTTAATCCTGATATTTGCAGTTCGTACAATGCACCATTAATTTCTGACACAGTTCAGACCATTTTTAAAAAATCTTGATATTGTATTCGTAACGTAAGACTTGATAAGCAATTGAATGCGTAAAAGTAAGGTAACAAAATCGACAAAATATTAGAATTTAACTGTTGTCCCAGAAACCTGCTACGCCAGACGGAGCAAGTGGAAACAGATGGCCGAGCCAGCCTCGATAAAGACTCTCGATCCGAGAACAGGATGGTCGACCGATACTGGTGGCGGCAGGGGAGGAGAAATATCGATCCGGATTCACGTGTACACCAAAGGGGCGGTACTCCGTGCTTCACCTGTCTCCCATGACCGCTAATTGTGGAACGTGAACGACGTTTCATTGTTCAGTCTAGCTACGATTTAACCTCGGTGTCACTCTTCACGATCTATCCCTCGGAAAAAATGACAATCCCCATTTCTTAAATCTATTCTTTTATCAGTGGAACTCTTTATCTTGATCCCCATCGATAGGTGTGCATCGATGTTAATGAGGTGTTCGTTGAATGAATTTTTATTTCGTTCGTAGAAACTATCACGGTTATTAAGTACAGGTTTTAGTTACTAGATAACGAAGCTCCTACATTACACTGTAATCTAGTTAATTTCGTCAGTAAGAAATTAATGTTCAATGCCATTCATTTTATGACAATTATTTTTAAACAGTAGAATGGTGTCGGTCATCGGTGACCATCATGGCGTTCAATGTTCTAATCTTCCATTATAGTTCGCAAATATTGCGTTGCTTCTGATCAAACTAGGCTGATCTTTATACAAAATAAGAAGTGTGAAAATTTATTAGTTTTTAAGATACAGAGGGTATTTTCCTCAGAAAGCTAGGCTATGCATCTAAGTCTTGAATAATGGGAAAGAAACACAATATAACTTGATCTTTCGTTATGTACGTAATTAAATTGTCTGTTCACAACTTCGGGAATTAAATGCATAAATCTGAGATTATCAACGTATCAACTCTCGCCCACAAATATTAAATTTTCCTATCACTTCAAATTGTATCTTCTGATTTTTGTCACAAACGCATGAAATGTGCATTTACAGCAGAAGCGACTAATGTTTGATAACTCGAGAACCGACTGTCGGAACGATTCGAAACTATGCACAAATATAGCATATGTAATGCTTCACACAATGAACACTTTTTATCCTTGTAAAACAGCAAGATTCAATTCGTAGATTGAACGTTTCCGATCTCGATTTCCTGGATCTGTTTATCGGCCTCGTTATCTCGATCCCCGCCGGATCGCAGAGCATGAAAAAAGAAAGTGGTAAACGAGCCGACAAATTTAACCGAGCGTACATGGAGAACCTCGAATTAATTTAGCGAACAATCAGCGCTCTCGCAGCAGAGACCCGTAAAAGGAATGACAGAAACCGAGAGAACGAGACGGGGGACTGCGAGGAGGAAGAAGAAAGGAGACGACGACTCCCGGCTCGAAGTAAAGGGAGCCCGGCTGATCATGGTCTATGATTATGTTCTTGACTTTCGCGGTCAAGCTCCTTCATCCATGCTTCCACGGCTCCCTCTATGGTGTTCCTTCCATAAGGCTTCGTGCCGCTATTTATAGAGGCTTATTACTTTATTGCAACCCGACTCTCTGTACGCGTTCCGCCCACGCGGTAGTCGTGCGATTTTCGGTTTCGAGGAATAACACGGACACGCGCGCACGGTTGCAATTATCCGATGCAAATCATCGATTAACCGTCGTAATTAATGAGCGTGTCCGCGATATCGCTGGGTTTTCATTCGAAACCAGTCGGAAGAACTCCTGTCTGCATTAGGATTTTTAATCCTTTGATTATGGACGATATTGATCCTGAGCTTGGTCTTTTAGGAAAATGGAATTCTGCGTTTTGAAATTTAGGAAATTTGTTTTTAACTGCTTCTGAAACTCCAAATATGTCGTCCATGTATGTTACAATATGTAATGAATTTTTAACGCATCGATTGCCGGATCATTAAAATGTTACCGAAAATCGAAAGAATTTAAATAATAAAACCAAAACTGGAAAGACAACACTTATCATACTGGTTACACCTTTAACCCTTCTAGATTCTTCATATCCTAATTCAATTTGATCTACGCCACTGTACTGCAATAAAATTTAATTTATTAAACTCTGTTAAAGAATAGTATTACCAATACATGGCCGACGCGACGTGGCGTTCAACCTGTTAATAGTGTTCTTTAAAGTTTTGTAGACAATATTTTCCTTGCGAATGTGAACAAGTGTATGTCACGCGAATATCATACTCTAGATACGGATTAACAATAAATTGATTGTGTAAAAGAAATGTAAGTGATGTATAACTTCCGTGGTTACGAAAGAGACACAACAGTAAAGACAGTTGTAATATTGTTGCTAAAAATAAAATCATACTGACAAATATTGAGGGTTAATCTCTTCAAGAATTTTTTTAATCTCTTGAACGAGTCAAAAAAAAGTTTCTTTATTTAATTCTTTTGCTGTTTTAAAACTTGACCTTCACAGTTTTATTATAAATGTATAAAATTCGCAGTTTATATATGAGGCAATGTGAAATTATCGTTTACGGAAGTAGAGCCGGAAATCGGTTCAAACACATTTTGAGAAAGCATTTAAATAATGAGTTTCGTTTGAATACGTACATCAAGGATGGGCACGGTAGGGGGCCCTCAAACGCCTGCTTCTCCCACCAACCTATCTTTCATGCGCGAGGCCTGCGCACTGCTCGCAACGGGCGAAGCACTTCCTTCCTCTATGGTAACGGCCGATGCTGGTGGGAGACAGTGGGGACGGTTTTGTCTCATCAGACAAAAATGCCCATCCCTGACCTACATTATGAATCGCTAAATGTCTGAATAACGCTTCGTTACTTCTCTGATGCAATGTAAAGTGATCATTAGACAGCAGATCTTTATGCAAAATAAAAAGTTTCTACCTGATTTGCAACAAACTAGAGTGATGTAGAAATTTATTTTCTATCGTAATATGTGTAGTGAGTTGAAAAGAATGTAACACTATTTTTGCATTATTCTTCTAATATATTTCCTGTTTTAACACATACATGAGTGACGGAATTGTTTATTTAGATTTCAAGATAAATTTTTACGTTAATATATTCATTGTACCAAATTTGATTAATATCCAAAAGATGCAAGAAGATTTGATTCTTCCCGATTTTTATTTCATTAAATAAATTACTTCGATTTCATGCAATTTTTGAGGTTGCTGGATTGACGCATGTCATGTTAAATTACACCCACTTATTTTTGTCATAAATGCACAAAATCCGCACAAACTAAAAACCTACAGAAAATAAAAATGTTCTACGTTAAAAAATTCCTTTCTCCTTTAACGAATTGAAAAAGTTGCAAATAGTACTTTGGTGCTCCTAAATTCTTCTAATGTTCTTTTCTTGTTTTAAATTGCTCTTACTCATTTTTGTCATAAATGCACAAAATTCGTTGTCTGGTGATCATTCACGGAATTACTGTCGAAGATCGGTTCAAATGGTTGGATAATACACGAAGTAGGATTAGGAAATAGAGAGGGCTTAGGGCCGCAAATATTTCTGGCTATGGTGAAGTTGTCATCGGTTTCCGAGGACAAAATTTCGCCGATCGATTAATAGTATTCAGGGACGTATAGTTCGGCGAGGCCACCCTGCAGCCGAGTTTCGCCACACACCTTGCCGGCATCTCGCCGTAGGCAAGAAGGCGGTCGGCGTCTCGGCTCATTAAAGCTAATAATGTGGATTTACTAATCTCTCTACTCTGCCGGGCGGATGTGCTCTACCCCTTGCCCTCCCCCTTTGGACCCCATCCTCCGTTCCGTTCCATAGTCTGTGCCCGATGATCGGTCGATCTGCGAGATCTTCTTCCACTGAACTTTCACGCGAGAATGCGGTTTCGGTAGCCAATTGACTCGCTACCTGCCGATTGCTCGTGCGAACACTCCACCAACACCTTGAACACCTACGAAACACACCTGAGAATCATGCTACGGCAATGGACCCCCGAGAGTACCAATGGGAGCCATGAGCCTGTTCGTTGTGGGGGTTAATGTGCAGAGTCTCGTTTTGTGACGATTTTGAAAAATATTCAATGTAGACAAAAATATTCTAAACAAAAGTTGTGTAGCTTCACAGGACACATACGTTGACTTTGTTACTTAACCCTTCCGGTGGACAGAAGACTATCATCACTATGCAAGAAGAAATAATTATCTTCAAATGATGTCCAACAAGTCGGTGAAGGATTGTTGAAGTCTACAAGTCTTATCAGTAAACTGTGGATATTATGGATTTATGGTAACAATGGGTAGATTAAATAGAAGATAGAAAATAGATATAAAGAATTTAAAAATGCTGTTGTATTATTTTCACCTGCTTACAATTATAAAGAGGGAAACAAATGTCTATATAGCTACCGTGTCTTGCAATTAATTCAGGCAATTTTTATTTTGCATAACAATCCACAGTTCACTTAACAGACACATTTCTTCCTTCTTTTAACTCTTACTTTTATCTCATCACTATATAATCTTTTCTAATAAAAAAGATAGGTGAATGTATTTAAAGCATCAGAGAATTCAATATTTCGTATTTCTTAAATTTTCAATATAGGCCCACATCAAAAAATAGTGAAAAACAACTTTTAGTAATTTCTTTGCAATACCGGCCCATTGCAATTGTTTCAAAATTTCTTCTTCGGGTTGTGTAGTAAACTAATTGTTCTAACTTCTTAAACAAGTCCAAGTCGTATGGTCCACTATTAAAACAGTTATCGTCTTTTTAAGAATGAACAGACCATACATAACAGATTTTCTCAACTGGGTGTACTAATTAATTCATGGCTCTCGCAGCCAATCAATTGTAAGTGTATTTGAAATTCAAATCTTCCAACTACCATGTTGAAGATTCATTAAACACTTGTAACACATCGTAAACACATAGAACATGATGCAAATTAATTTTCAGAATAGAATTTGAACTAATTTGAACATCGATTAAAATATTCTTCACGAGCCACTCCCGATGTTGTAAAAGACAAGTAAAGAAAATGATTCTCATGAAATAATTTATTATTCTGAATTCAAATTTTCCAACCATTAGATTGATTAAACACTTGCAAGCTGTTGAACATGCATAGAAAACTATGGAAATTATTTTAGACAGTAGAGTGTACTGTGGATGTTAAAAAATGATCAGCACACCCACAAAGAAGGGGCTACGAATTAATTTAAACACCTAACAAAATGTTCATCACGAGTCACACACGATGTCGCACGTCAAGAACACGCCATTAATGATAAACAAATTTTTAAAAAATTATTTTCACGAAATTATCAAACGAGAGAGCCTGCGTGCTTAGAATCGATGTACAGAAACCGCGAGACAAGCTCCGAAGTAGTTTCGCGGGGGGTTTTAGCGTTTGTTCCGCAAAAACACGACACGCGGTGTGTCCATTCATGTCCCCCCTCGTCCAGGTGGGGTAGGGGAACCATTTATCATCGTAGCTTTGTCGTAAAACGTGAGAAAATCGTTGTTCCTCGCCCCGGGACAAATTAGCTCGGTCTCGCTCCACTTATTCTTACGGCGAAAAAATGTAATAGACCGGCGCATGAGCGGCGATAATGCCGGGCTTTCGAGCTCGGCGTAATTAACTAGCTTCGAGCCATGGTTAACAGTGCTGTAAGGAACTTATTACGGATAATATAATTTTCGTAAGGAAAAACCTAATTGGCGGACGACGGCGTTACGCCTAGAACGCGGGCACTCCGAAGTGTCCGATTCAGAAGATTGATATGTGCTTGGTTTGCGAATGTGTGTACCTTCGACAATTTTTAATGACCGGTTTGCTGATCTCAACGGTGCGTGAAATATTGTTTTTTTTGTGGTAGTCTAGTTTTGAAATGGATAATTATACCAGACCATAAAATATCTCTATTTAGAGCCGCTTGACGCTCTAATGACGCTCCAAGATGAAAATGGTCACAGTCAAATTAGAGGCAAATTTACCTGGATAAATATTGTGATTTTCTAACGTTATTATACGGTCCGTTTTTGTACACAGTCTTGTTAAAAAGAGATCTTTCTGATGCATTTATTGTGAAGTACCGGAGTAGAGTATGCGAAATTTTGTTTCCTATTTAATGTGTAATTTCATTCTACTCTCTATGTAAAATATTATTTTATCCAAACTGTGCAGTATTTAGTATTTCAGAATTGAATTTTATGATTCTGATTGTTCAAACAACAATGTCATACCGCCCGTTTAAAATAAAACACTAATTCGTTCAAGCTATATACGTATCATTTTCTACTCTGAAATTTGATCCTGTGTATCTAGGTTATTGAAATAAAAATATTTTACGTACTCCCTCTTTCAAATATTGTATTATTTCGTTTGAGTTGTGTCAAATTTAATGTTCTAGAATCCAATCTTACATGTGTGTCTAAATTGTTCAAATAAAAATGTTGTATTCGTGGCCAGCATATTTAATCGAAGCTGCACATTTAATCTAGGCATTTAATATTCTCAATTTCAACCTTGTACATCTAAATTGTTAAAGCAATATTCTATAGGTAAAAACTAAAATAACGAAAATTCGCATAGTGTGTTACGGATTGTTTCCATCAGGTTCGTGTTGCACGTAATGACAGGATGTACATTGGGGCCCTGGTAGAATTCACGTCCCAATAATCCGGAACGCCTATAAATTTCGGGCTCTCCCGAGGAATCACGCGAACGTCTCTGTGTTGCGTAAAGACAACCGGATATTTATGCCCGCGAGGCAGTCTCGCGAATACGAGTTTCTTCCATCGGTATGGTAAAGTATGGTTGAAAGGTCGAGCATCGACCTACGCTTGCTACCAGGGCGCCTGACCCGGTTATAGAGTTGATCAATTTTTTATTTGCCGTGCATTTCGTCACTTGTGATCGCACGGTACCGTTGCCATGATTCCGTTTACCACGACATTTGTCACGACCGTGTCAACGTAATAGAAACGTTATTTTACGTGAAATTTACCTTCCTCGACGAAAAGAAGTCTACCAACTCCTTGAACTGCAATTTATTCGCTGGTCACAATATTTACACATGGAATTGAATTTTTCTTAGTTTCATGGAGCAATGGTTCATATACAAATTTATTCTTTTACTGCTTTGATAATTGGTTGTTATTAGAAACATGAGAAAAGCGTGTATATTAACAGTATTTGTTACAATTTTTACCATTTTTCTGTTGTGTAGACAGTAATCTATCAGTATGAAAATTTTGTACAAACTTCTCCAATCTAGTGACTACTGAAACCTCTATATTATAATTGACACATTAAGACATGCTGCACGATTTTTCTTAGTTGTTTTATTGATTTTTAAACGAAAGGTGTGTCACCGACTGTATGCACAGTAAGTACATCATGAAAGTTCTATACGATCGGACATGTTTCTTGTTTCTGTTTCATAAAACAGTTAAAAAAAATCGTACACCAAATTTTAAACAGTCACTATGAAGAGAAAGCTGCCATCGATAAATCGAAATTGGTCTCATGCCCCTAAAAAGTTTTTAACGCCTCTAGACATGATTCAATTCGCCCCATTTTGAAATAATGCCTTCGATTCGTGTGTCTTCAATTTCCGACTGAACTTATTCACCATTTTCGTTTCATAAAACAGCTAGAAAATCAACCGTCAAATTTTAAACAGTTGTTATAAAGAAAAGGCTTCAATCTTCAAATCTGAATTGGTTTCAGGCTCGTAGAAAAAATTTTAACATCCTCCGGGGATGATTCAATTCGCCTCATTTTCAATGAGCATCTTCGATACATGTCTCCAATTTTTCTACTGGTGTAAAGCGCAAAAAAATCTCAGAAGAAAACGGCTAGCACTATAAGAAAGTAGAGGCTTCAAGCTTTAAAATTATTCACGAAGTTAGGTATAATACGGAGATCGTTTAAAAAATCTGCGATTCGGCGTCGGGACTTGTCATTTTTTCGGACAGAAATCAATTTCCGTTGATCGCGCGGTCGGACGAGAGGGACGACGACTTTAATCAGCTTTAATCAACCGTGACTCGAGACATTTCACGCGGGGCGACATTCGAAACAAGGGGCGTCGATAGAATTTCAACGGTTCTCTGATCTCTGTCGGGTCTGCCAACCGGATCAGTGTCCCCCCGGTTGTTTTTCGACAAACCGGTGGCCCCGAAGTGCTAGGAGCTTCCCCTCTCGACAGTATAAATTCATTAAAACAACCCTTCGGACCCTGGGGGTGTCGCGCTACTCTGTGTCAATCGAATTCCGCGCATAGCTCGCCGGAGGGCGTTGCCATTTTTACGCACCGGCCCGAATCAATCGCGTTTGCACGGGGGTTGCATACCTCGACCCGCGATATTTGCATTCGGCTGTCTCATCTTTCAGTCGTCTTAGTCCCCGGGACGGTTTTCAACGACTCGTCGCCTGTAGGCTACCCTGCCCAAGTACATGTATTCTGACACTCGCATAGCTCGCTCGCGCCAAACCATCTCTGGAATGCTGATCTTTCATGCTATTTTGCGAACAGTCGCATTGCATCGCGGATTTCATGCTTTTGCGATTGAACATTTCTATCCAGTTGTGACTAGATTGATTATAATCCTTTTATTTTTATGATTTCATCGTGTGAGATTTTTGTGAATTTGATTGGCCGAGATATTTGTACTGATTAGGTACAACTAGACTTTCATTTAAAAATTGACTGCGATCTTTGTATTTTTATGATTAAATTGAATGAAACTTTTATACATTTATCGATAAATCGAAATTTCTTTCTGTATTGAAATATCCTCTTAATCTACATTTCCATTTAAGAATTGATTCTGATGTTTATATTTTTATGATTTGATTGACAACGAGTGACATTGTTATGTATTTATTGATTACGTTATTATGGAGTAATTATTTGTCCTGATTAGAAACAGGCCTAAAGTTGAAAATATGCACTGAAGAAAAAGCAAGGGTCGCACAAAAAATCTTTACTAATTTTGCTGTTTTAAATTGTACGTAAACATTTTCATTATAAATACATAAAATCAGCAGTCTGGTCATGAATATTTAGGAAACTGCATAAGATACAGGAAAAAGGTATAGATTAAAAGTTGTACATTTTTGTGTGCTTTCTGTTGCAACAACTAAATCTTCAAACACTTATGGGTAGTCGAGAGTAGGTTTGGAAAGAAGGAGTTCGTTTTCAAATTTCTCGCATTCGCATGTCAGAATTTTTGTATTAATATTTCAACATTCGCATGCTTTCACACAGGACTCAATTAAAGACGTCCCCAAAGAAGTTCCTTACGAAGTTACTTAACGCAATTCGTTAAATATATTTCCCTCGCCGTGGTATGTTTATAAACTCGGCAACTTTACGTTCAACAATCGACATCGCTCAACTCCCAGGCCGTAAACTTTGAACCACGGAAATAGTATCCGATTTTTCCGAACAGGTTATACTAACTACCCTCGGGGAAAATTCTCGGGAATGCAACAGGCAGTCAATTAGATTCTCGAAGCAGGATAAATCAGCGACTCCTCTCTCGAAGGTCTAACAGGAAAATCCAACGACCAAGAGAACGATATTAGCATAGATTATCGCGTTACAGTTATTACAGAACTACCGAATCGACTAGCCAAGAAATTTCGTGCACAGCTGACCCATTAAGACAAAAGAGAAAGAGAAAGAGAGAGATACAGAGAGAGATAGAGTTTCAGCTAATTACGTAAGGGAATCAATTAAGCACTTGAATACCTGAAGAGCTTATATCTATCCACCTACCTACCGAGAGTTATTAATGAACTCGTCAGATACCCGTTAAACGTTCCCAGCTCGAACTAGCGGCCACCTTATGCCGCCGACATCAAGCTATTACCTGCTGCGGCCGACTTTCATTAATTATTTGCAACTCCCGCAATTGTTTATGAAATGCTCAGCAAAAATTTGTGCTATTGATCCACACATGTGTACATATATGTGCCATGTTTTAGATCCCTGGGTTTCATCGTTTTGTTTAAATTAATTCCCATATGTGCAGTACAGTATTTCTTGACAGTGAAAACCATTGATATAGCTCTTTGTTCGATTAAAATTTAATTAATGCTACCGTTCGGCGAGTTTCTAATTTTGTTATAATTGTACGTCTGTATGAGATTGTATTGATAATCAGCACGTTATTGTGTAATAGTTTAGCAAATTGGAAAACGTGTGAAACACAAAGTTATTGCAAATTTAAGATCCCTTGGAAACATTAGAAAAAGAAAAGTTGAAAGAATCTCGAATTACAAATGTAATAAATTGATCTAAAAAATTTTATCGGGCTCCCACATAATTAGACAATGACATACTAAACCATGATAGGTAACTAGGCAGTGGATCTTCGTGCAAAATAAAAATTGTCTATGTCAATTCTAAAAAACAAAGAGTCAATTGACAATGTGTATCTTCTTTTAGTAGTTTTATTAAACCTACGGAGCATTAAAAGTCGCTGGTATGCGTTGCTTCATAAACATAAAAAGATCAAACTTATTTAAATTACGTACGATTTTTATTAAAAAATATATTTGAATAAAGAAATCTACTGAAGCATTGTTCATGGAAGTATCCTAATAATTTCAATAATTGTAGAATAACGAATTTCAATCCGGATATTTGAACGGAGGTTTAGTGTGAGGTCTCGAATAATATAACAATGTTTTCTTTAATTCAAATAACGTCTTCACAGTTTGATGATAAAAGTTGAAGCTTAAAAATGGAAAGCTCTGAGTTTTATGCAGACACTAAAACGATGCTCGTACGCGAAACAAGATAAAATTACGCATCGAAAGCCGTGGACGCCATCATCATCGGATCGATGGATCGCTTTCTTCTCGCCGGTATGTATTTATATTTTGCATGATGCTCCTTGACCAGGCGCGTCGCTAATCACCTACGCCGGTAGACATCTATATTATTATTGACAATATAATAAAGAAGTCAGTGATCGATAATAAACGACACTGTTTTACCGTGGAAGAACGTGGATTTATTTATCGTAGGACGGGAAGACAACCGGTCTGGCAACTTTCAAAGTCGACGACGAGCGTAATAAAAAAATCCGGGGTTGTATGTATATCCGCGGACGTTTCATTACGTGATGCGCACCGACGTGTTGCGTGCGGTATTGTTAACGAGATTGAGGAAATTGTTATGGGGAAAACGGTCGGAAAAGTTGCTGCGGGACGACGTAAACTAGCCTCCGTTCGCACGCGACCCTCCGTTTGCAATGACTGCCAATAAACCTGTGGAAATCTCGGCTGCCTCGTAACGTTTATAACATGATTCTCCTCTTTATTCGCTTCGCAATATTATAATCGGGGAATTGGCATTCGTTTTCAACAACGCCATTCGGTTTAATTAGAATTTTCTCGGGTGGAATTACGAGCAATTAAGCAATACTGTTCCTATAGCAGTAAAGACGCCATTTCTAGACTGCGAATTTTATGCACTGATGGCAAAAATGGATAAGTGGAAAACAAAACTACATTAGATGAATATAAAAATATTGTTAAATTAGATTCGACTTATTAAAATAATTGATAGAAGAAATACATTGTTATTTAGCTTCCATTTCTTACAATCGGGTTAGAAAAATTTTATTCTGCCTAAAAATCCGCAGTCCAGTGATTATAGTAATGTCTTGGTGTATGAAAAAGAGATGTGCACGATATTTGTGAACTATTTATTTTCAGTATGATGATTATTTATCTACAAGATTATTGATAACGTATTGTGGGATTGGATATATCGGTGAAACAATGTCAAAGCTTAGTTGTTCATCATTATTGTGGGATTAGAATCGGGTGAAATAAGAAACTGCTGATATAATAAAAAGAAAACCAAAAGAAGATGTATATTTGTCTTAAAGCATCCCTATTTCGTGTAGGAATTATTAGTGACTCGAACTGAGACTGCGGACATAGTAACCAGGATATCAATCATGTTGTTTGGCAATGTAGCCTGTTCGATTTGCAGCGATCTAAGCTAATTTATCAACTACGGAAAATTAAACTTCAACTACCCTTAAGCTTAGAAATATTAGTTGCCCGTCCCAACATTAAAGCTTGTTTTCTCATTTTTAATTTCTTAAAAAACTGTAAACTACGAATTTAATTTGAATTAATGTAAACTATGTATATACGAATATGTATACTGTAATTCACCTTAGTTTAGCAGAAATAGGTCTCAGTTGAGATCTGAAATGCTTATAATAATAAAAAAAAAGATGTATATTTAAAAATAGAGTTTCGTGTGGTTCTTTATCCGTTCATAATTCGACTAACGCTCCTCATTCTCGCACGCATCCACACCGCGGTCGTCCGCTTCATTTGTTTCTTCGCTCTCCGTCTTTCTCTCGCTCATGCTCTCTCACTCACGCTCTCCGTCTTTCTCTCGCTCATGCTTTCTCCCTCACGCTCTCCGTCTTTCTCTCTAGTTTTGACGCATATACACGCATACACGCACTCATTCATCCATCAAATCCTACATTATTTCTTTATTGAAATTTTACTAACGTATTTGCCACATTCTTCTGATTCAAACGAGTCCAAACACGATACAATAAGTATTATACATATTTACTTGTTTAATCCTCGAGACAGTAGAACCTCGATTATACGAACCGATGATATCTAAATTCTCTGTTAACCCCTTAACCTACAACTACGGGCATAGCCCGCAGTACATGATCGGGCCAAAAGTGAATATTACGGGCATAGCCCGTAATACGATGATCGGGCCAAATATAAATATTACGGGCATAGCCCGTAGTAGATGATCGGGCCAAAAGTAAATATTACGGACCCGTAATATTTACGATTGGCCCGATCATCGTACTAAACAAGTCGTGCGAATGGCTCGAAGGCTGCGCGAGCTTGTTTACGTTTTCGGCCCAAAATTCTCGAACGTAAATCGTAGGTTAAGGGGTTAAATCAACAGAATCCATAAAGATTTAATCCAACACTGTAGAGAGGTTACCTCGAGAATTCATACTAGTCACTGGAACACGAGCGTTCTGATAATAGCGACTTTACTACATCGTGGATTGGAAGGGCGATGAGCGACCGAAAGACGTGGTTAGCAGTTAGGGAAGGGAGGTGGTAGTGTAAATGGCGTATTATAAATATTGTAAATAGCGGCTTTTGTAAATATGCTTCTCTCTCTCTCTCTCTCTCTCTCTCTCTCTCTCTCTCTCTCTAATTAGTATAAGTTTAGATTTAAGTTAGGATATACGATTAAGGTTAGGTGAAGGTTAGGTTAAGGTTAGGCTAAGAGCGGGATGAACGGGTAAAGAGGGAGAAGGAAAAGATGCAAAAGAAGTGCAACTCTAAGGGAAACAATAAAGTTATACTACTACTATGCCGTGGATTAAACGAGCAAATATGGTCCGAACTGTATCGCGTTTGAACTCTTTTGAATCAGAAAAATATCACGGATAAGATGGTGCAAATTGAATAATGAAATAATTGTAAATGGTTTAAATAATTGAAAAAAAACAATGCTGTAGCCCTCTTATACCAATCCAATCAGTCTAAAAACGACTATATTCGACTCTTGTCAATTAATATACAGGGTGTCTCAAAAATGTTGTAAATCCTTGAAATGGACGGTACCTGAAGTTACTTTCAATAACCTCGGTAACCGTCTATTTCACGGATGTACAACAGATTTGAGACACTCTATAGACTAACTAAGACTATTACATTGAACTAAAAATTAACTTAGACTACAATTGGAGTATTATATTCTTCCTGCAAAGAGAATGAGTAAAAGTCAAAATAATGGCAGAGACGACTAATCTCATTCCCAAGGACCTTCGAAGTGTCTCATGATCGCCATTAATGTCCGAAGAAAAAATCCCGAAGCAGATTAAAGGAAATTGTGCTTTGATGATTGGCGAGACGAATCCGTTCAGCAAAATTGGATGTTATCAAACAGGAACATGTCTCGTTTAAATTCGATTGTCGCCGTACGCGTAGGGAAAGCCGAGATTAAAGGGATTTCGGTTGGATGGGAAATTGTGGATCGGAAATTGCGAAGATCGATCGGCGGTCACGGAGATTGGCGTCGCGGCAAATTGAAACCCGACTTTTCTGGTCGATAGAGAGGGAGAGAAAAATCGAAAGAGCAAGCAACGAGATCGCCGCCAATGACGGATGACGTTCCGCGTGGCGATCGAAAGGGACGGAATACTTTAATCAAGAGGAAAGTCGCAACCGGTCCGGCGGGTTCGCGGAACCGAAACAAAAAGCCGGCTCTCGCACGATTAAAAATATCCGAACGCGCTGTGATCATGTTCGCGATCTCGATCGCTAGTCGGTAGTCAGGTGGAAATTTGTTGCGCGGAATATCGGCGCGGCGCGTTGCGCGCAACCGCAGATCCGCGTGCCAATATCCAACGGCGCGCCATTATGCACGATGCATCGGGCGATGCACCGCCCTGCACGTTGCACGAGCATCATTTCGCGCCGATCGTTTCATCCTGCGAAACACCTCGTTGCGCCATTTCATCGGCGAATTCGCGCCGAGAAAAACCTCGTCTGTTGAAAAAACTCATCGGTGCAATCATGTTGATATTATTTTCGGAAAGATCCGCAAACGACTCGGCAGCAAATATAATATTTGCAATGGACTAGTGATCTATAGGTGAATTTCTGTTTTTCAAGTTTCTTTGCTGAAGATTCACATTTCTGTATTAACTCTCAACACGTTCACGACCAGTTTATATCAGTAATTGGGTGAACTGTGTATTGAATGAACACTTAAGCCGCAAGATTGTTGAAATTAGTATTCGAAAAATATTTAATTTCCTGGCTGCTATTTCTATAAAACACAAGTCTAACGATATTTGATGGTTACAGCTTGTATTAAAAATCTAGCGTAGCATTAAACGAAAAATGGACCAAATGACCAATGAATGAACATCAATCTCTAATGAATGAACAGAGGTATTCCAGTGAATGATATTTACATAAACAAATTTGTCATATGACCATTGAATCATCTCAAAGTATAAATTTCTGAACTCATGATAACAATGCTCACTTTAAATGCGTGGGATGTCGTTTGAACAAGCAATAAATACATTAATGTTGTGTCCAATAGGTTACAAAAAATGAAGATCTCTTTGGCGTGGCATGTGTGAACATAAATTTTAATGTGAAAAGGGCATCATAAATGCATCTTTTTTTTTAATACGAATTATATTCATTCACAGGGAGGCGTTCATTTATTGGAGAGGTCACCCTAGACTTCATAGTTACAATGTTCTACGAAATGTGTCCTATGAAAAAAGATATCGTCGCAGGGAAGTGACAAGATCCGAAATATTATTTCTGACGTTAGAATTATAAATAACGAGATGCATAAAATTAATTTGATTTTCTTCGCGTGATGTACAAAATCGTGATCGTCACACATGTATGTCGCGAACAATGTCGTGTTAATCAATGGGATTTGATGCATTAATGATAAAAATTATTGGATCAAATGAGAAACAGTGAATACGTGTGTAAGAATTTTGGAGTTTTGATGCTCTATATTCAACTGATCGAAATTATTAATACGGTCGATATCAGCTTGATTTTCATTTACCGCAATGTGTGTTCCTTTCCTTTCTCTAGAAGTGAGAATTTTTCAAAATTAACGCGATACCATTTAATTGTTCTCTTCGTGAGAATATGAATTTATGTAAAAATAATTTCTGAATTTTGAACGGTAAATTCAAAAAGAAATATGAGCGTTGAGAGGTTAAGAAATCATTAAAATCGGAGGATGATCATTTTGCGAATATGTATCCACCATATCGCCACAAATTTCCCTTTTTATAAACTTCGTTTGAATAAAAATTATCCACTTATTCCGACCGTTATTAAGGATCCTTTCCGGTCAGCGATAAAACAATATCTTTACGGAGCCACGTTTCGGAATGATATGGTAATATAATATTATCCGATAAAATCGTGAAACGTCCAAAAGAGAAAGAGATAGAGCGAGAGAGGGGGAGGGGTGTTAGGCGTCACGAAAGAATTCGAAATCCTGATGAGATCTTTTCATTGCTCACTTGAACCCTTTTAACCCCTTCGCGTTTAATCCGTTCAATTCACTGTTCACTTTTTTCTTTACGAGTTGCATTTCGTGGATTGAAACGGATCATTTGATGTAATCGTTTCTATGGAAGGTTAAAGTGGACCATGTGGGCCGTCCATTCGGAAATAAGGACATCGAAGTAATTAACAAATTTCTCTGGTTGAACGTCGCCAGCCTGTAGCCGCCATTACGATCGAGGGACACTTCAAAAAGAGAATCGTCGCTCGACATCGGCGAGAAGTATAACCTCGTCGTATAACAATGACTCGAATTGTTTTTTGTTCGTAATGTAACCTTAGAATTAAAAGAGAAATGTACGTCTATTGTACATCGATGTAGTCTTCCATAATATACATCGACAACAAAATAGAATTTTATTTTGGTTTAAGAGAAATTAATAACATTTAGTGGATTCTGCTCGAAATCTTGATGAGTCTGACTCCATATTAACGCTAACCGCGACCGGTGAAATGACCGATTTCACATTTTCAATATTCTAATTATTAAAATTACAAGGATGCTTCTATTGGAAATTATTAAATCGATTTCTTCATTCAAGCGCACATTGTTATAAAACTTGCAAGAAATCAAAACAAAATCAGGATTCTAATTGTCATAAAACAACTATATCAGTCGCATTTTGTGCTCGGTAGGGTTAGTGTTATCCTGTTAATTGTTTTGCTTCATTTTAAGAACACGCGCTTGTGTGCTTAATTATTTTTAAGCTAGTTTTTGTGCTGCTTTCTCATACTACAACGCGCACTCTCTTAAATTTTGTTTAATAGCCAATGAACATTTTTTCGTACATGAAAAGTATACTCGACAAAATGGTTAACAGGTTAAATGACAACGGGGTTAATTTACAGGGAGATTCTGCACAAAGCCGTGTTAAAATCTGAACTTTATTCGAGCAACGCTACGAACGTGCACTTACAGTCTACATTGTGAGGAAAATGAATCGTATACCGCGCTATAAAATGAGTAGATCGTGGAGTATACATAGAAACACGACAGGACCACCCACATCGCGAGCCGAAACGCCCGATGTCTACGACCATAATTCATCCGAAAATGACTGGGTGAATGCAGGGGTCACGGGAGTTGATTACAAGTGTGATCGATCCATTGCTATCCTAATCTAGACAATCATCCCCCATCATTTCCTTATTATTTGTTTCTCGGACTATGCGACCGTGAATCTACGTAATTGCAGACAGAAGCCTGCATCTTCCATTCTGTTGCTCGAAACAAGCTATATTTGAAACGATTCGACTCTAGATATTTATACGAATTTCTGTTTATGATCATTCCTTCACAAAACTCTACATTTTTTTTTAAGAAGACCCGAAAATATTGTAACAGAATTTTTTCGGTAATAATTTGCAACGTGTTCAAGAAGGACATCAACTTTCATTTTACTGCAGATGTTTAGTCGAATTTCTGTTTTTGATTATACCTTGAGAAATCTCTACATTTTTGTTTTGAGAAGACGCGAAAGAATTGTAATAGAACTTTTTCGGTAATAATTTGGAACGTGTACAAGAAGGAAATCACTTCTATTTTACTGCAGATGTTTATGCGAATTTCTGTTTATGATCATTCCGTCACAAAACTCTACATTTTTGTTTTAAGCAGACGCAGAAGAATTGTAATTGAGTTTTTTCGGTAATAATTTGGAACGTATTTAAGAAGGAAATCAACTTCTATTTTACTGCAGATGTTTATGCGATGTTTTGTTTTTGATCATTCCTTGAGAAATCTCTAAATTTTTGTTTTAAGAAGACGCGAAAGAATTGTAATAGAATTTGTTCGGTAATAATTTGGAACGTGTTCAAGAAGGAAATCACTTCTATTTTACTGCAGATGATTACGCGAATTTCTGCTTTTGATCATTCCCTGAGAAATCTCTACATTTTTCTTTTAAGCAGACGCAAAAGAATTATAATAGACTCCTATTTGAACGAAAGGATATGAAAATTCTTTCAGAGATTCGATCACTCTTTTGCATAAAGAGGCGCGTGGGCTGTCGGCAACAGTGATTCGGAGTACAGATGTTCATATGATCGGTTGGAAAGCGGAAATCGACGTTATAACAGTTTTCGAGCCCCGGTTAATAATCGAGCAAACGAGCCGAGGCCTGTCTAGGCGTTTCGCATTTTTCGCGAATGCACCTCTTATCTCGGCGTGTACACTTTAAAGCTTAACGAGCTTCACGGGCCTTGAGCGGCGTACTGAGACGAACATAATAATTAATTTGACGATCGTGTAAGCCACGCACCGCGGCGCTGGCATCGTTCCGCAGATAATTCGTATTAGATAATCGCGAAATAATCGTGCATTTATGCGTCGCGGTCGGTTCGCTCGACCAACGGCGGTCGCTGTAATTAACTTTCCACGGTCTCTTTCTCTCTCTCTCTCTTTCTTCGGGAGCAGTGATTAATCGAGACGTGTCTATGAATTTATGGATTTCATTTAATATCTCAATGCACGGTAGACGAGGGCGGCCACGGTAATTGAAACACGGCTTTGTCGATCGTGAGAGGCAACGGCTGGAATGACTCGCGAGCGCAATCCTACTTAAGAGTTTGATAAAGTAATTAACTATAAAGTACCTTTAATCAGATAGTACATTCTACCGATTAGCGTGCGCCGCGCCGCGCTGTGGTTCCACGGGAATTACGCTGGCCACGATCATGCTAACCCTCTGATCATGGTACACGGGTCCATTTCGATCCGGATCATCAAATTAGTCGTTTGACACTTCGAGTCCTCGAGTGAGAAACTTTTTCTTTCATTAATCGAATAGGAGCTAACTCTTGTTAGACGTCGTAACTTTACAATGAAACTTTCGCCATGTTGGAAGAAACCAATATCTCAAAACATCCTTTTTCCAAGAACTAGATAATATAGTATATTACACAAATTTTATCAATTTTTTCTATTCAGATGCACCTGCACTCGGTGGCAATGACCATAGTGAGAATTATTTTGTTTATATTTGTTAATAGCCATAACTTTGTAGTTGATAAGTATTTTTAGCTAACAAAATTACAAGATGTTCCTCAAAATATACCCCTCTAGATGGGGTAAAGGTTTTTGAATAATATCCTATGGGTTCCGAGAAAACAATTTATAAAGTTCACTCTGGTACTGACGGAGCTTAACCCCTTAACAGGTTCTCGAACCATTAACAGTACAAATAGCCATAAGTATTTGTAGATTAAAAAGTTACGACATGTTCTTCTGAACATACCCCTCTAATTACAACAGGATATTTTTAATAATGCCTTACAATTTCCGAGAAAAAAGTTCCCAAAGATCACTCTGATCCTAATCGAGCGTAACCCCATAACCTCGGAACGTTAACAGCACTAACAGCCATAACTTTGTAATAAATAAGTTTTTTAATATTAAAAAATTAAGTGACTATAAAGTAGATACTTTAAACTCCGATAAAGTTTTTTTTAAATAATATCTTACCGTTTTCGAGAAAAAAATTCCCGAAAATCACTCTGTTTCTTACCGAGTGTAACCCTTTCATTACCGAAGGTTTTGAATGCGTTTAAGGGCCGGACTACGTTTGTCGCACACGGTATCGCAAGAAATGCACCAGAAGCCGTTCTGCTCGATTGTCGGAACACAGGGGGACAGGTGCGCGGAGAACGACCTCATTTAAATACGTTCGTTGGCGCAGGTATTGCGCAGACTTGTTGTTTCGACGAGCTGCTGGAAAATAGTGGACCGTGTGTGGGTGGGCGAGAAACAAACGCGATCGACAAAGCACGCCTTAATAGTTCGCAGCTGAAACACCTTTGTTCCGAGGCCACAGATCTTTGCGCACCTATGTCGTCCTTCGTTTGTGAAATGCTAGAAAATAATTAAGACAAACACTGGTGACGTATGCACTTCTATCCTGGCTTTATTCGCATTATTCCTGCAAGTGCAAAGTATTTTTATATACATAAAACTGAATATTTTCTCAAGTGCGATAATACGAATTTATTGTTTTCATTAATTGCAAGATATAGGAACTGCATTAAAATTTATGTCTTTTTTCCAATAATTTTAATCAGCTGGTAAGATTTGTAAATTTCTCAAATGTTCTCACGGTTTTGTATTTCGTCTAGTCATCTGTGTCATGAGTGCATAAAATCCGCAGTCTACTAATTACTAGACTGCGTATTTCTATGCATTTCTGCCTTGTGAACATTTTCAAAAAATTCATACATAAGGTTTGATAGAGTTTAGTAGGATTTTTATTTATTTTTCATCTGCATAAACTATTATCATTGAAAATAGCAGTTTATTTGATTCTAGTTCTACATTTGTCTACAAAAAGTAAGAAATCTAATTAAGTAATTATAACGTTCAGGAACGTCTCGAATTTATTCCAGAGACAAATATAATTTGAACTGGTTTTACTGTTTCATGTCTCACCTAAATGTCCGCGTTAACAACTTCAACGTTAAAAGTACTATCGTGTTTGAAACGAACGGATCATGGATGATTTCATGCTGGTCTTTGAATGAATCATGTACAACTAACGAAAGTGTGAATTTTGTGTCGGCATTTTAACGGAAAATGGCCACATCGTACTCGCGCGCGCGCGCCGTGCAAATTCGCGAGTTCGCTGCGCGTTTCGAGGAACGCTCGCCCTGTAATTTACGTTGAGCCCCGCACACGGAAGTGCATAAACTGGCTGATATATGGGAATCATAGAGGCCTGGGAGAAGTCAACGTTCTTTTACGATTGCTCCAATTATTAGAGAAATGGGAATCTCCTGGGAGAAATTTCTCGAGCGAGATCATAGAGGCTCGTTGAATTGTATCGCGGCTTGCCGGTAGAGCTGATGATCCTATAAAAATTGTAATTACTAAACCGTTATGCGGGTTTTATGAGTCTATCGTGTAAGTCTTGTGCACGTGAGATTGATAAATAAACGCGATAATAAACGTACAAATTGGATTCTTGTTTCGCTTCTCATTTGTCCCGAGGAAGCACTTCGAAAGAATAATGTTTTGTTTGGTTATCCACGGTTTTAATAGTAACTGCTCTGGGTCTTCGCCTATGTTTATGCTATTTACGATTTCGTTGAGATGCAACGAAACCGTACAACAGCCGTCATATTAACTAGACTCGGGGTGTTATAGATATATGGCCAAAGAGACGAGCTGTGATTCGAATCGGTTAAAATATCTAGAGAATCGACGATTAACACAGATGCATCATTCTTTATCTTTATTTCTGTTACGAACACTTTATTTTTATCACAATGGTTCTTAAAATTGGTTACTAATATTTTCGAATATTTATTACATTTTGTAATTCGAAACGATGGAAATATATTTAAAGAATCAAAAAGCATCGATGCATTATTTCCGACATCTTTATTTTTATTGTACCCGGTTCATTTTTATTCTAAAAGTTCTTTAAATCTGTTAAAAACATTTGTCAAATTATAAGGTTGTTTATTTGTGGGTTAGTTCAAACATTTCCTAATACGAATTGCTTCGTTACATTTTATAAAACACAGGCTTTGTCAATTTTATATTAAAATGTTCAACTACAAATCATCCAGTGTATCTATTTGCTCGTAATACTTATTCTTGTTTATAATACTATCGACAGATAGGTTCAGTTTATAGGTACTATGAGAATATAGGCTTTGTTCATTTTATTCTAACACGTTTTGCTACCATAGAGCAGAAGTATTATTAATATTAATAATAGTTATTTACTCTTGTTCAGAATGCCATCAGAAATTAAATTGGAACAGAAAAATGAAGAGACTTTTTGATGAATAAAACATAACGAATTTACTTCAATGTTCGAACAATATAAGGTAATTGAAAATAGAAAAATAAAAAGACTTTTTGGTGAAAGAAACACAGCAAATGTTTCAACAACGTTCAATTTCAAAGGGAAAAATGAGAAGAGTTTCTGGTGAATAAAACACAAAGAATATATATATATATATATATATATATATATATTATAAAACAATTTGAAACAGAAAAATAAAAAAACTTACGAGCGAATAGAACACAGCTAATGTTTCTTCAATGTTCGCATTATATAAACCACTTGAAACAGAAATCTGAGAAGACAGTTTAACGAATGAAACACAGGAAATCAAACCATATAAAACCATTTTAACTAGAAAAATAAAAAAGTTTCTAGCGAATAAAACATAGCTAATGTTTCTTCAACGTTCACACTATATGAATAATTTGTAACAGAGAAATGAATAGACATTTGAATCAATGAAACACAGCAAATTTCTCTCCAATTTGCTCTCGATCCTATTTTTCATTCAACGCACAGTAAATTTCACAAAAATTAACACTGCGTACATTTGCGTTAGTAAAATCAAACGATGCGAACCGGATGAGGTAAAAATATGCTCGAGGAAGCTTCGAGGTCCGATAATACAGACGTCATCCGAAAAATGGAGCCCGGACAGCGAGTCTCGTTAATAATTTACCGAATCCGGTGCCACGTGTCCTCGCGTTTTAAGGGAATACCCCTATGCAAGAAGAATCCGAGACACGAGTCCTGGCCCACCCACGTATTCTACAAGCTTGTAAGAGATTCCCGGCCCTCCTTCCTCCCTCTTTTCAACGGTGATCATATAATACACCTACACCCGTCACCGAGGCGAACAAGCGCGCCTATACTCCACACCACAAAACTATACCAGACGAGAAGAGGCGTTCGTCGTGTCTGTCGTTCCCGTCGACGACAGGTCCACTTCCGGCCCGCGTTCGCCTGCTTAAACGCTTCCTCGTGCTGTGATTTATTCGTTTCAGTGACCGTGGCGGGACCATACTTAAGCCTGCTAATCTGCCGCTGACGATTTTGGCAGTCCCGACATCGCTCATGCGCCAAGACTTCGCCGTTTGCTATTTTGTGTCTTCGTTTATTGTGCGAAATGACGATTTCGCTTGCGAACTGTGTCGTGTGCTGTTGCTAGGTTCTTGACAATTATTGACACTAGGTTTACGGAGCATTAAAAGTGAATATCTTACATTATATTGTAAAAAAGAACTAGAATTTGTCTGTCCCATTCTTTAATCATTTTTATAACACTAGAACTACCGTGAACTAAACACGGCTGACGTATATTGTTTTATAATAACGACAAGATTGCCTCCTTTGTTTAAATATGTACTTCAATACAGAAGTTTGCTAAAAAATTAGTCCTGAAAACATTTTTATAATTTCAATATTTGTAAACGAGAAAATTAATTCTAGTGGTAATAATGTACAGGACGCTTCAAAACATGTGAGCATAACTTCAGGGATGGATTTAATACGGCAATATAAGAAAAAAAAGTTCTTATAAATATATATCCGACATGGCCTTCTTTCCAAATTATAGCCATGTTTGTATGATACCTGTTATTAGCAAATTTCCATACATGTTGTTTGCACCAAGACTACGTATTAAGCTGATTGAAACAAATTACAAGTGTTTATAGTGTTTGCCAAAAGGTCGTGCATGAGATAAGAAGCGTTGCTTGTAAACAATTCAAGAAAGGAGTGAATAGAGCCATAAAAATTACTGGAAGACATGAACGACTATAATTCGGAAACAAGGTCATATCGGGTATATTATTTACGTGAACCTTTTTTCGAATTTAGGCGTACTAAATTCATCCTTGAAGTTATACCCACATGTTTTGAGGTTTAATTAAAAATATTAGAACCCGTCGTTCTCACGAGTCCCGTAAACCTAGTGTTAATTTTTTTACGAATTGTGTTGAGTAACTAGTTTCTCGGAAATTGTTCATTTCTTTGACCATGCGAATTGAAAATATCGATAGCAAACTGCGTCGTATGCTGGATCTAGATCCTCAAAAATTGTCAATTTCTTTGAAGCATTTCAGTCTCGAGGTGACCATTCCCATAAGATGAGAACATTTATGGAAATAGATATTTTCAGACAGAGTTTTATAGTGTATCCTGAAGAACAAGATTGAAAGAGGACACCTTTCACCAAAAACGAAAGAAACATTCCCAAAAAGAGAACAGTCACGACGTAGAATGCATTTTATGTAGTCATTCGATCCCTGAATCCTCAAAAGAATGAATTAGATGTATAGGATGTCATAGTTGGACTGGTTTGAATGTGTGGGAGGCGATAACCAAGACGAAGAGGTTTGTATCACCGTAAATAATTCCCGATTGGTGCAAATAATATCTCAAACATCATTTTAACGTATCCCTTGTGTCTAGCTTTATTTTAAAAATGTTAATGAAGCTCGGAAGAAATATATAACACATTACTGTTTCTCGAATTTCGTATTGTAACTTCGCGAATACATGTTCGAGGTATCGATTTATGCGAAGAAAAGTTCGATTTTATCAAACGGTTACACGGGTTGCAGATTCGTGGTGCAAAAGTGTGCTCGCCGATGCGCTCGTCGAATTAATTCGCGGCAATGAAACGGTGACAGCGCGACAGGATTGCGAAAGGTATCAAGATCCGTACGTCGGGACATTCATCATACGCCGGGGTGATTGAGTTCGCAGAAACGGAATTTATGATAATTATTTTCCGAGAAGTTTCACCGGCGGCTCGCGGCTAATGACGTCTCAACGCCACGCTGCTGCTGCGGCTGAAAATCGGGACGCGTAGGTGGCCCCCGGAAGGAAGCCGATCGTCATACGTCTTTACGAGCATACTATTAAGCAGCAGAGGGTACATCAATCTCTTCAGGGTCACGCGAGCTGGTGATCCGGGGATGTTGATTAACCAACAAGGCGGATCGGGGAACGCGAATCTTCTTGAAACGCGCCGAACGCGAATCAACCGGGCCATTTTCGATTGGGCACCGATTCCAGATTTTCTCCTGTTCTCATTAACACATTGACTAACACCGTCACACATATCTACAAAGTGAGTCACCTAAGACTTTCACCTAAAATATACAAGGAAGAAAATGTTTGATTCAAAGGGGCAATTATTGCGATAGAAGTAATCTTTTTCGCACGGTCATTGTTGATTTTTTAAATAGGACGATGTAGTTTGATTGATATAATGTTATAGCTCAGGGATGGGCATTTTTGTCTCAATTGAGACAAACCGTCCCCACCATAGCGTCCACTGTCCCCCACCAGCATCCGCCGTTACCGTAGAGTAGCGATGTCCAAACTCGGCTCCGGGAGCTGAACACCGTCCCCACCACCGTCCGCCGTGTCCATAGCGCCGTGACGCGGCGAACCGATTACCAATATGCTCGCTTTCCGCGTTAAAAACATAATCGTCGATTGTTTTATGACACGCCGGTCGGTTACTCAGTTTCTTGGTCGGCGGGTGGTCGGCGTCATGAGAACATACTGCGCCTGCGCAAACTGACAGTACGAAGGGGAAGTAGGCGCTAGAGGGGCCCCTACGCTGGATACCGCTGCCGTAGAGGAAGGATGTGCTTCGCCCGTCGCGAACAATGCGCAGGCCTCGCGCCTGAAAGAGAGGTTGGTGGAAAAAGCAGGAGTTTGAGGGGTCCCTACCGTGCCCATCCCTGTTATAGCTAATGAAAAAGCAAACATGTGTAATATCCTAACCTTCAAATGACCATCGGAAGAGTTATTCTTCAAATGTTTCAGAGCTTACATCAATGGAATCTTAATTGAATATGGTCACCTTGAATATCATATGCGTATTTTATGTTATTCTTTTTGAAACATAACTCTTGTGTAGGTCATTTTAAGGTCAACATATTATATATTTCAGAATTCGTTTCCTCATAAATATATCATCCTAACAGAATCTCTAAATAGTTGAATAGACAACACGTTGACTGCCGCGTCGGTCATATATGGGCAACACAATTCTTCGTGTATATTTAAAAATTTAAATTACGAGCGTTCATTCCTGTGGTAAGCTATATCTCTGTAATTGTGATTACCAGACTGCGGATCTTTATGCAACATAAAAATTGTTTGCACCAATTACAAGAAACAGAGATCATACAGAAACTTCTTCCTTTGTTTATTAGCTGAAATTAATAAATTGATATTTTTAAATTCTTTCTCTCTCTCTCTCTCTCTCTCTCTCTCTCTACTGCATTACATTGCACTTATTTATCTTTACCATAAATGCATAAAATTCGCAGTCTGTTGATGGCAATAATTAAATTACATTGTTTTCGTGGGATTTTTTGAGGACAATTGCTCGGCAGTCAACGAATTAAATTTAATATTGCGAGTGATTGTAATATGTTGCACAAAAGCGTTGTTTGAAGGGCTAAACCTGACGAAGTGGAATCTGCGAGTAAGTTTCGATTTAAACTAATTGTATGTACTAATATCGAAGAAGCCTCGACTGCCGCCATGTTCCTCGGGGAGCAATCGTATGGAGAAAACCTTTCGGGAAGAAAACGGTAGCCTCGTTAGAACCAAGTTAATTGGTTTAATGACAGAAAATCCCGTGGCGGGTAATCGCCGGGCATATTACTTCAACGTGAAGTAATTCCCCCGTTTCTTCGAGACTCGATCCCCGATCATGGCGATTTCCTTTCACTAATGGGTCCTCTCTCCATTGCCCTCGAGTGATCTACTGTGACGAATTCGATCTACGGTGATCAAACATTGCTGCACAATGATCCCTACGATCGGAGAATTTAGAGAGATTTAAGTCATGAACTGGAAGAAATGTCGAAACGAAATTCATGTACGAATTCACGATGTGTAAAGCAATTTTCAGATAAACTGTAGTCGCAAGTAATATTTCCTGTTAATATTAAACAATATTGCAATTCAAATGTGTACAATGTCATAAGGAATTCCAGACATGCATGAGACATTTTTCTATGTCATGGGTTTAACAAATAATATTGCATTCTAATTGTTAGACTGCAGATTTTACGCATTTATGACAAAAATGGGTGGAAGAAATACGAAACAATGAAAATATCAGAACAATTTAATGAATACTGTGAATACTTAATAAATACTGTTAATATTGAACCACCGCTTCTCGGTATTAACGAAGACAATTTTTATTTTGGAACAATATGAAATAGGTGTTACAAAATGAACAATTCAATCCTAAACATACAATACAACTTCCAATTTTTTATAGAAGATTTAAACTGTTTACATCCAAGTGCCCTCAAATGTACATAGTGTATTATATGTGATAAATTGCGTCAATACTCTTGATGGCTGAAAAAAATTGTAATAGTTTTAAGTGCTACTATAAGTTCAAGTAATAGTAACTAAAGTATTTATTCAACATCATTAATTTCCTAACAATTAATGTTCATAGAGTTAAAATTGTACTTGAATTCTTCGAATGAAGTATAAATTAAGTGGCTGTCGATTTAAAACCGTGGACTCCTCGACAAAACGCTGCAAAATTTTCAGATTAGAATTGATATGCGCCATGACGATCGATTCGAGCAGAAACTGTCCGTCACGGCCGATTCTCATTAGCGGGCCATACTCAGCCGCTTATTAGCGTCGGAAAATCACGAGGCGAGCAAGGACGCGCGAGGCTTATGCACAATTAATTTAAAAGTTAAACGCCTCGGAACACGCTGGGAACTGCCACGTTATTAATTACCCGATACTGCGCCCGTATCTTTCACGCTGTTACCTTCGAATTATCGCCAAAGAGAGCTGCAGCCTGATTCATCAAAGTCGCCCTCGCCGACCTGGCCCGGACCGCGAAACTGCGAAACGCAGCTCCTCTGTGTTGGGGGTGCAAGCTTATGCTACGTAGCTTCGCGCGCGCGTGTTCGCCGCGAGCTATCGGATCGTTTGTCAACATTAGGCTTCTATAGAGTCGAACAGCTTAGGAGGATTACTCGCAGAACAGTGCTAGAATCATCAATCCTGTCCTCGTTGACTGGGACGAGCTGTCCCCGTGAGGATTTTCACTCTCAGAAATGCACGGCGTACACAATCTTATTAGTTTATCTAAAGACAATCAAACAAATTTCATACAGGCTGATTCTGGGAACTGGAACAGGATGCTGCTCTTTTTCTACGCGAAAATAAAAGAAATTTTAGCTGACAAAATTGTTTGGTTCAAAGTGACAAGTATTGTAGTAGGCAAAACAATTTTTTCCAAGTTTATTTTTTTCAAGATATCAAGGTCATCGAAGATTTTGTAAATGAGGCTGTATACTTCCGATACGATAGTATGATAGCTGAGGCCAACACGAATCCAACGACTTATAATACCGTGACCTTGGCGTGAGCTTGGCGTGACTTTGAATTACAAAAAATTCACAGAAGTTGGACAATCAACAAAGCAAAACAACAGAAATTACTTTACTGTTTGCAGCAATTGCCCAACTTTTGTAAATTGTTTGTAATTCAAGGTTACGCGAAGGTCATAGTCTTATAGGCAGTTGGATACTTTTTGACCTCATACCATCATGACAATCATGACAGTCCAATAACCAGAGATCCCTTGGCAATCTTCTGATAAGTCATTTCGGTATTTTATGATCGAGGTACGTTGAATTTAATAAATAATCAAATGACTCCTCTCAGATATGAAGTGTGATAAAAGACAATATCAAAAACCGCTGACCATAAGTTCTCTGAATATTTACAGTATCAAACAAACACCTGCACAAACCTTTCAATTCAAATCAATCTTGGTACTTATTATCGCAAAAATTCATTGTATCAATGACTTGACAGTCTTTCAAAATTCAAAGACAAGTAAGTTTAAATCAGTGAGGTATCAGACTTAACATTGTGCAACCGCTTCTCATAGAATTTTTAAAATTCTTTAGGAATTCTGCTTCAATACAGTCATGATGAAACCTATTAACAGGTTTTCGGTAGCCAAATGGTGAAAATTGAGTCTCAGAGCAGGTAATAGCGAGCAATGAGGAGGAAGACAGGAACAGGAGACAAGAGGAGAGAATAGAATGGCGTTGGCGGTGGTTATCGGAGCAGGCGACCGTGTAAAAGTTTACTTCGTTGCGCGTTACGCCCGTTAAGTCAGGGGGATATTTGAAAGGCGAAGGAACGAAGAAACGAAGGAACGAAAAGGAACGTTCTGGGCCCAACAAATGGATCCCCCGCGGTGCCGTCCGCCGGCTTGTTAATCGCCCAATGGACGATTCGAAATGTTTCACGGTTACTGCATCGTACGGGCCCGAGCAACGTGTTAAACCCACCTCATTGTCAGTACCGCTCCGATGTGCCTGATATCCTTTATCAATCTTAATTCGATAAACCCGGATTAACCTTAACACTACCAAGTTCTTATTTTTTAAAACGGGAACCAACAGGAGTAGCGCATTTTGTGTCCACCTCCAAGAAATATCTTTAGCGACCATTTTGTGACAATTGATTTCACTGAATAATGAATATGCATCTTTACCTCACCATCAGTATCGCTCCGATGTGCCTGATATCCTTCCTCAATTTCAATTCGATAAACCTGGATTAATCCAAGATGGCTGAACTATCGTTCAGGGTAGCTTATGAACAAGAAAAATATTTTTACGAAAATACTTCGTGATGAAACAGGACGTATGAAATGAAACAGGTCCATTTGGCTTTGAAATCATGGATTGAATAAAAACAAAAGTCATCTATAATAAAAGACATGTTCGTACATGTGTATATTAACCAAAGGTCCAAGAAGGTTGTCGAGTGGCGCTTTGAATAGTACGCAAATTTCAGTCAGAATCGACACAAAAGCTGCATGAAGATCACTTAATCCTTATGTCTAAATTGCGGACTTTATGCATCTATTACAAAAATGAGTATGTGTAATTTGAAACAGAAAAAACATTAGACGAATTTAAAAACACTTGTTGCGGATCGCGCGAGTTGCGGCACGCGAGTTGGTATGGGACAGGGGAGAGAGCGGTGACGGGGTCGCCAGAACCATAATATTGACTCGCGACAATAGCTGCTTCTCGTCAACCCTCCTCCTCACCACCATCGTTCTGACTCAACGGGCACAGGTGATTACCCGAAAAGTTAGTTGTCTTTGAGAACCCAGCTGGTTCCAACTAAAACTGCGTCCCTCACACACACAAAAAAAGGGTATATGTGTTTCGTGGCCTATTCTCTTTGTTCCTCTATAGATTTATAATTCTTTGCTTAAATCTAGTTATTACCTTCTATTCTCTATGTTAGTGAAAAGTGGTGTCGGGTTTCTCATATTATATAAGTTAGAGAAATTTTAAGTGTTTTAATAAAGTGGACATCGACATTTTCTGTTTTGACATTAAACTAAAGTTCTAGTGCCGTTATTTCCATCTGTAGTAATTATTGCGAAAAGGTCACTATACTCTGATTTTGATGAAATTTAAATATGTTATACAGCAACACATTTTGAACGACTTTTTTCATTTCGAATATAGGGGGGTCGCTTTTAGTTCTCGAGATATTTGCAAAAAACTATTGCTAATACTGTAGACTGCCGGTCCTCTCCGCCCCCTCCCACAACCTAATCTAAAATAACTCTGATCGCATAATCTTCCCATTGTATAGATTTCGAGATTTTAAACAACTTTTTCCTTTTTCAATATAGGGGTGTCGCTTTTATTTTTCGAGATATTCGCAAAAGAGCATATTTCCAGTTTCTTGACAGGTAAGGGCGCCGCCATATTAGTTTGTAGTGATGGTCGCGCGCCGCTTACTGAGTTGGTTTAGATTTGGTCAGGGATAGCAACAGTTTTTTGCGAATATCTCAAAAACTAAAAGCGACCCCCCTATATTGAAAACGGAAAAAGTTGTTTAAAATGTCGAAATCTATAATATATTTAAATTTCATCAAAATTGGAGTATAGTGACCCTTGGGCAATAATTACCCCATCTCCTTCCACAACTCTTCTATTTCTTAACATAAATTAGTGACATAAACTATAACACTGTTATGTTATTTTCAACATATTGAATGTATTAAGAAAGAAAATAAATTTCCATTTCACTCCAGTTTGTTGCGATATAGGTAGGAAATTTTTATTTTGCACGAAGATCCTCTGTTTACTTATTGACATAAGGGTTAAAGCGACTCGAAAACGAGCAAACAAGATTACGAACATGAACAAGCGGCAACTTTCCAAACGGTGGCTGGCTCGTTCAAGATGAGATTGATCATGCATATCGGATCAAGTTGCCGAGCAGCCTGGTCGCATTTAGATAGCAGGCGTGTGCAAATCGAAAAGTAGTTAAGAGCAAAGCGCATCTTTCCGTTGAGCTTCTGGTTACGCGTCGAACAGGTGAGCCTGCCAATTTGATTACCGACACGCGTGTCGCGGACGTATAATCACGCGTAACGATAGAGTTGTCGTTAATCCGCGTCTAAGACCGCGCCTCCTTAATTATTCGCGAGCGGACGTTTGTCGCGTCATTTCGCAGCCGTTCGTCGCCGACAATTTCTCTATCGTGTGGCGACGCATTGCGAAACATTGCAAAGCATTGCAATGCGTTGCAAATCGTGGTGAATCGTTGCAAACCTGGACAACTCTCTGGTGTTGTATCAGCGATTTCGCGTATCCAGATATTTTCCACAGCGATCCGACAGGATCTGCTGTTGTCGAGGCTTACGGCACGCGTGATGATATGGTTGCCGGGCCTAGCGATCTACAAGAATGATAATTACGCGAGTCCTTAATACGTCGTTAAGTGTGATTTTATTTTAACGATCGGACGTGCTCGATTTCCTCGGTTGTCGCCGCACCACGGTCGGAATTTCTGGCGGATGCGCAATTACAGTCGTTTATGAGCAGTTTTTAATGCTGTTTCCGAGGAAAGAACTAACATTTTTAATCGATTGTGGCATGGATACTACGATAATGGCCAGTTGCCAGTTTTCTGCGTATTCCCCGACTCGGTTTTATTTGTTTTTCGGTTTTATCGTGGAATTGATGTCGGAGTTTGATCGGCCAGCCGCAATTAAATGTTGCAACAAGCGAGATCCGTTGCTAGATCCGCTGAAATTGCAAAAGTCATACTTCTTTTTTTTTTGGTTTTTTTATTTTGTAATTGTCGAGGGTATGAAAGAGTAAATATTATATAAAGTATTTTTTGTTTGTAGAAAATTGTTACACGGATCGATTCGCGGTGCTCCCGCTATTTTATTATTTTCATTTAATAACAACTGAAAATATAAAAATCGTGGAATTTTATTACGCGAGTATATTTCGTCTGTAATTCATTTTTTAAACGTATGTGCCAGTCCGTCGACGTTTAGGTCTGCTTTATCCGGTTGCACGTTTTTTTTTGTTTAAATAATAAACGTGAAATGGAGGTTGATTTCTTGTAGCATAGATTTGGAAATATAGAAACAAGAATAGATATTATAATAGAGATTCACAACGAGTTTAATGTTTAAACTTATTTAATGTTTCGCGATGTTTCCAAGTCTGCATTAAATCTGCCATCCAGTCATTACGTGCCAATTATATTAAGTGCTCTATAGTGTAAATAATGGGATACATATGTAAGCCGTTGAAAAAATCTAATAGAACAAAAATGGGCAGATGTATAGCAACGTCTCCAGCGGCGGACGATCGTATAATAGCGAAAGTTGTAAAATTTATCGAACCGTCTTTGAAAGGACAATTAAATGAATGCAAAAAAATTATCGTTGAGCAAATGCTAACCTATTGAGTAATAAATATCACCTTATTATCTAGAACTGGCTCATAATATCCAATTTCTAAATTGCATATATGTAATACACTGATTTAAATAACGAAAGATCGGTGTGTTGAAACGAGGATGTTACATGGGCATTTTTCAAAATTATGCTGCGAAAAAATTAATACAAGTTGCTCAATACACGTACATTTAAACAAGATTATTGGTTCATTTAATCCAAAAAGATTTGTAAAAGTGACGTTTTTTTCAGATTGTCAATCAAACGTCGACTTAAAGATCAGCGCGAGGGGAAAGGGGATGTCACTCGGCTATTTTTCAAAATTTTGCTGCGTGAAAATTACTATATGTACATATGTATGTGTACGTACATTTATCCAAGGCATTCGTTAAAAACAGAAGTTCATTCATCAAAGCAGGAAAAATTCCTAAATAACTGCATATAAAATTATGTTTTATTAGAAAATCAAAATATTCATTTTTCTATATGATGTTTAAGTAATATTTAACGAAAAATTAAGCTAAATATCTAAAACTGGAAGAACATGGCACACCTAACGTATTTAAAGCTTCAATTGCATTATACCAGTATGCAACAATTGCGCTTTCACGGCAAAATGTTGAAATTAACAATAATTAGCTGAATGATTACTCCGGTGTCGTCTGTACGACAATTTAAAATGTCAAGTGAGCTGAAAAACGAAACGACGAACAACGACGTATTAATAAAAGGGGCCGCGGAACGGGAGAAGCAATATCCAATGGGATCGGTCCGATCGATAATAGGAGAATTTTACGATCGGAACGAGCGATCGTTTAAAGAACAAGTCCGCCATTAACGGTCGTCCCGTTACACCTCGGAGCACGGTCCCCGTCTCTCTCGAATGGGATCGATAAATCTCCGCTGTATTTATCACTAAGATTTCTCATCGCGTGTCAGCCCCGCGAGAGTATTCGCCGGTCTGAACAAATCCGCGTAACACAATACCGCCATTTGTAGCGCGACGACGGTGACGCCGGCCACCGAAACGATCCTTGTCTATCTGGGAACACACTTTACGATATCTGGAACGAACGGAAGCCATTCATAGGATTCTGCGGCCGGCCTCTAGGCTACAGGGTCCCCGAGAACAGTACTACATATAAGTATACTATGCGCGCGAATGGTACTCGTAAACGCTCGTCAACGCTCGTCGGGGTTTGTTATCCCGCTCGGCCGCGGAGAACGGGATGCACCTTCTCGATTTAACCTTAATAAGATCGATGTATCCCACGAGGCCGGCTCCCCGATATGGAGCAACCTGCGATCGATTCCACGCTACTCGATCGCGCATACTAGCTTGCCACAACCAGACAGAGGAAATGGAGGTTTGATCCTCTGATTGAAGGCTTTTCTTTTAATATGTTCGGGTACAGGTAAAGTCTATATGACTTGCTCTAATTCCAAATTAGATTATTAATGTGTATCTATTATTGTACTAGCGCGAGAAGTTTAACAACCCTTTGCACTCATGAACTATTGTAACTCTAGAAAACTAAACATTACTTCCAACCTAGAATATGTATTTCCGTGCTATATAATTTTTTCATTTTATGCATATGAAACTGTAATTTATATAATTTATTAAATCTAAACAAATTTAGTAACGTAAAAAATATTTCGAATCATGTTATTACTATATTTAGTGGCGCCTCAGAGTCGCCATTCGAGTGCTAAGGAATAATTTTTTGAGGATACATGTGGTACAAATCTTAATTCGTTATTAGTTAGCGGACTTTATGCATTTATGGAAAAAGTAGGTAGGTACAATTTAAAATAGAGAGAAGTTTAAAAGAATTTAGAAGCATCAATGTATTATTTTCAAGTTATTAAAATTACTAAAGAAATAAAGAACTATCAACTTGGCTCCTGCTTCTTATAATTAATGTACATCATTTTTATTTTGCATAAAAATACGCAGTCTATCCATTATATTGTGCGTTGCTGAAATTATAATTTTCTAAGGTGATTCGATAATTTATTGTTAGTTTAAATGATTTATTCATGTAAAATATTTATTTTGCTGTGATATGAATGTTATGTTCGGAACTACGAAGGAAATCATTCTAACCAACACAATGCTTTTCAGTTTTTGATATGTATAATACTTCTATAAATTAGCCGGTAAAAATGCTAAATTGCGTAAACGTTCTCAGATTGATTGCTACCTATTACTTCGGAACATTTCGATTTTTATAAATCAACTTACAAAACAACAGGAAAATTAGGAAACAATTTGTCTCGGTGCTTAAAATATTCTTTACGTTAGAGATAAAATATAAACGTTGCAAAATCTGTTGCAGATGCTCGAGGGTTGGCAGCGAACGGATCAGGAATATGAAAACAATTCTTGTTAGCATTGCAAAATTTCCAATTATATATATTCGACAGAATTTTACATCCTCAAGGAAGACATTCAATAAATTCGAAACAACATGTAAATGTTATAGAAAAATGCTTGTAACAATTGTTTGACAGTGTTATGTATTGTATAAAGCAAAATCTGTGGCGTACGGGGAAGGATCGGTGGCCAGCAGCGGATCAGGAATATGAAATTAATTAGATTAGCAGGGTCCCGGCCATATATCTTGCAGGTGAGCATTGTCGAGCATCGTGTTGCTTGTTGCCTCACCGGTTCGCAGGCGCTGTTATGTTCGTCTTTCGTTAACATCGCCGCTATCGTGTCCCGTCCTTGGTACGCCATTAGCAGAAAAGCTCCACCCTCCCGACACTTTCGACAGTCCTCTCTCGGCCCTCGGAATCCCGTGTAAAGAAAGGAAACGAGATCTCTGCGATCGTTATTATTAACTCTCGGCTGCGAACAGGATCCGTACGGGCGTTGCATAATTAAAGGAGCGATCGAGGCCGCGGGCGATCTACCAGATAAAAGCAGCCAGCCCCATAAACCGCGATATGCCGATAAATCAAGCTTTAACGAAATGCTCGCTGCAAAATAAAGAGACATTAATTTGCAGGTAGTGAGCTCGATCTTCCATTGTATCATCGACCCAAACGCTTTTCTTCCTGGACAAAAATGATCCAGCAACCCTCATTTTACTTGACTGCGGATTTTATGCAGCTATAACTTGACTGCGGATTTGATGCATTCATTATAAAAATGTGTATATCAAATACAACTCAGTGAAACTATTTAAGGCATTCGGAAATATAACCCATGAAAATAATTAAGAAGAGAAATAAATGTTGAAATAGTCTTGCAATGATGTCAATCAACTTTTATTTTGCAGGTGAAGCTTGAAACGGAGCAAGGATTGGAAGAATTTATTACATTATATATGTGTTATTATTAGACTGAGGATTTTATGCATTTATGATACAAATGGGTAGGGTACAATTTAAGGCAGATTAGAAGAATTCAAGAACATCAATTTGTTGTAGCTTAGTAGAACTACATTAAAGGAAGAAAGAAATTGCTATTTGGCTCCTGTTCATTGTAATCGATGCAGACAATTTTTATTTTGCATAAAAATTCAATAGTATAGTTATTATCCGTTTATTAACGCGTCACAACAACCTTCAATAGTCCCACAAAACATTGTAATAATTTATTTAGTCCATGATATCGAAACTAGAAAATTAAAGTTAATTATAGTCGTAGAGACTTTAATCATTTTTCATTATGAAAATTTGAGAAACATATCTTAGCTAATTAGTCTTGTTGTATTCCATCTGATCAATCTGCTTTAAAATTTGCACAGAAAAATGTGTTTTACAAAGAAATGTCACCACCAGTTTCCTTCCTTCTTATATTCGCTAATGAATGTTGTATAATATATTGAATTTTTAGAATGTGTTCCTAAAATACATTCAACGTTAAACAACAACTAGACCGCGTATTTGGTACACTCATAACATATATGTACATATAAGTTCATAAAACACAACCCAATGTGTGTATTAGACTACCATCGAAGTCTAAAGAGGAATTTCTAAAATGGAGACAAACGTCGCCATATTGACTTGACAACATGTTCACCGAAGTATCCAGCCTCTAAAGTAGCAAAGAAGTTTGTGGCAACATGTTTTGCACCATTTATCGATAAAATTACTTCACCGATTCCCAACGGGCACAATATAGCCGTTCCCAAAAATGGCAAAGACAACTTATAACTGGAGGCAGAGAACAGTTCCCAACTGTAGCAAATTTTCGCGACCATCGTCGCCAATTAAAATTGCAATGCATTAACGGTGTTGCTAATCGAAACGCGCTCGCGGGCCCTTTCTCCTCGTTAAGAAATCGTATTCGTTCAGTTTACTCGTTCTTTGCCACCGAAGATCGTCGATTTATCGCAACGGTGACGGCAGTGATCGCGGTCCCGCTGCGTTTTTTTTCCGCAACCGTGTATAGATCTTGTTCTCAAAAGAAAAATTTTCCGGTGCTGTCCGATCGCTGCTGCTTCTCGTTAATGGAAATATCTTCCGTGTGCGTTGCTCACACTCAGCCCAGAAAACTAATTAACCATAACTTTCCGTAAATGGGTTTAACGCGCGAAACACTTGGTTTATTGCTCGGCCGCAACGGAGGCGGTAATTAATACATATATTCCAAGGCGTACGAGTCTGCGTCACTCACCTTATCAACTAGAGAATTTTGCCGTGGATGTTGCTGAAAATTCGTGGCATTAACCAACAAATCATCGTTTCAGTATCATTATCGCAATCTTCTAATAAGATCTTTCCTAATCGTACCATGTCTCGATAAATGTAGTCTTGTTATTCTTGAAAGGCTTGTATTTTCTCGGCTGTTGCAGTGATAAGGATTATGCACAACTTGGGAACGAGTACAATTTGAAAACGGTGACAATTTAAAAGCTAGTTAGTTGAAGAATAATTGCAATTTGATGGGGTACAAAATTTGAGAGCTGGTAAAATTGCAGAACGAATATTTTTATGAAAACCAGTACAATTCGAGGGCGAGCACTATTTTAAAGTTAGTATAATTGTAGAGCACTATAATTTAAGAGCGAGTAAATTTGATTAGAGCGACTAGAAAGTGAATACAGGTACAGTTCAGCTCAAGTACCATTTGAGAGCGATAGGATTTGAATACAAATAGAGTTCGAGAGTGAGCAGAATTGAAAAGCGAGTGCCATTTGAGAACGAGTGCAATCTGAGAGCGAGTCGAATTTGAAGCGGAGTAGATTTTGAGAGTGAGTAGAATTTGAGTGTGAGTAGAATTTGAGAGCGAGTAGAATTTGAGAGCAAGAAGAATTCTAAAAGGAACTACAATTTGAAAGCGAGTAAAATTGAGAAGGGAGCCCAACTTAAGATCGAGTAGAATTTGAGCGTAAGTAGAATTTTGAAAGGTGGTACAATTTAAGGGCGAATAGATTTTAAGAGTGAGTAGAATTTGAGAACGAGTAGAATTTGAGAGCAAGTAGAATTCTAAAAGGAAGTACAATTTGAAAGCGAGTACAATTTGAGAAGGGAGCCCATCATAAGAGGGAGCTAGTAGGATTTGAGAATAAGTAGAAGTTTGAAGGGAGGTACAATTTGAGAGCGAGTACAATTTGAGAGTGAGTAGAATTTTGAAAGGAGGTACAATTTGAGAGTGAGTAGAATTTTGAAAGGAGGTACAATTTGAGAGTGAGTACAATTTAAGAAGGTAGCCCAACTTAAGAGCGAGTAGAATTAGGGAGTGAGTAGAATTTTGAAAAGTGGTACAATTCGAAAGCGAGTACAATTTAGGAAGGTAGCCTAACATAAGAGCGAGTAGAACTAGGGAGCGAGTAAAATTTGAGAGTGAGTAGAATTTTGAAATGAGGTACAATTTGAGAAGCGAGTGCAATTCGAGAACCAGTACAAATTTCGAGCGATTCAAATTTGAGAGCGAATGCAGTTTAAGCTCGAGTAAAATTTTCAAGCCAGTCCAATTTCAGATCAAAACCAAATTGAGAAGCTAGTGCATTTCGAAAGGAGCTCTCACAGCTTTAGAGCAAACCGGGAGCCATAAATGCTCGGATCTCCTTCGCATCGCCTACTAAACAAAATGTTTTATAGTCGGCAGGCTCGTTGAGTGTTCGAAGACAGCGCAACGTAACGTCACCGTCGCACGCTAAACCAAGAGAGCCGGTGTACGCGCGTTATCGTCGAGCATCCGACCATCGCGGTCCCTAACCGGCAGATATATGTATGTACAAAGAATAATTTGTACAGCTACGCAAAACTTGCGTAACTCCCGTAAAAGCGGTCGTATAATTACGTTCTTGATCAGCGTCTAGGATGAAAAAAGAAAAAAGGCCAAACTCGTCTTACTCGGCACGTTGCCTCTCCGTTCAAACTTATCACTGGACAAGGCAACGGTTCGAGACGGTTAATAACAAATTTATCCCCGGCGATAACATAGTAGTCGTCGCATGCGTTTCATCGGACGATCAGACGACCAACGATAAAGATCCATTAACACCAACCGAAGACTTTCTCGTTTACAGCGGCTAAATCACCGAGACACCGTAAACAAACTGGTCTTAATAATTCTTCGTTTTTTCGCAAGTGATCTGGTTTGACTATACGCGACAAATATAGTTGGGGAAGTCACCTAAATTTCGACACTACAATTTTATTTAATAATTGGAACGTAACGTAGAGATTCAATACTGGAACTACCAAGTTCTAAACGAGAGTGACATTCCTTTACAATGATAAGAGGATTGAATTCATTCAGATTTCATAGGATTTTTATGGTAACATGCACTTGCATAGAGAAGTATTCTAACAAATTACTTCAAAAAATATTCCTGTTAGTTTTAGTTTTAAATCATGAAAAGTATAAGGACAAATAGAGAGTACTATTTACATACTAGGTACAATAATACACATACAGTAACTGATAGTAATATTCGGGCAATTTTAAACGGACGCTAACTTTTCTAACATTGGACCATACGACTTCAATTTTTGGCAGAAGTTAGAACAGTTAGTTTACTATACGACTTGACAAACGAATTGTGGAAAAATTGTAGTTGATCGGATTTGCAGAGAAAATACTAAAACTTGTTTTTCACAACTTGTTTCTGCGCGTCTATATCGAAAATTTCAATAAAACATCCTAAAAATTGCATCGCAATCGGTCAACGTTGCAATGAGCCACAATCCGTTAAAAATGGTGAAAATCGTAGTTTTTCACAATTTTGGGCCCCTCATTGTAATAAATCTGAAGATTCTTAACCCTTCGATGTCTGTCGTTCTTTTTTGGCATCAGCCGATTTCGACGAAATTTTCAAAATATATTGTATAACTGATACCTATCTACCGAATCCAGTTTTTAAATTTTCAATCCAAACCTATATATAAATATCGTAACTGATTGTGATCAATCACAATTTTTTCAAAAAATTTTTCCCTATATCATAGCAATGTATAAAAAATTTCAAGTCGTTTGGTCCAATCTTAAGAAAGCCATTGTCTTTTTAAAATTGTCCGAGCATTACTGATAGCATGAAATTATTACGTAAAGATCAGAAGGTGCCTAGCCACAACATCCACAAAATTGTGAAAAGTATCATCTGTCCAAGGAAGAATGAACTCCTCCTTGTACGTGGTTCTTTCATATAATAATTTCGTTCATTAATTAGCGACCATAAGCCCGCAAAACGTCTCTACGACAGGCGTCAAACGAGATGCGGTAAGAAATCCGTCAGCGACACGCGGTGAAATAGTCCCGGCCACAGTCACGGCATTAACAGTCATGGCAAATGAAGTCGTACGTCCGATGGGACACGTAAAAGTGCTGAATTCCCGATTAATAACCGGTAGTTTTTGCGGCGGGAGGGGGAGAGACGGTGTTGGTCGGTTCCAGGCGACGAGTTCGGCCCGCGGACAGACGACAATATCGGCGCGCCGCGGCGCGTTCCTATTATGTCTTTACAGCGCACGTAATTTCGCGGCCGACAGATAAATAGTCCGTTGAAACGGCAACGATAAAGCTTAATCACTGTTATTGCACCGGTCGTGCGGCTTGATACCGCTGCGATCGGCTCTCTTTTTGCGTACCCGCGGGCGTGCGTGCGCGCCAATATCCGGCCCGAGCGCACCGACGTGACGCACAGTGGCTCAGAATCGCCAAAACGTAGTAAAAAGTCCATTTTTCAACTTCGTCGAATGGAATTTATGCCAACAGCTTCTTAAATGTACAGACTAAATTTTAGCATAAACATAAATTGCTATAAATCACTCATTATTTTTTGAGAGATGTTTAAAAACAAGCAAAAATGGAAGTCTTAAAATGATCGCACTTCCGCCTGAAATTAATGTTGTTTGCCTCATCATACTTTTTGATGGGTAATAACTCACTAGCAAAACTAACTATATAGAGTTAAACAGCGTTCTTTCAGTTATGCATACGTGTAACATTTAAGGGTATATAATAACATATTTTATCAATTTGAAAATTGTCTCTTCTGAAACTCCTATTTTCCTGCCTTTTTTTGTTTAATGGCAATTACAAAATGGTCGTCACGGGTCGTCACGATGAATTTTGCATAGAAGTATTTGCTGGAGCCTTCTTACGATAGCTACATAACAATTTCTTGCTTATACTTGCAATTACAAAAGTTACAACAATTATTTATTGTTACAACAAAAGTCAACGCATTGGTAACGACTCAAATCGCCGAAACATGGCAGAACGACAAGGAATACTCTAATTTAGTTAAAAATTACTGCTCTCGGGGTTTTCAAGTCGCTGATTATGAATCTAATTTCAAAATTTCGAGAAACAAAATGGCGGATTCAATATGATGAATGAGTAGCTCACACAATAATTGGATTTTCTAGAAAATTAGTATTTCCATATTTCTCGGGTCACTGTATACGAATGTGATGTCAAAATTAATAATTATCATAAATTAAAAATTATAATAACGTTTTTATAACGCACAAATCAAAATACTGATTTATTCGTATATCGTATATTGTTACACATAAACGCTCAAGAAAATTCTTATATTTAAACGATGCTATTATATAAGATACGATTATATATTTAAACCTGTAAAACCCTTAATATGATTTTCTTCATCCTGCACAATACATACATAACTGTACTATGAATTTAGCCCGCGTTTTGAATGCGTCGCGTACCAACTTATGTAATTTTGACACCAGATTCATATTCAGCGATACAAAAAATATGAGGATATTAATTTTCAAAGGAATCCGACAATTTATCAGTTACACATCTGCCATATTGAATCCGCCGTTTTGTTTTTTGTAATTTCCACATCAGATTCATAATTAGCGTCCCGAAAACCTTCGGAATGCCAATTTTCAACGAAATTAAAGTGTCTTCGAATTTTTGCCACGTTTTAGCGATTTTCAACCACTGTGGCGACGTTTTCCGAGGAAAGGGAAAGTAAAGTCACGAATTGAGTCGCTAAATGGTAACTCGGTCGAGTCATAGCTCTCCGTTACTATTACAGATACGAGCCGATCGATTTCGTTTACGGAACCACCTCGGTAGAATTGTGGAATACGCTTCTTCGCTAAATGGAACGCTACGATCCTTTTTTACAGTGTTACGTACAGAGAGTTCTCTCTGCGTGTATTTCGGTTAGAATTTTCTAACCTCTGCCCTGAGAATGAAAAACGTCCAATTTCAACGCCTCTGCATATGGAAACGATGATGATTAAGTGTAGATTCGATGTCTACTGATTTGATAAAAGAATATTTAATAATGATAATATATAATTATTCAATTCACAATATACAAATTATTAGTAAAATCAATCGACGTAACACGTAACAAACAGAGAAATCAATTTGTTCGGAATTTGGACTTGCGCCACTTACATAATCAACTGTGCATAATTAAATCTTTGAGGACGAATACCATCATATATGGCGACGTCAACAGCAGGCATTTAATTTTCAAAGTTCTCATCAATAATTTAATTATTCTAGTATCAAAAAATGAATATACATTTGTAATTTCTTCCAGAAACGAAAACCTTGATATAGAATTTAGCTTAACGAGAAAAATGTTTCCAATGTTCCAAAAAATTGTCATCTGTGAAGGGTTAAAATTTTTCTTTATAGGTATACGTGTAAATCTTCTTTAGAATACTTATATATATACATATGGAATTCGTTCAGTCCACCTATCCACAAAGGAGGATCGAATATGCTCGAGTCTCACGCGCTTATGAATCATTTTCCTTCGAGTAGAGAGCGTCGGTGAAGTCAGCCTAACCGGCGGAGGAAAGTCATCCGAGAAATTCACGGCATTATGCGTATCTCCGAGATTATTAAAATACAATGGGCTCGGCGTCGAACCCGTTGCGTTATACAAATTCTTTTTTCGTTGCAGGTACAATGATCGTTGCGGCGCAATAATTTTCACGGAACACGCGTCCGCGGAACACCGGTACGCGATGAAAGCAACCTCGGTGTCTGCGAAACAGAAACACAGGCGCGATCTAATAGGGCGCAATTATTTACCGATGGTTTGCATAAGAATACGACAACTGAATGACCTATAGGAAAGTGTTGTCCTCTCCCTCCCTCCCTCCCCCCCCCACCCCTCCCCTCCGCCCCTAACACAAAAGCCGAGAAATAGTTAGTCGCGTATCCCGCGAGCGTTGATTTATGGGGCGGAGGGAGCAGCTTATATTCCTCCGGAGCCCGCTTAGCAATTGTTTCCTGACAATGAGCGTATATCAGATATGAGTGACACGACGAAACGTTTTCTACCATTCATCAAGCCGGCACTCGGCCCAGGCGACCAGAGTAATTACACGTTTCCCCGTGTCGTTTGAAAGGAGCATCCATCTACGTGCAAAACCGGGAAACAATTCGCGAGAGACCCGAGATAAATCTTCGATCCGGGACCTGGGAAATGCAGCGAACGCATTGTGACAAATCGGTATCGGGCTTGGCGAGACGTGCCGGGTCACCTTATTAACCCTTTTGCGCTCGACGTTATTTTAACACTAAACCTACAACGATCGAATGACCCAGTTTTATGTTATACAATGATTGAAATTATAAAATTTCATTTACGGAAAATTATGGAACATATCTCCTCCTTGTCCAAGGATCTATTATATTGAAAATGACGAGCAATCTCAATAAATTCTGTGTTCAAGTGTTCCCTTTATAAGGGAACATTTATTTTTATTGTTTGATTGGTTGAGTATTAATGTTAAAGTCTAGACATTTTATTCTACTGCAAACATATTATCATGATTTTTATCGTTTTATGCATACGAGACTGCATGCGGTTGCCAATACCACACAGAGATTTTTAGCAATTTATTAAACCTCTGGCTGAACTTATTATTTTCATCCACGCATCGTCGTTTATGTGGAAAATTAATTTTTCGACTGTTTTAGGATTTCAAAAAATCGAAGAAAATTCTGAAACACGTATTGAAGTTGCGCTTTTAATATACATATAATCGTTGGAATAATTAAAGCATTAATTAACGGGAAAAAATAAATATCGAGACGGAAGAAAATCGAGAGTGAAATTTCGCTCCGGACATGAACCCATCTGGTGGCCCACGGTGGGTTAGGTATAAATAAATTCGGTAACATAAAAATTGTGTCGATTTACGGTGTGGTAATTGTTGGTGACTCGTCAGAGTCGCTATTCGAGTGCGAAGGGTTAATTTATGAACAGTTTTTAATGTTAACCCCTTCCCCAGTAATAACGAGTCAGGTTCGTGGTCATTTCAAACACAATTTGTTGAATATAAATGTTATACAATTTATAAAAGTCGAATCAAAATTCTGTTCCTCTGATGTAAATACTTAAGCAATAAAGAAAATGTATACACTCAATAAATAGAAATTTCTTTCTCTTCTAGAGAATTATGAAAGACAATGATGTCTTAATCATTATAGACATGAACAAAATTTTTAGGTTAATGCATCCTCTGCTGTGTGGTTTGGTTTAACACCACGTCTCAAGGGTTTAATCATCGTTAAATAACATAATTCCAATTTTAGCGTAGCTTACAAAAGAGAAACATAACATTCTTAAATATTGTTGTGTTTTACTGAACTTTTACTTTATGTATCACTAGACAGTGGATCTTTATGCAAATTAAAAATGGTCTATCTGAATTGCAACAAACTGGAATGAATCAGAAATTGATTTTCTTTATTAATATGTTCAATAGGTAATACAAGAGTACTTGTAAATTTGTGTAATATGTTTACTAATGTAAATTACACCTGCTCATTTTTGTCATAACTGCTTAAAATCCGCTGTCTATTCATCACTATTCAATCATTAATTGTTTTGACTGGGACTATTCGTAATAAATGTATAAAGGATCGTTGAAAAACACTGCAAACTTGCTACCGCAAAACATATATACGCATAATGTTTTTTAACAATATGTACAATACAATCTAAAACGATATTATAATCTGATGAATGAACTGCGGATTTTGTTTAAAATGAACAGATGAAACACAAAATAGTGGAAACACTAAACAATTCTAAAAGCACAATTATATTATTCCTAACTTCATAAAATTACACATACATTTTTATTCTGCACAAATCTCCGCAGTCTACTGATGAAACATTATTCGTTAGAACCAATAAAATTCACGAGACATTAAACAAACGTTTCCCGACACAATCTAACATTATAATCATCGTTTATCTCAATCAGTCTCCTCGTAAATAATTAGCATAGTTCAACAAACTATCGCGTTTCGACATCGCCGAACATTTGCATCGAAATCAGAGTTGAATTTTATTTATTGATCGAATCCGTCGATAACCGTGTTCCCTGATGAATATTTAAAAACGAAGATCGATCAGGGACAGCTCAAAACCCGATTTTCATACACCAGTGTAACTCACAAAGGTAGGATCCGTGTAACTTTTCTACACGTCTTAATTAGTCGTCAACACAACGAAATCAAAAAGAAAGAAGTCACGGAGTATTTTATTTCCCGAGGTTCGTTGGCGGATGAATTATTAATACCGGCAATTAAAATCGTAATGTTCGATCGGATACACAGATCAGCGATCACTGTGGATCGTAGCCGATGGCCGAGCGAGTTTTATAGAATTTATGCTCGCGATATCGTCACGAGCATACTCTCTCGGAGAGTTGTGGGATAATTAGCCGGTTCCGCCGGTCAAAAAAGATCGGCTAGTCGATGGCACGAATAAAATTGTCGGGATCGTGACGGGGCCGTTGCTAAACAACGGACTCCGCTTGCATAACAAACGGTTCGCATAACGAAACCGTTTTCTCTCGTGGCGCGAAAATGATTTCTAGATGAAATTCTTACGGCGCGATGCACTTCATGCACTTTATGCACTTTATGCAGTTCGCCGGATTTCACGGGCGTCTAATGAGCAACATCGTTATCAAGCGATTGTGTTCAACGTCTCCACCCTCGCGAAAATTCAGCACGCGGGAATATAAATTATTGCGAGAACTATATGTATAGCTAGCTCCGTGGACTCACCGTTGATTACGTTAACCGACCTTTCGCGGGACCGTTGCAATTATTTAGCGAGACCCATTGCAATTATTTTGATCCCCATGGGAATTAATTTCTGAACTTGCCGTCTCCGTCGTCATATTTCTTTTTCGTATTGCGAAAACACCGTGCGACCAATCTACCTTCGACGAGCTTGGTTAGGTCACTTTAGCAACAATTGTTAGAATACTTAGCGCGGATTGTAATTTCAGACTCTTAGGTTGAGATGCAAAAGTTTTTGGAGCATCTACTTTCTTCATTCGTTTTCTTCACTCATTTTATGCTGCGCAAGTAATTAAATCACAGATGATTTTGTTGAGGACGTAGAAAATGATGAATTAAATGCTTTTGTTTGCTGGTTTATATTCGTATAGGTTTGGACATTCTTAGAAAATAAACAAGTGAATCTAGACGATTCAGACGAAAACTTTTGCAGGTTTCTCTGCAATACTCTGTATATTATCAATTCTAATTAAAAGATAATGTTCTAGAATTATTTGTATCCCTTGAGCACTGTTCAGGAATTGTAGTTCAATTTTCGTAAATTTGAAAATCAATTTCTACTTCAATCTGTCCAGTAAATCAAATTTTATTGGGATCTACGAGGTGTGAGAATGTTATAGAAAGCATTGCTACGAGAAACATTGTCTTTTCTCTTCTTATGTTATTAAATATATTGTTCTGATTTTATGTGACGGTAATCCTTCCCAACAAGAAGATTAATGCTGGAGGAAGTAAGTTCAGGAACGTATCAACGAAAATCAGTACGTAAGAATTTACATGAATCTAACAACTAGACATGAACTACATGAATCTAAGCATAGCTACATAGAGCTACTACTTTGAAATCACCAAAAATATTTTCTCCGTAATTCGCAAACAAAAACTGCGTCAAATTGACAGTTCAAAATCTCCAAACAAACGTTTCGGTTGCTGCATAACATATGTAAGAATTTGCATTGACTTAACTAGGAATTAGCTAAAAACTACCATGAAAGCAAGAGGTAGCCTGAAAACTAACTAGAGCTACTACTATAAAATCGTCAAAAATGTGATGTCCACAATTTTCAAACAAAAATCTCGCCAAATTGACAGCTAAAGGTCTTGAAACAAACGTTTCAGTTACTGCGTACAATATGTATGAATTTTCATGAATCTAACTAAAAACTACCATGAATCCCGGGTCGAACTGCTACCCTGAAATCGTCAAGCATGTCCTCCCCACAATTTCTCAACAAAAATTTCGTCAAATTATCATTTAGAAATGTCCTAACGAACGTGTCAGTCTCTGTATACAAATGTATAAGAATTTGCATGAACTTAACTAAAAATTAGCTAAAAACTGCCATGAAAGGTAGATACAGCTACTACCATAATATCGTCAAAAATGTGCTGTCCACGATTTGCAAACCAGAATTTCGTCAAATTGACAGCTGAAGAGGTCCTGACACGAACCTGTCAGTTGTTGACTTGACTTTGTTCATAGACCTGACTAATAACTAGCTCAAAACTACCCTGATATCGTCAACAATGCCTTCCCACAATTGTAAATCTCAAATTTCGACAAATTAGACGCTCAGAAATCTCCAAAAAAACATGTCACTCACCGGATATAATATGTAAAAATTTACTTGTGCCTAACTAAGAGTAGCTGGAAAGCTAGATAGAGGTACTATCCTGAAACCGTAAAAACTGTCCCGTCCCTAATTTTCAAACCCAAATTTCGTCAAACTGAGGTTTAGAAATCTCCAAACGAATGTGTCAGCCGCCGCAATGAAATGCTCGCGAACAAATCAACCCCATCTCATTTCACCTAGAACCGACCTGAACAGTGCACGAGGATGATCCAGAGAGCAGAACTCACCAGAGGAAGGTCGATCCGAGTATCTGGTGCAGTAGACCCACGCCGGCCAGGGCAGCTGTTTACCAGGTTCGGTCGCAGGTGGTCCAGGCGTGTTGGGGGCAGGGTTCGCGGTCACACCGCCTGGTGAAGTGTTGGTCGTAGAGCTCGTCTCCGAGCTGCTCTTCTCCGAGGTCTCGGAAGACGACTCTAAAAAGTCTTTCGTCAAATCGATAGGCCTCGAGGAGACCTTCTTAGGCCTTGACTTCTTCAACGAAATGGGATCGGTAATCCTCCTACCGAAATCAGCCTTCAGAATATTATCTATACTGAACTTCAATCCAGCTTGATGCTGCAGATTGTTGTTATTGTTGTGATTGTTATGATGATTGGTGTTGTTGATGCCGTTGTTCTGTACACCGTTGCTGGCTGGTACGGTCCTGCCGTTTTCTTCTCTGATTCCTGGCGAGACGGGACTGCCAGGTTCTCTTTGGAGGATCTTGTTGACGGAGAGTCGATGCTGGTGCACGGAGTTCGCGGGTATGTGTTGCACCTGGGAGGTTTGGTGCAGGTGCACGTGGCTGTTCGCGTGGTGGAGATGTTGCCCGGGATGAGGCATCAGCGAGGCTGTTTCTCTGGGGTCTCTGCAGGCCGCAGGATGGAGGACAGGGGTGGTTGCTTGGAGTCCGGTGACCGTCATGGCCGACGGAGGCGAGAGGGACAGCCTGGTAACCAGAGGGACGCTGATGGGTGTTCTGTGGAGCCTCTCGACAGTCGGGTAGATGATCTCGTGACCCAATGTGTGCTGCACCCGCGTCGGATAATCGAGAATCTCGGAATCCCTCGAGGAGTATCTTGGCAGCAAGTGTTGCGGGTGGTTCGACTGGTACCTGGGCACTATGACATCCTGAATCCCTTCGGGACGACCCGGGGACGATGCCGTAGCCGATGAAGAGGCTGGCGACCTCACGGACGAGGCTGTAGGTGACGACGGAGGCTGACTATAACCTGGCGGACTAGGCGCCGGGACGTGGTTAGATGTTCTTTGATAAAACGCATCGTTGCAGCTCGTCGAACTCGAAGGAGACGGTGTTGCCGACGTCCTCGTGTTCTCCTCGTCTCGAAAGTCACCACCACGGCTGCTAGCCGACTCCTGGTCGTACCTGACCGAGCCGCAGCCCCGGATTCCAACGACGCTGGTGGGCGTCGGTTCGCTGCCGACGCTCAACACCTCGCTCGTGTCGCTCTCGCAGTCGCTGTCGGGATTGTTGTCACCTCCCCGAAGCTGCTCCCGTTTCACCGAGTCCTCGGACTCCAGTCTACTCGACAGGTGATTTTGCCTGATCTCGTGCAGCTCCGACGACTCCACTCCCGCTAAAGCCTCCGGGGACGTGTTCGACATTTTTGGTTTCCTGGCCTCTTGTGGCGAAACTTTAGACCTTGGGGAAAGGATCGCGGGGAAAGAGCTAGGCCATGCTTGTCCCGGACCTCTTCGTTGCGGTTTCGAGGAATCGTCTGACGTGTTTAGTTCGTTTTCTCGGCTTTTGGAGTGGCAGCTTTGCTTTGCTTTTCGCTTACCTACCTCACGGATTCCGTCCGCTTGTAGCTACCTGGACTTACTGTCATCCTTGGACAGGACACCTGTCCGGTCATCGGTTAAAGATGCTCGCGGATGTGTGTCTCGGATCGATACACTCTTCCGTAAGGGAATTTTAATCCCCTTGCACTAAGTACTCCAGTCCTTTGCCGACGGACACTGTTCGACCCTGTTCATGACCGTGCAGCACACCGAGTCTCGGGGAGGTTGCTCATCCTCCCCCAAAAAACAGTCGTTCCCGGACTCGACGCACCGCGGATCGGGCTCACCGGTGCCGGCGACTCATTCGATCGACTGACAGTCCGATTGGCAGCGACCGATGCCGTTCCCACGGTGGTCCTCGGTCATCGCGGGCCCGTCGGACCGCAACGGAGCCCCGACACGCCCATAATCCATCGCACTCTCACTGTCCCGTGTGTGCCCGGCGGTCTCGGAGGATCCTCGCGGGAGAGGAGGGTCACAGGGAGGACGCCTGGGTCCGAGATCCCGGCTGCTGGGCGACGCGCACTCGAATATATGCCGGTTTCGCCGAGTTTGCGAGCGAGCCGCAAAAACCGTGGCAAAAGGGACGGACGAGGCCGGTGACGGAAAACGGGTCGGGGACACGACGGTCCAGGCGACAATCGGATGGCGAACGTGGAGGTCCTGCACGGCGCTGGTAGACGCGAGTTTCAACGGAACCGTTGTGCGACGCTGTGGATCCAGACCGGGCTGGTTGTCCAGTTGGTTGCCGCGGAGCGTCTGCGGCGAGGAAGCGGCGGGAGGGCCGACGATGGGCGTTCCTGGGCGTCGATTCTACGCCCGCCCCGCCCACCACTGACTTTTCCAGGGGTGAAGACCCTGTCTAGGGGCGCGACCACTCGACATCTGCCGGCCGACGCGGGAACCCCAGCGCTCGAACTGCCCACAGACCCCCACTCCGCCTCCACGGACGCTGATAGGCAACTCGGAACTCGGTCTCCCCGCTCCGGCGCCCTTTCCCCGTCCTCCTCCCACCCGAGCGCCCTGAGACCGCCTTCATCTCCCACCAACAACTGCCGCACTCGTCGTCCCCACCATTTCCCAACACCACCACCACTCGCCTCGTGTTTATATCTCTGCTCTCTCACTTCGACCACCTCCTCTCGTTCCCACCTAGCCGGCGCAACGTTCTCCGCTTTACTTCTGGCTCCTCTATCTCCTCGCTGGTGATCCAGTACGCTGCCCCTGGTTCGCTTGTCCTTTTTAGTCGGACGGTGTGTTCGAGTTCGTCTTCTTTCTACCTTCTGCGCCTTCTTCTTCGACTGCTTCTCGCCGTTCTTGCACTCGATTTATCCCCTCCGCCGGCCGTTATCGCGTTGGATTTCCAGATTGTCCACCTCCCTTTCTACGTCGCTTCTCCCCCAGCCCTACTCTGTCTCCAGCACGTTCCGCCTGTTCTTTCTGATTCCTCTATCTGCTCTTAGGTGATCCGGCTCTTAGCTCCTGCCACGTTTAGCTTCTACACCGACCCCCGACACCCGGCACCCCACTACATTGAACAGTGTCGGGATACGCAGCCCCTGTATGTACGGCGTGACGGTTCGCCAATCTATCTGGACGAAAATAAAATCTTTTAATTCGAGCTGCTGGAGGAACAGCTGCGAATTCATTTTATACGGACGATCTCGTTGGACTAATTCTCAGTGGGCTTGTTTTCTGAGATTAAGTGCATAATTATTCATCGTTTTATAATGTATTATTAATTTGCATACTTGAAGTATTAATATAGTTTTATGATGCATGTTAGATGGATTTTTGAGTTTGTTTTCCGAGATGAAGTGAATAATGTTTCATTGTTTTAAATATTGATTGAGATACTTGAAGTTTAAAAATAGAATTTATGAATTGTGTTGATCTATTTCAATTTTAGGCAGACTTTCGGGTGTTTTTGACAGTTTATATATATTTTTTTAAACGACCAAAGATGGAGCTTGTTGCAAATAAGATTTTAGTCACCTGTTTTACCAAACATCGGAATGCAACCTTTTGCATTTTGTACGGGACGTTTCCTTGATGATTTCGTATAAATTCATTTTACTAGTTGTTTATTTTCAATGTTACTGAACTCCATTATAGAAGTGTACAGGAAAAATCGTTCGCATTAAATAAAGAATAAAATTCATGTATGTATTATCGTAAAATAAAATGCTCATAACCAGACAATTTGACTTAGGCCATACGCAATGAAGAAATCATGGCTACTCCAATATTTTGTGTTTATCAATTCTTTTCTCTTAGGTACTGTATTCCCCCCCTTTCTTCCATTTTCTTCTACTTTCTGAAGTCTTTCTTTCCAGTCAGCTAGCAGCATAGTGAAAGTAGTCGGGTAGCATGTTAAGGTGCGATGATACCAGATATTTTCCTTCGAAAAACCACGCCTGAAGGACCATAGTTCCAAACGATCTTCTTTTTTCTATGGATCCCCACTTTCCTCTCGAACCTTCGGTATTCGTCCTGGGGCGATTAGTATGTTCTTAGAATCGAGGTTCTGTATTCCCCCGCTTCGGTTCCTGTCCCTCTGATCGTTTCATGACCGCGATCATTTTCCCGAGCACTGGATAAATCAATTGTGAACCACCGCGGCGAGAACCACTATAGCGATCCTATGATCGCCGCTATTACGGTAATACGCCGTTGTAACAATGCCCATTCGAGCACGTTCTACAAGCCTATCTGGCCAATTTGATCTGTAATAGTGAGTTATAGAGGGCCGGGGTTAAGCTCGAAACAATTTGCGTGCATTCTTAATCGGTCCGAAAGATTGAAGCAACTATTTTCGATGCCGCGACGAGAAACGCGCACTTTACTCATACATATTTATTCGACGGGGGCTGGCCGAGCAATCGCGATCGAGCTGCCCAAAGAAAATCCTTATCCGATATATTTACTTCATTGTTGCGTTTCTTACCGGCTTAACTATCGTCGGGATCGATGCGTTACTGACTGGACGAGTACCTTATCACGACCAACGTATGTACTTCTTCATCGAACGGTGCTACGGAAAATTGAACCGTTATTACTAGACTGTGGATTTTTGCCCAACATATAAATCGTCTATGTCAGAAGCTACATACACATGTAGGATCAAAGACGATAAATATGAAAATGTATAATTTAACACAAAAAATCACAACTAATACAGTCAATTAAACTATTTACGTCTCAATCTCCGTCTGAGATTTACAATTTACGTCTCGAATCATTCACGTCGTATTTTTATCTGTTCTGAAAACCGCAATCAATAACATTGTTCAACAGATCGTCGCGTCGTTACCGTTACTATCGTTGTAGTAATCGGCGGAATTCGGTACGGTAATTCGGTACAGTATCACCCTACACTCCCTACACACATGTATTTCTTTCCTAAATAATAGTGAAAAGCTAGTAAAAGTGCGGATTTGTACGCAACATATAAATTGTCTATTACAGAAGCTACGTACACATTGATTTCTTTCCCGAAGAATAGTAAAATGCTGGAAATATCGTGCAAGAGTATATTTCATTTCTTTGAATGATTTTAATGCTATCCGTTCGAGTAGTTCATTTTTCTCATATAAATGCATAAAATTCGTAGTTTAGTTATCATTCTGGTATGTTTAACCATAAAGTAACCACAACTTTCTACGATCTTCAATGGTGCACTATGTGATTTCAACGCATTATTGGGATTATTCAAGAACATAACAATCTGCAATCATTCTTGTCAAGTAAAAGATTAAAGAAGTTTTAAAAAGAAGCTGATCGTGCGTACGCGGTTAGTGACGTAAGGGTCTATTTGTTGGAGTGGTAGAGGGGAATCAATCAAATGTTGCAATTGTGTTGAAAGGGGATAAAATAGAAGATTTTCCTTTTCATAAAATTACCAAAACAGTTCCAAAAAAATTCATTTAAACTTGCTTCCAGCACAAAACAGCTAAGACAATTTCAAAAAAATTCATATAAATTCGCTCTCTTCACAAAAGCTCTAAAACAGTTCCGAAGAAGTTCTAAAAATTCATATAAAATTGCCGGGTTCATAAATGCTCGGAAACAGGGCCGTAAAAATCCTAAAAATTCATATAAAATTACCAAAGCGGTTCCAAAAAAATTCATTTAAAATTGCTTCTAGCACAAAACAGGCTAAGACAATTTTTAAAAAATTCATATAAATTCGCTCTCTTCACAAAATCTCTGAAACAGGTCCGAAAAAGTTCTAAAAATTCATATAAAAGTATCAAAACAGTTAAAAAAAAATTAATATAAAATTGCTCGTACCATAGAATTACATATGTGACAGTTCCAAAGAATTTCTAAAAATTCATATAAAATTGCTCGGTTCGTAAAAGCACCGAAACCAGGTAAGTAAGAATTCGTCGAAAATGTCTGCAGTCCGGTTTTCCGCAAACGGGCACGGAGAAACTGCATCTCTGCAGTCTTCGGGGGTGCGTTACCGCGGCGACTATCGATTCCCTCGGTTTTTCACCCTCGAAAAGGTGGCGTGCATGCGCGCCGTGAATCACGTATTCATTTTTCGTTTGGTCTCTCGCCGGAGGAGCTGCCGTGGCCGAGCGTCAACGTGCTCTCGGGGCGATCGTTAAGCCTCATTACGGGCCGATCTTCGAGCGGATAGACCGTGGCCGGGCGCAAAAAAATGACAGCTCGTAAATCGTTGGTCAGGTGAAGTCGAACTGCGTCGGCATCGATCGTCGACGACGCTGCTTTAAACTTCCTCGACGAGGATCTCGAGCGATTTCCTCGTTTCTGGTTTCCCGATCGACCAGGGCTTCTCGCTCTTTATCGAGCGATCGATAAAGATCCCCGAAGCCTCTTACGCTTATTACTTTCGCTCTCGTTGCCTCGCTTATCGGATAATAATACCGATAATTATGCGAGCGGCGTCCCTCCGAACGTAGAATGCGAATTTTTTTTGTTTCCAGCAAACTGAAGCATGATGAAACGAAATGACCACTTTCTTGAGACCCCCCCTCCCCAGCGCTGCGAACCCCCCCCCCCCACGGTATACCACTGTTTGTATGCCTGCCAAAAATTTTCTACCCAGCGACTGAAATTCAGAATCGACTCGAACACTGCCCTCGCATCCAAAAAGCACACAATAAATACTAACGAATTCCTTAAAGAAATCAACCACTTCCACAAAATTTAAAGTCATCACGGAAGTTCGTCGCTAATGACCTGGATGTTGATGCGACGTTAAACTTCATATAAAAAAACATATTTTGTTTATGGAAACTAAGGAGGACGTTGAAATCTTGTGAAAAATAACAGTGGAATAAAATTATTCTCCATTGTCGATTGCACCTCTTGAAATTATGTGGTTGTGGCTCAAACAATTTGTCCATACAATCTGAAGCAACAGAGATAACTGGCACTTCCAATTATTTTCCTCATTTGTTCCTGCTTTCCCTTTAAAAGTAATGGGAAGTCTGGTTCAACAATTTTGAAAGTTCTTTTTGCAATCAATCAATTAATTATTGAATTTTCGAGGTTCTCAGAGCGGTTCACGGTATTTTTTTCAGAAACAGAATTTATTTTGGATTCGCAATACGCCGCTTCTACCAGAGAACGCGGAAATCTATGCTAATCCGATCGGATCCTACACTGGGATAGTATCTAACCATCGTGGCTTGGTGAGACGCGCGCAGAACCTTTTACGGCTTCCTTCAATGGGAATTGTCATTTATGGGAATTAAATGGTGGGGGCGACTTCGATTGGCAGTTGCATGGCCGGGAAAACTTTTTGCACAAGCTGCAGTGGTTCCGAAGAATATTCGAACACTTAATTGTCGATTTTCGAAACACCTGGTCTCGTTTAAACTTTGTAACCTCTAGCTTCGTAAACATTTACTTTATTCTAAAGTATTTTTCAGGCTACAGTGAGTGGAAAATTAATTGTAAAAACGTTAGAAAAATTGGTTCACAATTGAATCTTCCTTTCTACAATTCAAAAATGTTTTTAAGATATTTTTTCGCCGATATATTGATCTTTGAATGGAAGCTGTGTTGTTAACAATGCAAAAATGTAAAGTACATTATACTGTGCTAGCAACTAAACTTGGTCTTCCATTTTTACCATAGAACAGTAAGAAAAAATCATTCGTCAATTTTGAAGGAGTCGTTGTAAAGAGGAAGCTTCAATCTTCAAATCTAACGTGGTTTCAACCCGCCCCCCCCCAAAATTATTTAACATTCCCAGAGTCGTTTCAATCTGTAGCATTTTCGAGATGATCCATGTCTTCAACCTCCTAATTCAGATGATTTTAGAGTTCACTTTTCCTCCCACTATGTCTTGCAAAACATTTTAATAAAACATTAAACATGTTATATGATAGTAGGTAACTCGAGTATTAAAACGAGTCCAAGTTCATTATTGTACGACCACTTTCCACGAAATGATAATTTTTCGAAAATCGAACATTCAGTGCGCAAATACGTTTCTGTATCCTCGCTACGCTAATTGCAACGCGACAGGCCGCTCGTTACGAGAGAAAATTCGTCCCAGAGCCCGCAAATAGCTCGTTACGTAACCGATGATCGTGGTGAATTGCTCGGGAACACGTCATCAGGAAATAATAATGAATTGTTGACCGCGTTGACGCGAGGAAGCGATGTTTACGCGCGCAGTAACCTGTGTTCAAGTTATCACCGAGAGCTGAACGGTTAACAAGCTGTTTCTCGTATCACCGGCGGGCTCTGCTAGTTAGCAGAGTCTCCTCCTTTCACCGAGTAAGTCAAATTAAGTGGCAGCCACGCGAATCGCCGGGGAAACTAGCCCCGACTTTGCCTATCCGACGGTTTCGCGATTGACTGTCGTTTTAGGATCAAACTGGATTTGTGTCGTTCGGAAAGTTGTTTTTCGTCGCGTACCTAATGACTTACAATTACGCATTTTACGTTTTTTGCGACAAGAATTAATAGACCTCTATTGTGTTATTTTCAATTTCAAAAAGTGACACATACCATCTATTTTAAGAAGTGTTTCAAGGAACCATTCTAAAAGCATACAGAGATGTTTTTCAACTTTCGTTTGTACGACAAAAATATTTTTTTCCTTAAAAATGAAAAAGTTAGATACCGAAAAGAACATTTAAAATTGTGGTGCATAAGTGGAGCAATTACAATTAATAGATTGACTCTTGTCAGTCCTTCATTTAAACAATTGAATTTATCCCTTGGTGTCAAATTCATACATATGTATAGTGGCACAGAAATCAGTTTGATGGGAAGATAAATTATGAATATTTGCAAATTCATTCTTTCAGGAAGTAATGAACTGTAATAAGACAAGCCACGAACATAATGAAACATTCAATTTGACTCAACACTTCATTGTGTGTGGACCACTTGAAATTTGACTTATCAACATGATGTCTCCCCAAATTCTTGGGTCGTGAATGCTAGTCCTTAGTCCCAGAACTACAACAAATAATATTTATTAAATTTCATTTATTTCTTCATCTGTTAAGGCCCACGGGATCTTGGAATTTAGTAACCAGTAATGAATTACTGGATAAGGACTTGAAAAAATTGACTTTTCAACAAGATGTTTCCCCAAATTCTTGGATACTAAATGATAGGTCTTAGCCCCAGGATTATAACAAAGAATATTCGTTTCATTCATTTTTTATTTTATAAAATCGGCAACCTCTCCATATTTATTGAAAATGTAGTCCAAGGTGTAGTCTTGAGAAAGTAGACTTCTCAATAAAATGTCTCCCCGTATCCTTGGGCCCTGCACACCGGCCCTTAGGCTCAGGACAGCAACGAAGAATATTAGATCAATTTGATTAGTTTCTTAATTTTCTAATATCCAGAAGCTTTTAGAATTTATTAAAAATGAAGTACAAGGTATAGTCTTGAGAAAGTAGACTTCTCAACAAAATGTCTCTCCAAATCCTTGGGTCCTGCACACCTGCCCTTAGCCACTGGACAGCAACAAAGAATATTACATCAATTTGATTAGTTTCTTAATTTTCTAAGATCCACAAACTTTAAGAATTTATTAAAAATGAAGTACAAGGTTTTGGTTTCAGAAAGTGGACTTCTCAACAAGATGTCTCTCCAAATCCTTGGGCCCACACCTCAGCCCAAGAATATTAGATCAATTTGATTAGTTTCTTAATTTTCTACGATCCACAGGCTCTTAAAATTCAGTAAAAATGAACTACTACGCATTGGCTTGAGACAGTGTAGTTTTCGACGAGATGCGGCCAAATCGTTGGATCCTAAACGTTCCAGGACCTCGTCCAGCCCATTCCCAGTGTCCCACCCCTCCAGTTCGAGCTGCACCCGAAGATCTCGGGATTAAGAGTGGCCCAGGATCCGAAAACCGGCCGAAGAAACGTCGACTCGTTTACCAACCAGTGGCCACGGTGCAGCCGGCCTTCGTAAATTTCGTTAACGCGGTCCAAGTCGCATTCTCGCGTTAACGAGCACGTGGACGCTCGTTAGTGTCCTTCGGGGCTCTGTTTAGCTGCACCCTGCAGATTCGCTCCCATTCGTCGACGGCCAGCCACTCCTCGAGTCGCGCCGGTAGCTGATTAAATGGCCCCTGAATTTTAATTGCACCCTGTGTGCGCGATACCAGGCACCTGGCTCACTCGGGGAAGAGGGTGGGTTCATTTGGGAGATTAAATACTCGTCCCAGAAGCCGGTTAATTCAGGGTAATGGACGACGAGGCGGAATTCATCGGTTGATTGGCTCGCCCAATAATGGACGACGGGAGACCAGTCATTTCTGACGGCGCGGCGTCCGCTCCATCTTGTTTCCTTGGCACTACGAAACCGCGGAATATTTTTGGTGAGCATCTAGGTGCAGGTATCATGTAATTATAGGTGTGTGCTAGCCGCCAAAGGGACGGAAAAAATATTATTTTTGAGCTGCCATTGTGAAAATAATGCAGGGACATTTTTTCGGATAAAGACAACGTTTTGTACATTGATTATAAGAAACGGCAGCTGAATAGAATTGTTTCTTGTTTCAGGCGACTCAATAATCCATTGATTTACCAAGATTCATTTTATCTTGCTAGCTGGTTTAAAATTTACAGCAACATTATTCTTGTAATAAATGCACAAAGACCGTAATCTAATGGTAACTTCATTGTGGAGCTATACGCAGATTCACACATAAATCACAAGAAACAGTTGCGTAATAGGAAATTTTATCTTGTGTTAAGCTACTCAATAATCTATTGAATTGCCTAAATTTGTTTCACCTTGCTCACTGATTTAAATTTGACAGGCTCATTGTTGTAATAAATGCACAAAGACCGCAATTTAATGGTAACCTTATTGTGGATTTTCATGCAGTTTCGTATGTCAGTTACAAAAAACAGGAGCTAAATAGAAATTTTTTCTTGTTTTATCCCTTTCATTGACTAATTGATACATATGTATAAAATCATTTTATTCTTTCACTTATTTAAATTGTACGGTCTTATTGTTGCCACAAAATGGCAAAGACCATTGACTATGTTAAAGAAAATGCTATCGGCGCAAAGGTTCGATCTTCTTGAAATTCTACAGCAAATTTGCAATTTTATTAATCACCCAACGTTCCGATCCAGGTGTGGATCATTATCAAGGGATAATGCGTCTGAAAAATTATATTATTATAATGCAAATACATCAGGATGTTAATATTCAATCGCCATCATGTAGAAAACCAATAATGGAAAAGAAATTGAAAGGTAGACTTACTTGCTGTGCACTATTTGTAATAAAAGCGGAACAAAGAAACGTATGAGTTGCGATAGCAACGTGATTGTACCATCGTGGCCAAAACGTAACTGAGCTTTAACCAGACCTAACCCAGACCATTGACTATTTGTAACAAGACCGCGGATCTTTACGCAAAATATACTCCGCATCAGGAATCCTTAAAGAACAAAAAGATATTTCAATCGTTATAAGACAGTCGCCCAGTTACCTTCTCTTCACCCATAATTATTTTAATGCGACTCCGCTCGACTTTTCCTCCGGAGATCGAATAATGAAGATTTCCGAGGCTTCGAAACCACGGTATAATGAAGATAAAGATCACCGTTGTCTCAATAAAAACAAGAAAAGCGAGCGAAAGCCGAAGGGAGGTCGTCAGGAATAGCAACAAGGGCTCAACAAAGTAGCTTGTCGTTCCAGCTCGATACGGCCGCTTATCAGAGCAAAATTGGCACCTTCTTTCCCATGCAAATGAGTATCGAGCAACCCGATACGCTATCGAGGAATCGATATACATACACACGGTGGCTGGTCACCCCGTCGTTGCGTCGACCAATTATTCCCGAGTAACGATAGCATCTTAATGAAAAAGAAATTCGTGTTCGCGAAAATAACAGTTGTGGACGGGCATTAAACGTGCGACTCGCGTCGATGATACGCCTTGTGCGGGGAAATCGTTGCCATTGGAATCGTTAATTCGACCCTAAAATGGGTACACTGTAGAGCCGATGGGGTTAATTCATGGTGGAATGAAGTTCCCATGGAAATTTCAGTGCTCGACGAAATTGTTACTCGAAGATAAACACGCGCGACGAGTTTGGTGTTTGATGATGTCGACTGTTGCATCGTTGCCAATATTTTGTTGCCGAAAAAAAAAATTTTTTTTTATCCTCATGGGTTTCTCAATGCTAAAATTCACTCATTGTCTATTTCCGAGTTCTGTGGGTTTAGAAACATAAAGATTATCATTTGTAATTTTCATTGCTTGGCTGCAGCATCTTAATTCATATTATAAAACAGATTGAGGACCACGATTTACAATGTTCACTGTTCAATTACTGGAACTCGATTCATATTTTAGAGCAGGTTGAGGACCACGATTTACAATGTGCACTGCTCAATTGCTATTTTTTTTAGAGCATATTGGGCATCACTATTCACGATGTTCACTGTTCAATTGATATTTTTTTAGAGCATGTTGGGCATCACGATTTACAATGTTCACTGTTCAATTGTTAAATTTTTAGAGCAGGTTGAGGACCACAATTTACGATGTTCACTGTTCAATTGCAATTTTTTTGGAGCATGTTGATCATCGCGATTTACAATGTTCACTGTTTAATTGCTAACTTTATAGAGCAAATTGAGGACTAGGATTTGTAATGTTCACTGTTCAGTTACTGGAACTCGATTTAGATTTTAGAGCAGGTTGAGCACTACGATTTACAATGTTCACTGGTAAGTTGCTATTTTTTTTACAGCTGATTGAGGTCTAGGATTTGCAACGTTTCATTGCTCGCTTCTTATAACTTGGTTCATATTTTCAGACTGGTTTAAAAACCACAATTTCCATCGTATTCTGCGCTCGGTTCCCGGAACTTAATTCATATTTTAATGCAAGTTAAAGATCGCGATTTGCAACGTTCTCTAATCGGTTCCCGAAACTTAATTCGCGTTTTAATGCTAGTCAAAGTTCGCGATTTGCAACATTCGGTGCCGGAAACAGTACTCGTTTCTCGAATCTCGTGGTCCGGGAGCCGTTCGAGCTCATTTTTCTTCGGGACACCCTCATCACCGAGTGCCGGTGATCATGCGAAATCACGCGAGAAGGGCCCCTGAGTTATGCTCGCAGATAGGTCACGGCGGAAATCGTCGGAGAGCATCTATCAGAGTTTATCTGGCCGCGGAGGTACCTCTCCGAGGTTTAATCTCGCTGGCGAATCGCACCGCGCCGGGAACCAGTCAGCCGTGTTCAATGAAATGATTTAATCAAAGGTAAACGGACGCTTCGGGCGTGCGCGAAATACTCGTACGTTTCAGCCCCGTTCTTCTTTTATCTTTTCCGCGTTTTATCCGGATCGATCGGTTCGCGAAAAATGCGTAAACCGCTGCCGACGCCATATTTCGCTGGCTATCTGCACGGGTCGAATGTTTGCTTTATTAAATGTTAACCAATTGCTAAGCTGTTTCGCATATTATCGGTTGTTAATGATCGACGTTCAATGATTGACAATGTGTCGGGCATTTCCATTAACGGGGATACGCTTTGAGAAGATACTTCACGAATACATTACTTGGTTTGTATTTAAATAAGTAAAGAGATTGTGTTGGAATTTATTAAACGCTGCTTGAAAGATAGGATTTTGTAGAACTCCATTTTTATGCTTTTTAGTGGACTGATTTTTTAAGAAAAATATGGAATTTGTTTTATTGGAATTGTTGTGTGAGCAGGTTTAATATATTCAATCCTCTGAAAGCATCTCTTCTTTTATTTATTTTTTCTTTTTTTATTTTATTATAGTAATCGAATGTAAGGTACACTTCATAGTTTTATAAGGATTGACTTAATAAAGCGAAACATTCCCGTACAACTTCTTAAAAAATGTAAAAATGTTTATCAATCAAACCTTGCACATCATCTAAAATTTATTTTGAAAATACAGTGCATTCCCTTAAAAAAAGAACAAGTTTAAAGACATGAGAAAAGACTCATTTATGTAAACTCCCAATCTTTATGCAAAATATTCTAACTCAATTAAAGAAATAAAACAGAATTCTTCTAATAATTGAAAATGAATTCTTTTAATATCTTCACAGTTTTGTATTACTCATTTTCGTCACAAATGTAGAAAATCCACGATATTTGTACCAAATAAGGATCAACAATATTCTGATCGTGCATTTAATTATCCATTGAAAAATTTTGTATTTGCGTGTCATTATGCGACAATGTCTGAAAATCCACATATGTCGTCTTGACAAACAGTATCGATATTTAAATCACTGATTCAAATCTTAGCTTTCGAACTTCGATTGCTCTAATTAAACGTCCATTAAAATTGCATTAATTTTTGGTGACAGCGATGACGAATAGGGCTTATTAAAAACGATTGTCGCTTAAATCATAGTCGGCTAGGGAAACGGGGAAACAGCAAGCACACGTCGTCGAATTATGTGCAGCATTCGCCCAGCAATAATTCAGCAAACGTCGCCAACCACGGAGACCTAACTGCGATTCCAGTCGGATCATAACTTCCGCGAGCCGCTATCGCGGAACTCCACACCTCTATTTTATTAAGTGTATACACACGACGTGCTTTACCACGCTTAAAACCGACACACAACGATCCACGCGTACGAAGATGTTTCTGAAATGTTGAAATGTTTCACAAAACAGTGATTGTTCCTGCTCTGTGAATTTTTTAAAATTATCTGTGTGTCACAGTTTGTCTATTGTATTCAATATTGTTGGTCTGCGGCTTGTATACAGTTGTATCGAACTGAATGCATGTAATACAACTGTTAAAATGTGCGATTCGATGTACGGTCGATCATGTCGATACGTAAAATACTTGAATTCATATAACATGTGATATACAGTCACTCCCATTAATATTCGGACACTCTTAAAAAGACGATAACTGTTTTAATAGTGGACCATACGACTTGGACTTTTTTAAGAAGTTAAAACAATTAGTTTACTGTATATGACATGCAGAAGAAATTTTGAAACAATTGCAATTAATCGGTATTGCAGAGAAAATACTAAAAGTTGCTTTTTACTAGCTTTTTGTGTGGGACTATATTGAAAATTTAAAAAATACGTTTTGTAGATCTTTGTCAATTATCTGCGTTCTGAAAATTTAATCAAAATCGGATGACGTGGAAAACAATGACAGGCATCGAAGGATGTGAGAATCCTTCGATTTATTACAGTTCAAGGCCGAAAATTGTGAAAAGCTACAATTTTCACCATTTTTTAACGGGTGTAGCTCATTGCAACGTTTACCGATTTTGGTGACATTTTCAGAGTATATACAGCTGACATAGGTCTACACAACGTATTCGTTAAACTTTCAATATAGACCCACATACAACAGTTGTATAAAACAACTTTTAATATTTTCTCTGCAATTCTGAACAATTAAAATTTTTTCAAAATATCTTTTTTGCTTCATGTAGTAAACGAATTGTTGTAACTTCTCCAAAAAAAAGCAAAGTCGTATGGTCCAATATTAAAAACATTATCTTCTTTTTGAGAGTGTCCGAATATTAATTTTTATAAAATATTTAATTTTAATTTTATAAAATTTGTGACGAAGCCGTTCGTCTTATGTACTCGTTCGTGCTATGCATTCATTACAATTCTATCAGTCTTTTCTGTTATTAGTTTATAATTACATTTACGAATCAAGCACTTTGTAAAGCATTGTACAATACTGTCAACAACACTAGGAATACATAGGAAGAATTTAAGAATGCTCTTCCATTACATTCGAATCAACACAATTGTGAAAAGAAGAAATACATTGTCATTTAACTTATCTTCCTTGGAATAGACTTTAAAAATTATTATTTGGCATGATAATCCGCTGTATAAATATTATGCTCATTATTTGTGAATCTAGGATATTCTTCTTTGGATTTTCATTTCTAACCCATGCCAAATTATGTTAATCATTTACGAATTAATACATTGGTCGTATGTAGTATGAAAAATTTAAATAATGATCAGGAAGTGTGTGCATTGTTTCAGTGAACTCTGACATTGATTTCAATAATCGCTCGTTCCAACAGACGCGTGTTACTCGATGCCATGATTACAAACTTCTCGCATTCATAAACCAAATTTTTCGCTTCACCACCTGGAACAGAGGTCTCGATTTTATGGGGCAGCGAATTCCAAGGGGGTTTCGTGGACTCGGTGTCATAGATCCTGGCTTCCTCGCGGCGTATCAACGCGATAACTCGATTAGGCATGATAACGGAGTATTTATTAGCCCGCGAGATTTCATTTTGATATCCGCCTCTCTTGCACTGATGCGTTTCTCCGACCGGAAGTTGCACGTCTAGGAGTACACGCTCGAATTCTCTACGAGATACCACGAAGGATTGAAATATTGGACTGTGCACCTACCTTGCATGCAAATGAAAAAACTTGCTAACCTAACCACCACAATGTCTGTAATTCTTCAATCATTTTTCAAGTCTACTAAATCTTCAAACGAAACAGAAAATGCAAAGTGTCTTTATGAAACAGTCTTTAATTTAAGTATCAGCTCGGAAGGTGTTGAACAAATGATATGTCTGGGAAGAATAATCCATGACAAACAATTGCAAATGTTTTAAATATATTTTACAGTTCCAAGTGCATTTTAATCAAAGAACTTATAATTCTCCTGGAAACAGTCTAGTTTAATTTACAATAGGTATCAACCCCGAGGTGGTTGAACAAATTATGTGTCTAGAAAGAATAATAAAAAAAGAAACAACTGCAAATATTTTAAATATGTTTTAATGTTCCATGCAGGTTATTGAAGCAGAGAACAACGAAAAATTCGAGCGCTGGTCGAAATAATTCAAGAAAGCTTGGTTCATTCGGATAATGGAAATTCCAGGGGCGAATTCTTTTCGGGAAAGGGTTCGATTCGCGTGGCAAACGGGTGATCCGGCAGCACAGTAACGAACTGTGTCTCGGCCGGCGAACATGCAGCAATTAATCAAGCCGCAATAAATTAATTGCCGCACCGGAGGGAATTAATTGCCACCCGGGCAATAATTATGGCTAACGCAGAAATAATTATCGTGCGCCACGGCGACGCGGTGATCCTCGCTCGACGATAATCCGCCAGTAATTCGATACGTACGTATATCTCGATCGATACGGACCTTCTCCCGCTCTCCCAACCCCTCGACGGGAGGAACAGCTTTTAATTTCAATGAAAGAGTCGCAGCAATAAATAAATCGCTGGGCAGCGACGCGACGACCGGATTAATGCATTTGCAAGCAGCGACACACCGGCGAAATATTGCACCGAGGCCCCGACCATGATTTCATTGTCGCTCTGACACGGCGTCGCTCGTTAATTGCATTATTCGACCGTTAATTGTATTAAGAACTTGATCACCGGTTTTGGAAGCCGAAGACGTTTCACGGAAGCTGTCCTCTTTATTTGAACCCCCTGAATGCACACAGACTGCACATCTCTATGCAAAATGACAATTGTCTGCATCATTTCCAACAAACATGGCCAAATAGTCATTCTTTCTTTAATTATTTCAAGAAGATGAAAATAATGAGTAGATATTCCTACATTGTTTTACCCTTTAACTGTTTCAAATTGCATGTACTCATTTTTGTAATGAATGCATCAAATCCGCAGTCTACACATGAAACATGTATTCTCTTTCATGTTGCGTTCGGATTTATGACGACCGTGGATTTTATGCATTCAGGGATAAATATTGAAATTTACAACAGCAGAAGAATTAAAAGAATTTAAAAGTACGGATGCATGTATTTCGTCTTGATGAAATTATTAAATAGAAAATTTTCTTTGCCTCCACGTTGTTGATGCAGTTTATATTTTGCACATAGATCCGAAATCTGTATCAAAGAAAAATGTAGGATTTTCAGAAAATGCATTTCGTCAACCATTCCAGTTCTCGAAGCACTCGAAACGTTTTTCCTGCCCAACAATAGTGCGAGCATCGATAATGCCCGGCCTTCGGACTACCGTATTTTTCTTTCGTTATCAAAGAAGCATCGACCAACAAATGGCGACTGTTCAGGCTCGTTTTGCGGATGAAGTATTGCGTGGATTTTCACTTTCCTTCTCGTGGGCCGGCCATTTGCGGCGATCTTTGAGAATAATTGAGAACGATGCTCGGAAACCGGTGAAGGATACCCTGTTTGGGAAACACGATTCGTTCCGTGCCGCAGCCATTGTAGTCCGGGACACATCGAATTTTTCAAAATCGGCCAGGTAGAAGCCTCCTTTCGTCACGCTGATTTTCCGCTCGGCCTTAACTACCGACGATCAATAAAATTGTCAGCGTTCTAGCTGTATCCATCATCCCCTTGCGATTTGTAAATTTTTATACAAACTTCTTGATTACAGAACTATTTGGATTTGTTGGCCTGTTCGGTATCTGAATGGTTTAACACTTATTTCAATAATCGAAATTATTGTAAATCTTTGTATTCTTAGACAATCACTAGAGAATGGATTTTACGCATTTATAATTAAAATGAATAGACAAAAATTTAAGAATTTAAGAATTTAAGAATTTAAGAATTTAAGAATTTAAGAATTTAAGAATTTAAGAATTTAAGAATTTAAGAATTTAAGAATTTAAGAATTTAAGAATTTAAGAATTTAAGAATTTAAGAATTTAAGAATTTAAGAATTTAAGAATTTAAGAATTTAAGAATTTAAGAATTTAAGAATTTAAGAATTTAAGAATTTAAGAATTTAAGAATTTAAGAATTTAAGAATTTAAGAATTTAAGAATTTAAGAATTTAAGAATTTAAGAATTTAAGAATTTAAGAATTTAAGAATTTAAGAATTTAAGAATTTAAGAATTTAAGAATTTAAGAATTTAAGAATTTAAGAATTTAAGAATTTAAGAATTTAAGAATTTAAGAATTTAAGAATTTAAGAATTTAAGAATTTAAGAATTTAAGAATTTAAGAATTTAAGAATTTAAGAATTTAAGAATTTAAGAATTTAAGAATTTAAGAATTTAAGAATTTAAGAATTTAAGAATTTAAGAATTTAAGAATTTAAGAATTTAAGAATTTAAGAATTTAAGAATTTAAGAATTTAAGAATTTAAGAATTTAAGAATTTAAGAATTTAAGAATTTAAGAATTTAAGAATTTAAGAATTTAAGAATTTAAGAATTTAAGAATTTAAGAATTTAAGAATTTAAGAATTTAAGAATTTAAGAATTTAAGAATTTAAGAATTTAAGAATTTAAGAATTTAAGAATTTAAGAATTTAAGAATTTAAGAATTTAAGAATTTAAGAATTTAAGAATTTAAGAATTTAAGAATTTAAGAATTTAAGAATTTAAGAATTTAAGAATTTAAGAATTTAAGAATTTAAGAATTTAAGAATTTAAGAATTTAAGAATTTAAGAATTTAAGAATTTAAGAATTTAAGAATTTAAGAATTTAAGAATTTAAGAATTTAAGAATTTAAGAATTTAAGAATTTAAGAATTTAAGAATTTAAGAATTTAAGAATTTAAGAATTTAAGAATTTAAGAATTTAAGAATTTAAGAATTTAAGAATTTAAGAATTTAAGAATTTAAGAATTTAAGAATTTAAGAATTTAAGAATTTAAGAATTTAAGAATTTAAGAATTTAAGAATTTAAGAATTTAAGAATTTAAGAATTTAAGAATTTAAGAATTTAAGAATTTAAGAATTTAAGAATTTAAGAATTTAAGAATTTAAGAATTTAAGAATTTAAGAATTTAAGAATTTAAGAATTTAAGAATTTAAGAATTTAAGAATTTAAGAATTTAAGAATTTAAGAATTTAAGAATTTAAGAATTTAAGAATTTAAGAATTTAAGAATTTAAGAATTTAAGAATTTAAGAATTTAAGAATTTAAGAATTTAAGAATTTAAGAATTTAAGAATTTAAGAATTTAAGAATTTAAGAATTTAAGAATTTAAGAATTTAAGAATTTAAGAATTTAAGAATTTAAGAATTTAAGAATTTAAGAATTTAAGAATTTAAGAATTTAAGAATTTAAGAATTTAAGAATTTAAGAATTTAAGAATTTAAGAATTTAAGAATTTAAGAATTTAAGAATTTAAGAATTTAAGAAGACTGTGACATTATTTTCATTCCAATTGAATTTATAAAACGAGAACTAAATGTTTGCTTAACATCTGCCTGTTATAATTGAGGTGAAACACTTTTATTTTGCATAATGAAACTATAAAGTGCAACATCGTAAAATATCGTACATGTTCATACACATTGATGAAGAAGAATGCTAAAATTGTAGATTGAGCGATTTTTTAAAATTAGACTCATGTTGATTAATACAGAGAAATGAGGACTCAATATGTTACTCCTTCTAAAGTTTATTGGAAACCTTGATACACACGAGCTTAATTATAAATATTATGCATCGTACAGTACTATATTTACAAGTAATTCGATCGAGCAGGTGGATCAGTGGATCGAGCAGATCATGCTGATTGGTCCGTGTGAGAATGGGGATTCTGTGCGTTGTTGTCTCTGTTCGATCTTTTCGAGAACGAATGAAACGGGCCCCGGAACGACCAGGAGGGGAAATTAATATTTCACCGGTTGTCGATTAAAAAGTGTCGCGCGAGAAAGAGATCGGCGAGATAATCTGGAATAAATATTAAGACGAGAGCTGGGCTACGTTTCTTTGGCTCCCCCGATTACGCGCGGGGCGGTCTCGCAAAATATTATTTAATCCTCGCTGGCCGTTCCTGCGAGATCCTGGCGATTCTATCGATTCTCTATCTTTCTCTCTTTTACTCTCTCTCTCTCTCTCTCTCTCTCTCTCTCTCTCTCTCTCTCTCTCTCTCTCTCTCTCTCTCTCTCTCTCTTTCTCGCTTCTCGAGAAGCATACATAAGAAGATGAAGAAGATACAAAATATTGAAGGAAATCAAGACACTGGTCGTTGTATATACCGTATGCATATGATAGTATAAACCTAGATATTGTGGCTGTTTGTTATATAGCGTAATGTATAAATCATACGTTAGTGCATTATTCGCGAACATTCAGAAACCACGAGAGCACGAGTTTCCATTTTGCCTCGACGAAGCAGCTGTCCCTTCATTTTCTCGCTGTCATTTAACATTACTTGTTGTTTCAACAATGGATAAATGTTGCTTTTACTGGAATTTTCTAGCTAGAATGAATTACAATCACCTCCAGTAACATAATCTTGCACTATCTTTTAGGGTTGTTATTTAGAATAAAATTATTTAACTTCTTTTAGATGTAACACAGTTATTAAAAAGCCTGTCAATATTCTCCTAGAATGCGAACAGATTCATCAGTTTTAATTTTAATTTCTATCGTTCACGAAAAAGTCACCCGTTTGTAAAATTTACTAATTTTTCCAGGGACTGCTACTTAAAATTAGACTTTTACGTTCCTTATTTTCCCAAACAGGAATATAATGGGTATATCCGGTGGATAAGATGTTAATAAAAATTTGCAAGCAGAATTCAATCAACGCGTCGGGATAGTTCAGCTGCTAATTTCGAGGCTTCGCTAATTTTTGCGTTCCTGAATATGGCGAGTAATATGATTGGACATACTTAAACTACTGAATCTCATCAACGGCATTAGATGCCTGTTATCTAGGTATTTATTTTAATCTCCTGTAATGTCGACCTTACGAGCAAAGAGAAGTCCTGTTAATACGATCATTAAACTGCTGATTTTTATGCATTTATATTGCATATGAAACTTCGAACTATAAGAAAACGACCTGTATTACTAAGAACCAGTATTTTCATTTTATTTTCACCACAACTTAAAATCTCGTAGTTTATAAAGAAATTCTTTCCTTATTTTTTTATTATAAACCAACAAAAAAGGTAATTTGCATAAAGACCCACAGTTTAACGACTATAAAATCCTCCTCTGCGTCCTTTTCTCTTAATTGTTTTTAAATAACATTCCAGCTCGGCGCGCTCGATGAACAGGTCGTGGCAAAATCCTCGACTTCTAAGTTCGCCATTAATCGTTATTATCGACGGACGGCAACTCGCTTGTACACGCGATAAACGAGAAGGTTCCTCCTCCGTTCGAAGAAGAAGAAAACAGAAAATAGGGAGAAAGCGTAGTCGATAAAAGGACGAGCGAGTTCAATCGGCAACGATCTCTCTCTTTACCGACAGTGTTTCCTAAAATCAAATACATATACCTAATTACACGATCATCACAATGCTTGACAATACTCTTCGTTTTTTTTTCTGCGCGTCCAACTAGGAGCCTATAAATGAACCTCTATGAGAATCGGTCAATTTTCAAGTACATTTCTCGTGGACTTCCTTACTGGCTGTCGACACTGTCGTTGACAACTTCTTGCCGACTGCTGCCAACATTACCGAGTGAGATTGTCCTCGCATTACCGACAGGGACTTTCTCCGATCGCTCAGTTGGTATACGCGTACCATAGAACGATCAAGAAGAGGGAAGTAGAAAAGGTTCGCAAGTACATTCGTAGAGGCCGCGTTTAGTTGATTCTACCCTTGTGGGTCATGTAGCTTATGCTGTCGGATAACAGCTTCTCCCTGGCCTGTCGTCGCATCCGCGAACACATTGCCAATATCGTTCCTGACATTATGCATAGGAAACCGCAGGTGATCCCTATCATCGTGCTAAGGACCGTCGATCTCAGGCACACTCTGTCGTTCGTCGCTTCGCTAAGTCCTACGAAGAAAAACGTAAATAGAAATCAATAAACGCAAAATCCACAGGAATCCTCATCCATCCCCAGCTGATGGGCAATCTTATTTTGATTTCTAGATTGCGGATCTTTATGCAAGATAAACATTCTCAGCATCAATTAATTGAAAGAAAATGGAACCATATACAACTTTCACTTCTTATTTAACAATGTTAGTAAGCTCAGTGTTACTAAGTTAAGAAAGCAATATATTGATATTTTTAAATTCCTGTAATATTCGTACTGCTTTAAATGGCACCAATTCGTTTTTTTTCATAAATGTATAAAATATTAATTTCGGTCAGAGTGTCTGATTTTTTGAGATCATGGGGTTTCGATAAAATACCGACATTGCAAAGACACACTGGCATAGTCTACTCTATTACGTAAAAAAATGTAAGCATATTGCCAGAGCCCCTTCTCGTGGACCATTGTTATGCAAAAAAGATGGATTGTACTTATTACAGAACTTCTGGACACACTATTAGTCAGTGAGAGAAAGAGTTCAAAAATGACAATCACATAAATGAAGAACGTGAAGGGCCAAATAATTCCATTTTTAGAATATGATCATTCCTAGAATTGTCTGTGTTAATTACGAGACACAGCAGCCACGTAGATATTTGTTTCTTCTATTAACAAGGTTATTAAGTGGAAAACAATACAACAGTACTTTTAATTTTTTTGAATATTTTTACGGATAACATTCCGAAAGCGTCAATCCTCCGATTTTGCTGAAATTTTTGCCTATTTATATATTTTCACTATTATATTCGTAATCAGCACGTCAAAATGCGTAAGAATCCAGAATATAAAAAAAAATCAGAAATATGTCCCCTACCGAGTTATTTTGAGTCATAACAGCCAAAATAATAGGTTTACGTAAAAAATGTATATAACCTTTTTTGTAGAGCTTTTTATGAGCTTCAGTCTTTGAGATAGAACTGTCAAAACTTTGAAGGGGGCTGGGGGCAAACGAGGCTTTGTCGCCAAAAATCGTTTTAGGGACTTTCTTCCCTAATCAAGGGTAAGGTTTGGCAAAAATTTCAGCAAAATCGGAGGGTTGTCGCTTTCGGAAGTACGCCAGTTTTTACTATTTTACATTGACCTATTATTCATTTGATCTATGATAATTTGATCTATTATAATTTCATTTAGAGAAACGTTATATTTGTTCAAAGTTACTCTTATAAAAAGCAACTCAATACTAGAGCTAGAATCTGAGTCGAGGATATACAGAAAAGACCCACATATGTTTCTCTTTCCCATTCCTCCATGATCGTATAAGAAGGGACAGGTATTAAACCGTACAGAAATACTGAAATTACCATTTCTATAGGCCGTGGTCGAGTTCTGGAAGAACTCGGTATCGGCCTCGCCTTCCTGAAGAACGCGCAACGACTGGAAAAGATTCACGTTCTCCGACAAACTGGTCGCAGGTGTCGATGGACCGCCGATTTCCGGCAGGGATCGTTTGGCCACATTCTTGGCGTTCCTCCAGTGGCACGGCTGGCTCTGAACAGTCATAAACCGCAACAGGTGAGTTGGAAATATGAATGGACCGTTCCATTCAGAACCGGTCAATTCAACCGGACCCAGAGTCCTCGCTTATCAATGTAATATACGTACCGGACATCTCCCGTGGCACATTCTGACATCGCACTCGATGTACAAGGCTGGCGAGCCAGTGAACCTGAACGTCTTCATGTAGGCGAACACTTGGGTCTCGAAGAGACCGCTTTCCGACCAGGATCCACGGAATCTGCTGATCAATTTGTCATCCACCGGGCAACCGTACTGATCGATCAGCTGGATCCGCTTGTTGCCGCCGTTGTGGGCGTAGCAATCGTTCACGACGATGTCGAAACCGTCTGGTAGAAGAAACGTGTTTATTATAACCTTTTTGTTTTTACTGAGGAAATCTTGTAAGAGATATATTACAACAAACAAAAATAAGGATTTACAATTTCATCTTGTTTTGATAGGTGCAGATTACAGTTATTTAAGAAAGACGTTTCAATTTTCTACATTGCAGTATTTCGTGAAAAACACAGTGGATGTAGAAGAAGTTAGTGTGAAACTTCAGGTTTGGCAGGACTAGCGAGAATTTGGGGGAATTGTAGATTCGTAACACTAGAACTACCGATCCCATCATAATGGCGAATTTCATAGTCTTTCTTTTAGAATTCGTGAAGTTATAGGAATATTTTCTTGAGAAATTTTTTAGAAATCTTACGAAGGTTTTAAAAATTCTATGAAATCTGAATAAATCCAATCCTATTATTATTATAAAGGAATATACATCAGTTTCGTTTAGGACTCGGAAGTTCTAGTTTTAAAGGAGTGGTATGTCCTCTATGTGAACCTAAGTGGTACTTTTAATCGTTTTAGGGTGGGAGATGTTTCGCCCTTGGTTATAAGATTTCACTAAAATATTCAACTTTCTTGTCAAATTTTGGCAAACTACGTAAGATTGATTCAACTTTCACGATTGCAACTAAAATGGTTACACAATTAATCGGGCGCGATGATTGTAAAAAGGGAGACCAATCGCAATAGTAGCTTTCTATAGATTGGATCTTTAGGATCTTAGGAATATAAAGATTGTTCGTTTTATTTCGCAGATTCTCTACACGGATCTAAGTGATCCGATTAACCAGATAATTTGATGGAATATATGATAAACAACTGGATAAAGAAACGGTGTATTAAAACATTGAGATTAGGTACTTTAATCGTTTTAGGATTGAAGATGTATCGCCCTTGGCAACTACAAAGTTTAATGAATTAATCACGTAGAATGATAATAAAAACACATTGGATCTTTAGGATCTAGGATGAATAGAATGCTCGTTTTACTTCTCAGATCTTTTACACCGAACTAAGGGGTTCGTTTAATCAGCTTATTTGATGGAATATATGATAAACAACTGGATAAAGAAACGGTGTATTCGCACATTAGGATTGACGAAGATCTGAAAAGATTCTAAGGGGATCCTCATAGAGTAATAGATCTTTTAGTTGGATCTAGGTGTCAGTCTAATCAGATAACCGTGTACAGTCCTCTCCACGAGAGAAATAATTGCGGCATCAATTTTTGGCAAAGGAAATCTGTATAATCTTTCGAAATAGTTAATCTGTTTTTTAAAATTTCAATCAAAAAGATAAAGGAAAAGAGATCCAAACATCAGGATTAAAGATCCAAAAAGATAGAGACAACCATCAAAATGCTTGCTTCAATAAAACAACCAGATAGAACTTCTTCAGAAGGGACAGAAACGTAATATCAATTTTCCACAAAGAGAATCTGTATAATTTTTTTAAATAGAACATTTGTCTCACTTTAATGATCTATGACATTTACCAAACAATTAGACACAGAGAAAACCCTTCAAACATCAGGATTTACAAAGATCCTAAAAGATAGAGGGGATCCTCATGGCCTAGTAGCTCATCCACGAATATCAAAGTGGTTGTTTGATTAAAACAACCTGACAGACACGTCTTCAGAAGTGATAGAAGCGCAGTACAAATTTTCCACAAAGAGAATCTGTATAATTTTTTTAAATAGTACATTTGTCTCACTTTAATGATCTATGACATTTACCAAACAATTAGACACAGAGAAAACCATTCAAACATCAGGATTTACAAAGATCCTAAAAGATAGAGGGGATCCTCATGGCCTAGTAGCTCATCCACAAACATCAAAGTGGTTGTTTGATTAAAACAACCAGGCAGACATGTCATCAGAAGGGACAAAAGCGCAATAACAATTTTCCACGAATAAAATCTCGCAATCTTCAGGTCCGCCTTTCAAGACTCTATGATAAAATTAGCCAGAGAAAGGGAAGGACCCTTTCGCCATCATCATCGTCATTGGAAGCGGATGTTCTCGCTGACATCGATCCGGGGAAAACAGCCTAGTCTAATATTAGTTTCCCGAAGGAAAACGACGTTAAACTAAGTGGGTCTCGGTGGTATCCCGTTATCCCAACGAATAGCACTCGGCAGATGTTACGGGGCGCCGCGCGATTAGGTTTATCTCTAGTTAGTGGACGACGACGCGCAGGGTAGGGGAAGCTGTAGCGAAAATGCGTGCAGTTATGCGCGCGTACCGTATTTGCTGCGCATGTAGATAATGAGAGTCAGAGGATCGCCGACACGAACTGGTCCAGCCACTCTAGTTCCAGTGGTCCCGTAACCGTATCTGATTTCCATGTAGCACTCCGGTGGCTGCAGGGTGAACACTACGGGATTTCCCGTCGCCACTCTGGAAGAAGATACTCGGCGTTAGGCTCATGAGAGAAACGGGCGCCCGTTATCCGGCACTAGGACATCATCCATTTCCTGGCCACCCCGAAAATACGAAGCTGAAACGCTTGTCCGGTGACCTAATTTTAGAAACTGCACATTAACGCGTTACCTACCACAAATCTATTAACACCTTGCACTATGATTAGTAGACTGCGGATGTTTATGCAATTTTCAATGTTTGCGAGTTTATTTTAAGAAAGTGATACCAAATAAAATTTTTATTGGTAATAGCCTTTGTAGATCCAAAATAAATATAATGAATGCAATAGAATTTTATACTCTAGCATTTATTAAAAATTTCCATGAGCCATAAATGCATCAACATCCGCAGTCTAATCAGTAGACTGCAGATTTTATGCATTCATTTAAAAATTGAGTGGGTGCAATTTCAAACAGTAAAGAGATGAAAACAATTTAAGAGTACCAATATTTTTTTTACAATTTAACAAAATTACTTAAAAGAGAAATTAACTATTTGGTTCCTTTACCCGGCATTTAACGCAAACAATTTTTATTTCGCGTAAAGTTTCACAATCTAAGATTTATTTTACGGTTGCAGTGAACCAAACTTTGCTTTCACGTTCACAATTTTCTAGATGAAAAGGACAATTTATATTTATGGTATGCATATGGATTTTGCAAAATGGCCATTTTTCGACAACAGATAATGATTGTAATAAGTTCAAAGCAGTATATTGATATTTTATGTCTCATTTTTGTCTGTTTTATATTTCACCGTCTCATTTTTGTCATAAATCAGTTTGTGTTTCATGCAGTCATTAGTTTATTAAACGCATAACATCGACAGTCTATTCATGTGTCCGTTGTATCTAGAAGAAGTTTAATCATTCTATTTTGTATATTATTTTTACATTGTAGTTATATGTACTCTTTTATATGAAATCGTTGTTTTGCATTACTTTTACTTCATTGAACAAGTCGTCATTTTGATGAACTCTTTCAATGAAGAATATTATTTATTCGTTCAATGACTGCATTGTATGCAATGCTTTCAATTCATTCATTTGAAACCACTCAACTGAATATTGCAGTTTTACTGCGTCATTAAACTAGCAATTATTTAATAAATATGGATACAGTGGTTTCAAAATATAGCTAATCCTTTCTTACCTCACAATGTTTTAAACATTTGCAAAGAAAAATTGATTTTTATTTGTCAATTTTGATAAGAATCAACATTAAATGAATTTTGAGTGAACATGCTGTGCTTCTAATGATCAGATTTAACACTAAAACTACCAAACCAGACAAAATGACTGGTTTCTAAGGTTTTCTTTCAAGATTACTGAAATCATAAAAATGTTTTCATTAGAAATTTTCGGATAAACTTCTTTATTGAAGGATATACATTTATTGCTCGGTAGTGTTAAAAAATACATTTCCAGCAATAATTAAATTTGTAAGCGATTTAGAAAGTTGGGAAATATTTTTACGAAGCAGGTCGTGCAAAATGAATTCGAATATTTTGATAATCAGTATAACTGTCCAGTGAAAATGACTAATAAATTGAGTTTCTGATTTCAGTGATTCTAGTATTGCGCGCACAAAATTAATTTTCATTAGTCAGTTTGCTAAAAATCAACGTTAAATGAATAAAGTGAGTACGTAGTACTTTTTATGTTCAATTCTAAGACACACCAAAGCGTTCCTGTCTTCTCACTAAACCTACGAACCATTAAAAGTGACTAACATGTGCTCCCTTATAAAAATACCACGATTGAATTAGTTTAGATGTTGTGCAATTATATTAAAATGTTTACCTGAATAAAATAGTATGCATAATCATTTCCGGTGGAAGCATCTCTATTATTTTAATAATTGTAAAATAAGAAATCTGAATGCGGTCATTTGACCGGCGTTGGTAGGATTAGTGTTAAACGTTCACAATAGTGCAAAGAAAAATTGTTTTCCATTTCTTTATTTGACAAAAATCGGGACTAAATGAGTCAAGCGAATCATTGTCCCTTCGAAGTTCAATTTGAAGTTGCACTAAAGAATTGAAGGCTTGTAAATACACCAGGGGATTAAAAACTAAGATGTTCGCTAAATTATTCTTACTATCTAGGAATACGATGAGTGCACACGATGTTCCATCGTAGCATATGCACAGGACGAAAAAGGTTCATAAATCAGGGATCATTACGATCGTTGCAGATCGTTTCAATTCCCACCAGGCTTCACACCGTTACAATTCGCAGATCTCCATTTTAATTCCATGGGTGCACGCTCGGTTTTTTCGTCAACGAAGCGAGCGAAAGTGAATTCGCAGTCTGTCGGCAGCGTTTGCAGACGATTTTCCGGCGCGATTCGCGTTTAAAACGATTTGCACACTTACTCGACGTCGAGGAATGGGAATGTGACGGTCTTCCAGAAGTCGTAGCCGTACTCGCAAGTCACTTTGAAGTGCTCGTCGAACTCCTCCTCGATCAGCGGGTTGTACTGCACCGTGACGGTGTTCCACATCAGGTTTTTCTGAAACGTTACGCGAGCGTTCGCTCGTAAATCCCGTGTCTTGCCAGAAAGAAAACAAAGAAAAACGGAGAAAGAAAGAAAGAGAGAGAGAGAGAGAGAGAGAGAGAGAGAGAGAGAGGAAAGAAAGAAAGAAATAAAGAAAGAAAGAATAATAATAATAGTAATAATAAGAAATCCGTGTGCGCTATTAAAACAGACCAGTCCCTGGCCGACTAATCGCGTTTCACGGGCAAACAAACACGTCTCGGTGCGCCGCGCGATAAATCACGCGAACGTTCGCGGCCGCGCGCGTTTAATAAATCGTATAAGCAGAACGTAACAGAATTATTAACATGAGGGGCCTCTCCTTTATGTTTCGAGCCGACCATGCCTCGGAGAGTCGCGTGTTGTATTAATACGTCCCGAGTCTCGACACATCCAGTCGATCGTTAAACGTCCAGGTCTGGAATATCGCGAAATAAGAGCTCCGAATGATCCAGGGTTGGGAATAGTAGGTGGGTGGTGGTGGAAAGGTTGATGATTTTTCCCGTGGGACGTTAATCATTATTATTCCTTGTCAAACGACCGACGGTACTCACGCTGCGATCCTAACGAACCGAGAGGAGACTATATTTGGTTTTACGTACTGTGGGATTCTTTCTGCTGTCCTGATGATGAGTGTTCTCGCCGAGGGTGCCGCACCGATTCAGCTGAATGTAGAACTCGTAGTAATCGCGGCCCGTCCCGTTAACGTACATGCAGTCCGGGTCGTAGGAGTAGCCTGCAATTAGAATCGATCGGTTCTCAATGCTCCGATATTCCACGATGTTCTCCAAATCTCACTAACAAAACACTTAATTTACGTGTAGTACACTCAATTCAATTTGCAAGGGGAACTACGATTTATTTTACGGTTAGAACGATTAGAACTTCCTTGTTGTACTTTATGCTGCTCTTCAATGACTATACAGGATGTCCCAAAAATGTTGTACTTCCTTGAAAGGAGTGATTCCTGAGATCATTTCAAGTAACTTTCCCTTTTGCGAGAATGTTCTCCGCGGCATCGTTAAGGAGTTATTAAAGAAAAACACGCACCAATCAGAACACTGTTATAGTGGGCGGACTACGGCTCGGCGACAGGTTCCGCTGAGCGGGACGTTACCATTGGCCGAGCCGGAATCCGTCCGCTGTAACGGTGCTCTGATTGGTCGATGTTTTTCGTTAATAACTCCTTAAGGAAGCAACGGAGAACATTTTCGTAAAGGAAAATGTTACTTGAAATGATCTTAGGAATCACCCCTGTCAAAGATGTACAACAACTTTGGGATAACCTGTATATCGACGGCAAACTAAATAGAATTTTATTTCGGTTTAAAAAAATTAATGACACGCACGTGTTTAGTAGATTCTGCTCGAAATATTCATCACGAGTCTGATTCGATATTATAGTGCAAAGGGTTGATAGACATGATTGGAGTTGGCCCAGAACAGTGGTTTCTAGAAACACTCTGTTCTTATTCACGTAAGTTTAGTTAGTCTCTTGGATTGCAGTATAATCGACGAAAGTGTATGTAACATTATTTTAACACCTTATCTACCGGCAATTATTTCATAATTTTTGATAGTCTGTAATAGTTATAAACTTTTTAATAGGTCCTTCAACAGCAATAACAACTTCCATTATAAATAAACAATTCAACCCTAGTAACATAATCATTTTGTTTGGTATTCTAACATAAAATAAAATTTCTAAGCTTCCTTATGGTACAGCACTATTCTTGAAAAGCCAATTAACCCCGTGCAATACGATCTATTTATGCGATTTTAACAATTAGAACTTCTTTGACGTGTATAATCTACTTGGATGAAAAGAAATTTTATATTTATTGTATGTCCTCGTTTTCTCCAATGGCTAAACATTAACTGCGATAAAATAAAGTTTCATTTCAGTACGGTGGGAATTAATAACGTACATATTCCGCAGAGTCTGTTCGAAATGTTCGTCACGAGTCTGACTCGATGTTATAGTACAAGGGGTTAATAAATCCTATTAAAGTAATTGAAAAATTAAATTAATATTGAAATTTCTCTAAATTTAAATTTCATTAATCATTTTCAAAATTTACGTAAAATTAGTATTTTATTTGAATTTTAGAACAACGATCATTTGAAATGGTATTTGAAATATTTTATCCTGGAAAATTTGATCCAGTTCTGGGTTAGTTCGGCTATAAATGACGCGCAGAGGAAAATGCAGTCACAACGTACGATGGTCAACAAGGACGCGCTATTTCCAGGCGCATCGCGTGCGCCACGCGTGCGAGCCGCTTTCAAAATAACGGAAGCGCACCGTCCGACCGTTCTGACGTGGCTGGTTCGCGAAAAAAAGGAAAATTCGCCGGTCGAACGATGACTCGCCACGATAATTCCTGCCATTAGCTCGTCACCGCCGGCATCAATCGGGCCGTGAGCCTCGCGAGGATAATTGCGAGGAGATACTGCCACAGTGTAGCGTGGCATGGTGTGGCACGGTCGCCAAGGGTTCGAGACGTGATACGAACGGACGGCTTCGATTGGATTCTTTCGCGTCACGTCCGTGATCGTAGATCGTCATTTCGCGAGTCTCCTCGAAAACCTCTTACCTGCAGAGTACAGCAAACCGGTAAACGAACCGTTGAAGCCGATCCTGATCTTCATGTAGTCATCCTGACACTCCGCCTCGATGTCTGTAACAGTATTAAAATTCCTCAGACAATAGCCATTTCGAAATGAATTCGGTCGTTTAACACTAAACATACCGAACATTAAATGTAACTCGTCTGTGTTGCCTTTGAAAAATGGGAAAAATGAATTTATATAGATCATGTACGATTTTTATTGTGTGCTTGAACAGTGAAATGTATTCAATCGTTTCTTATGGTAGGTTTCGTGTTAGTATAAAATGATGATTTGCAAATTTAAGTCTATACGATTTTGTCGAACAACGCTACACCTGGTGGAAAATATTCGATCAAAATCGTGAATGTAATTTTGGGATGTTTGGAGAATTATTTGGATCCACATGGAATATGAGAAATAATATTATAGGAATAGTAATAAAGGATGACGTAGCTGGACAAGACAACTTTTGTTGTCTGAATTAACCAAAAGATTATCGATGTTTTGTTAATAGAACATTTAATTATACAGGGTGGGGCTATAACTATTAGTACCTCAGATATCTTCGAAACTATAAGTTTCACAGAAATATTTCCTGAAATAAAATTGCACAGGCGTACTTTGATGACAGTGGAGGTACTTCGGACATTTGAAGGTCACCTCCATTTTTTTAAATGGATCGGTATGTTTTTGCTTCCGTATCATGATACGGGGTCTTAAAACGAGTTCAACGACCTATTAGATAAGGTCATTGAAGGTCATAGTTCACTTTTACGAACTCTTAAACTACCGGTTTGCCTATGTTTATCACACACATTTTTAAATGTTTGACGCGAAGGCTGAGACTGATGTGGATATCTTTCAGCATACAAGCTTTTCGCCCTTACAGAATTTTGTTTGCATTCGCCATAAATAAGAAGCGTATCGGCTTGCTCTTCAAACGGATACATCGTGCTGGATTTACTGATTTATCGATACTAATCTTATCATGTTTATCTTATCCTGCAAATTTATTAAAGTCTCCTTCAAGCAGTGTTTATTCTCAGTGAAGTAAACGGTAAACATTACGACTTCCTCTACTGTTTACAATACGTATGTTTCATTTACTACCAAAACCGTAAGTATTATCGCCTTTCCCTACTTTCTATGACCTTCAATGACCTTATGTAATAGGTCGTTGAACTCTTTTTAAGATCCTCTATCATGATACGGAAGCAAATACATACCGATCCATTTAAAAAAATGGAGGTGACCTTCAAATGTCCGAAGTACCTCCACCTGCAAAAAAACTATTATCGCCACCGGATGCTCCCTTCGTACTGTGCAATTTTATTTGAGTATATATTACTGTGAAACTTATACTTTCGAAGATATCTGAAATGCTAATAGTTATTGCCCCACCCTGTATATAACGGTAGAATAATTCCTCACTGGTTTATTGCATAATAAATCGTGTTGCTAATGGATCATCCTAGATTAATCTTGTTAATTCGTATAAGAATGATTTACGAAAACATGTTAACCCTTTGCACTCGAGTGGTGACTCTGAGGCGCCACTAAAAATTGTTATACCGTTATTCAAAACAATACTTACATTATTCAATTTGTGATGAATAAATTACTAAACATTTACGTAATCTACGTATAAATTGGAACAACTTCACACGCATAAAAGGAATAGTCGTATAAAGTAGAAATATTCTATGTCAGAAAAAAGAATTTGGATTTGGGATTAAAATAGTTCCGAGTGCAAAGGGTTAATGTATTTCACGAACCTTTATTTATTGCAAGTGAGGAACGTCATGCGTGCCACAATGTCTTTATTATAGAACTTTATTTATTACTACGATTACAGATCATTACGCAGAATAAAAATGGTCTCCAATAATTGTGACATATAGTAGCTACATAGACATTTATTTCTATTTTGTATTTCGTCTAGTCATTCTTGTCATAATTACACAAAAACCGCAGTGTTAACCAGTTTGTAACGGTGGTCCGGTTCTTGCCGCTTGTAGAAAATTTGGACTTTGCATAAGAATGAACAGTCTCTTGATCACTATGGATTGTAGATAGGGTGTGTAGAATGTTTGAGGCGGTAGCCCGGTGTCGAAATGTTCGGAAAAGTCGAGCATCCGGCGGAAAGGTTCGGAAAGCGGGCGGAAAAGCCGGTGGCCGATGACGAGTGAAAGTGAGCCAGACAGTAGTAGTAGTAGTAGTAGTAAAAGAAGAAGAAGGCCTGGTATAGGCGCTCTTCGTGGTAAGGCAGCCGTTTCCATCGCGAAGCGACGTAATCCAGGCGGCAGTGTGGAAGATGGACGGCGGAAGATGCAGGCTGCAGATAGTCACAGTCGGTGGTACGGGCCGATGATACAACTTTTGAGTGCTCTCTGTGCCGTCGATGCTGCCGCGCGAACTCAGGACTCGGACTTGTCCGGTGCACACGCGTTGCACGCGTTGCAGGGACCCAGGTATGCACGCGCGCTGATTAGAATTGCGGATAGGTGCTTTGTGTTCATCGGCCGGCAAAACGTCCGAGCGTAAACAATGGAGGCGGTTGCGCAACAAAGATATACTCGCTCGAGTACGCGCCGTAGACTGTTTCGGAGATCTCGGTCGTTCTTTGCTTTCAGAGAGATTGCTACCGTTTCTGGAACGCTACCGAAAGGATTTTATATTAGATACGGTAGAGTAGTATAAGTTGGATTATTTTAGTAACCGTTGTTCGTGATCGGTAGGGGATAATGGTCCCGCAAATTGTTTCATTTTGTCTAGCTTGCAAGAGTTGTGTTTCATTATTTTTTGGATGAATGAACTGCTTGTTTGACCTGTTCCTTAACAAGTTGGCTGCCATGGCACACATACGAAATCATTTCTTCAGATGGAAACATGAATTTTTAGGTTAACCTACGCGTTATACCACATATGTTTGAGAGTAGGAAAATGCAAGAATGAAAGTAGTTGGTATCACATATTTCAAGTTCTTAATGTTGATTTCATTAAATAGATTATGTTGATTTTATGGAATTTTTGACGCTGCTGTTTCGGCAGTCAACGTGTTAAATACTGAGATTAAGGTACTAAGAAAGTAAGGTACTAAAACACTAAGTAACTAAGAAAATTAGAATCCAAAGAACTAAGGAACTAAGGAACTAAGGAACTAAGGAACTAAGGAACTAAGGAACTAAGAAACTAAGGAAATAAGGATTTTTAGAACTAAGGAACTATAGAACTGAGGATCTGAGAAGCTAAGAAATTAAGCAACTAAGGAAATAAGCATCTAAGGAACTATAGAACTGAGGATCTGAGAAGCTAAGAAACTAAGCAACTAAGGAAATAAGCATGTAAGGAACTATAGAACTGAGGACCCGAGAAGCTAAGAAACTAAGCAACTAAGGAAATAAGCATCTAAAGAAGTAAGGAACTATGGAAGTGAGGACCTGAGGACCCGAGGAGCTAAGCAACTAAGGAAATAAGGAACTACAGAACTAAGGAACCAACGAATTAAGGAACCGCGGACCTAAGGACCTAAAGATCTAAGAACCTAAGGACCTAAGGATCTAAGGACCTAAGGATCTAAAGACCTAAGTAACCATAAACCTAAAAGACCAAAAGCCCAAAAGCCCAAGCGACTCACAAAGGATTAATTTTACAAAGCGCTGCGCAGTCGCTCTCAGCTCTCTCAGTCTAAAGTAACAGTTTCCAAGAATTTCGCGAAGGCGAATAAAAACAATAATGCCAACAAAACGCGAAACGAGAACGAGAATTCAGTTATCAGAAGCCTAGCATCGCAGCACACCAGGAGGCTGCGCCAGCTTTTATGCGCTCGTCCTCGGCGTGCTGTCCAAAAGATTCGTCCGCGTCCGTGTTCGCTGATGATGAATTCCTCGGGGGCCACGTTCGTATCTCGAATGAAGTCGTAAAACCCATCTCTGCGGGAAACGCAAGGCCACCCGCGGTATCGTCAATTACGCGAAAGAAGGCCCATTAGGTTTAATGTATCCTCGTCTGGACGCGCGATTCTACGACCTCGGGCACCGACTTCATTTCGCTTCTTCTCCTCCATCTCTCCATCATCATCAACATCCCCCTGGTCCACCGCGTCCACCACCCACGGAATCCTTTTCTCGTTTTCTAAGCAACCATCGAGGCCCTTCGAGATCGAAGGAAAGGACACTAAAGCATCTTAATCGAAGGTTTCGTAACTAGACTGTAGATATTATACATTTATCTTCAAAGTAGTTAGATCAAGTACGAAACAGTGAATGTATTTCAAGAATTAAAAAATACTATTATATTGTTTCAAACTCATTGAAATTGTTAAGGAAAGAAAGAAATGTTTATGCTGGTTTTGTGTCTTACAATTAATTCAGACAATTTTTATTCTGCATAAAAGTCTACAATCTATTCATGACTACGGTTCCGTGAGAGGCGAGCATTTTTAACTACACTGTCCAACAAGTTTTAACTTCTTATCTATATTTTAATAACCAGTGAGTAGTTCTTGTAGATCTTGATGTTATAAATTCGATTATAAAAGATGATTTCTTTCATTCTCTTCCTATTCTCATCTTCAATTTGTCTGAAACTTCATTTTGAAGATAAAGTCGCACTTTTCAAATTTAATAATTGTTCCTGCCGTAATATCCTATTTGTATGTAGAACTATTCTGTAGACTCTCCTGAATACAGTGGTCTATTTTTTGTAACGTTAAATACATACCAACTTGTTTAGATAATCTTTAGAGAAGGACAGAGAAACCACGAAGGAGGGGACATAATTAACATTAGAATATGTTCGGACATTTCTCAATTTATTTTAAAAACGTGGGGTCAGAGCTCACAGCTAACTACTTGTAAATATGAGTGATGTAATTTCGTGTATTTGAATGCTTGGAACCCAAAATTTGATAATCTGATAATTGAAAACGTTTAAGAATCGTAATGTAAGTACGCAAGTTTCAAGATTTGTGAATTTGTACAAATTAAAAAATTTGTAACCCTTTTGGAGTTTAATAATTTCGCAGTTAACCCTTTGCACTCGAATGGTGACTCTGAGTCGCCATTAAAAATTGCTATACCATTATTCAAAACAGTTTTTCATATTAAAAATTTAACTGTTGTATGAGAAAACAGGTTTAATTTCAGGTGCAGAATGTAAAAAAGATATCTTGATTTTGGAATTAAAATTTCTTCGAGTGCAAAGGGTTAATACATTTGAAAATATGACTGCTGAATAGATTGGATAATATGAGTGTCTGTAAATTTTCTAAACAAATTTCTGTACGAACATTTTTATTCGTGAGAAGTTATCTGTGAACCCCTTTTTTCTAGATTTTGTGTCCTATTGATTCGGATTTCTCACTGTGTCTTTGTCTTTCCTATCGAGTGCCATGATCGCCGAGAATATGAGGCCACGCGAACGATTAGCCAAATGGCTGTTTAACGACAGGAGCCCCCGCTTCTGTGAGAATGGTATCAAAGGAAAAATCGGATTGGCTGCCGGGTAATCGCGACTCGATGACCCGCATCAATCTGTATTTATTCGTTCCGTTTCATCTGCCACAATTTTCCGACTGACAGACCGTAATGGGGTTTAAATGGGAGTCCGCGGCGATTCCGCGAGACCGTTTACATTCTTTGTTTCATCGAACAAGCCGCCTCCTCTTTTCATAAATGCGGAAGTTTCGCAAGCAGGGCTACCATTTCCTCGGTCGTTGGATTTCCATCAATGCTTCACGCCTTGATATTAACTCTAACGCGTTGTGTACATCGTTAAAGATCTCTCCACCGACTCGCTTAAACGACGTTGGAAGGTCGTGCACGTATTCCGCCACGGACAGTTTCTTACTGTTACCTGATGGCAAAAGCCAATGGCCATCCAGCTGGAAATGGTACTTCAACCCTTCAGGCCCCGTGGACGTTTTTTCCGGTAGGTAAGAAATAAGTCAACTTCATACTACTTTTTCTCAGCGATCGTTCGACCGATCGAATTAAAATTCTGCAGGCATTTTCTACTAACGGTAACACGCATTTTAGCCGAAGAATTTTTTTAAACGAGTACTATAGTTGGATTGGCAACGTCATCTAGGTCGAAGGTAAAAGTGCAAAACATGAAAGATAGAAATGCCATTTTAACCCTTTAGTGACTTCATGCTACTTTTTCTCAGTAACCATTTGATTAATCGAATTAAAATTTTGTGAATTTTTTCTACTAATGGTAACACGTATTTCAGCCAAAGGCTTTTTTCAAATTCGGCCTAGAATCGAATTGGCAACAGCATTTAAGTCCAAGATTGAAGTTCAATCTAAGAAAGCTGTAAATGGCACTTGTACCCTTTAGTGACGTCGTACTCCATTTTCTTAGTAACCATTTGACTGATCAAATTAAAATTTGGCGGTCTTTTTCTACTGAGAATAACACTTACTTTAGCCGAAGACTTTTTGGATATACGATCTGCAGTCAGATTGGCAGCATCATTAAGGTTGGGGGTAAGAGGTCAAAACAGCCTGCACAGTGGCAGTAGAAATGTGATACTAAATAAGTAAAATGCTATAAAATTTGATGTTGACAGCTGCAATGGGTTATGAAAAACAGGGTCATGAAGATGGCTCATTTTCTATGTTCTTAGGAAATGTCAACTATCTTTAAGGGGCTGTAACCTTTGGTAACATGAAAAGATTACTTTCTAAAAAATTTGTAAATGATAAACATGAACAATCAAAAAGTTCATATTATCTACATTTAACTATTGAGACTGTACATTGTAATTGGAATCTCACACAGACTAACAGTCGGTCCTTTAAAAAAATTCGAAAGAAATGACAATCTTGTAAGTGAAGAACGTGAATAATCAAAAAATTAGTTTCAACTGTATTTAACCAATTAGACTGTACTTTATACTGCCAATCTCATACAGATTATAATTCGATTCCACTAAAAAAATCTCAAAAGCTATTGGAACGTGCACCATCAAGTTTCTGTAGTTCTCGATCATGTTTTATTGGAGTTGGACAGTTCAGCATCGGGCAACAAATTCCAAGGCTCGATTCAGCGAGAAAAAGTCAACAGTAACCAGGCAATTTGAGGAATTGCAGGTGAGGGTCATCATCGTGAAGAGGCAGGATTCGATCTAGGCGTGATCCAGGGGATAATAGCGATCGAACGCTCGAAGAGGAGTGGACGTCCAAGGAGAGGACGTAGAGGACGCAGCGGCGAAGGTGTACTCTCGATGTCAGGAGTGCCGTACGACTCTCCAACGCCGTTTTAATTGCGTCCACTCTAACGGTAGCTCTACTCGCCATCGCGTTCTGGATCCCGGAGTGTCGGGACCACGACAAAACCAGCGACGCTCGAATCGATTCTCCTGGATCGAACCATCAGACTCGATCATTTTCTAACGATCGACGAATGTTGCGTTCGATCGATCGTCAGATACAGAAACAGTAATAATCACGGTTACGTGTCTAGACTGTGGATTTGATGCGTATGACAAAAATGATTAAGTAGAATTTACAATAATGAATTAAATTACAATCGTATTATTTTTAACTTATTAAAACTATTAGGAACATCCTTTTACTTAGTCGGTTATTACTAGACATCGGACTTTTATGCAAAATAAAAATTTTCTACCGCAATTACGATAAACTGAAGTGAAATAATTTTCTTCCTTAACATGCTTAATAGGTTGAAAATAATATAAATAATATAAATAATTACAACTTCTTCTAATGTTTTTACTGTTTTATGTTACACCTAGCTATTTTTGTCATAGATGCATAAAATCCGCTCCCTAGTTATTACAATCGATACACATTTTTATTTTGCATGAAGGTCAGCAGTCTATTGTTAACACTGCGGATTTTATGCTTTTATGACAAATATGAGTAGGAGAAATTTAGAACTGAATAAACAGTATAAGATTTTAGAAGCATTAATGTGCTATTTTCAATCTTTTAAAATCATTAAAGAGAGAAGGAACGTGTTACTTGATTTCTATGTTTTGTGATTACAGTAGACAATGTTTATATTGCAATAAGATATCTTCAGTTTATTGATAAAGGTTTGATGGCGACAGTTGGACATTTAGAATTCTGGATTTTACATTCAGAAATATTATATTTCGTTTAGATATATTATTGTTTGGTGGTCATTCTGAAAGACAAAAACAGTCGGCTTTATCAAACTATTTTTATCAACACCATTTCAAAAAGGAATGAAAATAGAAAATTTGTACCTGCAGAAGCTTAATGATTTGAAAATGTTGGGAAGGTTTTAAAAATGGAAAATGGTAGGTTTGAAAGATTGAATAATTGAATGGTTTAAAAAACTGTGAAATCGAATGATTGGGCAACTGATGGGTTTAAAAATTGTGGACTTAGATGATTGAACAATTGAATGGTTCAAAAATTCTGTAATTGAAAGATTTAAAAATTCTTTTCTTAATTGAAAGGTTGAATGATTGAAAAGTTTTATAATTCTGTAATTTTTTCTTTTACAAAATTGAAAATTAGAAAATTTAAAAATTCAAATGTTGATTAGAATACTCGAAAATTTGAATATATGAATATTTGAAAATTTGTATATTTGTATATTTGAATATTTGAATATTTAAAATTTGAAAATTTGAAAATTTGAAAATTTGAAAATTTGTATATTTATATATTTGTATATTTGAATATTTGAATATTTGAATATTTGAATATTTGAATATTTAAATATTTGAAAATTTGAATATTTAAATATTTGAAAATTTGTATATTTGAATATTTGAAAATTTGTATATTTGAAAATTTGAATATTTCAAAATTTGAATATTTGAAAATTTGTAGATTGGAATATTTGAAAATTTGTATATTGGAATATTTGAAAATTTGTAAACTTAAATATTTGTAAACTTGAAAATTTGGAAACTTGAAACCTTGAAAATTCGACAACCCAAAGCGTTTAAATTTGAGTGTTTGAAAATGTGAGTACATGAGTCTTTAAAATTGAAGTATCCTGAAAAATGGATGGTTTGAGAGTTGCATAGTGCCTGATTAATTAGTAAATATTCGACTTACGTTGGACACGTGTCGTGTTAGGTCTGTATCTCCTATGTTCACGGTCCCAGGTCTCAGGATGCCTTTTCCAGTCTTCATCACCGACCACGCCCGTTCCACCTCCTCCAGCTAGACCTTGCAGACCCTGAAGTGTCTGAAGTGCCTGAAGGTTCGGACTAAGAGGTCGTCCTTTTAACGAGGGAACCGGTACGTACGCCGCACCCTCGCCAACATAAACCACCTACACACAAATTACACCTCCAGTTAGCAATAACATTCCAGGTTGTACACTAATTTAACTACGTCTTCAACCAATACTATATTTTCATTCCTACTCCCTCTAATTAACCATCATTATCCCAAACCCTGCAGCACTGACCATTAACACGTTTACTACCAACATGGTCATCACTTTCTCTTACTTCGCATATAGAAAATCAAATTAAGCTCGCGCACGTTGTTATTTAACCATTAATCGTCTCGACGCGACGGTTTACGACCTACCCTAATCTTTTTCATTCGATAGTAACATCTCCGTAGTAATGTTGACTAATTTGATATGTTTATTACCGACCCAGAAATTAGGGAAATCATCTTGCGAAATGATCAAATTCACTTTCAGAAGTTAATCGTAACCAATTAAACAATTTGTCTATTTGGTAAACCTTATCGTTTAGGGGAGGATGCTCCGATGACCTTGACCTTGACATATGTTGTCGAGGACAACATTCTGAACAACTTTTGTCATTACAACTACCCGGTGCTCGGTCTCAGTTTTCGAGATATTTGCGAAAAATTGTTTATTTTTTGTTTGTAAACACGTTGTGGGGATGAGAAGCGACAATGCCACACACACCCACCCAGTGTTTCTAAAAAGAAGACTCTCACATTATACAATATAAAATCAACTGAGACGAATACAGCATACATGTATTATATTATCGCATTTGATAGAAAAACAAATTGCAGAACCTAACCCAGACCTAACCCAGACCAATACAGCGTACATGTATTATATTATCGCATTTGATAGTAAAACAAATTGGTATTGGTTTCAGTTGATTTTACATTGTTTAATGTGAGAACCTTCGTCTCAGAAACACTGGGTGGGTGTGTGTGGTTTCGTGTGTTGGTTAGGACTAGGTGGTGGGGGGGGGGGGGGGGGCGGAGAGCACGCAGACGAAATTATGAGTATCTCGAATAGTATCTATATCAAACTGAGAATTTTATTCTGTATTTAAATGGTCTAATGGATACATAGAATTCATTATTTCGAAAAAAGCATCAATGCGTTTATCAAAATTGTACGTTCTTTTAAATAAAAATTCGGCAATATAATTAGTATAATGATAATCATATATGCCATAGCGATGAATGCTTGCTCTCAGGTCTCTCCACAATCTTTCAATATTTTGTGTATGAACTTCAGTTTCAGGATCAACAAAATTAGTCGAAACAGAAAATTCAATACAGTACTAGCAATAGTTTTTCGCAAATATCTCGAAAACTAAGACCGAGCACTGGGTAGTTGTAATGACAAAGGTTGTTCAGAATGTTGTCCTCGACAACATATGTCAAGGTCAAGGTCATCGGAGCATCCTCCTCTAAACGTAAGTTTTACCGTCTATTTTTCAAATCTTTCATGGAACAATAGTTTTAGGCAGCAACGAAAAATTTTATAATATGCATCTAGGATATACAAATTCCTAAATTTTCAGTTTCGGTACATTTCGTTGAGTCTACAGTTAGTAAATACGGTCAACCACGCACAGACAAACAATCATATACCACATAGATCAACGAACTAAGCCTCAAGGATTAAACCTAATTGGTACTAAGTTTACAAGGCACTAAAACTGACTATTACACATTACTTTTTAGTTATAACCGTTTGCCCTCGAATGATGACTCTGAGTCACCAATAAAAATTGCCATACCATTGTTCAAAACATTTTTCATATGATTAAATTTGTCTCTATTTTATAAATTGCTAAAAATTCAACTGTTGTATGAAAACGAGTTTTCATTTCTGTTACATTTTGTGGAGGGCCCAGACAATGATAATATTATTTGGGAGGCTACAAGTGATCTCCCAAAAGAAGGGCAACGCCCATAAACAAAATACGTTACGACGAGTGTCGCCAAACAGACAACACTCGCTTTCCCGTGATTTCACCGGAAATCATACTTTAGGCTTTGGGCCACAGGCCCCCCTTGGCGCTAAGCGTGGGCCTACGCCACGTCAAGTGCCATTGAGAGCGGTACGGCTGGGCTGACTTTCCCATGGTCAACTGATAGTTTCCAGACGTACCCGGGTCATAAAACGATAAATTCTTCCAAGAGTTAGAGGAACCCTTCGACAATGGCACTTGTACAAAATCGGCCGTAGCGTCGACCCAAACCGAAACACGAGCCGGCGATAATATGCACGTCTCAACAATTTCAGATACACAATGTAATTAAAGATACATAGAATAAAAGTGTTCTAAGGTGAAAGAAATATCTTGATTTTGAAAATAAAATTGCTTCGAGGGATAACAAGAATGGGTCTATTCCGATCTACAAATTTTTAGATCCTTTTTTTTTAGATTTTTATCCTTGTAAATGAATAACGTGAATGATCAAAAAACTAATTTCAGATGTATTTAATCTATTGGAATGTATTTTATACTTGAAATCTCATACAGACTATCATTCCGTTCCTTTAAAAAAATTTGATAATGTGGATGGCAACCTTGCAAATGAATAACGTGAACAATAAAAACAATAATTTCAGGTGTATTTAACTGTAACTAAATTTCTTGAATATATAAATCCGCATGGATACATTCTTAAAATCTCAATAATCGCAATTGAAAAGTATCAGAAACCGTTATTTTGACGAGTCCCGTAATCCCCGTGTTAATTGAGCCTTAAGTCGTTACAGTCAATGACTAACAAGTCAGTATGTTCAACATGCTCCCATCGATAGAACAGTGTCAAACAATTTCTTGCCAGTGTTTTCTGTCTCGTGTTCCCGACTGTCACGTTCCGGTATGCTTTCTATTTGCTCGAAATTATTGCTTTTCACGGATTCCGCGTTTGAGGAATCCACAGAATTCGATCGCGCGAACGCCGCGCGGCGGAACGACGCTTCGCAAGCGTTTATGGGCCACTAGAGTAGTCAGAGGATCATTCTTTCGCCGTATCCGCGCTGTCTCTCCACTTTATAGGCGTCCAGCTGAAGAACTGCCTCTTCAGAGGTTTTCTTACCAGCCACAACACCGAGAAGATAAGAATGCGCCGGTGCCAGTCGAGGAAGAGGATTCGGCTCGGCCAATCACCGGTTTCCGTGGAACCGGATCATTTTCCCATCCCTCTTAACCGCTTTTAGAGGCCATCGAGATTATCCTCGATGATCCCGCGCCAGGCGGAATGCACTCGCGTTGCAGGCGTGTTGTATTTCGCCAAGCTCATTCCGTGTATACACTCGTCCCGGTATAACTGACCGCTTCGAGTTCTCACAGTTGAGTCATAATCATTTGCGATGGTTATTGCAAGCGCGCCGTTTTCCTCTTTGCGCTCTGAATGATGATCTATAGGTTAATCTTCTATTTGTCAGCGTTTAGTAATTCATTAAGGATTCGTCTCTGTCACTTTCTGTGTCGAAGAGTTGATACAATAAGAAATATAATTCAAATTATTTCAATTCTTTCTCGACTTTCTCTATCGTAGATTCATTCCAATCAAAGAAATAGTACAACTTCTTTCGATACATTCCTCAATTTAAATTGTTTGTTAAAAAATCTCCAATTAGTTTGAAGGGAGACGATAGGTCTTGAAATAAATTTGGAACACAGAGGACTTGTTTAAAAAATTTGGCTTTCTCTATCAATGATTCAGCCCAATACAAAAATATAAAACAATTTTTATCCATGCTGTTTTAAAGTGTTTTTTTCTAAACATGTTTGTATTATATCGAAAGAAGACAGTCAGGACAAACAAAAATAATGATATAGAACGCAGAGGGTATGTATTAATACATTGCATTTCTCTAACAAACATGCAGTCCAAATAAAAATATAAAACGACGTTACCAATGCTGTTTTAAAATTTTATTGATAAAATTATGAATTGAAGCACAAATGAGAAGCACAAAAAATATAAAACATCACCACCGAATGCCACTGTTCACTAATATTTTAATCCAGCCTCATCTAATTTGACGATAAAAACTATCCAAACAATTCATCGAAGGAGGACATTAAAATAAGACAGGTTTTTGAGATAGGCTGTATGGTTTGAAGATGCACAAAAGTGCACGATCTGTCAACGAGGACAGTGTACACAGGTACTGATTATGGTACCACGGTATTGTCATGTTTCCCTCCGGCTTCAATGGACGAAACTTTAGCTCTAACGCTTGTTGTCATCATCTAAAACCGCCACGCGTCATTTTAAACGGGAACCGACGTCCTCGGATGACCTGTTCTTCTTCGTACGATCATTCTCTCTCGTTCGTATAACCCGTTGCCTTTGGTCTCCCGAGTCTGAACATGACACGCGCGCTCATGCGATGATTAACGGTCGCGCGGTTAGGGTGTCGAAAGTCATTAGTACGGCTACGATCGGTCGGACAAGCTGGGTGAATGTACCTATCGCGTCTCCGACGTTGGTGTCTGTCGGTCTTGTCCCTGACCTACACCTGCTTTCCAACGGAAACTGGTTTAATTCGATACAATTTGCGAGCCGCTTATGTCACGTCGAGGAATGCTGCTTTCCAGCTGAATTCCTGTTTCGAAATTCGAACTGGAAAGAGTGATCCTTTACAAATTGCTGAATATCCAAATATATGGTTTATGATTGTAACTAGACTGCAAACCTTTCTGCTAATTAAGAATTGTCTGTATTGATTAATGTAAGAAACAGGGTGCAAAATAAAAATTGCCTATATCAATCATTAGAAGCAGAAGCTAAAATAAAAATTGTATGCATCAATCCTAAGGAAAAAATGCCAAATAAAAAATGGTTGCATTCATTTTAAGAAACAGGAGCCAAAATAAAAATTGACTGTATCAATTCTAAGAAACAGAAGCCAAAATAAAATTGCCTATATAAATCATAAGAAACAGGAGCCAAAATAAAAATTGTATGCATTAATCCTAAGGAACAAATGCCAAATAAAAAATGGTTGCATTAATTCTAAGAAACAGGAGACAAAATAAAAATTGACTATATTAATTCTAAGAAACAGAAGCCAAATAATAATTGTTTGCATTAATTCTATGAAACGGGAGTCAAATGAAAAATGTTTGCCTTAATTCTAAGAAACAGAAGCCAAAATAAAATTGCCTCTATCAATCATAAGAAACAGGAGCCAAAATGAAAATTGTATGCATCAATCCTAAGGAACAAATGCCAAGTAAAAAATGATTGCATTAATTCTAAGAAACAGAAGCCAAAATAAAAGTTGACTGTATCAATTATAAGGAACAAAAGCCAAATAAAAAATGTCTGCAGTAATTCTAAGAAACAGGAGCCAAAATAAAAATTGACTGTACCAATTCTAAGTAACAGAAGCTAATAAAAATTGTTTGCATTAATTCTATGAAACAGGAACTAAATAAAAATTGCATTCCTTCTTTAATAATTTTAATGATTTTAAAGTAATAATTCCACACCCTAAAATTCTTTTAGTTTTGTCACTGTTTTAAATTTCACCTACTCATTTGTGTCATTAATACGGGACTTGTGTACTCAACATTGCACTGTGAATGATTGTGGATTTCATTTCAACAATTTATACTTATTTATAGGACATAAAGAATATCCTATATTGAGTGCATTATAACATTTCGATGGAGTTTAAATTGTATTAAGACATTGATCAGATTTTCTGTAGTTAAAAAGAAACTACAGTATCAACCATGCTATTTCATAAGTAGGGGTTTATAATCTTTCTTGTTCGAATTTTTATTTCATTTTATATCATGTTGGTAATTAATATTGTGTCATTCTCTCTAGCCTCGGCTTTCCTGACACATTAATAATAATTACCAATAATTTCCGGCTAATCGTTCGATAATTAAGCATCGCTGACCAATCGGATGTAGCTGAGACGGTCGATCAATTAACTTCACGATCTTTCATTTTTCTCGAATCAGGCGAATAATCGATGATGCATCGGTTACGCGAAACGGCTGCAGGAAATCGTTATTTTTACCCCCGTCGAGATCTTTCAACTACATCGAAGGAAGTCTGACAGTGGTTCTATGTTCTAACAATAGGTGTAACATGAGTAACGGCCGTTCAGGGAGGAGTTTGATTGCTTATAGGTGTTGCAACAACGATTCCGACCGCGAACGATGATGATACTTACAGCGTCGTGATCGCTGGCTTCGTGCGTTAACGCCTCTCTGGTCTCGTTGTGCAGCGAGTCATCATCTTCGGGCCCGGATCCACTTCCGGCCCAATAGTCTTCGGTTGCTTCGTCTATCATCGAGTCCTCGGCGTTCCCTTCAGCCTCTGCGTTTTCGTTATTCGTCGCCTTTAAATGTAGCAAATCGTTTAAAATCACTTTGGTACTCGAAGGATATATTTATCAAACTATTTTGGTATATTGCCATTTTTACCATTTTCTTATTGGATAGGATTGAATTGGTACGATTTTTTTTTATTTTACTAGGTTCAGATTGGTACCATTTTCTTATTTGACTACGTCTAAATTAATCCCATTTTTTTATTATACTAGGATTTAGTACCTACCATTCTTACATTTGACTAGGTTTATATTGGTACTATTCGTGTATTTGGCTAGGATTAAATTGGGACCATTCTTGTTTTTTTGCAGGCTCAAATTGGTACCATTTTCTTATTTGACTACGTTTAAATTAGTCCCATTTTTTTATTATACTAGGTTTTAGTCCCTACCATTCTTACATTTGACTAGATTTATATTGGTACTATTCTTGTATTTGGCTAGGATTAAATTGGGACCATTCTTGTCTTTTTGTAGGTTTAAATTGATACCAATGTTGTATTTTCCTAAGTTTAAATTGGTACCATTCTTGAACATGACGAGGTTTTAATTATCACTATTTTCTTCCTCTGTTAGCTTTCAAGTGTTACTATATTTTACTATTCTGTCACTAATATTCAATACCACTAACTTTCAATGTTTTATCATTTTCTTAGTTGAAACAAGTTTCACAATTTGTGAACATACTGATAATCCACAAGAAAGTGAATTTTTTTAGCTATTTTTTCCTAATTTACTAAACAACTCGCCTACTAATTAATCAAAAGAGTCACTCCCAAATAAAAGTAGCTGTATATCCGCACAAAAATGTTCGCCACCTATTCACCAATAAATGAATAAATAAATACTGTACCTTAGATTGTAGAGAGGCAACAGACAGCAACCACACGATCGCGTATCTGCAACAAAAGCAATACAAACTTTGTTAATACATGCGAAAGCAATTCCAACAAGAAACTTACTCTGACTACATATTTCTATTCTCTAGTGACTAGAGTGTAGACCAACCATGAAGTGCATCACTTTCTTGTCTCGCAGTGTACCAACCAGGCAAAGCGAAAAAAATTCCTCGAACAAAGACACGCGTCTCTAAAACCTGCAATACTGCAACGTCACTGGATCAAGCCTCAAACAATCACTGCAGTAATTCAAAACGATTATACAGCATGCATAAATGCAACAGCTGTCGACTGTCAACAGAACCTGCAGGGAAATATCGCTTACATCGATCTCGCGATAACGACAATTTACCACAGTGATCACGCGAAATGAAACTCAATTCGCATGCTAAATCCGTAACGAAAATCTCACGGAATCCTGTAGGATTAAGAGATCAAGGATGAAAACCAAGGCCTTCCAATTTCCAAACTTGTCATCCAGTGCTGTTACCAATGCTTGATTAACCAATAAGTAAATTGAGCACCAGCTTAGAGCATCGAGAAAGGAGGGCACCATACAAATTTTCTGAATTTTGCATCTTCTACTTACTGTTAGTGTTGTCGCGAGGAGTGCAACCACCTCGAATCCGACACATTGCGCTCAACTCGAAAGACATGGTTCCATCTAACTCGCAGTAGGGGGGTTACTTTTACTGCGCCTAACCTATGAAGTCTTGTAGCACACATCGCGACAACACGAAAGAACGAACGAATAGTGGAAAGACGAGATACAGTAGCGAGCGAGCAAAACTTTAACTTTTGTTAAAAACACATTTCAGTCAAGTTGTCCAAAATGCATAACAAATCCACTCTAAATTGCGTTGAAGTGATCATGTATAACGGTGCTTCAAAATCTTTCCCGTGCTTAGGGCCTTTAAAAGTTTGAATCCGACGTGGCTGTTGCAGAAGGATTGAACATGCTGTTGGTTAATTTCGCAAGAGAAAGAACAGTCTGAGAAAGCGGTCAGTGCTCACGTCGGCCGTTTGCACGTCCGTTTACGCGGCACCACGTGAATCCGCGATAATAGCGAAGGACAACGGCTGATAGAATCGCGGGTAACCATAATCGGATCATTGCCACGCGTGACTCGGTCTATCTCGGGCAAGGATCGAGGGAATCCTCGTCGATGCGTCAGCGAGTGTGCGCCGCGAGCATGCGAAAACCGCTTTCCGGGGACCCTGCGACGGAAAAGGGTCCGAGATCTTTGGGCCCCGACCCCCATCGGACTCATGGGAACCCGTGCGGCCCGCTGAGAACAAGGAACGAGCCGCGCGAGTCGAGTGAGAGATCGTCAAGATACTTTCCGGCGACCTAATGTCAAAACCGTCCGGCTAAGTGACTTTCTTCAAACGAATCACGCTATTATTTAGCAAAAGCCGTTTAATAAATAATCCTCCTTCTGTCTTTATTCTCGTCAGGTTCGTAGTTAAAGATTCCGCATGAAATTCTAACGCACTTGCACATTCTTATGCAATTTTAATCAAAATGGGCTTCAAAACAATTTGTAGCTGTGGATCATTCTTTGCGCGAAATTTTCATTATTCTAGGATGTTGTACAAGATTTATGATGTAGAAACAGTTTGTATAATCGACTACGAGAACCTTTGTACTAGAAATTATTGAAGCATTTTTGTAAAATATTTTAATTCTAACGCAGTTTCACTTTTCTGTGCGATTTTTGTCAAAATGGTCTTGCAAGACGATCCGTAACCTGTGGATCATTCTTTGCGCGAAATTTTCATTTTTCTAGGATGTTATACAAGATTTATGATGTAGAAACAGTTTGTTGTATCGACTACGAGAATCCATGTACTAGAAATTATTGAAGCATTCTTGAAGAATATTTTGTAAAAATTGTAATAAGGAAGTCGACAACCACAAAAATCCTTACATAGAAAATAGGGTAAAAATCGTATTAATTTTCTATAATACATAAATGTCTTTGCCTTTTAAGAACCTTGATACATTATAAACGCAGTCAGATACAGGGTGTCCCAAAATTTCTGTTACACGATATATCTCTTTATTAATCGTATTTAGAAAAAAATACCTCGAATAAAATTTGTATGGTTTTCAAAGCTCTATAGAAAGGTGTATTTTTAAATATTGTATTTGACGTTTTGAATGTCATTTTAAGGTCAAGTTCACTTTTTTATTGAAATATAATCTTTTATTACACCAACCTATTCTATGAGAAAAAACAAGTAAGTTTTTAAGTAATTCAATGATAAAGATACAAGAAGATGTGTGGCAATAGGCTCTCCTGATTTGACGCCATTAGACTACATCTTATGTATTTACCATTGAATAACTTAAAAAGTTGTTGTTGAATTAAAAAACATTTCGAACAAAACTTACTTGATTTTTCTCATAGAATAAGTTGGCGTAATAAAAAATTGTGTTTCCATTTGAAAAAGTGAACTTGACCTTAAAATGACCTTCAAAACGTCAAATAAAATATAAAGAAAATGCACCTTTCTATAGAGCTTTGCAAACCATTTTCATTGGAAGTAGTTTCTTCTAAATACGATGGATAAAGAGATATTCCGTGTAACAGAAATTTTGGGACACCCTGTATACTAAGTAATCCAGAAATTCATACATCTACATTATAAAAGTATGAAATTCACTGTCACCGATTTTAAAGTCAAGTTCAACGCGTTTACTGTGTTAATAAATATTGTTGTTAAAACGTGAATAGATGGCAGACATTTTCATGCTCGTGATACACATGATTGGTACACATGAGCGGTGCACACGAATAGCACACACGAGTGGTACGCATGTAGAGGCTTCTATACGAGGTTTGATCCAAAGCATTGTGCAATTAGAGAAAAGGAACACAGCAAGATGATGGATCTCTTTGGAACGTTGATCTAATGCGTTGCGATCCGTGTCGTGTTCGGTTCTCGTAGATCCCAGCCGACGAATTCGTTCTCTTCCCCCTTTCACGGTCAGTTCCTCCTCCTCCACCGACACCTACAAGCTTTTCTTCGTGGACTGCCTCCTCTCTTCTCTTGCGCTTTAGTCTTCCCCGCTAACTCGCCTCTCTTCTTACTCGAGTTCCGTCTGTTGCACTTCGTCGACTTCCTTTCTACGCTGTAACGGGTTTCCTTCTTTGACATCGATCTCGCCGGTTTTAACCCCTTGCGGTCGGCCTGTCTCACGCGAGTGACCAGCTGCGCTCGCGTGATCGGGGTGAGTGACACTTTTGGTGGCGGGTTTTAACCACGAAAGAGTATGCGTTCAAATCTGCCGTAGAAATTATTGGGGCACTTTGAACCTGTGGAGAACATCTTTGAGATCTTTTCATCAATTCTTTTTATGATTTTTCTCAACTCTTTTGGTCAATCATTTCATCATTTTCCTCAGCTTCTTTTTACCAATACATTTTTAATATTACTAGAAGAATTACTTCTCAGCTTCTTTTCGTCAATTTATTTTTAATTTTTGCTAGAAGAAATGTCTATCTCGGCTTCTTTTTATCAATTTATTTTTAACTATACCAGAAGAAATGTTGTAATCTGTAGAATTTAATGTTTTATTCGATACCTTTCGATCGTGAATACACTTTATTCATTTCGATGTATTCGATTTGTTTAATCTTTTGCAACACGAGACTTTTGGTAGATTAGGTGCCTTGCAGCATAGACAATACAGTACTCATTAGCTTCAAATCCCGCGCGCGTTCACACCGTATCTACCTCGGTGGATTGGGTTCTTAGGTCATCGCTGAAAATCACCCGTCCACTTTTCATCTCTCCTGCTTCTAGCTAACAGAAATCCAACCGTAATCGAGCTAACCGCACAATAACACGGCCTCAAACATCTGTCGACAGCTCGTGAAACGCTTCCATCGTCGAGAGCGCTACGCTTGGCCGCGGTTTGCTCCGTTGCGATTGATTTTGCTTGCTAAAACGCGGACGTCCGCCCACGCGCGATGAAAGAACTCGTGCACGAGCGGATTGGAGCGCTGCAAAGCGGAGAAAAGCATTGCAGAGCCGAGCAAAGCTAAGCGGAGCATTGAAATTCGGTACGTTTCAATTCGAATCCTTGTAATTCGGAGTGTTTGCAATTTGGAGCGACTGCAATTCGGAGCATTTGCAATTCGGAGCGACCGCAATTAGGAACTTTGCAACTCGGAGCCCCCCGAAATTCGGAACACCGCGACTCTGCAAGCCTTGTAATTCGGAGTGTTTGCAATATCGAGCGTCTGCAATTCGGAAAATTTGCAATTCAGAGCGTCTGCTATTCGCAACATTTGCAATTCAGAGCGTCTGCTATTCGAAACATTGCAATTCGGAGGGTTTGCAATTCGGTGCGCTTGCAATTCGGAGATTTGCAATTTGGAGCCTCCCGAAATTCGGACCTCTGCGACTCTGCAAGCCTTGTAATTCGGAGTGTTTGCAATTTCGATCGTCTGCAATTCGGAAAATTTGCAATTCAGAACGTCTGCTATTCGGAACATTTGCAATTTAGGGCGTCTGCTATTCGGGGCCTTGCAATTCGGAACCTTGCAATGCGGAGCGCTTGCAATTCGGAGAGTCTGCAATTTGGAGCATTTGCAATTCGGAGTGTTTGCAATTCGGAGCGCTTGCAATTCAGAGCGTTTCAATGCTTAGCCTTTTAATTCGGAGTGTTTGCAATTTGGAGCGTTTGTAGTTCGCAGCGTCTGCTATTCGGGGCGTTGCAATTCGGTACCCCGAAATTCACAGTCCTGCAATCCGGAGCCCTGCAATTCGAAGCCTTGAAAATCAGATCAGTGCAATTCGGGGCCCTGCAATTCGGAGCTCTGAATTGCAAAACGGAGCAAAGCATTGCAGAGCAAAGCGAAGCGGAGTAGAGCAAAGCGGAGTGTGTAGCAGTGATTAACGGCCATCCTGGGTCCCTCGTGTAATGATCCGCGAGTGCGTCCCACGACTAACACCTTCCGCTCCATTTACCGGCGCTGCCTACAAGCAAATAATTACCAGCCAGCCGAACAGGATGATACGCGAGCGCCACGCAAACAAGAAAACCGTACGAAATGTCTTAACGAGACCTGGCCGGCACAGTTCGCCGCCGTCCCTCGCTATGAACCGCCGACACGCGGATCCATTACTCAACCGGCCATTAAGCGCATGCCTGCCGCTGCGTTTTCTACCCCTTTCTTTGCCCCCCACTTCCCTTGCCTTACCGCGATTTATGGACAACCCTTTTTCTTGTACATTGATCAATATTGGCTCCCCGGGACCTGTGGTTCAAGGATTTCAATCGGCGCGAGTGCACCATTGGTTGGGAGTGATTTATTGACTGCTCTTTGAAAGTGGGGCAACGATGAGAGTCAGCCGAATGAATCCCCATTGATTTTGAAGGGAATTTCGGACGTGATAGAACCCCTGTGATTTTGATTTTTGGACTTGACTGACTGATCTTTGATTTGGAAGGAAATTTTGGTCCTGATGACACCACACCTTTTTGATTTTGCTAGAAGTTTGGGACCTCACGGAGCCTCCTTCGATTTTTATTGAAATGTGGGACTTGACCCATCCTCCTTTGCATTTTAGGGGAATTTTGGGACCTGATAGACCGTCCTGTATTATGATTTTGGCACTTGAACGACTTCCCTTTGATTGTGAGCGAAATTTGGAGCCTGGCTGACCCCCCACACCCTTTTGATTTTGGTAGGGGACCTGAGTGAACCTTCTATGAATTTGATGGTAATTTTGGACCGAACTGAACCCTCTTTGATTTGGCCGGAATCTAGAACCTGATTGACCTTCTTGAAATCGTATTCAATAATTTAGAAAGCTTGAGAGAAATTATATCGACGATATTGACCCACCATTTGTTGCAAATTGTTAATGGAAACGATGTATCACTCTGGCAAGGTATGCATGTGTGCACGTACATGGTGCACACCCGGTATAAATGACAAGTACACGGTACCCGGCATCGAGTTCTAATTCAACGACTAAATAGTTGCAGAAAGACAGGTATTTCCATTTTTTGCCTAACATCATCTCGTACACCCGCCAATAAACACACGCTCGCCATAATCACTATTATACAGCGAGTAATGGGACGCTCGCGGCTCGCGTAATTTCTGTTATTCGCATAAACGCGCGCATCCACTCCTCTCGTCGCGGCAGAAATTGACTTTCCTTCTCGCTTGTCAAACGCTACTTTTTTTACTGTGAAGCCAGGAAAAGGCTTGGTAAAAACCATTAAACGTGAGATAAAATTGCAACCTGTTCCAAGCAGGACATCGCTCGGGCGAACCTCTGAGGATCCAGACACACCTAAAGCCAGGGCGACTCCATATTGAAGAAAACGCAAATCTTTCATTAAATAACCAAATTTATCTTGATGTACCATCTTCCTGTAGACTGTTTTTTTTGTAAATAAAATAACCGGACGTACACCATTAGTCTTTGGAACTGTCCAGCCCACTGTAATTACTCCGTGCTGATGACATCTGGGCGATGCTCGTAGTGGGGTGGACAGTTATTATTATGACTGTCAACATGAGCCGTAAGAAATTTTACCGAGTTGTCTCCTGTGCAATTAATTATTACGAAAACTTGGGGCAAGAGCTGCTGAACTTGTGGCGATGTGTTGGGCATAGTTTACAGCTCGTAGGCAATTCTTTCAATGTGTGACTAAATTCATACACTTTCAGAATCTGTATAGTAGAACCTCCGATATCTGAATACTCTATTATCTCAACAGGATTCATGATACACGACCAGGAAGGATTTAATTTAGCAATGAAATCAAGTAACTTTTCTATTATACGAACACTCACGTCTCTAAGAGGGATAATAGAGATTCTCCAGCAATTATACTCAACCATGACAACCCTTTCCATCAATAAAATACACGAAACCTACTATAATACTTCACAATATTACTAATTCGATGACTATTAACATTTTTAATTTCATAATTTTATTATAGTTTATTTGGAACTATAGGCTACGTTCTGAACAACGCCGAACTGCATTCTACCCTTCCCTGTTTATAAAAATCATACTGTAATACAGCGGTGTCCAGCGTAGGGGGCCCTCACGCGCCTGCTTCCCCTTCCTACTGTCAGTTTGCGCAGGCGCAGTGTGTTTTCACCCTGCCGACGAAGAAACCGAGTAACCGACCCGCGTGTCACAAAGCAATCGACGATAATCTTTTTAACGCGGGAAGCGAGCATATTGGTAATCGGTTCGCTATGAAACTCACGGCGCTATGGAAACGGCGAACGGTGGTGGGGACGGCGTTCAGCACCCGGAGCCGAGTTTGGACATCGCTGGTGTAATACCTCACAATAATAATTTGAGGTTTAGCAACATTTATATATCTACACAAATTGTCTCGCCTACTTGGGTTAAAAAATTTTATTTTAATTAATGGGCTAGATTTTGAACAACCCTTAACTGCATTATACCCTTCTGTATTTATATAAATCATAATGTAATACCTTGCAATAATAATTTGAGGTTTAGCAACATTTATATACCTACACAAATTGTATCGCCCATTTGGTTTAAAAAATTTTGCATTTTAATTGATGAGCTAGATTTTGAACAACCCTTAACTGCATTCTACCTTTCTGTATTTATATAAATCATAATGTAATACCTCGCAATAATAATTTGAGGTTTAGCAACATTTTTATATCTATAAAAATATAATTGTCAACCATACTTCAATTTAAAAATTTCAATTCAGCTTATGGTCAAAATGTCGAAGAACTCTTAGCTACATTCTATCTTTCCTCATCAAGAGAATGGCAATAATTCTGCATGAAATGATCTTTTCTAAAAATTTCTAAAAATTCCCAATGGATTGAAAGATGGAATTGACGACATCGCCGACCCTAATCCTGCGTCCCCGGTTGAATAAGCTCCCGTAATTGCTTCACGGTCGGAAATTGCCGGCTCGCAGAGCGAAATGAGTCGATGGCGTGGGAGGGGTTGGAAAAAAAAGGAGTCTGGCCCGAAGGTGGATCGTCTTTTGATTCCGTTATCCGTGCGTCAGGTGGCGGGTGCCGGGGAACGCTTCTATCCGCCGCGGGGCAAAGCGGAAGAGCCGCGCAAGAGTACCCGTGAATCCGCGTCCAGGTCCGCGGGAACGGTAATTGCGATGACCAGGGCGTCGCCGTTCGATCGAGTGCCGATTAGCGCCGCGACACCCCCAGGCGGATCCGTCTGAGAGCTGCTAGAAACACGACCCCGCTGAGAATCGAAAACCTCTCATCTCTACTCCTCGGGATACAATTACGCATTCGAAATTAAAACAATCCTTGCAAAACATTAATATTCCTTGCACTACGTACAGTGACTCCCATAAGTATTCGGACATTCTTAACCCTTCGATTGCAGGAAGCGTATACGCACGCCCTCACATGTCTACGAATGTATGCAAATGAAGGCGTATACAATATACGCCTCGCATGTCTACGTTTTCGAAATTTCAATATCGGTTGATGCGGAGAAAAACGACAGGCACTGAAAGATGTAAGAATCCTTAGATTTATTACAGTTGAAAACTATGACTTTATTTTCAATTTAAAAACAAGATGCTCACAAACGCTTCTCCATTACATTCAGTACATTTCAGACAATGCTTCTGTCATACAAATATTTTTTAGAAATATCTCGATAACTAACAACGTTTTTCTTATTCTACCCCGATACTTTTTCACGTAGAATGCCGAGAGGAATTGTATATGCTTCCATTTAAAAAAATAATGCAATTGTCGATTGCAGCGCTCTTCAAACCATTGATTCTTTTCCTTTGAAGTTTTTCTGTAACTGTACTTGTAATGAAGTTATAGTCTGAAACAATTGTGCGAAACATCTTGTGAATAACCTATCCGCTACATAAACAGTGCTCGTGAATTACTTTCGGAGACACGCAGAGCGACGCGGTTAAGAAAAACCGTTCGAGGTATCCTTCAAGCAGAGTTTCACAGGGGTGTAGACCGAAAGAACTGCAACTGTGAGGCAAGAGGGGTCGATATGCACGGCTGCATCCGCGCACACTGTCTACACGACGCAGTCGCAAAACCTTCGAAGAAGGGTGAAGAATCGTTTCTCGGGTCTCGGATCCGCCGCGACAAAATTCTCGCTCGAACGATCGCCGGCCGGCTTCGGGTCGGGTTCTCACAGCTCCTCAGCCTCATCGGAGGCGCAGAAGAGCAATATCCTCCCCGAGGCTCCCGTGGAACAATAGACCTGGCTCGTGCCGCAGTAGATTGAGCGACTTCAACCTTGCAATCAGACAAAACCCCGTGAAGCGCGGACACCTGGAACCTGGAACCTATCGGGAACGGTAAAAGAGCCATTAACGGCCGAGGGAAAAAGGATCGCGGGCACGGCTTCCCATTCGAAGGCAAGAAATTAGCGGCTTTATCGGCTTCGGAGGATCACAGGGCACTTTTCGTTTCAATGGCTCGCGAAGCCGAGAGAGCCTAGGCTTCCGAGGTTCCCACTGTTACCTCGGTACCATGATCGATAAATAAATGGAATTTAGAGTTAGTTCAGTTAACTTAGTGTTAAATTAATATTTAGTTAGATGGTTGTACAGTAGTCCTCCCAGAATCCTGGTTCTCCGAAAGTTGGCTCTACTTGTTACTCAAAATTAGGGCTTGTAAAGGTTCCGAAAATAATTGTCTCGAACAGTAATGAAGAACCGAAAAAATCTCATAACTGTTATAAGATTATATTTATTATAATGATCTATAACTGTCACTTTTCGGTTCTCCGAAAAATAACTGATACATATATCGGTTTTTACTGACTGACTTAACCCAGAACCGACAAATAACAGTTATAGAACAGTTAAGAACCGAAGTCAGAACCTATATACCCTATTGCAGTTATGAGAAATCGTTCAGCCATCAAGTTGAAATGTTTCTTGGTTCTAGCAATTTTTCTCAACTTCGTTGTAATTTCGCAGGAAAGCATTTTATTTGTTGATACTGGTCGACTATTTTACTCATCAACCAGCGCGATGAATTGTTCCTTGGTTCTAGTAATAAGTTTTCCTCTGCTTCACTATAAACTCGGACACAGTCCGGTTCGGTGGTCTTCCAAAGGGGTGTAACTCTTTCTCAATTTTTCCATCGATTTTTAACAACTTGAACATAATGTACAACATCTTGACGTAACGTGTGTTCTTCAACGTGAAGTAGTAGTCTCTGTCTAATTTCGTTGACGGCCGCAGGCTCGAGGGTCGCGTCGAGGGGTTAACTATACCCAGTGAACCTTGTTACCATTTTCCAGGTCTGGAAATTTGAGCCCTGGCAGAACCCGTCTGCCAGCCGGTTCTCACAGTTTCACCTGGACGGACGAGCTTATTAATCGGCCGGCAAAGGCATCCGCGAGGATAAACGCTGACCCCGAATTGCCTACAATCTTTGGAACTTACGAGGATGCTCCACGGTTTTCCATGCACGAGTGGACCACAAGGACTGTACACGATGCTTAATGATAGAAGCCTGATTAAGACGGTAGCTCTCCCCTCCTATTCTTTCTCTGCCTAATTATCGGATTACCTTGGTCGGTGCGCTTTTAACGGAGCTCACAGGTTCTCACTGGTTTTTGACGATGACTGGGCGTTTTTCTCAAAGATTATGTTGATTGAGATGATTTTGTAAGAATGTTGCGCAGCTGCGTCATCTCTTGGACCTTCCCAAGGATTTGCTACTCTGTTCAAAGTCTAAGTCTGCGAGCTTCGCGGATTAAACATACATTGCAAGAAACATCAGAATCCTAAGATGCACTTTCTTCTTATTCCAAAATGATATTGATGCCTGATGATGAAATTCTTTTATTCGAATATTATAACTAGATTGTGGATTTTTATGCAAAATAAAAATTATCTGCATTAATCGCAAGGTAGAAGACACACCGAAATATTTGTTTTAATAATTCTAATGAGTTGAAAACAATGCAACAGTATTAGAGAGTTTTTGAATAATTTCACTCATTTATATTCTGGCTACATAATTTTGTTATAAATGCATAAAACCCGCATTCGAATTATTACAATTATTGCAAAATACATATTTTCCAACGAATGGTCGTCTTCTTGAATATGTACAAGAGATACTCAACAAGTTCGAGAACGTTTCAGGAAAAGTAAAAGTTTCAAATAGTAATGGATGACTTTGAATGACCTTCGAATTCTCCAACATATTATATTCAAATGTTTTCTCGATAAGCGCCCGCCTAAATGAAAGTAACAATCAACCAAACATATATCCCAGAATATCCAAAAATAACCCAGACCAAAGTAGAAATATAATAAAATGGATATTATATCGCAAAATGAAATGCACTCAGTATGTAAACAAAAACATATGATTCCATACTGACGGAAAAAGTAAAGGTCACCAGGTCACCTTGAGGTCACCTTAGAAGTACGTCAACATAAATAAGATTTGTGCTAACAAAAAAATGTCGTCTTTGACAGTGGATGGAGTTGAATTTGAAACACGTTTTATATCATCTAAATAATCATACGATTCTAGATTAAGGAAAAGTAAAGGTCACCTTGAAATCAGCTTGGAAGTACGTTAAAATAAAGAAGATTTATCATAACCAAACAATGTCCTCCCTGATAGAGGGTGAGTTTAATTTTAAATATTTTTTGAAACACCTAACCCAGACGAAAATAAAATTAGCACAAAATAGAGGTCACATCTAGAAATGAAGTGCACTCTTGTGTAAACACAAACGTACCATTACATCTTAAAAGAAAACGGAGGTCACCTTGGAAGTACGTCAACACAAAGAAGATTTGTGATAACCGAACAATGTTTGCTCTGAAAGAGAACGAGTATAATTAGACACACGTTTTGAAACGAGGAATATTTTGGAAAATAGTCACATGGTACACATCAACCAGAACACCAACTGCCTGCGCCATCGTCTGAATTCAATTTTCTCCGGGTAAATCGTCGGAAGATCGCGCGGTGCACCGGTAAACGACAGGAGACAGGTCTGGGAACCTGTATTCCCATGACGATCGTAGCTCATTACGGATCGTTAAACACCGCTAACGTCGTTTCGATTACTTCCGCCAAATATTATGCCCGTCCACGAGTGATCCCTCTCGAACGATTCGCTAAATCGTCGATAATGTCCGCGGCATCGCGGCGACAGGTTCGATTTATCGCCGGCGATCCCTATCTCGGTATTACATTCAACTATCCGCTGTCAATATCTCCGGTCAGGGTAACGTTCCCGGTGATGAATCGCCCGTTCACCGGTTTCTCCGTGATCATCGTTGCCTATTACACGCTCCCCGGAGGATGCTCGAAATCGCGAAAGAAAAAAAATAATCGCCATTACATAAGCCGCGTCTTCCGCTCTTCTAATTAATATGCCAAGGCGGTGTCTTCATTAAGTCCCAGCACGCACGAATCGCGATAATCGCGCTCGCGCCGCACCATATTCGCAATACCGCGATCTTTTGCTCGTTCTGCTCGCGTTTATGCACTCCCGCAGCTCACGAATTTGCATTTAAACGCAATTAACGACGAGGAAGCGGCAAGGCGTCGCGGGAAACGCAGGTGTGATTTACTGTCGAGGATATAGTAATAATCGAACCTTCGGGGATGCGCACAGTTGGCCGAGATCATGCTACCGGGATTCTTTTGTTGATTAGAGCCCGTCTTCAATGAGGCCGACAAGTAGATCGTGAATTTTGACAGTTTCTCGTAAGTGAATTAGAAATTGTTTTTCATTCTTAACACTAGGTTGGCAGAGTATTAAAAGTGACTATTTTATATTAGTTTATAAAAATAACAAGAATGTGTCTATCCACAATTTTAGCTATTTTTCTTATAGTTATGCAGGGTGAGTAATTCAACTGTGCCACCTAACTTTACCCGTAAAATATTTGTTGTATCAAACAATTTTCCAAACGCAAGTTGTTTGTAATCAAGCGAGGTATACAATGTGATAATTATTTTTTTGATAGTCCATTTTTTTATTGAGAAGGTCACCTTGAATTTTTGTAACGCGATGTGTAATATTTGACCTTGTGGTTCGAAAGAGTATTGAATGATGAATAAAAAACTATGAGGTATATGGGATCAAAATCTAATAATTTCCAAGATATTCGTTAGTTAATCTTTTATGTAAGTCATTCAAAGATGGCGGCGAGAATACTGAACACCTCGCGACATACTGAGCATTATCCTAGGTTTACGAACACAATTTATGCAAGCATAAGTACGTAGCTTAGAGGTAACGGTTTTATGACTGTGATATCAATGACACCGACTAAAATGCTTCGCGAGTGGCGCAATGACAGTAACTGGTCTCTGATACGTTTTCGTCAGAGTGTCATTAAATATTCCATTTTCCCGTCATATGTCAGAAAATAATGAAATTATATAAACTAATTAGATTGTCCACGGATCGATAAAATGCACTCTTTGATGGGAGGCGTGTTTTCCTCGTGGTCTGAGATAAGAAATAGCTCGAGATAACGCTTAATTCATGAGGATCGCGATACGGGGCGAGGCGATGCCGCATCAAATTTCATTAATCTTAATTATCCTCATAAATTGATCGACGAGAACCCATTAAATCCGCGAATCCACGGAATCCTATGTATTAGATGGAATTTAATGTTTGCAGTGAACGGTGTAAATTGGCTGCGCGAATGAAATAATTAACTGGGAAGAAGTTAGACTGTCGAACCGTTGGGAGTGAGAAAATAATGCAAATATTGTGTTCGATAATTACTGTTTCATGTATGGACCAGGCTGATTAACTATTGCGTTTCTAATGCGATGATTAGACGTAGAATCTTTCGACGACGGACATTTTAGTGCATTACTAGTGTGAATTTCTCTTACGAAAATTACTATATTATATGCTAGAGCAGAGTTGGGCAATTGTGCCTCAATTGAGGCAAAACCGTCTCCACTGTAGCGCTAACTGTTCCCTGTCAGAAAGCGCCGTACGGGGGGGGGGGCGAAGACACGAGATATCAATGAACACGACGAACGTGCGCGCTGTATGAAAAAGAGGTTGGTGGGGGAAGCAAGCGTTTGAGGAGCCCCAACCGTGCGCAGGTCTGTGCTAGAGTAGAGAAGTTTAAACACATACATTTCATAAAAATATTTTTGTAATTTTAAAATTGTAACTGTCAAAGAAACAATTAGAAACGAGTTTGATTTTTACCTACTCGATAATTCTAGAGTTAAAGAAATTTTTTGGAATGCTTGTGTCTGGTTTCTTATGCTAGAAATTATAATGGTGTTGTTAGGTGTTCAAATTAAGTCTAGGCTGTCACAGTCAATCTAAAATTGATTATTTGACAAAATGTCTCCGAAATGTTAGATATTTTATGGATTAATTTCTGTTTCATTGACTTGGACGATTTTTGTTTTGCATGGGGATCCACAATCTAGTAAACACTAATGAAAGACAGGTTTTCTTATTTTATAAAAGTGCTTTTTATCAATCAAATAAATCAAGATAAAATTTCGAATAAATTGACATGTTTAAGAAGGTACATATGGTTGAGTTTAAAAAATTGTTTTCCCATGGGATCAACACACAATAGAAATCAAGAAAAAATGTTACGCATAACGATCAAAACACCTTGATGAAAGCAAGCAATCATCCGAGATGAAGTATGCCAAATATTCAACTTTACATATTCGTCGATTGCGGATTTTTATACAAAATAAAAGTTGTCTGTTTCAATTGCAATCGACCGGACCAACATAGATATTAATTTATTTTACTAATTATTGTAATCAGCTGGAAATAAAACAACAGTATTTTTAAATTCATTAAATACTGTTTCGCATTTGTTCATTTTTGTTGTAAATGCATAAAATCCGTTGTCCAGTCACAATAATCAAAATATTCACTAAATTTCATTGCTGTATCCATTTTTGGGGTCCATAGATTCTTAGAAAGCAATGTAAATCGAACAGATATTGATTCAAAAAATGATCTGTTGTCAAGAAATGTTTGTTTACCAAAATATCGTGAACTCGTCCGATCAGGGCCAAGTCAGCGGGTAGTTAGAAAATAAATAAAGGAACGCAACGGTCCGCAACGGAACTAGTATCACTCGCATCGTTCGCAGGGGAGGATCCGATGAATCAGGTTCGACCGTTCAAGGTCATCGATCGGAGGTGGCTCTCGTGTGTGTATTTATATGCTCGCGTCGGTCGGTGCCGCTATTTCGAAACGTTTAACTCTCTGGTCTCTCTTTCTCTCTATATGGCGGTACACCGGTAGTTACATCATTACAAGCTAATAGCTCACGATGACGCACGGCCGACATGGACGTCGAATTACGATCCCGGATTAATGTTCGGGCCGATGGCTACCGTTCCTGGATCCATCGAGAGAGAGAGGGAGAGAGAGAGAGAGAGAGAGAGAGAGACCCTAATCGAACGGGCCACGACCCCAAATGGCTCAACGTGTTTTTGCGCCGACGCCTGCCCGCTGACTGAGACCTCATCTCCGCTGACATTTGACGGGAACCTTTCAAAATCGTTGGCCTCTCGACACTTCTCAACCGAGCTGTGAATTCTCCATATACTGCAATTTTTTGGTAGGTTTTTTTCTCGTTGGATTTTGAAATTATAGAGTAGCTGTCTGAGCTTTAACACCTTCTATTAATTTCCTCACAGTTACATCGATTAGAGCTTCCTTGCCTTTAAATCTCAGTAGAAAGAGGATATTGATACTTATTAGACTGCGAATTTTATGCATTTATGACAAAAATGTGTAGGCGCAATTTAAAACGGTAAAAGGGTTGAATAAACTCGAGGATGTTGTTCCATCGCGAAAGAACACGCGCACGTAGAGATTGCGTCGTTAAGGTTTATGACACGGACGTGACGAAAAGGCTATTATGGCGGTTGTTTTTCGGATTATGAAAAGATGGAAAAAGTAGAAGGAAGCGTTTCGCCCTAGGCCCGCTAGAGCACTCGTCAATAAGGCTATCTAACGGATCCGTGCCTTAGACAGATTAGGACGGCATATATACAAACAGAGGCAGATTCAGGTAGTAACAGGAAAGGTTGTTGTCGCACTGTCCATCTGTTGGCGAGCATAGGAGTTAGCCGCCATATTACCGCCTTGCCAGTGGTCAACGATTTCTGGACAAATTTTCCCCTAATTACGCTGATCTCCGTCGGAATCCAAGGAGATCACTGGAATGTATGCTGCCAGTGTGCCCGCCAGTGATGCTGCCGAATCGACGAAGTTGAGTAGCTCCCTAAGCCGCTTATAGGACCCATATAGTCGCACAAACAATGGAAGAAAACGTCGCATAAATGTAGATGGGAAACGTTAAACCAAATAATGCTAAACCAGAAGCGCATAGTAAGGATAAGTCCTTGCTGTTGGCCGGGCAGTAGCTGAGGCGAGGGCAGTGACACAGAGTAGTCACTTTCCAGTCCTCCCAACGTTGTTCGTGGTTTGTTGATGTTGTCGTCTCCTCTGCTCAGAAGGTAGCGTGTTGTTGTTTGTTGTCGGGGTCACCAATTATGACGGCAGGTTTTCGGAGTATGAAAAGATGGAAAAAGGAGAAGGAAGCGTTTCGTCCTGAGCCCGCCTGAGACGCAGGATGTCGTAAGGACAGCTTAGGACGGTATATATACAAACAGAGGAGTAGTAGCGGGAAAGGTGTTGTCGTACTGTCAATCTGTTGGTGAGTATAGGAGGTAACTGCCATACTATTTTTGAGATTAAGACCTTTTTCACATTTGGCGACCATCCGACGTCCAACGTTCGTTTCCGTCCTTCCTCAATAGCCGTGACGTGTCAGAAACCGACAATTTCCGAAGAGTCGTCCCAAAGCGATCGAGCAACGGTACTCAAAGTTACCGAAGGTTAACCTGGAGGAATCCCGACGACGCGGTCGAAGGTCCCAAAGACTCCACGGCGTTGCAGGTAACACCCCCACTCTACCAAAGACAACGCAAGCTCAGGGCATAACGGAAGGGTGGGGATGATTCGTAAAGAATGTGCCGATTGAGAAAACGCATCGGTAATAACCAATTAGCGCATTTCTGCTTCATCGACATGAAAAACCTCGCAAACAAGGGCAACGCCTACAATTGCAAAGGCAGCTTAGGCGCTCACCAACTAACCGTTTTTAAGACACTCTACGTTCAGACAGCACTCTCGATGCATCGGTCGAAAAACACGAGTAAAGTCACACGCAACCACCGCTCTTCACTCAAATCAAGTCACCCAAAATTATTTGGGCGCGTTAATATACTTCGGTCGCAACGCAACAGATGTTGATGTGCTATGTTCAAAAAGTTAGAATTATTAATGAGGAATATAAATTTGTACTTTGCTCCTGTAGTATGCCGTTGGTGCTTAAACATTTTGTTTTGCATATATATGCGCAGTGTAATTATTATTGTATGTTCGCATTTACACGAAACTTTTAAATGGAATCTGCTACCTGTGAATATTATTTCGTTTTTTAAAAAGAGAGATTAAATTTGTTTCGTCTATTATCAATATTTCAAGATTGAAGTAAATGTAGATATATGTAGAATCATAGGAAAAATGAGGAATTCCGCGCCGGGAATCGAACCCGGGACCCTCGCGGTTGTAGCTGATCAACTCTTACACATACCCACGGAACCCTCCTACTTTTCCTAATCTCCATACAGTATTTGGTCTGGGAGGTCCTGATCCCACATATACGATAAATTCTCTTATTCAATTAGAAAACTATTGAGGGAGATTCTGGTTTTCCATTTCCAGAAAATTGATTTTCTGTTTTTCCGCAATTTCTTGAAGTATTGTAGAATTTGCGTACAGAAGGATTTGTAATGTTCTGATTATCTATACTCGAAAAAAATCACTCCACATACCAATCATTATGTGTACTAAATCCTGAAGACAATTCCAAGATTTTGGCAGCTGTCGCCCTATGTTTTCCAAAATAGGCTTCATAGAAAAATATGTTACTCATGTAATCTAGAATACTTTCACTTGAAAAAACCACCTGCTCACGTCAAATACCAATACATATGCATGTAAAATTCCAATGCAAAAGGTTCAATAGTTTATCTGAAAAAAATTGTGCTGAAATATCCTGGAAGACTAGAATACCCCCTCAAGGATGAAAAAGTTCTAATTATTGTAGCTGTCAAGAAAGCAATTTCCACAATGAGTCAAACCTACATCCTATTATTTATGTAACTGCTAAACTCTGGAGCGACGATTACTTAAAATAGTACACATCAACCATCCTTCCAATAAATTTTGCACAACGTATGATACAAAATCCCCGTAACAAATTAAACCCGATCGCAGAACTTCTTTCAACGCTAAAGGATATATATCGCGATTAATAAGCTAATGTATCCACAAAGACAGTTAGCAAAACAAATTACCGAGGGGATAACCGCCAAGTGGATTTAATAAACTCCATCACGAAGTATTAAAGGGCATTAAGCCGCGGGGAATGTTTAAGAAGGCTCTAAATTCGACGATCGTTGCCGCGATCGTATCCGCCGGTATCGATCTTCATAAATCCCCTGTAAATCTCGGTCGGTTCGGCTCGGAAAGCCGGCGATTACATAAATTTCTTGCTCGGCAGCCGTAACGCTTCACAAAAAGAACCCAGCAGCTCGACAGAAAAAAGAAACCGGGCCTGCACGGATCGACGACATAAATTCATATTTCTCAGCGTTTATGCACGATAATGCGCGCCTATAAGGTACGTGCTCGCCAACAATCCGTGATTTGCGGTTAACCGAACATGCAAGCGGCGCGTTGTTCTGCCAGTAAAGTGAATTCTTGTACGTCACGTACCTCCAGATGAATATTTCAAAATGTTTTGAATTGGCACACAGTTTCTTCTGTCTGAGACCTTGAATGACCTTGAGTAATTATAGTCATTGAATTCCTAATGCAACAATCTATCATCATGGTCGTTTAAAATAGGGTGGTTGCTTTTAAAAAAATTAAGGCGACCTTGATATCACGAAAAAAATGACATAAAAATAATCATTTTTTATGGCATCGTGTGAGTCCTATTAAACCATTCAAGTTTGTCCTCAAGACATTTGATGTATCTTTAAAAACATAGATATTTGACGTACAAACGTTGGTTGACTCACACTGTACAAAATGTTGCTTTTTCTCTTTTGAACCTTCGTATGTTGTACTGTTAATATTAGTATTTTATTATATAGTTTGGTATCTCCAGAAAATTAATCCTTGCACTTGATTCTCAAAAAAATCTTGTGGTTCAATTTTAAAGAAGCTATTCAATTTTAAAGCTTGTTTGCATAGGAATCCCTGTAGTCGAACCATCTGTACTCTATTTTCATTGACATCGTCTTCGAAGCACTACCAAAAATGACTATACTATAATTAAAAATTATTTCCTGCAATGTTGAATGTCTTTGTGTTTAATAAATTGTTAAACGTCCATGTGTGGTACGAATAAATACACTCGATATCATTTGGACAAAACGAAAAAGTGTATATAGACTATGGATTTTATGCATTTGTGACCGAAATTAGTAGATCAAATGCGAAATGATAAAGTCGTCTAAAGAATTCACAAAAGGTGCTGTACTGATTACAACCGATTAAAATGATTGAGTACAGAAGTCACACAATTTTTATTTTGCATACAAATCCACAGGATAATTACATGATAACGAAAATGTTCTAGATCGGATAAAATGGAGTAAACACAGCTTCGATTGAGTCGATAAATTCTGTAAAACCAAGAAATAATCAATTATGACGTGAACTGTGAAAAGAAATTGTGGATGTAGCGTACAATTAGAAAGAATAACAAAAATAAAGGACTCTCAAAAAAGAAGAAAAAGAAAAAATGGAGTTGACCAGGGAAGTCCGCGAGCACTTAGTAGGACACGCGCCGCTGCACGCACCCAGCATGATCGCTGGCCTAACGGGTTCCCGTCGGCAAGCTAATTCCCGATAATCACCATAAAACAGGGAGACGCGCGACATTAATGCTCGGCCGGTATATATTACAAGAGAACCAGTGAATTTCGTGCGAAACACACGGGTCGCGTTTATTTAACATAATTAAATCGACCGGGCCGGCGGATGCGTCGATCCTGGATTAACGGAATCCTTGATCGCGTCCTGCAGAGCACATGCTGTCCGAGTCCTCGAGAGAATTAGAGAGAGGATACACATTCTCTTTGTTGGTTGTTGCTATCCGTTTTCCCTGCGTTTAACTCCCTTTAATTCGATACGAATCCGGTCGTTAAAGCGAAATGCGCCGCGGCTGCAGCCTGTAATAATGTTCTATCGGCCGGTGCTTTACTTCTTGTGTACCTAACTTCTTCGATTTATCGCAGGGGGCTGCGCCCTTGCGTTCCTTCTGCTACATCCACGCTGATTGCCTCTCATTTTTGATGCGTTGAACGACTATGACGCGACCCGACTACATTGTGCTTTGAAAACGTTCTGAGATATACTCACCGTTTATATACATATAATGACTAGACCGCGGATTGTACAAATTAAAACAGTGAAAGGATTAAGAGAATTTAGAGACCCAAAACATTATTTTCAATTTACTAACATTGGTAAAGAAAGACCTTTTTATTTAGCACCCTGTTCTTTAAAATCGATGCACATTTTTATTTTGCATAAAGAGCCGTTGTCTAATAATGACTTGTCTGCCGATCTTCATGCAAAATAAAAATGTTCCGAATCGATTGTAAGAAGTAGAAACTACATAAAAATGTATTTCTGGTTTAATCATTTCAATGAGTTGAAACTTTTTATTTTATCTATTCTTGTTTGTCGTAAATTCATAAAATCAGCTGTTTAATAATTTCTTATAATGGTTCTAATTAGACTGTAGACTTTATACGTTAATGGCAAAGGTGAATACGTATATTTAATACAAAAGTGAGAAGACATTAGATGAATTTAACGGTTATGTTAGATCATCTTCGACTTCCTGAGACGATTGAAAGAGAAAATACATTTTCATTTAACTCAGACATTTTTTATTTTGTTTGGCGATCTACAGTCTAGTCATAATATTCAGCCTTTCTGTAGATTGTTTGTTCGCTAAAGATGTATCTAAATAAGTAACTTCATCATTAGAATGCGGATCTTTATGTAAAGTAAACATTTTTTAGCTTAATTGTAAGAAACGGAAGTTAAATACAACTGTATTCCTTTTCTTGATAATTTCAATGTGTTGAAAATAGTAGAAGAATGTATTCACAGTTTTATAACTCTTCTATTTATTTTTGTCATAAAATGGCAAATACTATTTTATTTTTCAGAACGAATTAGTAATAATATCTTTATTTCAGCCTTGCCGGCCATGAAATTTGGACTTGGTTTACAATTCAGTGTTATACCACTCACACATTCTTATCATTCATTAATACTCTCTCTCTCTCTCTCGTTATTACCTAAACTGAGACCATAATCTAACCTCTGGGACTTGAGTGCTGCAACATAAATCCTAAAATCTTAATCCTACAACCTATAACCTAAATACCTATTTTGGTTTGAAGTTTGGTTTCTGATTGTTTGTAAATACTCTATGTTATATTGCTACGTGTCCTTCTCTGTAGTGCCTTTTCATTGCCGATCTGTTCTTCTCTCCTTCCTTTCCCTTTGCAGCTTTCAGAACGAATTAATGAAACAGAAATGTAATATTTACATACATCCCTTTCATACATACATCCCCATACATTTCATTTAATAAAATTCTTCTAAAATTCTTCTTGATGTATTTTATTCATCACACTAGATTGTCGAAATAAAAGCATTTTATCTATTGATATTTTCGTAAAATATCAACGGATAAAATGTTACAGTTAATTTCAGACAGCATCTGAATACATGTCATATTGAACACGATACGAAACACATTATTTCCGGCAGCAATCGAGCCTAAAACCGCCATAGTTACGCGTAGCGCGCGTAGTGCTGGCGTAACCGCGCGTTGAAGTCTCCGGCGCGACAGCAGCGCCTGCCGCGCTTGGAGTACTTTCGTCGAGCGTTTCAGCCTAACCGCCATCGACCGCTATTAAAACTTCAAACCGCCGTGTACCGGGGCATCATCTCGGCAAAGTTATTTGTCGAATCTTGCCCGTAGTTGAAAGGTGTCAGTGCTCAAAAAAGGTGCGGAGCGAACCAACCGGCGGCCATCTGTTCCGTTTTTACGACCTCGCCACGTTCCACCGGCGCTGGTCGGCAATTATGCCAAGTTACCGATGGCATCCGCGACACACGGGCTACCAACTACCATCCAGACGGTCCGCAGAGATGATTCTGACCCCGTTCTACGGAAGACGAGCCCGGCGATGGCCATCGGACCGTGAATAAATTATACGCGGCGGCGAGTTCATATTTCTTGCCCGGACGTAATAGGAATGATTCCGCGCGGGCCCGATTTTCCACCGTTGATTTTATCGATCCCCGCAGCAGACCCGGCTCTGGATCACCGCTGCTCGATCGTAGTGGATCGACTTCTCTTGCGGGCCGAGCCGCATCGGAATTCAATTTTACTCTTATCGGCGGATGTTTATTAAAACGGGAGAGGAGCGCGTTCTTTCGTGCCGCGCGTTATAGAACGGCTTTCTAGCGACAGCGGAATGAAATAAGGCGCAGATAGACTGAAAAACCTAATCGGGAGTAACGAATGATCCGCGACATCAGTTACCGTTGCTTTTAATCAGCGACGGACGGTGGAGGACTCGCTGCGAAAATATTTCCGTAGCTGTTCCTACACGGTTGAGGCTAAACCGTGCCACAATGGTACATTTGGAACAATTACTTTCGTACATATTTCTGCAATTGTTCTTGTAATTAATGGTTTTAAACTGTGCCGCAATGGTACATTTGAAACAATTACTTTCCTACATATTTCTGCAATTGTTCTTGTAATTAATGATTTGTCTTTGAGACACAAACGAAATTTTATATTCATGCTTGTATTACACATCTTAGAATGTGTTTAACCGTTTGAGTCCCAGGGGGTATTGAAAAAAACACTGTCGAAGCATCCCAAACAGCGCAACCGCGCTTTCTCTAAATGACTACGAAAAGACCCCAGCAGCGCGATAGCGCTTGTTTTATTTTCTAATGTATTATTGCATTATTTTGGAATGTATTATTGCATTATTATAGTATTATTCTACCTATTGTTAAATGTACTATTTACAATAAAAGGAGCTGTGTGATGTACTTGCCGCAGTAAATCTGAGCGCGCGACTTCGACAATCGGTAACGCACCGTCAGTTGTCCACAATGCTCGAAATGTGCTGGGTTTTCTCGACATAAAATCTCAACAGCGCGATCGCGCTGCTTGGGATTTAACGGTTAAGAAAATGAAACAATTATTTCTCATGCGTCTCAGAAACGATTTCGTTTCAACCAATTATTTCTAGCATGTTCAACAACGAATCAAGTTAAATCGTTCTAATTTGTAATTTCAATTCGTACACAATATGCAGACATTTGCAAACATCCTTACGAGACACTGACAAATAAAGTACACCTAGAAACACTATCTTACTTAAACGAAAGTATTTCAATGGCCATTTCCATTGCTTTTTATTGCAAATGTTCCCCGTGAATCAAAGACGAATGAATGATCCTTGAAACGAGTTACCGTTGCTTTTAACCGGGTTCGATGCGAGCCCGAGATTAGGCTAATGCACCGCTCGCAATAATTATTATGTCTACGGGTCGCATCCAGGCGTAAAAGGAATCTCTGAAAAACCTCGCTAATGAATTCAATACGTTTCAAACATCGAGAGAAAGCCATACATGCGATTTTCCCGCGTTCTTTTAGATTCTAAAACATAAACATTAAATAAAAAACGAATCGTCTGAAATTGATCTAGATGGAGTACTAATTGCGAATCTGAGCAAACTCACGAGAGCTGGTAATTGCTCGATCGCAACACTCGGAAATTCGCAGGCTCCCGATGAAATTATATTTCATGCGGTTTTGATAACGCGATATTAGACGGCCTAATCGATCGCGCGATATGGTAGCCGGCAAACTAATGGCCGCTTTGGTTAACGTTTTCGCATGTGTACGCACGAGATACATATTTACCTCGACGGATTTTTTCCTCGCTCGCGAATGATCGTATGAGATAAGAATTGTGTAACAGGATGATGATGCGAGCTCGGGATCGCATTGCTCGTAGGATAGATTGATACCGGGAATCATAATTTCCAGGGAATGCGAGGCAATTTGAACGATGATTATCTGGCTTCGGACATTTACGGCTAGGCTAAACAGAGGAGCAGTTACGCGCTGATTATAATGGTTCGGATAGAACGTTCATTAGAAAACAAGAGAAATAGTTTTCGATGAACTGACCTGCGCATTGATTTTGATTACAACGTCTTTCTAGGTGTAACATAACAAACAGTAAAAACATTAGAAGTATTTGTAATTATTGTTATATTATTTTCAACCTATTAAACATATTAACACTTCCATCGCCATGTCACCGATATCTGGGTGACGGAATTATTTATACAGTATTGAAAATTAATTTTTACGTTGGTAGATTGAGTGTACAAAATTTCCTTATGAACTTAGGAATAGAAGAGGTTTGAAACAGTAATTAATATCACAAAACTAAACTTCTTAGTTTTTGTTTTGTTAAATATATTGCTTTGATTTTGTGTAATTTTTATGATTATCGAGTGGGCGATGAATGTGTTAAGGAGGAAAATAAATTTCTATTTCACTTCAGTTTATGGCATTTGAGGTACAAAATTTCTATTTTGCATGAAAATCCGCTGTCTAATGATAACGTACCGATCCTCAATCAAAACATCCTGAAACAATATCCTCAAAGCAGATGATAATCGCGTGGTGATACACTGAGACAGTGAAGAGGATGTTCAGAAATAGTCTCTAATATGTTTTTTAATCTTTTCGTGTGTTCAAACGGCTGCTAAATCAGCTCTCGAATCACTGAAATGGTTTCTTGTGACGCAAGTCTTGATCGTGTTCGCGCTCATTAACCCTCCGACAGCGAAACCTGGGTCTATTTGACCCGGAATATCAAAATTGACATTTAATTACTCATTTTCTGGCGATTAGATTAAATGGGCAGCTGTTGCAATAGGGAAAAGTGAAGAATAAAAATATCTTTCCAAAAATTGATAAATGAAGCAGTGAATAGTCATAAACATCAGCAATTATGTAGTTGTAAGAACGGTCCGCTGTCCGAGAGTTAACAAACGATTTGCGTTAAGCATAATTGAGGAAACGGTTAAGTAGGATTAGATTAGATTAGTAAGGTTTAGATTAAGCCCATGATGCAGATTGTGTGTTAGCCACGTCTACTTGAACTTCTACTTGGTTTTATCTAGATGAGAACAATTATGCTGTTGAACAACACAATATACATAACATCCGGTTAATATGTTGAAGTTTGGGGAATTTTTGGAGCTGTAATTTGGCAGTCAACCTGTTAACCCTTCGAGGTCCTGCGACGGGCCAGACTCGGGATTGACTTTTGCACCACAGCTCCTCATTTTGTAGATTCCCATTTGCATTCATAAATAGTATTACAATTACATTCTACGTGAGAAAAATTGTAGTGTTTCTTAACTGTTCTCAATAAGTTAACAGAGATACCTATGGGAACATAAGTGATAGACTGCGGATCTTTATGCAAAATAACCAGTTTTCAGATAAACTGCAACAAACTGAAGTGAAATAGAAATTTCTTTTCTTTCTTATTATGTTTAGTAGGCTGAAAATAATATAAAAGTATGTTTAAATTTTTCTAATGTTTTTACTGTTTTAACAATAAACCGACCGAGCATAAAAAGTGACTGGCATGTGTTGCATTATAAAAATAACAAGATTCAGTGTATCTAGACTTGTTGCTATTTCTATTAGCAGTATATGTTTGATTTAAGATATTTGCTGAATTATTTCCTACGAAAGAGTTTTTCTAATTTCAACAATCTTAAAATATATAATCTGAGACTGGTCAATTTTATCGGCGTTGGTAGGTTCAGGGTAAAATTACACCAACTCATTTTTGTCATGAATGCATAAACTTCACAGTCAAATAATTTACATATATAATTTTGTAGTAAGTTCTGAAGTGAACAGGTTGGACCACAAAAGGTTAACCCCTTGCTCTACGATTAATTTTACAGTTTCAATTATTAGAACTTCTTTGTAATTCATCATTTCCTAGAAGTAGGCGAAAATTGATATCTATTGTAACAACAACAGAATCGAATTTGATTTCGTTTTAAAGGAAATTAATAGCATACACATTTATTAGTAAACTGCGGATCATTATATAAAATGAGAAATGTTTGCATCGATTTCAAGACATAGAAGACTACTAAAAATTTCTTTCTCCTTTTAATTATCTTATCAAGCCAAAACTAATACACTGATGTCCTTAAATTTTCTTCATACGTCCACTATTTTAAATTGTACATACCCATTTTTGTGATGAAGCCATAAACTCTGCAGTCTATCTATTACACACTGTGAATAATTCAAACACACTCAGAATCTTTATCAGCAGTCTCACACGATGTTATAGGGCAAATTGCTAAATACGAATCCTGTGAAGAAATTTTGGAGATAATATTTCTGGAAATTCTGCTCGCCGTTCGCATAACAAACATTCTTTCCGGCTCGCCATTTCGTAACTGTCGTTCGACGACGAAACGCCAGGACTTTCGCGCACGACACCGCTCTCCGGCTTGGCCATAGGAAGAGGTTGATTGCCCTCTCGTTCGTAAAATGAGTAGAAATCGAGTAATACGGGAAGTCGACGCATCCGGTGTCTGTATAAATGCGCGGGCGCCTATCAGCCTGAACGGGACGAACGAGTCACCGTTCAGATTTCTTGCTCCGGTTCTCCAGAAAGCCGATGATAATGCTCTCGGCCCGGTGCGGCAGCGACAGATCATTTCCGGATACGATACGTCCCTGAGGCGAGGGCCTTGACATCAGGGCTGTGAAGTCGGAGTCGGTTTTATGAATTTCTAATCACTGGAGTCGGAGTCGTGTGGTAAATTTAACGCTAATAAAAGATGTGCTTAAAATAATTAAAAGTTGTAATAAAACTGTTTATATATTAAAAATACTAGATTTCTGTAAAAACATAAGTAAATAATTGACTTCGTTATTTTTCATTTCGTGTTAAAGAGGGAAAATCGTGAATTTTGAAGCGTGTGTGGCGGCTACCTCCTACGCTCGTCACCAAATGGTCAAACAGAAAAGAGAAAGACTTTCCCGCTAGTACCTGATCCGTCGCTGATTCCTATATAGGGAAAACTATACTATTGCTGGCACTGCATTAGTTATTGGCACTTTTGATTAGAACGGCAAATATTAAGAATTCCTGGTATAGTAAATCATTTCTTATTGCTTCTTATTTATATTTCAAAGCAACGTTGTAAGTTTTCATAACAGAGTTCTACATATGACTGTTAGCAACGCTGGAGGACATCCGTTAAGACCGACGGATGACCACAGTGCAGTGTAAATACTTTGTTAAAATTTTCGTTACGTGTAAAGTATACTTTATCGCTTTATAACTTAATTTCGGACTGTACCACAGATGTAATAAGTGTGTATAAGTTTAATTATAAATCAAATAGTCTGCTCAACATTTACTTCTTACTGTACATCCAAATGTGCCAATGACTGTAGTATTTGTCTTACGATTGTGATGCATTGAATATATTTTATAAAACTGTTTAATTTTGTTGAAAAATCTCTATTCGCTTATAATAATAGCAAGTTAAGCTCTTCTAAACATTTCAAAAAAAGATTTTTACAACGATTTTAGCTTAGGGTGCCAATCATTGTACAGTACACCCTATACCGTCCTAAGCTGTCCTTACGATATCCTTGTGTCTAATGCAGAGCCGCTAAATAGCCATACTGATGGAGTCCTCTAGCGGGACCAGGACGAAACGCCCTCTTTCCTTCTGCTTCTCTCACACATTTTCAATAGCCCTCAAACGTGTTAGAATGAAATTCGCGTTGCAGTTTGTTTCGTAGTAGTAGAAGTACTACAATTATAGTGATGTTTGTATCCTTAATTAATAGAGATATCGCTATGTCAATTTCGGAGAACACACTCTTCATTCTTTGTATGTCAATGCCAACACCGCGATGACAAATGTTTTTTATGATGCGTAAACAGTATTCGTCAAACGCCGATAAATTTGGAGTCTTTGTCGGCATTTTGATTGCCGACTACGCAGCCCTGGTTGGTATATCCCGCGCGGAAACAGCGGAGAGAGAGAGAGAGAGAGAGGGAGACAGAGAGAGAGACAGAGAGAGAGAGACGGAGAAAGAGTTTGATTTCACGGATAAGCGGATAACCGAGCGCAGAAGCGGAATCAACAACCGCGAAATACGCGCGAAATTGTCTCGATGACGGCTGTCGCCCACGAGTCGTCCCCTTTCCCAGGATGAACGCGTCGAATAACTGCTTGGCGATTTCTTCTGGGAAGTATAATGAAGTGCACTACTCTAGAAAGTGAACAGGATTGAAATCGACTCGTCATGGGTACGGTGAAGAACAAGATTGAATCAATGAAGGCATTTTTTTAAATCTCGGTCAGCGGACCATTCTTGAATAGATTGTTAATTTTTATGCAGAATAAAAATGTTTTGCATCTATTACAAGAAACAGGAGCAACTTCAGAATTTATTACCTTCTTGAATAATTTTAGTAGGCCAAAAATAATAGATCAATGATTTGCAGTTCGTTTAATCTTTCCAACGTTTCAAATTGCAGCTACTCATTTCTGTTAAAAAATGCATCAACGCCGCAATCAACTTAGTGTTAGTAGCACTGAAAAATGTTTTGTGACACTATTTCTTTATAATTTTTCTATGGAGCTAGACAGCGTATTATTTTATATTTGGTATCAGACAGAACAATCGTTTTGTTAATATTTTCCTAGATTATTATATTATACTCACATGCCATATTTGTCTAATACATATTCGGATCGGCAACAAAGATCGAGCAAAAGATCGTGGTTCGAATGGATATTGGAGAGAACAGTTGTCCAGAAATAGACCGTGGACGATTTCCAGGATAATCGCGGGCCTTGATTATTGGGATCGAGTATAGCCGGGTCTTTCGATATGCATATGTATATATACAGGGTGTCCCACATAAGTGGGAACACCTAAATATCTGTCGTATTTACAGTCCTATAACTGCAGAGGACATGAAAACTTCAGAGGACAAACTGACACTATTGCAGGGGGCAAATATAATAGTAAAGAAACAAATTTTTTATGTCGTGTTTTTTATTGAAATTTCAAGGTCACCGATGTTTTGTTACATGGAATAGTATATTTTTTTACGATAGCATGATAGACAATAAAAAACTGAATTTAGTGGATACCACCTTTTTGACCTTGAAATGACCTTGAGCAAGAATAATCATGTTGGAGCGGATAAAATGTGGAAGTTTAAAACTTACGTGTTTCAGCAAAAATTACGTGTTGTTTACGGCGGGTTGACCTTTACATACCATAATAAATGTTCGAAATGTTGACCATCCTCATTTATGCAACATTGCAATCTTGCATTAAATGATCTGTAGGCATTGTCGATTTCCTGAGACGTAATTGAACGTCGAACGATTTTATACAAGGAACTCTTACTGGTATAAAGTATGCTGCATTTTTACGCCGGGATTTGTCGGGCCTTTAGAAGAAATTACGTTATTCGATCGGGAGCGCATGTGGTTTCAACATGATGGTTGTCCAGCGTATTATTCTAAAGTTGCTAGAACGGTGCTAAATACAAAATATCCTGGACGCTGGATTGGTCGACGAGGAACAATTCCATGGCCAGCCCGTTCTCCGGATCTGGCACCATTGGACTTTTATCTATGGGGCAAGATAAAATGTATTGTGTACAAAGATAAACGCACAACGCCAGAGGATATGCGGTAAAGGATTACTGCAGCATGTGCTTCAATTACGTCTCAAGAAATCGACAATGCCTACAGATCATTTAAAGCAAGATTACAATATTGCATAAATGAGGATGGTCAACATTTCGAACATTTATTATGATATGTAAAGGTCAACCCGTCGTAAACAACGCGTGATCTTTGCTGAAACACGTAAGTTTTAAACTTCCACATTTTATCCGCTCCAACATTATTATTCTTGCTCAAGGTGATTTCAAGGTTAAAAAGGTGGTATCCGCTAAATTCAGTTTTTTATTGTCTATCATGCAATCGTAAAAAAATATACTATTCCATTTAAAAAAACATCGGTGACCTTGAAATTTCAATAAAAAACACGACATAAAAAATTTGTTTCTTTACCATTATATTTTCCCCCTGCAATAGTGTTACTTTGTCCTCTGAAGTTTTCTAATAGGACTGTAAATACGACAGATATTTAGGTGTTCCCATTTATGTGGGACACCCTGTATATATTGTTACGTTAACGTGTACATTGAGAAGTCGCCGTAATGCCGTGATGGACAACCCCTAAGGAAATAGTTGAAGAGAGGGGTTGTCAAGGAACGGTTGGCCATGAAACAGCAGAGAAATAGAGAGATTCGACCGCCGCGCCTCGCCGAGCGTAACGGACATATATTCTCATACCCATACATTTGTGAAAAGCCGTAAAAGTTGTAGATATAATTGTAAAGAAAGTTTATGAACAAATATTCAACGATGCCGCGGCGGACGACGTGAGGTGGGAATAAAAGTCGTAACAATATATAATATGCCCGGCCTGGAAGAATCCGGCGCTGGTTAACGACGGATTCCGGGGCCACGATAAATCGAGAGTTCGGTGCCAGCGTGGCCGGAGACGGTGCCGCGGAAGAGAATGTTTGGTCACGCGTGGTTGCGGCCCTTTAGAAACAGTTGCCTCGGCTGAATCGGCATTAGAGACCCCCGCGATTTACATGTTACATAAATTACGCAGGATTAGAATGCGTTCGCTCGAGGAGGGAAACAGTTATCCACCGAGACGGTCTCGTTACATCAAGGCTCGCCGCGTAATGCGTGCCATTAATGCGAACCATTAATGCGATAGCGCAGGGTGAAAAGGAAATGGACGAGGGAGTTACTACCAGTATCTCCGAGGCCATCTCCTGGCACGTTACACTGGTTTTTGCTTGGTGATTTGGGTCGAAAGTGTCTCGTTGAGGCAGACGTTGTGTCGCAACGATGTCCCAAATCAGGAATTAATAGCTTTGAATTGGTGTGAGTAATTCTTTAGGATGCAATTTTTAGTGTTGAGGTTTCTGGGTGTAGACTATGTCCTTTTGGAATTTTGTAACAGTATTTACCGAGCGTTCGAGTTGTATAGCTTCATCTGGGGTCAAGAGACTCATTAATGCCTCATATAATTTAGGTTTAGTAGCTTAGAATTGGGACAGATAATTTTTTTAGGATACAATTTTTAGTGTTGAGCGTATCGGATGTAGACTATATCCTTTTGGAATTAGTTAATAATATTTACCAAGCGTTAGAGTTGTATAGCTTCTTCCAGGATCAAAAGACACAGAATGCTTTATATAGCTTCGCCAGAGGTCAGAAGACACGTTAACACTAAACCTATCACAACCGATCGAATGACCAGTTGCACATATTTTATTCTACAATGATTCAAATGATAAATATCTTTCTATGGGACATGAGTGAGTATATGATTTTTTTGAGCACGTATGATAATCAAAATCATGCAAAATCTAAATAAATTGAATATTGTAATCTTCATAATTATGAGACAACACGTGACAGTTAGTTTTACTGATCTGTAGGCTTCCACTTAATTCTTCTGATCTCTGGTGAACAGACTTTATGTGAAATAAAAACTTTACCAGTCAATTGTGAGAAGTAGAAATTAAATAAAAATGTATTTTCTCTTTTAGTAATTTTATAAAGTCGAAATTAGCTCAATCGCGTTCTTAAATTTAATATCTTCACTTCTTTAAGAGTTTTGAAGCGCTAGCATTAGGGATATCAAAATATTTCTGAGCTGCGAAGAGAATCATAGAGTAAAGGGTTAATAAAAAATTTTAATGCTATACCAGCAATTTGCGCATACTACAATTTTTCACTAATGCATACGTCCTTTTGTAGTTCAGAAGCTTGCAGATACCACAAATGTGCGAAGATCCTCTGCATATGGAGCCTATACTTAAGGATGCAAGAAGGGAAAACCAAAGAAAACATTTTGATATAATCTGTGCAAAGGCAGCTCCAGATAGCAAATGATCGAACGGTCAAGGGATAATTTTCGGCCTTCACCGTATCATTTCCACTGACATAGAAAATAAACTGTTCTGATTACATCACAACGTTACAGCGAGTAGAGACGAAGGCAAGTAGATATAGCGAGCAATGCACAGACAAGATTTCCCAGCAAGTGGAGAACTAGTCTTGAGATTACGTCCGATATGATTTATAGCCGCCAGGTGATTAACGTTGGGTAATCAATTGTTCTATGTCTGACGACGGAGTAGTTATCAGTAAATCTTGCTCTAGAATTTCTGAATTCTTCGGACTGTGTAATTTGCCTACTTGAATTTTCTTTGCGGTTCTTTGCTTGGACTGAATCGCCGGATATTATTGCCTGCATACCACTGGTTTCAGAATGAAATTTGCAAGAAGTTTGTTCTGTCTCCTGTTCTCTTAATTATTTAATTCTTTATAATTGTCGACAGTCGTTTGTTCTCCTGATTTTGAGAGTTCTCGAAATTATTGAATATCGCCGCCACTATACAAGATTTTTAATTTTCATAAACTGCAATACAAAGCTGAATGATGCGTTGATATCCTCTAAAAAATTATAATTTTTCATTTAGCATTTACTTCGGAAAAAACTACCTAATTTATAAATCAAATCAAACTTTTTTAAGACGTTACGCACTTCAGGTCTGAAAATTATTTAATAACTACGTTATTTTTCAACATTTTTAATTTCTAAAAATGGCAACATAAAGCTAAAAATTGCATTTACGTCACCTAAAGAATTTACAGTTTTTCATTCGCTAATTATCCACAACAAAATTCTCAAACCCTACATTCAAGCGTCCCAGTCTCCAGGTTTGAAAATTATTTAATATCTCTGCTATTTATCAACATATTTAATTTACAAAAATTGCTGTATAAAGCTAAAAGTGGCGTTTACATTCTCTAACAAAATTGCAATATCCCATTCACTAATTACGCACGAAAAAATTCTCAATCCTTACATTCAGACGTCCCAGTCTCCAGGTTAGAAAATTATTTAATATCTCTGCTATTTATCAACATATTTAATTTTCAAAAATTGCTGTATAAAGCTAAAAGTTGCGTTTACAATCCCTAAAAATTGTAATTTCCTATACGCCAATTACCGACGAAAATATTCTCAAACTTTACGTTCCAATACGTCACAGATTGCAGTCTCGCCTCGAACAGTATTTCCTCTGCATTTCACGCTGTTTATGTAGCGTGGAACTCTAATCTTTTGCAAATAAGTTAACAAATACGCGTCGTACATCGCATGCATAGCGGGAAGGCAAGAAGCCCCTTGAAAAAGCAAGCCTGGAAATTTATTCGGCGAGTGCAGCGTCGCGCGACGATTATCGGTTCATTAATTTCTTCTGACTTGGGTGCCGCGATTAGTCGCCGGCTATCACGTGCGAGGAAATATAAACTTTTTCCCCTATGACGTGTTTCAGTAGCTGGCCTTTTTTTGCAGAATCCGTGCGATAATAGCTTCGCCTGAAATCGTAAACGATGTGTCTCGGCGTTTCGCGATCCCCGTGCTTCTTTTCCTCGTCTATCGTTTTTCTTTATTTCCGCCGCTCGTTTTGGAATTCCGCGGCGTTCGCGATGCTGGACTGGCTCGATTAGAATGTTCGATGTCACGGTGCTTGATGATCCACGCAGAGAACGCGTTCGCACCTTTCACGAACCGTTCATTACTCCAACAGCCCTAATCTTGATAGACCGTTCACGCATAATCGTTGAAATCCTGTCGAAAATTAAAATCTATCTTGAAGCTATCATGTTTTGAGTAATTCATGGCTAAATTCAGGAATTTTTTAAAACATGTGTGTAAACATACTTTTTGCAGACACGTTAATTTGTTCATTATTCCTAACGCAACAGCTGTTCATTTAATAAATTCACCAGAATCTGGATAATTAAATAACGATTTTAATACAATCCGGAATTACATTTATTTCGGCTGAACTGTACTTTAGAGGACCAAAAATTTTCAAGCTTTCTGTATGTGATGTTACAAATTTTGACGAGAAAATGATAGACGTGTAAGTTTTAGTACACGAAATTCAAGTTTTGGTTAACGGAGTTCACTGGTTGAAAAGTTATACACGTGTAAACATGAGCAATTGTAAGCGTTTTTGACAGGTTAGAGCGTCGCCATATTGGATATTCGTTAGGTGGCAGAGGTAGGACTGTTGAGCGCATGAGATGGGCAGATGGTGAGTGTTCAGTGCATCGGTTTGGGGTTAGTTAAAAGTGTTCAACTTTACACGCGTATAACTTCTGAAATAATGAATTCCTGGCAATAAGACTTTCATTTTCGGTGGTTTCTCGTCGAAATCTGTAGGTCTGCATAAAAAAGTTTAAAAAAATTGGTCCTCCAATGTACAGTTTAACCTTTATTTTAGCATAAGAAACGATTAACATTCTAACTCTGTTACATTTGGTTTCCTAGTTACAGTATTTTATTTTTGAATTGATTTTGCACCAGTCTCAAATATTAATACTCCGGGTCAAAATAGACCCAGACTCTGCCGTCGGAGGCTCCTAGCCCACGTCTTAACCCCCTACATCTTAATGGATGGTGACTCACTTATTTTGAGCACGTTAAATATTTCCTTGTGGTTTTTTTAACATTGTAACCACCGAGTATGTATTATACCTGACTGATGTAAGTTGTTTTATAATAAGATATGATTATATTTATTCAGATTTATTTATTTTTAATACAATATTTATCCTAATAAAGGAGATCATTGAATCACTGCATGATAGTGTACAATGCTTCATACATAAAATGTTGGATGTAATGCATTTATCAAAAAAATATGTATTTGTAACTGAAAAGTGAAAACATTAGAAGAATTTAAAAATGCTGTTATATCATTTTCAGGTTTATTAAACATGTTAAGAAAGATAATAAATTGCTAGGTCACTCCAATTTGTTGCAATTCAAATGGAAAATTTTTATTCTGCATAACAATCGGCAGTCTATTCATAAAAGCCCACATAGACTTGCATAATCAAGCTGAAACATGATCAACAAATAACGTTTCAAGAATAGGGTCAAAGCTCGAGATTAAGCCGTTCAAATCGGGTGAAGAGCACTGAACATTATACTAAAAGAGTCTTACGTGTAAATCACTGCGTGATAGTCTACAATCCTTTACAAAGGTCTTCACGAACTTGCTGAATCTAACTGCAGCGTATTGCATAAAATCATTTTAAGGGAAGAGTCAAACATCTAATGACCTATTGTCTGCCTCAATTCATCGCAACAGTTGCACACTTAGTATAATCCTAGCAATACGAACGCGATTCACGGTTCAAAGCTAAGAGGATATCATTCAGGATTTTAAATATTCGCGTTCGCAAAGCCTGCTGGAGGGGGCTAATTACAGGCATTGCTGACCACGAAGAGAAGCATTTATCGCTCGATGACCGAGTGCATAATACCCTAACTGCTTAACACCGAACCTTCGGCGATCCATCACCGAGAGGCCAAGTAGTATGACGTGCTCTACGATACTCCTGTATCTTTCTTGCTTCTCTTTGCACCCAATTGTGGTTTACGGATTGATTCGTTCCCGATTTTTTCAAAACGAACGACCGAAGGTAAGAAAGGCTATAGCAATCGCCATCGCCGGGAGCATGCGTCTCGAGTAATCAGAGATATCATGGCCGACGTATTGTGATCGTGATCGATTTAAGGATCGTAATCCGGTGTGTAACGGTACGCGGGAGCAGAAATTATCATAGACTGATCATCGGAAGAAACGCGCTGCTTTCTTGCGGCGCTGTTTCGAATTGATTCCGCGAACGCAGAAATTACGAACCGCCGATCCGAACGTCCACCAACTTTTCTTTCCATTTGGAAAGAGTTGGCACAGCTTTGTTGCAAATCGACACACATTGCAGCCTGGATCCGCCTGTGAAGACATTGACAGACGTAACTGTACCAGGGCCTGATTCATCGGATGCAACCGATCATTTCGCCGCTCGAACACGGCAATTTATGATCTGCGAAACGCAAACGAGATACAGAAAGATTAGTCCCACGGCGTCATCAGCGTCATCGGGCATTCGTTAGCCTGCGTCGAACGCCAAGCGCTGAAGTAGCCGTGAGCTAGAGACGCATTCCGAGCTGCTGAATTAGAAGGATCTACCGTTAACAGGGGTGTTATACTGTGACAGGTGTCCCTTAGGATTCTTTGCGAATTTTTTGTCGAATTTCAGGAAGAGAAGTTAACAGAAAATTTTGTCCCCATGTGTGTGAAGCGTCATTATTTTACGTCGAGATTTTAAATATACGTCCGAATTCGCAATTTTCAAACAAAGCGAATCAGACTATGTGTACAAATTCAATGGACAATTCAATGTACAATTCAATGTACAAATCAATGTACAATTCAATGTACATTGCAACGTACAATTCAATGTGCGTTTCAATGTACAATTCAATGTAAACTTCATTGTACAATTCAATGTAAAAATGAAATGTACAACGAAATGTATATTTCAATGTATATTTCAATGTATAATTCAATGTATAATTCAATATATAATTCAATGTATAATTCAATGCACACTCCAATGTACACTTCATTGTACAATTCAATGTAAAAATTCAATGTACATTTTAATATACATGTTTAAACACATAATTCAATGTACAATTCAATGTAAAAATTCAATGTACCTTTTAATGTACATATTTAAATTCATAATTCAATGTACATTTTAATGTACATATTTAAATTCATAATTCAATGTACATTTTAATGTACATATTTAAATTCATAATTCAATGTACATTTTAATGTACATATTTAAATTCATAATTCAATGTACATTTTAATGTACATATTTAAATTCATAATTCAATGTATAATTTAATGTACAATTCAGTGTATAACTCAATGCACATTCCAATGTATAATTCATTCTACAATTCAATGTAAAAATTCAATGCACATTTTAATGTACATTTCAATCTATAATTCAATGTACAATTGAATGTACAATTCAATGTATAATTCAATGTACATTGCAATGTAAAAATTGAATGCACAAGTCAATGTACATTGCAATGTAAAAATTCAATATACACTTCAATGTGCACTTCAATCTGCAATTCAATATATAATTCAATGTACAATTCACACTTTGAGAAAGGTTCTACAAATAAATGTATCGACTTGCCCCTGTATCAACGTGCCCCAGTTCTCTCCTAAGTGTGCGAGAGAAGGAGAAAGGGGAGATGGAGTAGGATCTTCGGAGGTGAAAGAAGAAGTGTAGGAGGATCTTCGGATCGTGTTCACGGACCGTCGCGCGATTAGGTACCGCGAGAATATTCGCTCCCTATTGAAGCTGGCTTGTTGTTAGATAAAGGAACGATCCCGGCCCCTGTTACAACTGTCTGGGAAATGGGTCGGAGCCACGTTACTCGCTTATCTCATTTCGCATAGAGTAGCTGGCTGTTCTTTTCTTTCCCCGGTTAGCGTCGCTCTCCTCTCCCTTTTCCGCGAGAGCATCGGATATTATAACTGTTTATTTTAATCTACATCATCGGCATCTACGCAACGATAAATCTCCATGAACGTTCCTGCCATCGCATTTCTTCTCCTTCTTCTTTTTCTGTCACTGTCTCCTACTCTTCTTCTTCATCTTGTGTTGTGTTTTCTTCCATTTCTCGTTTCTTAGATCTCCTTTTTCTTTCTCTGGCCAGGCTACGCCAACCGTAATTTGCCGTACTTTCGTTCGTGGCTTGTTACGCAGGAAACCAGTCGTCCGAACAATGCACGCCACTATCTGCCTCGCGATCGATAGATCGCCAACGATCTGCCAGTGATCACCATTAATAACGAATCCACGCCGGACGATTCTCGGACCGATAGCGACGCTGATTTCTACTTTGGACGTTGTGTTCCGTCTCGCGAAATGAGACATTCTTTTTATTTTCGGAGCACCACGAGCAGGTATACTTTGCGGAAGTTTATCCATGTTCAAGGGTTCATGGACCAGTCCGAAAGTGCTCCAGTCCGGGGGAAACTACCAGTTTCCTCGTGGATCGATCGAGGAAGTTGGAGAAGCAGTAGAACTGTGCGAAATCGTTTGGTCCCGCGCACTTCAATCTTTTGATGCTGATTTTTAGAGACACTTCTTGCAACCCTTTCCATCACGAAGAACGAAAGGATTAAAATCGATTTCTAATTGATTAATCTTTTGTATAATATAGAGGTTATGCTTCGCAAAGACATTATTAGGTTGGTGCGTATGAAATGCTCGATTTTAGAAAATCGAAGCATCCAATTTAAACTATTGTTTAGGCCATATAGTAAAGGCCATCAAAATTCTAATTTTCTAGCGCTCAGTTAAAATTATTGGGCTCCATGAAAAAATCGACGTTAATCTTCAAGTAAAGTACTGTAGAATCTCGATTATCCATGCTAATCAGTAGAACATGATTGTTCGACTAGTGCAACAATTAATTGATTTCAGTGCTGATTTAAATCCTTTTTGAATTGTACAATAAATCGTATAGCATATGGATTGGTTTACATCAAATAATTTCTTTGGAAAGTATTCAGACATCAAAGGCCCGTATAATCGAGGTTCTACTGCGTATTCATAAACATTCAAAAGAAAATTGAGACTTCCCTCTAAACTATTCCCTCCGAGTCATCACTAAAAATTACTATACCACAATTCAAAACAATTCCTACATTACTAAATGCTTTTCGGTTTAACAAATTGCGGTTTAACAAGTACAAATATGATGCGAATGCATATGGACAAAACGAAAGAAGTCACATGCAGTGACTATTCAATGTGTTTTCCATTTCTGACCTTGTATGACCTTGAACCTTTACATGATATTTAACATACATATAAAATCGAAGGTCACGTGCAGTGCAATCACAAACAAAATACACAATGTTTTTTCTCATTTTCTTTGCTTCTTTCATTTTTTTCTAATATTTATTATTTGCAAAGGAAACGCTAGCTAGTAACAGTGTGGATGCTCTGTACAACATAGATATTCTAAATGAAATAAAATGTTTGTATTCTAGAGTGAAAATAACTTCGACAGCAAATGATAAAAATTCTGGAGGACTTATGGGCCAGCTGATCACTGTAACCGTGAAGTAAATCGTGCTGCAAGGGGTTAAGGATTCCTCGGCGACTCCTCCGGATCGTCGTAGTTGTTCAGCGCCGATTGGAGCGTTCCGACGGGCTGTTAGCGAAACTCGCGGCGCACGGCGTGGCGGTGCAATAGATGATCGCGGGGCCGTTGCGTTTCCAGCCGCAGGTATCAATTTTCCAGCAAACAGTGCCAGCATCCGCTGTTTCATTTTGTTCCGCGCGGAGGAACTGTATCCTGCCCGCGCGAACCGATGAGGCGTCTCCATACCGTTATAGGAGCGTACGTTCTCTTTCTCTCTCTCCCTCTTGCTCTCCCTCTACCCCTCTCTTTCTCCCTCTCCCTTTCTCTCTCTCTCTCTCTTACTCTCTTCCCTCTGCTCGCGTTAGTCGCGCGCACCTGCGTCGATCGTTAAACGCAAAATCGCATCCATAACATTTGAATTCCGATTTGAGATCGTGTCGGCGCTGGAAACCGCTCTGGAAGACCCTTCTTTAATCGTCCGTTTACCGTTCGCCAGCGGAAATCTCCAGTCGAAACTAATGCCAGGCGAATGCCAGTGCATTAAGCCTCTCTCACCAACGATCGACTCACGAGATGCGTTACAATTTTATTTTAATAACCGGTGAAGGGAAATCCGCGGCATCTAACGTTTCCGAGTCAATCGAGGAAAACCGACCATGTTTCTCCGGGATCGTTCGTAAGGAAATTCCATTCCGTCCCGGTGTGTGTTCCCACCCTCTATTTCATGGATAATAATTGGACAATAATTTAATAAGATCGAAGAGTATCGACCTATTCCTTTTGACTGACTAACGGTATTAACCCTCCAACGGCGGTGCCCGAGTCTATTTTGACCCAGAGTATCAAGTAATTTGTGTATTCCATTTCTGGCAATTTTACTAAATGTTGTGATAGAATGTAGTTGCAATGGAAATAATGTAAAGACTAACGTATCTACAGGAAGTACCATTAAAAATAAACTTCAAAAATTAATAATTAAAGTTGTAAACGGTACTAAACATTGTCAATTATATAGTTCTAAGGAAGGTCCGCCATTGGAAGGTTAAAGGAAAACAAACAAAGTTTTATTTGGCCCCAGTACCTTGTGATCGATGAAGAAATTTTTTAATCTTCATAAAGCTCCACAGTCTACTGATCATGCACAATTCGCTTTCAAGATACAATGTGAACGACTCAATTGTGGACAACCGATAGTTTTGCTCCATAATCATTTTCTTATTCGTTCATATTTTGTTCCTGTGCGTCTTCCCACCCTCTTTTTCGTGAACAATCAACACACAAATGGCTTTGAAGATGCAATATCAATAATTCAATCGACGAAAACCAACCATTTTTACATAATTATTTATTTATTTGTCTAGAAATTCCAATATATATTTTTCACCCTCTTTTTCGAGAATAATCAAGCCTCATTGGCTTTGAAGATGTAACACGAACGAATCAATGAGGAATTTGATTCTAATTCTTATAAACATTTCAAATCGCATGAACGACTGCGGTTTAATTGCATCAAGTAATCTGTCGATGTATATCAACAATGATATATATTAATGTTTGAACGTTTCTAATCAATGATTCTAATCCACATAAACAATCCTGATCTATGGTGCCAGTTTCCTCAGTAGGAATAATTAAATAAAACTTGCTGTTTACTAAGTCAATAATATTAGATAATTTGTAGACATATATTAATGACAATACGTGCTTACTACCGTTCTAAAACATTTATAATCACTGTACATACCACATTGGAAGGTAGTATTGGACTCTACTCAAACACCAAAGCTGCTTATGAATTATAACTAAACAAAACAGTAAAAATATTTAAAGAATTTATAAATATTATTCTATTATTTTCGACGCTATGAAGTCATCAAGAAAAGAAATAAATGTCTACATCGCTCCCGGACCATGCAATTTATGCAGACAATGTTTATTTTGCACAACAATCTATTTATAACTCTTAATGTTCAAATAATCGCTAAGGTTTTTATCATTTTTATGAACCTGTTCCCAAAGTAAAACGCAGTCAATATTACCTCCATTTTCGTTCAGAATGGCTCCACTACTTTTTCAAATTTGTAGAACCCATTACAAACAAAGAAATATATATCTATACCGCTCCTGTACCATGCAATTTATGCAGACAATATTTATTTTGCACAATAATCCACAGTCTACTTATAACTTTTAATGTTCAAATAATTGCTACAGTTTTTATAATTTTTGTGAATCTGTATCCAAAGTTAAAATACAATTACAAACTTCCCCATTTTGCGACTGCAATTTACGTACAAAAGAAATGCATTATATTGACGCAGTCCACTACTTTTTCAAATTTGTAGAACCCCCAGCTAATAAAAATTCTTCCCCGCACTGCTAGCCAGCAAAAATGAAACTGAACGCACGGTCGAACAATTCCGCGCAGCCATTTTCCCAATTTTTCTATGCCTTCACGAGCTGCGAACGCATAAAATTCCGTGGCAGCGTAGCGTTGCAATTACGCGAGTTGAGACGTTTCGAATGGAGGCATAAAAGTGCCACAGTTTTCATCGGCAGAAGACAATGTTCCAAGGATGCTGTTAGGCCAGTCTCAGTGGGGATTACAAAGAACCGGGCGTTTCGTTAACGGCGACTATCGGGCGCACGCGTTATTTTCCGGCTAATGAGCGTTTACCGTATGCAGCAGAAACAGTAACGAGCGATCCGAGAACCGGCCACGTGCCGCAGCAATAATTTATCACTCGGCGTAAATTGCTAAAAACGCGGCGCTGGCCGTTTCTCCCCGGGAGTAATACCACGGACGTATTTCTATTCGGGGCCATTTAGCATCGTCCCTGGCGGAGGCTTGTTTACGATTCCGTTGATTTCTACGGACACCTCGGGTCGAGTAACATTACTCTTCCCCTTCGTTCCAAGGGTTATTGCATCTGCCGGCCTCTGTTCTTTTCGTTAATTATTTTATTAGCATAATGTTGCAGGACGGAATCCGCTCCGCGAAACCATTTTATTGTATTTCTTTGCTCGACGTATAATGAGCGACGGTGTATTGCGCAAACTCGCAACCCCGCGTCACAACCAGTCTGTTATTATCGTCTACAATGTACCAGTTCCTTTGAATACACCGACGCTGCCAGATGAACTCACGAGATACCGGTTTTCTAATGAATTGTCGGAAAATCAAGCATTAAGATGCACGGAAAGGACTGATGCGCTTCCCTTGCGTCGTCTGTTCCTGCATCTGGGTTAATCCGCGTATGTTGTATAAAACGTGGCCCGCTTAAAATTTGAACATTATGTAAATTGAACGACTAGTTTGCGAATTTTCATGTAAAATAAAAATTATCTGCATTCATTGTTATACATAGGAACTATATGTTTGTTTCTTCTCTTAATAATTTTATTGAGTTGGGAAGAATATAACGGTGTTTTTTAAATTCTTTAAATGATTTCACTGTTTTGAATTCGATCTACGCGTTGTTGTTGTAAATGCATAACATCCACAGTCTACTGATTAACCGATTATTTTCTTAACTGTCGAAACTGGCATTTTGAATTTTCCAGGATGTGTTATAGTGGTCGGATTTGATGCATTTTTGGCAAAAATGGAGACTGTACAATTTAAAGCAGTGGACATATTAAATGGGGTTAAGGACATCAGTGTATTAGTTTCAGGTTAATAAGATAATTTGAAGAAGAAATAAATTTTTGTTTGACTCCTGTGTCTTGCAATCAATGCAAATATTTTTCATCTTGCATAAAGATTCTAATTATAAGTTGACGGTTTTTTATGCATTTGTCAAGAAATTGGCTGGGTGAAATATATAACAGTAAAGGATTAGAAAAATCGAGGAATACTGGTTTTCAATGTATCAAAAGTATTAAGGGATGAAATCCATTTGTATTTGACTCCTGCTTCGCTCAAGCGATGAAGAACAGTTTTATTTTGCATAAATGAGCGTAGGCAACAAATTGGTTAGGTGAAACATGAAACAGTAAAAGATTATAACAATCAAAGAATACTGGTTTTTAACGTATCAAAAGTATTAAGAGTTGAAATTAATTTTTATTGAACTCTTGCTTCGCTCAAGCGATGAAGAACATTTTTATCTTGCATAAATGAGCGTAGCTAACAAATTGGCTAGGTAAAACATGAAACAGTAAAAGATTATAAAAATCAAAAAATACTGTTTTTAACGTATCAAAAGTATTAAGAGTTGAAATTAATTTTTATTTGACACCTGCTTCCCTGAAGCGATGAAGATCACTTTTATTTTACATAATTGAGCGTAGCCAACAAATTGGCTGGGTGAAATATGAAACAGTAAAAGATTATACAACTCAAAGAATACTGGTTTTTAATGTATCAAAAGTATTAAGAGTTGAAATTAATTTTTATTTGACTCCTGCTTCGCTCAAGCGAAGAGGAACATTTTTATCTTGCATAAGTGAGCGTAGCCAACAAATTGACTGGGTAAAATATAGAATAATAAAAGATTAGAAAAATCAAAGGATATGGGTAAAATGATTTCAATGTATAAAAATTATTAGGGGATGAAATCAAATTTTACTTGACTCCTATTTCGCACAGGCGATGAAGAACATTTTTGTTACCCATAAAAATCCCTTCAAACCTATTGTAAATCCTGTTCAAAATTTCTGTTGAACAGGAAAGCTCCCTAAACAACATGAAGTACTGTTATCGCCGAAGGTGCATGTAAGACTTCGCAAAGTGAAGATCCTAGTATCCGCCAAGCGAAACAATCACGATTCCCACGGTGATCTAAGAAACCAGCGGTAAGAAACCATAGAGGACTCCCGACGGGGTAAGCGTCGAAGGCTAATTAATCAGCAAATTGATTAATCGAGACCGGGGCGCGGGGCGCTTAGCGTGAGAAGAAAAAAATCCAAAGGATGCGGCGTCGAAGACAACGAGGTGGATGAATCCGGGAAAAATCGCGGCTTAATCGTTTGCCGCGTTGATTAATAGGCAGCTGTCGGTGAAACGTCGCCTAGGAAACGCTGGATGCTGCACGATCGTAGCCGATATCATCTCTCACCCTGGGTTGTAATGTATGTTATTATACCTGGTGGGTCTTAAAAGAATCGCAACTCTCGCTTGGCGGAACAGTAAATAACAAAAGTCCGTACAAAGGGCTGTTGCAACGAATGATGAAACCCTCTGTCGATAGAAAGGGTTGGGCCGCAGATGAAGACGATACCCGAGTGATTCAATAACAGGGCCCCGGAAGGGAGCCTTACTTTGTATCGACGTTTAAGCTCAACAACGCACAGGAACGAGATTACTATGGCCGATACCCGGGGTGGAAGATGTCGGCGCGGGCCGACAGTATCACCCAGTTCGATCGAAGAGCAATCTTCCCAGCGCTAGTCAGCGAGAAGCACGCGATCTCCTGCAGGCTCTCTTTCGCACTGCGAAATGATATCCGATGTCCCAGGCGGAGACTTCGTGACCCCTTGATCCTCCCACAGGATGCGATCGACGATCGAGACAGTCGATGTTGCTCCGCGAGGATCGCCCTGAGACTCTTTGTGGCACTTCGTGGGACTTTGAAGAGCTCCAGAAAAATCTGGAGCAAGAAGACATCACCTCGGGGACCTGTGATTAGTCTAATCCTAATCAATTGACAAATTGGCTCCCCGTTATTCGAAATGGGACACTCAAACCTCTGCCCCGGATAGTGTTTGCGACACTTCGTGAGACTTTGCGGTTGCGATGTAAGAAAATCTAGAGCAAGATACCACCTAGGGGCAGCAATTCCTCTAATCAATTGGCAAATTGGTGCACCGTTACTTGAAGCACAGTTGTAACTTAGATGTCTTTCTAGGAAACACGATGGTCCGAGATCAATGTGAATTTAGAAATTTCGGTGTAGTTTTGCAAGTCTTTCATACGTGGACACACTCTGCCCAATGATAGCTGATAATAAATGATAATTATTACGCGATCGTCTGATTAAAACCGATTGAATCGTCTGTCGCGTCTGATCATGACCAACCAATTCTACTTCCTGCGTATACTACAGCACACGAGCCCAATGGATTTTTAAACTCAATTTTCTTGAAAACGAGGCGTCAAACGAAATGATGTTCTTCCTTTTTTCGATTATTTTCACATAAAGAATCATCCTCATGTTATTCGTCTGCACCCTGTATGAGAGATGGACAAAATAATTATTCGTAGGCTTCGAATAACCTTTAAATAATCTTCAAATAACCTTCGAATAACCTTCGAATAATTTCCGGAAAATGTTTACCGAGACTCGAGCGCCGAACTTCAAAGACCAGCGCAAGAATGAAAATCTAAACTTTTACATTTTTCAATATACTTACGTAAAAGTATTACGAATGAATTGAGAAGCTTCTCCCGATGAAAATGAGTCCAAACACGACACCATTCGAACTATTTTCAACAATATTATAATTTTTATCATTGCATTACGTATCAGTAAAAAATGTTCGATTAGACACCAGTTCGGACTCAATTTCATCGTGAGAAGCTCCTCGATTCATTCGTAATACTTTTATGTAAGCGGATTGAAAAATGTAAAAGTTTAAATTTTCATTCTTGAGCTGGTCTTTGAAGTTCGGCGCTCGGTGCTCGGTGCTCGGCGTTCGGGTATCGGTAAAAATTTTTCGAAGATTATTCGAGGTTATTCGAAGCCTACGAATAATTATTTTGCTCATCTCTGCCCTGTATATAACAACTAAAATAAAACACTTTTAACTAATTTACAAAAAAAGGAACGAATGAAAAAACTCACATATACCCAGATAGCACTCGGACGTCTCATGGACCTGACCTTCTGTACGTCCCAGGGAAATCCGAATCACGTCCGTATGTCCCAGATATGTCCGAGTTACGTCCCAGATACGTCCCAGGCACATCCCAGATAGGTACGAGTTAGAAAGTGGAACGTCCATAGGACGTAAAAAATGGACGTGCCAGGGACGTCCGAAATTTAGGTCCCAAGGACGTCCCTAGGGCATAAAAAACGGACTTAGGACGTTTCAACGTAAACTGGACGTAAAACGGACGTCACCGGGAAGTCCGGTGCTATTTGGGTACAACATAATTCCACTTCCTAAATATTGACTGTACGTAATGTTATGTTCGCGTCATCACTCGACTTCTAACCAGATTTCTAACTTTCATCTGTTATTTGCGTTGCTAAGTTATGTCATTCTCACCTATTGCAGTCCTCTTTACCACCTATTCTATGAAAAAACACGAAATTTTAGAAGGACATTTTTTTATTTTTCAACGCGAACCATAACATTGTGTATCGTGCGGTACGTTAGCTTTCATTTTCGTCTCTTTTATCAGCTTCTAAGGCTGTTCTCTCATTTTCTTTGCTCCCCGAGCAAGTTCTCCATCGATTAATCGAGCCCAGCATCCTATGACACTCGATTCCTTGGAACGGGCCAGAATTTTCCAACAACCAGACCTGCAACGCTAACGATCGGGATCGATCGAAACCGATTATTGGCTTCCCCAAGATAAAGTCGTCGATCCGGCTCGATCGCGGGAAACTGGGCTGATCGCGAAACCGGTATCAGAGATTTGACCTATAGTCGGCTTCATCGCTTGGCTATCGTTTGCTCGGGATCTACTCGATACACCATTAATTCGGCGAGCAGTTGCTTCTATTACTTCCAGAAGTTATTGCGAACGGCGGTATATTACACCGGTTCGAGCTAACATAGCTGATTTTAATGTGTTTTAATTGGTGTTGTGTTCGTTTCAAACACTGCACGATGTAATTTAAATGCTTGGATATCTGTGGATGATTGCCGGCTCGGACAGGTGTGCCCAATTTGTTAAATGGATTAAATTGGTTTATTTTTCGAGCCGCCTGGTCACTGAAGACTTAATTTCTCTTGCCAATACAGGTATTTAATATTTGTATCATTCGAGGAGAAGAGAGGAGACGTGCACATTAAAGTTCAGTTATGATGAGTCCAATTAAATAGCAAGGGTGAACCGGTAGACTACGTGGAGGTACAAGATAAATGAAATATTAAAGTACCAGATGCGTTAAATACCGAAGCACGCGATGCATAAAATAATGAACTACCTACATCATTTACCTTGTTGTCCTGCAATTTTCTTCGTGCATGCCGTGCTATTAGGAAACTGTCTTGTCTTTAATAATTTCCTACAAGGACATGAAAATTTATACAGGGTGTTCACGCTATTACTAGCGAGCGTTTTTCTTGCATATAATAAATATTAGAAAAAAATGTAAGAGGAAAAAGTGATACTGTTTTTTGCAGGCAACGTAATGGCGTATGTAATTTTTTTGTAATTGCATTATTTCCATGAAAATGTCGGTGACCTCCAATTTTTGTAAGTGGAATGCTACATATTTTTTCATGCCATATGAAAGCGTGTGTCAAGACAAATTCATTCGTAAACGACAGGATGGCCTTCAAGGTCAGACAATGCCAGAAATGGGAAAAAATTTTGAACATTTCGTACTACTACGTTTACAAGTATAACTTATTGACGAGGCTACAGTAAAATTTCAATATAACTTCCTTGTGCATGACTGCATATTTCGGAACTATTAATTAAATTCTTGTTAGCATCTTCTAACGTTGTCTGAAATATTAATGCACATGATCGCGGTAGTTTCCTTTGCAAGTCGTTTGCATTCCTGAGCGTTGTGTATCGTGAATGAAATCTTTACGAAATATTACGTAAGAAATATTCAAAATTTTCCTGCCATTTCTGACCTTGTATGACCTTGAAGGTCATTGTGTTGTATACGAATAAATTTGTCTTGACACACGCTTTCATATGATATAAAAAAGTAAATAGCATTTCACTTAAAAAATTGAAGGTCACCTTCATTTCTAAGAAAATTACATACGCCATTATGTTACTTACCGAAAACACTATTACTTTTTCCAGTATCATTTTTTTCTAATATTTATTATTTGCAAGAAAAACGCTGGCTAGTGATAGCATGAACACCCTGTATTTACATTTGATTCGATGCTGAAATATTGATTACTAGACTGCGGATCATTATACAATATAAAAATTGTTTGGACCAATTGCAAGATGCAGAAGGGAGATTGAAATTTCTTTCTTTCTTCAATGATCTTAATAAATTGAAAGTAATACATCGACGTTCTTAGACTGTTTTAAATTACCCTTGAATTGTTTTTGGCATGAATACATAAAATCCGCAGTCTGTTGATTATAGACTAGAATTTTATTTCAATTTAAACAGAATGGATTGTTGAAATACAACGATACCATGCGTCCTAGTATAAGTGCGTAGCCTTAAGGGGAGGTTTTTCCCGGAGACAGAAGGCCCCAGGCGAGGGCGTAAAATTAGGACCGTCGTCAGTCCCGTCATAGCAGCTAGCCTGAGCGCATCTTGCAAAGTAGTCTTTTCACATACAGTTATACAGTCGAACTATAGCCGCAGTTTTATCACATTATAAATTATACGTTAAATACACAATACGTGGAAACACTGCGGTGGATTTATTTCATTTACAACATGGATAACATTCGCCTATTTCCTGTCTTTGTCACGAGATTGGCCCGTTATTGTTCAGTAAAGGATTAAGGAGAATATATTTCGCAAAAAGGAGTTCAAGTTTGATGAATCAGTGTCTGATTGTTTGCGAGACTGATGCAATGGGGGATGATTTTTAGTGGATAGTTTTGATCGAACGATTCGGTCGCGATCGAGCGATCACGGTTCAGCAGCCGAATAAAATTCGCAGCAGCTGGCTTGACAGCAGAATGTTCCCAGAGTTAAGGCATCGCTTGACAAGCAGAACGAGGATAAACAGAAGCGTGGCATTCGCGATACGGTCGACGCGTATTCGTCGCGGAATAATTCGCGCTAACCCAGACCCGGCCTGATTCGTATTCCCCGAATCGTTGAAAATTCGCATTGTTCCCCGCCAGGCCAGAATTCTTTGCGGCTTCGTTGCTCTGTTCGGTCTAACGTGACGTCTGTTCGCGTCGGTCTATAAAGTCCGATCCTCACGATACGCATCTTGCTTTTCTTTCGAATAAAGTTTACAGAGTTTCTCTGATAAAATTGGCTCATTTTAACCCGGCAGGGCCCACGTGAACTTCTGAAACGAAAGTGTCCACGTGGGGTGTTCATAGACACCCAGTGAAAAGCAATATTTATACTTAATGTTTTATGTTTATTGTAACATTTATTTATACTTTTGTTAAAATAACAGTATAAAATATATATACACCATATACAAACTAGTTATCAGAGTAGTCATCTATGCCTTCTGCAGGAAGGTGCGCGCACAAGAAAGAAATACTTACCAAAATATAAAGAAAGTATAATAAGAATTGTAGTGATACAAAAACAAGAATAAACTGACTGCACTGTGTAAGTAAACGATGCTCCTGTGAAGAAAACTCAATCGAAACTGAATATCAAGAACACACGGTTGAAACACTCGCTAGTATACATAAAGAGAGCCGAAATTGTAGAAATACATTTTGAGCGCACAACACAAAGTCGGCGACACATCAATACAGCCGGTATCGAGTTTTAAGAAGCTACATTATATGGCAAAACTGTAGCGAAAGAAATATGAGAAATAGATAGCATATCTCAACGGTGGGGATCCGCTGGACTCCCACGTGGACACTACCGGGTTAAGTAACACAATTTTTATTAATCTTGTGTTTTGATGTCTATGTGAGTAGGTTGGTTTCATTAGGATTTACACAATTTAAAAGGAATTAAAACGTCAACCTTTCAGTCCCAATTTCATCAACTAAAATACTGAATTCTCTAGGATACTTCAGAGCGTTGTTTTCAGACATTTTTCCTCTTCCAAATTTTTTTCTCAAAGTTTTAATAAATGTACGCGCTTGAATCTTTTCAATACATTTCTAAGAACTTTTACCTACGTGAACAAATTTTTTAAATACCACGATCGCTATCACTGACATTTTACTCAGCTCAGAAGGGAGATCATGTCGTTTCTTTGCGTTACGAATGCTCTGTATCGGTTTATGGTTGTTTCAGCTTTGAATTGTAGGTACAGGCAACGAGTCGGGGTACTGTACGAGTCACCATCGACCCTAAGACGAGTCGAAAAGTCGTTTGGATCGAATCGTGATCAAGTATAGTCGGTGTACTTTGTGAAATTCCACTCGCCGACGACTTACCCACACGTCCGACGAAATTAATTAGAGGCCGTCTACCGGAATAACTTACGGTAAATCTAAAATGCAAAGACAGGTCAATTAAGATGACGGGGCAGATAAGGATCATTACTAAATTCTAATTACCGGCAATCAACCGCGCAACGATTAATCGATAAGTAACGAGATTTATGAGATTCCCGCGAGAACAATTCCGGCGAGATTCCTTGAGTGTTATCGGTGCGAACTGGATGGACGTGCACACACAGGTGTCCTATTATTTAATCTTCTGCGAATCCCAGAATAAACGCGTCTTGGAAAATATACCATTGTTCCCGTATTTCCGATGAAAACATGAAACGTGCAAAGAAACGGAACAATACATCGATCTAGATATTTACGAGGACGTATCTTGATCTAGTAAGAAAAGTAAAGAGAAGATTAAAGAAAGAAACGATGCACAATCTCCATAATTTATGTAACTTGCATACAATGGCAAATCCTAATTTTAAAGGATTTATAAATGATTCTTCACTGACGGCTTGTTTGTATATTTTATGTAAATGGATCTTAAAAAATCCTACATTATTCTTCATCGTCAATGAAAGTTTAGGCAGGATATATAAATACAAAGTATATAATAATTAGACTGTGAATTTTTATGCAAAATAAAAATTGCCTGCATCCATTGCAGCAAGTAGAAATCACTTACAATGTTCATCCTTCTTTTAATCATTTCAGCAGATTAATAATGTAAGGAAACGTAGCAAAATATAATAAATTACTGAACCACGAAGGCTTATTTTAAGACAACTATACTGAATTTTAAAAATCCCCGCTTGGACATTTGTAAAAATATCCAATTTATTGTCGACATAAATTGATGATAATAATTATCCTAAAAACGACTTGTTCCTTTAAAAAATTACGCAACTGTGAATGTTGGTAGTGTCGAGTATAGAATCGCGTGGAATTCGTCGTTGTAAAAGGATCTGAAATTAACGGAACATCCCGTGTGCGGTACGCAGAACCTGTCGATGAGGAACGAACCGAACGCAACGGCCAGGCAACCGAGTGTCAATGAATTTTTTCGAAAAATCAGCTGCGGTCTTTATTTTTGATATCGGTCTCGCAGTTCCCGGCATCGAGAGCAGCAGGATGTCTGATGGCGACTGGTCGTAATGCGATCCTCGTAACCGCGGGCTAGGATAAAACTAGGTAACGGGTAGCAGAGGCACTAAACGCGTTCGTCCTCTCGCAGCCAGCAGCATCCTGAAACCTTCACCGACTACTGCACATCACCTGGCCAGGCTCTTATAGCGGGACGTCCTGCCACGTATACCTAAAGAGCTTCTCCCGGAAGCAGGATACACGACAATTTTAGCTGAGCGGCTCATCGCTGGCAGACTAATCGCCGGTTGGTCGTATCAATTAAAATTGCCTTTGTTACATTCTCCGCATTTTTTCACTGGCTCGTGTGTTCTGTTTCCAAGAACTCATTGAGCTCTGTTGCAATTTTCTTGGCCCCTATCTTTGAAATCCTTCATCTTGGAGAGTTTATATATAAAATTTCCCATAGCACTATAGTTTGTGCATTTGTCTCATTGAGTCACGATATCATACAATACTTCTTCTAAAAAATTATTCAACTCTATTGCCATCTTCTTGACCTCTGTATTTGGAATACTCCATCTTGGAGAGCTTATATATAAAGTTTCCTGAAGCATTACAATTTGTGCATTTGTCTCACTGAGTCATGATATCAAACAATATCATCAATCCACTTAAAATTGGTCACCAATATTGCTTAAAAAAGTTGTTGTCTTTTTTCCACAAATCAAAAACAATCAAATCATTTTATTATAACATACACAAAGCTATCTGCTTGCATATCCACTTTCAATTTTGACCGCAAAAATTGGCAAAAATTGCTTAAAAAATGGGATACATTCTGATAGATTGCTTTATCAAATCTATCGTTTATTTTTCACAAAAAGTTACCAACACAATAAAGAACAGGCATCTCTTCACGATTCCAGCAAGAAAAAGACACGATCCAATCCACCACGATTTTTATGTGTTCTTCATTAGTTCCAATATCTAGTTCACAAGAAAAAGTGATTATCTCGGATCTGTAACCCACTGCAAGAAGCGTCGTAAAATTTTAAAATTCATTAACCGCGAATATCAGCGTGCACCGCGTACAACACGGTCCCGCGATATAATTATGATTTATGGGATCCGTATCCCTGTCGTTCCTCGACTAATCAATTACCGTGTTCGATGGACCGTGTAAATAAATTCCATGAGCCGGCTAATAAGGGGCGAGGTTAGGCGGTTCCGTGCGCATATTTCTTAATTCACGTGACATTCGAGACTCACTGTGTCGGCCGAACAGCCGCCGGGGACCAGGACGTTTACTTCTGTCTCTGTTTACGGGACGTTTAAATTCTCTCTCTGTTCACCGCGTTTTCTTGCTTCTTCGGGCAAGAGGGAACATGTTTCCTTGGGATCCGGCGGAAAATTAATCTCGGTACTCGCTCGGACACTCGAAACGAATTCCGTGCCCGTGTCGTTTGCTGCTTGTTAGAGGAACGAGTTCATCTCTGGTGTGTTGTCTACCCGTATAAGAACACCGTTTTCAGGGTGATAAGCCCCGACACCTGTCGAGGCTCGCAGGTGGTCCAGGATTGTTGTGTGTGTCGCAGAAACGATGAACAAGAGGAAGAGGAACAAGAAGAAAAGGAAACATGCGTGCACTGTCAACACGCTAGGGGTTTCAGCTGACCATCGACAGACGCCAACGGGAGAATAAGTTGCTACTGATCGGACCGTTATCGTTGGACTGGGGACTATTATGCTAAATAAAAATTGACTGCATTAATTGCGAGATGGAGAAGCACTATTGGCATTTATTTCCTTTTTTAATAATCTTGATAAGCCGAAAATAATACAACAGTATTGTGGTATCGTAGTTTTAGTTAGGATGTCGTTGGGTCCTTAACCCCTTGTTCTATCCGCTAACTCCCGACTGCTCGAGCCATAATAAACAAGGTCGGTCACGCGTCCAGCCATTTAGCTGTTTAGCCGTGTGCTCGAACTTGCGCAAAATGTATGCGTCTTATGACATGTATATTTCGGCGTAACGAAAGGAATTGTGAAATAATAAACACGTTTGGGCACAACTAATACTTTTAAGATGTCTGGGAAGTAATTATGATCTATTCATCGGCGAACAAAAATGATTTATAATTTGAAAGTGGATAATGTGTCAGTAACAATTTGTAAATTAATACTTAATTTAAATTAATAATGTTTTGAGACAACTCGTAGAAAATTAGTAATCTTCGTGTTAGTGTTGTTTACGTTTGTCACGAATGAAGTACCACGAGCCAGACTCGCGTTTTTCACGCTTGGTCCGATCGGAGTACAACGATCCAGGCTCGCGTTGTTTACGTTTGGTCCGAACGAAGTACCACGATACAGGTTCGTCCTTATTGTTTTTGGCCCAAATTTCTTACCACGAGTCTCACTCATAGTTGTAGGACAAGGGGTTAATGGCAGGAACAGGGCTATAAAACAGAAAATCCTGACGAAAGCCAGGCCCAAGGGAAGAGGGCCATCAAAGAGAAAGTGTCCCTGACGGAAACCAGGCCCAAGGGTCGGCTGGGATTTTCCAGATATATATATATATATATATATATATATATATATATATATATATATATATATATATATATACAGGCTATGGGAATGAGTATATATGTGTAAGTGAGGACTGGAGGACATTTTGGGAGAATGGACAGATTTGGGTTGACAGCGGAGTGTGAAGGGCGTGTGCGTTGCTTGCGAGTTAGAGTATCATGTTGTTTCTTACATTAATCTAACATCTATTCAATAACCTTCTTACGTATACTTAATAAATAAAATATAATAAATAATATACCACAGTATTTTTTTAAATCTATAAATATTTTCACTGTTTGTCATGAACGCATAACATTCGCAGTCCAGTGTGATAACTAGACTGCGGATCTTCATGGGAAATAAAAATCGTGTAAATCAAATTGTAAGAAAAAGAAGTGACGTGAAAACGTATTTCCTTTTTTAATAATTTTAGTAAGTGAAACGCATAATAACAACATTCTTCAATTCTTTTGCTATCTTTACAGTTTTGTATGTGATCTATGCATAAAATCTGCAGTCTAGTATGATAGCACTGTGACGAGCAAAGAAGAAAAATATTGCAAATGAAGTGAAGGTTAAAATACACAAGTTGTGGTATTATACAATACCAATAAAGAAACTTAGATTTAAATACTAAGAAGTTTTACTGAATTTTCCAATTTGTTGTTAAAAATTGAAATTCTTTGAAATTCTTTCCCAATTTTTGGAGCATGCATAAAAACACGTGCCATTTCTGAAATGTTTAGCCGATGTATTGGAGTTTTATAAGTTGTATGTAGTATTATAAAACCTTCCAAGCTGCAGAATAATTTTTGTGCAATATGTACAATTTATCCTTTTTTTTTATAGTAAATGTTCATCAACTTTGATTTGAATTTTAGAGAATTTATCTTACCTTACAGAGTTTGACTAGTTCGATGGTCTAACTGTAAGGCAATCTTTGGGAATTTTTTAGAAGGACAATATTAAGTGCTATAGTTTGAAACTTCGCACAATTATTATACAAAATACGAAAAATGTGCCCTAATTTTTTTAAGCAATTGTCATGGTTTTGTTCAAAGATAGAGGGACAATAATAACGTCTGAAGAATCTGTAAGAAAATGTGAGAAGAACGATTTTTACAACTCGTTAAACTGGCCAGACAGTTTTATTTTTTATTCCTGTGGAACAAATTACAAAGTTATTAGCTATCTTTCCTTGATTTTTTTTTACTGACGCGTTAAATTGATGAAATCTAAGTAGGTTAAATCGTAAAATAGAAATAATTGAAGAACTGAACCTGTCGTGTTCTTGCTCCAACCGAACGGTAAATAGTATCATTACTAAATTAGTGCGAGAGGTATCCTAACTAGGGATCTTCCTTTTAGGAACGATCAAACGATATTAATAGATTAAGTTACAGGTGGAGCAAGAAACTTGCTGGATTAATAAACATTTGCGATAGCTACGGGATATTAGTTTTGTCCTATTTTCTTAAAACTTAGTCTGCAGATACTGATACTCTATAGTTATCAATTAGCTTGCGTATCAGGATCACATTAACACGGTGATGGGCGTGCTACCTACGTGACAGTATTAGTTGTTCAGTTTTAAAAATCAAATTTTACGTTGATACGTTCGGTGTATTAGAGCTTACGATCTTAAATGCAAGAGGGTAAAGTAATTAACATAGTAGTCCACAACCTCTTATAATTTTAATTCCGGTTATCTAACTTTTTGAAAAAAATTACGATCACGGCATTTGAATCTCAGGATGTCAAATGATCCGAGAAATGTTTCAGTTAATAAATTCGATCCCACTTTTTCGCGTATCCTGTTTCTTAAGGTAAAATATTATAATTATAAAATAGAAAAAGGGTTCAACCATGTTTGTTTAATGTCTTGATCATCGATATCTCCATGTAAGAAGTTACAATTTTACACATAACTAGACTGTGGATTCTTATGCAAAATAAAAATTGCTTCCAACGATTGCAATACATTGAAATCTAATAGGAAGTTTGATCTTCCTTCAACAGTTTGAATAAATTAAAAATGTAGCATTGACATTCATAAAAGCTTTCCATTTTCCGATTATTTCAAATTGTATTTGCTCATATTTGTCATAAATGCGTAGAAACTCACAGTCTCCTCATTTTAATGTGAATAGACGTGAATAATTGAAGATTAAATCAGAAATTTTGATCCTGTTACTACATTTGCAACCCTGTATAACTTGACTGCTCGTGAAGCAGATAACAATGAATTAATTGAGTTGTTCAAGTCCATTTTAGAAACACACCTTGCAGTTGAACAAACTGTTCCGATGCTTATCTAATTCATGTAATAGCCTAGTAGTCTGCAGCGCGTTGAGCAAAGCAGAATACTGAATACAAACCAGCTCTAAACACATCACACTCAATTACGCGCAACGATTAGAATAATACCTAAGATCACATCAGAGTACCGCATCGGATCTTAAACTTCCTAAAGCCCCAAGGTCACAAGGTCCCAAGGCCCCACTCCAAGGTCCCGAGGTCTCAATATTCCAAAGTCACAAAGCCCAGTATTTCCAAGGTTTCAATCTATCAGGGTCCTAAGACCCCAAGGTCCTAAGGCTATCGGATGCTAAGGCTCGAAGGTAAATATATTCCAAGGTTCCAAGGCCCCAAAGTTCCAAGGTCCCGAGGTCTCAATATTCCAAAGTCTCAAAGTACTATATTCCCAAGGTTTCAATGTATCATGGTCCCAAGACCCCAAAGTCCTAAGGCTATCGGATGCTAAGGCCCAACGTTATTAATATTCCAAAGTCACAAGGCCCTAAAGCTCCACGGTCCCGAGGTCTCAATACTGCAAAGTCCCAAAGCTCTATATTCCCAAGGTTTCAATGTATCAGGGATCAAAGACTTCAAAGTCCTAAGACTATCGGATGCTAAGGCCCAAAGGTATTAATATTCCAAGGTCCCAAGGTCCCGAGGTCTCAATATTCCAAAGTCTCAAAGTACTATATTCCCAAGGTTTCAATGTATCAGGGTCCCAAGACCCCAAAGTCCTAAGGCTATCGGATGCTAAGGCCCAACGTTATTAATATTCCAAAGTCACAAGGCCCTAAAGCTCCGCGGTCCCGAGGTCTCAATACTGCAATGTCCCAAAGCTCTATATTCCCAAGGTTTCAATGTATCAGGGATCAAAGACTTCAAAGTCCTAAGACTATCGGATGCTAAGGCCCAAAGGTATTAATATTCCAAGGTCCCAAGGTCCCGAGGTCTCAATATTCCAAAGTCCCAAAGCCCTGTATTCCCAAGGTTTCAATCTATCAGGGTCCTAAGACCTCAAGGTCCTAAGGCTATCGGATGCTAAGGCTCGAAGGTATTATAATATTCCAAGGTCCTAAGGCCCCAAAGTTCCAAGGTCCCGAGGTCTCAATATTCCAAAGTCTCAAAGTACTATATTCCCAAGGTTTCAATGTATCTGGGTCTTAAGATCCCAAGGTCCTAAGGCTATCGGGAGCTAAGGCCCAAAGGTATTAATACTCCAATGCCCCAAGACCTCAAAGCTCCAAGGTCACAAAACCCCACGTTCCCAAGGTTTCCATCTTCCAGAGACCTAAGGCCCCATGTTCTAAATACTGCAGAGTCGAAAAGCCCTATGTTCCCAACGTTTCAATATACCAAGCCTAGGTCCCAAATTCCCAAAGCCTTATGTTCCCAAAGTGCCTATGTTCGCAAGGTGTCAATGTTCCAAGGTACGAAGACCTCCAGGTCCTAAGGCCCAATGGTATATCAATATTCCAAGGTCCCAACGCCCCAAGCCCTTAATATTCCAAGGTCCCTAAGCCCCTTGTTTCCAAGCTTTCAAAGTTATGAGGCCCAAAAGTCTCAATATTCCAAGGTCGCAAATCCTCAAAGTTTCAATATTTGAATGTCCCATATATTATTGACGTTTTCTTGGTTGCAAAATCAAATTTATTACTCGGGAAATTATTATTAATATTGCTTAGGTCCCAAAGTCCCATGGTTTGAATATTTCAAAGTCTCAAATATTATTGACGTTTTCTAGGTGTCAAGGTCTAATTTATTACTGGGCCAATTATTATTAATATTTCTTAGGTACCATTTGTAATCAGCGCATTCTTTCCCGCATATGTCTAATAAAACGCGAATGTTATTAATAAAATGTCGGTGGCGGACACGCCTATTAGTCATATGTTTGACGAGTAAGCAGTATCGCGTACGAGGAACTACAACATGATCGCGGCTCAACAGAGCAATGTTCACTCTGTTCACCGTTCGAGAACCCGTGTTCCTCGGCACGCAGTTAGGCGAACCGCGATCGACGACAGAAATCACGCGTCGCGTTAACACGTTCTTACTTAACGGACCGTTATCACGGCCGTGCGCGAGGACCTCGCGGCTACATCAGGCACATCCTGCATTCTTGCCCAATGTGTATCCCGACGCCAAGGATAGGCTGCTCATAAATTGCCCGGGAATTCGTAGCAAAAGGACCGGATCCCTTATCGTCGCGATCATTGGATCGAGATCCTCTGGCGCAGAGGACATGATGTTACGGTAATACGAGCTCTGGATGATGCAGTGGATTGTTATGCAGCCGATTTCCCATATGGGCGCGGAATAGAACCCTCAACACGACCGCTATCAACATTTGGTTCCGCAGCAGTCATCATAGTTAATTCATTCTATTCAATGTAACGTATCCTCTCATAGAATATAAAAATCGTCACGGGCACGTTAAGTCCTCTAAATATAAAATTCATTTCATTTTCTTTATGGAAAATTCAAAATCGTGGTCGTCGCACATATACATATGACGCGCAGCACGAAGCTAAACTCGTTATTCATCTTCGCAACATTTATCCCCGAAGTTGCACCCATTATTTGATTTAAAAATACCGCCAATTTATAAATAAACCAGATGTTTTAGTTCTTTTCGTTCGGACCATAACTACATACATCCATACTGATTAATAAACAACTTCATTGTTTTGTTTCTGATCAGTAGAAAAACCGAAATCACAGCGAACGTCTATCCATGTTTTTCCAAACATACTCTGTAAAGAAATATAGAACTCACGTAACTTTTATCATTTGTGATTGAATAAAATCACACATGCACTTTAAATACCATGGAACATGTGTTCAAACTCCTGATACAAGAAGTTTAATGGTTCCTTCGAAAACAATTCCTAAAATCAGAATACCCCCTTATCCCAGAACTATAGAAGATCCACATGTTTCTTAAAACATACTTTATAAAAAAATATATCACTTATGTCATTTTGATTAGTTTTACTGGAACAAAATCACATATGTACCTCAAATGATAGTAAATATGTGTGCAAAATCCCAATGCAAAAGGTTCGATAATTTTGCTGAAAATTATTCCTAAATATTCTAAAACCCAGAATACCCCTTTACGAGACGACCGAACCTTTAAATTTCTCCTGGTGGCAGAGACTTTAAAATAAAAATTTCCTTTAACACGTTCACGCCGGCGTGTATCACCGGTGGTGCGCATGGTGGTCTTTGTATCGATAAAAGAAATAATTAAAATAGAAGCATTTTGAGTACAAGTTATACTGTACTAATATCATGCTCTAATAAATGCATACTAATAGAAAATTGTCCTGCTGAGTTTTGTTTAATAAAATTTTGAGTACGGCGCCACCTAATGGGGCAAAATTAAAGAAAACAGCGCCGTTTCTCGTTCGGATGATCAACAACGCAGAGTTTGCAAGGGGATGGACGCTATTGATCCTCAGCAATTTGGATCTGTCTCTCCCTGGGACGTTCTGGCTGAACGTCCTTCGTTAGACGAGCCATGTAAATTGCGTAAACGGTTCCGTACCGATGGATAAAATCGTTCTTCCGAGAACGAACGGTGTTCCACGTAAAACAGCAGCTTCGTTTATCAGAGTAGAACGCGTTTACGCGGCCCCGGGATCGATTTACGGTTTCTCCTTCTTCGTTTGCTCTGTGGAGTTTTTCTAGCCACCGTCTCCGACTGTCCTCGTTCCAGGATAACTTTGCAGAGGCTGTATGATCCTGCTGCAGCAGCTGTATCGTTGCTACAATTTTCTTACCGATGCCAGCTTCTTAATTCCGTTCTGAAAGCAGAATTTACATGGATACGTTCCGCGTCATTTGTCCCGTCGCGGCCGATCGGGACGCGTGTTTCTCGAACGCAGCTCGAGCACCGTTCTTGCTCGAATTATCTCTATCTGTTCGCTGCACCGGGACAACTTTATTAGCGCGTCGTCAATGTCAGCCACCATCGCAGCCACCGGCATTCCTTTGCGAACGTGCTTCATCCTGAACGGATTCTACGGGATCCTAAGCGTAATGGGCTCCGCGAACGTCCGGATTACTCGCTGCGACCTGATTTTGCGTATTTCAAATGTTTATTTGCCTTGCGTGAGAATGAGCCGAGAATTTTTCTTGCGTCTCATTCTCCTCTCAAACTATCAGCATTTTGCTTAGAAAATATAGACAAAGCAATCTTTGGGCTGGATAAATTGTTTTACCATTATTAGACTACGGATGTCATATATTTGTCGTGAAAACGAAAGGGTGGAATTTGTAACAGTGAATCACAATAAATAAAAGAAATTGTCTCGCTTTGAGAGTATTCTATGGGAATCTTAAGTATTGTGTATTTCATATGTTTATTTGCGTTGCGTGAGAATGAGCCGAGGATTTTTCTTCTTGCTCCTTCTCCTCTGAAACTATTAGCATATTGCTGTGAAATATTCGCAAGACAATCTTTGTGGCTAGGTAAATTAATTTGTCATAAATAGACTGCGGAACTTCATGCAAAATAAAAATGGTCTCCATCAATTTCAAGTCACAGAAGCTAAATAGGAATTTCCTTCTTTCTATAATAATTTTATGGAGCTGAAATTTACTATTGTGCCTATTGTCATTCTATATTTCTTAGCTCAGACTCAATCTTATCCTTGATTAGTAGACTGCAGGTTTGATGCATAATGAAAATGAACGGATTAAAACAATAAAGATATTTAAAGAGTCTCAAGGTATTGCATTATTTCCAGCTTCTTACAATTATTAACAATATAAATAAATGTCTATGTACCTCCTGTTTCATCGTCGAATTGATTAAATAAACAGCTGTTGCGTTAGGAATAATAGAAAGATCAACGTATTTAAGAGAAGTGGCTTCAAAAATATGGTTAAAAAAATTGATAAATAATGCACTGAGTGGTTCTAAACAAGTGTTAAAACCGAAACGCGGTCAGCATGTTCCCAGCACGCTTCGGGCAGTCTGCGAGCTATGATTAGAGATACATCGAGCGACGAAGAAGAAGATGATGAAGAAGAGGATGAAGAAGAGGATGACAAGGAGGTCGAAGGAGGAAAAAGGAAGAGGCAGAAGGACGGAGTATCGAAGAAGAAGAGGAGGAAGAACGGGACAGAAGAAGAAATGCATATTTACTTGGTCGCATGACCGCCCAAGAAATTTAATCTCGAGCGATCGACCGCAACGACGAGGAAACGAGGCGACGCGGAAGAACAATGGCCCCGTCGCCGACTGCGTCCTCATCCCCGTACTCATGCTCGTAGCAACACGCTCTGGAATTCTGTCGAGGAAACGTCGATTGGCTTCCCCGTCGAACTGCAAAAGCATCCACCAAGAAACCGATCGATGTTACACAGGTGACGTAACCAACACGTGCCTGATTTCGCACGATACTCTTGTCTTATGTGAACCACTGACAATAAGAAACTAAACTTGAGACGTTCCTTGGGAATTTCTCCATTTCAATGCACGAACAATGTTACACAGTGCTACAATGCGTTCAGACAAATGGCAACTTTTTAGTGACAAATTGTTATTTCTGAAGAATATTCAGCAGGGATGTGCGAGTACTCGAAATTTCGGGTTCGGGTCGGGTCGGAAAATTTGTAAGGGATCGGATCGGGATCCCGAAAGTTTATAAACTTCGGGTACTCGCGATCTCGGGTACCCGAAATGGTAGTCGGGTCGGGTCGTGTCGGGTACCGAAAGTTTGCAATATTCGGGTACTCGAAGTTAAAGTTGGGGCAAGTCTGTGGTCAAATCAGCAATAAATAACTCTGTGACTCTGTGAATATTAAGACGTTCAATCATCGGTTGTAATAATATTTCGACGTAGTAAACACTGTATACGAAACAGTGCTCTTATACGAACAGTGTGCGGACGAGGAATTCTTGTCTTGTAAGAACAGTGCTTACTAGAAACAGAAACGTCCTTTACGTACATTATTTCACATAATGTATTCTAAAATATTTTTTTTTGCTCGCGAAGTTTGATAACCGATTACACTAAAAAACAAATATCATTCTGAACCTGCCATTGAAAATAAACGATTGAGCTGAAAAATCATAAAACAGCATTATGCTTATATAAATGCAACTTTAACTTCGAGTACCCGAATAATGCAAACTTTCGGGACCCCGACCCGACCCAACTACCATTTCGGGTACTCGAAGTTTATAAACTTTCGGGATCCCGACCCGACACGGCCCGATCATTGTCCAACTCGACTCGAGGCTCGGGTACCCGCACACCCCTAGTATTCAGCATTTATTTAATTGTTCATTTTCACTGGATGCAACGTGTCTCCTTTAAGAAGTATTAAAAGAATTTGGTAGAACAACGTCATGGACTTTCTGAACATTATTCTGTGTACTATGGCATTACAGAACAAGGTGTATGAAATTAATTTGACTATCTTTAAATATACTGCGAGACAGCAGCCGTCATATATGTGTGCCGATAACAATGTTGATTTAGGATGACACGAAAAAAAATGAAATTAATTTTGTACATGACGTTATTTATAATTGTAATGCGCAGCAACATATCCAGAAAATTTTTAACTTTTTTATGACAATATCTTGTTTCATATCTTACACGAGTATACATTGCATTTAATAAGATGTAACTATGAAGTCTTTTGGCCAGGTACGATATAGAAAAAAAGTTTGTATAAATACTTCCATCATAGATTCCTCAGCGAAAAAATTCCTACATGTACCCCAAACATGCGACAAATTATCCTGAAAATTTCAAACAGAACCGTTTGATAGTTTCTCTAAAAAAAATCGATCAAAAATTCCAATATCAAGCAAACTCGATTAATTTCACAAAATTTGTGCAAAATGTAAAACGACACGAGGAATTGTTGAAATATGGTAACGTTTATATCTTCTCTGCAGTACAGTATAATTTTCCGTGAAATGTGGAATCTGCATCTTTGGCAAATCACTGTGTAAACCGTCGTTATCCGTAAGTCCCGGAGAATTTCACTGATTTCACAACGTCATTCCTTTTTTCCACTTTTCATGTTACGGTTTCGATCGCATCGGCACCCGAGCGGCTCACCATAGTCCCTGGGACCCGTTGCAAACACAGCTTGCGCTTTTTCCGCTCGATTCCGACGTCCGTTATTTGCATCGGTTGCATCGGTGCATCGACGCATGCCTTTCGCCCGAATGTCCTCCGGCGGCTAATTGCTGACGGTTGATCTCCGTCGATCGAAGAATCCGAAGAGTCACTTCTCCGTCGTCTTTTTCGCCGTCGATCCTTTGGCTCCAGAACGAGCGTTAGCGTTGTTTTTAGAATAAGAAGAGAGAACGTCGGGAATAATGAACAAAATAATTGACTGGGAGTTATCTAAATAGAAGCTAATGAAGGGATGCTGCTCGGGGCATCGAATGTTCGAGATAGCGCTTTGTATCTCGGCATCATCGCGCTGTTTGGATCTGAGTAAAAGTGCGAACGAGATGCTATCTGTAATCCCATCAGCTTCTATCCACTTCGAAACCAATCCCGGTTGACGCACGCCCACGTATTCACTATCTTGTCGACGGATCGTAAACAATGGCGATATGCCACTTTCGTTGATGTGTTCAGACACATCCTGTATCTGAGGATGATACCAAACAGCTATTTTAATAGACATAAGACGCAGATTCCGTCTGAAGTTTTATGATCGGGTCTTGAGTTACTGGGTTGCACGTAATCCCTATCCCCCCTAGGAGATATAGTTGTTAATAGTTTGTGGTGGAGGGAATTATTATTGACATTTGATAGGTCCCAATTATTAGCATTTTCTAGGTTCCAAGGTTCTATTTATTACTGGTTAAATTATTGTTGATATTTTTTAGGTCCCAAGATTCTAACGTCACAAAATTCCAAGCTCCTAAGTTCCCAAGTCCTCATAGCCCCAAAATCCCAACGTCCTAAATTCTCAAGGTCCCAAAATCCTAAGGTCATAAGGTCCCATTTGTGATCAGCACATTCTTCCCCGCAGTATCATTTGCATACTCCCCAACAGACAAAATCACAAAGACCCAAAGTTCCAAAGCCCCAATGTCCCAAAGACTTAAGACCTCAAAGTCACAATGTCCCGAAGTCCCAAGGTCATAAGGTCCAATTTGTGATCAGCACATTCTTCCCCGCACTATCATTTGCATACTCCCCAACAGACCAGCCACCAAAAAAGTCCTCTGTCCAGCACATAGACTTCAATTTCTTGAGCATTCTCCGCCTCCCAAGTCACAAAACCGTGAACCATCCAAGTCCATCAAATTTTCCTTAGCGGAACGTCTCTAAGCTCGCCTAACCCTTGCACGTCACATGAATCAGGCTCGCGTCTGTGCGAGCTCTCGTTAACAGCGCGGCTAACTCCGAAGCCCTAGCAATTTTGTGCCAATAAAATCGTTCGTGATAAACGATTGCATCTCGCGGTAATCTTAACCGGGCCTTATTTATCCGTGAAAAGAAACCGGTGTGCCGTGAAACGTCGTCGAAACAAAGGAATCCCGGTGGCGAGCAAGAAACACAGCGCGCAACGAATCGTTCTCTAACCGCGTGCGTGCGCGAGCGCCCCCCTTTGCGTCTCGCGGGAATTTTTACGGGGCTGTTGTTCTTCCTCTCTCGAGAACTTTTTTCCGTAGTATCGCAACGCTCGCGTTGCGCTTTCACGCAGCGCCGTTATTTATTGCTTCGTTATTATTATTTATTTATTTACTCCTGCGCGGGCTCTAATGGGACCTAATGACGCTAGGGGGCTCGATGATCGCGCGACGGGGGATGAGAGGGGTCTGTTCGTAAATCAACCCTTAGGAATACTGTAAAACCGGCTCTTTCTCTCTCTTCCTCTGTTAGGGTTAAACGCTGCCAGAGAGCCGCTGCCTGCTCGTTATCGCGTCCATTTAGACCGCTGAAAGACGGAATTGATGACGGCTAATTGATAGAACTTCTCTTGGACGCTATCAATCGACCCCCGTCACGATTTGTTAGATTCACCGGTCTTTCCGAGGAACATTGGCCAGCCGAGCGTGAAACCGATCGTGAAACCGATCGTGAAACCTATCGTGTTACCCCGCCACCATCAGGGCTTGACTTTAGTGCGCTGCGATCGGCAACATTCTCGTCGATATTAAATCTGTTAAGGATTTTTGTGGGCGAATATGACAGTAAGATAATTCTCAAACAATACGGTAGGTGAAGTAGACAAAAATTTATGTAACGTGGTCGAGAATTGTTTCGATTTTCGAATGACACTGCAAGTGTCACGCTCAATAGTCTGACACATGGATGGTATCTTTTTTTCAATGAATTCACAATTATTGCCATTTTTATCTTTTCCATTTGATGCTTGTTTAAATCAAGAATCAGTAGTATTATGAAATTATTTGATCGGTTCAAAGTAACGGATCGAAACGTCAAAACATAAATTTGTCCGGTTATATCTGCTATACCTTTATTTCTTTCTAATATTTGATGAAACTCACAGGACAGAAACACACAGACACAAATTGCGTTTCCTTGCAATTTCAAATATAGATGGTAAAGAGCAAATACAAATATGTACTAGGAAAAATATAAAAATCATGATACCAGTACTGGAAATTGTGGCTTTATTAATCGTCCTGGAGCATGGATGGAACCAAATGGATCTACGGCCTATTAATCTTAGCCAAAACTATCGCGAATTTTCAGTTGATGAATAATCGCAGTCGGATGGCTCGCGGATCGACGCAACGTGCTGCCGCCAACAATAATGAGAGAATAGCTGAGGACATTTACTCGGGGCGCCACATGGAACGGACCGTTATTCTCGGTCCGCGGCTCGCCGTCACTCTCCTTCGTCATCCTCTTCTTCTTTTCCTATTTTTCGTCGTCGTTCGCGGCTGGACAAGAGTGAGCACGGATTTTCCAGCCGTTTCCCGACGGTGATACTCTGTCCCAGCCATTGTCCAACCCGCTATGAATCCTCACAGACCGTTTTTATGAAGAGCCGTTGTCCCAGTCAATGTCAAGTCCATCAAGTTTCGCTGCATCACCCTTGTAGACGAACGAGAAAATCGTCCGAAAAATCGTTGCATAAAAATAATTGTATCAAAGACAGTACATAAAAATGTCTACATAAAAGACGGTGCATAAAAATGTCTGTAGTAGAACCATTGTGTAAGAATGTCTATTTGGAAGACAATAAAAATGTCTGCATGAAAACCATTGCACAAATGTCAATATAAAAGACGCCGTATAAAAGTGACTGTATAAAGGCACTGTATGAAAATCTCTATACAAAAGACACTGTATAAAAATCTTAGTATACGTTTGACTGTATAAAGATAATTGTAAAGAAATTGTTGTGTATACAACAATGTATAAAAGTCATTCTACAATAATCACTATATAAAAATCACTGTATAAAAATCACTGTGCACAAATCACTATGTAAAAATTATTCTATAAAAATCACTGTACAAAAATAACTGCATAAAACTCATTGTATAACCATCGTTATACAAAATCACAGCGGAGGTCTGACTGTACCAATTTAGAACAATCGTTCTAGTAGAATTGTTCTAGGAAAACCGTTTTAGAAAACTCATTCTAAGAAAATCGATCCGGAAAAATCGTTTTATGAAAATCGTTCTATAAAAATCGTTCTTGGAAAATCATTGCAGAAAGGTCACTGAGATTAAGATTCGTGCTTCGATCACTTCCCTTCTTCGCCAACAACGTTCTCCACTCGCGAACATACACACACAAATACATTGAAGCATCACCTCTCCTTCCGGTTTCTTGCTGGTGCAGATTCATCCACAGCGGATTCCAGAACATTGTTAGAACCGAAAGGCAGGTTTAATTGTGATCAACCGTTAGCAACCGACCACCGGCGACCGTGCCAGCTGTTAGGCGTGTTCCCATCGTTTACTATTTCCGAGTGGAACGGTCTTTCTCGAATCGTCCGGGCCGACCTTCGTCCGATTTAATTGACCGTGTCCAATAAAACTGGCGAGAGATTGCTGTTAACAGATCACCAGGATGTATCAAGCGGTGCTTCCCGCGAAAAGCTCAGGCAAAAACCGCGAAAGAGATACGCATCGCCGGCGTAAAACCCACTGTCAGCTGGTTGATCGCGGAGAAACATGGGAAAACGATCACGATCATTATTATACGAATGAGCTAACGACCGTTGTGTCTGTTCCCGTCGATCTTCCAGAGGATACTAAATCACCGGGCCGTTTTAGACGAGCGTCCATTAATCGAAACTCCGGTACAATTACCCGGGTAATATTCACGAGTCGCTCCCGGTGAACGTCTCATTGTTCATCGAGGATCGTGACGAGGATCTAACCGCGATACCACCCATAGATCCGAGAAAGTTAGGATCCACCCTCGATCGTTCCGGAATTATCCCCGCCCGATTCGATCCGGTCTGTCGCACAAGCGATGACGATTCCGTGGAAACCGTTCGACTTCCTCGAAACGAGTCTCGCGGTTCTCGCCGTTTCCTTTGTTTTCACAGTGTGATAGAATCACTGTGAAAGATGTAAGACATGCTTCGATTAGCGTGGATTCATGAATTTTGAGAAAAGACTAAATTCTTTGAGTCAATGTTTTCTAATTGGTCTACGATTTTATAACGATCTTCGATCAGATTAACAATGGGCTTACGGAGCACTAAAAGTGACTGTTTTACAATACTTTATAAAAATAACATGAATGTATCTATTCAAATTTTTTGCCATTTTTTAAATAGTACACAAGGTGTAGTAAGTACTTGAAAAACAAATGTAAAAGGAATAACTCACAGTATATCTTAGTAGCAACACGATAACCTACGTCAATGTTTTTGCATTTACATTATTTGTCGCGAAACGAAGGTGACCTTCACTTCTTCGAATGGAATGCTATATGTTTTCGAATGTTATGAAAGCGTGGGTGAGGACGAATTCACTCACATGTCACACTATGACTTACAAGGTTATATAAGGTCAGAAATGAGAGAAATAAGATAACTTTTGTAAGATTGGACCGAACTACGACAATTTTTTGGAGACGTTAAAAGGATTATTTGACTATATGACAAGAAAAAGCTTTTTGAAAAAAAACCTGCAATTGATCGAAATTGCAAAGAAATACTGAAATTTGTTTTCAACGACTATTTTATGCGAGTCTATATAGAAAATTTTAAAAATTCTTTTTGTAGATCTGTGTTAATTATATATGTATATGCTGAACATTTCATCGAAATCGGTTAGTGCGAAAAAAAACGAGAAACATCGGAAGACGTAAGAATCTTCGGATTTGAAAATCGGCAAGAAACTACGATTTTCACTATCCCTAACCGTTTACAGCTCATGGCAATGTTGACCGATTTTGTTGAAATATTCAGAATGTGAAAAACGTATTTATTAATTTTTCAATGTCGGCCCACATAAAAAAGTAGTAAACAACAGCTTGTATTATTTTCTCTGCAATTCCGACTAATTGAAATTTTTTCTTGTCACATAGAAAATTAATCCTTTTAAAGTTTAAAAAAAAATTTAAGTTGTTTGGTCCAATCTTCAAAAAGTTGTCGATTTTTTAAGTATCCGAATATTACTATGGTCGACTGTATGTAAATCGAATATTTCGTATACCCAAAGAAATAAATTTCATTTAATTAAAAACATTAGTAAACCTAGTGTTCATGACATCAAAGAAAAATGTGAGAGTGCTTACAAATGTCAGAATCAATTCGAATCGATTTATGGCCACACTGGTGGTAAGATCGAGCTGGTTCAAAGCGATTTCCAAAATAAAAGCGAGCCGATCAGGCCCGCACAGAGACCGAAGACCGACGTGACGCGATCCTGCGGTTCGCACGATGCAGACTTTAGTCATTCCGTGCAAAAACTATCGGCAAGAACGATTCGTTTCCTGCGATCGGCGGCGAACGATCGGCCAGACAGTTGGCGGCGTTTCACTCGGCGGCGTGGCCGAGTCGGAAAAAATCGTTCGCGCTTTTACGCACGTTCTGAACGTTCTTCTTGCTGTGGTCGCTCTCCCCCCCCCCCCCCCACCCTCTCTCGTTTTCTGCCTCTTTCTTGTTTCACTCGCACGACTACGCACTCTCGCCGCTTCTTGACAGCTTCGACATCGAATAATTTGTACTACACGCCGCGATGCTGTTTCCGCTCCGGGAAACGGTCGAAGAAGTGCATTAAGACGCTGTGAAACGCGTGTCGCTGCGATGAGACACGAATCGAACACGGTTGTCTACTTTACCTGGTCCATTCCCGTCGAAATCTCAGGTTAGTGCAATTCAGTGTACGTTGTTTTTTAGTGCAAGAACAATTTCGAAATATTTTGCTTTTAGAAGATATGATTCAACTGTCAATTAAACATATTATTGTACTGCGACGTGAACCTAACTGAACGTGGTACATTTAGATCCACTCTTGCGTAATACATCGAGTCAATATACAGGGTGTTCACGATAATGATTTTATACACTTTGTTGTCTAAAGTCATGGTACACACCGTAATACTTCATAACAGAGGTACGTTACGTTTAACTCTAAGGCGATACTATGAATTGCTATATCATTGATCAAAATATTGTTGGCATTATTGAATTTCTTTGCATTCAATAAATCGGTATTGAGGCGTCCGGTCGATATTGTCGTCGATGCGACCGCTCAAGTACGAGACCTCAAGAAGGCTCGTACTTATTCCAAACTCAAATTAATGGGGATGGAATGATGAATCGAAAGTGAGACCACAAAAATTTATTTACAGTCCAACCAGAAAACTTCAGAGGACAAAGTAACACTATTGCAGGGGGCAAATATAATGGTAAAGAAAAAAAATTTTTAAATCGTGTTTTTTAATGAAATTTCAAGGTCACCGATGTTTTTTTAAATGGAATAGTATATTTTTTTACGATATCATGATAGACAATAGAAAACTGAATTTAGTGGATACCACCTTTTTGACCTTGAAATGACCTTGAGCAAGAATAATCATGTTGGAGCGGATAAAAGGTGGATGTTTAAAACTTACGTGTTTCAGCAAAGATTACGCGTTGTTTACGGCGGGTTGACCTTTACATATCATAATAAATATTCGAAATGTTGACCATCCTCATTTATGCAATATTGAAATCTTGCATTAAATGATGATTGTTTGTATGCGTTAAATATATAAGAGTCAGCGTTACGGTCTGACTGTCGGATCGCATCTGATTTTACTCGGTACATTTTCCGGCTTATATCTGTGGTTGTCAGGAAGGACACCGCATGTCACATACTTATACTTTCGAGATATTGTCGTTCAAAGTTTTCATTACTAATGCTTTGACATAGGACATCGGTTAAATTGTAGTATTTTTTTTAGCCTTTCGGCTTTCTTTTCGTGATCTTTTTTCTGGTTAATACGTAAATCCTATACTATAAAGCTCAATTAATACATAAACTTAAATTTTTTGAAATAGTGCAACGCGGCGTTTTTCTTTGCAACCACATATATAGTAGTTTTGTGGCCCAAGCCTTACTCAATGGCGTTTCTTGGGTGCGTCTATTGTTTCAAGTGAACGTTCTCGAGTGTCGGGGGAGAGTGGGTTTTCCCGGTCGGGGGTACCGTTGGTACGGCGATGGTCAGAGGTAGTTCGGAGCTAAGGGTCGAATTTTTGTAACAACGCGACTTCGAGCGTATTTTTGGCGAAAATAAATGCTTGCAGGCTGCATGCTAGAACGATCTGCGGCTGCCGATTATCGGATCTCGGTTGCTATGATTTCCGAGAGGTGAGCTTCAACAATCGGTAAACACTGAAGTATTGTATGAGGTATTATATCAGTTTCATATGCATAAAATGAAAAGATTCATATAGAACGGAAATATTCTAGGTCGGAAGAAATGTTTGGATTTCGAGTTAACACTAGAAAGACTGAAACTTAGTATATACCTATATTGCCCAAAAGCAGTCAAAATGACTGCATTGTGAAAGAATAACTAATGTGTAAAGAAAGTTCAAAATTAATTTTTAATATTTTTTATATTATTTACAGTTATATAACAAGTTATTAGTAAATATTAACAAGAAAAAAATTTAATTTTCCTGGGCATATTAATGACACTTTCATTTTCATCATTGGTGATCGTCTCTTCTTCTAATTGAAATTAAAAAGCAGTCAAAATGACTTCCTTGGGCAATCTAGTGTTAAAATAGCTCCGAGTGCAAAGGGTTAATAAAACATTTAAAGTTAATGCAGGTGAGCAACGAAACAAATACTGTTAGCAAACGTGTTAATTGCTCTACATATTTGCACTCATCGTAAACATACAAAAATCCCCAGTGGTGGGTCTCTGGCCCCATTAATATTGTAACTATTTGAAAAAAAACCCGCATCACGATCACGAGTCCCACAACACCTCATTACGGCAGTTTCCTCGTCGCGTGTAATTGCGGTTCTTTCATCGTCCGTTAAATGTCGCCAGAACGATTTGTCGCTCGCTAGTTATCGAAACGTTCATTACGGTAACCGATAGCCCATCTGTTGGATGTGCTCGTGTGTCCCCGGTGTTTTCAATTTGCAAACAGTGCGCGCGGCTCTCGTTTCATTGTGATATCGACGGGAGAGTTTATCGGCAGCTGCTTCTGCGTCTCTTTTTTTTCCGGCGTTCGATCGCGCCTTTCTCACAACAACGCCGAGAAGCGATTCAGAGCAGAAAACAGAAACGCGTTGTGTCGTTCTCATGGTCGATGACATTCAGCGTCGGGACAACCCGAGGCGCGGGCGCTCGGTGTGCCGAGACAATACACACGAGTTTCATTCTCACGCGCGCCCGGCTTCGCGATTGTTTGCTATTCGGAATTGTGGGCCGAGTAACGTTGATCAATTTCGCGTGCGTCTGCTATTAAAACCCGGAAACCCAGCGTACGATTCAACGATGTTACGCTTAACTATACTGCGGACGAGAATGAATGAAATGCCGCCAGCGAGATTAACGATGGGACTCGCGATGGAACTATGAGAGAAGGAAATATCCGGCGCGAATGCGTGACGCGGCGAGACACCTAAATCGTTTGATCGATTGCGGTCTTCGTGATCTAAATTAGATGTAAATTGACCCTCGTGTCAGCACACAACATTTTCGATGATATTGTAGTTGATGGACTTCGTAATTTTGGTTCATATTATATTGCAGCGAAATGATCAAAGAGAATATCATTAAAGTACTACTTAACCCTTAGCACTCGAATGGCGACTCTGAGGCGCCACTACAAATTGCTACACCATTATTCAGAATATTGTTTGCATGATTAAATTTGTTTAAATGTAATAAATTATTAATCATTTGAATATTTTATGGGGTACTATATCATTTTCGTACGCATATAATGAAAAAAAATTATGTACAATGGAAATATTCTAGGTTAGAAGAAATGTTTGGTTTTTTAGTTGAAATAGCTCCGAGTGCAAAGGGTTAACCCTCAACGACTTGAATGCCGACTCTAAGGATTCACTAATAAAAGACACACTATTGTTTAAATAATACACAATTTTTACAACACCGTTTGTATCTTCGAAATTGATAAAAATGAAGTTCGAGATTATGAATCGTTTTTATCAAGAAATACCATTAGAATTTACAAAGTTATTATACATCATTTTAAGGTACAAAGCTGATTTTTAAGGTCTTCCTTTCAATGTCAATAGTGATATCTAATTTTACTTTTAAATAAAGTTTATTTCAATGAACGATCGATGTGATTATGTAACGTTCTTTTTATATGAGTAGAAAAATAAGACATTGACGATATCATTATCCGATGTTTGGTAAAAAATATATTGATTTATCGAATCCACTATTCGGTGATAGTAAAGAAGACTACAAAATGGCGATGACAATCTTGTAAATGCAGAGTTACTTATGAACCAAAAAATTTAGTTTCTACTTAATACAATTACGAAACTTGTAATTCATTGACAGAATATGTTGATTAAAATGATTCTTACTTTGATCCATAAATTTATTTAGAGAAAGGTTATGTCTCTTGAATGTTACTGTTCAAAATCGGACATTTCAAATACAACAACGTAATAATAAACTTCATGTCCATATAAGGGAATAAATGGAAATATTCTCGGTCAGAAGAGACGTCTTGGTTTAGAACTTAAAATAACTTCGAATGCAAAGAATTGAATTACGTCCTTTTAGATATAAATAATTTACAAAGACACTATTTTCCTCGAAAATCAGGCAGCTGCTGATCTTAATCATTTTATCGTGGCTTATAGCAAGCTAATGCTAGACAGAGCAACTTCTTGGTGAAAATAAACTTCACACGCGTAAAAGGAAGTAAATCATATATAATGAAAATATTCTATGTCAGAAGAAATGTCTCGAATTAGGATTTTATACAGCTTCGAGTGCAAAGAATTAAAATACATCCTAGTCGATAGAAATATTTTACGAAGACACTATTATCCTTGAAAATTAGGCACCCGCTGATCTTAGTCAATTTATCGTGGTTTGTAGCAATCTAGTGCAAGGCAGAGCAACGTCCTCGTGAAAATCACGGGTCAATTCGTGCCCAGGTCCGATTAATCTCACGAAGAGTATATGTATACATGATGTATTCCTGTCCAAGAAGCAATTAGGCAGCCGGTCCGCTTCGGTTTGGCCGCGAAATTGCCGGTTGCTGGGTTGTCGAGCAGTCGAGCAAATGGCGAATTGTCGTCCGGCTTTCTGTGTCTCCCTATTGTGCACCACCGAGGAACAAAAAATTGAGGACGTTGAAAGAGAAAGATGTTATTAAAAGTACATTACAGGCGACGCGGTGGGAAAAGGCACGCTCTAAAGGTCCCGAGTCATCCGGTTATCCGCGGGTCGCCTGTGAAACGCACAGGATGTCTCGAAAGAACTGGTATGCACGAGCATAGGGCGGTTCTATTAGGTTGCCCGAGAGTAGTATAGTTTCCTGGGTTGGCAAACGGTGTTTGAATAAGCAAATGCTTAAGAAATAAGAAATAATTAATAAAACGATCTCCATGTTGCTTTATGACAGACTTTACCATATAATAATCAGTCAGATACACATTCAGATCATTCTTTCAAATCCTTTTAATCTTTCTAACGTTTTAAATTGTACTGTATCGTTTTTGTCATAAATAAACCACACGTATGTCGAACATTTCAAACAAAATCCACTAAACTTGAATGGCATGCCTTTCTTTTAAGACAAAACAAAATTCTATTCTTTTGTAACCAATATTTCAGCATTTAAGCAAATGTGTAAGTGAATGCTTTCTCTTTGAGAAAGTCTAGTTTGAAAATTCATACGTACAATGTACGTTTGCGGTATGTGTCTGTTTTGTACTCAGCAAATTGTTGATATCCCCATTTGCAAATATCTTACAGGTTAAAATGAATATGGCTCGCTCCCAGTAATTTAATCATATTCTCTAAAATACCATCTGCTATTATAATAGATCTTGGCTGACGCGTCTGATCACGATCAACCAATGCTACTTACTTCCAATCAACACACTGAATTCCACCGAATGCCACTAAATTTTCAAACTATTCTCAAGAACAAAGCATCAATCGGAAATTGTTCCTTAATACTTATCTTGGAACTAGAGTCCCCCTGTGCGATTCTCCTGTTCATCAGACACACTGTATAATACTGAGCAGTGTCTCGCCGGCACTCGTCGATTTCATTGTCAACCGACAAGCCGTGAGGAAGGTCGGGATCACCAGTCCCGCCAGCTCGTGTAAAGCTTTCGCTTCGTCATCCGAGTTATCGTGGTTACGTGCTCGCTTGTCATTAATCACGCTTGATAATTGCGTCGCGAACGACCGTATTCGACCCCCGCTCGCACTCATTGTTCTGGACAGGCTTGATGACTCGCGGTTAATATTTCCTGGTCGCGATCCGCTCGACTACAATACACTGGATAGTCCCCTTAACAAGATCAGAATAGATTTCGCGGAATCAACGCATCGGATCAATCGATCGATCTCGATGATCCGATAAGCCGGTGCAACTCCATTGTTGCATGGCAAAATGTGTCTTCGTTGCTCGAGCTGGCTGTTCAGAACCTCTACGCTAATGTGCGAGTAAAATGTCTACATTGGAAAGCTTCAATTTTATCAATTGCAATCCCTGTACAATCACAACGTACGAATACGTTGTACAATCACAACGTACGAACACGTTGTACAATCACAACGTACGAATATGTTGTACAATGACAACGTTCGAGTGCATTGTACAATTGCAATGTATGTACACGAATGCATTGTATAATTACAATGTCCGAATGCATTGTAAAATTACAATGTACAAACGAATTGTACAATTACAGTATACGAACACATTGTACAATTGCAATGGATGAATACACTGTACAATAATGTACATGTACATGTGCAATATACTCGTACATTGTAATTGTACAATGTACATGTACAATATATTCGTACATTGTAATTGTGCAATGTACATGTAACGAATATATTGTACATGTACATTGCCCAATTACAATGTACGAATATAGTGTACATGTACATTGCCCAATTACAATGTACGAATATATTGTACACATACATTATGCAATTACAATGTACAATGACAATGTAAAAATACATTGTAAAATTAAAATGTAAATAGACATTGTACAATTACATTCTACAAGTACATTGTACAAGTAGATTGTACAATTAAATTCTACAAGTACAATATAAAATTCCAATGTTCAATAACAATGTACTATTACATTGTCATCATTTGAACACATGATGGTTTGCTTGACAAGGGTTAATTTAATTCTTTCACTTACCTCAAACGTAAATTGAAAAAACTATTCTTGACTGCCTACGATGGCATAAAATGGCGCAACAAAGTGCAAAGATTATTTCCAGCCCGGTGAAAATAGCAGAAATGATTAAAGATGAATATCAAATAGCGAATTAACTCCCCCGATCCAGAGGGTACTGTAACATGCAAATTGGCATGTCCCATCCTTGGCCAACCATCAGAATCGCTCATGCCACATGAAATTACAGTAATCTCGATGGGATATCTGCTCGGACACGAGACCGAACAATGTTTCAATCCCCGTCGACTCAAAAAAGACATCATCCCCGGAGGAAATCCTCTCCGGAGAGATAACAACCTCTTTCAATCACCATAACATGTAGCTGGCAGCTCCGGCTACCAAAAATCGGTACGCGGATGTATTCAGTGGGCCATTTCCCGGACGCCGTTCAAGGATCGTGCGTATATCGTCGAAAAGGGGAAATGCGAGGGCAAAATCGAACTAAACAAGTGGATGGCCGGAATCTCCGGGCAAAAGGGAACGGGCTGAAACGGATCGGAGCAGGTCAAAGCGGATCGGAACGGGCCGGGGCGGGTTTGGAGCGGGCCAGAGCGAAAGAACAAGCAGAAGTAAAAGAAGAAGATCCGTTAGAACGACTGACACGTTGTTACCGCGGCGTCTGCCGGGTTCCCTGTTATTGGCCCGTGAACGGAGTTAATGAATGCATCGCCCACGGGCTGCCACGACTCGCTAAAACAATTTCAGGCCGCGCCGGAGCCGTTCGTTTCGAGGTTGCCCGGCCCAGTCTGCCCCCAGGGGCCACTGTCGGCCATGGCGCCCCTTTAAATTAGCTGCGATTCCGATTCGCGGCCAGCTGATGCCACTATCACGAGCTTGGGATACTGTTACCACGGCTAACTGTCAGTCCTCGGCACAATTTATTGCGAAATGTAACTTAGATAAGGCTGGAGTTGATTATATGCAACGTCCGAGTTCGAGAACTCGCAGAAAGCAACAAGTTGGATTATTTAATGGAACCTGCATGAGACGACGAAGAAACTAATGCAGAATCGTTCCTTTATAGTTAGTTACGTTTGCCAATATTCAAATGTCTTGAAATTACAGTAAAAAAATTTAATGTGAAAATCAACAGTTCGAAAAAATTGTATCCAGCATGCAATATCTGACATCAGAAGTGTGCCAAATGCTTGCAAAATTTTTTTCCTTACGAAATTCTCCACAGATTCGAATATTGAACCTTTCCTTTCACAATGACTCTTGAAAATTTTGTGTGCGATTATTTTTAGCTGTTTTGTTGAGTTTTGAAGTATAGGTGTACCGACAACTTCACGGCGAGGGCTGTACTTCAATGCGGTATCATAAAACAGTAAGAAAAATCATACGTCAAATTTTAATAAGTGGTTGCAAAGAGAAGTCTTCGATCTTCAAGCAGATGGTGATTTTGATACTCAAACAAATTTTTTAATGTCGCAACGTGTCAACTTTGTTCCCATTTGCGCAAATTAACTACGGGAGGTTGTATGCTGTGTTGCGTCGACTATTTGCTATTCGAGGCAAGATTTCAGCCAGGTGCGCTAACAGGCCGCCAGAGCGTTAACGACGAGGCTGCGCTCTTTCTCCGCTCATAGTCACGACTGACCTTGGATCGGCCCGCTAACGGCCCGACCTTGCCCGCTCATTGTTCCCGCTTTCTTTCCGGGGATATCTGCGTTCTTGGCGAACGTAGGGCCCGGCCCGAGACCAGTAACGAGGGTAGAACCCGATGGGAACCGACGGAAACATTCCACGAGATTAAGCCTAAGCCTCGGCTCGATGGTTGGATAGTTGCCGTACAGCTCCACTTGGTCTCCACCGATCCTAGAAAAGATCGTTGGAATGCGAAGCTTATTGGCCACGGCATTGGCAGTTCGGTTTTGTAACGGTGAACCGACTTTTTGACGAAGCTTATCCACCGCCCAAGCACTGAATTAGAAAATTTTTTACGATTCGGGTTCGGCTTCTTTCCAGTCCCGCTTTTTGCGGATAATGAGCCACCATCCTCTTGTTCTGCCCGGCATCGAGCGTTTCTTTCTCTGCAGCCGCGTTTGTACCCGTAATTAGGGTACACTGTGATAACTGCCAGTAATAATACTACCAGTAAGCGGTCAAGTTGTAGACAATTAGCGACAGTGCTCATTAACAATTGGAAATATAGTCGAAAGAGAGAAGTGACAAACCAAACGAACATGACTACTATCGGTCACGAAATTGTTTCTAGACTTCCGATTTTAAGCATTTACGAGAAAATAGAGTCGGTATTGTTACGGCGGCGTGAATATTGAGAAGTCGCCGTAATGCCTTGATGAACAACCCCTAAGGGAATAATTGAAGATACGAGTTTTCAACGAACTGTTCATCGTTGAACAGAAGAGAGAGACAGAATCGACAGCCGAGCAGAAAAGACATATTCTGAAACCGATATATTTATATAACGTTATAAGAGTTGTATTATAAATAGAGTTTGTAAATAAATATCTCATGATGCCGCGGCGTACGACGCGAAGTAATAAAAGTCGCAACAATATCATCCGTTTTTAAAATAAAATTTGTATTTTATTATCTCTATACTTTTTTGCAACTTATTACTTTTAAAGGAGAGATTAAAAGAATTTGAGAATGTTAATATATTGTTTTCAAATAACTAAACTTCCGACAGCAGAACCTGGGGCTATTTGACCTAGAGTATCAAAATTGACATTTAATCACTCATTTTTTGGTGATTAAATTAAATGGACAGCTGTTGCATTAGACATAACAAGGAAGGCTAACGTATGTCTATAAAAATTGATAAATAGAGGAGTTGATTTATTTATTTCTTCAAAAATTCTTTTACACCTCATCTAGTAAACAAATCCTTCTAACTTCTCAAAATTGCTAGAGATGTTTAATCTAATTTTTATCAAATTATGCTGTTTCAAACGTTGAATCGCTGTTGCTCTTCACTGTAGGTACGTTTGTATGATGTTACTGTTCACAATCGTACAAGTTCATCTGAAACAAGCTAATGCTATTGAAGCACTACTGTGCTGTTTGTCCGTAATTTCTGCATACGTCTGAACGCTAGTGTATGCTAAAACAAAGAATAAATGATGTTCTTGGCGCAAAGGTTCGATCTAATTTTACAATATTAAAGCAATCTTGCTAGTTTGTTGAACAAACTTTCTACGTTTCGATCCTAATATGGATCTTTTTTAAGAAAGAAAAATGAGAACTGCGTCTGAAAGAATTTTATTTTTAAATTAGACAGGAATTTTAATGTTGTATTGTATGACCACCAGTCAAAATACTGTATTAAATTGCTTACTTGCTTTATAAAGAAACGAAATTGAGGACAGAAAGCACGTGTTGTTACTATGCCGGTACACAAGTTACTGTTGTGAGGACACGAGATTGATAGAAACAAGAACCCATTAGAGTCAAGACATAGTCAGGATCAGCGGATAGAACATGAACCACGTGATATTTTGGCGGTTATTTCAAACCGTGAAAGGTCAAAACATATTGTATTTAACTGTATGTATGCAATTTTGGTATAAAGAATTTAATACAAACATCAATAGAGACCATTTAATACATTTTGAACAAAATATAATTAAGTTGTTATGCAATTAGATAAAGACCATAGGATAAATTTTTTTAATAGGAGAGAGATTCATCATAACGCATTACTGGTTCAGTAATGTTGCGTAGTATTCTTGAATCGTAGGTGTTTCATACCTAAGATTTACGCTAGGATGTTTAATCATATGAATCGTTTCCAGAAGTATCCTATTTCTTAGATTGTCCTCCTTATCTAATGCTTTAACATTGTCAAAATCGAATCTATGGTCAAATTCTAAAGAATGTTTAGTCAATGCACTATGTTGGGATGGATTTTGATAAATGTTACGTCTATGTTCCTTGATTCTTGTTTCTAAGTGTCTAGAAGTTTGTCCAATGTAAACTTGGTTACATTCTTTACAAGGTATTAGGTAAACAATATTATAACTTTTTGAAAGTGGAAACTTATCATTTATTCTTTGTTTTAACATACTTACGATCGATAACCGAAATAACATTGCTAGTGTATGTGTTCGTATCCAGAGCTGAGAAAAATACTATTTCAAACAGTAAATAGTGCATAGCCTATTTTATTTGAAATCATACGTACACTTTTAGAAGTAAAAGCATATTATTTGAAGGATTCTCAAAATAGTGTGAATTATATTAGATAATGTGATTCTACATGAGAAAATAAGTCGAAAATATGGAATAACTATTGTTCATTTGATGCCTCGTTTTCGAGAAAATTGACTTCGAAAATGTCATGGTTTCTTGCATATTAGTATCACCTACTTTCAACGTCAAGAAATATTTTAAATACTATTTAACGCAACATTCAAACATTTTGTTGCATGTTTTAACTTCCCAAAATAATATTTGATTTTCTATTCAAGATGATCAAAATAAAAATATTTTATTTGCAGAAATGTCACTGTTCATTTAAAATAATGCTTTATTTTAATTGTGGACCAACGACAATTCAAAATAGTATTTCAAATATTTTTCGTCGAAAATTTTATTCAGCTCTGCTCGTATCTCGATAACAGTATACTCGTAATACCATTTCACAGTTTACCGGCGGTTAATTTCGCTAATCACGCCGCCAGCTTGACGGATAATAGTCGCCCGGATAAGGTGGGACCTACTTTTCGACGTCGCGAACAGCTGGAATTCGATGGATCGGCAAGCCATGAAAATGATGTCCAACGGAACGTGGAAATGAAATGATCAACGTGCGCAGGATGATTTTCTCGCAAAAAACACCCGTTGTCCGTTCGCCGGTGTCGATGATATAACCAGCCCCGCTAATCGCGCTGGTTCTACCCGCATGATTGATCACTGTTTCCGTCGATTTTTATCCGCGATTTCGGTTCGTTAATCTTCGAGCAGAAGTTCGACGATGGTTAAAGGAAACGAACGGTGCTGTCGATCGGGGTTCCCGTTAACCACTCGCAACGGAATTACACAACAAAGCTGCATTATCGCGTGATAACGCCGCGTTACCATTAATTTCGTAAACCGCAATCGCGAGAAGTCGGTCGGACGGAATTGTCTTCCGGTATACTAAGCTCCCGAGTTCAAGTCGACGCGGCCTGACCTTGATGGGAAAATGGCTTGCGGTTCTGCTCGGTTGAACCTTGAGGAAACGAAAATACAATGCTTTGACAAGCAAACTCAAAAATTTCATAAAATTAAAGGAATTATTACAACTTATTCATTATTGCAACAATGTGAACCGTTCACAGCTTAAATCGATTAACCATTAACATTTAAATTCCATTTAAAATAAATTTCTTTACTGATTACGTTTAACCCATTGCACTTGGAGCTATTTTAATATCAAAACCGCAACATATATTCCGTTCCAGAGTATTTGCATTCTAAATAATTTATGTTTATTTTATGCACGTAAAATTGAGCCTAATTTTATTCACACGTGTAACCCTCGAGTTTTTAGAAATTTATCAAATAAACACAAATTTAGTAAGTTGAGTAGCGGTTCGGATATTAGTATGGCAATTTTTAATGGCGCCTCAGAGTCGCCATCTTGTAGCCATCTAATGCATAATGACCTTCAGATTATCTTGAACACTAGACGATCTGATTAAAAACAAGATCTAAAAGACGCTCAATGAAGGTAAGCTTCGAACGTCAATAAATGACCTTGAATGACCTTGGAACATCAACATGTTTACAATTGCAAGAAGCCCTCAGTGATAAAACATACTTAACCCTTTGCACTCGAAGCTATTTGAACTCAAAAACCAAACATTTCTTCCGACCTAGTATGTTTCCTTTTTGTCCATAACCTTGTTTCAATTTGCTCACACAATACTTCACTGTGTAGTAATTCATAAGATTCAAATAAATTTAACAATGTAAAAAATATTTTCAATATTAATGTAGCAATTTTTAGAAAGTGCTTTCCCGTGCGGAGGGTTAATAGCAACAATGAATGGTTTACACTTGAGAAACCACGTTTGATGAAGAGCCTGTTACAACTTTGAGACCCAACCATACAGAAGATGTGGATGGAAGTCCACTTCGAAGCCACTCTAAACTTCTTGTTGCCGGGCCTAGGTAGCCAAACCAATTTGTTATAATTTTCGAAAAAAACAGGAGTACAAATTATTTCTCTTTTGGACCAATACACATGAACATCTGCCTTCACTATCGTAGCATAGTGAAACATAAAGCAAAATATAGTTTCCTAAAAAATGTATCTGTGGATCTTTATGCAAAATAAAAGTTCTTTGAATTGATTTCAATAAGCAGAAGACAGGTTACGATTTATTTTTTGCTGCAATGATCTTAATAAATTGAAAATATTGTATCGATATCCTTAGACGCTATTAATTTCTTTAATGTTTCAAATTTCACTCGTGTCTGCCATACAGTCACTCCCATTAATACTCGTACAGTCTAAAACACGATCAGATTTTTAATATTGGATCATGTGACTTCGATTTTTTTTGAGAAGTTAGCACAATTAGTTTACTACACGTTGAAAAAAAAAGAAATTTTGAAAAAATTGTAATTGGTCGGAATTACATGAAAATACTAAAAGTTGTTATTTATAACCGTTTTATGTGTGTCCATATTGAAAATTCAACAAATTCGATTCATTCGATGCCTGTCGCTTTTTTCCACGTAATCCAAATTGGATGAAAATTTGAAAATGTATACAATTGATAGAGATCCACAAAATGGATGTTTTAAATTTTCAATATAAGCCACATAAAGAAATTATAAAACACAACTTTTAGTATTTTCTCTGTAATACCGACCAATTGTAATTGTTTTAAAATTTCTTTTTCACGTCATGTAGTAAACTAATTATTCTAACTTCTCGAAAAAGTCCAAGTCGTATGGTCCAATATCAAACAAGTTATCGTCCTTTTAAGAGTGTCCGAATATTAATGGGAGTGACTGTATATGTATAAAATCCGCAGTCCAATCATAAATAGCTTCAAAAATTACGTGAAAAGCCTAAACGTCATAATCCAATTTGTGACCTAAACGTGATGACTGGTCGGACTCGTCGCATGACCCGTAGGGATTGAACGAAAAAATATTAGTCGAAAATATGGAGAATATTTTTTCGATCAAGTTGTTGATTCGAGTGATTTCATATGGCAGCGTAGACGTCACAAATGGCACGCTTGCGCCGACGTTCGCGGTCTCATCCTCATCCCCCAGGGGTTTCTGGGACGAGGACGTAGCCGACCTCGAAATCTCTCTCTCGAGGTAACGAAGCGACCTTGCGCCTCATCGACCAGCTGCGCGCCGATGACGGCTGCGGATCGAAGTGAATGGCCGATGTCGTTCCCTCGACGGGCGAGAGAGCTTCGTGTGCGCCGCCGGGCAACCTTGACATTATGCCACCGAGAGAACACCGGCCTGGTCGTTTGCAACCGCGTTTACTCCCTCCGGCCGCGGAATCGATCGAGGAATTCCTGCTCGACGTTCTACTCCCTAATGTTAGACTATCGGATGAATTGCTACACAATCCATAGCATAGACTGTAGATGGCGGAACTGGACGGACAAATTGCTCTTTCGGATTCTGCTGAGCACAGCACGTCGATGATGGTCGCATCGTGCGGAAATGTGCTTCAGAACGCTAGAGTTTTCGGGGGAGATGATTTGATACGTTGATGAAGAGGTTGAAGAAGATGAAGTTGTATACTTTGAGACCATTTGAAGTTCGCTTCACTTTGTTGAGTTCAACTGCTTAGGTTTTGTGTTTTGTTGTAACTAAGATTGGATTCGTTTTGTTGAATCAAGTTGAATTATGATGTGCATACGTGATGTTTTGAAAGTCGGATTCGTTTCATTGAATCAAGCTATTATAGTTACATTTTGTGACATGTTTTGTTGCAGATTGGCTTTGTTTTGATGACTCAAGTTGAATTAGGTTGTATGTCAGGTATTGAAGATCGAATTCGATTCATTAAATCAAAATAGTTAAATTTTGTTTCATGTTCTCAATATCAGCTTTGTTTTATTGTTAAAAATAGGGCACAGTTTAATACAATCCATGACTTTTTTTAAGTTAGACATTTTAAGCATGTTTTCATTGGTACAGTCAGTTTGGACAAGCTTTACAGTTTGTAGGATTACGTTGTCTCCTGTTAGAATATGAGTCCAGCCCGAAATATGTGTTCACCGTTCACGGCAATTACGTAAGAATATAAATAAATTAAAAACAAAAAAGAGATCTGCATTAACTCCGCAATACATAATTAAACTAGTTTGGTAGAATTTGAACGTAGATGACCTTCAAAAATATGGCACAAAATTTACCCAGTTTGATTTTATGAAACAAAGCCGTTCTTCATAGCATGGCACACAATTTAACTATACTTTGAACCAATATAAACGAAGCCGATATTTCAGAACATGCTACAAAATTGAACAATCTTTTTGATTGGCAGTGTACCAAAGTACCAATACGAATCGCAGAAATGAGGGTAGAGCCGCAAGAAAATCGCGTCGGTGGGTTAAGCGATTCGATTGCTCGAAGGTAGAGGATCCCGGGCGATAGCGGATGCTCGTAGCGCCTAGATCGTTGGATCGTTGGATCCGTGGCGGTCGGTGTTTGTCCGTTGACCTTAACGGTTCAGGACAGGCCTCGCCACCCACGGTTTCGCGCGGCCCGCGAACAGGAAACACTCTCGCCCGGCTCGTTTTATGCAGTCCGGTCCCTCTCACTTTCGTATTTGCATGGCAGCGGCGAGAGAACCGATCGGTTTTTTTTTTCTCTCCCGAGCTTGGTCGCGAGAGCGATCGAGGGAGATCCGGAGGATCGTTTCTTTCGATCTCTCGCGCGGTGTTCGTGATCGTTCCGCGAATAATCGTCGGGCGACGGGTAACGATTTCCGTGTCACGTTGAACCGCGCGAAGACGAATCGACCCGTCGTCGCCGACATTGTAATTCAGCCACGTTGTGTTCACGGACACGCGAAACCGCGGGAAATTTGAATAATGCACGGGTACCCCGGGCGAGCTTGAATTACGGACGGCGCCTTCGGGCCCCTGTTTTTCGGTTCGCCACGATCTATACACGGTGAGACACTTAACTGTCCTACCTGAATTTACTCGTAACCCGCTCGTTGCATAACAAAAGGTTTCAAACAATAGTACGTTTATATCGAATAACACGCAAAATATGATCGTTAATTTTTGGATCCCTTTATATTTTGTTGAGATATAATGGTGACCTTGAGAATCTGTGTCATGATGTGTGATATGTAAACATGTGATTTCAAAGAATATTGAAATATAAGTAAAAAAAGTGTTAAAGTGTATTGGGTGCAAAAGTAATAAGTAGTGCGATATTCTGCAATGAAAGTTGATGGAACTTTCAGTGCATGTGCGATCAAATTCATTGACAGTTTATTTGTTTTTAATTATTTGTTAATGAAACTATCACCAACATGCGGTTTGAATCGCGTTTCATTGTTTAATCCATGGTTTAGTAGAACCTTGATTATCCGAACTAATCTTTGGGATGTAAGTGTTCGGATAAAAGAGGTTCTACTGAATCGTGGATTAAACGAGTAAACGTGATGAATAATGTATCGTGTTTGGAATCGCTTTAATCCGAAAAACGTCACATATACATTAGCAAAAGATTCACAAACAAATAATTAAAAATAAAAAAGTTCCGTCATCATACTTCCACCAAAGATTAACCAGAGAATATCTCGCTAATTATTACTTTTTTACCCCACATAACTTAATACTTTTTTACTGAACATTCAATACCCTCTCGAATCGCATATTTAAATATCGCACATTATGATATAAAATCTCAAGGTCACCTTTATATCTCGATAAAAGAATGGAATGTAAAAAAATTAATTATTACATTGAATATACCGGCTAATGTCTAACATCGTTTGTTTCAAACATTTTTTTATTCAACAAGTAGGTGGTACAGTTAAGTGTCTCACCCAGTATACAGACTGTCCAATATAGTCGATATCGATCGAAGGGACTAACCTAAACACGCAACTGGCATCGATCAGCAGGCTTAAAAAGCTCCGAGCACGATTCCCGGTGCCGTGGAATTTGCACTTCGCCTCGGAAACATCGATGTTTGCGATCCGAGTCCGAGGCGCAGCTTGGGTTTGCTTTGATGCTCGCTGACTGCCAATCGCGGATTGGCACTTTGTGGCCGGCCGTGGGATTGGCTGCGCATCAAGCGATCGCTAATGACTTCGTGAGCTTCAGGGAAAGTTGCTGGGCCGATGGTAACCACCGTCGTTTAGGGGAGGATGTTTGAACACTATTCTTCGAGATTGATTGCCGGATACCGGTGCTTATTTGTCGAGTCCACACGGCTGCCATAGCTGCGGGAGTCTTCTTTGAAGTTCCTGGTGTGCTGGATCGAGGAATGCGTTTTGCAGTATTGTTGGCGGAGCATCTTCAGGCGAAGTTCGATTTTTTGAGGATTGGCTTGCGAAATGAGGCAGCAGGAGGAAACGTTATTTTTCTGTATAAAGGATACCTTGTGGTGTAAGATGGAGAAAAATGTGGATGATCAGTGTACTGTGGTTATTCCTAGGCGATGTGTAATCACCATTTTTGTAGAGACAGAGCCTTTGTTGAAGATACTAACAACAGGCAGATTGGTCTTCTTAGATTCTAAATTGTATTATGTTGTTCATCAGATTGGAAGCATGAAGATATTCTAATTGGAAAGATTCACTAATAACTGTATTGCAGATTTTATCAAAGAAAATTGAGGAAAATGATTTGCTACATGCAAAGGTGCCACACTGTTCTGAAACATTGAAAAAAATCTAGGCTATTCAACAAACAATGAGGAATATGTTTCGTACCAATATGCTTAGCGGTTAATTCAGAAATGATTCAGGAAAATGAAAATCCTCGGTCTCCCAATGTACACTGTATCAGCCTAACATACAAAATGTGCGCTTTATTATTGTTATGTTATTTATCTCAGGTTGGAAGCATGTAGACATTCTAATTGGAAGGATTCACTAATAACTGCATCGCAGATTTTATCAAAGAAAATTGAGGAAAATGATTTGCTACACGCAAAGGTGCCACACTGTTCTGAAACATCGAAAAAATTCTAGGCTATTCAACAAACAATGAGAAACATGTTTCGTACCAATATGCTCAGCGGTTAATTCAGAAAGGATTCAGGAAAATGAAAATCCTCTGTCTAACAACGTACATTATATCAGTCTAACATACAAAATGTGCGCTTTATTATTGTTATGTTATTTATCTCAGGTTGGAAGCATGTAGACATTCTAATTGGAAGGATTCACTAATAACTGCATCGCAGATTTTATCAAAGAAAATTGAGGAAAATGATTTGCTACACGCAAAGGTGCCACACTGTTCTGAAACATCGAAAAAATTCTAGGCTATTCAACAAACAATGAGAAACATGTTTCGTACCAATATGCTCAGCGGTTAATTCAGAAAGGATTCAGGAAAATGAAAATCCTCTGTCTAACAATGTACATTATATCAGTCTAACATACAAAATGTGCGCTTTATTATTGTTATTATGTCCGTTATCTCAAGTCGGAAGCATGAAGATATTCTAATTGGAAGGATTCACTAATAACTGCATTGCAGATTTTATCAATGAACATCCTCGACAAATGATAGAAAACCACAAAAATCGAAAACGGGATTGGTATGCAACGCTTTCACTTTGTCAAGATCATGGACGGCGTAAAGCGGGAAGTTCATAAGTCATCCCCTGTTTACCACGAATCACATGAATCCGCTCATCGCGTATGGTACACCGGTAATTGTTTGTAATAAGGAGTAAACGTATTCGCCGTTGGGTATTTCTCGGGATCGTTCGCAAACATTCCTCGCGAAAACGTAATGCCGGTAGTCGATGGTCGAATCGGATGCGTTCCGAAAGATCGATTCGTCGCAGAATCGCGGCGCGCGCTTCGCCTCGGGACGATTCAATCTTCCTTCCACCGGTTAATCATAGATCTCCGAGGCTCGCCGGATCATCGTGCTCGAGTGGAACACGCGTGGAACACGGCGCTAGTAGGCGTCGACGTCGACCCCGGGCGAGAACATCTTCGGGATTAGCGAAAAATATTCGACTGACGTTAACGTACGGGCCTATTACCGTTCGCCTAGGAAACACGGCCGTGTTCCTCACAGACGGTCGATCTACGATCAGAGCTTGGAAACCGCTGGCTGATGTACCCGAGGGCTATAGTTAACTTGGTGTTATGTTTTCTTTCAAACGTTCGACCGACAAGGAACTATCTCGAGCCCAGAAATTCAAAAAGTTATGAAACTTTGGAGATACCTAGTGTACATGCGGAAATATACAGTGTGGGGCAATAACTATTAGCACCACAGATATCTTCGAAACTATGTTTCACAGAAATATTTGCTGAAATAAAATTGCACAGTACGAAGGGGGCCATCCGGTGGGGATACTGGTTTTTTTGCAGGTGGAGGTACTTCGGACATTTGAAGGTCACCTGAAATTTTTTTAAATGGAGCGGTATGTTCTTGCTTCCGTATCATGATAGAGGATCTTAAAACGAGTTCAACGACCTATTACATAAGGTCATTGAAGGTCATAGAAAGTAGAGAAAGGCGATAATATTTACGGTTTTGGTAGTAAATGATACATACGTGTTGTAAACAGTAGAGGACGGCGTAGTGCTTACCGTTTACTTCACTGAGAATAAACACTGCTTGAAGGACACTTTATTAAGTTTGCAGGATAAGATAAACATGATAGGATTAGTATCGATAAATCGGTCAATCCGGCACGATGTATCCGTTTGAAGAGCAAGTCGATATGCTTCTTATGTATGGCGAATGCCAACAGAATTCTTTAAGGGCGAAAAAGTTGTATGCTGAACGATATCTACATCGGTCTCAGCCTTCGCGTCAAACATTTAAAAATGTGTGTGATAAAGTTAGGCAAACTGGTAGTTTAAGTGTTCGTAATAGTGAACTATTACCTTCAATGACCTTATGTAATAGGTTGTTGAACTCGTTTTAACACTAGAACTACCGGACAACTCATAATGACTGGTTACTAAATTTTTCTTTTACAAATATTGAAATTATAAAAATGTTTTCCGGAGTAATGTTTTAGTCAACTTCTCTATTAGAGTATATATTTAAACAAAAGTTGTACGGAAGATGAATAAATGCATTCTTGTCGTTATTAGAAGGCAATATACACCAGTCGCGTTTAGAGCTTAGGTAGTTCTAGTGTTAAGATCCTCTATCATGATACGGAAGCAAGAACATACCGATCCATTTAAAAAAAATGGAGGTGACCTTCAAATGTCCGAAGTACCTCCACCTGCTAAAAAGACTATTATCCCCACCGGATGGCCCCCTTCGTGTTGTGCAATTTTATTTCAGCAAATATTTCTGTGAAACATAGTTTCGAAGATAACTGAGGTGCTAATAGTTATTGTCCCACCCTGTATTACGCGAATTTTTTCCTGTACAAATTCACTTCAAGGTACTGAAATCGATCGTTGAAAATTTGGCAATTTTTCGATTTTCTGTTATATCTCGAAAACTGTAAGGGATAGAAATCAAGTGTCCAGACAATAGTTGCTCTTGTTAGTGAGAAATATCACCTCGTAAAACATTTAGCAACTGTTTATATAATCAGAAAAAAAAATCGAGAAATAGTCGAATTTTCGAGTGTCGATTTCACTTCTTTAAAGTATGGACGGTGAACAGCGAAACACACAGATTTGACAGGGAAATTGTTGGGCAGTTGGAAATGATTTTACTAAATTTATTAATTATATAGAGGGTGGGAGAGGTGCCAGAAGGGCGGTTTACAGATGAAATAGTTGAAAATGTAGCGTTGAGATTGTTTGTAAGAGGTTTTGTTTGAGAGAAAATTCGCGTTAAGTAGAAACGGTGTTCAATGGTCAGACACGCTCTTCTGATACGTGTACTTGGACGAATTTTCGATTAATTTTTTGTGAAAATTGATGTGAGCTATTAAAGCACGTTATTCTATAGTTCGAATTCGATTTTCTCATTGTTTAATTCATATTGTTTCTCCTGAGAATACTTTAGATTAATTTATATAATTAAGGAGCTACATGGCTCTTTGTCAGAGGATACTGTTCCTAGTAATTCATTCTGCTCTGAAATATAATCTTGCAATTCTATAGGTGTGGAAAATCGTAATTCCTCATAATTTTTATAAGTTGTACTGTCACTAATTATATTTTGAACGTAAACATTTTTAATGAAATTATAGTTGATTCGCTTCAACACCCGATACGCAACAAAAGTACCACATCGTTAATGCACCAATTAACGTAATTATCACCTACCCAAGTCACGCAATTTCTGCGCTGTCCTTTCACGTACCAATCTTCGATCGCGATCGACGTTTATCCCATCGATGGATGCTCGTCATCCCCCTGCGATGCACCCTTCTCAAACAATTAAGATCTTTATCCCCGAGAAGAGTCCTCTTTGAAGGTGCCAGTGATAAATTGAAGTCGATTATCTCTTATCTTTCCTATCAATTATCTGTGACTCGGTGCGAGAGACCTGTTGTAATTGTACGGTGATTCTCGTGTAACTGTTCTGGAAGCGTCATTTTCCTGAATCACTTCCGAGAAAGCCATTAGCTATATTGCTACAAAAAAAACGTCTCTTATGGGTCGTTAAACAATTTATAATTTGTTCGATCGTTTGGCAAACAGTGTAGCACCTGTTGCTCGATGCAAATTATTTTCCTCAATCTTTTCTGAGAAAATCACTGAACACATTAATACAAAAAAATGTTCCTCATTGTTTTGTTGTGTAGTGCATCATATTTTCGAACTTTTAGCTAACAGTGTAGCATTTGTTGCAGGCAGCAAAACATTTTCCCGAATCATTTTTCAACAAAAAGCCACGAACTACAAAACATATTCTTTATTGTTTGGGGAATAGTGTTCGATCTTTTCGATGTTTTAGAATAGCAAATAATCCAGTAAGAAACTCGAGCCAAATGAAACTGTCATTGTTTAATCATTTCAACAAGATGGCGCTACTACATCGATGCGAAAGAGGCCACTATTTTATCTGCCACGCAACTCCATTGCTTGTCACAAATGACAATAAAACATCACGCTTTGCCTGTTGCCCGCGAATAAAATGTCTGGTTTCAATCGAGCGAATTAACAGAATGATGAATAAAAAATACCAGTATTTTATCCTGTATATAATCAACCACGAATCGTGTAAAAATTATAACAATATCAGCCTCACAATTGCAGCTAGAACAACTCAGATTTTGCACCGTTCGTTATCGGAGCTAGTCGTTGGAACACACGACGCAGAAAATGTCTGCGGAACATCGTCATAGTACAAAACGTGGCGGAGCACGTGGGTACAACGATGTCGATCGGTGGATTAGCATTACAATGTATCATTACGGAGCCGTGGCGTTATTTCACGCGAGCAAGATAAATTTCATCTCGGATCGGGTAACGCTACTTTGCCCCTAACCCTAGAGACCGAGCCCGAGAAAGAGAGCGAGAGAGTGAGAGAGCGAGAGAGAGAGAGAGAGAGAGCAAGAGAGAGAGAGAGACGGGCCCGCAGAAAATTTCCTGGAATTATTCTCGATCTCACGGGTAATCGTTAAGGTTTAACGAGCATCGATACCCCGCGTACGTTTTCGGAGAGGAGAATGTCTCTATTAAAATTCCGCCATTGTTCTTTACGAGCCGGACCCGGTGCGTGAACCACGGCACACACTGGCCGCACTTATTTTCTTCCTTGCCGTGCCGTCGCGTGTAATAGTACGTAATACTATAATATATATAACGATTATTGCCGTCCGTCCATGCCTCTTCCTACCATTACCAGGACTTGCCTACGGAATTTCAAGTATCCGATGATCTAGCCGATCCCTGCGATCCGATTTGGCCGAGCTGGTCACGGGTGATCGATTTTCCTAGGACATCGGATCACGGTTTTCTTCGTTTTGGTAATTTTATTCGGTTTATTCGGTTCAGCGGACCGTACGTTCCGTTTTGCATCTCTGGACAATGGTTTTGAATGATTCCTGAATCATTGAAAAATTTAGTACTTTTTTGGGAATTGTCTTCGGACGACTTATTTTACTGTACTTTGGCCGAATACGTACGTAGAACATGAGCTTTCTTTCTGTTGTTCAGCAATTTTTGATTTTTATTCGGAAAGAATGAAGTTTTCACTCGATGGCTCACGAAAGTGTTCATGTAAAATTCAATTTTATTTTATTATGAACCGAACGAATCAACACATGGGGTAATTTCTATTTCATCATGATTTGATTAATTTCAAAACTTTCAAATTTTCATTAATTTTTCCATTTGGTGTATATTAAAAAATCACTGTTCATTGATGGGCTTTATAAGTTGTGTCAATTCAATTTTTGTTGTGGTATGATTGTGAAGATTTTATTTTGAAACATACAGAAGAAATACAATTTTTAGGCAACGAACAAGTGAAGAGCAATTCAGTGGCTAATTGTACTAAAGATTCAATCAGTGAACCAATTACAAATAATCGACCAATCGTACAATACAGAGACACAGGACGACGTTCAACAATTCTATCAATTTAATCAATATAATAAAACAATTTTATTAAGAATTGATGCTGTGCTCGGTATTGAAACAAACAATCATTTTAATTATAGACACCAAAGGATTAAATTATTTAAGACAATCAGGAAGACCTAGCTCAATTGAAGCTACATGTACAACAAAAAATAGAAACCCAAAACTGCATACTTCAAACGATGAAATCATCTAAGAATTATGATCGGGATGACAGTCCACAACCAAAACAACAATAACGACTAAAACTAAGAACTAGTAAGCACCATTTTGCTATTCTTTCGGACAAAATTGCCCAAGACTTCTTCATTCGTGAGCCTATAAATCTGAATGGCACATTTCAATAAACGATTGTCTCTGCTCATGCTTCAGCGATGCTCCGTTACATTTTACTGTTCCAAGGTACATCATTTCGTGTCAAAGCGGTACATCGGATGCCGTAAGAAAAATCGGGCGACTTCGAGCACAATGGCGACCGATGTTGGGACGCATGTTACGTCTCGCGACGCGACGTTGCGTTACGGCCGCGTAATTTCATAAATTAAACATTTCTCCCACCGATCGAACGAAGAAAGGATCAATGGCTCGTTAGGGAACACTGTGAGAGTGCGTCCGATCCCGTAACGGGAACCCCGTGGGTTTCAATTTCCGAAAAATCCGCTGATCATTGTCCGACGCCGCGAGTAAGAGTGGAAAGCAGGAGCAGATGCGAGAGAATGAAACGAGATTCCCAAGGCGCCTATGGTCGCGCGACCTCTCCCGCCAATGGAGGCCGTTCACAATCCCGCGGGAAGACCTGAAGAAATTTTATTACAACGAAATAATCGTCTGCATGGACAGAAAAACGTCGAAGCGAAAGATAAGGATCTGTGGACAAAGAAATCGTAAAATTTCAAAAATATTTGTGATCGAATGGAAAGTTTTCTTTAAACGACCGATTTCACATTTTTTATTTTGTAATTATTGAAAGTGCAGAGATATTAAATAAATGAGAAATAAATTTCTTCATTCAAGCACGTGATGTTATCGAAATTGCGAGAAATCGAATTGAATCCAATCTTGTAATTGACATAAAACAATGTGTGCTGGTCACTTTTTGTGCCCGGTAGGTTAGCGTCAATGCTTTATTTGCCAAACACTTGTAGAATGCACATGCATATTTGCATTTACAAAAAGAATATCACAGTGGTAAAGGTAGGACTGTTGAGCGCATACGCTGGATAGATGGTGGGTGTTCAGAGCATCGGCTAAATTGTACTGAGCGGTATAGTCCAAGTTGGTTTGGGGTTAGTCAAAAGTGCTCAACTTTTCACGCGTATAACTTCCGAACCAGTGAACTCCTGGCAATAAGACGACCATTTTCGGTGTTTTCTCGTCGAAATCTACAGGACAGAATAAAAAAAAATTTTCAAAAATTGGTCCTCCAAAGTACAGTTTACCCTTAATTTATCTCTATACTTAATAAACGCTTTTAAAGAAAAACTTTTAATATTCATAGAAAGGCTACGATTTACGTTGGAAAAGGGGCCGTAGTACGATCGAATTCTTTCTATGATACCGAGCGCGACCGATGGGTGACGAGTACACCCGACTCTTGAGCCGATAAGCCTGCCACACGCAAAAATCACTATTCTTTCAACACCTTCGCTATTCTTTTTGAAACGCTATAAATCGAGCAACACGATATCAGAAGCACATGTCCGTTATCTCCAGGACGCCACTGAAGGATCAGCCTACTATTAAATAATTACAAATAGGCATAGCCACTATCTCGAACCGCCAATAAACGATCAACTGCCTACTAGAACAATTAGGAACGATCGCGCTATCGTCTGATTCGTAGCGTAGAGACGAACGGAAACGGGAATGAAGGAAGCCACGATCACGATAAAATTCAAAGACGGGCGCGTTGCCCTCTAAACAGCTCCCGCATCCCTTTATTTTCCGGTTAGCCTACGCTTAGCTAGGCCTAAGTGAAATACCAGAACATTTCCATCCCTTCTTTCTTATTCTTCCTCGAGCCAGGCCAATCAGGAAGCACCGCGGTCGTAGAACCGGTGGCCCCCGGGAAAAACAATGTCCGAGCGTAAATGAAAGAGTACTCGTAAAACGAAAGTGGGAGTGGCGGGGGTGGCTATAGCTGGATGAAACGGTACGCGACGCAGATCATTCGCCGGAAAATGATCGTTCGGAGATTTAACGATCGGCTTTCCTTGAGAGATCGCCGAACCAGCGAAAGCTGAACAACATCTTCCAGCGGAGGATAGGGAATCGTAAACTCTGGGCCCGCCTGTCGGCGTCGTAAGACTAACAGAATGAACGAAAGGCCCGAAGAAAGTGGCTCTGGGGATGGCCGCGTCTCCCAGGAACGAGTCTTCCGATCACCGAACAGAAACGTCGTAAAGAAGATGCCGAGGCTTCGATTTAACGAGCGGCAAACTGAAAAATTCCCGATCGAACGCCGTGTTTCTAGCTTCTCTGACCGGCCCCCCGGTGGGATACCACTTCTTCGTGGTTTTAGACGCATTGGGAATTTTGTTTTAATTCGTGGAATGGGTTATGATGTGTAGCAATAAGTTTGTAAGTGATTTAGGGAGGCGTTTGATTTTTGATGCGGCTTCAGACACGATTCTTTGTGGGAAGCTCAATTTTTGTGGTAACTTTGTTTAATCCCCCGGGGAAGGGATGATTTGTGATTATAGCGTGATAACGTTGTTGTGATAATGTTCCTTTTACAATTTTCTAAAATACATTTCTGGAGGGATTTCTTAGAAATGCATATCTTAATCCTCTCTTTGTCTTAATGTCGAAGATCATTTTTCAGTGAAAATGGTGTATTTATAATTCTGCATTGAACCTCAAAAATGTTTCTAATACTTACAGAAAAATTGTGAAATTAAATTGAAGGAGGCCTCAATAAGTAGATTGTCTTCTTGTCTTAATGTTCAAGATCATTTTACAGTGAAAATTGGGCATTTAGAATTTTGCGTGAAACCTGGAAAAAACTTTTACTATTTGCAGAAAAATTGTGGATGTAAATTTATTGGTACCTTAATAAGGTTGACTTTTTATCTTAATGTTAACAATCATTTATTAGTAAAACTATTACTCGAATTGAAGCTGAAACAAGCGAGTAATATTTACAGAAAAATTGTGAATCTAAGTTTAAGGGTGCCTTAATACAGTCCGCGACACTTGATTAAACGCAGAGATATTTTTCTTCTATTGCTTTTTTCTAGACTTCGAATCAATATTTTCTATATTTCTACGAACAGAAGGTGTTATTTAATGAAGATGTGTGCATTTAAGTGTTTAGTGTAAGTGTTTGGTTCTGCCTTTGTACAACTTCCCATAATTTTGACTATTTTTTAGACAATAACGAATTACAAATTCACTCCTTCCGAATCTCTTAGCAATTTCTCTATTAGAATATCCTTCTTCTTTAAATACTTTAATTTTTCCAATTTCTTCGGTACACAACTGTTTTGCGCGCCCCATTTTTGTTTCTTTAAACATTTTCTTCTATAGAAGTTTGTCTGCTACATGTCTGCTACTAAGCAGCGGATTAATCAATATGGCGGCAGCCAGAAACAAAAGAAAACCTACATGCGATTATTCTAGTGACGCGGGAAAATTTGAATTATATTTGGAAAAATATAAAATTTTTACATTAAGTATTTCATGTGTCAACTTAAATGCATACATCTTCATTAAATAACACCTACTGTTCGTATAAATATAGAAAAGATTAATTCGAAGTCTAATAAACACCAATACAGGAAAAACATCACTGCGTTTAATCAACTGTCGTGAACTGTAAGTATGTCTTATTGCCTCAATGTTGGAATTTAACCTTGAAGCTCAAAGAAGCGTGTAATTTTTACAAAAAAATTGTTCTCAATAAATAAACAGTTTGTCTTTTTGCCCTAGCTTCGGAAATAATTCTTCAGTTCGAAATGACGTCTACAGAAGTTCGTCCCTAGCTTTTCAGTAGCTATTTGTTGATGCCGACACAGAAATCACCATCTTGTTTCCACAAACAGCCACTATACTCTTGAATCGTGCAAGAGTCATCAACGTGAGCAAAGTACATGCTTCTTCACCTAGCCTTTGCCATAAGTCACTGTCCAAACCGCAATCCTGTTAAATCTGGAGAACAGAGAATCATTTGATAGACTCAGCAACAACCATGTGCTTACAGATTTCGTCTCGTCATTCAGCGTGATTTAACTTGGACGTACGAGGACTCCAACGATTGTTTCAATTTATTTACACAAAAGAACCGACTGGACACGAAATCGAAAGCGTGAAGCTTCTTACTGCGCGGTATAGTGACGAGCAATTTACTTTGGCGACAGAAAAATGTTAAATACTCCGCTTGGCTGCTATTGTTCTTATTATGTGATGGGAGAACGTAGTTCAAACGAGGTGATGTCACACTCCTTCACAGTCCACAGTATTCTACAATCGTCTTTGTGCTTCTCGTTCAACTACACATACTCTTTAATCATTAGGCCACAATCTTCTTCTTGCAAAATAAACATTCTCTCAGTCGAACGTAAGAAACAAAAGTTGTAAATATTAATATCGATAAAGATAAGAATATTGCAGAAGGTATGAGATCACAAAAGAATGGTTCTGCATAATGAACGGCTCAATCAATTGCCACAAAGCGGAAATGAAATAAAAGTAAATGTCTTCGTTTAATAATGTTAACAGGCCAACAACAGCATAACTAATATTCGAAGAGTCTTCTAATATCTTCGCGATTTTGTTTTTAATCAATCTTTGTCATAAATGCACAAAATTTAAGGTTTAATCATAAGAGTCGCCAGGATTCAATTGATGGCGTAAAATCACATGGATCCATCGGTCGCCATCGTGCACCACGAAAAGCAAGATCCATGCACGGGATAGTGATCTATACGTCGCGATGCTGAATATATTGCGTATGCATCTGTGTAAATTGAAAAGCAGATTCAGTCGCCACAAAGATCTAATCCGAAAGGCAAACATGCGCGGCGTAACATGCTCGCAAAAAGCGGAAGCAAGTAGTTTGCCTGTTTTATGACGGCGATGCTTCCGGTCTCCGACTTCTAATCAGAATCCCCGAAGTTGCCGCGTAAGGATTACATGCGTTATTAACGTTTATTGATCGGAAACGAAGCGCGACTGTGCTCACAAAAAGGACTGAGGGGAAGCTTTTCATTGGGATTTTACATCAATGGAGATTGCACGGTTTCCATTGAAAAAAAAAAAATAACTCGATTCTGGAGAACTATTAACAATCATTTCCTGCGGAAAGGGGGCTTATTGTGTCTTCGAGAAACTTTTTGTGTGAGATCAATTGGTGGTAAGAACTATGATGTAAGTACTCTGCCCGACTTGGTCTTCATTTCTCGCGGATCCTCGTTGCAGAATTGTGGATATTTAAATTGTTATAATATCGATAAAAAAACCTTATAGGAATCCTCATGAAGCTTCTGCTTTCACTGTACTTAGTTGTATTTTGTCAAAGAAATTTTTGCACTATGTAGGATCATTAAATAGCAAGGTACTTTTTCCATTTAAAAATATTTCAGATTGAACTGGCTCTGGTGATGTTAAAAAAATTTGTTTGAGGACCAAAATCAACGTGTATGTGTAATTTTGTCTTACTTTTTTATGACACTGATATAGGGAACAATGTCTTATGCTGTATATTTCTGTGAAATTGGCAGTAGAAAAAATGGTACATCAAGTTTTGAATCGTCATTGTAAAGAGGGAGCTTGAATCTTCAAGGTTGAGTCAAGAACAAGAATTTTCAAAGGTTTTTTGAGACGTTTTAATTTGCAGCATTTTATGTTTAACTTTGACTTCAATTTGTCGAGAACGTATGTTCAGTTTCGCAATTACTGCATTTTTTTTATTTTTGAATGAGATGGGAAATGTATTTTTTGAGATTTTTGAGGTTGCTGGATTGGCACTCAACGTGTTAAACAATTTTCAAATGCTGTATTATTTTCGGTTTCTTAAAATTATTATGAAGAGAAATAAATGTCTACGCAGCTCCTGTACGGTGCAATTAAAACAGACAGTGTTTATTTTGCATAAAGATCCGCGGTCTAGTAATCGATAGGCTGCAGATCTTTATGCAAAATCAAAATTGTTGACATCAATATCAAGGAACTGGAGCCGGATAGATAGTTCATTTCTACTTTAATAATTTTAGCAATCTAAGAATAATAGATTGGAATTCTTGAATCATTTTAATCTTTCTACCGTTTTAAATCACACCTACTCATGTTTACCATAAATGCATAAAACCAGCAGTTTAGTAATCAGTACACCGAGGATCTTTATGCAAAATCAAAATTGTTGACGTCAATATCAAGGAACTGGAGCCGGATAGACAGTTCATTTTACTGTAATAATTTCGACAATCTGAGAATAATAGATTGGCATTTTTGAATAATTTTAATCTTTCATTTTTACCATAAATGCATAAAACCTGCAGTTTAGTAATCAGTACACCGCGGATCTTTATGCAAAATCAAAATTGTTGACGTCAATATCAAGGAACTGGAGCCGGATAGACAGTTCATTTTACTGTAATAATTTCAACAATCTGAGAATAATAGATTGGCATTTTTGAATAATTTTAATCTTTCATTTTTACCATAAATGCATAAAACCTGCAGTTTAGTAATCAGTACACCGCGGATCTTTATGCAAAATCAAAATTGTTGACGTCAATTTCAAGGAACTGGAGCCGGATAGACAGTACATTTTACTATAATAATTTCAACTGAAGATCCGCAGTCTGGTAAGGTGTAATCAAGATTGACAAGAGCTACAGGATCATGCTCGAGGTGAATAGGAAATCGGGAAAATTCGGTGAAGCATTTCGTGTTTGTCGGACAGTCAGCATCCTGGGAAACGGAATGAGGAATATCAAGCAGCCTTGGTCGATAGTGATCAGTATAAAAAAGCATATTTCCATAGAATTCCGGATCGATTCGCAATCTTGTCGACCGATCTTCGACACGGGCATCCCGCTCGGGATCATCTGGCCGATCTTCGGGGTTACCGTCTGCGAGGAACACGGAAAATCACAGAACGGTAGCCGGAGTGTGTTTGCCAGGAAGCGGAAGTTCGATGCCGGCGAAGTTGTAGCAGGATCAGTTGTAATCGTGTAGGAGGAACTTTATGCCGTGCTGGTTTTATGTGTCGACGATGAACGCCGCTGCTGCGGCGTGCTGCACGTCGGGAGAGCACCGAGAGAGGCCCAAAGAAAAGGGGAAGGAAGAAGGTTGAAGGCTGTTTCCCTATTATCCAACCACCACCACCTGGTTCCTGGTATCTTGTACTACCGGGAATCCGTTCAGGAAACAGCCCTCGGCCTCTCTGCCTTGGTTCGCTCGCTTTCCGTGCTTCCGTGTTACCTTGCTACCTTTTAGCGTTGCTCGCATTTTCTTGCACCATGCTACCTTCGAACCTGCGCAGGTGTTTGCTCGCGGCTCAACATTCTACTCGAGAGGATCACTCTGTAGGATAGTTATCAGACTGGCGGTGCCCATGCAGATTAAGGTTTCTTGGATTCTCGGAGGAAATTGACGGTCTTTGTACCATTTATTTGCGGAGTGGCGGAAGGCTGTGCGTTGGATGAGGTTTGAATGTTTCAAATTGAAAAATGAAGGATTTGAATCCAGACAAAGTTCACCAGATAAAAGGATCTCCGCTTTATATGTGTGTAAAATTTAAAGATAATTGATCATTATTTGATGCATTTATGACAAAAATGAGAAGGTGTATTTCAAAACAGTAAAAAGATTAACAGAATTTAACAATATCGTTATACTATTTTTAACATGTAAAACTTATTAATCGGGAAAATAAATATTTACTTAGCTTCTATAGATTGCAATTAACGTATAATCATTTAATTTTGCATAAAGATCCGCAGTCTAATCATTATTGAGGCATTACGGCAGCTATGAACAGTGATATGCTATTGAAATCATACAAAAATTTAAACAATAGTAAAGTCAATTTCATAAAAATTATACTATGTTATCTTGAAATGTAGCCAAACATATACGCAAAATTTTAAAACACTCGACTAATAAAAAACTAGTCTACGAATTTTTATGCAGAATAAAAATTGCTTTTATTGCAAGAGATAGAAGCCAGATATTTGATTCTTTTTTAATTAATATAACCGAACCATTTTTGATCTCCTAAGGGGTCTAAAATTGACTGATCTAAATGGGAGAACCTCCTTAGTGGGTGTTTGAACAATAGATTTAAATGATAAAAAATTGGCACCTTCAGAGCCATTCATACTACTCGAACCTCGGGGTACACTCGTCTGCAGAACGCTATAGTGGACCAACTAGCATTCCTCGGTGTGCTCGAGTTTCTGCAGACCGAGCAACTGTCAACGCCGCCGTCAGTAACCGCACAGAATGGTCTCCCGTCTCCTTCCCCAGAAGATCCGAGTACACGGCTGATCAAGCAGTTGAGTGTCACGTGACACTGCGAGAGACCAGCCATCTACAGTTACATTGTTACCCACGCAACAAGTGCTTCCTACGCAACGCATTCCTCTCGCGGAGCCCGTGCGGTCGCTCGCGAGAGAAAAAAAGATCGAAACCGACCAAAGAAAACCGTTAAAGCACTTCCCAAGCTGCAGATAACCTCGTTCCATTCCCGATCCCGATCCTGATCCTGATCCTGATCCTGATCGCGCTCGAAGTCGTTGAGCTGAAGGTCAGGACTGCTGCGAAGGTCAACCTATGCCCTGCCCTGGGGTATCTGAGATCGTACCCATCCCGAACAGGCCACGAATAGTCACGCACGGATTCGCCGATCAGCAAAGGAGAGAGGAGAGAGAGAGAGAGAAAAAAAAAGGGACGATGACTAGACAGTTCACTGAAGACTCTGATCGTAATTGCGACCATGCCGAGTCATGCTCACGACACTAAGGCCCTGTCCTTCCACGGGCTACATGCGCCCCGTACACCGCCGAGAAAGCCGACAGCGGAGTACCCAGCCAGGAACAACCATAGGCACAACCATGGGCGAGTCCGATTTAACCCCTTTACAGTCGTTAGTCCCTCGGGAATCCGCTGCTTGTTTCTTGCGTTCCGCAAATCGCTCCACCGAGAATCCTTCAGGAATTCCGATTGATATTCCTCGCACCCCGCGGAGATAATTTGATTCTTTTTACTGTCTACTAGAGAACTATAAATTGTTTCAGATTGAGATGTACTAGTTTTATATATTTCTTTTTTTAAAGAGAGAGGAATCAATTTTGCGAAACCCCGTGAAGAAAATGTCGATTCGTGCGTTTCTTATTTGGTGGTTGATTCGTTTGTTTGCGTGACGTTGATGAAGTAAGGGTTGTAAGAAATCGTACAGAGAATGTCACGATTTTTTATTTGTTTCAAAATGACGAAGGGGAATGCATTCTTTTAAATTCGAAAAACGATGCCGATGCAGCTGTGAGTGGTTTTATTTTGAAATTACGTTCGATTCTCTCCTTTTTCTCAAAGGGATAGGGTTAAACTCGGGTTTCTAAGAAATCGTGAAAGTTGCCCATTCATTTGTACATCGTTCGTGTTCAGAAAATACTTCGGTTCTTTTCTTCGCCGAACGTGACGAAGGCAAAGTCAGCTTACTATATATATATATATATATATATATATATATATATATATATATATATATATCAAAATTTTAGAGCTTGGAGCCTCTACTTTTGCTGTCCATCGTTGATTTTTGTTGCAGAAATTTTCACAATGGTACTGCAGATGAAAACATTAACTTTTTTCGCAACTTTCGTGCGCGCAGTCGTTTATGTCCTGGCCTATTTTTTGTACTGTTTCCAGCTTTCGAAAAATCTAATAAAATTCTAGGATACTTATTCAAGTCTCTAGTTTAATAGGTTCAGCGCCCACTCTACAATCATAAAAATTACACAAAATCAAAGCAATATATTTAATAAAACAAAAACTAAGAAGTTTAGTTTTGTGATATTAATTACTGTTTCGAACCTCTTCTATTCCTCAGATCGTAAGGAAATTTTGTACACTCAATCTACCAACGTAAAAATTCATTTTCAATTCTGTATAAATAATTCCGTCACCCAGATATGGGTGACATGGTACTGAACGTGTTAATACTGCTATCAATAAAAAATGAAAAGTTTACGGATTCAATTGAGAGAAATGAGGGTCCCCCTCCTTTCCTTCTGAAATGATTACCAAAGTGAAATTGTAGTCCAGACATAAGCGATCCAGTGTGCTCACGGTGGGTTAAACAATTTTTTCGTGAATGAACCAATGAACCATAGATTTGAAAATTGAAGCTCTCCTTTTATAAAACAGCACTTGAAATATGTCAAAAAAATTTGTTAAAAAATGTAGAATGGTCGTATAAAATCTTCGCAATGTACATACTTTATATTATCGTAATGTTGACTGGACACTTTTTCATTCGAAGCTGAATAAAACGAACAAACAAAATCGTACATCATGTTTTAAAGAGTCATTGTAAAGGGGAAGCTTCAATCTTCAAGTCTATGGTAAATTCGATTACGGAAAAAATTTGTCAACATCCTTCTGATGATATTTCGGCCGCAGTAGATTAGACCGTCGATCGCCAGACACGATTGCAATGATACGGCGAGAAGTGTCTGCAACGGCGCAAAAGGACCACGGTCGATAACTATGCGGCTTTCGTAGGATTACAGTGATCAGAGGGCCCAATAATTACAATGGACGAGAGTTGTTCGACAGCGTTGCGTTTCAGTTTTCCTAGTCGTTCTCTTCGAATCTCGATTCCATTAAACCTCCGTGGACTGTTCGATGCGACTGTTTCAGCCCGAAGGCAATGAAATAAATAAACAAAGGACAAGTTTTATTACGGTCCTCGTTGATGTCTACTCGAGAGTGTGAACGAGGAGAAAAAAGGTTCAACGAGCTTGTACGTGCGCGGCGTGCAAGATGGGAAGAAAATTGCCATCGAGTTCCTTGGTAAAAAGCCCGGAAAGGTCTGACGTGTTAGAAATGGCCACAATTAATCGCGGACCGTCCGTGCCCGTGATTTTTTCCCGGTTCGACATTATACGCAGACCTCGTTTATCAACCTAATCGCTGACGCGGATCTACGGTTGTCGCCTAGGAAAAATCGGCCCGGGGAAAACAGAAGGAAAAGGATGTCAACTATTAGTGGTGTTCGCAAAGAAAGAAAGAGAGAGAGAGAGAGAGGGAGAGAGAGAGAGAGAGAACAGCGATGAGATGGCTTGTTCGCGTAATTAAACGCTTATCAGATTAGCGGGAACGCGCGTCATTATCATCATTTACAATGCGCACGTGGCAAGGCTGCAAGGCGACGCCGTATGGCTACCGTAATTATGAAGTTTCGTTCGTTTACACCGGACCCGGGGGTCCGTTGCGTCTCGTCGCGTTACGTTATGTTACCGTGACATAATCGGACGGTGTTTTGTCGTAACAGTGCGTGCACGGTCGGTCGCGCGACAGGTTTCGGCCCAGGCAACGCGGGAAGAAACGTTACTCACCTATTTAGAACCAGTATTACGAGCAAAGCGAAACATTCTCACGGTTTACACCCAGCATCCTGGACTTTCCTCGCGCGCAAGCTATCCGACGACAACTTTTTCTTTGGCCGGAACCGGATGATCGACCTTCGTCAATGAAAATCTCCAGAGAAATTTCTAATGTGATCGATAGACTATTGCTCTTTACGCAAAATAAAAATTTCTAAGCATCAATTCCAGGCTATAGGACATAAGTGCAGATATATTTTCCTCCATAATAATTTTAACGTGTTGAAAATAGAATATGGACATTCTTCAATTCTTTAAATCTTTTGAATGTTTGAAATTGCACCAACTCAATTTTGTCATAAATGCATAAAATCCGCAGTCATCGATATTCGAGTCTTTTCATACATATTCTCAGTTTCCATACATTTGATACATTTTTCGTACATTTTTTTCACGTCTACTTGTCAGACGTAATCATTTAATTCATTTTAACGCTTTATCTACCGGATGCTTTATTAATACGCTTTTCAATAACTGTGCTGTATCAACTGAAAGCATGATAATCTTCTTTTACACAATAATCAAAAATGAAATTATTAGGTTATGTTATTAAGAATAAGTCGTTGATTTATGATTGAAGTATCTGTTGCTGTTGTAGGATCTATTAAAGAATCCTCAGCCGTGGGTCATACAGTTCCAAAAATTATATGCTGACAAATTTTCACAATTTTATTAATTTTGACGACAGATAATTCAGAAATTAATACAAGAAAATACAAGAAATTAACCGGTTGCACTCAACTATGTCCTCCGAAGCATCACTAAAAATGAAATTACTATAACTCAAAACAATTTTTACATTACTATACGTCTTTGTGTTTAATAAACTGCTAAATGATCGGTACGAGTAAATACACTCAATTTCGTATAGACGAAATGAAAAAGATTGGATGTAACGAAATTATTCTAAACTAGATAAAACGTTCGAATGCTGCGGTCCAAATAGCTTCGAGTGCAGAGAGTTAATAAACAAAATGAAAAAGATCATATGTAACGAAATTATTCTAGACTAGATAAAATGTTTGAATTCTGCGGTCCAAATAGCTTCGAGGACAAGGAGTTGATAAACAAAATGAAGAAAATCATATGTAACGAAATTATTCTAGACTAGATAAAATGTTCGAATTCTGCGGTCCAAATAGCTTCGAGGACAAAGAGTTGATAAACAAAATGAAGAAAATCATATGTAACGAAAAGGTTCTGGACTAGATAAAACGTTCGAATTCTGGGGTCCAAATAGCTTCGAGGACAAAGAGTTAATAAACAAAATGAAGAAAATCATATGTAACGAAAATATTCTAGACTGAATATAACGTTCGAATGCTGAGATCCAAATAGCTTAGAGTGCAAAGAGTTAATAAACAAAATTTAAAAAATCATATGTAATAAAAATATTCTGATCTAGATAAAACGTTCGAATTCTAAGGTGCAAATAGCTTCGAGTGTAAAAAGTTAATAAAACCTCTACTAAGATCACGTTTTTGAACCAAAAATTATAATCATTGAACCATTAATCCTTTGCACCAACATCAGACATCATTTACTCATCCCGACACATCGTTACCAGAACGTACAATTCAAGAAGGTGTTGTCTGATACTAATCGCAGCGTCTACCACGAATTTCGTCGCCTCTCAGCTACTTAACAGCCTAGCCGGAGTCTCAGCTAGTTAACCACTATAATAAAGCCAAAATTTCGGAAACCTGTTTTGCGGTACTTTCTTCTCGAACAACAAACAACGAAACACATGACCGTCTTGCTTCGCGTACACACAACTCGGTCAAAGATAATAAAGACTCTCTAGCTCACAGAATGGAATTTGAAATCTCAAAAATGTATCTGGAAGAATTCAACAAAGTCGGCGATTAATTCCAGAACGCAATCGATTCCAACACCAGAGCGCAACAAAACGATCGGCCCGGTATTCGTGACAGTTGAGCGATCCTTATCACCTTGGAATTTATATCAGCTGCGCAGGTCAGTGCGCGAGGCGCATCTCAAGAAATCGCAGGGCGATTCTAGGAATTCGATCGATCGCGGATCTCCTCGGAGAGGCCCAATAACGCAAATTATCCACGCGTTTTCCGCCGCACGGAGACGCCGAGATTGTTGATCGCGATGGAATTTCCCGGTCAATTATTGTCGGAAATGTTCCCATATCATGGTGGTGTACATGGCTCCGGGACACGCCTAGATCGTGCCATTCCTCATGAACGGCACGCGTGTCTCGCGCAGAATCGATACGCCGCTCGACGTTCGTGCGTGACAATGCCGCGTAACGCCCAATTCCAGAAAGGAGAGAGGAGAGAGAGAGAATTTGCTCTCCCCGGTCGATATCCACCGATGACTTCCTTCTTATCGAGGTCGTTTACCGAATAACTGCCTTGCACCGTCGCTCGTTCGACCGATTAATGGTCCACTTGATCATTCCCGCAACAGTTACAATGTCGTACCGCTATTTCTGCATACAAGCGAACAAAACCGCGAAAAACTGCTCGCTAACCAACCGCTGACAAATCGAACCGATCCACCGAGAGAAGAGGAAATCGTTGATGCTCGAGAAACGGACGAGGAAACGACCATGCTCGCGGATTTCGACGGGTCGATCCATCGCGACGATTACTTCGGACTCGTCCGGCTGGCTCGAATAATTGTTGTCTGTTCCGATGAACGAGTCCGCGAAACAGCTGGATGACAGCGGAGATCGACGATGCCTGCGATCTAACGGTCGGGGCGAATCGGCATTTTGCCTTCCACGATCGTTGTTTGATTGCTCTTCTGCAGATGCACGCGGTGCGAAGCTCTGCGCGTTGACACAACTTGACACTGCAGATGAAATTCGAATTCGAAAGCTGATTAGAGGTTCATACTTGCATTTGAATTTCAGGTTCATACTTGGGTTTGAAATTCAAATTCTGACCTTTAAATTCATACCTGGGGTGTGAAATTCAAATTCGTACTTGTATTTTAAATTTGTACTTGTATTACATCATTACATTCGTACTTGTATTAAATCATTAAATTCACACTTGTATTTGAACTTTAAAATTCAAACTTGTATTTCAACTTCAAAGTTATTCTTGGGAGGTGAACCTCATATTCACACTTGTGGTTTGAACTTCAAATTCACACTTGTACTTGAATTCGATTTTCCAGTCAAAGAACTACGTGAAATTCTGCATTTGAACTTGAGACTCCAAATTGAATTCGAATTTAGACATTGATTTCTGAATTGACTCGAAATTTTGAATTCAGGAAAGGATTTTCAAACTCGGCCATTTTTATTTTTAAATTCAACCTTTCGAACGAGCTATGGTGTTCGAAATTCTCTATGTTCGACTTTGAACTTGAGAGATGTCAGATTGAATTTGAATTCAAAGTTGGATATCAATTTCTGAATATTTCAATTTTTAAGTGTGAGATACGGATATTTGGAATTCCAAATTGAATTTTGAGTATAGGAGGAGGAACTTGGAATTTGAATATTGATGTGGGAGAACAATTTTTTAAATTCGAATTTAATTTTCAATTCGAAGGAAGATCTATTCTCTAATGATAAATTTCATTTCTCAAACACTGGAAAAATATAAAGTAGAACTTCAAGGATTTGTACATGGATCGAACTGGTGGAAAGCAGAAGTGCTACCCACAGTTCCAACTTGACTTCACACTTCAAGAATGCACTATTTAGTATACACCTTTCAAGGATCTGCCTTTACATTGAAGAAAAGTACTTACTTCAATCTTCAAAACATTTCTAGAGAATTCAGAAGCTCTAAACATTTAAAAAAATATATTTGTTTACAAGATATAATTTTCTTAACCTTTAGTTTTAGTATTACTTTAATCTTAACCACTAAAAATTGCTATATCATTATTCCAATTATTTTTTACATTATTAAATTTCTTTATATTTATTAAATTTCTAACCATTTGAGTATAATACGAGTAAATTGCTTCAGTTTTAAAAATTCAAATATAAGCAAATATTCTAGGTCAGAAGAAATGTCTATATTTCGAGTTAAAATTTCGAGTGCAAAGGATTAATACGAAATTTGGAAAGAATATTTTCTATCGAAAGTTTCATAAACGAATATCAAATCTGTGTCTGAGGAAAGACCTAATCCGTAATCAGGATCGTTCAGCAGCTGTTGACGGGTGCCGGCGTGGACCGGTCATAAATTAGTAGCGGGCGTGCTGGGAGGTAAGCATGATCTCGATGACAGTTTTCTACGATCGTGGAGCTGCGTGGTTCACCGGGTCACGCTGGTAAAGCACTGATGCACGGTCACGTTCGGCAATCATTCCCCCGTTATGCATATCAATTTGCGTCCACCTGTGCGTCGGCGATCCATCGCGCTCGATTTATTACAATCCCGGGTCCCTGATACGGGCCGGGCCGGGTCGGGCCGATCACCAGAGAGGAAGGAGTGGTCTCGGCAGCGTTTCCAGCGTGGGTCGTGGATACATTTGTCCTGCCGTTAAAACGCTCGTATTCCGACATTCGATATTAGCGGAAGTGCATCAGGTCCGCGATCGTTTCTCATGCGTCGCGAAATGTTCCTATAGCTGGATTCCAGATAGTAAATCGGCCCGCGCGGAGGGAACTCTGCGGAATTACCCGCCATTCGTCACACGTATCGGCCACGAGCTTAGGTTCTGCCTCGATTCCGAGAGCTTGTTGCGTGTCCGTTCAACGATTGTTGATTTGTGGCTCCGGCTCGTCGACAGTTCGCGCTTGATCGCCGAGAAACAAATGGTCGAACAGCATTGTTACCGGCGAAGCGATGTACTCCGGGTATTTCGTATTGCGATCCACTTAAGCTGTCATTCTGATTTATTTGCGCTACGCGTAATTTCGCTTCTTAGCTGAATACATTTGCTGGGAGGATGTAGCTGGTTGTCAGGAGTTTTGGTGCCTCTGTTTCCCGATCAGCAGACTAGCAATTAACACTTTTAGTGTCACGTCGGTCATATACATAACCGACACCACTTTTTGCTAAACTTAAAAATCAGTTTTTAGTAGAACCAAATGTTATTAAGATCTACACGGTGTGAGAATGTTACAAAAATTATGGGTATAAGACACTTTCTCTTTTCTATTTTTATATTATTAAAGAAATTGTTTGATTTTGTGTAACTTTTATAGGCATTGGCGTGGTAATTGACGTGTTAATCTGTATTGAAAGGAAACTATAAAGAAATCATGGAAAATGGATTCAATTCAATTGTTGTTGTAATTCCATTACGACGTTGTGAATCCACGAAAGGTATATACGAAATAGTGCAATCTGAAATTTAGATGTCATGGTGGTCCAGTGGGTAAGGTATCTGCTTTCCACCAATTCGACTCGGGTTCGAATCCCTGGAACCCCCATAATTTATTTTGAATGATCAAGATTCAGATTTGTCATCAGAAATACTTTTCTTCCTTCTTTGCATAATAAATTTGAATTTTAAAAAAGTGCTTCTCCCATTTCTAAATTCAAATTTGGAGTTCTGAATTCAAAATTTAATTTGAAATTTCGAATATCCATACATAATTCAAAAATTGAATTGTAGAATTCAAAATTTAATGTGAAATTTCAAATATCCATACATGATTCAAAAATTGAATTGTAGAATTCAAAATTCAATTTGAAATTTCAAATATCCACACATAATTCAAAAATAATTTGAAATTTCAAATATCCACACATAATTCAAAAATAATTTGAAATTTCAAATATGCGTACATAATTGAAAAATTTAATTGCAGAATTGAATATTTGAATGTAGAAGATATGACTTCTCTTTCCTGCATTTCTAAATCAAATTGATCCAAAGATCAATAATCTCCAACATTGAAATCAAATTTCTCGTGTTAAGAAGTTCGAATTTCGTGATCCAGTCACTCGACTCAAAATCTTGTATTCAAAGTTCAATATAGAATTTTCAAGGGTGCTGTACCGATTATCAAACCGGAAGTACGAATTCAAGATTCGAATTTGAATTCGATCTAGTTGAAAATCTCTCTACAAGCTCAAAATATAATTGGATTCACTCTGAATTGTAAATTCGAATTCAATTCACAGTTCCCACGTCTGTCGCCAGGATTGAAGGTTCACATTCCACACTGAGCCCTCCATTAAAATTCAACGTCTCGAACTTCACACCACCTGATGGATCCAAGTGTTCCATTCGATGGTAATAAATCACAGCTATCATATGAAAATATTCAGCGAAAACAATTCTACTGTAAAACAATCGCAGAAAATAATCGAATTCTACAATAAATTCTCTTCCCGTCGTACATTAAATAAAGATGCATCTTTTTCCTAGAATCGAGTGTACTAATACAAGACCACAAAGGAGAAATAGACGAAAGCGCATTTAATTGCATAAAATTATAGAAGAATCTGCTCTCGGTATGCAGTGATTGCACCGCGGCCGAGTTACTTTTGTTTTCCAGAAAGTATCTCGGGCTGCAATGGCAATGGCAATGGCAATAGCAATGTCAATGGCACAGAACACAGTAAAAGACTGGTGTTTGCACGGATTCCCTGATGAGAAACGGCTCGGCGGCGATCGCTCAAGATTTGCACATTTTACTGGCAGAATTGCGAGGGTAAAATCGACCTATAAATACACGCTTCAACAGCCACTTAAAATGCCTTTCCGTCTTTCTCTACCGTTCCTCGCATTCATTACGACGTTTCACGAGGGATGGAGAGACGAGAGGAGAATAAAGAAACAAAGAGAGAGAGAGAGAGAGAAACAGGAAGCGTCGAGGAAACTGTTCTCCAAGAACAATGGCGACCGAGCATCCAAGGAGAAGCTCTCCCGAAGATGGGAATTAAACGGGGACCTGCACGGAGATTAATGATAATCTCGACAATTAAACGCGTCTGCGATGATCTACTCGGTTGGAAAAGTGTTTGCTACGAAAACGCCGGTAATTACGTAATCATTGTCCTGCGTTCCTTTTGTAAGGAAGCGGTTCGCAGGTGCTTTGATGCGTTATAATTGTCAATTAATCTGATAACGCCGAGCAAACGTTCCACGTTGCTTTAGTATGTCATTATTATTATTATCGCTCATCTTTATTGCAGACGCGAAGCACAGTTCGCCTAAACAGTGACGGCCAAGATGATAATTATTATTGCTACACGGGGATTCTTCCCGTATCCTTGGAAATGTAATGGCTCCTCATGTTTCGTGATCATTCGGATTACATGAAAGTATTTAAAAGTTATTTGAAGAACGTCTTTGTAAGGATACCAGCGAAGAGAAATGAAATAAATGAATGTTAACTGCAAACGCAACTTAATTCATTGCTCTGTGATTTCATTCACAACTAGGATAATTAGAGCATGTCTGTGATCACTTAATAAAACAAAAGACAAATTTATATTTATCGAATGTCTACGTTGATACTTAATTTCTCATAAAACAGAAATAGAATTTGATTTCAATTCAAAAGAGATGTACTTTTCATTACAACTCGGACCGAATATTATATGTAACAATGTAATTTAACGATCTGAGGACAAATGCTGCTGTATTGATGGCAGCCAGACTCATGTTTCTAGTTCTCAAAATTGCAAATAAATAATTTAACTATTTAAATAGCAAAAGATCAATACATATTTTTCTTTCCTCCAATATTTACGACTTTAATATTAAGAAAAATATGTTAATATAATTTAAAAATCTTCTTCCCCAAAGAATTAGCTGAAAAATAGAAGAAAATAAGAGAACAAAGCGAATAGCGCACGGAATCTATGATCATAATTGGCGATTATAGTTGTTGCGGCCGCGTTTATCGCTTTTTACACTCTCCGCAACAAAAACCGGACAAGTTCACTCCATCTGTATTCGATCCTAACAAAAGAAATAAACACCAAGAAATGCTAGACTTCTGTGTTGAAATTTACGAATAAGGTATGCAGCTTCATTCAGCACCGATTTAATCGTCCGGAACGCCGGAATCCGAAGATCGATCGATGGAACTCATTCTACCGGAAGATCGTTGATCTTCTAGCGATTTTTCCACATTTTACGCTTCGCGACGTTCACTCTGTCAACGTGGCACGTGTCAAGAGTTGATTTAAATAATCATGCACAGATTAATATCGGGATATGTAATGCAGAATTAGTTCTGTTAGAAAAAGGCAATTAGAACGCGCTTCGATCCCACGGACGATTAAATTATAAATTAGCTGTCGACATAGGAGGTTGGAAATCGTGAGTCGGCAATAGATGAAGAAATTAATTGGTTGCTGATTGCACTGAAGGCGTGGACCACTGTATGAATCAAAGGAATTATTGTAATGAACAGACTGCGGATCTTCGTGCAAAATAAAAATTTTCTGCACTGATTTCGAGACGCAAGAGCTACATCAACATTTCTTTCTTCACTTCATTATTTTACTGGGTTGAAACTCAACATTTCTTTCTTTTCTTCAGTATTTGACTGGGTTGAAACTAGTTTAACAATACTCTCGTATTCTTTTAATTTTTTCAAGGTTTTTTATTTCACAACCTTATTTTTTGTTACGAATGCATAAAAAATCCGCAGCCTAGCAATGAGAGGGAATGTTAGAATATTTACTGAATATTTGTAGGCACAGTTCTGTTGAAAGATAGTGAAATTTTAACGAAATTTATATTTTTATGCTGTCAAAAATCCGCAGTCTCTTTCAGTGTGTTCATTAAACTTAGATATTTATTTTACATTTATCCTCTTCATGGGATAATTGAAATTTTTTAAAGTTACTTTTAGGAAAACTGATTATAAATAAAAATTCTTTTATTTACTCAAAGATATTTAACCATTTGCGCTCGAGCAGCGCCACTAAAAATTATCACACCAATATTTAAACCGCTTTATTATTAACTTTCATATCTATAATGAAAAAAAATCATTTAGAATGTAAATATTCTAGATCGGATGAAGTGCCTTCGATTTCATGTTAAAATAGCTTTGATTGCAAATGGTTAAATTTCATTCTATCTGTAAGATGTATTTCTTCGCAACGATCCATCACAAATGAAACACAGTACGCTGATTCACAGTTTGAAGAAAAAGAAGATAAAGTACGATGTTGACATCTTTGATGCGACAATTTCTGAATATGAAAAGGGACAATTCTCGCGTGACACGTCTTCGTAAAGGAAGTGAACGTGCGATGCCCACAATTTTCATTGCAACCAGATCCCATTTTAATTACAAGTGTTATCGTCACGCAATCTCGACTAGATTAACACTGGATTACGGACAAGGTATCGTGTTCAAGGAACGGTTGAATCTAAGAGAGATGTTTTCGAGCAAACAAGCTGTCGCGACCAGTGCTTTGATCTTGAAAGGGAACATCGAATTCGTCACAAACCGCGGAAACGGACAAATAGGGCCCGGTGTAAGGGAACATTAGAACCGGTGGTCGACTAGTCCACCTATCGATATTTATCACGCGGAGCCAGCTCGTAAAACCGGCGGCTACATTCCACGCTCTATCGTCCCGCATTCGTGCTTCCGCGTCCGACGTGTTCGCCAACGGAAAAATCACTGTTTTACATCGAATTCGCCAGAAACTCCTTCTCGTTTCACCGTCGTAAAGCCGAGAAATTATACGTTCCGCCGCGCGGAATTTTTGCATAGACGGGAGAAATGACACGCGTCCATCAGCGGGCTGTAAACCTATCTGTTGATCTGCCGGGATAATTTATGAACCGGGGATTTTCAAATTGGAGCTGATACAGGCTGTTCCGGCCACGAAGAATTTTGATTGTGGCCAATTACGGGTTTAGTCAACAGGAAACGTTGCTTTCGCTTGGAATGCTAAGTGATGGATATAAGGATTTACTCGAGACTCTTATAATTGATCAATTTTAGCAGAACAATGCGTACAGGAAGGCAGACGACAAGTTTGTCCTGCTGGTAGCATTTCCACTTTCCACTAAATCAACCTGAGTTCGAATCACTAAAGCTCCATAATTTATTTCAATTAACAGAATTCAAAATTATCATCAGAATACTCTACTCCCTTCGTCTTTAAATAATTATTCTCCCATTCCAAAATTTTATTTCGAAATTCAAATCTTACTTTGAATTTGTAGTTCTCTCCCCTGCATGCAGAATTCAATTTGAAATATCCAATATACACATATCATTCAAAAATCGAACTGCAGACTGGAACATTTGAATTTTAAGATTTCCTGTCCTGAATTCACAATTCAAATTGATTCAGAAATCGATCCAATCCAACTTTGAATTCAATGTTGAGTTCGAAATATCATGTTCGAAAGTTCGAATTACGGCTTTAGTCCGTAGGGAATATTGCTTTTGCTAGAATGCTAAGTGATGGGTATACGGATTTACTCGAGACTCTTATAATTGATCAATTTTAGCAAAACAATGCGTACAGGAAGGCAGACGACAAGTTAGTCCTGCTGGTAGCATTTCCACTTTCCACCAAATCAACCTAGGTTCGAATCCCTGAAGCTCCATAATTTATTTCAATTACCAGAATTCAAAATTATCATCAGAATACTCTTCTCCCTTCGTTTTTAAAAAATTATTCTCCCATTCCAAAATTTTATTTCTAAATTCAAATCTTACTTTGAATTTGTAGTTCTCTCTCCTGCGCGCAGAATTCAATTTGAAATACCCAATATCCATATATCATTCAAAAATCGAATTGCAGACTGGATCATTTGAATTTCAAGATTTCCTGTCCCGAATTCAAAATTCAAATTGATTCAGAAATCGATCCAATCCAACTTTGAATTCAAGTTAAGTTCGAAATATCATGTTCGAAAGTTCGAATTACGGCTTTAGTCCGTAGAGAACATTGCTTTCGCTGGAATGCTAAGTGTCGGTTGTTCAAGTCTCTTCTGATTGCTGATCCACATTGTAACCTTGTTTGAAAATAAAAGTAGTATAACTTAGAAATGGAAGCAACAATTTGTAGGTGCCAATGTTCAAAATGAAGAAACGTCGTATTACTGGACAATACTGTCAATTTAAGAACATAAAAGACAATACACGTCTTGATGTACAAATCTTGATATACACTCCTCGAAATGAAAAGTTTCTCTTTGTGGGGCTTGCTGAACATCAGACTGCGGATTTATATGCAAAATAAATATTCTTTGCATCAATTGCGAGACACAGGAGAAATTTAAAATAGAAATTTCTTTCTTCCTGAATCGATTTTAGTTAGCTGAAATGAATACAATGATATTCGTCAATTCTTCTTACCTCTCTACTACTTTAAATACATTTTTATAAGACTAGTACCCGTATCATTCTCTTCGACATCGTTTCCTTCATTCACACTTTGAAACAATCATAAATGTAAATAACTTTAATGATTTTATTACATATTGAGAGCAGCATATTTCTTTCGAGGAAGACAATCATTAATTAGTCGTGAAATGGAGTGAACATGCAGAGAACGATAGAGATTATTTTCTAAACTAGGCTAGTTCTAATTGTTCATAAATGAATAGTAAAATGAAGGGAGGACTAGAGGAGAATTAATTTGTGGGTCCCGTATCCGGAGGCTCGAGTGGAAATTGAAGGTTGGAGGTAATTGGAGGTCGATATTGGATCAACGGGCTGGCAGACACCGGAAGAACGAATACCGATTGTAGTTGCTTGATCGGCAGGCCCGATCTACAAGCACACTTCCGGGATTACGATCCCGCGCCAGTTGACAGGGACGTCATAGACAAGATACGGCGCTCGAGATACGAGGAGGATACGAGCTGTAGAACTAGCTGTAAATTAACCACACACCACGGACCCGCTGTGTTCGTCGGTTCTTGTTCCCGCTTCTGTGTGCATGTTACGTTATACGCGACGTATAGCTCACGTATCGGGCTGCGTGCACGACCGGCTAGAAGTGCGTCACGATTTCTGATATCGCGTACGCACGCACGCGTATACTTACACAGCTTCCCATGGGATCTATATCTTGCCGACGTGTCATCGCGAAGTTTAAGTGCTGCTCGGTTAGTATAGTGAAAGATACGGTATTATCTTTGGGTGGAGACGCACGCAATTTATGGAGCCTGTTCCGCTCAGTCGATTTGGAAATTTTGTATTCGAGATTTTGATGTCTGATCGAAAGTTCAATACGGGTTTCGATGATTGTAGAATTCGAAACTTTTAGATTATACTCTACTTCATAGTTGAAACTTCAAATTTAACTCGAATTCGTAGTTTCAATAATGTTGAATATCGATTTTTTAGTAAATGAGATGGGATTTTAGATCGTAGTTTGAATTTTGAATGTACAGAGGTAATTTTAAAATTCGTAATTTCCTTGCGGATGTCAATTTCTGAATTGCTACTGCAATTTGAAGTTTCGGATTGAATTGGGAATTTGAAATTGTGGCTCGAATCAGAAGTTTGAATTTTTCAAATCACAAATTTTGTGATTCAGGGAGGAATTTTCAAATTCAGAATTGAATATTTTCATTTCCAAGGAAGAATAGATATTGGAAATTTCAAATCGAATACTTGATTGAATCAAATCGAATTCGAATTAACAGAAGAGTATTTCAAATATAAAGTAAGCATTTGTAATATTTGTAGATCAAAGTTGAATCAAAGATCAAAGTTGAAGACAAATTTTTATCTCGACTTAGAATGCAAATTTTAATGATTGAATTCTAATAATAGCCATTTTTTGACTTCCTACGATTCAGAGACTCTTCGAGGATTCGAACCCCGGACCAAAGTGGTGAAAGTTAGAAGTTCTACTCACTGGGCTATCAGAACTTCTAAGCTCAATTAAATACAATTTCGTATATACTGTTCTCACACTGTCCACACTATTGTGCATATTTCAACAATCTATTACTTTTTCTTTTTATCGGTATTGACACAACAAGTCTCAGATTCGTTTTGGCACCTTATAAATAACTTATGTTCAAAAAATAATAAATAAATTCGTTTCTCACGTTTCTTATAACTCACTCCTTCCAATAAAGAATATTAAATATCATATGATCAAGCTATTATTCTACAACAATTTTATTTTAGATACACCAATCAATTACGAGAACTTTTCTTAAAGAATGATTTATCCACGACAAGCAATAAAAAAAAACGTTCTCGTTCTATTTGATTAATCATACATTTCGACTGGAATAGCCTCAATCTACACGATCAAACTTTCTTGTGAAACGCTTTTAATCGAACAAAATACTCGGCAAACTACAGTTACAATCTTCTACATTGCTTCGTTAGCGTTCCAGTCAATTGCTAACTATTTGATGTCATGCTAGTAGCGATTAACCAAGCAAATCTCGCTTCCTGCCGGTGGAAATTAAGCGAGACCAGAGGATTCGAGAAAACATACATCCGTTCGTGTTGCATGTAATTCGGGAAGGTCGGGGACATTAATGATTCCATTTCCCAACGTGTTCTACACTTTCGTATGCGCACGCGCGCCTACAAAATCCGTTTTAATTGCCATGTGCAACACGTTCCCGTATCCCCTATGCCCTATGGGGTTGGGTACACATACGATTTACGCGAGCACACGCATCATGAATCGTCTAGATCGGCGTTTCCTATCGCCGCGGCGCATGCAAAGCAGCGATCTACGCTGCTCTGTGGTTAATGTCCCGTTTGATTGGTCCAGGCTCCTCCGATCGACGACGAACGATCAAGAGATCAAGGCCAACGTGGCCGATCGCCGATCGATCGGTTTTTCGTTGCCTCGGATAACGATCGTATCCGTGATCCACTTATTCGCCACCTTTACTGGGCGCCGATACGGAATAATTACCTAACTATTATCCACTCTCATTCTGTTTTTATAAACAATGCGAATGATGATCATTCGACGGTGAATTACACGCATTCTTAGCAGTTCTTGTTTTCATACTACCTGCAGGAAAATGTTTCGAGAAACAGCAACGAGGTCTTATTTCATTCTTTCGTTCGATACACAACTGATGGGATTCGCGAAGAAGTTCCTTTTTTTGACAATAAAGTAAAGTAGGGCATAAATGTTTCTGTACACGCATCGGAATATGTTGTTGAACGGTGATTAATGGTGGAGGAAGTTTTAATGGTGGAGGAAATTGTTCTGCGTGTGGGAAGTGTGTCGGATTATGTATTAGCGGTTCGGAGCTATTTTTGTGTCTGTTTTTAATCTGACATGCGAATGAGGTATTTGATTCATTGTTTTAAGATAGCTCGATCAATCTTCGATGGATTGAATGGGGTTTTCGATTTATTGAGGGTTTTCTGAAGTGAGCAGTTCGAAGAATTCGACAGGAATGTTAAAATTTTAGTGTTGGAAGCAGGAGATCGTGTTAGGGTGGAAGCTGTTTGTGCTAGACTTAATGAGATATTCATAAAAATGACACTGAAGAAGATTCTTTGTAAAACGAAACTACTTTTTAACTTTATTAGCAGACTTCATACAATTGGATGCATATAATGATGAAATAATAGTGAATTTATACTTCCATGCCCAAGATTTGAAATAATTCTAATCGAATGCACTTAATGTCTGTAAATCATGTCTAAAGCACTTTCCAATAGCTATGCGTATACTTACCATTAGTTAACACTTGTGAAGGATCACATTAAATTTATGAATGAATTAAAAGCTAGAATGGTCCACATTTTTACAACAGCATACAGAACTCCGCTCTTTGTATTAGATTTCTCGTTGTCGCCATGTGTGGAGCGCAGTTCTCTATCATAGAAGATAGATCGTAGTTCGAACATCTTATGTAACCTGATTTATTTTGTAAGAAATAATTTTTCATTAAAATTACGTTTGCACAAAATTTTTGAGTTTGAGGTCATTTCAAGGTCATAGTATATACACTGTTGAATTCGTCTCAACGTCAGCAACAATCCTATGACGTCCGAAACATGTGATGCCATTTAAAAAAGTCAAGGTGACCTTCACTTTTTTACGTAAAAAGCATTTTTCCAGATTTTATAATATGCGAACATGTAGCTCACCAAGTACTGATGAATTTTTGTTTAAAGCATTTTTTAATTGCACTACCAGAAATGCCTAAAAACGCGTACACCCTGTATAAAGAAGCTCCTGTAAAATTTAACAGATCATCCTAGAACGCCATTCTTCTTTTTGTAGAAATTCGAAGAAAGTAACGCGCGGCTGCGTCAGTGGAGAGAGACTAGTTCAACGGCGATGACAAGGTTTCCCGGTCGTAGCGCGTCGTAAAGGCGCGGAAACAGTAACTCTGATTTAGCTCCGTAACGGGAAGATCGTATCTCGGGCCGCGTTCCATCCAAAAGAAAACGGCAATTATTATTTACTCGTCGCGTCGGGCCGCGGACGTTGTTATGCTGTTTCTCGGAAGATTGAACGCCGGTTCCGTCTCGGGACGCGCTGGATAACAGATTAACGAGAGATACGAAATGTTTCACGGTCGATGATTCCGCTCCTAATCGATTATGTATTTTTGACCGGGTCCCTACCCGTGATCGAAGCTTTTCGTATCGGCCGGGTGGATCACACCACCGTGCCCAACGAAAACGCCGCAGCGATATTCTCTCGATTTCCCATAAACGAACGGGGCAATCAGCCACTTAATACTATGCCTAGAGGAATAATCTGACCGTAAGATCACTAAGATCGATCCACGTTTTCCGCCTTTGTCGATCGTTCATGCGCGAATATTACCCGCGATCTTTCTTTCTTGTTTTCTTTTCCTTGCGCAATCGTATCCACTCCTCTACACTGCGATCGCCAGATGGTGCGAGAAACGAGACATTTTAGATTCTATTAACGATTATTGAATTTCTGCGTGGTTGCTCTCCGCAGAAAGCTATTATATTTGTCAGATTTATTCACAGTGTGTCACGGTATTATTCGGACGGTTTTAAAAAGACGATTATACTTTCTTAAAATCGGACCCAATAATTTTAATTTTTCCTAAATGGTGGAACCAGTTTCAAAATTTTTTGAAAAAATTTCTATTCGTCAGAATTGTGGAGAAAATTTTGAAGGTTGCTTCCTACAATTTTTATATTTGGGTTCATATTGAAAATTCAAAAAATACGTTTTGTATATTTTTATGATGAATTGTATTTATACCTGAAAATTTCACACAAAGTCGGTCAACGTTGCTACGAAGTTTAAAGATAGGGAAAATCGCAGGTCTTCACAATCTTAGAGTTTTTCTTACATCTTTCGATGATTGCAGTTTTCTTCCGCTTCAGCCAATTACAATGAAATTTTTAGATCATATGTAGCTGACATATATTTACCAAATACAGTATTTACATTTTTAATACAGGCCCAGGTAAAAAGGTAATGGAAAGCAACGTTTAAAATTTTGTCCACGAAACTTGTCCTTCCAACATCTCGAAAAAATTAAAGTCGTTTGGTCAAATCTTCAGAAAGTTATCGTCTTTTTAAAAAAGACTGATCATTACTGTGGCAGACCGTGTGTGTCGTGCTACTGGACACTTGTTTTTGTTGTTTCCGTGGAAGAATCAATTGTTTTGAATACTTTGTAACTCGAGTGGCTGCTGAAATTGTAGTCTTTAATGATGGGATTGACGAATGATGTAAAACGAGACGTTTATGAGTCTATTAATGATTTAATAGAGTCTATTAATAATTAATCTCTGCGTGATTGCTTTCTGTAGGAGTTTGTTCATTAGATTCATTCCTGACCGTGTGCTATTGCAGTAAATTTATGTATCAAACTACTGGGATGAGTTAAAACAAAACACTTCTGATTTTATTACCAATTACTGAAATGTTGTAAATATACAACTGTATCTCATAAAAATATATTCACGAAGCTCGTTCAACTGGGCATTATGTTACAATAGAACGTCGCTTCCATTAAATCTCAATAAATCCATAATTTTTATAACTAAATCCAATCAGTTCAATTATTTCGTAATTCAATTATTAGCGTATTTTATACTTGAGATCTGTCTCGAGTGATATTTCATTAACAATTTCTAGTCTTTCATTTTTAAAGAATTATTTGTCGAAGATATGACAATCTAGAAATTGCTTGCAACAAAATCTAGGATAAATAAAAAGTTTCACTTTTAAAGTATTGTGCAATTTTATAATCGATAGGAAAACTGTTCTTTCATTCATAATGAATTGAACCTGAGCTCCTTAGCTCTCGTTCCAGGACGAGGAAGTATAAAATGTTTCTCTGTGCAACCACGATTTGGAAAGTTAAAGTGTTTACTGCATGCAACGTGTATTTGCAACGTTCCAATTCTCGTGGCACTCTGGTACAATTTCCGCGTGACAGTTGTGATTTTAAATTCTACACGAGACATCCACGCGAGCTTCTTATATTTTCTTTCGAAGAGAAGATCACAGTGTGTAATATGGAACGCGAAAGAAAATTATTTAATCTCTTTCTCATATTTTTCAGTGTATAACGAAGTGTACACCTCGTATTATAAACTCGCACAATCACATTTCATATCGATTTCCGAAATGTACGGCGAGAGTGAAAGTGTTAAATCTGTATTGTACATATCGAACTCCAAGTAGATTGAACCATCCATAGCCAGACGCGCACGCTGACTGTCTCGGAATCAATCTACTCGAAGGAGACCTACATGTGTCGGATGAACATGTCTTTCTCGAAACCTGATCCACTCGAAATACGTACACAAAATTCTTTACACGGTGCATGCATACATTAAATTCAAAATAAAATTTTAAAAAATTTAATCTATCGAATAAAGAAAATATAAATTGCAGTTTCGTTTGCCCGATGCTAATAAGTAGACTGCGGATTTTCTGCACTTATGACAAAAATGAACAAGCGAAATATAAAACAATAATTTTAATGGGTTGGAAATAATGGAACAGTATCTCCGGAATCTTTTAATGTTTTTATTAACATATTATTCACCGGCGATTATTTCATAATTTTCGAACGTCAATGGTCCATAGCTGAGGAGGATATCTTCATAGATTTTTCAACAGCTATCGTGACCCAACAAATCACCCTAGGTAACGTAATCTAATTATTTCGTTCGGGATTATTATGTAAAAGAATATTTTTAAGGTTCCTTTTAGTACAGTACAACTATTGAAAATATCCGATTTATCCGGTTGAAAAAGTGTTACAATAACCTTTTCATTTAATTTCTAGTTGTTATCGAGGTAGAACATTTTGCACAAAAATCCGCAGTCTGATGATAAGTTCAGTATTAAAACGAAAAACGCGGAGCAATTTTGTCTCGTTTTACATTTCACTTTTTATTTAAATACAAAAGTACTGTGAAAGCAAAAGACTTGCTCACCCCATTTCTGTTTAATCTGTATCAATTAAATCTACGAAGACAGTGTAAACATTTTGCGATATTATACAGGGTGTCCCACGCAACTGTTGGGAATAGAGGAAAATGTTATAAGAAAAAGTTGAATGGCACTTTTGTGCATCAGAAAAATGCAACTGCACTTTTTTTAAAAATGGAAACCTACATATTTGACTGGATCAATCGATGCAATTTGTTGTGCTCTACATAAAAGTACTAACATACTTATGTCCTAAACTTATTCGTTCGGTAATTATCGTAGCTAAGATTGTTGTAGATTTGTGAATGATTTCGCTCTGTCGGCAAGTGTTCTGGAGTATCACGTAGTGCTAGATTATAATGTTTGTAATTTTTAGTTACGATAACGTCCTAACGAATAAGTTTAGGGCATAAGTATGTTACTACTTTTATGTAGAGCACAACAAACTACATCGATTAGTGCAGTCAAAAATGTAGGTTTCCATTTAAAAAAAAAAAGTGCAGTTGCATTTTTCTGATGCACCGATGTACAAAAGTGCATAAAATTAGTTGCGTATTATGCACCGTCTGATGCCATTCAACTTTTTCTTATAACATTTTACTTTATTCCCAACCGTTTAGGAGGTACAGCCTGTTCCAGTTGCGTGGGACACCCTGTATATTGTTTTGTAAATTCGACACCCTCAGTGCCCAGGGACTGACACAGCGTTTACCGTGTTAACTATCAGAACCTGAAGAGTTCCACAGACTCCTCAAAGATCTGATTCAAACGATCGAAGTCGGAACGAAGATCATAAAAATTACATCCTCCACATACCTCGCAACTATAACCCCTAACAGTAAACCACAGGAAAAACTCCCTGCGCCGAGTCCCTCGAAGACAATGAAAGACAACAAAAGACATCGTCGAAAAACGACAAAAAGAAATACACGAAACTTGTTGATCCGAATCACAGAAACCGACGAGGAAGCCTGGAAGTTTCGTCGGTTCGTTTTGAGGTAGCTCGTCCCGCAAAGCAACTAGAGCGTCGTGAATAAAAAGTAATCACTTACAATCTAATCTTCCAGTCGGTCCTGGTGGCGGCCATGGCTCCGTGGATCCTCGCGACCTTCGGCGTGGCCCTCTCTTGGAAAACGAGTCTCTGGAAACTCACTGGAGCGTTGTCTCTATCTCTTTATCTATCTCTCTCTCACGAATCACAGTGCACACTGTTCCTCCCGTCGAAAACGAAAGCGGCGATGGTTACGTGATAAAATGGTACGCGTGCGTTCAAGAGTAGGATTATTCCGTTCACCACCGTTTGCGATGACAGTTCACTTAGGTTCTTAGCACCGAAACGAGACACTTCCAGTTAGCGGAAGCGATTTTGATACTCGAGGGTAAAAGCAACGCGGTTGGTACTTTGGACCCGGTTTGGTCGAAGGTTTTGTTCGAAATGTTCCCGCCTAGGAATCGACGACGATCAACGACGATCAACGACGATCGAGAGCGGTTTAGATGGACACAGAGAAACTCGCGTGTTACGCGAATGTACGACAGCTCTGTGTAGCTGTTTTGCTCTGGCTTCCTGTGCGTGGTACACGAAAATGGAGCAACGTGCGTTCTGTGCCACTGTTCTCCGTTCTCCGTAACACTCTGCCAGGATATCCGCGCGTGGCTGCTCGTCTTCCACGGCCGCGAAAGGTGGGAAGATGAGGAGGAGGAGGACGAAGAGTAGTAGAAATAGAAGAGGTTACTCTCCTGGCGGTGGAGGCGGTGGTGGTGGTGAAGGTAGTGTGCTGGTGGAAGTGGTGACGACGGTGGTGGCGATGGTGGAGGTGGTGGTGGTGTTGGTGATGGTGGTAGTGGTGGTGGTGGTGGTGGTGGTGGTGGTGAAGGTGGTGGTGGTGGTGGTGGTGGTGGTGATGGAGGTGGTGGTGGTGGTGGGTACTCGTGAGAGGATCCTCGCCGTGTGGAGTACTAAGCCGTAATGACATGGTCTAGGAGATGCCAGTCAGTTTTGTAATAACGCCCGTAAAAAGTGAATTTCCAGCCGAGGTGGGGAAACACGCCTAGGGCCAATCCGAGAGCCCTCGAGTTCGACACAGCGGCCAATCGGAGCGCGACATTCCAGAGCACCAGGGATTCTTCGGGATTTTTTGGTTTTGGTGGCAATAATGTTGGAGCGGACCGTTCTTTGAATATTCGAGGATGGAATGAACGGGATGAGACTTGGAAGGTAGGGACAAATAGATTAGGGAAGCCTCTAATAGTCTAAGATCAGAGTGTTTTAAGAATTTTTAAATGTAGGTGAAAAAGCTTAGTGAAAGATTTTATCATTTTCCGACTGCCTAGTCAGTCCATCCTCTGCAAAGTCCTCTTCGAAAAATGGAAGAAAACCTGTGGTTCCAGAAGAAGACAATTCTGAAGATGAGCAATTGGACGGAAACAATTTGTAGAGGATAGACTGCCTCGCAAGTCAACCACTGATAAGGTGATAGACTTGAAAGTTAACTTTTGAGATTGAAATACTCCTAGGGACTTGAAGAGGACGTCCAAAAATTTGAAGAGCCTTCTCTGAATATGGCGCCAAGTTTCGGGTCTGATTTCAATCTGAATGAGATCAGATAAAACGATTTAAAACTGGCAAACTGAGATTCAGAGATTTTAAAATGATCTTAAATTGTGAAAGTATCTGCGAAGAACTGTGCGAGTCTTCACAGGAAGCCAAATGAACAGGTAAATCTAATCCAAGTAAAATCTAAATTCATTGAAAACGTAATGAAATGATTTAAAAATTAAAGATCAACTAGCAGATAAAAATCTTTAATGGTTTGCTCAATTTGATCCAAGATTGACCGACTCCCATAATATTCTAGAAAAAGAATCTAATTGAAAGTTGTGAGTATCCTGAAAGGAAACATCCAAAACATTCTGATAATCTGTCACAGACGTAAAAATCCTCGAAATCCACCTCGGATCCAAAATGAAAAATTGAATGTTTAAATATGATTTTCACAGCATCTTATCTCAATCGAATAATTACAAAAACAAAATTTATTTACGTCTAAATGTAGGAATGTTCATTGCTTCTCCATATATAAATATCTGCCTATTTATATTTTATTTCTAGAAAAGTGTAATTTAATAATTTAACACGTTAATTAGTGCATTGATGATTTAGTAAACCTATAATGTGTAACGAAATGAATCTCATCAGAGAATTAAAATCTTTAATGAAGAACAAACAAAACAATTCTTTTTCATTTTTAAAGAAGTGGAGTTTAAGAATTTAACATATTAATTCATGTATTGATTATTTCGCAAATCTATAATGTGTAGCTAAATGAATCTCATAAGAGAATCAAAATGTTTAATAAAAAGAAACAAAACAAAGAAAAATGCGAGTGGATAAATGATCGAACTAGATTGTCCCATCGCAGTGACATATTTCGTAAATGGCCAATAATTCGATAAATCTAACATCGACGTTCCGTGTATTACGTCAATAAAAGGTGCACTGCGTCGGCACCATCTCGGAGAAGAAATAGTAAATCGGATCTCGGAGAAACGATCGCTGCTTCGCATTGATACACGCTAGTGACGGGTATTATTATAATCTGCGGGCGCGATATACGGCGCGGCGCAGGGATCAATGGCAGCCACAATAACTTCTTCTTTATTGCATAACAGTAACTTAGTTCTTTCGGTCACGGTGAATGCTGCCATACGCCTCTCTTTAGTCCTCGTTACTTCATTTATCACTGGAGATCGCTGGCGTGGCCCGTGGCCCGTGGCTTTATGCTTTTCGTGCCTGGACTACTTTGCGCAATTGAGCGCAAGGACGCATCCGAACTTATCAAATTATCGCTGACTTGCTGATCTGAAGATTTATGCCGATTTTTGTGCGTTCATGGCGATTGAACTTCTTGTATAGTATAAGAGCATTTATATTCACATTAAAACTAACCGTACCACGCTCGGTCAATTGACCGGTTTCACAGTTTTTATTTCATAATTATTGACATTACAAAATTGCTTCCATTAGAAATTATTCAATAAATTTCATCGGTCAAGCACACATTGCAAAAATTGCGAGAAATCTGAATAAATTCAGTTTTGTAATTTTTATAAAACAATATATACCAGTCCGTTTTTGTGCTCGGTACGGTTAGTGTTGATGACCATTTTATTTTGACTTCTAAGAAATTCTTAATCTCCATTATAATAAAGTTATGACATATTTTAGTCTTTTTAAAATGATCGATGAAAATGGTACTTGTAAGATGATTTGCAGTCTTGTTTGGAAACAATGCATAACATATCTGTTTAATCGTTTTGAAGACTTCTTTAACCATTGAAATAAATGTATGACATATTTTCATCTTTGTACAATGTTCAACAAAAACGATTCATCTTATCTGGAAAAAATGTATGAAACAGTTCTTCAATGATTTTGTGGATTTCTTTAGTCAATGAAATAAATGTACGACACATTTTATTTCGTGGAAAGTGATGGACAAAAATGGTACTTGAAAGATAATTCACTGTTTAATCTAGAAAATATGTATAAAATAGGGTTCTAATTACTTTGTGAAATTCTTTAGCCTCATTCTAATTCTTGTAAAATGGTCTACGAAAATGGTACTCGTAAAAGGATCCACACGGTGAATTGAAACAAAACGAATAAAATAATTTTTTAACCATTTGAAGGACCTCTTTCTATTAAAGTGATTTTTGTTTTGTTAATTTCTGTAGTGCTAAATTTAGAGTGGTTTACAAAATTCAAGAACGTGCTACACGTACCTCTTCCGGCTTCATTAGAAAGACATCTAACAGAATAATCTAGAGAATGGTCACACGTTTGTACCATAAGAAAAAGAAGATTTTAGGATGGAAGGGGATCAAAGAACCAGTTTCGAATTCAAGGGAAAACAACTTCGCTCCAAATTTGAGCAGAAGGTACGCGATGAGCTCGCCAGCCTGTTTCCAGGAGCAATAAAAAGGGCCATTGTTCAGCAGGAACTACTGTCGCTTCAAGGAGAGCGTTTCCGCGAAGATTCCGTTTCGCACTCGCCTAACGGCACCGGGCGCATCCTCTGCAGGGAAATCGTCGAAGTGTCGGGGCACTGGAAAGAAGAATTCCTATGATAGGCAGCTCCGGTGAGCACGGCCGAGGTGCGCGGCCGCAAGAAATCATAATTTTTACGTCGATTTCTCAAGCCGCCGTGCCGAGCTTGCCAAGGCCCACTAATTGCCTCGGTTAGGCTCCGCGGGCCGAGTCATTAGTTCGCGATACTTTGCCAGAAAAACTCCGAATCCACCGTAAAATCAACCGGCCGGTGTGTTTCGTGATTATAGATCGCGATCCGCTTCTCTGGCCATCGATCCGACGAATACACGAGCGAAAGAAGCCGATTTAGATGCGATCGTTGACCGAACGAGGAATTTGTTGCCATTCGCTGCTCGTTACGCGACTGATTGCTTTGGGAAATTGAGGAAATTCGTTCACAGGTGTGGTGTTAATTAAAAATCATTTTGTTCTTCTCATCTTGAAGGTGTTGCAGTTTTATTTTACGTCGGTGAAATCTATTGGGACATAATGTAAAAACGAGTTTGGATATGTTCAATATTCTTTGTTTTATTCTAAACTCAGTTTCTTATTGGTTGCCGCTACTTTGTTGATTGAATGTGACTGTTTTAGCAGAGGGGTGCAGGTGGATCCTTGTAAATCATTTTGTATTATTTATTGCTCGAAAGGTCTTGCGTTATTATTTTACTCGGGAACGTTCAATATACTCTTTTTATTTTATACTTGTTTCCTTATTGCTGGAAAGTAACTATTTTATTGGTTAAGAATGGCTGATTTGGTAGAAGACTCCAAGTGGCTTCTTGTTAATCATTTTCTAGTCTTCTACTTTTATTCATCCAAAAATATTGCGATTTTATTCCAACTTATTAATTGAACCTTTTACTGTTAAGAGAAATACGAACAAATCAAGAGAAAATTATAAGAGACTAGACTAAATTCCCAATAATGGGAATTTATAAAGATTTATTAACTTATATCAGGCAGTTCCAACCAGTAGCTCCGGAGCTATTCGAGGCTCCTTCCCCCACTCTTAGACTTCATCGTTATAATGGATAGTAGTGGGAAGCTCCCACAACGAGAATCGCGCGGCGCGAGCAGCACTCACTAACTCTACGACTGTACGTAGTAGTGGAAAGAGGTTCGATGGTGGGGACCTTGCGGTTCTCGGAGGGGAATATGTTGGAACTCCCCGACTTATATGGTTCTTTCTTCTCTCGGACAAAGAAGAGAATGTACAAAACTGTATCTCCATTTTTCAATTTTACACCGATGAACGAGATATTTATTGGGTTGGCAAGTGAGTGATTGTGGATTTTAAATAAAAAGGAAAATTCAAAATATTTATTTGAAAATATAAATTTATTAAATTAGGTATTGTCCGTTTTTGTCGATGACCTTTCTCCATTTTTCAGGCAGGGTCATAATTCCATGTTCATAAAATTAAAAAAGAAAAACAAAAAAAATTTGGCAAACCAATTTTGACACTGCATTTCTTTCAAGGCTTCATCCCCATATACGGCACATGACTTCTTGTATGATTGCGATGAGTTCCTGCCTTTTCGGAAATGTTTTGTTCTTCCATTTTTAAATTGCGATAAAAACGGAACTAAATAACTAATCGACACAATTTTGTTTACTAATTAAAGGTGGAAGTCCAAACAAGGAAAAAACAATATAGGTTAGGTGCTTTGAACACGTTGACAAAACAAAAAAAATGTGCTAGAACATCTATCGACACAATCCGCAATCATTTAATTGACACCCCAATATCTTGTGCAATAGCTCCAAATGAGTTTGCCTTTTCATACAATAGTCAAGCGATCTTTGAGAATATGGTCCTCAGTTCATTCAGAAAACTGTTCATGTCATAAAAAGCATGAGGAGCAATTTGTGTCTAGCAACATTCCTATTTGCAGTAAAAGAGGAATGTGATCTCACAATAAAATAATTGTTAATGAAGAGTAAAGCTTTTCGAGAAAGGATGAACACGAATCAACGATTCTGCCAACGATCCTAGAAGCGAGCACGAACATTCGTCGTCGTTTTATTAGGAAGAGCGTTCGGAAAATGGATGAACTACCGTTGCGGAGAACGTTTCCGCGAAGAGACTGCTTTCGCGTAACGGTCCGCGTACCCACGGAAATTGACAAAATTGTCGACGACTCTATGATGAGGAAACTTCCTCGGGTCGGGCTGTTTCGCCAGCGAGAAGATATACCGAATAATAAAATTGCGTTACCTTGTTTACCGATGCAGTTGGAGAGCTGTTTTACTGGTCGTCAGGTTTGAACTGCGCGATTTATTTAATCTCGTCGTTGATTTTCACTTTGCGCTACTGGATACGGAAGCATTTCTGCAATGTTCATCCCCTAAATATTCCAGGGAACCTTCACAATTTTATCCATAATAAAATAAATTACGGGAGCCTGTATTCCTTACGTAATAGCAAAGACATGGACTCACTGTTAATTTATCTGTGTGTCTTCATAAGTGAATATCCTCATCGATTTTCAAGTAACATCGTACTTCTTTAAGTTCTACATATTTCTATATAGCTTTTATATACTGCTTTTATATTATTGCTTTTTTACATTGCTTTCATATATTGCTTTATATATTGCTTTATATATTGCCTTTATACAACTTTGTACATTACCAATTGTTTAAAGTAAGATTTAAATAATTTTCAACGACCTGTTGCTCACCAGGTTCTTACAGCGAGGTCTTCAATTAGTCTGTGAATTAGATACATTTATGACAAAAATGAGTACTGCACTTTAAAACAGTAGAAACATTTAATTTATTATAATTGAAGAATATCAAAATACTATTTTCAGCTACTTAAAATTATTAGAGAATGCATGAAATGGGTCCTTAGTTCCTAAACCGTGCAACTGAGACAGAACATGTTTATTCTGCATAAATATCGCCCAGTCCAAATATAATTGATAGTCTATTAAGCATCTATTGTGTATAAGCAAGCTCCCAAAAGTTATACGAGGATGATGTATACGTATTGTATACTATTAAAACTATCGTTGCACTTTTATTCAATCACAGAAAATTGTCCTACCTCTACAATTGCTAACAATAAACGTTTGCTCGTTTCTCAATTTTGCGAGCTCTAGTCATCGAATCTAGCTAAAATTTTGCACATAGTCAAAAAGTAGAACTAACACATAATCCATCAAAGAGATGGAAGTTCGACCATGTACCCCAAAAAAATTACAAAAGGACTAACTTAACCAGTCCCTAAATGTAAAAATTAATGCTTGAGCATACCTAAAGGAATTTCTTCCAGATCCCATAATAAAGTACGGAGCAAATAGTTCTAATCTGTGGACAGAGGCTTGTTAGGGCCCGAGATACACGATTCACAGTCGCTCGGAAAAATTCCAACCGGAAGCAAGGGAGCTGTGTAAAAGGAACAGAATTTTGCAAATACATAGACTCAATCAGTAGAATTGACACGCAGTCATAAAACATAAGGAATCTTAACCGTATCGTTAACCTAACCTAAAAAATCCCAAAAGGGCGAACTAGACTAGACCTCAAATGTAAAAATTAATTCTTGAGCGTGCGCAGAGCTATTTCTTGCTGATTCCATAATACAGTACGGAGCACATAGTTATGATCTCTGGATTAGGGCCCGAAATATACGATTCACAGTCACTTTGGCAAAATTCCAACCGCAGGCAAAGAAGCTGTATAAAAGGAACAGAATTTTGCACATAGGTAGAATCAATCAGTAGAATTGGCACGCAGTCCATAAAACATAAGGAATCTTAACCGTATCGTTAACCTAACCCAAAAAATCCCAAAAGGGCGAACTAGACTAGACCTCAAATGTAAAAATTAATTCTTGAGCGTGCGCAGAGCTATTTCTAGCTTATCCCATAATACAGTACGGAGCAAATAGTTATGACCTGTGGATGGAGGCTTGTTAGGGCCCGAGATATACGATTCACAGTCACTTTGGTAAAATTCCAACCGGAGGCAAAAGAGCTGTGTAAAAGGAACATAATTTTGCACATAGGTAGAGTCAATCAGTAGAATTGGCACGCAGTCCATAAAACATAAGGAATCTTAACCGTATCGTTAACCTAACCTAAAAAATCCCAAAAGGGCGAACTAGACTAGACCTCAAATGTAAAAATTAATTCTTGAGCGTAACCAGAGCTATTTCTAGCTGATCCCATAATACAGTACGGAGCAAATAGTTATGACCTGTGGACAGAGGCTTGTTAGGGCCCGAGATATACGATTCACAGTCGCTTGGAAAAATTCCAACCGGAAGCAAGGGAGCTGTGTGAAAGGAACGGGCGTCAGGCAAACAAGAATCCCGAATGGGTAACGGAAAACGCATCCAGCGGAATGGACAAAATCGACGATGGGATAACTCACGAGGCAGTTTCGCGGCCGTTGGTGGATGCCACGGGCAGAAGGCACCCAAGGCACACCACCAACAACCACCAGCAGAAAAAGAATATTGAGCCTGGGGTTCCGGGTTCGATTCCCAGGACTGACTCGAGAAACGCCGCTTCCTCCGCCGTTACCGATCTAGATTGAGAGAACGAAGCCGCCTACCAGCCAGAAACACGAGCTGGTAGCAATAAATTATTATAGTACGGATGATTTCACGGGCAAGGGTCAAACGAGCCGAACGGAACCGGCTATACGAGCTTCCCGTGGATTATCAAGACGTTGTGTCTCGGATCGGAAGTTTATCCTACCTTCTGCGCCAAGGTCTGTACACTGTCTGCCTCTCTCATCTAACAGGCGATCACTATACTCTGTGAGACAATTGAGCGGTGCCATGAGAACTGAGAAATTTCTTCGACTAGTCATCAGACTGCGAATCTTTATACAAAATCCATATTTTCTGCATCGATTGGGAAAGACAACAACTAAATATGAAGTTCTTTCATTCTTTCATAAAATTCTAAGTTCTTGTAATATATTTATTATTGTAAATTACAGTGACTCATTTTGTTCATAAATGCATAAAATCGTCAGTCTATTTATCATTCTCCGTATCTCGTTCTCTTTAAATTCACCTCCTGCTTCGTCTTTCTACGTTTGAAGATGTCTCGCTCTGTCTTTCAACGTTTGACGATTTCTTTCTTCATCAGCGTCCATCCTGTTCCTTTTTCCGTTAGTGCGTACGCCCACGAGACGATTCGCAATTTGCTGTCACGAACGCCGAGGTTGCCGTAGTCTCGGCGCACAGTCGGAAGAGAGTTGGTAGTTGGCCGTTTTCTTGTCTCCGTTAATATCACGGCGTCCATTGGGCCCGAAACGGGACGGGAGCCCGACAGCTTGGCAAGCCGTGGCCTCTAACATCCAGCGAGAGGTCGATCGAAACCCACGATAGCCCCGTTGACGGTGCATCTTCGCCAGTCTGGCGCATAATGCAACAGTTACCGAGCTTCGACTCGCTAGCCCGGGGGACCATTGTTCCTCAGCTGTGCGAACTTTCGGGGCCGTCGACGCGTAAAACGACGATGCGCATAGGCCAGCTGCTTAACACGCTAGCCGGAACGACGAAACGCTTCCGAGATCCTTTACACGGAATGTTCAGGACTCTTCCGGGTGCATGTTAACTCTCATGCATCCGAACGAGTGCAGTTCCAAGGAATTGAATTGGCATTCAACTGGTTCGAGGATTTGAAAAATGATAAACATTTCATTTCTGAGTTGTGTTAATTAACCATTTGTACTCGAGTGTTGACTCTGAGTCACCATTAGAAATTGGTATAAACTATCAAAAATATTTTTCACATTTTTAAATATGTTTGTATTTAATAAATTATTCAATATGTAAATATTGTACGAGTAAATTGCATCAGTTTCATATGCATAAATCAGATAAAATTTAAATATTGTATGTCGGAAGAAATGTTTGGTTTTGGTACTGAAATAGTTCCGAGTGCAAAGGGTTAACCCTCCGTGGATATCCTGGGTCGTTCATGTCCAGAGCTAAATTTTCTTTTTCCAGATATTGATTTTTTCCCATTAATGCTTTAAACATTTTATTGTCCAACGATTAAACTGTGTGTCACATTAACGCTGTTACAAAGCGATGGCTATTTTTCCTGCTACACGAAATGTCAAATAGTCAAATTATTTGGTGCGAGGGATACATATCATAGTGGGGATAATTCTTTCCTGAAGGTTATTTTTCGAGATCTCAAGGTCATCGATGTTTTTTGTATGCAACTACATATTTTTATTACTCTGACGTGATAGTTGAGGGAAAGACGAATCCAATGACCTACGATATCATGACCTTCGTGTGACCTTGTGACCAAATTTTTGGGACATAATGTGAATACTGGAATAGCTACAACAGAGAGATTCGCGAAGAAGAATCTAGTGGAGCACCCTGAATATTAAAATAGGGACTTCAATAAATATTCTAGATTTTTTTATAGATTTTTTTGGAAGCCTAGAAGAGTAAATAAATTATTCGTGGACATGCTTGCGTTCGAAGGGTTAAAAGTTATTTTGTTCTTTCCTTTCTGCAAAATCTTGCATTTTTATATTACTCAAGTACGTTCAATATTCTCTTGTTACATGAAACTTGCTAAAATCCGCTGTCTATTTATAACAAAAATGAGTAGGTGCAATTTAAAGCACTAGACAGATTTACAAAATTTAAGAGCATCAATGTATTAGTTGCAGCTCATGAACACTACAAAAGGATAAAAAGTTTGCAGTCGATGCAAACAAATTTTTGTTTTGCACAAAGATCTGCAATCCATTGTTTAAATTTGGATGGTCATTGGGTTACATTCATTTTACAGCTCCTCGGATTCTCAATACAAATGATTTTACTGACGTTCAAAAGATTCAAGGATTTAAGAAATTGTTGAGTCCTTCGTATAAAATTCGAATCCTTTTTCCATAATTCTTGAGCAATAATAAATTAATGACATGTTCTTTGTGCAGCATTCAATTGGTTGAATGATTCAATGATTACATTAATTTTACAGCTCTTCGGATGACTATCGCAAACGATTTAATAGGCTTTTAACAGGTTCGAGGATTTGATCAGCTGTTGAAACCTGTAGACGATGCTTATATTCATTTTATGCGAAGCATCAACGAACGAATGTCATATTTGTATAACATTCAATACATTGATCAATTACAAATGATTACACTTTAACGCTTAAGGGGTTACATTAATTTTAAAGTACCTTGCATGATCATCGCAAACGATTTAATTAGCTTTTAACAGGTTCGAAGATTTTATCAGCTGTTGAAAATTCCAGACGAGGTTCCCGTTCTTAGCACATAATTCTTGAATGGGCTACATTAATTTTAAAACACCTCGGACGTACGTCGTAAAAGATTTAATAACACTAGTTTACAGCCATTTTGTGAAGCAGTTGCCACTATCATTTTCTTGTGTAAACTTGTGTAAACTTGTGTAGACTTTAATTTTGGACCAAAAAAGCGACTTTTTCACATATTTCTATTTACTGCAGCTGAACTACTATACCGATCGGAAAACAATGTTAGAAAAAGTTGTTGGCGATTCAATTACATTTAATTTGATGTTCTATTTTACATGATTGGTCGATTGGAGTTCGAGATGTACCTAAAAATGTTGAGCTCCCTTCGGAAAGGTAAAAAAAATTCATAACTCAAAAACGCTTCCATAGAAAAATTTTTAAGTGTGATTTTCGTGTTTGGCGGGTCAATTTACATAAGAAAATTATATAATTTTTTTTCATTTTGTGAACTAGTCTCACAAGTACTTTCAAAAGAATTCCCTGGTCTTGTTACTTAATTGTTGATCATAAATCAATCAATAACATGTTCCTCGTGTAACATTAAATGAATTGACCAATTATAATTGATTATGCTTGGTCGATTGATTAGTAAAATTAATTCTAGAACACCTCGGATGGTCATCACAAAATATTGAATTCGTTTTCGACGGATTTGAAGATTTTATCAGCTCCTGAAACTTGCACACTGAAGTTCCCGTTCTTTTTACTCAATTCTTATGCATTAACGAACTAATAACATGTTGTTCGTAGAATGTTGAATGGATTGATCGATTATAATTGTTTATATTTAGACGATTAAAGGGTTACATTAATTGTAAAGCACTACACACGACGATCACGAAAAATGTAATTGTTTTTCACCTGATCTGAGGATTCTACCAGTGGTTTTGATTTCCAAATGAAGTTTAAATTCTTTTTACAAAATTCTTGTGCATTAATGAACCAGTAGAGTGTTCCTCAAGTAACAGTGATCAAATTGGTCCATTATGATTCACTATACTTGAACAATTAATAGGCTACATTAATTACAATGCATCACAGACTCTTCCATCGCGAAAGAACACGCGCACGTAGAGTTTGCGTCCACAAGGTTTATGACACGGACGTGACGAAAAGGCTATTTTTGAGATTAAGACCTTTCTCACATTTGGCGCCCATCCGACCTCCAACTTTTGTTTCCGTCCTTCCTCAATAGCTATGACGTGTGATAAACCGATAATTTCCGAAGAGTCGTCCCAAAGCGAGCGAGCAACGGTACTCAAAGTTACCGAGGGTTAACCTGGAGGAATCCCGACGACGCGGTCGAAGGTCCCAAAGACTCCACGGCCTTGCAGGTAGCACCCCCACTCTACCCAAGACAACGCACGCTCAGAGCGTAACGGAAGGGTGGGGATGATTCGCAAAGAATGTGCCGATTGGGAAACTGCATTGGCAATAACCAATTAGCGCATTTCTGCTGCATCGACATGAAAAACCTCTCAAACAAGGGCAACGCCTACAAGTGCAAAGGCAGCCTAGGCGCTCCCCAACTAGCCGTTTTTAAAACACTCTACGTTCAGACAGAAGTCTCGATACATCGGTCGAAAAAACACGAGTAAAGTCACAAGCAACCACCGCTTTTCATTCGAATCAAGTCACCCAAAATTAGTTTGGCGGGTGATAAGTCGGCGACACTGTTGGAAGTATCAGCGTGTGCGTATTGCGTGTGGGAGTGCGCATGTGCGTATACGCATAAGGAAGTCGGCTTCGCGAGCGAAGCGGCTAAAACTTAGCGTTTAGTTGGATAGAGTTCTGCCTGTGCAGCACGTGTTGTAAAAGTAAAATTAACACTAGGTTTACGGAGCACTAAAATTGATTATTTTACATTGCTTTATAAAAATAATAAAATTGTATTTACTTAAATCTTCAGCGATTTTTATTGTAATATGTACACAAAAAAATAAATCTATTTAATAATTCCTCACGAATGCCTCCTTACACTCTTAACAATCGTAAATTAAAAATTTTTGAATCCGTCATTTTGACGGGCCCCGTAAATCTAGTGTTAATATCGAATATTGTATCTTAGTTACGAAAACTATAAAGCTAATACATTTAACTTTAATAATTGTTAATCTCTTAAATATATATATAAATATATAGTTATATAAATAAGGAACAACTTCTAAGTCACTAAAACCCATCAGACACGAATATCGAAACGCGTCCAACAGGATCCCGAGATTTACAACCTCGGGTGGGTTGACAGTCGAAACCCGCGCGTTAATATAGTTCGGTCGCAACGCAACACAGACGACGATCACAAGAGATCGATTTGCGCCAGATTCAAGGATTTTACCTGTGATTTCGGCTTCCGAACGGAGTGTGACTTCCCTCCGCACAAATCCGAAGCACCGACGAGCCAGTAGCACATTTTCCATGTAGCATTGAACGAGCGGGAGCCGTCGATCGATTATACTTGAACGTTCTACCTTCCCAGACATCGGATAAAGGTGGATTGGAAGGTTGTAGGTATTCTCGCCAGGAAGTAGTAATTCCATTAAAGAGACCGTATTGGCGTTTATGCGGCGTGTGAATCTCTGTTCCGGGAAAACTTTATCCGAATCTCGGTGCGATTAATTAAAATTCCAAGCTTAAAATATTCCAACTTCCAATAGTAATTACACCAGCACAACGACACTAACAAGAAACAAAATTCATTTGCTCCTGTTTCCTTCGAGAGACAACCAAGTCGGCACAACTTAATCGCGGAAAGAACCACGGTCACGATGATGATGAGGAAAATTGTTTTTACTGAGGAAAAAAAAGGAGAAATAAGAGGAAAAACGTACAGTATTAAACCGGGGATTCAGGGAGGATGGTTCCCAACTTTGATCATCGCCGACCGTCGCACAACGAGATTATGTGCACGCGAGGCGGAACGCGTTAGACCGAAAAAGAAATTATGTATTTGCAGAAAAGCAATTACACGGGAGCCTCCATTGTTGCCGAGGGAGCATTGTCACTGTCAATGGGACTTCCCACGGCGGTGGAAAAAGACCAGCGACGACCTCCTTCGTCGTCCTCGTCCTCATCAAAGAGGTTGCACGCGCGGGATGATAGCGACGTTGCTTTTTGTCGCCAGGCTGGATTTTCACGTTCAATTCGCGCGAGCGTGCGCGTGCGCGCACGAGTGTTCGCAACAAGTAATAACTCTCCGAGCCGCACGCGAGACAGGATAATATCTCACTTCGCGCACACTCGTAAACGTCAATTTTCTTTTTCCAGTAGGCCGTGCCGCCACCGCTGCTGTTCCACGCCGCCGCGCCGTGCTTTTGCTAAGAACTTCTTTCTGGACGACTGGAACGGGACGAGAACGTCCGCGAGGATCATCAAGCGATCCCAGAATCCACTGCCAGCCGAGTTAATCCGCGGTAACGTTTATGAACGCTGACTCGGTGCTCCCATTACCGCAGGAGAGTACGTGACAAATGGGAGACAAATTGATGTCGTGCCTTTGCGGAGGGTTGATGAGGGATCTTGGGTTTGGGAGATGCTTGGGGACGTGTCCATCTTGTGGCCCACTTAATTGTTCAGTTTAAAAAAGAAGGAGTATACTCAATTTTACAGGGACATCGTTCGTGAAGACATACTTGTAGGCGCAACTTAAAAAAATGTTTAGTTTGTTCTGACTCTATCCAGTGTGAATTCGACTGATGATATCTATACAGGTTGAAGCACCTAAGATTATGACAGTTTTGAGACATGAAATTTAAATTTCATCAGGTGGCACATCTCATAAGGTCCGTGTTCTTTTTCGTAGGTGGAGGCGTTTCATAGATTTCAAGGTCCCCTTGATTTTTTAATTGAAATGACTATTTTGGTACCATAAATCGATAGGGTATCAAATTCCAAGTACAAAAGGGTTCACCCTCATACATATTAAACCTAATAGTTAATGAGATATTAACCCTTAGCACTCGAGTGGTGATTCTGGGGAGCCCTAAAAATTGCTATACCATTAGGTACAACACATTTTAGTATTGTACGAGTTTTATATCTACAAAACGAAAAAAAATTATATAGAATGGAAATATGATTGTCCGGAAAAATATTTAATTTTGTAGTTAAAATAGCTCCGAGTGCAAAGGGTCGTCGAAAGTTTGATCCGCGTAAAGTCACGTTGAAAAACCAATGCCGAGACCAATTGAAAGACCAAAACAAAATAGCTCTGAGTGGAGCAATATCACTTACTCTCACTTTCATGTTGTCGTAAAAAATATGCTAAATTATTCTTTGAACCTTCCTTTTCAGAAAAATGTCCTGGCAGAGGAGATCGAAAAAAAAATCATTATGTGGTCTCATTTAGCTCAGACAAACCGGAATATGAGCTAGAATGCTCGTACAGGGATAAGGTTAATAATCTAAGACTCTACTAAAAATAACTAAATAAATCAATCAATGTTTACATCGAGCTATGCTTGTATCTAAGAAATTGATAAAAATGTAAGCGTTGTCTGTGCGAGTAGTAGTGATAAACTTCAGGTGTATAAAAGGAAATCAATCATGCACAATGGAAGTAATTCTAGGTCAAAAGAAATGTCTTGGTGTTGCAGTTAAAACAGCTTCGAATGTAAAAGGCGGATAACAACTTTTTTTGGAATTTTTCCGAGTATCATGGGGAATTCCTGGGTAGGGTTAACACAATGGGGATGGAGACGATCCGTTGAACCCGACAAGCCGGAAAGGATTGCGGGCAACGTGCGGTTACGATGTCCTGACGGACGAGGCTAATAGACGGGAACAGACACCGAAGGTTAGAGCCTCGAAACTCTGCTAAGGAATCGGCGTTACCGATTCCTTCCCGGTGCAAGTAGCAGCGTAAAAGTCCGATCCACTTGCTGCCTTTGCTGCTCGTCCGTCTCTTAACAGCTCATTAACCGAGTCCCGCCCCTGGCTGACCCCGGTTTGCATAAATCGTTCCTGGTCTTGCTCCTGACTATGAACGTGACCGATCTTTGAAGGCCCGTCGATCACTGACTCCCAAAGGGCATGGCTTCCTTCAGGAAATCCTCCGGTTCCGTTCGGTACGTACATATCGTTGACCTTCAACTCACCTTGACGCTCTTCTATTTATTTTTTCGACATATTTCCAAAGACAGGTCTGACGAGATAGAGACATAGATTGTTGGACGTGGAACAGTTCAAAGTGTTCATTGCTGTTACATAGAAATCGTTGACCTTCGACTCACCTTGACGCTCTACTATTTAATGTTTCAACACTTCTCCAAGGACACGTCTCGTGAGATAGAAAGACACAAATTGTTTACCAGCTTGTCGTTTGAAATGTTATCTGAAAAATGTTGACATTCGTTAGGTATGAGAGTGTTTATGTTTGTTACATAGAAAAGCGTAGTTCGCCCACTAACCTTGACGCTCTTCTTCTTTCTTTTCGACAATTTTCCAAACACAGGTCTGATGGAACAGCTTTTAATGTTCTCTGGAATATTGTACATTTTTTACATAGAAATCCTTGACCTTCAACTCACCTTGGCGATCTTCCATTACTTTTTTTATCGACAATTTTCCAACGACAGGTTTCATTAGATAGAAACACAGATTGTTGGATGTGGAACAACTTCGTGTGCAATGTCGTTTGAAATGTTGCATGAAAAGTGTTGATGTTCGTTAAGTATAAGAAATGTTTGTTACATAAAAATCGTTGACCTTCAACTGACCTTGACACTTTTCTATTTATCTTTTCGTAAGTTTTTCAAAAACAAGTTTCACGAAATAGACGCCTTGAGTGCATAAATATCCACAATCTACCAACAATAATAACAGCAGACAGGAATCAGATAAAAAACCGACTTAATGTTGCATGAAGCGTTTCAAACTAGTTGCACCAAGAATCGATGACTCCTCTCTGTAGTGCTGCAATTAGTACGAATTTATTGAATTTACTCTCCGCACTCGTCTGAGGCACTTTCATTCCCTGGAACGAATTTCTCAGAATGCATAAACTTCCACAAGAATTAAATTAATTCCAGAGCGCAACCACGGCTAATTGTAAAATTTGCATTTTTCGCGCATTCAACGCGCTCGCAACGAGCGCATATAAAATCCTTAAATAATCCGTCTAATGTTATCTCTCGGTAGGATCAAGCAAAAGCGTTTCAAGCGGCCGTAAGTGATTTAGAAACTCCGCGAATAAAGAAACCGTGAGATCGCCGAGCCGGGGCGATTAAGCGACAAATAGAGATGAATTAAGATATCACGGGCCAGAATACATTCGCCACGGATTAGCCACGCTTAAGTGTCGCGATGAATCATAGGCGGTCGCTGAAAAAAAGCCCTATGAAAGGAAGACCGTGGTCGGCCGCAGCTGATACCGTTAAATCATTTTGAGCGTTCGCAACAATGCCATGCCGACCGAAGGGAGTGGAAGACACGGCGATGACGTCCACCATCCTTGATAAGCTTGTCGGATAAAAATCGGCAGAGATGAATCTCGCGCGCGAGTACCTCGTTAAATTTACCAAAGCGGATAATTAAGATACATTATTTCGTTCGCACGGGCGTAAGAAGTGTTCACCGTTACATCGTTTATGTTACAAAATACGTAATGGGCGAATCTAACTCCGCGACAGTAGAGATCACTGGGCGATAAAATGTTCTAGCTGTGAACTAAAAATTTACTGTATAGCGTCTCGATGTTTGCGACAGAGGTGTGTACGATATTTCATTTCGATTAACCGTGCTAATCACTGGAACTCGAGCGTTCGGATAGCAGAGGTTTTACTATATCGTGGATTACACGAGTAACTACGAGCCAAATAGTATCGTGTTTGGTATCATTTTATTCAGAAAAATGTCCCGAATCTGCCAGTAAAAGTTTCGCAAGAAAATTATTAGAAACAAACAACAAATGTTGAAAAATCCAAGACATGCGTTATGATTTTTCGCTGAGAAATGTGCTTCCTCGCAATTTTTGCAACGAATGAGAATGATTTACGCCTTGAGGCGACATTTTTACGATAGTAGCAAGCGAGAAATCGAATAAATAAACGACCTCGGTCGAAAACGGAAAGAAGAGGAGTCAGTCTATTAAAGTAACGACTCTATCAGCGAAATCATACAGTTGTCGACTTCCTGCCACCGCGGGCCCAGTGACGAAACACGAAAGGGAGATCGTCGAGGATCAGGAGGATCGAAAACCAGGGGATAAAATACATATTTCGTGGAGGGCATTTACCGTTACAGTCGTTTACCCGGTGGAAGGGCCAACGAGGCAATAGCCGTTCGATTCGACGAGCAGCAGAGAGTAATGGACGGGGGAGGGATCGGTCACGCGATCCTCGGCACGTCGAGGAATCGATGTTCAATCCTCGAACCTCTGATCGTGCTTTCTCACCGTGTGCTCCCCTCTAAATTACCTTTTCGAGCTTCCGTCAGGAACTTGGGCTCGCGATTCCAGACTGGATTGGATTGTCACTGAAAGGGAACGCGTCGGTCCCGAGCCGCGTATGAACCACCGTGAACAATCGCCCCGTGATTAATTAGTTACCGTGGCCAATCGAGTTAACGATTATGTCTGGCAAGATGCACGAATGCAGAGATCGTTATCGACGCCTCAACCGTCATGATGGTAGGTCAACTGGCTAGTAGTTACTTAAGATCGGTATTTATACAGGAAAAGCTGTATTTTCTGTCCAACTTTACGAGAACATGCACGGTTTTGATTTGCTTTAATTGCAGTTTCGTAGGGGACCGCGATCAGTTTCGAGTAATTTCGCCCTGCCAGAAAGACTATGCTAATGGTCAGTATGAGAACATAATAGTTTGTAATTTCTAGCAAACGTGCAGCTTTATATTCATAGTCTGTGTCATTAGTACGTGGTGTGTCTTAACATATCTTTATTGTGGAATAATTAGGAAATTGTTGGTAGGGGAGCGTAATAGTTTACGATTCTTGACGCACCGTCTGCTGACATTGATTTACGTTTACAATATGCATTTAGCCTTGCACTGTGGTTAAATCTGTATTAAATTTGTTTTAAATTTGTATTAAATGTCTCATTAAATTTGTATTATTAAATAAATCTGTTTGTATTAAATCTACTACTTCGTCCAATAAGTTCGTGCCGTTTACTGTTCTACTATTTAAATTAATATTTGAAACTTACCATTACAGTTTACAAAAAAAACGTAACTCTCGTTCTACAACCTCTCCCCACATTTTGGGTAAAGACATTATGCCGTCACTGTATAATTTCTGTGGTCTTCCATTAAAAAGAATTATCCACGAACTTGTTGAACGAACTAATATATTAAATATCTGTATCAAATGGAAAGAATTGAATGGTCATTGATCAACAACGTATAGAAAAGGATGATGCACGAAGTTCTTTGCATCTGCACCTTAAAAAGCCGAAAACCAAGGGTCAAGAGGCCAAAGACCCAAAAATTAGCAGGGAGTGTATAACATTGTATCTTCGGCTCCACGATGCATGGTCTCTTGTACCCGATGCCATAACGAGACCTTATAGTTGTCATGTCGGTTCTTTTATTGTTAACGTCGTAAACTATGGCTGCGACTAAAACCTCTTTCGCACGTTACGTTTCCTTTTGTGGTGTATTCACGGTATGCCACTCGAGCCTCGACCATGATTGCGGTGCTGAATGAAATCAAGGCCGCCCTAAGAGTACGACAAGAAGGACAGATGCTCGCAGCAATCTGTTACTGTCAGGTAAAATCATCAAGATCGTGTAACTGGAAGTTGCCCGGATATTTCTGTGGGATTGTAACGGATTTTGCCGCTTCTATGAAAAATATTTACTGGCTCGTTTGTTCCTCACAGCTATTGTTTCACAAACTTTTTTCTATCTCAGAATTCATTTAGCACCTCTCACACTTGAAGCATTTGTATTATCAACAGTTTTAAGTACAATTGTGAATAGTGCCTTTGCATTTAAAAGATTCTATTGAAAATAAGGTAATACAGTTCCGCCAGATCTCTTTAGCATCAATCACTGACAAATTATGTTCCTGATCTTTTTTAAAAAATGTGTCACAGGGAGGAAAATGATGTAAAACAGCAAAGAGTGCATTATTTGCGGTACTGGAATGAAGGAAAATATTGTAGAATCTTTAGAGAATATTGATTGCATTTTCAATGCATTGCAAGTAGACTGTCTTTAACCTCGATAACTATAAATCTGAAAAGTACCTCTTAACCGTTACGTATCTGAATAATTTCGTTTTTCCTGCAACATTGCCGGTACAATAGGTCAACAATCATACCTAATACCGAATGAAAGACATTCAAATGAACGTCCATTCGTTAGATTCGATCCAGAAGCTCCTGAAAGGTATGCAAAAAGCGCCTGTAGCCGGTGGACCAGCACCGCAAGATGTTCCACTCGAACGGAAGAAACAAACGTTCTCCTGCGAGACCGCGATGCTTTGGCAAGGATAAATCATTGATCTGTATCTCGCCTGTTCAATTAGCCTTCGAAATAACTCATTGCTCTCCACCGAGAGAAACATTTGAATTATCTCGCAGAGGTTGGGTTCAATAGCTGCGCCGCAACTACGGATCACCTTTCACACTCTGGAATCGAGTGAATCCTTTATCCAGCCATTATAATGCCAGCAATAGCTCGCATTACTGACTCCGTTTAAATCCCCTTTACTATCAATTTTATTTTACAAATTCTTGTACTCGATTCTTCGGAACCAATGTTAATCTTTTTATTAGGTTACCAATGTATGATACTTAACGTTCCATCTACAATACTTAATCTTCAATGTACAATATTTTATATTCACTGTTCAATGTGCAGTACTTAGTGTCCAATGTTTAATTCATATTATTGAACCTTCAATATTTAACTTCTAATATTGAATGTTCAATGTACAGCATATCCAATGTTAACTATGAAATGTTTAATGTTCAATGCAGAACACGCATTATTCGATGGTCAATTTCCGATGCTCAATTTTGAATGCTTAATGTTACATGGTCAATCCTGAATTGACAATATTCAATGCTGAAAGTTTAATGTTCAATGAATAGCATTCAATCTTCAATCTGAAATGTTCAATATTCAATGCTGAATGTTGAATGCTGAACGCTTAATGTTTAATGCTGACTGCTCAATGTTCAATGTCGAATTTTCAAGGTTCAATACTGAATGCTGAGTATTCAATGTACATTATCCAATTCCCCTTACTAACTGTTCACTATTCAATGTATAATGTTTAATGTTCAATGTACAATACTAAATGTTCAATATTCAATGTCAAACTTTTAATGTTCAATATCGAATACTAAGTGTTCGATGTGCAAAATCCAGTATCCAATGCTAAATGGTCGCTGTTCAGTGTTTAATGTCGGACGCTCAACGTTCTCCAAACACATAACCTAAAAATACCATCCAAGCCAGTGCAGTGTCGTAACGGGGCACCTCATCGTCCACTTTCCTCGAAGTGAAAATCAATCTTTAGCCACCGAAGCATAGCAAATCGTCTGTCACCTTTTTCTCTCGCCGATTGATTCGATAGCAACGAGTAACGATCCCAGTCCCAAGGACACCGGAAGTGTCGCCGGTGGTCGAAACAATAAAGCCGTTTAACGCGGTAGACGGTGGCTGAACGCGATCGTCGACGAGGATCGAGCAAGGTAGCGACCGATCTACGCCGGTCCACCTTCGTGGGAGAGTCGGACCGATTTCATGGTCGTTCGCTGTCACGGTCCGACCGTCTCTCCTCATCTCGACGCGGCGCGGCGGCTTTGTTGCCTTCTCCGGTCCGCGCGTGTTAATTGCATTAGTGTAGAACGAGGCTTCGGGATGCGTCGATCGATTGCAAGAGTTTCCGCGAAGCTGAAGACATTCATCGCTCCCCGGGTTCTGTCTGTGTGTCGCAAGCCGACCACCATCAACCAGCAGCAGACAGGCAGATGCGTCGAAACGTTGCAATCGTCCCGACGTTATGAAACCGATCGGGACTGGCATTTCCTGTTGACCCTTAAACCGGCCCACTGTTTCGTTTCATCCGTCCACGGAATCCGGGAGAGATTAATTAACCAGCCCGGCCGGAGATAGATGCGATCTACCATTTATATTTCTGCGCCGATCCACCGGACAGATACCCGGCAGAAAATTGCTTGCACCGCTGCTTTCGATTCGAATCCTACGAATTTTTTGAACTCGTCAACAGTTTACTGATTGCATCCGGCTTGTAACACTTGCTTTGATAGGCAGTGAGCGATTCTTAACCATTCCAAATACTTGAAACACTAGGACTAGTGTCCTTTGGCCCAGTTATGAGATTGTGTTAATTAATCAGAGAGAATCAGGGTTATTCCCTTAGATTTTCTCTAAGTAAATCCTAATTTTTATTTTAAGCTTCACCCTAATTAAACAGTGGCTCAAATGAACGGAATCCACTGTATCATATTCAACATACTAAACTTATTAACGAAACAGGGGTATTTGGCTCCCCATAATGTTTATTGTGTATAAAGATCCACAACCTATGAAACGGCAATGTTCAACGATTTTTACTTTTCAAAAAATAATGATATATATTTCTGATGTTTGTCAATTGAAAGATAATGAAACTCATCAGTAGACTGCGGATTTTATTCATTTATGTTAGGTACAATTTAAAATAGTGAACACATGCAAAGAATTTAAGAATTTCAGCGTAATCAAATTGTTACTGAGGGAAATAAATGTTTACTTAGCTCCTGTATCTTGCCATTGATGCACAAAAATTTGATGGTGTATAAAGATCCGCAGTCTACTCATCAAATTCAAGAGTTAGGGATATCAATATTCGGCTAAAAGCTCGATGCGCTTCAGTTCCGGACTACTGTGCGATCAGTAGACAGTGCACGTCCAGGGCCACTTTAGAATATCGAATCATCCTACGTTGCGGACACAGCGGAACTACAAGCACGACTGTCCGATGAAAACGATCGGATCTGTCGATTAGACAGAAAGGGTTAATTGAAGAGCACGTAAGCTGGACACCTTCGACCTGGCGACCCGAAGGATGACACGATCGCAACTTCGTTAAAAACCTCCGTCCCTTAATATTCCGGTACAACGATGATAAGGTTGCGTCCGCTTGCAAGACTCCTTTCAGCCAATATTGCAACCTGCTGCACTTCAACGACATGCTACTACTTTATTCATTCGGAGCTCGTACAAGGAACGATTTGTTTTATTGCTTGCGTTCTTCATTGTGTTAGAAGAAACGAAGCGTTTGATGCAGCATTGTGCTATTGTTTGGGCTGTTCACTTTGTTTTTGGGAGAACTGAACCGTTTATTGTTGCAACCTGCGATTTCTTAGGCTCATTATGTGTTTAGATGTACCAAAGAGCAATTGCTGAATTACCGTGCATAACACGAATAATCAATATTCAATGCTTAATGTACAATACTATACTGAATTTTCAATATTCAATGCTCAACATAATGAACTGAATTTTCAATGTTCAATGCTGAGCATTCCATACTGAATTTTCAATGTTCAATCCTGAACATTCTATCCTGAATTTTCAATGTTCAATAGTGAACATTCTATACTCAATTAGCAATTCACAATGTTCAAGGTTCAACGTACAATGCTGAACATTCTATATTGAATTTTCAATGTTCAATAGTAAACATTCTACATTGAATTTTCGATGGTTAAAGCTAAACATTCTATACTCAACTATCACTTTTAATGTTTGAGGTTCAACGTTCAATGCTCAACATAATAAACTGAATTTTCAATGTTCAAAGCTGAGCATACTATACTAAACTTTCAATCTTCAATCCTGAACATTCTATACTGAATTTTCTATGTTCAATCCTGGACATTCTACACTGAATTTTCAATGTTCAACAGTGAACATTCTACACTGAATTTTCAATGTTCAACAGTGAACATTCTACACTGAATTTTCGATGTTCAATGCTGAACATTCTATATTGAATGTTCAATGTTCAATGCTGAGCATTCTATACTGAATTTTCAATGTACAATAGTAAACATTCTACATTGAATTTTCGATGGTTAAAGCTAAACATTGTATACTCAACTATCACTTTTCAATGTTTGAGGTTCAACGTTCAATGCTCAACATAATAAACCGAATTTTCAATGTTCAAAGCTGAGCATACTATACTAAACTTTCAATCTTCAATTCTGAACATTCTATACTGAATTTTCAATGTTCAATCCTGAACATTCTACATTGAATTTTCAACAGTGAACATTCTACACTGAATTTTGAATGTTCAACAGTGAACATTCTACACTGAATTTTCAATGTTCAACAGTGAACATTCTACACCGAATTTTCAATGTTCAATGCTGAACATTCTATACTGAATGTTCAATGTTCGATGCTGAACATTCTATACTGAATTTTCAATGTTAAATGTTAAACATTCTATACGGAATTTTCAATGTTCAATGCTGAGCATTCTATACTGAATTTTCAATGTACAATGCTGAACATTCTATACTGAATTTTCAATGTTCAACAGCGGACATTCTATACTGAATTTTCGATATCCAATGCAGAACATTCTATACCGAATTTTGAATATTGAATGCTGAATATTCAATGTCCAATGCTGAATGTCGAGAGTTCAATGTTGAACTTTCAAAGTCCAGTGATGAATTTTCTATGTTTAATATTGAATGTTCCATGGCGAATCTTCAATGTTTATTATGTAATGTTGAATGCTGAATCTTCCATGTCCAATATTCAATGTTCGAGACTGAATCGTCACTATTCAATGTTCAATTCATTGTGTATAATGTTCAATGTTAAATGTTTCATGTCCAATGTTCAATTTCAGATCATGGACATCCCCTACCACGGCTCTCGAAACCTTGTTTCAATTTGGATGAAAATCCTGATTGAGTTATAACCATCAAATGGCGTGTCTTCATTGTCTTCCATCACGAAACTGGAGTGTGAGAGTGTATTCAACAACCGCAAGATTGTTTACGGACGATAGCTTGGGAACACTTTAGATCCAATTTTCCGTATACTGGCGTACTACGTGCACCGCCTCTGTGAAAAGTAGTATAACTCGTCCGTTAATTGCCGGATCGCGGTTAATTCAATGCGCGGTTCGCATTTCATTTCACGGTCCGCTGGGTCCAGACTCCGGCAGCGGGTCTCTCGTTCAGAAAAATAACAATGGAAAAATTCCAATTAATCATGGTAATGCTCGCTCCTCGCCGGTGATCATCGTCGGCATTGGTCACGCGCGTACTTCGTCTCGGACCTGATGACCCGTTGGATGACATCATAATGCCTTCACGGAGCACTGCTGCTTTTGTACGATGCTTTCGGATGACATAAAGGGGAACGGCAGTTTTTTCTAACCTCGGCAAGGACGCTCGATTTAACGCTGTTTAAATATTATGAAACAACAGGCGAACAATTGTGCAGAAATATAAGAATCTACGATAGGATCTACTAACAAAATGTGTTGAAAATCTGCAGGAATAATTCCGATTGCACTTGATGCATAAGATTATGGAGATCTACGATTGACAGTTAGAAACATTCTATTACATTGTTCAAGAGTACATGGAAGTCTCAGGATTCAATAAATGATTTCGAAAGGAGAATATTCAGCTTGATGTAGCATAACCAATAAAAATCCTTTTAATTGACCTCTCAGCATACTGTTCAATGTGTTCAATTAACTCAATGTTCAATGTTCGATGGTCAACGTGTTCAATGTTCAATGCGCCAAGTGTTCAATATTCAATACGTCCTGTGTTCGGTGTTCAGTATTCATGGTTAGATGTTAAATGCCTATCATTTCAATATTTTCCTTATTCAATATGTTGAATACGTTTAATGCGACAATGTATTCAATAATGTTCAATATTATCAATGTTCGATGACCGCGTCGTTCAGTGTGCCCAATGTGCTCGACGTTCAACGATCAATGTTCAATGATCAGTGTGTTCAATGTTTAATGTGTTCAATGTTCAGTGTGTTCAATAAAATAATTATCCTTCCGCCAGTGCAAAAGATTACTTCTCCAGCCACGGAACGTTCCATAAACCGTCTCAAGATTGAAATTATCCAGTCCGTGGTATGAACAGTTATATTCCCGGTGGTGTCGGTTATAATTGGCATTGGTGATCATTAAGCGGAAACCGGCGATTCGGTGGTCGTCGACAAATTGACAACGTTTCGCCGATCGTGACAGTCGACCGGGCGGAAACTGTGGGACCGTGAGACGATGATCGGCAAACTACTAGAAAAACAATAGTGAAGGGTCCGGTAAACAATGTCAGCGACGCTGGCAGCGTTTCACCAGGCTTTTAAGCCCTAACCGCAATTCACTGGATATTTTTCGGATCATCGGTTATCCCGGTGAAATCCTATACTGTTACCCGGATGCCGAGACTTGTAACGCTTCCTCGGTATTGGGAAATTAATTCTACAGTTCCTGTTGCGTCTGTTGCGTCGCATCTTTGTTTTACGAACACTGTGAAATTATTTTTTTGGTGGAAACGAGAACACTGTTGAAAGCGCAAGCAGTGAACCTGTTCTGGTAAGAATTTGATACTTTTTTTTTGACGTACGTAACGAAAGTTGTGATGAAATAACAGTGTAACTTTATTATTTGTAGACAGTGCAATTTCAGGCTTTGAGGAAAATTTCGCGAGTTTAATTAAGTTAATCGTCGAACGGCTGACCTTTTTGATAACTACACTGTTGAGAATGCATGGGAACATTTTTTTCCACTTAAAGCAGCTCAGATATACAGAGTGAGGCAATATAAACAGGTCACTTGAATAACTCGCTTGCTTTTAAAGATGGAAGAAAATGCATCAGACCAAACTTACTTGATATCAAGGCGCTCGTAATCTGATGTCATTAATTTTTTTATAGGTGGAGACGTCAAGGAGATATGAAGGTCAACTCTGTTTTTTTAAATGGAACGGTATGGTTTTTCATTCACATTCTGGTATAGTGTGTTTCAAGACGAATACAATGACCCATTTTGAAGGTCATTCAAGGTCATGCAAGGTCAACTACAATAGAAAATTAAGTGTCTCAAAGCACCCTTCGAACACTACGATGATTTACATGTAACATGTTATTTACGTAATCACTGCTACTTCGAGTGTTGAATTTGACGACCTTGAACACGGAGACATAATCTAAAACGTTGCAATACCGATGATACTGCCTGACAAATTTCAGTTGTATCTATTACGGAGCAAGCTCTTTTTATACGTTCTTGCATATCAACTATGGTTGTTGGTTTTTCGCGGTACACTTGTTCCTTCAATTTTCCTCACAAATAAAAATCTAGTGGTGTCAGGTCTAGAGAACGTGTTGGCCATTTATTACTTCTTGATCAACCAATCCAACGAACTTCAAATGTCCTGTTCAGTAATTCTGTAACATTTTCGAGCTGAATGAGCAGGACATCCGTCTTGTTGGAACCATATGGACTGTCGCATGTCCAGTGAAATGTCTTCTAACAATTCTGGCAAAACGTCTTTTAAGATTCTCTCGTATTTATGACTATTTAGCGTGCCATCAACGAAATATGGACCAATTATTTTATTATGAAGAAGGCAAATCTTTCATCACACACGCGTACCGCTTTCCTGATAATTCTATGACATTCAACATAGATGATAACCATTTCCACTTTCTCTGCTATTACGCAACGCATTCTTGAAAATTGAACACTCAGATTGAATATTACGAAGCCGTACTCTAGTCGTTAATCAAACTACTAATAACATTTCTGGATAGAGGTAAGCATACAATGGGATTGTATGTTTATGTTCTGTGACCCTTATCGATACTTACAAGAGCGGTATGCTAACAACCACAGAAGACACAAAAGTATTTGAAGAGTGCTTAGAGAAACTTAATTTTCTATTGCAGTTGACCTTGCGTGACCTTGAATGACCTTCATAATAGGTCATTGCATTCGTCTTGAAACACACTATACCAGAATGTAAATGAAAAACCATACCGTTCCATTTAAAAAGACAGGGTTGACCTTCATATCTCCTTGACGTCTCCACCTATAAAATAATTACTGACATCAGATTACGAGCGCCTCGATATCAAGTAGGTTTGGTCCCATGCATTTTCTTCTATCTTCGAAAGCAAGCGAGTTATTCAGGTGACCTGTTTATAGTGCCCCACCCTGTATATTCCCAATGTAATAAAACGATTATGCGAGATTTGGTAGAAGAGTTATCGAATTCTGATCATGGCTGAGCCATTCACAATAGTGGGCTAATTAAATTCAATAAATCGCATCCGCGACGAACCGAGTTCGTCTTCCTGCTCTTCTCGCCTATCGAATGAGGTTCGTCGGGCAACGGTGTAATTACCGATTAATTGGAAATCAGGCGAGCCGAATTGTTGGTCCCGGTGGTCGATATCCACGCAATCAACTCCGTACTTACGCGTTTACACGAGGCTAAGGGTCATCAGTAATTACCACGTATTCCATTTGTTTGTCTTATTCACAATATCAACTCGACCCAGTAGGTTTGTTCGATCGGATTCGGTGTAATTTTACTCGCATTTTGCCAAGATCATCAACGACGTGTTTATTATTATCATCGCGATTACGACCGATAATCAACAAACACTATATAAATTTTTAGTAGAATCTATTTGTTTCCCCGATGATTCATTAGTTGCTCCAACACCGTTTTCAACGTACAATTATAACGATTTTTATTTTTCTACATCCTTTCCACGTAACGGGAAATGAACTCATAATCGCGGTAATTATGAGACTTTTTTTCCCAATCCTGATAAGTTAATTGTCCTCTATTAGTACGTAGGGGAGTGTAATTATTAATTTTACCGTATGGTTCCTGTATCGTTCCGTTGTCGGGCCGATCGTTAATATGAGAAACTTCAATTCTCCGAGTTGTCAATCTTGATCCGACGTTGTGGGGTGAAAGATCCATTAGAAAATTGTGATAATAATCGCCGATAAACAAAATTCTTAGATTTTTTCAAGCTTTCTACAGTTTGAAATTACACCCACCCATTTTTGTCATAAATGCATAAAATCCGCGGTCTAATTATGAAGCTGTTTGACAATGCTAAAGAACCCCGCACTAATCATATGGAAAATCTATCCCGGTAAAATCAGTTGGATTTTTCATATGTTGTAAGTTATGATCTACTGAATAAAAGATGCAATGGGCACAAAGCTCAATAATAGACAGTTATCGAGTTATAATCAGTCAAACATGACAAATTCGAGCTGCCGAATACTCAAATCTCGGGAAGTATTTATTTTTTGAAAAAATGTTTGAAACAAAGATAGTAGGTTTTCACAAAATCTGTTAGGTGGTGTCATTATTTCTGAATTTTGAATGACCTTGAAAAGGTCTGTGAACAGAAATCATTACAAAAATCTTTGCGTATCACAGCAGAGATAAGGACCCAACGGTTCGTCACTCCCGTAGTATTTTTTGACTCCAAACCCTCTCTACTGTGTGTGTGTGTGTGTTTGTTTGTGTGCGTGTGGGTGCGCGCGTGTGTGGATTAATAAAAAAATGATCTTATGATGTATTACCAAAAAGTATGGAGACCAAAATATATGGAATACACTGATATCAATATTATAAATATCGGACGTAGCAATGCCAGAAAGTAATACCATTCGGTAGCAATAACGCTAGTATGTTGCCAACTTCATTTAGATCGCATAGCTTGAAAATAGAAGGAGTGGGGTGGCGGGATTGGGGGTGCAGCAAGCGTGTAAAGTAAATATACTTCCCAAGATTTGAGTACTGTTCGCCAGCTCGAATTTGTCATGTTTGACTGATTATAACTCGATAACTGTCCATTATTGAGCCTTGTGGCCATTACATCTTTTGTTCAATAGATCATAAGCTACAACGTATGAAAAATCTAACTGATTTTACCGGGATAGATTTTGCATATGATTAGTGCTTTGAAACAAAATTTCAGCCGATGCCTTTACAAACTGTTTAATGATCGGTAAACGATTCTCAAGGGTTTTTGCTGTTCGTATGATCTCCACAAATGGGCGAGCTCGGCCAGCCGCCGATTAGCAGCGTGTAAAGAGACACTTCCTCGTGAAATCCCATTGCCGAGCGACACGATAGCACGCCACCAATTAAAATCGTGACTTGTCCAGTTCGCGAAAGAGAAACGGGATCGGTCGAAGGCTCGAGCGTTCGCCGAGAGCAACGTCCCCGGCAACCTTGAACCAATTATGCACGCTAATTATTTCGCGAGCTGCTCGTTTTGCATCCACGGCGAGGTTACCACGTCGGCGGTTGCTCGGTTAAGCGCTACCGACAGCGTCGTAAATTTCACCGGTCGTTCCCCGACAAGGTGAAATAGAAAATAGAACCTAGTATTAATAACAGGAGTGGTCCGAGTTCGTTATCGCGGCCGTGCGAATCATTTTTTAATACGACGATATTCCCAGCCGTTGTACGGCTGTTTGCGTGCAACGTGGTGAATTGCTTGAAACAGATCCAGAGCGACCAGACCGACCAGACCGTCCAAAGAGACCAGAGAGACCAGAAATGAAAACAGAAGGTCCTCGGAATGAGAAACATTCCGGGGGAAAATAAATATTAAGCGGTCGCTAAACTCGTCCACGAGACAATTAACCTGCTCGGCTGCTGGACGCTATCTGAATCTAGAAGACCGACAAAGCCATCCTCAAACTGGTATAACAGTCCTTTCTTCTCACGCTTGTATTCCGCGCTATCGGAATTTAGCCTAACCCGTTTGCTCCGAGAACGGATTCGTTTGAAGGAAAAATGGGCGTTAAAAATTTATTCTCGGGGAACAGGTTCAAAAAGTTAATTGTCTTTCGATATGAATTAAAAGTACAATATTTAAGAAATATGCTCGCTAAATTTTTAGGTGGAATTCGCAGGAATAAAAAGGTTACAGTTCATTCGGTTAGGAGCAGACTCATTCTGACCCGGACAACAGTGCGTTAGAAATTAATTCTCGTCGAACAGGTCCAAAAAGTTAATTGTCTTTCGATATAAATTAAAAGTAAAATCCTTAAGAAACACGTTTATTAAACTTTTCTCAGGAGCAGATTAATTCTGACGGACAACAATGCGTTAAAAATTATGATGTATGATGTGTAGCATAATGTGTAAGAAATATGCTCACTGAATTTCGAGGCGAAATTTGTAACTATAACGAAATTGAAAATTATTTAGTGCGGCACCTATGCAAATAATCGATCGATTCCAGGTAATTAAAATATTAGATCCCAATAATACAGGTCCCAAATAAAATGTATTCCTTAATAATTTATGTTCCAGAACCACGTACCAGTGCAAATAACCGCGCAAATCAACCAGTAATACGGATCTAATATGAAAAGATTGAATTGGCTTATCTATGTTAATGCGGCTTCTACGTTGATGCTACCTTCAATATCCTTCGGGGCATTGAAACAAGAAGATATTAGAGCGTAACTTATACATATTAACATAGATAAGCCACTGAGACAACAAGGTAGCAGGAAATTTAATGTACTCTGCAAGATTCCCAGACTTCTCTACACCGATTGATTACTGGTTCCCATTTTAAAAATCGCCTAATTAGATAATGACCAGGAAGCGTCGTGCTGCATCTTCGAGGGATACGCACAAATCAAGTTTATCTACTGGTGTGGCTGATTTCAGGAAATGGGGTTAAGTTCTCTGTAAAAAAAACTGTTCTCCCTTCATGCGTGACATTTGCAGTTATTATATTCTTCCAATATTTCCCTTGTCCAGCCAAGACAACATTGCAATTGTAACAAGAACAACTGCATTCATTCTTACCATTTTTTCTAAAAAGTAATAATAATAATTGCTACTCAGATTCTGCAGATATTCGCACTCAAGACTGCACCATAACATCCAGAGGCTCTAGAAATTTTTATGATCGGTCGATCAATCTCTAACAAGCTATAGAAATTTTTTGTAATCAATTTACCAGCCCTTAACAGGCTCTAGAAATTTATTGTAATTGATCTATTAACCCCTAACTTGGCCTAGGAATTTTTGTAATCGATGTACGAACTATCAACATGCTCTACAAATTTTTATACTTGATCGACCATCCCCTACCTGCAGCTAGAAATTTTTGTACTCGATTTACTGTTCCCTGATGGGTTCCAGAAAATTTTAAAGTCAATCGACCAATCTCTTACAAGCTCCAGAAATTATTATATTCGATCCACCAACCCCTAATAAGCTCTAGAAATTTCTGTAATCGGTCTATCAATCTCTAACAAGCTCTAGAAATTTTTTGTAATCGATGTACCAACCCTTAACAGGCTCTAGAAATTTGTTATAATTGATCTCTCAACCCCTAATAAGGTCTAGAAATTTTTGTAATCGATGTAGAAACCTTCAACAGGCTCTACAAATTTTTATACTTGATCGACCATCCCCTAACTGTAGCTAAAAATTTTTGTACTCGATTTACTGTTGCCTGATGGGTTCCAGAAATTTTCAAAGACAATCTACCAACCCCTAACACGATCTAGAAATTATTATATTCGATCCACCAACCCGTAATAAGCTCTAGAAATTTCTATACTCGATCTACCAACCTAACATGCTCTAAAAATGTTTGCAATCGATCGACCACCTCCTAACATAAAATCACTACTACATTATTTCAAATTCACATTTCCAATGAGTACTATATATTTTTGGTATGAGCATCACAAGACCTCCATAAAAATTTAGCAAGTCCTTCAACCGCTTCAGACAAACATAAAACACCCCTAACAGAAAGAATAAATTCGTCCTCGCCACCAATTTCAATAAATCAGTCCACGACACCCATATTTGCATAAATATGCAAGTCCGGTAACCGCCCACGTAAATATCGAACTGGCATCCTGTTGGAAGTGATATTTGGCTAACTGTGCATCGTCGCGTCGATTCGATCGCCTAATTGCTCTAAGAGATCACGAGACGTGGTCGCGATGGTTTTTCACGGCGATTGCTCGGCGAAAACGCGTTTCGTAATAGGCGACGGGCGAGACACGCGAATCGGACAACGCGCGATTTACTTAATTACTGAGAACACCGTTAACGGTCGAGTGCTGCTCGTCAACTTTCAATGGCGAGAGCACAGCGCACCGTGTCCCCCGGTTGCCCTCGCGAAATTTACGAGGCACGCTTAGAATTTCCGCACTCGTTCCCCTAACAGCCCCGCCCCGTACCGAGGACCGTTTCGAACTAGAAACGGGTACAGTTAGAACGGAGATTCAAGCATGTCTGGCCACAAAAGAAGTGTGCTCGATGCGGCAGGAAGGGAGTAGTTAGTAGATGGCAGTTTCGGGGCCTTTGACAGCGTACGGTGTCGTCAATGATGTAAGCCAGCGTGGGCCGGCCGCCATTTGTACGAAACTTGATTCGTAGACAGCAGATCTTTTGCATTTGTGGGTTCTGAAAATTCTCAAAAAATGCTAGAACATACAATTCGATAGAATTTAGTGCAATTTTTACTTCTTTCAGATTTACAAAACCTACTACCACTGAAAATAAGATTTTAATTTAATTCCACTTTCTGAAAATTTTCCTACAAAAATTAAACATTGTATAAACATCTGCAGTCTATTAATTAGTACACTGCAGATATTTGTGCAAAATAAATATTTTTAGTTGCAAGAAGCTGGATTGAAAGACTAATTTATTTATTAATTGAGTGCCAATCAACCTCAAAAATACCTTAAAGTCAAAGTAACTTATTCAATGAAATAAGGATTGAAAAGTTATGACGTGTTACATCAAGAACTTTTTCAACCATCCTGCATTTTGCACATCCTAAGAAAATTTGGTATACTGAAGACATTAGCTTAAAAATTAATTTTCAAATCTGAACGAATAATCCTGTCTCCCATTTTTGGAGATGCAACACTGAACGTCTAATTAATCGGTCTAATAGGTTGAAAAATACATGACAATATTTTTAAAATCTTCTAGTGTTTTTACTGTTTTGCATTTCTCCTTCTCATTCGCAGTATGATAATGAGGGTCCAGTAATTGTGTCGTTTATTAGTATTTGTACAAGTGGATTTTTATTTGTGTGAGCTAAGAAATTTGTTTATACACTCAGTTTTTGTGTAGTATAAAGTTTTATGTATTCATTGTTAATTTTATGTATTTATGTAGAGTTTACTCTGCGGCAAGTTGGTATAATGAATTGTTTGTTAGTAGTAAACACGTGTTGTTGCTGATTAGTCAGCATTCTGGGAAACTGTAAGACTGGGGATTTTATGTATTTATTACAAAGTGAATAAGCGCAATATAAAACAATAAAAACGTTCAAAGAATTTAAAAATACTGCTGCATCACTTTCAACATATTCAAATAGTTGAAAAAAAATTAGAGTCTATGCAGTCCTGTATTTTGCAAATAACGTAGATAATTTTTATTTTGCTTAAAAATCCGAAATCTACTGATTAAAGTTAACATTATTTGTACATTTAGCAAAGAATTTGCTTGGATACAAAATTCAACTGTTTCGTAAAAAAAATATATGATTAGACAGCGGATCTTTATGCAAAATAAACATTTTCTGTATTAATTATAAGGTACTGGAACGATATAAAAATTTGTTTCTACTTATATCGATGCTCTTACGTTCCTTTTATCTGTTCCGAGTTTTGTGCTCTACCTATTCATTTTTATTATAAATGCATAAAATGCGCAGTCTAAGATAATATCTAGATCAGTAAAATGATTTAATATAATTGTAAATGACAATGTTGTAGACATTTAGTTAAAATAATTAAATTGAGTATTTATCTCTGTCTCGAAAAATACAGGTGTTTTAATTATGTGGTGTTTGGAGGCGAACGGTAGAATATTAAATGGTACTGAGAAAAACGTTGAAGATCTTAATCGGAATTTATAAACTTCCCAGTAACAGGAAGTTAGATGTTATTTAAATGTACGAAGAGTTTCAGATTCGTAGAGTTTCGTACGGAGACCTACCGGACAGCAGTTGGACGGGTTAATTGCCAGGTACAGTCCAGTTTTATCTTTAAGCGGACAGCCTCTAACCGCGAAAAGTTTCTCGACCCCCCGTAAATTCAAGGATCACTTGTTCCTGGAATCGTAATTATATTCATTATACCTCGAGACCCTAATACCTTCCAACAAATGGGCGTTGTTCCCAAGGGAGACTGAACTTAGATTGTTTAACAATTGAAATCGGGATTAAATTTAAATTATGATCTGAGGGAAGAAGATATTTCATCAAGTGACAAACAGAATCTATTTATTAAACAAATATAGAATCGAGAATTTCATGTGTTAACAATGTATATATTTGCATATACAATATTTCAATATAAATATTTCCATCCTATATGATTTTCTTTATTTTATGGATATGAAACTTATATAATAGTTACCGAGTACAATACTTAAAGGCGTAGTAATTTATTAGTAGATAGCAGATCTTTATGCAAAATCAAAATGTTCTACCCGAATTGCAACAAAGTGGAGTGATATAGAAATTTATTTTCTGTCTTGCAATGTTTGTTAGGTTGAAAATAATACAACCGTATTTTTAAATTCTTCTAATGTTTTTACAGTTTCAAGTTGCCTCTGCTCATTTTTGTCATAAATGCATAAAATCCGCTGTCTATTTATTAAATAGAAATAAATTGAATAATGTAAAAAATATTTTCGATAATGGCACAGCAATTTTTAATGGCGCCTCAGAGTAGCCACTCGAGTTTTAAGGGTTAACAATAAATCAGAAACAAGAAGATAAGGATTGGCAGTAGATAAAGAAGTTTTTAGACAGACACAGATTCTTTTAGTGTCACCAAGTGCGTTCTATGTATAGTGATCTTAGCTTTGGAAGCTAAAGCAATGAAAGATGCTCTTCACACCTTCGCGAAGAGATCCTCTTCTTTCAAAGAACCATAAATTGAAAAGAACTCTCATCGAGGTCTGAATCGAGTGTCCCAATTTAAGTCCTCACGAGCTCCGGATTAAAATCATAATGCTGTGAAAAGATCTGAACCTCATTAGGTCTTATGAATGACGTCTCTCCCAGGGTGCTAACAAGTTTATTATACGTCTTACCACTAGCCTGTACTTCTTTAAAATTTTATATCATAGCCATAGGCTCGTAAAATACCACGAAACTTTCGTATTAACCAACGCAAGTCAGAAAATTCTCGAATCATATATTTTCACTTCTCTCTATTATAAGAAATATTTATACTGCGTTTCCCAAGCCCACCTTTATAAGCCTTCACGCACACGTCCATACACACACACACCCATCGCACACTCACCGATTACAGTACCAAATCTCATTGTTCCACCCCCGTCGCTAATAACCTTGGCAGTTGATGCGACGTTAAAAACAATAAAATAAATAAAAAAAGAAATATTTATTGGCTAGACACTTAGGACACTCAGACTCCTCCAGTTAAATGAGATGAGATCCTGCATAAAAGTCTGTCAAATTTTTACAATCCGATATTTTCAGATCTTCTTGTTACAAAAAGTGCTTATTAGCTAGATATTTAGGATTCTTAAGTTAAGTGGGAAATCTCGTATGAAAATCTGTGAAACTTTTTCACTGTCTGATATTTCCACTTCTATTTGTAAAAAATACTTCCCAGCTAAATATTTAGGATATTTAAGTTGTTCAAGTTAAACGCGGAACCCTGCATAAAAACCTGTCAATCTTAAAGAAACAGAATTTTACCAAAAAGTGAACTTGCCCAGGATTTCTGCATCAAGGTTTTCAATTACATTTCAATCAAACATTTTGCACCTTACGTCTCGAACCACAGTGTTCTAAGATGACGGCGGTGTTTTCGTATAATCCCGCGTTACGCAACGTCTCCTCAACTGCTCATGGCCACGGAATAGTACCTTCCGCGTACCAGAAGACCATGGAACGGGTAAAATAATAACGGCAGGGCCCGGGGACGCGCAAAACCAACAGGAGACCCGGCCGTCTCTATTTAGCCGGCGCCGGCAACTATGTATCGCGTCACGGGGCCCCGCCATTAATTACCACGGACGTCCATCGGGCTTAACAGGGCAACGTTGCGTCCATTCATCGGGGCCCCGACGCGGAATCAAAAGACTCTGGTTGCCCCGTTCCAGTAAAGAGGCGGCGACATACAATACGGTCACCGAACGCGCGGATCGGAAAAGGCGAACGTTGAACCGGCATTGAACGATCACCGGAGAGGAATCCACATCAGCTCGGTAATTGCCTTTTGGATCGCCGCTGATATTGATTTCGACGTGCGCGACGCTGATTTCATTGTGCCAGTCCTCCGATGACGGGCCGGTCTGCTTCCCGCGAAGAATTCGATTCGCTACGAATGCCCGTTCGAGGAAAATCTAATCGCTGTGACATCCTATCGACATGCTTTTTCACCATCTCGAACTGCGATCCCGTTCGCCAGGTCTCTTTCACTGTAACGAAGAAACGTATGCATTTCGAATGCGCGCTTCACGCCGGCATTGTTTGGCTAATGGAGGCATGGATCTCTTGCTTGACATCGTCTGAAAGCGATGTTGCAGTTTATAGATCGACAGTGAATCGCTTAGCTTTCATTTTGGATTTTTACCTTGTCTTATGTCATTGATACAATAGGGTTTAACGGCGTGTTCAAGTGATGCGAGGGTTTCTTGCCTTGATGTTCTATAGTTGGAGTTGTAAATGTGGAGCCTAGATATTTCTTTTTATCTGGAATACTGGTCTCATGTAACGCGTTCTATGCACTAGAAATGGGAAAATGGATCGAATGTATTGATTATATATCAGTAGACTACGGAACTTTATGCAGTATAAAAATGTTTTGCAACAATTGTAGGCAGCACGAGTTAAATAAAAATCTATTTCATCCCGTAATCGACTTTTTACGTTGGAAACATCGTAACATTAGTTTTAGATTCTTCTGACCTTTTACTGTTTTATATTTCAGTCATCCAATTTCTTCATAAATGCATCCACAGTCTATATATCAGTTTCTAGCAATTTCTTTTTAGATGTAAAGGAATCTATGAATATAGATATCGTTTCAAATTTGAATAGATTGAGCCTTGTCACTCTAGGTCAGTGATGGGCAATTTTGCCTCAATTGAGGCAAAACCGTCCACACCGTAGCGCCCTCTGTCCCCTTCCATCAACCGCGGTACAATGGGGCAACGAAGACACGAGACATCAGCGTACGCAACGAATGTGCGCGCTGCATGAAAGAGAGGTTGGTGGGAGCAGCAGGCGTTTGAGGGGCTCCACCCGTACCCACCACTGCTCTAGGTGTATTAACAATTGTATGGTATTCGGCATCAGTCGGTAGCATAATTATCGGAATTTTTACGATTTAAAATATGAGCTAGTTTAAGTTAGCTTAAAGCAGGCCAAAGTATTTATAAAAGATCATTAGACTACCCTAAGCTAACTTTAAAGGAGCCCTGGTCTATCCCGAGGTAGCCCATAGTAGCTCAATGTAGCCTAATATAGCCCAACATAGTCCAATAGTCCTGCAGAGTTGTCTTGGACTTCAACTACGTTGAGCTACCCTGGTCCATTCTAAGGTACTCTGAGGCAACCCGTGATAGTCCACATAGCACAACATAGCCCAGTACAGCCCAGTACAGCCCAGTACAGCCCACTACAGCCCACTATAGCCCACTACAGCCCACTATAGTATAGCCCGATGTTGAGGTACTCCAGAGTTATCATGGGCTACCTCGAGTTACCTTGAGTTACACTGGAGGTGTAACACTGGAGATTACACTTCTGGAGGTCCCGGCAGTAATGCCAGATCGGTTAAATCGAGGAGAATACAGTTTACCACCTCTCTGATGACCAGAGTAATATGTGACACGTTGTGCGGCATGTCACGTGACAAGTCTACGGTCTTAGTGGGGGACATTGGAGTGTGCTCAGGTAGTGGAATTGGATAGTGGAAGGGGAAAAGGAGGAGAGGAAAATCCACCCAGTTTTGTGTATTTCTGGCATCGCTGGGTCCGAATGATTCTCTGGAGAGACCAGTTGCATTTATATACGCAGCGAATCATAACGAAGATTGCCGATTGAAAGTCGTGAACCCTCGTACGTAACTGACTCCAGATCACGTTTGATAATGATTGAACTATTATTTCTGATTGTCAATATGCACAAACATTACATTTAGAGACAGATCAACACTAGAAAATCCTTAATTAACGCTTGTGATTTTGCAGAACAGATCAGTATCGCGATAGCTTGTGTAAAGCCTTGCCGCGAGGACGAATCAGTCATGTCCTGATAACCAAGGACGTAGGAATCTCCTTGCGAATTTTGTAGCAGTTTCTGGGTAAGTGGAAGAGTTGAACAAAGACATTGCCAGTAACAATATCAACTTTTATCACAGTAAACACATAAACGAATGAATTCATTGAATAATCTCTTTCCAAAGGATCTTTACCGCTTCAGTAACCCCAAATAACAAATTTGGCAGTTCATTTGTCAAGAAACTAAAAATACAGTAATGAGGCCAGAGAAAAACTAAGATTAAAATGTATAAAATATCAAAATCTGACACTGAGAAAGAGCGCGCAGAGTTAACCCTCGTTCTCACAGTATCACCTTGAGACACTAACCAATCGACCATTTCTCACGGGGACCTGGCAAAATCAAGCAAACTGATCTCACGATGTCGAACGAACCCTTCTTATAAATTTCTCCGATTTTTAAAGGTTAAAAAACAAGGATGAAATAGACGGGATAAGGTTCAGGAAATAACCGAGTTTCAAGATCCTAACATGGCAACTGTACACGCTGCGATCTTCCAATTTTCTTCCTTAACGCGAATCAATCATGCTCGAACACTTGACGATCTCCGATCGATCCACGCCGAGATCCAAGGACTCAGATCATCTTTCCCGGCAATCACACACACGCGTGTATATCCCACCAAATAAATTCACGATCTACGCTAAGAGAACGAGAGTTTGACCTCGGGGGTCGTTTCAATCCTGTCTTAAAATTAGATACAATCCTGTTTGAATCCTGCGGTATCCGCGGAACGAACGATTGAAACGAAAAGTAACATCGATGCGAGATCGAGCAAAACTCTCGCTCGGACATCGTGAACCTCGGTGCCTCGGCAACATTGCATCATAGCCTGATCAAAGAAATAAACGAGGCATTCGTACGGCAGGTATAACGACTGGGCACGGAACGACCGAGACACGGTGCAACGTTGACAACAGGCGTCATTCATTTAGTTGTCGATCGCTGTTGATGTCCTTGATTCAGCTGTCAATGCACGAGCGATGCTGTGCTAAGAGTTTATTGAAGACAACATCGTTTTTATGAAGAGGACATTGTTTTTGTGAAGGCGACATTTATGTATAAGGAGGACATTGTTTTTGTGAAAACGATGCAATTTTTTATGTGAAGGACATTGTCCTTATGAGGACATCATTTTTGTGCAGAGGACATTGTTTTTGTGAAGATGATGTCATTTTTATGATGAAGATCATTTGTTTTTTTAAAACGACATCCTTTTTCTAAAAAGGACATAATTTTCGTGGAGGAATTATCGTTTTTATCAAGAGCACGTCTTATTTATTATAGTTACGAAAATAAAAATAATAAAGCCATACTTGATAATGGAATTATATGAACTGAAGCATTTGGATTAAAGTTTCACGGGAAGTGAAGGATTTAGATTGAAGTTTCATATGCACTGGAGCATTTCAGTTGAAGAATTTGAATTGCAGCATTTGGATTGAAGCTTTATTTGAGTTAAAGAATTTGAATTGAATCAATTGAATTGCAACATTTCAATTGAGGTATTTGAATTGAAGCATTTGAATTAAAGCTTCATATTAATTGAAACATTTGAATTAATGCGTCAAATGAAGTGAACCAATTGAATTAAAGATTCAAATGGATTGAACAATTTTAATTGGAGCATTTGCATTGAAGCATTTGAATTAGAGCATATGGATTGAAGATTCATACGAATTGAAGCATTTGAGTTAGAGCTTCAGATGGATTGAAACATTTGAATTAATGCTTCAAATGAATTCATACATTTGAATTAAAGTTTCAAATGGATCGATAAATTTGAATTGGAGCATTTGAATTGGTGCATTTGAATTGAAGCATTTGAATTGGAGCATTTGAATTGAAGCATTTGAATTGGTGCATTTGAATTGAAGCATATGAATTGGAGCATTTGAATTGAAGCATTTGAATTGAAGTATTTGAATTGGAGCATTTGAATTGAAGCATTTGAATTGAAGCATTTGAATTGAAGCATTTGAATTGAAGCATTTGAATTGAAGCATTTCAATTGAAGCATTTGAATTAAAGCATTTGGATTGGAGCATTTGAATTGATGCATTTGAATTGAAGCATTTGGATTGGATCGTTTGATTTGAATCTTCATTTGAATTGAAGAATTTGTATTGGAGCATTTGAATTGGAGCATTTGAATCGGAGCATTTGATTTGAAGCTTCATATGAATTGAAGCAAATGTCAGATTAAAATATACAAGATCAAATATTCCAATCATCATTTAAAAAGGATTAGCGATCGAGAATTTAGAAGTACAATTACAGTAGCAGATCTTTCGACGAGCTTTCATCTCCCTAACAATGGTTATAATTGCTGCGGGTATGTATCGTACGGCGACGATGGTATCCGTCTGTGGATTGAGTCGCTTCTTCAGAGTGACAATCCTGGCCCTCGGCCTGCCACTTGGGTGCTCGTCGGTGGTCTTCAAGGACCTGTCATGGGGACTGCTTCGTCATTGTCACCGGAAGCTGCGTCCCCGCAGCCCAGAAGCAATCGGGAATCTCGACAAGTGCGGCAGAAGCTATCGAGTTCCCTGTGTTATTTTCGCTGCTCGGGAAAACTGAAGGAGTGTTCTTCCTTGTCCATGCTTCGCTAGCGACCGTCAAATAAGCTTAGAGCAACGCCACAGAGGATCACGGGTGGTAACTGGTCATTTAAGACCGAATAAAACGAAAATTCAGGCACATCGTCAGGTCGTCGTATCTCTCTCTCTCTCTCTCTCTCTCTCTCTCTCTCTCTCTCTCTCTCTCTCTCTCTCTCTCTCTCTCTCTCTCTCTCTCGCTCTCTCTCTCTTTCTCTCTCTCTCTCACACACACACACAATTCCTCTCGCTTGAGTCAATGATCTAGGGGTCGATGCCCCTCGATCGCTCCCTGTTTCCGATCCCCGTGGACGACAGAATGAGCCGCCGTTAATCTTCTTTACTTAATCATACTTAGCGTAATCGATTATGAAACGATGAACCAAGGTTTGAAAGAGTGACATCTCTACTTTGATACAGCTAAATTGTTTTTTCGGAAATGCTTTGGATCGATTGCAAACGCGTTGTTTTATGGCAAGTCCGACTTTGAGGTGTTCTGATGTTGGCGGAACACATTTCGTTCAAATTGCAGTAACATGGGAATGGAAAATCGCAGTTTTTGAGAGCCTATTTCAAAAGGGAGAGGTCAATCTATAAATTCGCAGTATTTTGAGACGAATTTTTTAAAGTCTGTACACGTGTTTGTATCTCTAAAAGCTGCTCCAAGCTTAGAAAAATGTCATCCTCCAGATTCTGTCGGTTGCTTAGTACAAAATAATTTTCGAAATAAGGCAGAGTAAGGGAGCGAGCGCAGAGGTTTCAAAATTTAAAATAAGCGTAGGTAGACTGCAATCTGATTATTTTTAACAATGTTACATTAACTTCAATATCACGAAATTTTCAGCTGAGAATTAGTGATCTTTTATAATACAAGCTGAATTTATTTAATTGAACATTCCACTCAATGATTTAATCTTAGTTGAGACTATTTCAGATGTTAGCATGTTTTCGAGGTGTAGGACGAAATGCATGTGTGCATGCGCGGCTTCGCTTCTCCACGCGAGACGTTGAGCCGTATCGATATCGATTGACGATAATAGCGTTTTGTCTTTCGGCAGCGACGCTGGGCCTAGCGTGGCGGAACAGCGCTCAGTCGCACAGTAAAACCCAGAAAGAGAACTTCGAAAGTGTCTTTGCGTTTTCATCCACCTCTTACAGAGGCATTAGGTTTCTTCGTGCATGTCCAAAGTGTCTCAAGCAATCGGAAAAAGAAGCAAGAACGAGTTAAGAAGAAATAAACAGAATGATTCTCAAACAATATCACCGGCCCACGGCAATTTTCAGTTTCACTGACTCCAGCGGAAGTGGCTTCCCGCGTTCACGATGGAACTGAGACGTCGTCGTGGATCGTGGGCAGTCGACAACGTTGGATCCGGCCTAGACAAGTATTACTAGATTGACTAAGAACGTGGGTGTTGCGGCAAAAAGTTTAGAATGTTGCATAAAAAGATCTCATTGTCTTCTCTGCATTCCTGAGTAACACGAACATTTTCCTTCGACACCTTTTTGCGACCTTGATTACAACTCGACTTAGAATTCTAATTTTCGACGTGGGTGGCTCAGACAATGTCCTAAATAACTTGAGATAATGTATAAATAATACACAGCTAAACTAACAATATAAATGAATGCTCAAAACCTCAAGAATTTGGAACTTTCGACGAGCAGAGCATTTTGAATGAAAAATTTTCATGAGTTGGATATCTGTGATAATTGAGACTGCGGATCTTCATGCAAAATAAACATGTTCTCCATCAATTCCAAGAGACAGTGTCCAAATGAATATGCAATTATTTCTTTAATAATCCGGCAGCGGAACCTGAGTCTATTCGACCCAGAATATCAAAATCGACATTTAATTATTCAGTTTCTGGCGATTGAATTTAAACGAACAACTGTTACATTATAGACAAAAGAAAGCCTAACGTATCCACAAGAAACCCCTTCAGACACATGTTTCCAAAACTTGGTAAACAAAGCAGTGGATAATCATAAGTATCATAAATTATACAGGGTGGAGCACTATAAACAGGTCACCTGAATAACTCGCTTGTTTTTGAAGACAGAATAAATTGCATCAGACCAAACTTACTTGATATCGAGGCGCTCGTAATCTGATGTCATTCATTTTTTTATAAGTGAAGACGTCAAGGAGATATGAAGGTCAACTCTGTTTTTTTAAATAGAACGGTATGGTTTTTTATTTACATCCTGGTATAGTGTGCTTCAAGACGAATACAATGACCTATTATGAAGGTCATTCAAGGTCACGCAAGGTCAACTGCAATAGAAAAGTAAGTGTCTCAAAGCACTCTTCGAACACTACGACGATTTACATGTAACATGTTATTTACGTAATTACTGGTACTTCAAGTGTTCAATTCGACGACCTTGAACACGGAGACATAATCTAAAATGTTGCAATACTGATGATACTGCCTGACAAATTTCAGTTGTATCTATTACGGAGCAAGCTCTTTTTATACGTTCTTGCATATCAACTATGGTTGTTGGTTTTTCTCGGTACACTTGTTCCTTCAATTTTCCTCACAAATAAAAATCTAGTGGTGTCAGGTGTGGGAACGTGCTGGCCATTTATTACTTCCTGACCGACCAATCCGACGACCTTCAAATATCTTGCTCAGTAATTCTGTAACATTTCGTGCTGAATGAGCAGGACATTCGTCTTGTTGGAACCACATGGACTGTCGCATGTTCAGTGAGATGTCCTCGAACAATTCTGGTAAAAGGTCTTTTAACATTCTCTCGTGTTTATGACTACTTAGCGTGCCATCGATGAAATATAGACCAATTTCAAGTTCAAGGTCGTCATTTTGAACACTTGAAGTAGCAGTGAATACGTAAATAACGTTTGACACACTTTATTTTCTATTGCAGTTGACCTTGCGTGACTTTGAATGACCTTTATAATAGGTCATTGTATTCGTCTTGAAACAAACTATCAGAATGTAAATAAAAACCATACCGTTCCATTTAAAAAAACAGAGTTGATCTTCGTATCTCCTTGACGTCTCCACCTATAAAAAAATTAATGACATCAGATTACGAGCGCCTCGATATCAAGTAAGTTTGGTCTGATGCATTATCTTCTATCTTCAAAAGCAAGCGAGTTATTCAGGTGACCTGTTTATAGTGCCCCACCCTGTATAGTCGCAAGAATGGTCCATTATCCGAGGAATAACAACTTCAGTAAACTAGAAATAATCTATCGATATTCTTAAACTATTTGAATCTCTCCAATTTATAAATGGCTCGTGCTAATTTTCACCATAAATGTCTAAAGTCCACAATCTAGCAATGATCAAGTTCGTTGTCATAGCAGAAACGTGCCCATGCACTACCATTGATAGATTAAACAAGCCCAGAAAGCCGTTCTCCAAACCAACAATCTCTCCAACATCCAGCGCAGCATGAAAGATAACCATCACAGAGTCGAAAGAACTAAAATCACCAGCAGCTTCGATTTTAGCCTACATACACCACCGACGTTTTATCGGTCGATAATCACGCTGGCATAATCCCGGCGGATCATAACTCTCGGATCGAAGCATGAACGGAGAGCACCTACCGAATCAGGGACGATGGAAACCGCAAACTCGGCGCGTTCGCAATCTCGCGAGGAAATCTCGCGGGGAAAGAAAGTTCAGTGCGAAGAAAACAAGAGTCGCTCCGAGACTCGGGGAATACAAGTAGAAGAAGAAAAGGGCGAAGAACACGAGAGGCGCAGGAACCACGAAAGACAAGGATCAGGAAAAAGGTCGTGAACGAACGGGGAAGCGAGGAAAGTCAGAAGGGGGGGAGGAGAGGGGGGAGATAGGGTTACGAGGCGGAAAGAAAGAATCGAACAAGAACGGTAAGGAGCGAAGAGTCGCACGGTGCTCCCATGAGGATAGCGGGCCCCGACATAGCGGTAGATACCTCCAGATAATACTCTCATTTACATAGGCCGCCGCATAAATGAAAAGTAATGCGATGATGCATCGGCCGGCCGCGCATATCGCGTACGAGTTACTTAGATCTCGGTGAATGAATGCAGCGGGCTGCTGCTCAGACCGCACACCTTCCGACGATTATTTTCGACCTCGAGGAGACCCGCAATGCTAATCCACTTAACCCTTTCCCTCCTGCATGCTTTTAATAAAATATAAGCAGACCGAACCCGACACTCGCAAATTGATACAAACACGAACTCGACGATCGACGCGAGCTTGCAGAGCGTGTATCATACACCATTGAGTTTCCCGTCAGCAAAATGTGCAATGGATTTTATTACAGTAGTTTGTTTACATAACCTACTTTACTTAATTTAGTGTAGAGTATTTTGATGAAAATGCTGGCCTATTTTAAGCAAGTTAAACTTTAAATTGAAATTCCTCGCCCTATTTTGAACTAGTCAAAATTTAAGATGAAATTCCTACGCCATTTTGAGCTAGTCAAAATTTAAGATGCAATTCCTGCCCCATTTTGAGCTAGATAAAATGTAAAGTGAGATTCCTGCCCTCTTATAATGTAGTAAACATTTAACATTAAAGTCCTGCCATTTTTTGAGCTAGTCAAGATGAAATTCCTGTCCCATTTTGAGCTAGTCAAAATTTAAGATTCAATTCCTGCCCCATTTTGAGGTAGTTAAAATATAGATTGAGATACCTGCCTTTTTATAAGGTAGTAAACATTTAAGATGGAATTTTTGCCCTATTTTGAGCTAGTCAGAATTTAAGGTGTAATTTGTGCCCCATTTTGAGCTAGTTAAGTTCAAACTGAAATTCCTGCCCTATTTTGAGCTTGTCAAAATTCTAGCTAATATTACTATCCAATCTTAAGCTAGCTAAAGTTTAGGCAGATAATTTGTAAATTAATGAAGAAGAAAATCATTGTCGGCGAATCGTTACGCCATTTGCTTTGCTCACAGCGTCATTTTCTGTTAAAAAATGCCCATGGGAAATAACGTAAATACGAATAATAACCCGATGATATGGGTTACGTGAAGATATGCATTTTTCTTTTGTATGTCAGCGATTTGCGTGGGCAATTAGGTCTAGGTTAGAAGGCTTTGCCATTTGAATTTCTAATTTCATTATGCGCTTCGTTTGATCCTCGGTACTGCTTAATGATTAGATTGCGGATTTTACGCATCTGAAACAAAAGTAAATTTGTTAATTAACGCATTCACTGTCAGCTATTTCTCGTGAGCCTCACTTTGCCTGCGCGTGTGATTATAGATGATTTTTTAATCGAGTCAATTAGCGACTATGATTTAACATTTCGATTGCCAATCGAGTGGCCTGAAAAATATCATGCAATTAAAGTAATTTATTCAATGGAATAGAAATTGAAAATTGAACATGTTTGTTAATCTCTCAACCTTCTTGTATTTTGTATTTCTAACGAAATGTAGTACACCGGATCAATATTAACATAAAAATTTATATTTAACTCTAGACAAACAATGCAATCATTCGTATATGTCACTGTGTGAAATTAACCCTTAGCACTCGAGTGACGACTCTGACGCACCATGAAAAACTGCTATATTATTATTCAAAATATCTTTTACATTATTAAACATACGTTTACATTTAACAAATTACGAACCATTTAACTATTATATGAATAAATTCCATCAGTTTCATATGCATGTAATGAAAAACATATATATAATATTGAAATATTCTAAATCGGAAGAATAGTTTGGTTATTAAGTTCCGAGTGCAAATGATTAAAAATACAAAGAAATATCGTTAGATGGTTCCTGCAATTTACACATGTGTGACGGAATTATTTATACAGAATTGAAAATTAATTTTTACGATCGTAGATTGAGTGGACAAAATTTGCTAACGATCTGTGAAATTGAAGAGGTTCCCAACAGTAATGAATATCAGAAAACTAAACTGGACGGATTTTGTTTTGTCAAATAAATTGCTTTGATTATGTGTAAATCTTGTGATTGTGGGATGGACGATCAACGCGTTAAGAATAGTTTTCAATTATTACCACAGTGTTCACTATTACATAAATATTAATTTAATGGTCAGTAAAACAGGGTTCACACTGATAATTGGAATTTCTGTTTCACCAGACGATTTCTTGTGTTCATCCACTGTGATCGAGCAAACATCATTCGGTGATTGGATTGACCAGCATCCGCGACGAAATAATTTGTCTTCCCGATCTTGATCATTAACTACGCTGACCCTGCCTCGAAACGTGCCATAATCTCGCATGAAAGTCTCCATAATCTCGCCGACAGGTTCATCGAGCCAGAAAAATTGCCTGAAATTAACAAGTGGCAGTCTTCGTTCAGCTACAACAACATCGATAATTCGCTTAATGATGATTGCGCGAACCGACCGCTGTTCTGTGGCCGTTTCGACGTCTTTTAAGAGCGAAATTAAGTCACCGTCGTCGGTGACTTTTGATCTCCTATCGCAGTTCGATTCAATGACCAGCGGGCATTCGTGCAATTATTTCGGGAACAGGAAAACATTGTAGCCAATTCCACCGGGGTGGTATAGTTGTCGCGGCGGCACGGTGATTGATTAAAGGGTGAACGCAACGCTTGAACGCGGCCGTTCGACCGGCGCACTTGTTTTACACCTTCCTGTTGTTTCTCGAAGTTACTCTTGGGTGGTAACCCTGACATTTCTACATGAAACATTCACGGTTTACCCGCTGTTAGACAACGAGTCTTCGACAACAACTTTTAAACGTCGTCGCGATGACTGTATTTTTATGAAATCGCTTTGATTTGTCCAAATGTTTATTCAGCGTTTCTTTCTGGTTCTCCTTTAATAAGCAATATGCACTATTTTCTTCCGGGATTGCATCTCGCATGGATTTGAAGATTGAAACTTTCTCTTCAAAACGACACCCTAAAAATTGATCTACGATATTTTTGAAGTGAAACTTCTTTAGGCGCGTTAGGAGTAAAACCGATCTGGCGATGAAACGAAATTCTATTCTATTGAAGTGAAACTTCTCTAGGCGCGGTAGGCGTAAAACCTCAACGCGGTAAGAGTAAAATCGATCTGACAATGAAACGATGAAACGATGAAACGAAATTCTATTCTATTAGCATGTACGGTTGGGGGTTCGACATTGCATAATAAAAATTATGATAAAATTCCGATAATGCTAAGTTGAGATTTCAACGTGAATTTTGCATCGGAACAATCAAAATTGTTAATAGAATTTTTTAGAAGTAAATTAAGATTGAAAATGGTAAATAATCCTAATGAAGCGACAACAAGATCAGGAACAACTCTCGATGCAGTATTTGCAAGACAATTAGACAAAATTGATTCAAGAATATTTATATCATATTTTAGCTATCACAAGCCAATTGTTTCAATAATAGAATCATAGAAAATTAAATGTCATGAAGTGTTAATAAATATTCGAAAAAAAATTAAAGAAAGAAGTTTCACTTCAGCCATGTGGTCTAACCACACACCAATTTTTTGGTAGACTTATTGTTTACGCCAAGCATGTCCAGACGTAGCTCACTTGGAGGCAAATTCGAGGGAGACGCCTACTTCTCCCGCCCGCGCGTCTTGCTCCCCGTGGCGGCCGAAGTCCTCCGAGCTCCTCAGACCCGTGCCTACAGCTTGTAATGTGTACCGCGTGTGGCGCGTTGGGGGCAACTCTCGGACACACGGTAGGCACGGGTCTGAGGAGCTCGGAGAACTACGGCCGCCACGGGGAGCGAGACGCACGAACGGGAGAAGTAGGCGCACTGATATATATATATATATATATATATATATATATATATATATATATATATACTATGGATACGGTATTGCTATAAGCCAGCTACACAGCTTTTTCGCTATCGTTCGACCGGTGTACTGTACCCCTCGTACTCCTCTTCGCCCCGTGATCCTCTATACTTCGCCATGTGTTTGCGTCCCTCTAGATGGCGCTGCTTTCAATCGAGTTGATTGGACGTCATTGACACGCTTCGAAATAAAAAGTGACGATGACGTCCATTCAACTCGATTGAAAGCAGCGCCATCTAGAGGGACGCAAACCGGTCGAACGATAGCGGCGCTGGCATCCAAATCTACAGTTCAATTCGGGACATTTCCAGAATCCGAATACCGTATCCATAGTATATATATATATCAGTGAGTAGGCGTCTCCCTCGAATTTGCGTCCAAGTGAGCTACTTCTGGACATGCCTGGTTTACGCCCGTGCTTGATCTGAATGATCGTTCAGGCCTTGATGTGTTTGCACTGCGAGGTGCCTGCTAATAAACTAACTCGAAGGACCACCTTCACGGGGGAAGACTAAACAACAGCCATTGGTAAAACACACTATATTTACAAAGACTTGAACTCCACACTAGAGTTACCGTACATGTATAAAGATATGCTATGATGTCTAAGTAAAACCCATCTAATTGTGAGAATTAACTTCTCTGCCTGCGTCTAAACTATACAGAAGAGATCGATGTTTCTATTGCGAGTTCTTGTTAATTCTGCCTGAGAGACCGCGAGTTAGCCATTTTAACTCCTCGGTCCTCCTTTCCTAATCAAAAACTTGTCCCTACTCCAAGGAAATTGAGGATGGGCGAAAACTAAACCTAAAAACTAGAAAACGGGCCCAACTAATCGCAAGGGCGCGGGCGGTGCAAAACTCGTAGACACACGGGCAAAGAGAGGGGATGTTCGCGACGCTGATGTCCAAAACCGAGCAAGCCGAGACCTGGGGAATCCCAGGCATCTGGCAGCGATACCGCGCTATGGACCCGAGTGTACAGCAACGCCGAGTCAAGGAAAACTAAACTATGAAATGTGCAGATGTTTTATGACAGGTACTGCGTTCGGAAATTATAAGCACCGCCGTGTGCCCTGGGTCGGAACGCCAATTGCATTAACAAAAAGAAACGGTGACAAACCCATGCCGTAATCGAATTGCAAGAGTCACGTACCGAGTCCAAGAACAATAACGATGGCCCTGCCATAAAATATCGCCCGAAGCTAGCCGCTACACTTATTAACACGTTCACGCCGGGCCGATTTTCATTTGTTTTGCTGTGAGGCGGAGCTTAAATTAATGCCGCGCTTCATCTGGCGGCGCGCGATTTTTGCCTGTTCAGACCTGCATACGCGTTGTTATTAATTATAATTGTAATTAAAAATAAATGCTTTTAATGAAAATACGTTAAATTTTCATTATTTTAATTTTCAGCGTCTAATAGCACAATCGAATGCTTACCACCGGTGGCCCGCGCCAGCGTGAACGTGTTAAGGTTCGAATGAAAGGTGTGCGAGGTACGTACGTACATCGTGGTGGTTTTGCACGAGCAAACACGTTCCTCATTTTTGTTTTATAAAATATTAAAATAAAACCATAGATCAATTATTAAGGTGTCGATGTAAGAAGTAAGCTTCAATCTTCAGATCCGAGTTCGTTGGAGGCGGCAAGAAAATTATTTAACGTTCCTACAGATGTTTAAATTCGTACCATTTTCGAGAAAAATCAAATTCTTCAATTTCCCAGACAGAACTTGTCCCCCATTTCTGTTCCATAAAACAATTTTAAAAAATCGTAGATCAAGTTTTAGATAGTGGTTATAAAGTAAAATCTCTAATCTTCAAATTCAAGTTCGTTTCATTCCCTAAAAAAGTGATTTGACGTTCTTAGAGTCGTTTCAATTTGCACCGTGCTCGAGAAGTGGCTTCGATTGATGTCTTCAATTTTTCATCGCGACGCCGCGCAGCGCCGGAACAAATCGTGTCAACTGACAACGAACTTTCTTCGTTGCAACAAACGTGATCGTTGCCGAAGAAGAACGGCAACGGATGTGTCGGCTGATCGCGAGCATTTCGCGGGAAGAGTTAACAGTATCGGGACCCGATGCAGTTTCGATGTGACTGGCTGCCGGCGGCAGTACCCACGGCTGCGACCGTTTTATTTCTCGTGGAAAAGAAACGATCGAGCGAATAGCGGCCGTGAAATCGCGATACGACGTCTTCGCGCCCGTAAAGAATTATTAGAGTTCGCCGGATCTCGGTCTCACGCGAGCACAACGCTCTCTTCGAAGCCTCTTTTTGTTCGCAATATTTTTTCGTTTTCATAAAACATAACGATTCACGCGAGTCGCGGATGCACCGATTCCTGTGTCGAATCGGCGAGACGCTCATTCGTTCGCCGTCCAACGAGAGGAAATCGTGTTCGCTTTATCGACACTGGCACATGGTCCGGCAGTGACGCCGGGAAAGTTGAGGATGGTGAAGAAACGCGGTTGATTTAGTCATACTTGTAATTGAATGGCGGGGAAATAGTTTGATCGCGCGGTCGTTAAATAGTTGAACGTTTCAATGTCTCAAAGTTTCAATCATGCACATTCTTGCGGAGATAAGTTATTAAATCCATGCGCTGTGAACTTTTTTGCGGATATAGTAATTAAAGCTTTGGAATTTTTACAATCTTTTGATATTACCACTATTTTGTGTTTCGACTACTCATTTTTGTCATACATGCATAAAGATTCACAGTCTATTCATGTAACAATTGTTGGTTGGTGTTAATTAGAGGTGTGCGAGTACTCGAGTATTCGAATTTCGAGTCGAGTAATGATCGGTCTGTCGAACCGAGTCAAGCGTTTGAATTATCCGAGTTACTCGAAATCGACGAACTGTTTGAAAAGAATACGAGCTACTTGAAAAATTTAACCGGCTCGAATATTCGAGCCCTCGTGAAACTTCGATTTACTCGAAAATGAATTTTCAGCTCGAAATTTTTCGAATTACTCGAATATATTCGAACAGATCTTTAACTTTCGAGTTGCTCGTAAAAATTCGAATATGTTATCTTCATGAAAACATGAAAATAAAACAGAAGCATGAAATTAGCGTCAGATTTTTCTTCCATATAGTTAGAATAGTATTTGATAGTAAAAAAATGAATGTTCGAGTAACTCTAGCAATTCGAATTTTTACGAGTAACTCGAACGTTAAAGATCTGTTCGAATATGTTAGAGTAATTCGAAAAATTTCGAGCTTAAAATTCATTTTCGAGTAAATCGAAGTTTTACGAAGGCTCGAATATTCGAGCCGGTTGATTTTTTCAAGTACCTCACATTCTTTTTAAGCAGTTCGTCGATTTCAAGTAGCTCGAAAAATTCAAACACTCGACTCGGCTCGATCAATCGAATCGAGTTCAGCTCAGCTCGTAAATTACGAGTACTCGCACACCTCTAGTGGTAATGTAATGACACATTCAGTTGAAATTGAAATGGTTCGTGCTCGGCAGTGTACACTGTATTATTTTTACTGGCAAAAAGTACCACTGAAAAGGCAACCATTATTTTGAAAATCTTCGGGACGATATTTCATATGTAGATTTTGATTGCTTTTTAAAAGCGGCGATTTTGACGTTGAAATAATTTAAGTTTCTTTGATGTGTATTATCTACGAGGGAAAAAAGAAAATTTATAGTTTTTTGTATCCCCCACGGGTTCTCCAATGGCTAAACATTGACTACAGCAAAATAGAATTCCCTTTCAACCTAAAGGAAATAAGCAACAAAAGAAATAATTTGTTATTATTTCTTTTCTGTTTTCTATAATGAACTTAAAATATTTTTATTTCGCATAACGATCTGCAGTCTATTGATCACGAGTCGGACTCCGGTATTATGGTACAAGAGGTTTGGATGGTTCAGTGAATTAATTAGCCAAAAAGATAAAGAATTCTTTCGATGAGGGATCTTTGTCTTTTATTCGCAAAAATAAAGGGAAAGATTGTAGAAAATGGAGGGAAATTTCTCGATTATGAAATTAATTTCCAAAGAACTCTTATAGCTGAAGGACCGCAAAGAGTTTAATAGAAAATTGTGTATCCTTAATTTGCACCGATAGAATATAAATCAAAATTGTCTGCTCCCAATTTTTACAATAATTTCAATTTTGCAGTGGCCGAAAGAATCGTCGACACGACGCGGAAAAGAAGCAAAGTGTTGCAGCCTATGAATACAAACAATTTTCCGAGCACGTGAAGCAGCGAGAGCGATTGTTCGCAATTTATATTTAAATTGGACTAACAATGTGAAGCTGTTCAAAGTAAACGGCGCTGCGTGAATGAAGGAAAAACGGGGGAGCAATGCCAACACGTTTTTCCACGAGTGTGTAACACACGTTCTGGACGCATGCTCGCCTTCCGCAATTTATTCGGAATGCTGTCTTAGGCGCCACGCTGTTCTTATGTGGAACGACCAAGAAAATGCGCAGCTATCCTGAACGATTCGGTTCTCTGCTTGTTTTCTGCCTGAGAGAGACAGTTTTACTAAACAGACGCTCGTTTCTGATTACCGCGGGATGCATACACGCGTTCCACTCTATGCGTTTTCCACAGTAGGCCAGAACTGCAAGAAGCTGGACAAAAATGTCTCTGTTACTTACAAAGGTTTTCCCAACAGTAGATGTCATTGTAAATATCAAGGCATTTCTGAACCGTCAAAATTTGAACATCTGTATTTTACAGTTGACAGCTCTAAAAATTTGGAGGTATCTGAAAATAGAACGATATACAAACGAGCAACGCGGTGAAATTGTTAAAATTCATTGTAAAAATTATGAAACAATTGGGCTATTGCGTCAGAAATTTCCAGGTCGCATTATATCACGAAATGGGGACATCAATTGGTCGCCTAGATCGTGTGATTTGACGTCTTCGTACTTTTTCCTGTGGGAATACGTGAAGGAGATAGTCTACAGTCTATGCTAATGGTCCCAGGATGACGCAGGAATTGAAAGACAACATTTGAGCTATTATTCGTGACATTGAGCCAGAAATGTGCAAAAACAGTCATGGGAAACTTTGCCGAAAGCATGATCATTTGCCAGAAAGGTCAAGGCGGACCTTCAAATGATATCATATTTCACACTTACCCTCCATGTTTGTGGTTTGGATTGAAATAAAAATATCAGAACTTTTTAATAATTAATTGAGTTTTTCCTTAACTCTATATTGACGTTTACTTTTGGGAAGCACTTTACATTACTAATAGCCTCCGAATTTTATGTATGCATGGTAAAAAATGAATGTGTGAAAAACAAAATTGTTAATATATTACAAGAATTCAAGTACGATATTACATTATTTTTGACGTATTAAAATTATTGAATGAAGATTCTTACGATCTACTTAGACAATTTTTAGTTTGCGTTACAATCTACAGTGTAATGATTATTTAATATGAATTTTATGCGTTTATAACAAAAGTGAGTAGATGTGATTTAACATGATAGAAACATTAGAAGAATTTCAAAATGCTGTTATATTATTTCCAACTGACCGAAAAAATTAAGAGAGGAAATCAATTTCTATTTAGCTCCAGTTTGTTGCAATGCGGGTGAAAAAATGCTTTTCTTTTGCATAAAAATCCGCAGTTGATCATTAATTACTAGACTGGAGGTTTTACGCATTTATGACAAAAGTGAGTAGGTGAAATTTAAAACGATAAAAACATTAGAAGAATTTCAAAATATCAAACTTTTGTACGTATTACAGAAGTTAAAACAAAAAATATTTTTATAAAACGAAAAATTTTTTTACATAAAGATCCGCAGTCTAAGTGTGTGGATTTAAAAAAAAATAAGTTGGTGCAATTTAAAATGGTTGGTAAATTAAACGCAGTTAAGAAGAACGATGCATTACTTTCAATTGATTAGGATAATTAAAGCGAACATAAAATTTTAATGTTTCTTCAACGAATCTTGCAATTGATAGAGACAATTTTTATTTTGCATAAAGATCCGCATTCTATTATTGACAAACAGAACTAATATCATTATTATGTATTAGCTTAAGGAAAGACCTAGTTTTAACTTATTTCATGGCATGAACATTTTTTAATTAATCCCATCTGTTTTATAGAAACGACCCATTGTGGATCATGCGTAGAACCATTATAATGTTAATCGTATAATCTGTGCATGATACACGTGATTAGTTCGGAGCACATTTACTGGAATTCATTCAATAAATAACTCCGTTAATTGACTCACGGCCCAGCATTTATTTGTCTAAAAACAGTTTTCAATTAACGTAAATGTACAAATTATGTCGTATATACACGCGCGTGTTCGGGAAGGTATCCCTTGCTTCTAGATCAAAGCGATCTTGTAATTCTTAGTTAATACAGACGATAACGCTCCTAATATTTTCCGCTCGGAGAGATACCTGGCTCGAGTGGATCATTTTATACTTTACGGATAGTTAAAGCTACCATCAATATTTTTCATCCCGATGCTGGCCCAACGATAATTGCAGAACGTTCGTTGGACGCAGAAATACAAATAAAAATAAGTAGAGGAAACGGGGCTGAATTCTTCGGTGGTCAACACGCGAACATTTCTTTATCAAGTCGTAATGGGTGATTAGTGCGACTGTTTAGTGCAGGAAATCTTTGAACTGTTCTGGAAAGAGGATGAAACTCAAAGAGAATTATACAGAGCTTTTTATCTCACCAATTACCTATAAGTACTAACTACGAACTGAAAATTCCCAGTAGTTTTATCCAGACACAAGAGACCAGCCTCTTTCTTCACACGTTCGCCATCTTGTCGGTATTGATAGCGAGTAACTATGAAAATGTCTAGCAATAACTGCTAATTTTATTCATAATTAGACTGCGGATTTTATGGACATATAACGAAAATGCATCGATGAAATACAAAACTCTGATGATATTGGACAAATTTCAAAAACATTGTTACACTATTTCTTGAAATGGTAATTATTACGTTTAGGGGAGGCAGCTCCGATGACCTTCACCTTGACATATGTTGTCAAGGACACCATTCTAAACAACTTTTGTCATTACATCTACCCGGTGCTCGGACTTAGTTCCGAGATAATTGCAAAAAACTATTGGTAGTACTAAATTGAATTTTCCGTATTCGTGCACGCTCCGTGGCAACGTACATCCGGCGCGGCGCGGCGTCTGTTTACAGTTTTTGTAAACACGTTGTGGAGATCAGGAAGAAAACAGAATCTCACTCTGGTCATACATATGTATATAAGATAAGCTTTCAATTTTGAGAGACTACTCCTGGATTTTCGATTCTATATAGCCATCATACAGAATTTGAACTAGAAATGGAAAAATCATGCGATCAGAATTAGCTTGGATTAGATGGTGGAGGGGGGGGGGGCGGAGAGGGCCGGTCGTTACGCCGGCCCGACCACGCATACGAAATTGCGAATATCTCGAAAACTAAAAGTGACCTCCCTATATTGGAAAAGGAAAAAGTTGTTCAAAATGTCGAAATCTATAACATATTTAAATTTGTTGAATATCTACATTTCAAAATTGAAAGCTCATCTTATACGACATAACCAGAGTCACTCAGTCACTAATGGAAATAAAATACTTAGCAATAATTAGCAATAGTTTTTTGCAAATATCTCGAAAACTAAGACCGAGCACCGGGTAGATGTAATGACAAAAGTTGTTTAGAATGTTGTCCTTGACAACATATGTCAAGGTGAAGGTCATCGAAGCTGCCTAAACGTAATAATTAACCTTAAAATTGTTCGAAAAAAATACATTGTTATTGAATTTCTGCTTCTGAAAATTTTTATTTTGCATAAAACTCCTCATTCTATTCATTGTATTGCTAGAGAAATTAGTCTCTAAAATTGTAAATTTACCCCAAGATCAGCAGTCTAGTCGTGAAGTACTAATTTCAAGGGACAACTGTCCATTTGCTTCGTCTTTTCGAGCAGTAGATTTATCTTGGTGCGACTTCTCTCCGGCATGTTCTCTTCATTGGAGCACTAGGAAATACGAGAGCGATCTTCTAAAAATGAGCACTAAATGAAATTGTACACAAAATCGTACACTGTTGCCTTGAAGATGAACACTAAATGAAATTGTACGCTCGTTATCCTGCGAATAAGCATTCAATTTAATTAAATACAAATTCATAGTTGCAGATGCATTTAACAAAACACAACCGCTTAATCGTGCACAAGGTGAGTTAAAATCTAACTCGCACATCAATCGATGGTGTAATAAATCATACAACATCCTCAACGACGAGCCGAAAATAAATCGCTACAGCGACGTCAACTATGGTCCATTTTAACCAAAAAACTTCTCATACTTACTTTAATAGTGTAGTATGATAACCCTACAAGTTCGGAAAGATTAGCTGAACACAATGCTCAAACTAAATTCACAAAATCTGATTAGTTTTCAACTGTTCATATCAGACTCTTCCTTGAGGTCTCTGCTCAGTAGACTGCTGATTTTATACATTTATGGCATAATACACGAAATAGTAAGAACATGAGAAGAATTTTTAAATGCTACCATATTAACTGTTAGCACTCGAGAGGTGACTCTGAGGTGCCACTAAAAATTGCTATACCATTATTCAAAATATTGTTTACAGTATTAAGTTGATATTCAATAAATTAGCTACCAAACATTTAAGTATTCTATGAGGTATTATATCAGTTTCATTTTTTCAAAATGATAAAAATCATATAGCATGGAAATATTCTTGATCGAAAAAAAAAGTTTGGTTATGGAGTTAAAATACTTCCGAGCGCAAAGGGTTAATTTCGGCCTATTAAAATGATCAAGAAGGGAAATAAATCTCGACTTTAAACCTGTTCGATGCGATGGAGGCAGAACATTTTTATTTCGCACAAAGATCCACGGTCTACCGATCAGCAAGAGTATCTACAGAAGATCCTGCCGAAATCGAGGAACAACGTGAACATGATCATCTATTTAGAGATTGGCACGAGGAACAATTGTGTTAGGCGAATCGAACCTCGGCCAGGGAACTCGACCGGTCGTAAACCTCGCAGCACCTTGACGTTCTCCCATTGTGCAGATCGCCGGGGCGCATACCTATTTTTCTGGACACGCGTAATTACTCGATCATCGTGGACGTGTCGAGATCCCGGGCGGCCGATAAATCGTCGTCCACACGAAAGCCGAACGAGCCCCGGAGGTGTGTATACGGGATCGAGACGAACGAGCATGTGGGTGAAGGCTGCGCGCAGGGCTCTCCAGGATGTGTCGAAAGTGAAACCCCAAGGCCTCGCCGCGTGCGGACGCGCTTAAGGAGTCGCCGTGGCTCGACGATCGTCCTCGACTCGCTCGATCATCATTTCGGATCGGTATCGATCTCCGGCGAGGCTTCGAATCTGACCGTGAACAGAAAACCGCGCCGGCGAAATATCCACGGATCGACCGGCCGATCGTTGTGCAACCGTCATTCTATTCCCCGGTCTTCCCCCGGTCCTCCCCCGGTTCTCGCTTCGATGAGCCGCCATACTAACTCCTCTAGCGCACACACTATCTTATTGTCAGTATACTCCGTCGTAACCTTTTTCTTTTCTTCTTTCCACTTTTCCACACGGCTTTTACGAGTCCGCGGGATTTTGAAACACGCGAGCACGATGCGAGTGAACGATTGTTCTCGCCGACCGGATCTCCGAACGAAGCCAAAAACTATGGAGAACTATAGTGAAATCCCGTAGCCAGGATACGATCCATCAGAATCCCGGAGATATATGTAAGTACTTCTTTGGCAGGATAACTGGATATCGGTGACGCAAACTATGGGCTCTTTCACCCCGATCTATTCTCAGAGATGGCCCAGTTACCAGATATTTCCTCGAGATGAAAAGCGTCTCCGCTTTCCAAAGGAGAATTACCGCGAGAGCTTCGGATGAAGTTTGAATTTCTAAAGGAACGTGTCCTTTTTATTACTCCGGTCTTCTGGATCGAGGCAGCAGACATCCGAGTAAGATGCAAACTGAAAGAGAGAAGAGTTATTGGCGGTTTCGCTGGTCGAGGATTTTGGGGCGAGGACACGTTTTGGAATTGTGTTGCTTACTCAGCACGAAGATCGATAGAGTTAGGATCGGAGCCAGGCAACCATATTCTAAGAGCACTGGGAAGACCATGTTGCCTATCATTGAGCCTGTTCTGCCGAAACACATCACTAGACTCACTGCCATCGTCCTGGGGGAGCAAATTGTCTTGTTGTTGGTGTTGAATATATTTCTTTGGGTCCAGTGATGTGGTAACAGTAAATAATAATTAGATTGCGGATTTTTATGCTAAATAGAAATTGTTTACGTCAATTTCAAGGCACTGGAAATAAGTAAATGTTCGTTTCTTCCTCTAACAATTTTAATTAGTTTTATAAGATAACATTAATGCTTTCAAATTCTTTTAATCCTTTCACCTAGCCATTTTCGTAATAAATGCATAAAATCCGCAGCCTAATAATAATAATAAAAATGCTTTGATCCATTATCAAACACTTGTTTATACTATGAAAAATTATTTAACGGTCCCAGAGATGTTCCTAACATCTAACAACATAAAGTTCCTCCGATTGATCTTAGCTTTAACCGTTTGAGTCCCAAGCAGCGCGATCGCGCTGTTGAGATTTTATGTCGAGAAAACCCAGCACATTTCGAGCATTGTGGACAACTGACGGTGCGTTACGGATTGTTGAAGTCGCGCGCTCAGATTTACAGACGCAAGTACATCACACAGCTCCTTTTAATGTAAATGGTACATTTTACAATAGGTAGAATAATACTATAATAATGCAATAATAAATTACAAAATAAAATAAAACAAGCGCTATTGCGCAGTTTGGGTCTTTTCGTAGTCATTTAGAGAAAGCGCGGTTGCGCTGTTTGGGATTCTTCGACAGTGTTTTTTCAATACGCCCTGGGACTCAAACGGTTAAGGTAATTAATCGAAATGTTAAGGTGATTAATCTGAAAATTCGAACCTCAAAGATGTCGGAAAAAGGACGACAACGACCCCAACAACGACGTTCACAGCAGTGTTCATCATTCCCGTGAACACGCAGGTCAGCGCCAGCGTTATCATCGTGTTCGTCGACCAAATCATGTAAACTATGCAAGATAACGCAACCCCGTACGAAATAACTGCAATCAAGCCAAGAAAACGACGATTTAGATACCGAATAATGTAGAGACGTAACATTACTCTAATAACGCGCGAGCACTCACAAAGCAGACTCTTGTGGTTCAGAACCTGCGAGATGAAGCTGGCCGATAAGAGGAAAAGGCTTCCTGCGGTGGATATGAGAACGGTGTTCAGATAAACGGACTCGCTAACGACGATCTAAAGAGAACACAGAGAACGAATCACGATTGCAAATGCCTGCGATTCCCATAGCGTTCTGGAACGAACGCCTAAACGGTCTGAAAGGAAATTTGGGGAAAAAATCCTACGACTCTCTTACGTCCGTGCAGGCTAACTGTTCGACTTCCGTTGCCTTCTGCGCAGTCGAGTGATCCAGAATCTCGCAGAATGATGGGTCCCGTTCTGTCGTCCCATTATAGCTCAAAGAATCGAAATTATCCAATATGGTGAACAGCTCAGGCTGCCAAAGTCGAATCGTGTTCATCCTGAAAGCAGAATCTGCGGATGTAACAAGGACCCTGACCTTTGCAGGCCCTGAGCATTTAAAAGGATTTTAGACCCCCTTATAAAATATCACCTCAACGCAATGTAGGGTGTATTATTGGGAGTTGAAAGCGAAATATTGGCTAAGCGGTCACACATAAAGTAAAAATTCCATCTAAGCAAAACCATGGGAACCGTGTCTTTGCATGGATCGTACAGTTCTACTATTTCTTCTTCTTTTGTGAGCTTGCCGAATGAATCGAACGTATGAACGGACAGGCTATGTAAACACGGACTGCTGGATCAAAGGCGCAACTGAAGTTAAAATTAAACCACTAAATACAGTTCAAATGGTATCGTATTTAGTATCATTCTAACCAAAAGAATGCCACAAATAAGTTGGCGAAAGTCCTATAAAAAAAGAATGGAAAGTAAAGTAGTTTTGTAATTGGATTAGTTGTGGTTTCACACTGATATACCTAACTTACGTGGTACGTTTACACTGCTCGGCTATCGAGGCAGCTCGAGCTTCATGGCTCCTCGCGGGGCATAATCTGCAATGGTGGGGATAGGCTCTTTGCGAAGATCGTGCGCTTAGAGTTTGCTTAGATCGAATCTTCACTGTAGCGTGTGCCGTCAGAGCCTAAACATTGGATGCCGAGCGAGAGACCCCCTTTGCACCTATGCCATCGCAGATGACTTTTTTTCAGCTCCCAGTAATACTAGCTAGTGGATTTCTTCTGATAAAAATGAAATAGATATTGTGAACCTTTTGCCTAACATTTCTTGAGCTTTCCAATTCTGTACACTTCAAAAATGCGTACGCATCCGCAATTTTGAGAAACATTGGAATCAAAAAGAAATTTTGATAATTTGTTGGCAATAGTGTTAACCAATTGTCAGTGTGTAATATTGAGTGTGTCTTCTACGAAACATGTCATATAGAATTTGCTACGTACATATAAGTAAATTATGCTTTACCCCCGTGTGCCGTCTCATGAGACTTCTTTTCAGCTCCTGATAATACCTGCACGATTTCTTAGTCATTTCCGATTAATTTGACTAAAAAGTGTTTCTAACACATAAACACTCAGCAATATTGTTACTGTGTAAACGATATAAAATTCAAAAAATTTCCATAGGGCTCCCCTTCTCCTGATGCCGTAAGTACGTGCTTACGGGGAATCGGAGTGCGCGGGCGATTAAAAATGTGACATTCTGTCTCGGAATTGTATAAAAATTATTGGCTCAACTGCGTCAGCTTTCTAATCGATTATCTTCAAGAATCGTGAGAGAGCGTCAACGCATAGTGCATTGACGAAAGCAACGACAACGTGTACGCAGATAAAACGAACGTGTCGCTGGTAATGACGGAACTGGTTAGCTGATACGCTACTCCTGCGCGCTGATAAAATGGCATAAACGCTTAATCGCATTCTAAATAGCGGTCAACGATTAAACAGCCGCTACAGCTTGTTGGTGCAATGACGAGCCGTGTGTCGAATTAATTAACTTCGCAGAATAAAAAGCAGAGAACGTTGACGAAGTGGTACACATTCGGTTCTAAACGTGCTCTCAATTTTTGTCAGTGTCGTTGAGCTTATTTATTGGTCTACAATTTTTTGTTTGCATTGACATCAATCTCTTATCTTAACACTTTACTTGCCGACAATTTTCTAATAGTATTTTTAAAACCAAAATATTACTTTGAAGCGACAGCAATTTCATTAATAATTCAACAAAATTTGTTACTATACTGTAACAACTTCTTCTGAAATTATTGTTTAAAAGAAAGTTCGTGGGCTCCTTTTACGTACAGCTCAGTCATTAAAAATCCTACGTGTTAATAATTATACTGCGGATTTTATGCAATAATGACAAAAATAAGTAGGTGAAACATAAAACAGTCGAAAGATGAAAAGGATTTAATAGTATCGATGTATCATCATCAATTTATTCAAACGCTTAATGGAAGGAACAAATTTTTATTTCATTCCAGTTGAAATTAATGCAGACAATGTGTATTCTGCATATAAAGACCCGCAGTCTATTAATAATTGTAAATGTTTTTAATGTTTTGTATTCGATCCACTGATTTTTCTTGTATAAAATCCGCAGTCTAATGTAAACGTGGTTTTACGAACATTTTTTGGTAAATTGATTTGGCAATGTTTATACGAAGACACGCTCAACGAGACTGACAATAAACACGTGCTGGCACTGCAAATACTCGGTGCGTCGAGTGTTAAATCGTGGGTGGACTCGTCTTGTTCGGGAGAGGAAAAAAAGTGAAAGAACAAAGCACTCACGTCAGCATCGTTGCGAATTGCATAGTAGTGATCAAACAAAGCCGAGGGCAATGAGGATACGAGAAAATTGTTGCCTTTGTGTCCTTCTCGTTGGCTTTCGACAGTTTCCTTACAGACCTCTCCTCCAAACTTTGAATCTTGAATGAGAACAGCTTCTATTAACGAGGGAATTTCTCTTCTCTAGTAAAAAAAATCGATCTTTTACAAAACTCTGCAATTTAACTCTGTAAAAATATCTGTGTAAAATGTTTAGCTAGAGTGAATCGCATTCCCTAAGCTATTGATCACTAGACTGCGGATCTGTATGTAAAATAAAATTGTTCTCCATTTTTTATAAATAGACAACTGGTCTTTGTGCAAAATAAATGTTTCCTACCTGAATTGCAACAAACTGGAGTGAAATAGAAATTTATATTCGTTCTTAATACGTTTAATAGATTAAAAATAATATAACAGTATTTTTAAGTTGTTCTAATGGTTTTACTTTTTTTAATTACACCAACTCAATTTTGTCCTAAATTGATAAACTCCGCCATCTGATTATAAGATATAGAAACCACGTAAGCACGTTTCCCTTTCTTTAATAATATCACTAGGTCGAAAGTAATATATTCAATCTATTCAATTCTTTCAATCTTTACACTGTGTCAAGTTGCAGCTACTCATTTTTGCCATAAATGCATAAAATCCGCAGTCTATTGATCACTGAAGGTGGTTCGGTACTTCGATCTTTAACTTTAAACTTTAATCCTTTGAGGACGAATGTCAACATACTGACGATATCAGGATTCTACATTTAGCTCTTGGAGTTGCAAATATATAGTTTAATTATGTACGTTGGAAAAACCCGGTACATATGCTCTCACCTCTCATAATCCTCGTCCGCAAAGGATCAAAAACGCTTTTGTCGAACCAACGTTTGCCTTTGACACAATTAAGAAGAAAGTCCTGGACCGACTAACTCAATATTTTTACTGTGTTTTCAGGAACAGTCCTATTATTGTTTAATGTGCAATTAAGACCGTAACTCGTATAGATTTTTTTTAAATGTCCAATATATGGACAACTTTTCCACTAATATAATTTTTAAACATTGCTTGAATTTCGATTTTTACTTACCGGATATTCCGTCGCAGGTTTTCCGGTGTTCACCCGATAAATCGTTTCGAAAACTTTCAAAGCTTCTTCGTTGCGACCTTGAGACATCAGAAACTTTGGACTTTCTGGGAATAAGGATAGACAGACGACACCTAGCAGCATTGGGACACCGCAAAGGGAGAGGAAGATCCTCCAAGAGTTGTAGACGAAGCTGCCATCTCCCAGAACTATGGACCAGGATTGGGGAACCACTAACCATGCTAATGCTGAAACAAAAAATTATTTGACAAATTTTAATACGTTCACAATCCCATGCCCCGTATCATGGATCGTCAAAACTTTGAATGAAAATTCATTAAATCACACAGGATTGAAGACAACCGACTCTACCAATAAAACTAACTTTAACACTAAACTTACCAGCGCCGATCATAATGACGGGTCTGAAATCTTTTATTCTGCAATTCTTGAAATTATAATGATGCTTCCATTGGGATTGATTAAATACATTTCTTCATTCAAGCATACGTTACAATATAAATTAAACAAACATTAAATAAATCCAATAATTTCAAATAGCCTCTTTGAAGTTTAAGGAACAATACTACAATCTATGTAAAAGATGGCTGCCTGATATCGCTCTTAAAAAATCCTTGCCAATCTCTACATTTCAGAGTGAATGTTCGGTCCGTAAACGGGGTAAGATTAAATTTTAATTTGTCTTCTAAATTATTAAATAAATTCAATTATTTCAGTAGGTTTATTGTTACAGCCTTCTTGAAGTTTATAGAGCAACACTGCAATCTATCTAAAAGATGGCTGCCTGATATCGCTCTTAAAAAATTCCTTGACAATCTCTATATTTGAGATTGAATTTTCGGACAGTGAATATGTTAATATTAAATTTTAATTAGCGTTCTATTGCACTACCTGCAGTCACGATGTTTCCAAAAGTGATGGAAAATCCTAGGATTAGTGGGATTCTAACTCTTCCTTTGATTCCATAGAATTCTGAGCAGTAAGTCACTGTGGCAGCATGGGGTCCACTTATTCTGCGACAGAAAAGTTATTTGTATTTGATAAATAAGTGGAATTAGTGCAAAACCTAATCAGTTCTACTGAAGCTCTGTCTCTGCAATTTGACTTCTCAACTCACATAAATCCGCTCAAAAATTTAAAAAACACCAGTGTCGAAAAGTTCTGCGAGAATCCCGACAGAACATTGCAAATCCCATCCGCCAAGTACCCATAAAGGAAGACAGTTCTTCGACCTCGAACGTCGGCTATGTAACCCCATAGGAAGCCACTTGACACCATTCCTGTTAAAAACGTGAAGACATTATTACCAAATCAAATGACCACATGATCTATTAGACCCACCTACAAATGTAACTGCGTTCAAGAGGCCTTTTTGAAACAATGTAATTTGTAGATCGCATTCTGCTGATGGTAATATAATAGAAATATTGGAAGTGTCGATGCTGGTAGCCCAGGTTACGGGAATGATAGTCAGTAGCAACAGATACTGAAACTTTCCGTAACCAGCAGCGGCGATTGCGGTTTCAAAGTTTGCATGCTCTTTCCTCTGAACTTCTCCATCTGGATAACGCAATATGCAAACTCAATGAAAAATAGTTATATTCAAGTTTACAATAGTATACTGAAGTTTACACTGACTCTAGAAAAATTTTCTGTACATCGTTCTTCGCCACTGTGTCGCCGATAATTGCAATTTAGAAATTTCTTTCAAACTCCTGTCTTTTCGTACATTTTTACAGAATTTTTATAAATAGCGTACTATTTTTCCTAAACAATGCGCACCTCGAAGCAGACAAAATATTCTTGCTAATGAGTAACCGGTTCCATAATATATTGCCCTACCCTTAGAGTTAAGCACTACGAAATAAGTAACACCTGCCATAACTCTGTATATACAGGATGTCCCAAAAATGTTGAAGATCCTTGAAATGGGCGGTTCCCGAAATTATTTCAAGCAACTTTTTCCTTTGCAAAAATGGCCGCAGCGGCTTTGTTAAGGAGTTATTAACGAAAAACACGGACCAATCAGATCACGGCTACAGCAGACGGATTCTCGCTCGGCCAACGTTCGCTATAGCCGCGTTCTGATTGGTCCATGTTTTTCGTTAATAACTCCTTAACAAAGCCGAGGTGGAAATTTTCGCTAAGGAAAAAAGTTTCTTTAAATAATCTCAGGAACCGCCCATTTCAAGGATATTCAAGATTTTTTGTCAGCATAAACGCGACTTAAAGTAAACAAAATAAAAAGAAAAAGTGTGCTATTTTGTAATTTCAGAAAAGAAAATACCATTGCAGGGTTAAATATAATTGACCCCATCCAACTTCGATGAATTGTTTAAAACCCAACATTTTCTGTTTTAACCCTCCCAAGGCGAATGTATTTAACTATTTCATCGTATCATAAATAGACTACGAATTTTCTGCAAGTATAACAAAAATAGGTAGGTGCCATTTCAAACAGTAAAAAGTTTAAGAGAATTTGAAAACATCGACGTATTATGTCCACCTTACTAAAACAATTAACAGACAGATTACATTTCTCAAAATTGATCCACAACATTCTTATTTTGCATAAAGATCCGCAGTCTTATTATTAATACCGATTTTCTCTACTGTATTACCAGATAATTCCAATTAAAAAATTTCTTTCAAACACCCAAACTCTTTTCGTAAATTTTTACATATTTTTCAGAAACAGTGTACCATTTTGTAATTTGAGAATACAAGGTACCATTGCAGGGTTAAATACATCCGACCTCATCCAATTTTGTTAAATGGTTCAAAACTCAACAATATTCAGTTTTTATCCTCCTGAGGCGATTTAACGATCTCACCGTATTATTATTAATATAATTAAAACATGAGATTACAAATGAAAGACAATAGATGGAATCAAAGTGCGAAACAGAAATGGATGAATATTCAGTGAAACTTTCTTGAAGGCCCGGTACGAGGATCAACGATCTTTTATGATAAAAGTAATCGACGTACTTGTATCGTTTCCACTTTCGAGCGCCAACTTATCGACGACAATGGTGACGCTGTTTCTACTGTCCACGGGCATCTTGAAGCAGACGGCGACCTTCCATTCAATCCGGCGATCTGCGAAGAACAGCACAAAAACTTTCCTCCCTCAGAGTGGATCTCCGGCTTCAATTAACGCGTCCTCGTGTGTGTGTGACATTCGTCTGCGGCCGAAAACGAGTTAATTCGCTCCAATAATGAGTCTCGCTTACACCCGACCAACCTCACGCATCGCAAACAATTTTATCTGGTAAGCAAACACCGTCGATATTTTCCCGCTTTTCGTTTCGAATAGAGCTGTCACACAAAACCCGGTGAGAACGCCATGTGAATTCTGTTTTTCAATGTCGAGCTTCTGATTACAAAGACGTCACCGATAAGAGATGGTTAAGAGTTGTTGTTGCACGGTAAACATTTTGTTTATTTGATATTCAAATGACGCGATCGATAGGCCTGATCGACGTTGCACAGTTTTGTTCGATTTTATATCGCGATTCTGCTCGGTTTTCGAGCAATTCGACCACTTCGGAACAACTGTTTGCACAGTTGTCACATATCTGCCAGTTACGCGCTCCCTGCGGGCACCTATGCAATAACTCAGCTAGTTTATTAACGACTTTCGTCGTTTTCAAAGTTTACGAGGCCTTAAATCACTGGCTGATGCTATTATGTAGAGTAAACGTAGCAGAGACGCCACATTTGTTATATCTTCTGCACGGGGAGGGGGAATCACTTCGATTATGTTTTATTTTCATGTTACACGAATGCCTATGAAAACAAAATAGTTCGCGAATCGGTGCACGCACTATGTTTATAACGCATCAAAGCGAATGACTACGAAAAATTACCTGTAAAGTTTTTCGAGTCTTATACAGGAAGACCGGTTTTAATCTATAAATGCAAATTACTCTTACATTATGTAATAATTAAAAAAATAGTACACATAAGAAGTCAATGGTTTCGAGGGCGCCACTCATCTGACGTAAGTCGTTTTTCTGTACATGAATGCGTAGAGGTCACATGAAGGTGACCTACGCTCTTTTAAAAGGAATTGTATATTTTTGAATGCACTAGTCGACGCAGCTCGTTATTCTATTGTATATAAGAAAGTATAAAAATATTTATGTCGAAGAATCTTTGGTTTAGAGATATTTTAATAAATATCCACTAAACTTAGATATTTTACAAAATATCCACTACTTTACTATCCTGGACTGAATATACCCCAACTATAAACACCCCACCTGAATTTTAATTCCTCAGCTACCAGTTTAAATGATTTGCCATTTATGTCAAGTTCAGTGACAGTATTAACTCAATTATCGTCGAAATAAAATTGTAGAGTACAAATTTGAATGGATCCACAGCTGGGTAAAATACTATTTCAAATAGAAAATACTAAAGTCTCTTTTATTTGAAATCATACGTGTACTTTTAAAAATAGAATATTTTATTTGTTAGAATAAGTTTTCAAAATAGTATTTGAAACGTGGAACTTTATTTAAAGAATTTTCAAAATATTAACAATTTCATTTGATGAGGTGATTTTACAGGAAAAAATAAATCGAAAATGTGGAATAAATTTTTTCCGTTTAACGCCTCGTTTTCGAAAAAATCGAGTTTGAAAATATCATTTCTTGCATATTTATATTAGCCGTTGGTTCATTCCATTTTCATCGTCAAAAAATATTTTTCTTGAATTCAAAAAATTCAAAAATTTTATTTTATAATTTTGATTATCCAAATAAAAGAAATTTTATTTGCGAAAATTGTACTGTTTCTTTAGAATAGTATTTTATTCGAATCGTAGAAAGACGGCTATTTAAAATAGTATTTGAAATATTTTTTCTCGAAAAATTTTACCCATCTCTGAATGGATCTAAATATGACTGCCATAAAATTTCAGAAATAAATGTGTTGTTCTCATTTCTGTTTCGGTCATTCTGTTAAGCAGTCCAATAGCTTGTAATTTACTGCTGGATAAAAAGTCCTTAATGTTAGAGTTTCTTCTGCATAAAATTTGCCTCATCGAAAAAAAGTGAACAAAATGCGATAAAGTAAAGGATTTAATGGTGGCCGATGAGATTAGCGTGCAATTTCGAGTGACTGATCGTTCACAGACTTGCCACAGATAAAAAGTTAGCAGAAAAACAGGCCACGTGCACGAAACAAGTCCGTCGCGTAACTCGCTGGCTCTAAATTATGCAACAATCCTTTCTCGTTACGTCGTTACAGGACAGTTGCCAAGGTACAACATCGCGGATTCACGCTCACGATTTTATCGATCAAATTATGCTTTTCCGTTCACGAAAACTAGCCACCGTGTTTCAAAAGTGTTCGAAACGAACATTCAGCGTTTCGCAACGGGTATCCGGTATCCTCCGCTTCCGATTAGCCGATTGCAGTTGCTCTTCGGCTGTCTTTGTGTTGGAACTCGTTACTTTATTATTTACAATCGTTCAAAATATTAATGCTTAATTTTTAATTAGTCAGGAAATTTATGATGGATATAATATCTGTCTTTAGATAGCGATGTGTTAATATATATTCTTTTTTTAAACCAAAACATTGGAACGTTTGGTAAAAGAAATAAGTATCTAACTTTTTATTCATAACAAATATATGTGTTATTTGTTGAAAAAAATTCATTGAGTGCCAGAGATAAATTAATTGACCAGGCAAGGATTCAATTCATTGCCATTTCAGTGAAGCTATTACAATATTATTTTAATTTCTGTACGTTGATGGATTTATTTGAAAATGTAGATTTTGCAATAATCCTACCGTGCTTCGATGTTGCAAATCAAAAATTGATTTACATTTACAAAATTCAATACAAATGGATTTGAATTACGTATGTTAATCGGACTGTTGCAATTTGTGAAGTCCACTTTGAAAATCTATTTGTGTTAAAAATGATACATTTCATTTAATGAGAATGTTACATTGCCTGGAATATGGATTTCCATCAACTAATTCGATAAATATGAACACTACATATGCATTAGTTTGAGTCACAGATAATTTCGATTTTTGCAACAAATTGTAATGAAGTGTTTGCCATTCTAATGACGCATGGCACTCGGACCAACTCATAAATGTCAGCAATAGCAATTAGTGACGAATATGTAAATGGTTAAGACACAATTGTTACGGAGCACTAAAAGTGACTATTTTGCATTAGTTCATAAAAATAACAAGAATGTGTCATCTATTTAGCCTTTTTATGATAATTATGTATTTTGAAGCTATTGTATTTATATATTGTAATATTGTATTTAGAGACACCTACGATTTTAATGACCTTGAAATATGTGGTCAAGGTCATCATTTTGAATTTTTTCCTTGTATATATAATAGGCGGTCTCTTTTAATTTTCGAGATACATATTCGCAAAATAGTTAAAGGAACAGAGTATTCAATGTAATAGTACAATATATACCCAAAGAAATCAATTTGTTGAATAATTCCTCATGGTTGCATCTTTACAGTCTCTATAATAAAAAATTCAAAATATTAGAACATGTCATTTTGATCTTAAAATTAATGTTAAATAGATATTCTAATTCTGTGACACGTGAATCAACATTCACCAGTTCCGTAAAAATGCCAAAAATACATCAGTGTGACCTGATAAAAACGGTTGGTTTCGTTAAAACAGTGACTTACTTTCTCCGAATTGTCAGAAAACGCGGATCTTCTCCAACACGTCCCATTCGAATTGTTTATCGAGCCTGTTCAAGCGGTGCGTCTCTCGGAAATCGGCGGCTCGCAATCATAAATCATAGCACGTATCAGAACGCGCAAAAAACGCGCGTAACTGCGCGCGTCAGTCCAGATAAGTATTCGTTGTCGCGTACGGTAGAAAATGGTGCGCAATCTTGACGGCTACCAATGCCAGTTGCCCCAGAACTATCGCGAACAATCGATTATAATATTCCGAAGGTGTATCGACGAAATGCATCATCGTTGCATCGATGAAATGCATCATCGGTGCATCGACAAAACTGTGAAGCAATTAAGAGAGGCTTCTCGCATAACGGCAGCGAAAGCAAGTGATTTTTAAGAATTTTTTCAGCATAAGTATTGGACCATGTAGAACTGGAACATTTAGAGATGCAAACAGATAGTGTTGAAGTAAAAGTGTGTTTTCTTTAATTCAATTCGTCTTATTATCTATTTCATAATACGCATGGTTCTCGAAAAAATGGTTTTTAATCTGGCATACAAAATAATTTAAAAAATAATCAACCGATCATTTTCGGGCAAGGCTTATTCAATTCGTTACAAATTTTTCAACGTTTTGAATCACAAGTTTAACTCAGTTTCTTATTCATAATTATTTCTCTAAGAAGATTAATTTTCCTATCGAAAAAAGTATATCTCCTCCATAAAAATTCGTAACTTCTACAATTTTCTGCATTTTTTCTTAAACGTTGGTTCAGTATCAGCGTAAATAATCGAAGTTTAAGATTATTCTTCATTTTTTGCCTTCGGATAACAGTGATACTTGCTACACTGTACGCCAATATTAACTGCTTTCTTAACAAGTTTTACAGGATTGTAATAATTGTCTTAAAATTAATAAAAGAATTGCAACAAAAGAAATATTTTGTGCCGCAGTTTTATTCCGATAATGTAAATAGTTTTTGTAAAAAAAAATCGCAAAAATCAATTATTTTTGTGCTTGTTACACGAGAATCCCGCCTTGGACGGATCGTTGGGATCTCGTTGACGATCGAACGATCGAGCACACCCGGTCATCTTCTTTTAAACCGAAGCGGCCACTTACACGCTTCGCGTACTTTGCCTGCTGCTTTGTTCCTTTGTTGCAAGCAGCCCGATACAGGAAATATCATGTCCACCCTGACCTTACGTGCACGATACCCCCGGCCAGATAACCATTGAAAATTATCCGAGTTCCTACAAAAGCGACGGCCATTGTCTCATCGTCAGTCTCGCGAGAGGATTGCGCTCGTCGGAGTCCTCTTGTCGCCGAAATTTTATCATTGCCATTTGCAACTGGCGGTGCCGTTGCATCATCGTGTTACGCGCTGAGTCATCTGTGGCATTGTTAATTAGGCACGCATAAATTATTCCATTTGTGGGTTTTGCGCTGCGCACACCGCAACGCGCGGTCAATCTTTAATTGCTAATCAGAAGGCTGTAGATTTTATGCGTTTATGGCAAAAACGAGTCGGTGCAGTTTAAGATAATTAACCACCCGCGGGCAACCTGAATTGTTCATGTCCGGAACGAAATTTTTCCCTTCAATTTCTGGCATTCCAATATTTATTTTTCCCTCATTAATACTAGATCCACGGAACGCGTTCTAATATTTTTAATTTACGATTATTGAGATTGTAAAGATGCAACCGTGAGAAATTATTTAAAATTTCTTTGGGTATGTATTATAAAAAAAAATGGCTAAAAATTTGCATAGACACATTCTCGGTATTTTTATAAAGTAATGTGTAATAATCACTTATAGTGATCCGCACACTTAGTGTTAATGCTTCAAACATTTGATTTGCTAACGATTGTACATATATTAAAATAGGGACTGCAATAAGTATTCCAGAATTTTTATTGATTTTCGGAAGCCTAAAACATTAAGAAAATTAATCGTAAACATATAACATAAACGACCTAGGTTCTCATGCTTGGCCGTGTAAGATTAAGGTGTTAAAAGAATTTTAGAATATCACTACAGTATTTCCAATTTACCAATATTATTTATTACAAAAAGGGAGCTTCTATATGGCTGCTGTTTCTTGTTATTAGTGCCGACAATTTTTCGTTTGCATCAAAATCCACAGTCTAATATTTATTTCAATGAATTTCATGGACTGCACCACTGCGCGGTTTGATGTAGCTCTCAAAAGCTGATAAAGATCACAAAATGACGACCTCCGTCCCACAATTCATTAATTTTCCAAAAACCCTTCAAAGGAAAGCGATTGTTAAAAAAGTAACTTCGAAACGAATTTCTTGTGAAACGACTGCAGTCCGTTATTAATATTCTGCAGATCTGCTATGCATTTACAGTGCAATTAGGTTTTTATACAAAGAAACATGACCATCGAGAAAAGACAGTAGTATTTCTATTTTCTTTACACAATTCTAAAAATTGTTCTCTTATCCACATGTGCAAAAAATATCCAACGAATTCTTGGATTTGCATAAAAATCCGCATTTTGGCTCATAAAAATGATTGCACTATTAACACTTGGATGGCAAGACCTAAATCCATTTTGACCCAGCACTTTAACGATATCGCCTAACTATTCAGCTCCTGATGATGAATTTTAATTGAAAGTTGAGCGATTGGGTACGATAGCAAGACCAATAGATCTAGATAAAATCCCATTAAAAATTTGTTTGAAAAGATTGACGGACAGCTGTCTCAATCAAAGATTGCCATCTGTACAATCATCAAAACCATTCGCCACCTGAGTGTTAAAATGACTAATTTTTCTCCCATAAACTTGTTTAGTTCCTCTTCATCCACTTCCGAGATCCGTCTCACGTGTAATGAAACTTCCAAGTAATTATACAGATAAACTACGCGTGTAAATACAGATAACTTTGTATGTTGACGGCATAGTGTACACAACATTCCGCGAGAAGTTACGCTTGCCGTTTAATCTCGGAGGAACACGTTCCTCGGCCTCCGCCGCTGCAAACTTATCTTTAAAAATACACCGGCTCGAAATCAGTATTAAAAATAACACGTCGCCATCAAACCGTCAAAATATGACCGACAAGCCAAAGACACAGACAGGATCAGATGTAATTATGCAATGTTTTTATTCGCCGACATTCGCGTCACGGCCGACCACCTTCTTGTCCTCCAAATGCGAATTGTTTATGGTGTTCGCGGAGATACAAGAGGCGCTTCGATGACGCACAAGGGACCGTCTGGTTAAATCTGATTCTCGTGATCGGCTCCTAAAATCTGATAAGCCGCTAATGAAACTTACCTTCGGCGCCGGTAATTGTTACACCGATAATAATAATGTTACAGTCTGTCCCACAAAATCGCTTCGGCGATATCTCTGAAATTTAATGTGTTTGGAAAAAATAAAATACGAATCGTAAGGACATTTCTCTGATGCTGGATTAATATAACTGACAACAAATGAATTTTGTAAAAGAATAATAACTTGAAAATTGAACGATAGAGAACGTATCATTGTGATTGGCTGGCAGTTCGAGTCAGTGTAACCAGATCCACCCAAAACTGGGTGGATTTTTCTCTCCTCCTTTACCCTTCCACTATCCCATTCCACTACCTGAGCACACTCCAACGTCCCCCACTAAGGCCGTAGACTGGTCACGTGACGTGGTGCGCAACGTGTCATATATTACCCCGGTCATCAGAGAGGTGGTAAACTGTATTCCCCTCAATTTAACCGCTCTGGTGACACTGGTTCCAGTCCCCAGATACAAATTCCATAAAAACTGTTTGGTCCATTATGAAGTAGTATCGTAAAAAAGAATTTATGTTGAAATTTAGAATTTTAATTGACCGTATTCGAAAAATATACAGGTTCTTGCAACCAAAACGTTGTCAAACTATGCTTGATAATGGAGGAAATTGTGCGCATTATTAAGTACAAGCTTATTAATGTTTTAAGTATAGATGCGATCCATATAAAGTTTTTTACAAATACATAAATATTTATAGAAATATCGCGGACACGATCTTGCGCAACAGACTCTAGTTCAATACTAACAGAAGGTTACGACGGTCCGGCGTCTTCGTTCCAAGCTCGCAAAAGTCGGAGAAATGTTTCCCGTCGTCGGAGAAGAAAGAGGAACGGGAGTGAAAGTAGCATCATCGGAGCGAAAATATTGATAAAGCGCATGTTTTCTTAATTTTTATCGTTGACGGGAGGTGTTGGTTCGTCCGAGTTGAACAATCGCTGGTTCGTCTTCATCTTCTGTACATGGTAGTCCTGACTGGCCTCTCTTGCACGACGATACTCCAAAGAGTTCATATACTCGGACACCTTCGGCGAGAAAAGAGTTACAAGGTCAGACGGTTGCCATATCAGGAGAACTCGGGGCTCGTTTCGCCGGAGTAATTAAAGTTTCCTGTTCTAAACAGGCCCGGGTTCGTCGTTGCGTGTCAAATGGCCTGTTTACAGCCCGCTCAAACGACTCCCTGGTCCCCTTTACCTTTCTAAATCCTTTTACCAGCGGACAGACGTCCCTCGGACGTCCACGAGCCGACCGCAGAGCGAGCTTCTACCTCTGACGCTTTCTCAACCCTGCATAATGATCTAAAAAGCAGTACTTTCCAGCCAAAACTCGAGTTTATTCAACTATGATATTTTGATGCTTTAACGGCCGCTGTCACGTATGCGTGACTTCGTTAAGTGATGGCTATCGATTGGTGTCACGCAGCTGTGACGTCTTTTCTTTCATTTTTCTGTTCATTAGTTTTAGGTGACATTTACACTTAATTTCAGCCAGTCGACCTAATATTTGGGTGTTGTATATTCCTTAATAACTTTGTAAGTTCTGCTAATTTTTTATCAGGCTTTTTTAAACAATTTGTGCGAAAAGATCCTAAATACTGAAGCTATCAAATTATTTGTTCATTTTGTTTGCACGTGCTAAAAACAACCCCTTAATAAGCGAGGTGAAGACTTCATAGAGTTTCCTAACACGTTAACTGTCATTTCAGTCATATATGACTGACATAATTTTTTCTAGATTTCGAAGTTAATTCGTACGGTGATAGGCAGAGTAAATCAAAATTGTGTTTGGACCTACGAAGTATAAGAAAGTTAAAAAAGCAGTGACTGTAATAAATCTTGACTTTTCTGTTACGGGTTTAATTAAAAAATTGATTCGATTTTTGGAACTTTGGCACGTGCTGGCGCGTGGCGCTTTATGTGTTAAGACATGGCAACCATGTTAGAAAAAGAACGGATCTTGGAGCCATGTATCTTTATATTTGGAGAATTTTTTCAAATGCGAATAAATTTATCATATTTTATAGTAGAAATCTATTGAGTATGTTTTATTCATAGTAACTTTCGGCAATTTTTTCTTATGAACAAAGAAAGTGAGAAAAAAATGCGAATTGCAGGCTCCATTATACAAGTCTTAAGGAACATTCCTGTATTTTCCATATATTTTTTTCTTCTGTAAAAACTAAAAATATTTAATTCGTTTTTTAACCCAAATCGAAAACCGTAATCTACCCAATTACGAACAGGGTTGTTAAGATTGAAGTTGCATTTCAGTCATATTTCTAAAACAAACAAAAAGAAAAATACCCAAATACTCTTCAAGCCTTGCGTAATAAAATGTATATTTCCAATTTATCACTAACTTAATTTTTTCACTAACAAAAAATTGCAGAAGATGTCGAACTTAACAAACTCAACCGCACCCCCGACGCAATCTCTCGACCAAGAATAAAATCCCAAGCCATGCAACATATAAAATTACAAACAACCGGTACACTTTAGTCTAAAACAAAAGTTGAATAGTGGCACTAATTTTCAACGGATTGTCCATCAACGCTTAGTTCCGGAGGAAACGTAAGAATTGCACAAAGATGAGAGATCGGACCACATCGGGACCCAGCAGTTAAAGCTCATTAGACACTGCTCTGTGTCGCCTCTTTGCTACTTATTCAGGATACAAGGCGATCGTAGAATCACCGCATGCGGTATTTAACCGTTCCTCTAAGAAATGATTTCTGTTATTCGACGCGTTTGATTCCGATCTTAGTGTTCGCCGATCTCTTTCCGGCGTGTGTCGAGCTTCTAGCGGGATTCGTAGCGGTAAAGGACGATTAATATACACAGAATCGCAGTGGGATAATCGGTTTTTCTCCCCCGGGGAACTCGGTTAGGGAGAGAAAAACGGGGAGAAATGTACGTTGGAGACGATAAGATGGATATCGGAATAGCGGATGACATTCGCGAACGCTTCCGCGATGCGCGAAAACTAATCGAGTCGCCTTGCTGTCCGGTTGACACATCGGTCCCTATTCTAAAGCCTTCGATGATTTATTTCCCGGTGAAATTATATTTCCACGAATCCAGAGACGTCTATCGAAAAACCATGTGCTACTGTATTATCATTTGTCTTTAAGCTTTAGTAAATTTTTATTTTGCATAATTTTATTTCGCAGTCTAATAATGACTCTAGATCCTAAAATCTAAAAGATTTGGGTCTTAAACCAAAAAATTTTCAGGTTGTATCAAGTTCTTTTATACAAAGGACCCCCAAAGAAATCTCTGAGTTTATTGATCCTTAAAACCGTTAACCTCGAGCTCTTTGAAGTCTCAAAAAGATTTTGGTTCTCCCATGGGGATTGTTTAAGGATCGCTTTAATATCTTGGATTGATAAAGTCTCTTTCTTGCTTGTCTCGGAGGACTTGCGGCTCTTTCAATGAATATTCGCAGTCCCTAACGTGCTTCAATTATTTTTGAAGCCTTTCGGAACATAGACAAAGAATCTGATAAACGTCCATTTGCTCGAGAAATTTTCAGAAAGAGCATCACACGCGTTGAAATCTGGGTCACTGGCGCGTGTATCGCTCGCGTGACGTGCGCTCGACTGGAAAGCGACTTTCCGAGACCGCGTCACTAATTAATGCTAAACTCTCGGCCGCGAGTTTGCACGCGTCGCATCATTATTAATCAGTCGTTCCGAGTCGCAACGTTCGAATCGTCGCTCGAATACGAAACACGGTATCGCATGTTGCAGATTGTACAAGCGAACACGCGCGCGCGTATCGAACTCGCAGAAGCGTAATCAAACGGTGCGGTAATTAATTGTATACTGGCTGCCATAAATCTAGCTGGGCCCGCGGACGCATTAAACCGAGACCTTTTATGTGAAAGATTTTACACGATCAATGTGCACCCTAATGAGCGGTGTCGACGCGCTGAATTAATGACAGTGTCCGAGAGGAGTCATTCCCGACTGCTCCGCCGGCGAACAATTAAATCGAACGGTGATTTACGGGGCTCGCATAATAGCTCTCTTCCACGTTCGACAACAGTCGCAGAGGAATTCGGGCCTGGCCGAGTGTACTTTGAATTGTTTGTTTCCCGGTGGATTTAATTGTCCGGTTAATAGCCGCTGAAGAGACCTCGTTCTAGCTAATGGCGTTAATGGACTCTCGCGAACGACCGATAACGAATATTAACCTCTTTTTCATAGTCCTGGTGACCCTTGAATATCCCATAGGATATTACGCCGATCATTGTCAGCAGCATCATTCTCTGCACCGCAATCTTGCTCGAGAGCCATCTGAACTTGACCATGATGCGACGGGAAATTTGTTAGGATCTCTTTGACACGAGTGGGACCATTTTAAGCAAACCTCTTAAACGGTCTTTTGGGTCCGAAATCTATGTCAGAAAATACTTTGAATGATTTTTAGGTAAATTTAATTAGAGGATCATTTTTAATGACACTGAGAATTTATGGATTCACGACTGGGCCAGAGTCTGCGTCGCGAATAACTTCAAGAATAATATTGTTGGTTGCTACGTTCAATTCAGCGAAACTTAACTGTGATGCTATAGGAAAATTTGATATTCTCCTCAACACAAGTGGGATCATTTTAAGCAGACTTCTTAAACGATCTTTTAGGTGTATGTCTTTACAGATGATACTTTGAATGTTTTTTAGGTGAATTTGATTAGATCATTTTTAACGATACAGAGAATTTATGAATTTACGACTGGGATAGCTTCTATGTCGCGAACAACTTCAAGAAATATATTGTTTGTTGCTAAGTTCAATTTAGTGATATTTAATTATGATGCAATAGAAAAATTTTATAATCTCCTCAATTGAAGCTTTTTTAGAGGCTACTTTCATTGGTTCTTAGGTGAATTTCGTTAGATCCTTTTGAACATACACAGAATTTATGGATTTATGACTGGGTTAATTTGTATGTTGCGAATAATTTCAAGAAAGATACTGTTGGTTGCTACATCCAAAGAAAAATTCTAAAACCTGTGCAACTGGCGTTGGATCATTTTAAGCAGACTTCCTAAATGAATAATCTTTGTCAAAGAATCTTTTGAATATTTCCTCGATGAATTTAATTAAGATAACATTTTAAATATGCCGAGAAAAATTCCAGAAACAACTTCTTGGTTGCTAAGTCCAATTTAGAGAATCTGTGTGTTTCAGGGTTCAATAGCATTAGAGCTGTGTTTACGATCTCTAGACTTTGTTGGAGAGGAAAACAAGTCTAGTGGCTTTCGCAACGTAGAACTTGACTTTCCAGGCTATAAAACAATCTCATTCGAATTTACCATGCTGCAATTTATTTGTCACGCTCGATGTCGTTCGCGGTCAAGCGTTGTCGCTGATCTATCACGCGAGAGCCGACTTTCTTTGGTTCAGATGGAACTCCGCGCATTCAATTAAGACCATTCATATTCTTTCATTGATGAATCTCGCCTTCGGGCTTATGTAACGACGCATTTCATCATTGCTTTTCTATATTAGTTTTGTTTCTACTATCGTGAGACAATCTCTATTTCAGGCCGGATGCGGTCATCGAATCATGCTCGCTTCTTCCGGCGCGGCGTGAGGAAACGATCTACTGTATCTGCTGTTGGTAAAAGTTGACTAAAGTTGCTGTGTTAATTTTTAAATGATTGTTTTGATTGTTTCTTTCAGTTCTGTATTTTGGATAAATGCTTGTTTTATTGAATATATTGGCGACGGGTCGTTTCTGACACAGTTGCTGCGGGTATTCGATATTCTTTTTAAGTTTAACTCTTTTTAAAAAAACTGCCATAGTTTTTTAACCAATTAATATGATCCCCAAAATATCTACTGTGATATATCTGCAGATAAATCGAACCATTCATAATATTTTGCTTATTCACTTTAAGACAGAATTAAGAAACGCATATAGCAGTCATCCGGAGCGAGTATGCTAATTAATGTCTTATTATTACAAATAAGTATTTGAATCTACTTAAATTTTACTTAAAATAGCAAAATAAAATATTTTTTCACTACAAGCATACTCATCATTAACCCATTTGCATAATAAAGAAACATAAAAACGTTTTCATTCTGATTAAGAAGAACAATTGCAAACAGCAATAAGAAAATTCATATTTCAATAATTTGTACATATTTAAGTTATAGCCACAATAGCGCTACTGATGCAAATGGGTAAAGCACAAAAACGAATAAAACATTAAAACGAGGTACTGTATAATTATCATCATTCATTTCTAAAAACCACATTCTTTATCATTTCTAAAGGTACAAGCCACATACGTTCAAGATAAAACAATATTACAAATTAAAAGTAGCTAAAAGTCACAGTTGTGCTTGAAATAATATATGGAAACAAATTCACACATTTCGGTAGCTAGAAATCATTCCCAAACGAAAAAACTTAAGAGGGTATTCTGGTTTTTCATATTCAAAAAATAGATTTTTCCATTCGATGCCGCCATTATGTAAATAATCAAGATTTTTAGTATCGCCTGGTCGGACCATAATTACTTTCATATTCATTAATAAACAACTTCATTGCTTTTCAACCGTCCAATCATATTTTTCAAAACATGCTTTATAAAAATATATATAACTCGTGTAATTTTGATTATTTTTGCATAAGAAAAATTACGTACTTTAAATGCAAATAAAAATCCCGATACAAAAGGTTCGACAGCTTCTCTAAAATCAGTTCATGCAAAAACAGCTCCTAAAATAAGAATACATACTAAGCAACTTCAAAGGCATTTCTCTCAAAAACCATCGACACAATTAGTTTGAAATTTTGCGCACATGTCCAAAATGATTTGCAGTTTTCATGCAGATATCACAATTGCCGATTTCCAACGAGTTCTCCAGTAAATATGTGTAGATTGCGGATCATTATGCAAAATAAAATTTTTAACTATCAATTCGAGGTTACAGAATCTAAGTACAAATTTGCTTTCCTCATTAATGATTCTAACATGTTGAAAATATTATACTAGCCTTTTTACTGTTTCAAATTGTAACTACTCATTTTTGTCATAAATGTATAAAATCTACATAACAATAAATATGTGTATAAAATCACAATGAAAATGGTTGAATAATTTCTCTAAAAAAAATTTCTAAAAGTTCGTGCGAAATCAGGCTCGAAAACCAGGATACCCTTTCGACAAATAAAAGCCGGATCGAACGGAAGGGTTGATCGAGCAGAATCGCAGAACAAGCCGTGTTCAGAAGCGGGTTGAACCGTTCGCTGTAAGATGTCGCTGGGGCCGGTGCAAGATGGCGTCCGGTCAATAGGCGAATAGCAGGGAGGCCGGAGGCGCTCTCGAGGTTCGTGGGTGTTCTCAGCCCGGAGCTGGAGAGGCTTTAGGGCCGTGCTTGTGCCGTCGCGATTTTCCTGTACGGTGACCGTACATCGGTGGTACGGCGTGGTGGTTCCTCCGGAAGAAAAACCAGTGGTGTTTGTCGTGGTGTTCGCGGCGGAATCTTTTTGTGGCGATGTACGCGGGACTGCGCGTCGCGAACGCGTCGGCCTGAGCCTTCGGCGTGTGTTCAACACCCCGGACTCTCTTCGAAGATGCTGGCGTGCGAGGCGGCGACAGAGGAGGCGCGTTCGCGAAACTGTCAAGAAGATTGTCCCGGCAGTTGTGCGTGAGTCAGTGCGAGTCTCCCGTTGTGGATCGAAGGACGAGACACGCGCGTCAACCACAAAATGGCTTCAGGCGACAATGTGGACGTGATCGAGGTGGTCGAGACGAGCTTTACGGGCCCGGCGCAGACCGCCGGCGATCATCTCAGGCCCGAGCTGCCTGCGGACGACGACAGTGAGTATACACTCTTTCGCTGTACTATTTACCTCGGTAGGAGACTAGCGAGAGGAATGCGGGGTCTGATTGGTTATCGGACACACATCATTTCGCTATTGGTCCGAGTGACAATGTCACTGAAACAAATTACGAGAAAAAATCTTCTCCAATCTTCTTTCCGGCAACGCACCCACTTCTGTTGCTTCTTTCGCAGACTACAGAGGGGAATGCGGGTCTGATAACCAATTCGATGAACATAATTTTCCTGTTAGTCTAAGTGACAATGTCAGATCATATTATGAAAACCTAGAGGCTTCTCTCTTGCGTCGGTGTGCCGTCCCGCTAGTCTTTTTCCCAGCAATGCACCCACGTTGCTGGAAAGCAACACTGTTGTGAAGAAGACTAACGAAAAGAATACGTTCTTAATTGGTTATCAGTTTGAACTTTGCTATTGGCCGCAGTGACAATGTCAAACAGTCTAATTATGAGAAAGTAGCGTCTCTTGCCCTTTCGCTGTCTCGCTAGTCTTCGTTTCCAGCAATGCACTACACTCGTCGGCCCGCGTCTACGAAGTGTCACGAACATAACCTAGAAAATCGGGAGCCGCGATACCAGACGCTCCCACAGAGACCCTCTCTGTCTCTCTCTCTCTCTCTCTCTCTCTCTCTCTCTCTCTCTCTCTCTCTCTCTCTCTCTTTCTCTCTATCACACTCACTCTCTCTATCTCTCTCTCGCTCGCGTTCTCGGTCGGCCTCTCTCGGCCAGGCCAGACGAGAGGAATAGGCGTGATCGATCGATTCCGGACGATCGGATTTTCGTTTCGCTTCCGCATGCCCACGCCACGCAAACGTCCGTTAGAAACTCGCCTGTCACGCGATCAACCGTACACACTACGGCATACGAACGTGTCTCCCGTAGCTAGGCTAATCCAGTCCGCGATCTGACAGCTGATGGGTGTCACCCGTACTGTCCCCGGACTACCAGAGATGGCAACGAGCACTCTGTGCACCCTGTGCACTCTGCCCGATGCTCCGAAAGAGACTAGGACGACGAGGTTTCTTTTGGTGTGGGCGTTTGTGGGACGAACGACCCTGACATCCGCATGGCTCGAGTTAGAATAGTTTCGAGTTTCTTCCACATTTTGATTATTTGCATTGTCTGGCGAGTTTAGTTTGGCAGCCCTTAGGCCGTGCATCGTACGGTTGTTACTAGATAGAGAGGTTCGTGGGAGTTTACGGATTTCGGGGACCGGAAGTGGAGGAATTTGGTTCTTGCATTGACTCGTGACGTGACGAGCCAATAGAGATTCAATAATTTGTTTTATGACCGCGGATTTTATGTATTTAAAAATTACTGAACGATATACGCAACTGTGAAAATATTTACAGAATCCTAAAATCTTACTGTATTAGTTTCTGCTCATTAAAATTATTGGAGAAAGAAATAAATGTCTATATAGCATTTGTGTCTTACAATTAATGCAGACAATTTTCATTTTGCATAGAACTCCGCAGGCTGTTTGGGACATAGAAGCTGAGTAGTTGAGATTTATTATTCTGATAATTTTGAAGGAAATTTGAAGTATTGTTAAATTGAATTATATTGTAGTTTAGAGAATCAGTTATAATATCTATAATGTAGTTGTTACTAGATGGGGATGTCTAGGTGTATTTGCAAGTTTCGGCGATTGAATGAACCGGAAATGGAGGAATTTGTTGCTTCAACAGAATTTTTACCATCATCGGCATTTAATTTTTAGATACAAACAAATTACTGTGACACCTGTATGCGTTTGACAACAGCTGTCAAAGTGTCAAAGAATTCAGTTGAACATAATATAACGGAGATAAATTCGATGATAATGTTTTAAATGAAATTTATAAATATTAAATCGTCTACATTCTAATTAATATTAATATTAAATTGCTATTACTCGAATTCGTTTCTCGATAGGAATAACTGCTCCAAAATCTCAAGTTGGAATAACTTCTAGTTCAGTCAAGAATTTTGATGATACATTCGGACGATATTTAATTGTTTAAATGTTGCTGAAATTATGAACTTTTATAGAGTATTCCTTTTGTCTTCCGCCAGCATAATTGAATTTTTTCCCTTTGTATAGCACTTCGTGGAACCGCACGAACAGTCTGTTTCTGCTTTCAACGGTTTTTTTCCTCCACCTCATCGTCCAATCGTCGTTAACGCACCGTAATAGAATTATTTTTCACTTGGCTGGCGCCGCAAAACAGCGCTGAATCAACTTCCACGAAAATCGTAAGGCTCATTGGAAAGTCCTGTTTCGTCTCTTGTCTTTTTCTTATTTGAGAAGATACATTTATATAACGGTCCTCTTTCTTAATTTTTATTCTAAGCTCCAGTCTTTCAATATAGGTCTAACAGTATATACATAATCACGTGATAATCAACAGTCCAAATTATCTTCGAATTGTCTGTTAACACATGCAATGCAATGCTTAAAATGCTCTTTATCTTGGACGGCGTTATCGATAAAATTGTCATCGCAAATATTATTGCGTCGCATCGCCATTTTGCTTTTCGAAGTCCACGCGATCATATACCTGCACTGATTGCAACTTCTTAGAGTTCCAAGATGAAAATCTCTCGACCGAACTATCTACTAGGGACACACTCTTGATTTGGAATCACTATGTTAGAGTGTAAATCGATATATACACTTCTACATTAAATGCAATACATTTTTTTGAAGCAACTACTGTGGAGAATAGAGGCATCCCAATTAAGTACAACTATTCTGCACAACTTTATAAGTGATTATAAGTGATTTTAAAGAATTTAAACACACTATTGCATTATTTCCGGCTTAGTAAAATGATTGAGAAAATAAATAAATAAATATCTATTTTTATTTTGCATAAAAATCCGTAGTCCAGTAATGAATAAAATGAAAATTTTGCCATACAATCTTCAATATATGTAGAACCTAAGTCGTGAATTACAGAAAAATTTGGAAATTGTGGATCGTCCTTTTCCCTAAACTGACATAAAAATCGCGACAAATTTGTAACTTTGATTACTAATAATTATTTAATTACTGAATTCCACGGGTATATTTATAACACATTATTTGCTTGAAACCATGCTGTCAATTAATCAGCCATTTTTCACCTGTTTAATGTAACACAGCTCTCGTAAAAATAGTTTTATAAAGGTAGTTCTCTGTCGTTCTAATCTTCCACGAATTAGGAATCCCCCTAAGATTAGTCGTATTTGCAATTAATGAGGTGTAACTTACAAAGATATGAATCTTGTCTATGTTTCTGGGCAAATTGATCACTATGATGATCCACCCTTTACAAAAATAGTTTTCTGAGAGTAGTTCTCTGTCGTTCTAGACTTCCACGAATTAGGAGACCCCTAACATTATTTGCAACGTAGTGCAACGAAACAACGAAGACATGACCTAATTTCTGAATGAACTCTGATGATTGTTAGGAATGCAATTTCGTCCGTATCAGGGAATAGCGGTGTCTTCGACGTCCACGCTGTCAATGGCGAATCGTGCACCCGGTGCGTGGTACACGACTTTCGTTTTTGAACTCGGTTAACGTTCCACTTTCTCGTTTCTTTCCCGGAATATGCATCGGCTTTAACTGATCGCACGGGCATTGCGATTCTCGTTCCACCGCGGGCCGCAACTTAGAGAACGGGACTTCAGTTTCATTCACTAATGGCCGACCGCGTGAGTATGCGTGTGCACGGGCCGACGGTTACGTGACCCTATTTCACGCGATACACACGTTACATCTATGCTTTTCGATATGTTACAGATAAATCCACGGGGGACAAGGTGACGGCGCTTGACGTAAGTTCGAAACTCGCATATTATAATTTTTCCAGACACGAAAATTACAAGTTCCCTCGCCAGATGCCACAAGCTAGGGCTTCGAGCGTGGCATGAACTTTTCGATTTGTTGCAAACTGGCAAACTTTTTCAACTTGTTGCTCTTACCTTGTTGAGGCGTTTGATTTTATGGATTCATATTTTTGCTCTTTTAAACCTGGATGAGTTAACTTTTGTCAAAATAACGTTGGAAATATTTGAATCTTGTGATTTTATAGGATCCTCTTACACAATCAATTACATATTGAATATTCCGATTTTATATGATCTTCTTACAACATGAATTACATTTTACATTTTGAATATTTCAATCAATAAATTCAAGACCAAATATGTCTTTTTAATTTTCTTCGTTCTGATCTTGTTGTTATTAGATAAAATAACTACGTTGTTAATAAAAAAATATTCATTTGTACGCATGTTTCTAGTTAATGTTACCATTCTCACGAATGCGTGGTAATAATGTTGTTCAAATACGTATATAATTTATAATTATTTATTCAGAGTTAAGTTGAGCAACCTAAGGTGATGAGTAGAAGAAGGCCATCATGATTAAGACATTTTTTATTCAAATGCCATTCTACTTTTAATAAAATGCCATTACAACAAATTTTATACTACGTACTTCAAAGTAAGTTTCGTTGAAATTTCATTGAAAAATATTTATAAACACAGCGGTTAAACAAGGTTTAAGTACCTGTTTCAATCATTTTTATCATCTTCACAATTTGAATTTATATCACGCTATTATGATAATTTCATTAAAGCCATCTTCCGCCAGCAGCAACAATTAAAAACTCTGCAAAGTTTGAATTTAACTAAAAGCTCGAAAGTTCGAGCGGCTGCATCAGCCCTAGCTGGAACCTGGAAGTGGACTATAATTCCCGTATGAATTATGAAAGCTTTTACCAAGAGAAATCGAAGGATACAAGAGAAGCAATCCGCCAACTAGTTCCAAAGGGGGTTATAAACTTCGGTCGACCGGAGAGTGCTATTTTTGCAAGCACAAAGAAAATGAAAATTGATTTTACATTCGATTAATGTCCCGCCGATGAACTTGTAAACTAGAAAACGTGCGTACAACGTGTACCGATAATTAAACGTGTTTTTAATCAGTGGCATTTTGCTTTGTTAGTTCCCCGTTGCAGAAATTGTTAAACGCGAAGAAGCGAACCGTATTACGGTGAATTTAAGCAACAACTTAATATTGTGCAGTCGTGTTTTTAATCAGTGGCATTTTGGTTTGTTAGTTCCCCGTTGCAGAAATTGTTAAGCGCGAAGAAGCGAATCGTATTACGGTGAATTTAAGCAACAATTTAATATTGTGCAGCATTCACACTCGTATGATTCGGTGCGACCCGGTGAGCGGAATAGATAACCGATATGGGCACATTATCGAAATTCTTGATGCGTATATCGCTCTTCCGCTCCACCGGTTTGTTTCTATGGCTGTTAGACAAACCACATAAGATGCATTCGCCAAGAATTTATATTCGAGCTCTAATTAGGCCCCAGAATTTTCTCAAACCTTTCAAATCACTGTAAGAACCAAAATTTCGTGAAAATAATGATCCGAACATTTAAATAATGAAATCTTTTTCTGTATTCTAATTAACCTCTTGGCATAGTCGAATAAATTAAACACGAATGCGGTTTCTTTTAAATATAAATAAAATTCTAATTTCCTGTTGGCAATATTCAATCATTAAAGAAAATATAAAATTACACAGCTAAATATAAAGTTAATTTTTCTTGTAGGAACTGATTAAAGACAAAAAAGTTCTGATCGTTTTAACTGTAAAATAAATCGTCTAGCAAGGGGTTAATAATTTTAGAACTATTTGAAGTGCAAAACTATAGAAATGTTTTCACAAGAAATTTTTTAGTACACTTCTTTATTCAAATAAATATGTATTGCCATAAAAATCGTGGGAAATCTGAATCACTTCAATCCTATTATTGTTATTATGAAAATGTACATCAGTTGCGTTTAGAGTTCAATGGTTCAATTGCTGATACCAATAATGACACTTTAACTTCGTTCATCCTGTTTCTTTACATTGTAAAATATTCATCTTATTACATCAAAAAGATTTAATGAAATTCGCACGTATAATTGCGGTGATTTTCGCAGACGTTTATTCGGTATTATAGTAACCTTTTAAACGATCGGCGCACAAGAAGCAACATGGCGCGAACCGTCGGGCGGCGCGTTAATTATAATTGTTAATACAACGAACCATAGCTCCCTCTCTCACTCTATCGCACAATTACTTTCGTTCCCCAGCGTCTAACTATAATAAATCGCTGGTCGCGGACTGTGTTACATAAAAAAGAATCCTGGTTATTTATGTAACCATAGGTGTTTGCATCGGTACGAGAATTTAAATGAAAAAGCGCGGCCAATGAAGTAACGATGCCACGGAACAGATGTAGCTCGCAGACACGGCTGTTATGTAAGAAAAATCCTTGCTATCTCCCGCTGTTCGATTCGCGCATTTTCGCACGTTTCATTCTTGCTCGTCGTGGAATGTCGACGGTGCCGCGTCGATTTGCCGCGTTCAAGGTACTGTCTTCGGGCCGATTGCAATTTCCCTCCTCCGTGAATCCGTGAAAGAAAAACAAGAGAAAACAAACTCTCTCGACGCGCGTAAATGGCATCGCTTCAAATCATTTCGCTTTCGTGAGTAGACGGAATCTTGGATCACGCTGGCATAGATTTTCTTCGAATTTTAGTCAAAGATCGTTTTGGTGAATCTCGAACGCGTTCTTGGAAATACAATCTTCTTTATTGGTGACTAGATTGATGACGCTAACGACAAATATCATCCACCATCGACGACACACATGCTAACATTCACAATTGCTGACTAGGCTGTGGATGTTTATGCAATTTCCAATTTTTTTTAGACAAATTTTGAGGTAGTGGAATCAAATAAAATCCTGTTTTCAAAGGCAATAGTGTTTGTAGATAAAAAATAAATCAAAATCGTCGATTTTTCGATTTTTCGAAAATGGAAGAGTGCATAAAGATTCGCAGTCTATCGACGACATACATTCTAACACCACAACTAACATCTACAATTTATGATTAGACTGCTGGTTTTATGTGTTTATAACAAAAATGTTGGTGGAACTTAAAACAGGAGACAAAATAAATTAATTGGAGAACACTGATATGCTATTTTCAACGTGTTAAAATTATTAAAGAAATAATTAAAAGTGTGTCTGGCTCTCATTTCTTACAGTTAATTTGCAGATAAAGATCCGCAATCTATTGATGACATACATACTAAAACGACAACTAACATCCACAATTGATGACATACATGCTAACACTACAACTAATACTCATAATTGACGACTAGACTGCGGGTATTTTGCACTTATGTATAACAAAGCGAGTTGGTGCAATTTAAAACAGAAGACAAATTAAAATAATTGAAGAACACTGATATATTATTTTCAACGTGTTCAAATTACTAAAGAAACAATTAAATGTGTGCCTGGCTCTCATCCCTTACAGGCGATGCAGAAGATTTTTATTTTGCATAAAGATCCGCAGTCTATTGATGACATACATGCTAACAGGACAAGTACCACCCACAATTGATGACGTACATGTCCCTATGTACATAGGTACAACAAGGGCGTGAGTTAAAGAAGTAAAAATTGGGATGTGCATTCTTCTATTAACAAAAATTTTATGCTTGATGTGTAATGATTTAATTAATGCCACTTTCAACTCTTTAAACATTGTTTCCTTGTCGTATTTTGTTAAGTAACATTTTTGCATTCAACGCCCTTTTTGCTGGTAATGTCTCGGTTCATTTCGAAAGTTTTCTGTTACGTTTTCAGTCAGTCTAAGTCGATTAGTGCAGATTTAATAGACAGATAAATATCAAACATTGTTATTAACCCTCATGGACTGTTCTAGTCAATTTAACCTAAACGTGCACAAATATGTTTTTAATTGCATTTTTTCTTGTTGAAATATGCACACTAAGTAAACACCAACACTTTGTATACGTTAAAGAGCATACTAATGCTAGAAGTTCAACAAAATTGCTATAAAAAATCGGTCAACTTTTGAAAGGTCATTGCAAAGGGGAAACTACCATCTAAAAGGTCACATTGAAATGAACGTCGAAAAGAATTGATTACACCCCGTGGAGTCGTTTAAAATGAGATGTCTCGATAACTTCAATATAACTGTAGAATTAGTTATCTTTAATCTCGTGTAACTTCGTGTAAAAAAATCGTAAAATGTTCTACCTACGCTCATTTTGAAAAGTGAATTCTCTACTTCGTGACCCCTCAACTCGATTTTATCGACCTCTCTTTTTGTGCAATAAAACAGAGTAATAAAGTAACCAAGCTCAGGGACGTGAAGGTAGAGAGGTTTTACTTTTTAAGATTAGCACAAACAATATAATTCAGTGACTCTTTATAATTTCATGAAGTAGTATACTGACAAAGTGTGGCAGAGAAAACGAGAGACACCTTCTGTGCATGTTTTTGTGCTGTTTCACGTGGTTGACAAGAACTCGTTGTTTTTGCAATCAAATTACTAAAATTCGTATCCTCTTTAATGCTAATCCTTTAATGTTATCACCTTAGTACAATCTGAAGCTCTTCAATCTGCACGTTAAAAAGTTAAATGAAGGGACAGTAATAATTAGACTACGGATCTATATGCAAATTAGAAAGTTTGTGCATCAGTTGCAAGACACAGGAGCTAGATAGAAATTTATATCGTTCATTAGTAATTTGAATACAGTCAAAATAATATATTCATATACTTCGTCTTTTATCTTTTCACTGTTTTAAATTGTACTCATTTTTGCCAGAAATTCATATAATTCGGAGTCTAGTAATAATTGTTGTGACACGTTCAATTTCATGCCTCTTTGGATTCGAATTGTCAATGATTGTTAATTATGCGGCAGTTGTAGGGTTGAACGCGTGCAAATTCCCAGTTTGCGTAGATAACGACGACATAACGATCCCATTGAAAAATCCGCACGGTCCAGGAATAGCATCATACACATGCACCAGTGTGCGTCACCATTGTCATTCGGTTCTTCAAGGTTCCAGAGAATACAGGCCGGTGAACACAGACACGATCTGTATCGATTTCTTTTAATTTCCTGTCAATGGTCGGTCCGAACGCGTCGCCCGTTCACTCATTCAGCGGAATCGCAATCTATTTTCGCATGGGAATGGCGCTAATCAATCTGTCGTCGTCGACGCTGTGACGAAGATCGTGACGACAGATTGCGAGCGATTACGCGCGCACGTTTTCGCGATTCGATAAGCCTTTGCATCCCCTATCTTGTCGCTCTGATCTGAACAACTTTGAAAACTTCAAGCACGTTTGAACCTCTATATGAATTCTCACAGATAAAATCCCATGACGAACAATTTTTAAAATTTCTTTGATCCTTCGAGATCGAATATCGTTACATTGGAGATATCAGGTCCATCCATTTAATTCTTAAAAGTGCAAATCAATAATTTATACACTTTTCATAATTGTCTAAACTTTCACATAGATGGTACATCGAGTCCAGCAATTTTAAAAATTAATGTAATCATTTGAGGACGAATTCCATCATATTGGAGACATCGGGTCCATCCATTTAATTCTTCAAAGTGAAAATAAATAATTTATACACTTTTCATAATTGTCTAAACGATCACATAGATGGTACATCGAGTCTAGCAATTTTTAAAATTAATGTAATCATTTGAGGATTAATTCTACCATATTGGAGACATCAGGTCCATCCATTTTGTTCTTAAAATTGCAAATAAATATTTTATACACTTTTCATAATTGTCTAAACTTTCACATAGATGGTACATCGAGTCCAGCAATTTTAAAAATTAATGTAATCATTTGTGGACGAATTCCATCAAATTGGAGACATCGGGTCCATCCATTTAATTCTTCAAAGTGAAAATAAATAATTTATACACTTTTCATAATTGTCTAAACGTTCACATAGATGGTACATCGAGTCTAGCAATTTTTAAAATTAATGTAATCATTTGAGGATTAATTCTACCATATTGGAGACATCAGGTCCATCCATTTTGTTCTTAAAATTGCAAATAAATATTTTATACACTTTTCATAATTGTCTAAATTTTCACATAGATGGCACATCGAGCCCAGCAATTTTAAAAATTAATGTAATCATTTGAGAACAAATTCCATCATATTGGATGTATTTAATTCTTAAAATTACAAATATATAATTCGCACATTCTCCATAATTGTCTAAGCTTTCACGCAAATAATAACCCATGTCTACTAATTTAAAAAGTTTGTTAGTCCTTTGAGGACGAATGTCGTCACATTGAAGACACCAGGTACATGCTGTTAATTCTCAAAATTGCAAATATGTAAATTGCACACTTTTCATAATTGTCTAACCTTTCACATAAATCAAGGCTAGCAATTCTAAAAATTTCTTTGACCTTCTGAAGACGAGAATTATTTTTAGAATACGCTTAGATGAATCGAATGAAACCGAACAATTTGAATCTGAAGAATGTTCAAAATGTCAACACATTAATTGCCAGGCCCCAAAGGTCTTTCACACAAAATCAAAATTATTCAACTAATGAGACCGAAATTGGTAAGACGAAACTGAGTGTATCACAATAAAAATTAATTGATTATTAGTTGGTCAAAGAATAGCGTCACCACATATGACCAACGTAGCATTCAACGTGTTAAACTTAAAGAGTAGACTTTGAAATAATGACTGTTCGTCGACGACGAGCGAAACGTTCCTCTTATCGCGAACACCAACTTTAATAAGGTGAATCGGTTTTCTGGGAAAAAGTTACGCGAGCGATAAACAAATGAGCACCGACTAAGCGTGGTAAATAAAGCAGCGTGATCGTTGCGTGCTAGATAGACAGCGGCTAGAGGCAAGAATAGTCGTGTAATTATTCATTCGGATGACGCGTAACTGCTTCCTCTTGTGTTTGTCTTCTTGCCGATAAACGACCACGAAGTGTGTCGTCAGACTGACCACCGAATTGCCCATGCTCGTTGAATTTTGAAATAGAATCGTTGTTGAATAGGATCGTAAACGTTCACTTCGATACTCCTATTTGGATCCCAGAATAACCCAACTTCCATTTGCACAGAGTTAATTTATCCATACAAATTCTCATGCGTTAATTTGTTTTTACATATTTTTTCAGTCTACTTTGAAATAAACATTGATCCTTTTATTTCTGTCTAGTATAAGTAGCTAATTTATGTTGACTGCTAGAAAATGATAGTTTGGATGGTATGATAACCCTGGGTCAAAATGGCCCAAGGTCGTCATTTGGAGATTGAGCTCTCCATTGCTTAGAATAGCTTAGATCATAGTCATCATCAACTCTTATTTTTTATTGATAACCTGTAGAATCTTTTAAGCACTTGCAATGTTAGATTAGAAATACATGTAATGAAGTAACTAAACCAAAAATGTTAACGCTTTTTAAATCTTTTCAACGCCCACGTTAAGAAACTACGGCTAGGCCAACAATATTTGCGCTATTATTCAGGCAGTATTCTTTAATTTTAAAGTATGCATACTATAATGTTATGATACTATAAAAATACTATACATACTGTAATGTTTTCTAACTACAGTCACCTAAGCGCGACAATATGGTATAAATCGATGGTCTACCATTATACGTAATGTATACTGTCTACCAGCAGTTCCATGGAATAAATGTACTAGGGTTTACCACACCCTATATGAGTAATGCAGGGTTAAGGGTGATAACTACCCCCCGAACACGTATAATGCGAGACCTTCCCCTCCTTGTCGCATTTTATTGGAATTATCTTGTGAAATATGTCCATAAAATCTCCTTCCAAATAAACCACAGTCACTAAAGAATCTTTTATACTAGATAAAGTATTAACACGTTGAATGCCATAGTGGTTAACCGGTGACCGGCGCCATTGTATTGCTTAGAAATAATTGTAATAAAATTAATTTCATTGAACATCAATTTATTCTTGCTGAAATTAACTAAATAACTACATTAACTATAGCTTAGAGTGAGAACTTTACTATCCAGTAACTAACACTTGTACTTAACACTAAACCTACCACCATCAAATTTTTTATTTTACTGAGAATTTTACTACAAAACTGATTCAATAGATTTCTTTATTTAAGTATATGTTATAATAAAAGTAGCATAAAATCTAAATAAATTCAGTCTTGGTATTTTTATAGCACTTTTAATGCTCGATAGGTTTAGTGTTAATAACGCTGGTAGGTTCTATGATCGAATTAAAGGAAACTCTGAACCATATAAAATATATCACCGACAAGTTTAGAAATAATTTATAAATATCAAGAATTAAAATTGGACATTCCCGAGTTACATACTCCTACACAATATCGAAAAATCCAACTTTCCAATGTGAAGAGTGGAATTCTATAATATCCATAGAACACTTAATCCTCCGTTGCTCTAAATATAAGACTTACTTGAATATATTAAAAAACCAAATTGATAAATCAAATAATGTAACCTATTTTTACGCCCAACACGATATCGTTAACACTTTTTTTACGCAGCACTAAAAGTGACTATTATACATTATTGTGTAAAAATAACAAAAATGTGTCTATCTATATTTTTAGACATTCTTTTTGTAGTATATACTCCAAAAAAATAAATATATTGAATAATACCTCATGGATGCGTCTTTTCAATCTCGATAATCGTAAATTAAAAATATTACAACCCGTCATTTTGACGGGTCCCGTACACCTAATGTTAATATCCTAGAACTTGATGCGACATGAAACTCTAATTAAAAACAAAAGTAAACTTGTGTGATACACACAAAATCTGCGCAATATTCAACGTGTTAAACAATCAACTGTTACGTACCGTGCACCGCACCGATGCGAATCTCAAAAACCAAGAAACTTCATCAATTACAATTTTAGCAGCCACAAACTTGCTGTCACAGTATTCCTTCGACGAATAAACTGTAAATTCTGCCACAGGTAGCAGCAACACCACAAATTAAAATAGCATCGTAGATAGGGTAACTTGAACTGTACAGCACAATCGAGGGATTAAGTAGGGGTGTTTGAAGCTGTGGTAATGAACGGAGACGATGAGACCTCCAGGAGCAAGCTTCTTTTGTAGACTTGAATTTCGGACTGGTAAGCATCGCTGCTAGAACAGCCGTCGTAATTGTATTGTACTGTTTGCAGAGCTCGGTAACACAGCATGGCACCACGGGGCTCAAAACCCCTGCGGGGGTGTCGAGGAACAAGTCGGAGCGAGAAAGAAAGATTGGCCACAGAAGAGTTGGGGTGGGAGGTGAAATCACGTACAAAAAGGTGAAGTATGGAATCTGCAAGAACATTAATCGATTCGCTTCGGATAAGAATGAAATTCTAACAGGAATAGAGGATTGGGGCGAACGTAACTCGAGATGCATGTAAGAAAGAAAATTTGAAAGAAAGTCTCCAAGAAACTACCTAACGTGATCAAATCTTTTGAGCAACGAGACACTTGTTGGCCATTCTTTATCGAATATCCAGCGCTAGAAATACCTTGCGGATTTTATATATTTGTTACGAGAATGCAACATCTAAGGAATTTAAAAATACTGTACTATTTTCAACTGATCAAAATTATTAAAGAAAGAAATAAATATAGTTCCTGTATGTTGTAATCAATTCATGCAAGTTTTATTTTGCATAGAAATCTACAATTCACTCGTCAATATCATCCATTACTAGACACTGCAGATCATCATGCAAAATAAAAAATTTATTAATTGCAACAAACTCAAACCAGATAAAAATTTCTCTCCTTCTTTTAATAATTGCAGTCAGTTGAAAATATTATATTGACACTCTTAAATTCTTCGAATGTTCATGCTGCTCAATATATCACAAGTGCATAAAATCTGCAGAGTCTGCGCCCTATTTACACTGTCATTACGGTAAAATCTATCTTCAAGTAATCATATTGTCCATTGTAGTAATAATTCATTGTAGCCCGTCAATTATTTTAGAATAGAGCTAACTAGCGATTCGTTGCTCGAGTAAAGTAGTTTTTAACTTTTATGTGTAACTGCAATAGAATGTTGACTTGCTTTGAATTTTGTATGTAATGTAGAAAATTGATTGGTGTTCTTTCAACGGATTTGCGTAGATCCAAACGACACAAATCATGGGATCGATACAATTGGGGATCCAGCATGCGGTGGGCGGTCTGGCGTCGAAGCCGGAGCGTGATTTGTTGATGCAGGATTTCATGACCGTCGAAACGACGAATTTCCCCAGCGAAGGCTCGAATCACACCCCAGCCCACCATTTCTCCGAGTTTAAGTTCAAAAACTACGCACCCATTGCATTTCGCTACTTCCGAGATCTCTTCGGTATCCAACCCGACGACTTTTTAGTGAGTAAAACGAGCTCGTTCCGTGCGAACTTTGTAAAGCAACGAAGGAATCGTTTAAAATTCCTTCGTCGCTCATCGACTATGCTGATCGTTGTTTACAATGTCTAATCGTCGCCTTGAATATTCAGATGTCGATGTGCAGTGCTCCGTTACGCGAATTATCGAACCCGGGCGCTAGTGGGAGTATCTTTTACCTAACCGATGATGACGAGTTCATCATAAAGACTGTGCAACACAAAGAGGGAGAGTTTTTGCAGACCCTTCTTCCGGGATATTATATGGTAATTAATTCGAAATTGTAAAATGTAGATTGTTTTCGATTGACTTGCAAAACAACTGTCTATTCTCCGATTTCGATGATTTTTGGATACGTTATAAATCTCAACATTTTAGGCCTCTACGTGTTTTTGTCAAATATATTCGACATTACATAAATTCATTTTATGAAGGCCAATAGTTTCCGGTAAATTTTAATTTTATTTATGAATCACAATTTCATTGTTCAGAAGAAGACTTCTGCACTTCATAATTGTTATCACAGTAGTCAGTTGACTGTTTTAGTCAGCTATTTACGAGTCGAAGTGCAAATTACAAGTTATCAGATTTTTAGTTCGACCTAAAATATATTCGCGAAAAACTGTCGGTACCACTACAGTGAATTCTTTGCACAGTACTGTCACGATAAAAGTTACAAGGCTGCACACGATAAGTGCAATAAAATTATCCCCACTACTGTGGAGTATGCTCCTCGAGGTGCCAAGAAGCTCGACCACTAGACTCGGCCGAGAATAATTAATTCGTAATAATAATAAATAATTCGAGAATAAATTTAAACCGGTAAATAATAAATAATTCGGGGAGAGTACGATTTCCGTGGCCCCTCGTTTTGAGGTTATATTTTTGTCCTTGGGGTTATTTCAAGAAAAAAATTACCGGTTTAGCCGGTAAAGTAGATTTCCTGTTTTTTTATAAATTTTCAAATATCTCGGTAACTATGCGAAATATGGCAAAATATCAAGAGACCTTTTTTGTAGAAAATGAAATTTTATTCGCATAATCTTTGCATTGTAGCTGTCATCCAGAATTTAAACTTGTAATGGAAAAATCATGTGAATAAAATGAGTTGTGGTTAGGTCGTGGAGGGGAATACAAATATTTGTATTCTTGGGGTTATTTCAAGAAAAAAATGTATATATAACATGGTGTCAAATTGGCCTGGTTTAGCCGGTAAAGTAGATTTCCTGTCGTTTATAAATTTTCAAATATCTCGGTAACTATGCGAGATATGGCAAAATATCAAGAGACCTTTTTTGTAGAAAATAAAATTTTATTCGCATAATCTTTGCATTGTAGCTGTCATCCAGAATTTGAACTAGTAATGGAAAAATCATGTGAATAGAATGAGTTTTGGTTAGGTCGTGGAGGGGGCGGACTCAAAAACGAGGGGCCACGGAAATCGTACTCGTGCCAACAATTCGCTCGAACGAAGAATTAATTTTAACAAAAATGAGGACTAAACGTCTCGATTTCTTTCGAACACTGAAAAATGGAAACGGCTACTTACCAAGTAACGGTCCTTATTTGACGTCTCAATAACATAACACACGATACCACAACACGGTTCACAAGGACAGATGGTGGTTCCAAGATAAAGAAACGCGCATCCGTTCACTTTGACTGTTCTAATTGTAATGAGTCGCAGCCGAATCGTTGGAACTGCGGTTCGGGGGAGTGCCAGAGGTACGGTGATGGGGTGTTATAGGGACCCAATAGAAAATTTGTCGCGACGATTATCCTCGACGATGGGCGATTGTCCCCGATTTCGGACCAGTGCGGTCAGGTGCGAAGGTGCGCAAAAACCCCTCCTAAGCAATGTGTGTATTATCATGTTGTTCTTAGAACTGGTGGGGGTTTTTGCGCACCTTCGCACCTGGCCGCGCTGGAATCGGGGGCAATCGCCGATCATCGGGGATAATCGTCGCAACAAATTTTCTATTGAGTCCCTATAACACCCCATCATCCTGGCACTCTCCCCTCCCTCAGTCCCAACGATTCGGCCGCGACTCATTATAATCTCAACGGCCAAAGTGAACGGACACGCGTTTCTTTATCTCGGAACCACCCTGTGTCCTTGTGAACCGTGTCGCGTAGTGTGTTGTGTTATTGCGGCACAAAAGAAGGACCATTGCTTGGTAAGTACTCGTTTCCGTTTTTCATTATTCGATAGAAATCATGATTTTGAATCCACATTTTCTATTATTTTTTCATGAAACTTTTTACCAACCCATCCATGACATTTTTCTGATTAAAATGATACCAAACACGATATATTTTGGATCATATCTACATGTTCAATTGGCGATAAGTTTTTAGCGCAACGAAAACAGCAAATGAAAAGGAAAGAGCAATTGTAAAACTTTTTCATTTTTCTTTCTTTTCCTATGAAACTTTTAACAATATATTTGTGACATTTTTCCGATTAAAAAGAGACCAAATACGATATAATTCGGTGTATATTTATTTGTACTTTAAAAACTTATTAGCGCTATCGATAGTTTTAATAATTTGAAAACTGAGCGAGACATCTGCTAATGTACGAAGGAAAAAATGGTAATTATATAGAAAAGGTCTGCGTACTCCGATTTTGATGAAATTTTAATATATTATAGATTTCGAAATTTTGAACAACTTTTTCCGTTTCCAATATAGGGGGTCGCTTTTAGTTTTCGATATATTTGCAAAAAACTATCGCTAATACTGTATTGAATTTTTCGTATTCCTGCACGCTCTGCGGCAACGTAAACCTGTTCTGGGGCCGCATCTGTTTGTAAACACGTTGTGGAGATGAGAAGCAACAATACCACACACACACACACACACACACACACACACACACAGTGTTTCTAAAAAGAAGGTTCTCTCATTATACAATATAAAGTCAACTGAGACCAATACAGCATACATGTATTATCCAACACACGATACCACACACACCCACCCAGTGTTTCAACTAAAACCAATACCAATAGTATTAGCAATAGTTTTTTGCAAATATCTCGAAAACTAAAAGCGACCCCCCTATATTGGAAAAGGAAAAAGTTGTTCAGAATGTGTTGCTCCATAACATATTAAAATTTCATCAAAATCGGAGTACGCAGACCTTTTCTATATAATTACCGAAAAAATTGTTCAAAATATCGATTCCTACAAGATATCTAAAAATCATCGAAATCAAACGGTAGGCGCTGTTCGGCAGGTTTAGTTCTTGTTTTCTTGAATTTTAATTTGTTTGACTCTTTCGCAGAACCTGAATCAAAATCCGAGGACGTTACTGCCAAAGTTCTTCGGGTTGTATTGCTATCGTTGTAATAGTAAAAACGTTAGATTAGTCGCCATGAATAATCTGCTGCCCTCGTCGGTCAAGCTGCACCAGAAGTACGATTTGAAGGGGTCAACGTACAAACGAAAGGTAATACTGTTGATGTATCGTTATTCAATGGTTTGTTGTATCGGGGATGTTTATTTGACTTTGGTGGTTCTTCTTCAGGCGTCGAAAACGGAAAGGTCCAAGTCTTCTCCGACGTACAAGGACTTGGATTTCATGGAGCATCATTCTGACGGGATCTTCTTGGAAGCGGACACCTACAATGCTCTGGTGAAAACGATCCAAAGAGACTGCAGGGTGTTGGAGAGCTTCAAGATCATGGATTATTCTCTACTCGTCGGTATCCATAATCTCGATCAGGCGGCGAGAGAAAAGGCGGTAAGTGTGGTGCCAAAATTTACACAAATCATACTTAACTTATTACAATTATTTACCTCTCGTATTATAACATCGAATCGGTCTCTTGATGAATAAACTGTGAATTTTATGCATTTATGGCAAAAAAGGGTGGGTGTAATTTCAGACAATAAAACGATTACAACAACTTACGACTATCAATAGTTTTCTTACAATATAATAAAACCACTAAAAAGAGAAAATAAATTCCTATTTGGTTCCTGTGTCTTGCAATTAATCCATACGATTTTTATTTTGCACAAACATTCGCACTCTAGTGATGTACAGGTTCAACCAAATATGTGTGTTACTAATTTTATTTATATATTCTCTATAATGGCTATAGCTATTAGAATACACACGCGTACAATAAATACAAACTTCCGTCTTCTTCCAAGAAATTATGAACGATAAAAAGTAGTTCAAATCATTGAAATCGTAGTACAATGGTTTAAGAGATGAAATACATTTTTATCCAATCCCTCTTCCGCATAATCGGACCACGGATCTTCATACAAGATAAAAATGCTCTGCGTCAGTTGTAAAACACAGGAGTTCAATAAAGATATATTTCTTCCAATGGCTTCAATGAATCAGAAATAGTGTATCCATGGTCTTATATTTTTCTGACGTCTGCGCTACTTTAAACCGCCACTAAAAATTACCTTATAATTATTTACATTGCTATGTTTGTATTTCAAAAAATGTAAATGTTGCAAGTACAAGTAATAGTAGTAAATTTCGTAGAGAAAAAACGTAAATCATATATGTGCATTCGAAATAGTCTAGGTCAGAAGAAATTTCTCGGTTATGTAGTTAATCCTCCGACGACGGAACCTATGTCTATTTGAGCCAGAGTATTAAAATCGATAATTCATTACTGATATTCTACCGATTGAATCGAATGAATAAAATGTTACACTTGGAATGTCAGGAAGATTAGTAGGTGTACAAGAAATATCTTAAAAAATATGTTTTAAAATATTGATAAAGCTGTGAATGTTGTTGAACAACATCAATTTGCATAAGGTTAAATACAGGGTGTCCCACATAAATGGGAACACCTAAATATCTGTCGTATGTACAGTCCTATCAGAAAACTTCAGAGGACAAAGTGACACTATTGCAGGGGGCAAATATAATGGTAAAGAAAAAAATTTTTTATGTCGTGTTTTTTTAATGAAATTTCAAGGTCACCGATGTTTTTTAAATGGAATAGTATATTTTTTACGATAGCATGATAGACAATAAAAAACTGAATTTAGTGGATACCACCTTTTTGACCTTGAAATGACCTTGAGCAAGAATAATCATGTTGGAGCGGATAAAATGTGGAAGTTTAAAACTTACGTGTTTCAGCAAAGATCACGCGTTGTTTACGGCGGGTTAACCTTTACATATAATAAATGTTCGAAATGTTGACCATCCTCATTCATGCAATATTGCAATCTTGCATTAAATGATCTGTAGGCATTGTCGATTTCCTGAGACGTAATTGAAGCACATGCTGCAGAAAACCTTTGCCGCATATCCTCTGGCCTTTCACGTTTCGAATTCGAATAATGCAGAAGGAACAATGTACTTATTCTAACCGATTAACCTTCTGTTAACGATTTCAATGATACATACTCTACATAAACATACGTTGTTTACTATGAAAAATATTTCAAACATTTATTATGGTTTGTAAAGGTCAACCCGACGTAAACAACGCGTAATCTTTGCTGAAACGCGTAAATTTTAAACTTTCACATTTTATCCGCTCCAACATGATTATTCTTGCTCAAGGTCATTTCAAGGTCAAAAAGGTGGTATCCACTAAATTCAGTATTTTATTATCTATCATGCTATCGTAAAAAAAATATACTATTCCATTTAAAAAAACATCGGTAACCTTGAAATTTCATTAAAAAAACACGACATAAAAAATTTTTTTCTTTACCATTTTATTTGCCCCATGCAATAGTGTCACTTTGTCCTGTGAAGTTTTCTGATAGGACTGTAAATACGACAGATATTTAGGTGTTCCCATTTATGTGGGACATCCTGTATAATGTGATCCACAGACTAGTTATTAATTGATGACAATTTTACTTCTGTATGAAGATCCACAGTCTATTTGCAGCTAATGTCTATTTTCAGGTGAAAATGAGTGGTCAGTCTAATAAATAAAAATGGTATTGTTTGGTTGCAGCAGGACCAGAGGTTATCGGCCAGCGGCGACGAAGAGGTCGGCGACGTGGTAGGGGATGCTTCAGGGTCTGCTCAAGCGGAAAGAGAACGGGAGAGAGAGGATAGAATAGGAGCTGGAGCTCTGAACCGATCGCGAAGCATAAACCGACAAAGGTTGGTCGCGCATAGTACCGCTATGGAGAGTATCCAGGCCGAGAGCGAGCCGATCGACGAGGAGGATGATGTACCGTGAGTATCGTCTACCAATCCTCCTTACGATACTGTACACCACGGATCTTCTAATAACGTGATTTTTAATTGCATTCCTGTTCCCCAGCAGTCCAGGTGGGATCCCAGCTCGCAATGCCCGCGGCGAACGCCTCTTACTCTTCCTCGGTATCATTGATATTTTGCAAAGTTACAGGCTTAAGAAAAAGCTCGAGCACACTTGGAAATCCATGATACACGACGGTGTAAGTAACATCAATTTTTACATCTATCGAGACTCTTCGATTCTGTCCGTCATATCAGTTTGGTACAATTGAACACAATTTCACACAGTTGGACACATTTTCTATTATTCTTGAAATTTATTCAGACTATTCGTTCATACTCTCTGTATGCTCTATACTTTGTTTAATACTAAACCTACTTAGCCTTAAAAGTAATTGATATATATCGCCTTATAAAAATGACAAATTTTTACTAAAGTTCGTACTAAATAATGAGTTGGGGAAAAAGTTTCTTCGTATCCTCCCGATAGTTGTCGCATTATGTTATAACTCTGTTAATATTAATCGGATCTGGCATTACTTAAGTGTGTATGAAAGGTGATATATCATGGATTAATTAAAAACAAGAAATTGTGATACTTGTTTATTTAGTCAAAAGATATTACGTCTAGAAAGTGAGTAAAATAAAGAAGAAATTCGATACATTTTGAAATTTTATTAAAAAAAAAGGAAATAATGCGACTCAAGCTGCTAAAAAAAACTTGCAATATTTATGGACGGGATACAGTATCAGTACGTGTGGTTCAAGCCTTTTCAATCTGAAAATTTTGATGTCAAAGATACATCTCGTTCTGATAGACCAGTCACTGAAAAAGTCGATGAAATCATGCAAAAAGTTGAACAAGACCGATTTTACCTCAGAAATGGCAAAAGGTAGTCGATCAAAACGGCACATACTTGATTTGATAAACTTCATTTAAAATACGAAAAAACTTGATTCATTTCTGCATTAAAATACGAAGAAACTTTCTCGCTAACCCAATATGTTTATTTAATCGTATCCCATGAAAGCATCTTTATAATTTCAATAACTGTAAAATAGAAAATCTGGAACCGGTCATTTGACCGGTGATGGCACATTTTGTGTTAATTTCGAGTTCTCAACTTCGAGTTCGATTTCTCTTAGTTTTTAACGTTGCGAACAATTAAATTCGAAATTTATCTGATATTAGCTAGGGTTTTCATTTTTAAAAGACGAATTTGCTAAGTTTATTACTTATCTGTCAGTATCGATGTTTTATCGCTGTATCAGTTTGGTAGCAGAGGACAAATTAGGTTTGTAAAGCAGGCGAGAGTTGAGAGAGAGAGAGAGAGAGAATATTTCTATTATATGTTAGGCGATATGATCGTAGGGTACGCCACGAGTCGTGCCTTTATTTGAAAAATTAATAACATTCTTTTTGTAGCCTGTTGATCGAAAGAAGAGACTCCATGATCATCATAGCACTTATGATTAGACCATTTCGGTATAATACATTGATCGCCCCTATTGGTTATATGTAAATGACACGATTCTTTGTTCGTTCTTAATGATAAATAGTTTTTCGCGACTGGATTGCATCCTTGACTACACTGATTGAAATACAAAAAAAAAGAACACGTATATGAAGTAAAACTACGAACACGTTTTTGTTTTATTTTTACCACAAGGGGTCTTTTAATTCTAGTTTTTATAAAATAGTCTGCGAAAATGAAAATTTGCATAACGATTCACAGTCTAATCAAAATATTCTATTACGATTTATAGAATTTAAAAGAATTGGAAGTGTATTTCCTGTGATTAAATTGTAACTTTTTGTCTCATTTATTTCCTATAATGTTATTGTTGTTTTTCTCGAATGAATCCCTTCAAGATTAATGAAACATGGATCATAAAAATGATGGAAACCTCTTTAATAATCATCTGGAGCATCTTCTTTCGAAAAACGGACTATAATTCGACTTCGCAACGTCCAAAAAAATCAAACAGAAATACCGAACGAAGCAGAATGTTTTTAATTCTGTAAAAGCCGAATAGCTCGCCTAAAATCGATTGCAAATAATGAAACGACTGATTTGTTTCCGCAGGACACGGTATCGGTACACCGGCCGGGCTTTTACGCGCAACGCTTTCAAGACTTCATGGCCAAGACAGTATTCAAGAAGATACCGTCACGTAAGTACCATCCTAATCAGCCTCTTCTAACAAACCTGACCTCCATGTTAACACTGAACAAGGCTCATTCCTAATTTGTAAGCGGTCTCCTTTCGATCAGTTTCCAATTCGCGCGGCGTACACGTATCGTTTCGATTGATTTCCTGTTTTCGTGCACACCTGTGTGTCTAGATACAGGTACTGCCATAATAAGTACGACACACAATTGTTTATTTCGGCTTGTCTCTCTCGTTCGAAGTATAAAGTACAAGTGAAATTCTAGGATTTAAGTAGAGTTTAGTAGAACTATATAAATACATATATATCTATATATACATACACGCACCCTCAAACACACACAAACACACACGCAAATACGAACATCACGAACTATTTTTGACGCGCACGACTTTGTTCGGAGTAACTCTGCGCATCGATCACTGTGATTCAACTATTGGACACGATGCGAATATTGTTTAGCGTCTTTTATTGAACCGATGAACAATACAAAGAACAGATAACAATAGGAGAAACCGGGGGGAGGGCGTACGAGAAAAAAAATGAAAAAGGCTCAAAAAGCGGTACTTAAATAAACGTTACTCTCTGCCGTTTACGATTAAGTAGCAACGTACCATTGTCGTCTTTGTTACTTACGATATTCGAGTTTATATAGAGCAGTAAGCCATAAGCTAGAGTTACGTATACACATATATATATACATATATATTTTTTAGCTTCTTTATTATTATATATACATACATACATACATACATACATCACACATACGTACGTACATATAAAATACGAATCGCCATCACCGAACGTTCAAATTCCGTTCGCCAATTCGGATGATTACGCTTATAAAACGATTTTACGTTCGGCGACACGTCAGCATATCGTGTGTTTAGCACAATCTACGATCGAGATCGAGCCAGCCGATTGTGAGAAAAATATACTGCATACATAGATCTTTTAAGTTCTTTTCGTCGAGCGTGTACATCGTTCGCTTTTTTTTCATTTTCGTTAGACGATCGAAGCGAAAATAAGAATAAGCGAATCTTTGTTGCATTTTTTAAATTTATTTCATTCGATTTTTATCCCGCCCCCCCCCCCCCCTCCCCTGGATCACACATCATCACCGCCACCAACCATCATCATCACCATCATCGTCATCGTCACGAGAACAAATTTAACCGTCCAAGAGAGATTCTAACGATCGTAATAGCGACGTAAGATAACAAAAGAGAAAACAAGATCAATGACTGCAAAGAATGCGACGCGAGTCCCTTGGGGATATCCGAAAGCCCAGTATTAACAAGATTTGCATTAACAAGAGCATGTTATATCAATGCCAAAATATCATTGTCATCAATCGGCAGAACGATGTTTCGGATACGTGCATCCCTCCACGATTTACGCTGTCGGAATCATCCTGAGTTTGGTAGATCATTCGATTAACACTTTGAGTGCCACGTATTTCAGAAGTGGGAGACGCGGGAGTATTTGTACAAATTTATAAATAATTTTAGCGTTATTGCGTTAACTATAGCGGATTCCTGCAAAATACAAGAAGGTTGAGTACTTAACAGTGTCACGGCGCCTTAAATTTTTAACTTTTATTTCGTTGAATAAATTAGCTTTATTTTAAGAAATTTATGAGCCCGCTGCGCTGGCGCTCGAAGTGTTAATCTTTGGGTTTTAATTTGACTGGATTGAATTTTGATTAACTAATCGCTAACACGATATACTACGCATGGTTCGTTCGATCGTTTCTGACGACATCCCACCAACATTTGCTTTTCCATGTTTGTTTTTATGTTTATTTCGTTACGTATTTTCACTTTGTGTTCTCGACCTCATCGTTTCACAGTAAAGATTGTCTTCGAGCCCGGTTAAACAAACAAAAAAATAACACAATTGATTGACGAGCACAAAATGACCAGTCCACTGGTGTCCACATACATAGCTGAGTATTTTATACATCGGTATCGGTGATCATTCCTTTGTTTCGCGAGATCTGCGAAATCGTGCGCGCGCACGAAGATTAGGCGTTTCGGCGCACCGTTGCGAAGACAATTACGCTCGTTGCCGTCCTTCGTACGCTCAAAAATACTATCGGTACGTCGAAACTAGTTGCGTTACTGGTGCCGATCGTCGGCTACAGGACGATCGAGGTGTTATGTTCACTGAGAACCTCGGTTATGGTCACTGTTCCTCGAGAATTGTCCCGAATTCTCTCGGGGAAACGTCTGAAAACGACGAATTGCTGTCGGAGAATTTTTAATGAAATCCACGGCTGTAAATCATAGAAGTCTCAAATCAATTAAATAGCCGCTGTTAAGTAATGTGTTAAAAGCCATCGAACTTTGTATTTTGTTGGTTCTCAACCCCTTGCACTATAATATCGAGTCAGACTCGTGATGAAGAATTCGAACTACAGAATCTACACCAAAATCAAATTCGATTTTGTCGATATTTAGCAATCAGAGAATGTAATAAACATAAATTCTATCTTCTTTCTAATACTACTACTTTAAAATAAATCATAGGGCAAGGGGTTAACGCTTATGTCAATAACCGAAATTTTCTACAATATTCGATAATGTTGCAGTTTATAGTCTCCAACGCATGCTTTTATGCCTCAAATGTAAATTAATCTGTGGTCACTAGACTATGGATTTTATGCATTGACAATAAAAATCGGTTGGTGCAGCTTAATGCAGGAGAAGAACTAAAATAATTGGAGAATAACGATATATTATTTTCAACGTGTTAAAATGATTCAAAAGAGCAGACAAGAATCTATAACAATCTTGCCATTTGTCGACAAAAATATGAAAGAATTTTTGAAATGAAATTGAGAGTGGGTACCCGGTTATTGACATAAGAGTTGAAAGTGTTTAGACACTATGAACGCGCAAAGATCAGCAGTTTGTGATTTTTCGTTTTGACGTAGAAGAGTTGTGATTAGTGAACGGTGACCGTAAACCGAGTATAGTTCGCCTGCATATCGAGTGATTTCGAGTTCGAAAGTTCCTTGTTGATAACCACGTGCCAAAGGTTTTGTAAGACTATCGCGAGCCTCGTGTTCCTAGTAGTGAGTACAGGGTAGACGCAGATTTCTATTTAGAGGGCTGTGATCAAGGCTGAACATGACACGGATCGCACAAAATTCGCGGAAATTAAAAGTTGCATCGCGAAATCAAAATTCGAATGCAATTTGCGGAGGGAGGAAACTGTGCCAAATATATTTGCAATGTTCCTTAGCCGCGAGGCTGAATAAATAAAGATTATTATTTGGAATTTGCTGGAAATTTTGTCTCTTTCTTCACGCTCAATCGAACGATTTTTGTGCGATTTGGTGATCGAGGTAGTCCTCGAGGTGTGTACAGTTGTCGAGTATATTTTTCGGCGAAGCTAGTTCCGGTATGATAGTGAGAAAAAGAGAGAGAGAGAGAGTGAGAGCGAGAGAGTATAAGAAAGTGTGTGTGAAAGCGAGAGATACGGTAGAAGTAGATGAATTTCTTTTTTATTGTGAAAATATTCAGCTATCGGCTCGACGTGGACACCAATGTACATATTTATATATTTTGCAATAAACATTTTCGCTGTTTACCAACTTCATTTCATTTACAAAGCCTACCCGAAACAATTTACTTTTCTGTATAACCGTTTTTCCATTTTCTTCTATTTGCTCGATTCTGTTTTCACTCTTTCCTACCACCATACTCTGGTCATTGCTATGGCTACGTCGTGGTTGGGTTGTCGCAGGAATAGTTAACGAACTTCATTGACCACGTTACAGTATCCATGTCTTATCACCTGTATAACAATTTCTTTTAAATTTTTCACTCGGAGAACTGGCTGTATTCGTTTCGATTAAATTTATGGAATGTGTTTGCTATGTTTTCTTCGCTAACCAGTCGCTGTTCTTTGTTTGGAGTCAATTGTGTGACGAGTATATTTGTCGAGAAGGAATAGCAATTTTTGTAATTACTTTCACAATTACTAATTACCACTTCCTACAGTACTGATAAAAATTTTGTGAAAACGAAAACATATTCGAAAAAATTAGACATTCTACAATATTTTTAAAATAAAGAGCAAGCAAAAACATACAAAATTCGTTTGAAAAATATTAAACACAGTGCCAGTAATATCTATAAATTTTTGCTACACAATTAAGAAATCAGTTTCTCCGAAGGTTGTGAGCCAAAAAATTAACATAATGTGGCTGCAGAATTTTTTGACGGTCGTTTGAAGGTCGTTGCCCCCATCAGCGTTTGCTACTCCCACCGACCGAATTGTGGGGAAAAGTGGGAGGAGCAGGAGTCAAAGTTGGGGCAGCTGTCTCGAGCAAAGCACAGTAGTTTATCCAAAAAGAATTGCACCAAACTTTCTACTACGGGCCAATACTAATTCCAAACTACCATATCATCCATTGCAGCATTTGTTCATTCCTAAATTTTATTTTCTTATCACTTTGTGTACTGTTATCGATAATGTATCGTGCGACATATGTTTGTTGTTTGTGTTTTAACGTGTGTATTGAGTTTCACCGCGAACCTAGCGATTTCACTCACATATTAGAATCAATTAAACTAATTAAAATCGATCAGGGACCACCCACAAATTCCCATTCGTTATTTTATTCAGATACCTACGCTGCTGCTCAATGTGTGGACATGTAATGTTAATTTACTAGGTCATCCTGCAAGATGTAGGATATTCAGAAATATTTTTTGTATTTTTACAAAATGATATATAGGTATATATAAAAAAATTCTTTAATTGAAACAAGTCAAAAAATGAGTGTTAAAAAATAATTTTTAGCATCGAAGTTTGACATCATTTTTGTGACCAAATTTAAAAAGAACGATACAAAAATGTGTGAAGAAACAACATGATTTATAGGATGACCCGATACATTCATAAATTGTTTCATAGAAAAATGATTTAACTATTCGCACACATTTTCGAGCGGCAGTGTGCATTTAATTCGCAACACTGAATAATTCGCGCAACGGAACCTAGATTCGTTCGAGCTGTTTGCAAATTTACAAATTGCCCAGTTTTTTCCTAAAACGTGTAACACACAGCCGCGGTTTAATTAAAACGCCGCTAATCGAATGCAATTAGAAAACCAGCTTTGAGATGCATGGAATTCGCGAGATCCCACGAAAAAGAAAAGAAAACAACGTCGAAATGTTGGGGAGGGGGCAGTGAGGGAGGAGTGGGAGACACTCTCCGGGAAACAAGTTGGCGAGACTAACGACGTAGCCATTTAAAGACGAAAAATCATTACAGTGATACTATGTGATCGAGATCCAGGTCAGTGTTCCGCCGGTCAAGGCAGCCCCGCGGGTAAACACGCTCGAATAATCGAGAATTCCCGCAAGGACGGGTCCAGCACAGGGATCATTAAAAGGGAATCTCGTCCGCGATTATCGGACAGAGCGCTGATGACTTGACGGTGACGATTGAACAGCTGTTGATCGTCGCTTCGTTTTCTCTTTCTTTCCTGCACTGGTGCACGAAATTTTAAGACATTTTCGGAAATCATCGGAATAAAGGATTTACATTGATCTTTTTGCTAAACGGTACACTCTTAGGTGACACAGAGCTCTCTATTTGTTATGAACATCTTCGTGAATACATCGTGAGCAGTACAAGAAAGATTCGAGTCAAGTGTGTCTGGGACAACATTTGAGCTATGCTCTACGATTTTGAAAAAGGCTTACCCCTTCCAAATTTACATTCTATAATGTGTGTACAAGAAAGATTCAATTTAAACCAAGATAATAAAGCTTCGCTTCAATTAAATTGTAAAACACTAATATCTTTAACATTGTAATATGAACTCTGTTATATTTGCCTAACACTATACCTGAGACCATTACGTGAAATCGTACTTTGTCTGATGTTAGCCAATAGTTTTATAAAAATCAATAATCCGAGGCTGATTTTTTTCTGTATTAATGTCAATTGTTGGCCAAAAAATAATGAAGAGCTATACCGAAGAAAATTAAATTTATATATTCGTCAATATGAACACAACAAATTTTGATCATAATTTAAAAGTAGAGTATCGAAGTGTTAACGTGTAATGGTTAGATAAATTATTAACACTTTGAGGATGAATAACCCTATTGATGACGTCAGGACTAATCTAATACCTCAAGTTGCAAATATTATAACTCAATTTTGTACATGTACCAAAAATATCTCAATGTAGTGTTCGTTTCCCCCATTATTTCAGACCTCGAAACAAAATCTAGATTTTTTTTCGTAAAATATTTCTAGAATATATTTTTAAAAATCCTCTTTCAGAAAGGATTGAACGAATCACTCTGGTTAAATTAAATCTTTCCTACAATGATTCTGTTTTACAGGATACACATAATACGAATCCCTTACCCCGATGATTTTAATGGTGTCTATTTATTTCGTCCACCTTTGTACCTATTTCTCTGTCTCTCTATCTATCTTTCCCAGTTTCTGTATTCATTTGTCTCGACCCTAGCCCGAGGCAAGAACGTGTGGCGCCCGCTTTCCTTAGTTGTTGCTATAACTATTATTCTCGGCAGTCCCCCGTTGATCTATCGTTTTGAACACTGAGTATATATAAAGACATATACTGCGTTTCACAAAAATGTTATTCTTCCTTGAAGGAGTTGGTTTCATTTGAAGTAACTTTTTCCTTTGCGAAAATCTTCTCCGCGGCTTTGTTAAGGAGTTATTAACAAAAAACACGGACCAATCAGAGCGCAGCTACAGCGGACGGATTCCAGCACGGCGACAGGTTCCGCTGAGCGCGGCGTTAGCACTGGTCGAGCCGAAATTCGTCCGCTATACCCGCGCTCTGATTGGTCTGTGTTTTTCGTTAATAACTCCTTAACAAAGCCGCGGAGAAGATTTTCGCAAAGGAAAAAATTATTTCAAATGGCTTCAGGAATCAACCCTTTCAAGAAATTACAACATATTTGGGACACTCTGTATATATAATACACAACCATCGTCTAAGTACCGCTATTATACAAAACGTTCAAAGCTAAATGTTGATGTTTTTGTGTCCCGTGCACTTCTTTCCGTGTCAACCCCCAATGACCTGATCTGACCTGCTACCGATCGAAAACTCGAACAATCTGAATACCAAAAGTGGACCTGCCTGGGATTAAGGGGAATCATCGCAAATTCCGTAACCTCGTCACCAGCTACATAGGTAACTTTGTCTGTCTGTCTGTTCGTCCGTTTGTCTATCTGTCCGTCCATTTTTCTGTATGATTGTACACTGTGTGTTCATTTTCTTTTCAACCGAACCACCTGTATCTGTCTCCTGAGAAACTTTGCCGAGTCTCTATGCTTGTTTATCGCTCTTTCACATTGATTTCTAATATTTCCTTGGATCCTGGATCGAACTCGAGTCCTAGATCCCTTTGATTTTATTTACACAATCACCCGTATCGCGAATTTCCTCCCAGTTTGCATCTTCGAACGACTTTTTACGCTTCTTTACCCATTTTCTTTTGGCTGCCGTCTCTTTGCTCGAATGCGATTACTCCTGATCTAACAACTCCTGACAATTCGGATTGTACCGTAGATTGTTGAGACACCGTTTGAATAATTGTGTCGATTGTCGCATGCAAAACTTGTACGGAGTACATTTTTTCCCTTGTTCGTAGATTTAGAGATGTAAGTCCTGTATGTAGGAAAATTGTACACAACCCTCTTTCTCTCGCTGAACAACGCTCTTTAATGTTCGAAGTGATCTATGACCGCTCTTTTTCGATATACGTTGTTTCGCTGAGATTCGCTTACGGTTTGAAATCTTGACTTGTTTGGACTTGTTTGAACTTGTTTGGGATTGTTTGAACTTGCAATTTCCGTACTACTTCCACCTCTTGTACATTCTAGCGCCTTTGGTCTTTAACACTTTCCCCCGTGCTCTATCAAAACCTATACAACTCTGCACTCGTGTTTGCAACGACAAACTGCAACGCTTCTTTTCTTCTCATCCAATGATACTAACTATAAGTCTTAATGTATGTAGATGTGAGTTTGCGTGAGTGTAAGTATGATTATAAAGGTGTAAGGTATTTTTCGACACTCGAAAGAGTAAATACTTACAGACGTTTCTGCCAACATGCGAGACAGTGTGTTGAGAATTTGATGAGCTTTTCGTTCTTTTTTGGCAAAATCGATTTATCTCGTTGTCGGCAGGGACGTCGGATTGTTGCAACGAAACTGATCGATTCTCGCATTACTATTTATATTTCTGTCATAATTTCTGCTTCTGCGATGCCCGTGGGATCCGTGTGTGCCTGGACATATTCTCTTTCCCATTTTGTTCACCACTGTCTCACACTTTTTCTCTTTCTATCTTCGTCTTTTTACGCTTCGGACAGTGTCGCCAGAGAGGGGAAATTCAGGGGAATACAGTTATCCCCATTCGCATGAAACGCAGATGGAACGCGAATTGGGTGCACTCATCATGTGTCACGTGACCGGTCCGTGGCGGAAAGGTGGGAACGCTCGCCGCCGGGGATTGGGGGAATGGTGTCGTGGAAGGGTTAACGTAGAATAGGAGACAAGTCTTAATCTGGCGACACTGCTTAGACACGTTCACTGTTGAGTCAAGCACACGTTGTCAACAAGTCAACCACCCGTCGGAGAACACCGGTTTTCTAGATCTACCTCGTCTCAAGAGGAATCAGTCAACTACGAAAATTGATTCGCTCGAATTTTTTGCGAGTTTTTGGTTTGCAACACAACCCTGTATCATCCCCTTTTCAGTCACGGAAAATGTCTTCAACAGCGAAGATGCGATTTGAGAAGAAGAAGTTGAATAAGTCGAGTTGGAGACAGAGTTGAGGCTGTTTTTTTGATGAGACGGAACTGTCGAGTGGTTTTATTCAATATTTTCTCTCTTTTTGTATAGTTGTCTTGTGTATAGACTGTGGATTTTTATGCAATATAAAATTTATCTGCGTCAATTGTAAGAAATGGAAGCAAGATCAAAATTTGTCTCCTTTCTTTGTAGATTTAGCAGGTTGAATATTAAATTTTAAAATTTATTTAATGTTTCTATTGTTTCTTCTACACTTTTTTTGTCACAGGTGCACTAAATCCGCAGTCTAGTGATTGTATTAGGTGTACTAATTAATTCGTGACCTCGTAATCATTTTGCTGTTATTTTACAAAGCATATTTGAGTCTTCCAAATAATCCCTATCATATTCTACATATTTATATTAAAATCATGTAAAGAGTAAATCATGATCCAAGTAAAATATTGAATTTAACGAACGCTTCATAAACAATTTAAGCAGCATTTAATTTAAGGGCTATAAATTAATTTATACACGTGATACAATATGAGGTTATTGTTTCTAGTTTTATTCAAATTGTTTCGAAACGTGCTCGAATGTTTAGAGATTCTCATGCAATTTGTGCACATTATCAATTAGTCTGTTTTCATAATTCAACGGTAATCGCATCCCAATCTTCGTCAATTAATTCGACTGGAATACTTGCTTAAGCTGCGGAAACATAAAATTTAACATCTTGTTTTATTAGCAATTTAGAGTGCATCGAAAGTCAGATGATTGAAACCAGGTGATTCTAAAAAAATTCGTCCGAAACAGATACGAGATCTCTTTCGATTCCTGGTTTCAACCCAGTTATTTTTCCATAGAGAGCCAATTTAACACTACGTATTTTTATTATGTGCCTCCTAAACAAACGAGCAAATTCAATGTACTTTTCTTAAAAGTTCGATAAGAATGCCATGCATGAATAATCGAAGTGATATGCAGGTATCGTGTAGAAATTTTATTTGAATAATAATCACAAGAGAAAATATATAATAAATATACGAGTCAACATATATAACTGTAAAGAAGACTTTATCACTTTTTCACAATAAAATTCATTTCAAATGAATACAGTGAATAAAGTGATGGTCAGTGACCCCTGTCACCCCGGTCAGTGACCACAATAATTACGGTCAATGACGGTGATCATTTTTCCCGTGACCAATCGATTTGATCGCCAAAATATTTGCGTAAAAAAATCGATTTCTCTTCACCAGGAACTATGTACCAATGGTTTGACAGAGGAATTACTGTACAGTTTTAGGTACATTGTTCCATGCATAATCGAATTAGCAAGACCCACGGCATATCGTTCCGGTGTGAGATCATACGTCTCGCTGCGTGCCTTAACTCTGTCGCTCATTTCCCCATCGCACGTGTCAGAACACTTTTGCACAGACCCGTGGCATCTCGGGACGCGCCTCGTTCTAGTTAACATCATTATCCGGATTTTAATCAGACCTGAACCATCGCCGACATGTTAGTTTAGCGTCTAGCGCAACGAGAGAAACCGTTTCAAACGAGTCTGTAGCGATTTCTGTATCGAACCGTCCTCCGTGTACGTATCGCATAATCACACGTATCAATTAGTCCGATGTGAACGTTTTTCTCTAATCGTTTCAGTTACAGAGGCATGACAGACTAGTAAGCATCACCTTCGAACGATACACGTAACGACATTAGCGATTCCACTGGTCGACGAAATTGACATTCTCTTTTCCATCATTTTCATGCTAACTAGCACTTTGAGTGCCATGAATTATTTGTCCTAATTTTAAAATTTTTTACGGTAATCTATCGAGTGTGACAAATGTTGTTAGGATGTGCAAAATGCTAGAATGGCGAAAGAATATTGTTAGAGCTGTTCTTTAACTTTTCGATTTTTCTTCCTTTCAATAAATTATTCTATAAAATTTTTGGTACTGCCGGATAGGTACTCAAAGTGCTAGATGGAGTGTCATACCAACGATTGCGAACAGACTGCGGATCATTATGCAAAATATAAATTGTTGGCATCAATTGCGAGAAACTTTAACCATATAGACCTTTCTCTTCTCCTTTCACAATCTTAACACTTTTAATTTACGGTTAATGAGATTGGAAAATGCATGCACGAGGAATTATTCAACAAAATAATTCCCTCGGGTATATATTATAAAAGAAAATGGCTAAAAATTTGTACCGACACATTCTCGTTATTTTTATAATCTAATGTAAAATAGTCACTTCTGGTGCTCCGTAAACCTAATATTAATAGATTTTGAAACAATATATCGATGTTTCCAAATTCTTTTAATATTTCCACTATTTTAAATCGCACCATCTTGCTTTCGCCATAAATGCATAAAATCCACAGTCTAAGTATGAAGAACCTCTACTTCGAACAGTTTGTCGAATAACATTTTTAATCCATAGTTCGAAACAGTTATTTTCTAAATTCTTTGAAACCCTGGTTCGAATGTTCTTTTTGCGAGAAAATTCAGGTTGACCAGTGTTAAAGAAGACGACGAGAAACACACGCTCTTCTTGCGGTCTTTAAGTTGCTCGCGAGAGAGCATAGAGAGCTTTCGGTGTTGTCAGCTTGATTACTATACTATCTCTCTATATCCATCGTCGTCTATCGTCGATTATCTCTTAGAAGTGAGAATAGCTCTACCAAGGAGGTCGATCGTAGTTTTGCGATCTCTTTACGTAGAAAAGTATTGTAGTGGTATATACATAACGTCGAAGAATAGTAGCACCACGATGGGAAAGTTAGGCATATGTAGTTCTTGGCAAACAGTACTGTAGCGAGAAGCGATCTGCACTGGTACATTCAGAGCGCTTGTAAAAGTTTCATTTCGGGTCTAAAAATTTCTAAAATCGTTAATCCCAAAGACACTGTCACAAACATCGAACTGACGTCTCGTGAAAATTAAACAATAATTAGGTACCCTTGGGTCTCTGGAAGACAGTGACGAATTATTGAAGCCTCTCAGCTACCAAAAATATTTGTCAAACATTCACAAGACCTTAGAAAATTAGTCAAGACAGTCAACTTTCAAAAAATTAATTTATTAAACCTCTCAGCTACCCAGAAAATATATAGAACATTCTAGAGACTCTAGAAACTTGATCAACGAAATAAACTTTCTAAAAATTAATTTGTGAAGCGTCACAGGTATCCAGAAAATATATAAAACGTTCTGCAGACACTAGGAACTCAATAAAAACTTTTTAAAAATTAATTTATTAAGCCTCTTAGCTCCCCAGAATATATATTATAAAACATTCTTGAGACCATAGAATCTTACTCAAGACAATAGACTTTGTAAAAATTAAATTATTAAGCCTTTCAGCTACTCAGAAAATATAAAACGTTCTGGAGACCCTAGAAATTTGATCAAGACAGTCAACTTTCTAAAAAGTAATTTATTAAATTTCTCAGCTACTCAGAAAATATATAAAAAACATTCACAAGACCTCAGGAAATTAATCACGACACTCAACTTTGTAAAAATTAATTCATTAAATTTCTGAGTCACCCAGAAAATATATATAACATTCCAGAGGCCCTAGAAACTCGATTAAGACATTCAACTGTCAAAAAATAATTTTTCCAATGTTCCCATTATTTAAAAAGAAAAACGAAGTTTAAAGAGTAGAGTTTGAGAAATTGTCAGAAATGCTCTTGAAAGTTCCTGTGCAAGCCAACCAGTGTTCTAACGAATACGAAAATAAATCTCTCCCCATAATGCGTTTACACAGAGTACTGCGTACAGTTATTACTCACGCAGAGCAACTGGAAAAAACTTTTGTTAAAACAAAGTTGAAATGCTTCACGCTCAGCTAACACTTGCTATGGTACTGACGTCAACTTTTGTAGCATTAACTGGTTTGATCTAGCCTCGATAGGTACCTGACAGACAGAAGGACCTAATCGAAACGTAGACTTTTAACGATTGAAATGATCTAGGGATTGGTGTACTCGAGTTGCTTGTACACATAACCGTAGACGTAGAGAATTGTTTACAAGATATTTAACGATGAAATTGTGTAGTCGAGTTGATCTGTATTTGTAGAAAATAATTACACTGTCCAAGAATAATTTTCTTGCGAAACTCACGCAGAAAATCAAAATTTGTTGGACAGTGTAATTTTTAGGATAATCGGCAAATATTTGTCAGACTGTATTGTAATTACGTAGAGTTGTAAATATTCCAGAAAACGTAGATTTGTACATTTTATAAGCATTCTATAGTATTCAGTTATCTGGTCGCGGCTCTAATGACGATGACGAACGCGTCCAGATAACTGCGATACCAAATATCTCGTAAGCTATCAATTTTCTAAGTCTGAAACCGTTTATTCACAACTTTAGAATCACATCCTGTGATTCACAGTAAAAAGTGACTAAAAAAAGTCAACGTTTTAATTGGTTCAGTCTTCTTGCGAGACCTCCAACGAATTTTTCCGATCTCTGTATCGATGTCCTTCTGCAACTGAATCATGCGTTTGCATTTATAACCCAGGCGATTTGTGTTTCAGCGTTGAAACATACCCCGCCGAAGAGAAAAAGCATCGGCGGCCCGTTCAGGCCCATGGACGACGACTTTGTTTCTACCGGTAAGTTTACACACGCGTCCCATAAACAATTATTCTGTTTCAAACAATCTTTATGCTTCACACGGTGGCCACGCGTCCGTTAGTTCATCGATTTTCGGAACTTTACGAGACATTCAAGATATTTTTGAGATATTCGAGACATTCAAACCGTTTTTAAAATATTCGTAATATTTCAGACATTTTTAAAACATTTTAGTCGTTTCTAAGACAGTAATTTACTTCGTTCTGTATTCGATTGTCCGAAATTGCTTTTGTCCGTACAATAGGAAAGAAGGAAAGAAATTTTTAATGCTCTAATGCTATGGTGGGGACGGTTATCTCTCAATTGAGTCAAAAATGCCCATCCCTGCTCTAAGTAAACAACATTAGTACCAGGTTGCAGAATTTGTGCATTTCGAATTTGAAAATATGAACATACTAAACTTACATCGTGCACAAACACTGTTCTTTGATTTCCAACACTAGCATCGAACATAGAAAATGATAGGAAGTGTTCATGTTTTGAATTATTTTTTTGATGCTTTTACTAACGTATTCGTGACATTCTTCTGATTAAAATGATACCAAACACGATACAATTCGGATAATGTTTACATGGTTTAATTCGCGATAGAGTAAGACCTCGATTATCCGAACTTGAGTAAACGTGAATATTCAGATAAGAGAACAAATTTCAAATCTTTACAACTTTGTACAGTGAACCATGCTGTATATGTATACCCCCGTCCATAAGTATTAGGACACCGTTTAAATACGAATAACTTTTTTAAATTTGAACCAAACAATTTTTTTGGAGATTTTAGAAGGACTAGTTTACGATGTAATGTACAACAAAAATGATTTAAAAATGACTATTAGTCGAAATTGCGGAGAAAAACTAAAGGCCACTATTTTTCACTTTTTTATCTGAGCTTACAATGAAAGTTTAAAATATGCCTTCCGTAGATCGAAATAAATTATTTATATACATACACGAAGCTTCAACGAAATCGATTAAGGTTGCTACGAGCCATAAATGATTAAAAATGCCAAAAATTGCAAGAAAATGCGATTTGAATAAATCGCAAGCCCGAATTTCAAAGATTTTTACATGTTTCAATACCCATGGCTTTTTTATGCATCATTCCATTTCAATAAAATTTTGTATACGTATATAACTCACTAAGATTTATAAAGGACCTCTTTTACATTTTCTTTATCGGTACAGATAAAAAAGTTAAAAATCATGACCTGTACTTATTTCTTTACAATTCCGAGCAATAGCAATTTAAAAAAAAATTGTTTACACATTATCTAGTAAACTAATCCTTCCAACAACTAAAAAGAAACTCCAGTTGTTTGGAACAATTTTGAAAATGTTATTCCTTTTCAAAGAGTGTCCTAATACTAATGAACGGGGGTGTATGTCTTTATATTAAACTGTTTATAATACGTGCATTTATATAATCGTTTCGCATAATCGAGATTCTACCTAATTGTGAACTAAACAAGTAAATATGCACCGAATTAAATCATGTTGGCAAAAAAGCAAAAAAGTTAAAAAGCAGTTACGATCCATAAATTAATTTTACCGTTCAGAATTTGTAAATCAATTGAATCTTCCCAGTAATGCGCGAAACGAATTGCGTGTAATTCATTTAATTCGTCGCTCGAGAAAATTAGAAAGCAGCCTCGATCCACAAATTAATTGTTTACAGCTTACAATCGATTTCTTTCCTGACCACCTGGTGCAAGCACCAGCAATAAAGGTTTATCGCTGCTTGCTGAATCGGCACAGATCGAGCGATTAAAGATCCTCGCGACAAGTCCGCGGATGAAACGCGATCGTCTCTTTCTTTCGAATGAGAATATAGGATCGTATCCGTTCCGAAAATCGTGCGGACGATTCAAACGAAAATCTTCCACGGTTCTATTATTGGCTTTGCGCTGAATTTCACGTGTGTAGCCAGGCACAGCGATCAGTGCAGTAAACTTAGATGCGGCAGTCCCACGTTACCCGCTTCCAAAACATTCACCATGCTCCCCGTTCGTCGCGGAACCAAGAATCCCTACTGAATCATCCCTTAGCGGCGTGCCGTTCCCTCCGGAAGGTATCCTGTCGCTTTTACGAAGATTGCCCGCGCGTGCTTCCACGCGCTGATGACGTACGCCTATCGTGTTTCGTGCTGACAGGTAATTTACCGTCACGTTGCACCGGTTACAACAAAAAACTATCACGAATTGAGACACTGCAAAAACCTCGGGTGCCGAAAAACCATATCAATTGTACAGTGTGCAAGGAAATTATATGCCGTGACTATCGTAACGTGATTCCACACCCTCGGTTTGGCAGAAGTTCGTGTAGGAAAGGTCCCACAAAATTAACCTAGAATTTCAAGGTCAAAAGGTCATTAATTTTTTTTTATTGCAACGTATTCTACTGATCACAAGGATAAAAAGTGCAAAAGGAACCATCGGTCAAAACTCAATGTTTCTCTTGAAAAATTATGGTGAAGTTGTTTTATTATCGAACTGATTTTATTTATTTTATATTTTCGATATATTTCAAGTGCCAAGTGATAATTTCGAACGGCGTCATCAATAGCGCGCTATCGCCTGAGGAATGAAAATATAATGTAAACGAAATGAGTTTGATAATGGCAAAAACGTTGACAACCTTTTTTTAAGAGTACGATCGATTTTTGACGCATGGTTCTAATTGCACATTTTATCCTTGTCACGAGTAGAATACGATGCAGTAAAAAAAAATCGTTAAACTTTTGACCTTGAAATTCAAGGTCATGGTGAATTTTGCGGCACCTATTCTCCACATTAATTTCCACCAAACTGGGGGTGTAGAATCACGCTATGATAATCGCGACAAATATTTCCAATACATCCTGTACACGCTGTTTCACTCAAATAAAACAATCTAATCGTCTTGGTCTCTCGATGTCCATTTCACTTGCAAATTTTTTAAAATGCTCTGAACAGTAGAGCAGAATTCAATTTGTATCAGTGTTGACAGATTTTCTGTTTTTGTATAAAATTAATGTGGCGAGCTTGTCTTTTAGGATTAACATGTCTGCTACCATTGTTCCGTTTTTTAACAACAATCTTGATAGTCGTCCTCTTATGAAGTATAGGAAATATTATGCATTTATGATAAATGTGACCAGGTATAAATTTGAAACAGTAAAAACATTAGATGAATTTAAATTTCTCTTTCACTACAGTTTGTTGCTATTCTGGTGGAAAAGTTTTATTTTGCATAAACATCCGTTGTATGAGTATGACGTATAGGATATTTAAAGAACTGTTGCATGAAACTTGGAAGTTCTGTAAATGTCGTGCTATACGTGATAATTAAACAGCGGACCTTTATGCTAAATAAAAATTGTCTACCTGAATCTCAGCAAACTGGAATGAAATAGAAATTTATTTTCTTTCTTAGTATGTGTAAAAGATTAAAAATAATATAACAGTATCTATAAATTCTTCTATTGTTTTTACTGTTTTAAATTACACCTACTTAGTTATGTCATAAATGCATAAAATCCACATTCTAGTCATAGTTTTAGCACTACTTTTTCTTCTCGAATATGTCCTTCTTTATTAAAGTAAATATTACTAGACTGTGGATCTCTATGCAAAATAAAAATTGTTTGCAACAACTGCAACATATAAGAGGTAAATACAAATTTATTTCGTCCTTTAATAATATTCATAAGCTGTAACTAGGGTATTGATGCTCTTAAATATTTTAAATCTGCTTATTGCTTGACACTAAACCTACCAACCACAAAACATATAAAGATAAAACGCCTTACAGAATTGAGAAGATTGAATTTATTGAAACTGTGTACCGTTTCCATAAGAATATGTTCTTAAACAAAGAACTCAATTCAGTCATTTCCAATGAAATCGTTTCCTCATTTCAATAATTGTAAAATAGAAAACCGGTCATTTTGACTGTGGTAGGTTTAGTGTTAAAATCGCACCTACTCATTTTTGCCATAAACGCACAAAATCCGCAGTCTAACTACGAATATTATGCGAAATTTAACTAAATCCAATCTTGTTACTATTCTAAAAGAATATACATGTACAAGTTTTGTTTTTGTTTCGATAGTTCTAGTGTAAGCAGCACAAGCATAGAATTAATTAGACTCAATTTTCGTGGAACATGACGTCATGGGGATCACGCTATGTAACATTGATAGCGAACGTGTTAATCTTTATTAACATTCTTTAACGAAGACGCTTCAGATTGTTTGTTTGTGAAACATTCTGCGCACCCGGATTGTTCCGTATGTTACATAAACGATGCTGTTATTATAGAATTATACGAATTAAATAATAATGAAAGTGTTTATTGGATTTGGTCCGAGAGATTAGCTTATGTCTGTCGATCGTCGAATCGGCTAAAGTCCCGTTCGATTCTGTCTACAGACGCGAAGACCGTACGTATACTTCATACAGCTTTCTATCGTGAATGTCAGTCGAATGCGCGCATTCCGACCGTTGAATCCTTCTGTTTGCCTCGAACGTCCCTTAAACTCGAATCCTTGTTTCGTCTTGGAACACCTACGATACGTGACTGGACAGAGAAACTTGCAATCGGTCGAGGATACAGATACTTTTCTACGAGATCATCACTGAGAAAGCGTTCCGTTCAGATTGTGAATTTTTATGCGAAATAAAAATGCTTCGAGTATATTTTAACCCCTCATCATTCACTCGCCACCTGTAAGACTGTGTCATTTGTAAATTTTGTAATCCTTGCATGGTATCCACGGTCATTTAATTTAACTTTATTAGGTTATCGGTGAGAGAAAAATGAATGTTCAAATTCAAATCGTAACAAATTCTAAGAAATATTCACATTTTTAATTTTGCTCTCGATTGGATCAGCCAAAAATTAAATGGTACCGATTCAATTCTTGTAATGTCTTCTACGGTTTTAATCTAATTTTACATTTATTATGGTGTCGATGAGAGAATAATATTCAGGTTTGTAAAAAATTCTAAGAACTTCAACCAAACATCAAGTGGAACTAATTAAATTCTTGTAACGTCTTCACAGTTCTGTGAATACATGTCCACTTCATCATGTTAAAAACGCATAAAAGTCACAGTCTAATTAAATCGGTCGCCCCGAGATTGGAAATCTCTCTGTCCTATCAAGAGACGCACTCATGGTGATACGGTAATGGTACATGGTGTTATGTGGTGGTTTAGCGGTGCCGACAACCGGAACTACGACAATGCATGCTACGTCACCCACGAAGGCCGGTGAGTCTCATATACAGATCATTTACTTTCCTATCGTCCGTTGTCGTTTCAGTTCTTCCCTCTCGGTCTGTACGGAGGATGTCGATGACATTCGCAAAAGTGTTTCCTAGTTAAAGGGTATCGATCATAACAGGACCGTCGATAGTGGAACTTAGCACGAGTACTTTAGTTTTTGATCATGCTCATACCACTCCTCTTTTATTAGCGATATGTTGTACAATGAGAAATACAACGTCGCTTCGCTCCTGGTCGCTACAAATTCATTGAACGATTTTCAACGACTTTAAACGTCCTTAAATTACGTTAAATGACCTTGAACGACCTTGACTTGCGTTGAATGACCTTCATAATGTAGGTGATTTTATTCGTTTGGAAGCGTACCATTCGAATATGGATTCAAAAATATACTACATTGTTTCTAAAACACAGGGTTGGTTCCACAAGAAAAATAAGTAAAACTAGATTATTGTCATTAGTAAATTGGAGAAATTTTCATCAGGTAAATTTTTTTCTATGATAAACATAAATGAGATATTCATGTGATCTGTTTGAAATGCCGATCATGTGTATAGTAGTCTAATATCAACAGTTTCTGTATATTTTATGTGAGTTGATAGTTAGATGTTCTCTTCCCATCAATTTATATGGAATGACCTATCACCTTTATGGAATCGTCTTCTTTAACCCGAGAGAACTAAACTATCTTTCATAGAATAACGACGCTAATTAAAAACATCGATAGAATTGTAAACTTTTTATTTCACAATAAAACAATTTTACCCAGTAATGAAAAAGCATACAGGAAATGAAATAGTTCTATTTAGTATTAAATTTATGAATTGAAAGATTCAAATGTTCCAATTGTCGTTTCTACGAAAGATTAGTTTCCAAGGGTTAATGAAATCAATTCAAGTCCCTATGTACCACACTTTCTTGAACACCGTGTACATTATGCAATTGTAGTTCTCCGTCCGTTTAGTGTTAAAGAGCGGACGAACTGCGTCCGACTACACTTGTTCCAATCTCCTGAACAGCGCTCAACCTACCAAAGATCTTCCTCGAAACAAACACTAAAATGTACAGTCACAAAGGTCACGTTTCGAATACTCGAGGCGAAGGCCCAAGATCGAAGCGACGTTGCAGATCTCGCGATCACTCCACCAGTCTCACCGAGCTTCTCTCTGTTTCTCTCTTTCACCCGTCTGCGCGTCACTGTGCGTACCCCGTATTGACCCCTCCGCCACTGTCCGTCGTCGCACGACCTTCGGCTCACCTTCGGGCGACCTTCGTGCGACCTTGGCCGAAAACCAGTGACGCCGACAGACCCAATGATCAGCACGACCAGCACCGCGGTGTCCGCCGGTTCGGCGCCGATCGCCACCTCCACCCCGGTTAACTTCGCCAGCGGCCCGGTGAGCCCGCCCCCGTTGACCTTGGCCTCGGGCCTCGCCCACCAAGAACCAGTCCAGACGAGCTCGACGGCGTCGAAGGCGAACGCTAGTTATCCGGCGGTCCTGAAGGGCAGGACCGCCGCCAGCCCGCCGAACCCGAACCTGGTGCCTTCCGGCAAGGTGCCGCCCCCTGTCCCTCCAAGAGGCACGGGCCAGTCGAGGTCTAGGTCCTCGGAGGATCACCGTGGCCCTGGGACAGCCACCTCGACGTCCTCGATCACGTCCAGCCGAGGTGACGAAGCAGCCATAATCACCAGATACCGCTTGCATGACCGTTCGAGCTACCCGCACCACCAAAATCCCTCACCCGACCACACCACCACCACCACCGCCGCCGACAACAACAACGCCACTAACCAACACTCCGCGAAGGCTCCGAGCGCCTACCACACCGCTAACACCACAACCTCCGACTACCATGTCACCTCATTCACTGCCACAACAACATCAACAACCCATACATACGACGTAGAAACGTTGCATGCACGCACGTCGACACCCGCGTATCTACCCCCGAAATACGACAGCCTGGCGATGATCGAGCGATCGAGGAACGTGGCCGCCGCCTTCGATGCTGTTTGCGAGGAAGACGATCGCTGGGCGGACTGGGAAGAGAACATCGAAGAGGACGACGAGTTTGTCAGCGTCGAGAGGGTGAACGGATCCTACGTGATCAGGACCAGCCCGTTCCCGTTCAGACCCGAGAGGGGCAACTTTGTGCATCCTAGGGTCCAGCAAACGCAGCAGACTGCACCTCCGAAAGAGGAGCAGGCGAAATCAAAGAGCGACACTATGGCGAAGTTTACGTACTTTTTGAACCCCGCTGCTCGACCCGAATTGATGAACTATAAGATGTCCAGGAAGGATAAAAAACACTCAGAGACGTACTACGAGAGGATGAAGAGGAAGCAAAGGGAGCTAGAGGCTTCTTTGAATACTATCACCACGTTGACGAGGCGTAACGAACACGCGGTTAAAGTCTCTGATGAGAAGACGACTCAGAAGGCTGATAAAACGATCGCTAAAGTGGAGAGGTTCGAGGGGAAAAAGATCGATAAGTTTCCGGAGAGAAGGCGCGAGAGTAAATTGCTGAGTAAGATCAGAGAGAAGTCCGCGCAGAGGAGGAAGAAGCTAGCTCCTGAGCCGACTCCTGCGATTCAGACCTTTGATGCTTCGAAGAGAATCGATTACAGATTGAAGGATTCTAAGAGGAAGCTGGAACTCCCTTTGAGACCTAGCTTTATCAGTGAAAGGTTGGCTAGATCTACTGGAGATGTTAGAGAGTTGCAGGCTGATAAGAGTTTGCAGTTGCAGTTCGAGAAGAGGACGTTCATGGTCAACAAAGCTGAGGAAGTGAAACGTGAAGGCTCCGAGTTCCTTTATGCTCCCTCACAGGTTCAGACTGAAGGAGTGTCTAGGTTGATGAGAACAAACGATGATGAGTTCTTGAAACATCAAGATTACCATCGGAGTGGAGAGGATGTTGCAAGAGTCCAAGCGAGCACTTCGAAATTGAACGTAGAGGCCAAAGAGCAGACGAAGAAAAAAGACGAAGGACTTAAAGAAAGGTTAAAGGGCTCGAAGGAGGAGATTCAAGATAGATCCTCTTCGAAGTTGAAGCCTAACAGATCCTTCTTGCACTCCTATCAGCTTAAGACAAAGAGATACTAATTCCCTAGTTGAAGAGGAGTTCATTGTAGAAGTTACACAGTCTTGAGATGTCGTAGATGGAAATGACGAAGTAGAAGAGAAGTCGGACTTGTTTCATTTGAACATTGAGACAAGGGACCAAGCTAGAGGATCTTAAGCTTTCAAAGAAGAAAAGGAGTCGATATCTGTTTCATTTAAAAATTGAGACGAGGACCAAGTCATAGACTCTTAAAATTTTGAAGTAGAAAAATAATCTACACTGATTTGTTGAATTTAAAAATTTTTAAAAGAGACCAACCTATAAGAGCTTGTAGTATCTTAAGTTTGCAATGATGAAAATTTCGAAGTAGAAACGAAATCTGACTTGCTAAATTTGAAAGAAATGGAAAGATTAAGATTTCGAAAAGGAGTAAATTCTTTCGTAAATTGAAAAAAGGGACCAATCTATAAAAGAAAAAGAATCGACAGAGACCTGTTGAATTTGAAAATTGGGATATGAACCAAGTTGTAGAATCTTCAGATTTCGACGACGGAAATTTTTAAGAAGAGAAGGAATCTTGTGTTTTAACATGGCAGCCTGCTGGATCAAAAAATTTAAAAAGAGGACTAAGAAGAGTCCTAGAACCTCTCCGAAATAACAACTTTCTCTCGTGCATGCGCAAAGTACACATCACTCCGAGTTACTTTTCGTTCTCGCATCTCATCACTCGATCTCTCATTGTCAGTTTTGTAAGACGGCGACCCGTTCGAAAGAGTCTTCCTCTATTATACCATCTCTAGAGAGCGAGGAGAAGTTCAATGGCTCGACGTTTCGCGCGTCCTCCTCGCCGACTAGATGCGCTTTGTTGTTAACCGTTCCATTTTGTGCACTTTGTGCTGTTTTCCCCACATCGTCGATTTTACTGCGTCGACGAGAGGTGCCGTACCTTTTATTCTCGGCCGATGTCGAACCTACGATCGGCAGAAACACGAAAGTACCATGTTTTTTGAACTCGTAGTACGTAAGGATTGGTTTTCGTTTCTTGTACCGGTTGACAGTCTTCTGCATGCGTAGACCTTCCTCGTTGACGAAGGGAATGGACGCGATCGATCTGAACGAGTTCAAATTCATTGTTTAATTTCGTAACAGTGGACCTACCGTCACTGGTCAAATTGCCGGATTCAGATTTTTTATTTCGCAAATTCAGATTTTATAAATGTTGCCATTAAAAGTTATTAAATAAATCACTTCATTGAAGCAAGTATTAATATTATACAAACTGCGAGAAATCTAGAGAAATTCTGTCTTTTTATGAACCAACACATACCAGTCGCATTTTGTGGTCGGTTAGTGTTAACACTAAACCTACCGTCATTGGTCAAATGACCGGATTCAGATTTTTTATTTCATAGTTATTGAAATTACACAGGCACTTCCAATAAAAATTATTAAATAAATGGTTTCGTTCAAGCGCATATTATTGTAAAAATCGTGAGAAATCTAAATGAATTCAATCTTGTAATTTTTATAAACAAATATATAACATTCGCATTTTGTGCTCGGTAACGTTAATGTTAACACTAAACCTACCGCCACCGGTTTAAATGACCGGTTCCACATATTTTATTTCGCAATTATTGAAATTATAAAGATGTTTTCATGAAAATCGAATCATTATATTTTTTTTATTCGAACACATGTTATAACAAAACTTGCATGAAACCTAAATAAGACAAATCTTTCAATTTTTATAGTTCAGTACAGTCGCTTTTAGTACTCGGTGAGTTCAATGTTGAGCAGTTCACAAGATGAAAGTTTGCTGCGATGAAGATTTTCGATAATTTTGGAGAGAATGTTTAGTAAGATCGTTGCGTCCATTTCTTGATTGATCGATCAATTTTCTATTTCCGTCGATACATCGTCGTCTCAACGAGCAAATGGGAAACGATCTTGTAGGAGTGATTGTACGGTGTGTGCTCTCTGTATCACAAATAAAGGGACGTTCACACGAGTGTGTTCGTTACACTGCAATACCTGTGTTCAGCTAGCTCGCCTATTCTGCTGGCTACGTAGTTTGCTGTTTGTGCGCCTCTGTAGACACGCAATGTAGATGGTAGTTTACACCTTTGTTGGTAGACGTTGCTGTTTAGCGGACCTTAGAATGGCTTATTCGGACTGACTTCAATAGGAAGTGATCGGTCTCGAACGTTTCGACGAATCGATGTTGCGACCAAGGACGTTCTCCAACATAACACGCTTGAGATGTTGTTAGTGTTACTTGGACCGTGTGCTTAGTATAGTCACCGATAACACAGCGTTGGCTAGTATAACCCCTGTTCCCCAATAATGGAGCTTAAACTCCTTGGATTAATGTAAAGCTATTTTTGTGACATTTTTGTGACATTTTCGAAGAAGAATAGATCGAAAGAACTTTTTAAGCAGTCTTACGCTTAGCTTAATCGTTTCACCGGTTGATTAATATTGGCCTCTTATACGTTTTCACTGATTCGTTGACACTGTTGCAATCGGTGATTTTGTTTGTCATTGCTGGAAGTGACGATCGTTTTCTTGTGCTAGGAAAACCGAATCCTTTTAGAACCCTCAGATGACGAACCAAGCACACCGTATTCTGTTCATTAGGGCTAATTGTAGTGCGCTTTTTGTAGGTGGCACCCTTCCTTCCACCTGCTCCACCCCGCCCCCGCCCTTTGACGATGCAGTGCGCTCGAACGACCAAACCCTGGCTTCCGGTGGTCAACTACAGCAGGGTGCGCCGACCACCAACTTAACGAGCAGTCTGAGCAGTGCTCACTCCAAACAGAACAAGGTCGTGCACCACGTCACCCTTAGCAAGACCTACCACGACGCCGTCAGGTGAGTCAGTCGTCTTTATGTAGTTCTTTCCTTTTGGTCATCCACTGTCCCCTTCGATTCAATCGTCACTGAATCAGTAAAAGGCATTATCATCAAATCTGCAAACCTCCAGTCACGTTAGTTCTCCATTCTATTCTTACTTCAGACCCTCAACCCATCTCACCAACATATTTGCGACATTTTTACCTTCAACATCCATTATACCCTTTGTAGCCTTCTGAAACAATTACCCTGGACATTAGAGTATCGAATTGAAATGTCGGATCAGAGATAGCAAGTCCAATGAACGTGTTCCAGTATATCCGACGTGCATTTGGAGAGCAGCGGCAGCGGAAGTGGCAGCGGGGGAAGGGAGACCAAGTCGTCACTGAGTGTCGAAAGTGGTGGCAGCAGTCGTGGCGGTGGTGGTCTCACCTGGACACCACCCGCGGGCAGCAACGAGGGTTCGACACCTACTTGGACCGAGGGTACTCCGTCCTACACAGAGAGTTCCAGCAGCGGCGATGCAGGTAAGTTCCTCTGCGCGCTGAGCATCTACTACAGCTCCTGAAGGGCCCCGCTACGTGCCTCGAAGACTCCTTCGTTTTCTTCTTCTGCTTCTTCTTCTCCTTCTTCTTCTTCTACTTCATCGTCGCCGACCTTCACGGCGAACGGATTTGCATCGGCCGTTGCTGACCAGTTGATTGCCCGGTCGGTCATTCCTTCAGATTATCGTTCGCTTAACCCCTTGCGTTGGTAATCAACATTATTTTTTATATCATTACTATAGATCGATATTGATCCTAGAAAGAGCTGAAGGCTCTAAGAGATTCGTGTTCGAACCTGGATGTTCTTGGTGAACGTTGTTAATTTTTTGATATAATCAAATCTCTATGGTATTTATTTTTTGAGATTGCTTCTATAGAATTTATTTATTCGTTTATTCGGAAGGGAATTAATAATTTCTGTATGTAAAGACCAATATGAAAATCAATCCCTTACGTTGTTATTTAGTATCGATTTTTTGTAGTGTTTTAAGAAGAATACATTTTTTAATCATTTTCTATGAAATTTATAGTACAAAGAAGAATATTCAAACCAAAAATTGAAAGTTTAATTGACGGATCCTTTAAAACGAAAACAATATTAAAAACCTTCCGCTTATGTTGGTATTTCCAATTGTTATTTTTTAGCATTATAATAGGACAACATAGATAATGGGAGTGAACAAAATCAAGCTTTGAAGGATACTCAAAATCAGAAACAGAAAGGAAAATTGATCAACAATTATTTCTATGAAAGAAAAATACTAAAAGTCAATTCTTTACGTTGATATGGAACAATTAATATTATTAAATAGTGAGAGTTTTGAAACGGGGATAATCATACCAGAAACTGCTGGAAAGAAACATCTAAAAACGTTCTTCTTTCAATCTCCAACTTATTAAAAACCACGATTAGATAGTCTATTCAAATGAACAGTAGATAGAACTATTTAATATAAACTATAGAATAGTGGTCACCAGATTGTCTTTAAAAGTGGACTATATTTTTACTAGTAGCTTTTACAATCTCGCTCCGAATTAACAAACTCTGGTCCACTGGGAATTATGCCTTCGACTCGTCCTTTCGTATACAAACAAACACATCTAAACAAATTACCATAAAATGATTGAGTCACTGGGCTCCAACTCAGGGGGTTAAAAAAGCTACAGATCACTTTGTATTAAAAAACCAATAGGTCCTTCAAGGAGACAATTAATTAACCGAAAAAAACACAGTAGAAGGGAACTGCAAGTGAATGATCGGTGCAAGGGCGTTCTAATTGCAATTAATTAAGCGAAATAGACAATTTAATCGTATCGAGTAACGGGCAATCAACACGGCCCTCGCGCCAGCAACCTGAAGTCTGATTAACGTGCCACGATTTTGAGGTATAGTGTTCGAAACAAATGGAAGCTAAAACGGGAAATGACAAAAAAAAAAGAAAAAAAGAGCAACAGAGCTTCGTGTGTATCATTGTTAAATTCGAATTAGCTCGGCACACCGAGGGCATTGAACTATTTATATTATAACGTATAGAGACGTAACGAGGAACCATAATCTTTGTCTGTAAGAAAACGAATCCTTCTTGTATGTAATAAGCGTGTATGGTAAACCGTACGATTTAGATATCGAGTCGATATTATCGACATAATCAAATGTAGCTATGAAGACGATGTAACCATGGTAACGGAGAATAGCTTTTGCCACTCACGCGAATTTTAGTTGTGTACCGTAGCATCAACCATATAAGATCAAACTCGGTCGGTGCAACATCACTAGCAGCGTAGCTACCTGAATCGATCTTGATCTACCGCGCTCGAACGCCACCGACACCACTAATCATCAGGCTTGGGCATTGTTCAATGGAAAATTAATTGAAATTCGTTTCGCCTACTTGTTTCTGTTATGAATGCACAAAATATCCATAATCTAGTCCAGGGAGTTCTAACGTATTCCCCTCCGAGAACTGCAATGTCCCCACCATGGAACCTCTTCCCACTACTACGTACAGCCGTAGAATTAGTGAGTGCTGCGCGCGCCGCGCGGAGTCTAAGAGTGGGGGAAGATCCTAAGCGAGGAAGGTGCCTCGAATAGCTCCGGAGCTACTGGTTGGACCTACCTGATCTAGTCCATTTATTAGACTGCGGATCTTTATAGAACATAAAAATTGTCTGCAACAGTTTTAAAAAACAGGAGCCGAATAAAATTGTCATTTGTTAATATTTTCTGCAAGATGAACATAGTACATTAATATTCTTAAATTCTTTTATACGTACCGTCTTAAATTTCATGTACTCATTCTTGCCATAAATGCGTAAAATCCGCAATCTACTTATTCAACTTTTGATTTTGTGCTCGAATAAATTGTTACTTCTAATTCTTTATAATGAAAATGTCTCTTACGTAACACATAACTATACTGCGGATCTTTATGCAAAATAAAACTTGCCAATTACTGAAAATAGAAAGTATTATACATAAACATATATGTCTTTTCCTAATCATTTTAATTTGGCCAAAATAATTTAACGGTAGTCTGAAATTCTTCTGATGTCTCTATCCTTTTGTATTTCACCTATTTTCGTCACAAATGCATAAAATCCGCAATCCATACATAGTACAATATGGATGTTCTTTTTTTGACAAAATAAATATTTGAAACATGTGCAATCTCGAAGGAATACACGATTGTATTAACAAGCTTTGAGTACTTTATTAAATTCGCAGACTCTTCCGATTGGAATAAATTCGGATAAAAAGGCGGATTTTGGCGTGACTGTGTTTGCATCAGAGAGATTATTTGTTGGTTTTTTCGAAAGATCTAATTGGCTCCAACAATGCTTGAACCTCCCACAAAATAGAACCTCCGCGTTATTTTTCAAATAAATCTTTATGATATCTTGTTTAATTACCAAAAGAAAAGAATGAGCCCAAGCCTGCCACCATAACCGAAGGACGCGTGTTTGTGTTCGTAAAGTTCCATCAGCTGCATTGTGTTCATAGAGTGATTAGAGCTAGTCGGATCCATCGACACGAACCGGAAGTTCCAGTGCCTAAAGTTAATCTCATTGTCTATGTGTTCTAGATTGTAGTTCAAGGTTGTCGTCCGTAAGTGTTACTTCAGAGAGAATCGGACACACGAGATCACACTTCAACGTGTTGCTACGTGATCGAAGGTGCTCGTCGCGGAACGATCGAACAATCAAAACGCGATCGATCCGAGGCAGTAATTAATCGCGTGGCAGGCGAACACCTTCGACATAACGCGATCTGTCGACTCAATGAACGTGTCCTGCCAAAAGTACAATCGAGCAAACACAGTGTCTATCAAACAAACATACACACACGATTAGTCCTGTCTAGGTAACTACGTTGAAAAGCCTTGTCAAAAAACAATCTTCGAGAACTCTCTTTTCTTTTCTCTCTCTCTCTCTCTCTTTCTCTCTCTCTCTCTCTCTTTCTACCCCCTTCTCCTCAACAATAAGAGCGACAATAAAGCGACAATTGCAAAAACATCGCATCTCACTATCTTTAACAAAATCCCAGTTCTCACACGCACCCAGAACCTTTTTACTTGGCCGTACGCACTCGAAACAACGACCAGTGTGATTCCTCGAGAGATAAGTTCCGATTTTTTCTCTCTTTTTTCAATCTTTTCTTATCTATCTATCTACTCTCTCCCTCTTGCTATTATGGCATACAGTGACTCTCAGTAATATTCGTGCACTCTTAAACAAACGATAACTTCTTTCTAATATTGGACCCTACGACTTGGAATTAGTTTTGAGAGAACATAAAACAATTAGTTTACATAAAAAAAGTGTTATTGAAAAAATTGCAATTGATCGGTATTGCAGAGAAATACATCTGTACATCTATATCAATTATACATATTTTGAAAATTTCCTTTAAATCGTTTAATGCAGGAAAAAACGACAGGCACTGACAGATATAAGAATTCTTAAAATAAAAATTCTAATTTTGTATGAGTGACAGATTTAATTATTCAGATATCAAAATAAATGTTTACGTTAATATATTAATTGTACTAAATTTGATCAATATGAGATTAATATTGAAGGACTACTCGGTATCATACTTTTATCCTTTTCAATTTTTATTTCATTAAATAAATTACTTTCATGGAATTTTTTTTGAGTGTTTGCAGCTCGTTGCAGCGTTAACTGATTTTGATGAAATTTTCAGAATATGTATAATTGATACAGATCTACAAATTGTATTTTTCAAATGATCAATATACGCCCACATAAAAATTAGTATTTTCTCTATAATTCCGACTAATTGCAAGTTTTCCGAAATTCTTTTTCCGCGTCGTGTTGTAAACTAATTGTTTTAACTTCTCCAAATAATCCAAATTGAATATTGAAATAGTTATCGTCTTTTTAAGAGTGTCCGAATATTTATGTGAGTTACTGTATACAACAATTAGATACACACGCTTCTGATCACCTGTAGTCACGGATTCCGTAGGTTCTGCACGTTTTTCTACTCTCGATCGCATCTTGGTGACATTGATTGTCTGGGGGACCGCTCTGGTGACCAACGCTGGCCCATACAATTGAAAATTTCAACCAATCGACGGAGAAAATCTGAAGTTTCAATCGATCAACATTGAAATTCAGAAATAAGAGAAAGCACCAGAAATTTTGTACGATTTCATGTTAGATGTGGGAATTAATTCGTGAAACTACTATGTTCTTCAAATTTATAGTGCCGATCCTTCAAACATAGAAATAATATGATTGGGAAAAACTAAGCAATCATACAAGAAAATATTCAGTCCAAATAAATGAGATCGGTACCCACTACTTACTATTTTTTTACATTTATTGTAAACAGCACATTAACCAACGCATTTCATAAAACGTGTTATGTGCACATTATTTATTGTCTAGAACATAAAATATATGATATGTTCGCCGTTTGTCGTCGACTATCATAGTTAACCCTGCAGGGACGGTGCTCGATTATCTGTTTCTTAATCTGTTGATGATTTAGACTCGGGAGTTCCAACCTATTCCCCTCAGAGAACTGCAAAGCCCCCACCATCGAACCTCTTCCCACTACTACGTATAACCGTACAGTTAGTGAGTGCTGCGCGCGCCGCGCGGCTCTTGTGGTGGGAGCTTCCCACTACTATACATTCTAACGATGAAGTCTAAGAGTGGGGGAAGAACCTAAGCGGGGAAGGTGCCTCGAATAGCTCCGGAGCTACTGGTTGGAACTGCCTAATTTAGACTATTTTGATATTTTTCACCGCAACATATCTATGAATTCTTTAAAATGAACAATGATGCATGAAAATATGTCATCTTTAATAACCTGGCTTCCTATAATAAATCATGAAATATTCCAACCGTTAAATAAAGGGTTGATCAATAATCGAATTGTCCAAAGAAATAATTTTTTTGGCACACCGTGTCCGATAATTCTGTGATTCGCACCAGTAAATTACAAAGCGTGACAAAGAGATTGAATAAGGGTGACCAATGTTGAGATCAGAGTATACTGTTGGGTCAGCAGAGTCATCAGAGTGATCCTTCCGGAGCTGGACACTTGAGTTCACAGTTTCTACCCCTTAGATTGCCGACTCGACTCGAACACACTCGCTAGGCAAACACGTATCTGCGATCCGGTGACCGTCCAGCTGCGACCGGCGCTGACCTATCTCTTTTCTCTTGCACTATGACGACTAACGATCATTTTAGGTTGCCCGACGACGCCGATCAGGGGCAGCCAGCGTCAGGAGGACGGGGGGAGGATCGCGGCCACCGTTGAAGAGGCGCTAGCCAGTCTCACTACCGAAATGGTAAGTTGGTAATCGTAGCTTTGGACGATCGGTCAATCGGGATGACAGAGTCAAACACCTCTTCCAACGACTAGATGAAAATCATCTCCCTTTTACCTTCAATCTTTGTCTCGTTGCTTGATAATCATTTTTTGAAAGTGCACCCTCTGACAAAGATAAATTTGTTAACCGCAATTATAGCAGGAATTACTAAATCGATTAATGTTAAAGAATCTTCCAGTTTCTTCTATCGAAACACAAACCATAATAAAATTAAATGTCATGTTGCTGAGTTAGGGGCAAGAATACGAGGATTAATGTCGCCAGAAGGGTTGATACCACCCTCACAAGATAATTTTGCATTAATATATGCGCTTCGTCTTATGCCCTCGTGAAAATTGATCGAAATCAGAATTATTGAAATGCATAACAAATGCACACAAAATCCAATACAATGGTTGTCTATTAAAAATACTATCTCTGATTGGAACCCCAGTAAAATTGAATTAAAATCAACATTTTCGGGATGCACAATTTTGCAAGTTTACTGGTAGCATTAAAAGAAAGAATTTTATATGAGATCTGAAGTTTCTTCTCTCGAGACACGGATCACAATAAAACATAACCTCAAATCCCTGATTGAAATAGCAAGAGTTGATTCTACACCCACCAGATAATTTTCTATTAAGGATTTGATTGGTACGCTCGAGAAGTTTGAGTAGAATACAAATTTTCGGGGTGCACAGTTTTGCAAGTTTGAAGGAAAAGGGTAGCTAAATCGTCGAATCAAAAAATCATTGAAGACTCTGTCCTCTCCGACCGATTCCACCGGAGGGTAAGTGCACCAATGTCGGTGACCGATCGATCGGACTGTGTAAATGTTTCCCCGAGTGGCCGAGGGTTTCTTTGTAACTAATAATATAGCCCCCCCACCCCCCTCTCAAGAGACGTTGACGCGCTGTGAAGCGAATAAAATCGTCTGCGTCGCTCAACACTGTCGTCGGCTAGGCAAGCGAAACACACCGACGAACGGTGACACGCTTCGAAAGTCAGCATTCAATCGTCGTGCTTTTATGTAGTCTCTCCTGTTCAATACCCTGTCTAGTAGAATCCCCGTTGGAGTGCCGCTTCAGTCGCGACTAGAGCGTTCCAAAGCGGTCATTCAGCTTCTTCTCGGAAAATTCCATTCGTTTAGGGTTAGGACAGGTGCATGAGAAGTAATGGTTATCAAATATTTTCGAGATCTTTCTCTTGGCTTCTAGCATCTTGGCATAGAACAATTCTTAGTTTAATGACTATGGTAATGTCTCGATTTATGTGACTGAATTGTGTATTATACAATATTTGTTGTTATATACATGATTCGTGAAAAATCCGTTCCCACTTTTCTGTCTTCGAATATTGTTTTATGAAACTTTTGCCAACGTATTCGTAACATTTTTGTGATTAAATTGAGTCCAAACATGACATCGTTCGCAGCATGTGCGCTTGTTTAATTCACGATTTAGTAGAGCCTCGATTATCCGAACCGACGACATCTGAATCCTACATTATACGATTTTATATGTAAATTTGATTCCAATTTTGTCGTGTTTGGTGACGTTTAAATCAGAAAATCGCCACGAATATGATGTTAAATGTTTCATAAACAATATAATTATACGATATAAATAACATTTCGAAGTTTACAAATATATCGAGGTATTACTGTATTTTCATACTTCGTTGAGGCATCCTTTTTGGGGGTGTTGCATGAAGACGGTCTGATGGTTCGAGGAGCTATGTTTGCTCCTGTGCCTGATTATGAGCATGTGATTGGGACCCATGGCCAGCCTATAGAGAGGTGCACTAGTCCAAGTTAAATTTCTAATGGTAAGAAATATTATATTGATCGCAGATGGGTTATTTTTCTAAAAATATCTTTGATAAATCAGCGAAAAATCTTGAGTAACGATCTCGAGGACTCAAACGACGACAAATAATTTCGTTGACAAATACTGACCGAGAAAGTCGACATTTTTCAAATTTTACAACTGTAGAAGATTCGAAGCTTGCTGCTTGGTCTTTCTAAAATTAATTTATACAGCTGAAAGGTTCATTTTCAACCTTAAAATCAAAAGAACTTTAAAATTGTGAAATACGACATGGTTAAATAAATATTTGATTAACCACGGATAATATCTCGATAACTAAGACCGAGTGGCGGTAACATGTGTAGGGAAAAGTTGTTCAGAATGATGACCTGACAACATATTTCAAGGTCATTAAAATCGGTGAGGAGGGAAAACTTCTAAAGAATTACCAAAGTAAGTGAGTTACTTAGTGATCATTCTTTTGAATTGTTGTGAATTATGATGAATTGTGCAGTTGTGATTTGTTGAATTGTTCAACGATGCAGCCTAGTCATCGACTGTGGGGTCAAAGTTCCTCGAACCACCGGCCAAACCAACGTTTTTCCACTCAATACCAATGTTTCTCTGCCGCGTCACGCAACGTCGTACGCATCCTCAAATTTCTGCATGCTTGCATCGTAGTGTACGCAACCGAAGACAAGCGTATCAGCGTTTACTTCGATCTTTTTCGCCATGCGGTGCATTATTTCCACGATGCACACGCAAGCTCTCTCGGGTCGTCGCGTCGTCGTCGTCGTCGTCGTCGTTGTTTAAAGGCTTGCGACACGCGAAAGAATGCTGTGTACATTGCGGCCGCGTCAAATTCTCCCCAGGTAATTCCATATTAACCCAGTATCACTTCGGGAACACCTAGCGAAGCATTTCGAACAATCTTGTTAGCGAAACAACTCCGACACACAAGAGTCGATTCATACTCATCAGTTCAGTGCCGGCTCGCTGTCATTCAGAGAGAAAGAGGCAGATGTATAAACGGTAGATACGAAGACAGAATAACTAAACCAGTGACCCGGCACTGAACTGATGAGTATGAATCGACCCTAACTGTGCAAACTGTGTACAGGGTGCTTCGACCTGTTTTCTTACCAAACTTGTAGCATGGGATTTCTCTAGAATTATTTTCCCATTGTCCGAATCAGGAATTTCTTCATTGTTCATTGTCGAATTTGTGAATTGTTCATTACTCTTTCTCGAGCTTTTGGAGTTGTTCATTGTTTATTCTCAACTGTACGAATTTGCAATTGATTGATACAGGCACGTTAATGCAGTTATGATATGAATGAATGAATGGGATATAAAATAGTAAAAACACTAGAAGAGTTTATGAATATTCGAATGTTATCGTTCATTTATTGACGTTATGAAGAGAGGAATTAAATATTTATTTAATTTCTGTTTCTTGCATTTAAAAATAATCTTACAATATTCTCAATCTATTCAAATTATTAAGGGATGAACTGCATTTTTATTGAACTCCTGTTACTTGCATTTAAAAATGTTCTTGTCATATCCTCGATTTCTCAACTGCTGTTTCTTGCATTTAAAAATAATCTTACAATATTCTCAATCTATTCAAATTATTAAGGGATGAACTGCATTTTTATTCAACTCCTGTTACTTGCATTTAAAAATGTTCTTGTCATATTCTCAATTTCTCAACTGCTGTTTCTTGCATTTGAAAATGTTCTTATAGTTTTCTTAATCTATTGCAATCATTAAGGGATGAACTAAATCTTGAATCTTGTTTTCACCTTCTATTACATGCGATTCGTCGAAGCAATTAAGGGATTATATGAACCCAAATTCAACCCCTCTACTTTAAAATTGATGTTCAAAATTTGTATACTGTATAAAGACGTTCATCTAATTGTAGTTAGATTCATCTAATTCGCGACTATAAATCTGAAACCACAAAGAATATTTAGCAGCTCCAAAAATCTGATAAAACATTGATAATTTTTCCAAATGCAATATTTCGCACAGCAACAGTGAATCGCCCTGTACACCGTCGAGCTAATTTCCAACAGACTCGACGTTTTTCTCGGGAAGGAATTCTCGCGTAACGAAACACGCCGTTGTACAGAAATCATTCGCGTTCCGGTTTCCACGGAATCGCGATTTCCGCGCCGAAAGCGAGACGAACGCGCTTTGGAACGCTCGTTCGCGAGTAGATCAGCTGCGATCTGAATGCTTTCTCTCTATTTCCTCAAATCAGGAGATACTGCAGCGCGAGTGAATGCACACAACTCGTCCCTCTAACCCTCCGTCGGTTCCGTGTGCAGTTTTGGATGGCCTGCAACCGTCGTAGCAACGAATCTTCGAAATACAAGACGATGAATGGGGAAAAATAAAGAAAAATAATGGGAATACACGATAATAGAACAACGGATATAAAACGATCGAAAACGTTTGAAAGAACGGGTGGGTGGGTGGGCGAAGAAGGATTTTTATTTCTATTTCTTTTCACGCGAGTCAATATTCGAGCTGAAGAGATTCGCGTTTTTCTGTGTCCTAGACGATACGATTGTATATTCCATACTCCTGTACTTAATCATTTTCGACTGGTTCTTTGAGGGATCTGATTCCCGAGCTTTACGGACTATTAATCATCCGACTTATTAATCTTACATGTATTCGCGCGTGATTAACTAAACGAGTTTCGCAAGGATCATTCGATGAAGGGTCGTTTATCGAGGTTTCGGAGGTTTTTCGAGGCTGGGAAAACGCTGCTTGTTTATCGTGATATAGGAAACCACGGCCTACAGTATTACAGGACTGTGTATCATACTTATTCAGAATCCCAGCGTCCGTGGATGTTTGCTATTTTGTATGTCGGGCCAGTTCGCCGGGTAGAGGTTCGCGAGTTCTTGTCGTTGATGTTTGCGCATCGAGCTGACTGTGATAGTGGATGCTGGAAATAGCATTTGGTTTCCTCGTGCTATGTGGAAATATGTTTTATGAATCTAGTGAGAGAAGCAGGCTTTAATCAATTTTTTTTTCATTCACTAATGGGTCAAATTGGCGAAGAATGGAGGGGAAATGTAGACGTTTTAATTAACTTTCTAGTTTATCATTTTAAAAGAATTGTAAATTTATGGGATTCAATTGTTGCTGGGTCGTTGGAGGATTTTTCAAGCTGAGTCACAAGTGTAAATGTGTGAATCGAACATTTTCGAAAAGAAAATTTAGAACAATTTTTTATATTAACCTATTAGTCCTTTAGATCTTTCAAACCCTAATTAATGGGATTTTTTGCATTTATAGTAAAAACTAGTTGATGCAATATAAAACATTAAGAAAGTTAAAACAGTGTAAGGACGTCGATATATTATTTTCGATTTATTAAGATCAGTCATGAGAAGAAGAAATTTTAATCTGTCTTCTGCTTCTTGCAATTGATCGGAACAATTTTTATTTTGCATAAAGATCCATCTACTAATAAAATAACAAGTTTAAAAAGAAAATTAATTACTAGTTAACTCTTGTTTTCTGCAATTGAGGCAGAGACCTGTTATTCATAAAGATTCGCCGTCTAGTTACAAGAACTATTAAAAAACATGATCTCACAGGCTCGGTTAAGAGTTGAAACATAGTCTCGTCCTTTAAAACATCAGAACAGACTAGACAAAGATCCATTATCACTAGACTGAGGATTTTCGTGAAAAATAAAAATGTTCTACATCGATTGCAAAAGTTGGAGTCGAATAGAAATGTCTTTCCTCCTTCAACGATTTTAATAAATTTAATAATAATGCATCTACGTTCTTAAATTCTTTGAATCTTTCCACTACTTCAAGTTTCAACCACTCGTTCTCGTCAGATGTGCACAAAATCTTTATGCAAAATAAAAATGTTCTACACCGATTACAAAAAATACGAGTGGAATAGAAATGTCTTTCCTCCTTCAACGATTTTAATAAATTTAATAATGATGCCACAATGCTCTTAAATTCTTCGAATCCTTCCACTACTTCAAGTTTCAACCACTCATTCTCGTCAGAAGTGTACAAAATCTTTATGCAAAATAAAAATGTTCTACATCGATTACAAAAAATACGAGTCGAATTGAAATGTCTTTCCTCCTTCAACAGTTTTAATAAATTGATAATAAGGCATCGACGTTCTTAAATTCTTTGAATCTTTCCACTACTTCAAATTTCATCTACTCATTCTCGTCATAATTTTAATCCGACTACGGATTTTATGCAGTTCTGACAGAAATGACTAGACTATACAAAACTATGAAAAGATTTTAAAAAATATCTCTGCATCACCTTCTGCTAATTAAAATTATTGGAAAAACAAATACATTTACTAAGTAGCTCCTATGTCCTGCAATCCAAGCGGACAATTTTTATTTTGCATAAAAATCCGCAGTCTAATAATTATCACAGTCAGCTCGCCGAGAGAGTCCGAAGCAGACTTACATATCTCTGCTCATCACCCCCTTCATCATAACTAACAATTACCTCTTGTTATATACATATATATATATCATTTAGTAATAAATAAATGTGAAACTCTGAGGGAGGTCGAGGCCGCGCGCGCACGACAATGGCAGAAATTCTGTTCTGTGACAGAAACGCAGAAAAAGTGAAGAAAATGGTATTCGGAAATAGATGTAAATAATTCCATTACGATCCAATTTAGGACGCAGCCTTTAGACCCGTTTTTATTACGATTTAAACAGTAGAATCGCCAGTGGGTGTACCTACGTGTACCTATACCTAATCTATACATATATGTGTGTGTGTCTCGCATTCTTTCCGTCTTCTTCTGTACGTATGAAAACTATACACGAAATGCATACTATATCGGGTGGCCAATGAACTCCTGGGAGTGTGCTGATGGCCGAGGAGTATGATTCCTGAACGATGCCATTAAATTCGTTTTTTTTTTTTCTTTTTGCGTTTCACCGGCGGTCGTTAAATTTATAATCTCTTTTTAATCGAATTCGTAAAACACACGAAACTCAACGACGATCCTCTTTTTCCGCCGAATTTATATCGTTCATCATTTTCACGCTTCAAAAAGAGTCTTGATTAAAATTTGCAATTACTTTATAATATAGGTGAACTGCTAACGTTCACAGACGAAATCAATGAATATTGGCGAAGCGATTTAACACGTTAAGCGATATCTCACCCATATCTGGGTGACGGAATTATTTATACAGAATTGAAAATTAATTTTTACGTTGGTAGATTGAGTGTACACAATTTCCTTACGATCTGAGGAATAGAAGAGGTTTGAAACAGAAATTAATCTCACAAAACTAAACTTCTTAGTTTTTGTTTTATTAAATATATTGCTTTGATTTTGTGTAATTTTTATGATTGTGGAGTGGGCGCTGAACGTGTTAAAATGTTTAGTAAACATCATCGTGTAGAAATGAATGAGGTGACCTGACCAAAAAATGGACTACAAATGAGTTACATATGTTTTTTATGGAAATCCAGTGAGTCTCAGATCAGTGCAACAATTTATTATAGTTAGACCTGCGGAACTATATGAAAAATAAAAATCGTCTACATTAATTGCAAGAAATTGAGACCAAGCAAAAATTTCCTTCGTTTTTAATAATTTCAAAACGTTTAAAATAACATCGATACCCTAAAGCTCTATTTCAGATTTCAACTACCTATTTTTGTCATAAAAGCATAAAAAATGCGGTCTAATGATAGTATAATGATTTGCATTTGATTCTGTACTTCAGAATCTATTTTAATTGATTTGTACTTGATTCTATATTTCAAAGTGTATTTCAATCGTTCCTATATTTGATTTTATGATTCACTATTCTACAATATATTCAAGAACAGTGACCAACATTCACAGATCAAATGAATGAACATTATTCTAGGGATTAAAATTTTTTTAATAAGTTTTGTATGAAGATGAATACATATAGAGCTTTTTTGTGGATTGCAGTGAGACTCTAATCAGTACAACAATTTCTGATACTATAATGATCTGCACTTGATCTGTACTTGAAAAACTATTTTAATCGATTCTGCACCCGATTCTATGATTCACTGGACAGGTCACCCTACATCATCCACCATTTTCACTCTTCGAATCCTAATTAAAATTTGCAACTATCTTATAACTAGACTGTGGATTTTATGCATTTATGGCAAAAATGAGTAGGTGCGATTTGAAACAGAAAAAGATTAGAAGAATTTGAACATACTGTTATATTATTTTTAACCTGTTAAACATATTAACCCCTTGCACTATAATAACGAGTCAGACTCGTGATAAGAATTTCGAACAACATCTACTAAACATGTAAATTATTAAATTCCTTTGTAGCGAAATAAAATTTTATTTTGTTGTTGTAGATATATAGCAATTGGGGAATATACAAGCATATAATAAATTTAGATTTTCTTTTTGTTTTAAGAAATGATGGGCGACAATCAAGTTCTAATCACTGTAATCGTAAAATAAATCATAGTGCAAGGGGTTAAGAAAGAAAATAAATTTCAATTTCATTCCAGTTTATTGCAATTCAGGTAGAAAATTTTTATTTTGCATAAAGATCCGCTGTCTACTTTAAACATATAACAAAACAGTGACCAACATTCACAGATAAACTGAATGAGAATAGTCCAGTGATTGAACCCTTAGTACTCGAATGGCGACTGTGAGGCGCCGCTACAAATTGTTACACCATTATTCAGAATATTGTTTACATGATTAAATTTATTTATATATAATAAATTACAAAACATTTAAGTATTGTATGAGATACTATATCAGTTTCGTACGCATATAATGAACAAAATTATGTACAATGGAAATATTCTAAGTTAGAAGAAATGTTTGATCTTTCAATTGAAATAGCTCCGAGCGCAAAGGGTTAAAATATCTAACAAGTATTGCGTGAAAATGAATCTACCTTTTTTTTTGTGGATCGCAGTGAGACTCGGATTAGTGCAACGATTTCACCCCGGTTTATTGTCATTCGGAGTTGGTTGACGCTCTTTTCTTGAACTATTCCGAGTGACTCGTTTTAGCGAACGTATTGGCAGATAATTATGTCATGACACAGCCCCCCGGTATAGTGATTTCCACGAGTCTATCGCTAATCCGACGGCGTTGCACCCCCTCTAAACAATTCCAGGCTTGTGTCTGGTATCCTTGACGCAAGGTAATTTTCGTTCTAGACGTTGTTGAACGAGTCGCTTCAGGTTCTACCGTAGAGAAAACGAACATTTGTCGTCGGAGAAGTATCATTGGCCATCCAGACGCATATTATACATACACACGACTACGCAAAAAAAAAACAAAACAAAACTGTATTATACGCGTTACAACAGACGTTAACCAACGTTTAGGCTACGTTAACCGAGAGTGATTGCCGGGATTCCGATGCTACCATGTACGTATATACATAATCGAACGAGCAAGATGTTTATACATATATAGTAGATGAGAAAGAAAGGGAGAGAGAGTATGAGAGAGAGAGAGAGGAAGAGAGAGAACGTGAGGGAGAGAAAGACAATGAAAGAACGATAGAAAGAGGGAGAGAGTGAGAGGGAGAGAAAGGTTTCAGTAGTCGCAGAGCAAAGAAAACTATGTAAACGCGTTGCTAATATTTAATAATAGACGTGAGAGTTATCGTGAACGTTTTGAAAAACCAAAATGTTGTTCAATTTCAAGTATCACATATACGTGTACGTATATGGATTATGGTATTGTCCTTGAGAAAGCGCTTTCGACGGTCGATATTATAACTATATTGTATGTAGGAAGTGGTGGTAAAAATGAAAAATCTAGTCGCAACTCGGTGATCGGTCCGCGTTCCTTTTTCTTCAACGGGCTTCGTAGACTTAATCGCGTTGTTCTGCTCTCTAGACTTTTTTGTTATATTCTCTTGTTTTCTTTTTTAGAATTTTTATAGTCTGTAGCGTCGAGATTCTATTTCGTTTTATTTCTCGTATATTCTTGGTTCTCGATAGTCTCTCGTGAATCGATCAACAACGATTATTGTGTAAGATGTTTTAGATGGATTTCGTTTTTCCTCCTCGATTTCTACTCACATAAATGCGGATCGAGCGTTCGAGAGATGAGAGGCTTGATGAACTCTGTAGCTTTGTTAACTCGATACTCTTCCACGAGTATTAATGTATTATTATCATTATTGTTATCGTAGCTATTGTACCAGGGGACAGTACGGTCTTTATTAGCGATCTTGAAAGTGTGATATTTTTTTAACGAACATATCGCAACGTAACGTTCCGAGTTCGACGAGTCATTTCTATGCTTGCAGCGTAGAGAGAACGATCTCCGCTTTCAGAGAGGATTAAGAAACGGGATCGATGGTGCGATGATCGTAGATCGAATCGTGTTGATACGTTTATCCCTATTAGTGATGTCACCTTGGCAACCAAAGAACTCTTTTTGTCTTCTTCATCGGTTTACTCGCCTTCTTTTATCATTAACCCTTTGCGGAAGAGTGTCGGCAAATAGCCGCTCAAGCAATTTTCCCATTCTGCAACTGCTAATAATGTTTAAAGAAATTATTACTCTAAAAAAATATCAAACAAATTTTTACCAAACACAACACTTGCTCCTTCAATTCATTCTTATGCGTAGCTTTCAGTACGCCATTTCATTTCCCAAGGAAAATTGTACATTCGAACCGTCGATAAGTACGCTAAACATGCTTCCCGTCCGCAAAGGGTTAATTCAGGGAGTTCCAACGTATTCCTCTCCGAGAATTGCAAGGTCCCCACCATCGAATCTATTCCCACTACTACGTACAGCCGTAGAGTTAGTGAGTGCTGCGCGCGCCCGCGCGGTGGGAGCTTCCCACTACTATACATTATAACAGGAATGGGCATAGTAGGGGCCCTCAAACGCCTGCTTCTCCCACCAACCTCTCTTTCATGCGCGAGGCCTGTGCACTCTTCGTAACGGGCGAAGCACTTCCTTCCTCTATGGTAACGTATGCTGGTGGGCGACAGTGGGCGCTATGGTGGGGACGGTTTTGCCTCAATTGAGACAAAAATGCTCATCCCTGCATTATAACGATGAAGTCTAAGAGTGGGGGAAGAACCTAAGCGGGGAATGTGCCTTGAATAGCTACGGAGCTACTGGTTGGAACTGCCTGCATTAATTGAAACATTATTTTCTGTATAATTAATTCGATATTAATACCAAAATTGTTGACTGTTAACACTGGATAACGAAGCTAGATAACTATCATGCTTGGGAATTAAAAACTAGGTTATTTAGCAATACAAATATTTTAACTTAAAAAGATATCAGATACATGCAACGTAAAAATTATTCTCGTTATAAATAGACTGCGGATGTTATATATTTATGACAAAAATAGATTTGCCAAATATATATCTGTAAAGATATTAAAAGAATTGAATGATGCTGACTATTCTCGACTTATTGAAATTGTTAGAAGAAGAAATACATTTTTATTCCTATTTCCTGGAATACATTTGGACAACTTTTTTCATGAAGATCCGCAGTCTAGTTCTAAATGTTATATTCGAATTTATTAATTAAAATATTTGTTGTTCAGGGTTAAATTGTTGAGACTGTTTGATTTGATTCATCTCATGCACCGTCGATTGAAAAACTATTAAGGATAATGATCTGCTGTTTGAAATTTGTATCTTGTAGTTTAGAAGTTCGTGAAGATTCCAATAGTATTTCCAATGCATTGAAAAATTCTCAGGGAGAATAAATCTTCGATTGCCAAGCGTTAAAATAGAATGATTCCAGGTTAATCGAAGATCCGTCGCTTCTTACGCTTCTCTTTGTCGCCATATTTCGTGCTTGTCGATGATCGTTGAGCTGGTAAACCGGCATACTTCTCGTCTTTTGTTCCGTGTGTGCTTTGAAAGAACAATTCAATAAAAAGAGAACGAGTGCACTAACCTTGTTTAAACATTAACCGTCCATCATTGATTAACATTGATCGTTGATTTGTGCTCTCTCTCTCTCACCGTTCACGTCCTGTCTTCTTTTGTGTGCTTCCTGTTACGTCCTTTCGGCGAACACTAAATCGCTCATTTGGCACAACCGTCGGAATTCAATTGCAAACATTCATTCGATTTCAATCCCTTCATAATATATTTCAATCTTAAACATTGGGAATCTTTGTGCAACTTCAATTTGTGAAACAGATCACTTTGTATTAAAAAGAACAGGAGCAAAATTTCTTGCACTGTGAGGAACAATTTTAAAACTTGTCCCAATAATAATAAAATTGTAACAGTTTAATTTGAGTAATCTTTCAGTCAGAATATCTAGGGAAACGTAACGTAAAATAAATAAAATTGACATATCAAACATTTTAACATGTGAAACATTGACATATCAAGAAATTGTCTGAGTCCATTGTAAGAAACTGAAATTAAATTAAAATATATTTTCTCTTTCAATCATCTGGAAAAGTCGAAAATAATAGAACAATGTTCTCAAAGTCTCCTAATGTTTTTTTAGTTTTCTATTCGACTTCGCAGGCTAATGGTGACACAATATGTATAGTGAAAGAATTGCTAATTGAACTAGGAAGGAATAAAAATTGTTAGGTAAAATCGTTCGAGAGACATATAATATAGTTCCTACCATTCTGGATATTATAACACAATAAAATGAAAAAAATTACCGATTGAATTAAGAAGAAATTAAAAATTGTAGTTAAAAGAATTCGAGAGAAGTATAATAACAATATAGATGACACAATAAAGTGGAAGAATTGCTAATTGAATTAAAAATAAATTCAAAATTTCAGGCAAAAGAGTTCGAGAGAAAAATAATATAATTCATAGCAATATGGATATTCACAATAAAATGAAATCATTACTAATTGAATTGGAAAGAAATAAAAATTTTAGGTAAAAGAATTCGAGAGAAAAATAATATAATTCATAGCAATATGGATATTCACAATAAAATTAAATAATTACTAATTGAATTGAAAAGAAACGAAAAATTTTAGGTAAAAGAGTCCGAGAGGAAATTCTATGATCCCTGTGATAATTTTTAAGTCTGTTTTCATTACGATGGCTAAATTACTTTAATTTTGTGGGATTTCTTATTTGTTCTGTGAAGGGATTGAAACGGGAGGTTCATTTAGTGGTTAACGATGTTGTCTGTCCAAAATGTGAATGTAAAAAGGAAATAACAGGAAACTGAGGACTGATCTGTTTTGTGCTCGTGTTCAGAGGCGAACGAGTGACACCGCGATGGATCACGTGGAGCAAAGATCATCCCTTTCGATGTACAGACAAGTGAGAACGAGTTTTAAACGCGTCATCGCGAACCACGTGCCGGTGATGAGGAACAGGCAAACAGTATACGTCGTTGTGGATCGGAAACCATGAAGGATCCGAACGTGTAGAATCATAGGAATTTCGTAAACATAGAATTAGATTCTACGGCTATAGAATTCTAGCAGGATCTACAGTGTTCCGCGCACACAGAGGAAACGATTCAGATTAACTTCTGAGATCTGTGCTCACGCGAGAACAATCTCTGGGAATTTTCATATTCGGAGAACTTTTCGAACGAAACTTTCCGCAGAGCGGTCAAGGAATTCGGAAAATTAGAAAAGACTCTCTAAGAAAATTAGAAATGAGTTACCTCTATTTTGGACCCACCAGCACCTGTTCAAGTTTGCTCAGCCATTCGTGTTTTCTATTTTTGTAAAACAAAATTCTTGCTGACCTCTTCTAACAATAACTATCATCTCCCCGATTCTAACACTCAAATTTTGTATTTATACCATCGTACGGATCCTTGTTTGTCCCACTGACAAATTGCTGAAAATTTAAATATTTTGCGGATGAATATCGGTATTACAGCAGTAAAGAATTATTATTGGATTGTAGATTTTTATGCAAAATAAAAATTGTTTAGGATAGAGGAACCATATATGAGTACATTTGACTAGGTTGTAAACAATGATTCTCTCAGAGTCTTTTAATCTTTTTACTGGTTCCCATTTTTGTCATGAATTCATAAAATCCCCAGTCTAATTATTATATTTTGTATTTCTGTTAATTAACACTTTAAGAGGTTAATCTATCGTGTACGATGTGCTCTCCAGTGCATCATTTTATTTTCTACAGAAAAGTAAATCTATTAGACCCACCTAGAAATACAATTTAAAAAGTCCTTTGCAAAAGAATAATTTCCTCGCTGTTTAAACCGAACCGAAATGATTGGAACTTGTTCACCTCAACGCTAGACTCTAATAGTGATTATTAGATTATTAAAATTGTGATTAAAAGAATTTAAGAACATCAATAATTCTATTGATTCAGTTTACCTTATCAAGTTTCAGCTTATTAAAATTACTAAGGGAAGAACTAAATTTTTATGTGGCTCCTGTTTCTTAAGAACGATGCAATTTCTATTTGGTCTATGATGCTTTCAGAGTCTTTTAATCTTTTTACTGGTTCCCATTTTTGTCATGAATTCATAAAATCCCCAGTCTACTTATTATATTTTATACTTCTATTAATTAATACTGCAAGAGGTGAATCTATCGGTACGATGAGCTCTCCAGTGCATCATTTTATTTTCTACAGAAAAGTAAATCTATTAGACCCACCTAGAAATACAATTAAAAAAGTCCTTTGCAAAAGAATAATTTCCTCGCTGTTTAAACCGAACCGAAATGATTGGAACTTGTTCACCTCAACGCTAGACTCTAATAGTGATTATTAGATTATTAAAATTGTGATTAAAAGAATTTAAGAACATCAATAATTCTATTGATTCAGTTTACCTTATCAAGTTTCAGCTTATCAAAATTACTAAGGGAAGAACTAAATTTTTATGTGGCTCCTGTTTCTTAAGAACGATGCAATTTCTATTTGGTCTATGATGCTTTCAGAGTCTTTGAATCTTTTTACTGGTTCCCATTTTTGTCATGAATTCATAAAATCCCCAGTCTAATTATTATACTTTATACTTCTATTAATTAATACTGCAAGAGGTGAATCTATCGGTACGATGAGCTCTCCAGTGCATCATTTTATTTTCTACAGAAAAGTAAATTTATTAGACTCACCTAGAAATACAATTTAAAAAGTTCTTTGCAAAAGAATAATTTCCTCGCAGTTTATATCGAACCGAAATGATTGGAACTTGTTCACCTCAACACTAGACTCTCATAGTGATTATTAGACTTCGGATTTTATGCATTTAAGTGCAATTTAAATTTAAAATTGTGATTAAAAGAATTTAAGAACATCAATAGAATAGTTACAGCTTACCAAAATTACTAAGGGAAGAATGAAATTTTTGTGTGGCTCCTGTTTCTTGAGCACGACGCAATTTCTATTTTGTCTAAAGATCCATAGTCTAGTGATTATGTTCGCGCGGGTACAATTCACGATGATGTAGCAAAGTCGCAGAGAGACTTTTCTAACGATCACACGGAACGTCGCGAAAACCGATGCCTGTTTCCAGTTTCGTCAACGATTAGGCACACTTTCGGTCTTAATCCTCTCGCGACTGTAGCTTGTCGCCAGCCATGCGTCTAAATGTCTACTTAACTAACCGGGTAAGCATTCGATCCATCTTATTTTCCGTTTCGATTACGGCATGCGTTCCCCTGTAAATTCTCGCGCGACCGTACAGAAAAAACGCGCAACGTCCGAGGGAAAAATGTCAAAGCAATAACGCAGGATCGTCTTCGCAAGGGATTTCGCATGCTCGCTCAGTGGACGACCTCGCGGTTTCGCAATCTCGGTGAAAAAATAAACGTGCCAAGGAATCGGCAGGAAGATCCGACGATCGGACACACGGCACGCTTCGCGATTATTCCTTCGTCCTTTTCTTTTCGCGTCCTCGGGACCATTTTTGTTCTCTTCGCTGAATCCTTCCGCGGAATCGCGTTTCCGAGATCGTGCAGTCGATCATGCGAGTGAACATTGAACTAACGCGCGTGGGAGATGCCACAAAATGGCGCAGACCGTTGCGCAATTTTAGCATCTTTTGCAAATAAACGATGAAGTTTAATCTCCTTGGTTTTTAAAAACTGGAGAGAATACACCGCAGAAATGACAGTAGCGTGGGAACAATTACACTTTGTGGAGAAAGATTTAGCTCGAAGCTTATGAATTTTGTTACTAATGTTTAACACGTTAAACGCGGAGGAATTTTGTCTCGCTTTCCACTTCACTTTTTATTTCAGATTAAATACAAAAATACGATTGTGCATAAGCAAACTTGCTTACTCAATTTCTGTTTAATCCGTGTCAATTAAATCTATTAAGACAATGTGAAACTTTTTAAATATTATATATTGTTCTGTAAAAAACAAAGAATAAATGATGTTCTTGGCGCAAAGTTTCGATCTAATTTTACAATATTAAAGCAATCTTGCTAGTTTGTTGAAAAAACTTTCTACGCTCCGATCCTAATATGAATCTTTTTCAAGAAAGAAAAATGAGAACTGCGTCTGAAAGAATTTTATTTTTAAATTAGACAGGAATTTTAATGTTGTATTGTATGACCACTAGTCAAAATACTGTATTAAATTGCTTACTTGCTTTATAAAGAAACGAAATTGAGGGCAGAAAGCACGTGTTGTTACTGTGCCGGTACACAAGTTACTGTTGTGAGGACACGAGATTGATAGAAACAAGAACCAATTAGAGTCAAGACATAGTCCGATCAACGGATCGAACATGAACCACGTGATATTTTGGCGGTTATTTCAAACCGTGAAAGGTCAAAACATATTGTATTTAACTGCATGTATGCAATTTTGGTATAAAGAATTTAATACAAACATCAATAGAGACCATTTAATACATTTTGAACAAAATGTAATTAAGTTGTTATGCAATTAGATAAAGACCCTAGGATAAATTTTTTTCAATAGGAAAAAGATTCATCATAACGCATTACTAGTTCAGTAATGTTGCGTAGTATTCTTGAATCGTAGGTGTTTCATACCTAAGATTTACGCTAGGATGTTTAATCATATGAATCGTTTCCAGAAGTATCCTATTTCTTAGATTGTCCTCCTTATCTAATGCTTTAACATTGTCAAAATCGAATCTATGGTCAAATTCTAAAGAATGTTTAGTCAATGCACTATGTTGGGATGGATTTTGATAAATGTTACGTCTATGTTCCTTGATTCTTGTTTCTAAGTGTCTAGAAGTTTGTCCAATATAAACTTGGTTACATCCTTTACATTAAAATTCCTGTCTAATTTAAAAATAAAATTCTTTCAGGCGCAGTTCTCATTTTTCTTTCTTGAAAAAGATCCATATTAGGATCGAAACGTAGAAAGTTTTTTCAACAAACTAGCAAGATTGCTTTAATATTGTAAAATTAGATCGAATCATTGCGCCAAGAACATCATTTATTCTTTGTTTTAACATGCTTACGATCAATAACCGAAATAACATTGATTGTTCTGTAAATTCGACACCTTTAGTCACCGGTGACTGCTGTAGCGTTTAACGTGTTAACTTTTAGTCGGTCCCCGGAATGCTTCGTTTTGTATTTTTTAGCAACGAAAGGGCCACTTATTTTGTCAATGTGGTTAATGTGTTTCAACAATGTTAACCGCGTTTTTTATTTATCTGTTATGTCCGGGAACATTATACTTTTGTTAGAGAGTCGTGATTTTTAGTTCATACGTGATTTATCCGTGCCTACATCCACCTAGAATCGGTTAGTGTCTAAGAATTCTGTTAAAGTTTCGCGATGAACGTTTTGTGCGGCGTGGAGAGACGTCGTTGAACCAATGTGCCATTGGAAAAAAACCATAATTAATTGCGGGGTGGATGCACAATTGGGGTTGGATGAACTGTTGCGAGCGAACAGGGGTTGCAGGACTGATTAACCCTTTAATAGTACTGTTTCTATGAAGAGAATATTCATAAATGAATCACTAGACTGCGGTTATTGATGCAAGCTCTCGTGTTTTACTGCATAATCTTACGAAATAATGTTCGATTTCAAATAATGTTGAAAATAAATTTTATTTATAAGTCTATATGCTCTATAATGTTCTAGTCTGAATCAGTAATGAACGCTAAATAAAATTAAAACCTTGGTTCGTTGACGGTCCACTGAAGGTTTAATTTTATTTTCAGCCTATTGGTATTCTTGACGAAATAGAGATACTTCTTTTGTAAAATTATTATGTCTTCGAGCTTGCACTGGCGTTCATAATTAACAGATTTGTAGCCAGCGATATTTTTCATTTTTCTGATTGAAGGCGTTTAAAATTGAAAAATTCCGAAAATGTTTAGTGCAAATTTTGGCCATTAAAACAAGGACAAAAATTGCAATATCTGATTGAAAATATGAGCTTGTAAGAGATCACAAAGCAAAAGCTTGGGATAATTAGAAATTCGATTTTAAATAAATTGAATTCACATTAAGGGCTGCGAATGCGTGAACAATTTCGCAAAAGTGTGAGCTACGAAGCGCATATAGTCATGTAAAACGAAAGTTGGAGGGTTAAAAGGCAAGAGCGAAGGACAGCGGTGGTCTAGAGTCGTGGAACCTAATCGCCGGCCGTCTTGTCGGCCGCCATCTTGGTTCGAAGGAACGGAAACGCTTCGACCCTATTTTTATTAGCTAGGGAGATTGTTTCTCGGGTCAAATACGAGTATAAATATCGAGATATCGCGGCGACCGGTCCATTTCTGTCCGAAAACGAACTATTTCACGTTTGCCATAAAAATTCATGAACAAACGTCACCGAAAACGCGAGAACGCATCCGAAAATGTTATTCACGATGCGAGCTGTCGCTTGAGCGAGACTTCCGGCAATACGTATTACGATTATTACCATTACCATTATGATGATTATTATCACCATGATTACTGATATTATTTAAATAAAGCAGTTACTATTATTCTTACGATTGTTTCTGTTGTACACACGAATCGGGCAGATCATTTCCGCCGAGAGCATTTACTTCGTCTGCATTCATTCACAAGCATTCTATAATTTTTTACCAACATTTCTTTTACTATAATTAGTCAATGATTTTATCAAAAGCCTTAAAAAACGATCGGTAATTTGCAAGGTTTGCAGAAATTGTAAGATTTGCGAAAAATGGTTGATCCGTACTGGTACTTGCGAATCTAGCCGATCATTATTGTCGATATTGTTTCCCAAGTGTTTTATAAGTTGTTAACAGTCTTGTTTTATTGAAATTGGTTCATTCTTTCGTTAAAAACCTCATGAACTGATCACTAATGTGCAGGCTTTGCTGAAATTCGTCGCAGAGACGGAAAACGATTCCATCAACTAAAATTTCAAAGTGTGGGAACACTGATGTTTCTGTCGACGAATTTTCGGTCGCTTTGTACAATTGCGTTATTTTCGTTTAAAACTTTCTTTCCCCCCTGTCGTGAACGATCGATCGATCGATCGATCGACCGACAATTAATCATCCACCCATGTTTTCCACCCTCGGCGCACTTTATTTTTACTTTCTTTTTACCGCAATTTTTTTTCTTACCCTGGTTTCTTTATTTGCACCCTTTTCAGACCCATCTGTAGCGAAGCGAAACGAAGATAATTCTGTACAAAGACAAATGAAAAAGAAATAACGAGCACGAGTACGCAAAAATTGTCGTATGCACGTGAGAAAGAGAGATAGAGAGAAAGATAGAGTGAGAGAGAGAAATAGAGAAATTGACTGCGGAGCCTTGTGAAACCTCGCTCTGTTGGCGCATTTAGAAAACCCTCCCCCGGTACGGAATTATCGTGAAAATGCATTAGGACGTTCATGTAAGTTCACCAAAACCACGTAGGCATAAGTGAGCGGAGCTTAAAGTTATATTTATAGGGTGTTCCGAAAATATCCGACCGAGAAAGCCGCGCCGCGTTTCCGACACGCATTCCAACGGATTTTTCCGTCGTAAGTAAAAAAGACACGGCTTCCGACGTCTTTCAACCTATCTGTAAATTTTAAATATCAAAAAAACATTTACTGCAATCTCAACACTAGGTTTACGGAGCACTAATAGCGACTATTTTACATTGTTTTATACAAAAGATGTGTCTCAAATTTTTTGCCATCTTTTTAATAATATGTATCCGGAGAAATAAATTTGTTGAGTAATGACTCGTAAATATATCTTTACAATCTGAATAATTGTAAATTAAAAATATTAGAACCCGCTATTTTTACAAGTCCCGTAAAACTAGTGTGAATTGAGAGAAATATCAGTAGCACAGCGATTACTGTTCCTGTTTATGATTCAGTGTTATGAAACAAAAGACACATAACTGATAAAACCAATAAAAAAACACTTCGGATAATTTCGGAACATTTTATGTTTCTAGCGAATAAGCGATCGACCCGAAACGGCCATTTTATCATCCACGAAACTGGATGTTTTCTGGAGATTTTCTAGATCTTGATCAACTCAAACTTTGCATTCCAAATTCTTTTCCAATTTTATCATCAATTATACTTCTCTGTCATTTTATGCTTCTATTTAATCGCAAGTGTTTGCAATGAATAGACAGCGGATCTTCATGCAAAATAAACTGGATTGATATAGAAATTTATTTTTTTTCTTAACACTAAAACCCACCGAGGTTTAATATTAACAGGTATACAGATGTTGTCTTATAAAAATAACAAGATTGAATTTATTTGGGTTTTGTGCGGTTCGTATTATAATATGTGCTCTACTAAATATATTTACTTAATCATTCGTCACTAAAGCCTATCTACAGGGTGTCTCAAAACTGTTGTAAATCCTTGAAATGAGCGGTTCCTTAAGTTATTTAAAGTAACTTTTTCCTTTGCAAGAATGACTGCCTCGGCTTTGTTAAGGAATTATTAACGAAAAGCATGAACCAATCAGAACACCGTTACAGCGGATGATTCCAGCTCGGTGACAGGTCCCGCTGAGCGCGACGTTACCATTGGCCCAGCCGGTATCCGTCCCCTATAACGGTGTTCTGATTGGTGCTCGTTTTTCGCCAACAACTCCTTAACACAGCCGAGGCGGCCATTTTTGCAAAGGAAGAAGTTACTTTAGGTAACCTCAGGAACCGCCCATTTCAAGGATTTACAACATTCTTGAGACATCCTGCATATGTTCAATAATCGTAAAATAAAAAATCTCAAACCAGTCATTTTAACCCGTGGTGGTCGGATTAGTGTTAATATGTTTAATAGTGTGAAAATAAAATATCAGTCTCTTGAAATCCTTCTAAAGTTTTCACTATTTTAAATCACACATACTCATTATTGTCATAAATGCATAAAATCCGCTGTCCATCAATGAGTCGTGACTAAAAAATTGTTCAAACTAGAAAATATCTATATTACAACCCAATACATGCATATTGCTTATCCAAGTGGAAAGAGAAAATCAATATTACAAAATACAATGCAAAACTAGAAATTGAAAAAAGATCGACTCGACACTGAAGTTCCTGCGGAATAAAACCGATGTTAATTCAAACGCCACACAGGATTGCAAAGAGTTAAAGATCATGATCGTCTCGGGCCGATCTCAGACGATCGAACTAATTTATTTCATCTTCTCCTTTACCGTCAAAGATGTTCAGTTTCCCTCGCTGGATCGGGTAAACATTTCCTTTTCGGGATAGTCTCCTTGTTAATATCGTTCACTTCCTCTTTTTTCCCCTCGTTCGAGCATCTCGGGGAACGGATGATCGTGGAATCTCAATCTGCAATACTTACGAAACGATTACGAGTCCCACGCGGTTCGGTTTCTTGGCTTTTCCTCCTTTATTCCGTCGTCTCGTTTCTCACGGATCGTGTTTTCGTTCTGCACTGCCCAAAAAAGAAAGAACGATGGTCGCACACCGTCGCGTTTTAGTCGTGCCGTCGACGACGGTTCCGTTGTCCGCAATTGTCCTCCGAGGACGGTACATCGTTTCTGCGAGGACGCTCGCGTTGTTCTAGTTTAGCCGTTAAATATTTGTGCAGCTATTATTTTAATGATCACGCGAGATACAGGTATTACAAACGCCGACCGTGGATCACGAAGTTTTCGCTCTGGCGAAACTCGTGCGATAATTGTGGCGTATTCAATCCATTCCTTAGCTTAACGCTGTGTTTCGCAGCTGTACTCTTCGAGTTCGATTTCTTGTCGCGAAGCCAGACGCCGGATACAGACTGTTTCATAAACTGTGGACGACCTTGGAATCGAGAATCTACCGTGGAAAATTACGAAAAGCATCTTTTATCGAGTCTTTATCGGTGGTATCTGTCTTTACTATATCTGTGTGACGTGCATTATGATGTGGATTGATGAACAATTAGTTCCTGTGATAAGTCACATTCTAGAGAAAGTCGCTTATTCACTTTGTAGTTCTGCGATCAAAAACTTCGATGAAGTTCTTGTAATGTGTCTATTAACACTTTGACTGCCGGTCCAGCAATCTGAAAAATTCCATAAAATAAAAGTAATTTATTGAGATGAAATAAAGATTGAAAAGGTTAAATGTAGGACACTGAGTAGTCCTTCGATCTTCTTGCATTTTGTGGATATTAACACTCGGTACACGGATCACTAAAAGTGACTACTTTACATTACTTTCTTAACACTAAACCTACCAACTACAAAACATATGAAAGTCAAACGTTTTATACAAGTGAGAAGGTCGAATTTAGTTAAACTGTTTACGGTTTTCATTATAATATGTGTTTAAATAAAGAAGTCAATTTAGTCATTTCCTATGAAAGCGTTTCTATAATTTCAATAAATGTGGAATAGAAAACCGGTCATTTGACCGTGGTAAGTTTAGTGTTAAATTAACGAGGATGTGTCTATCCATATTTTTAGCCATTTTTTAAATAGTATATACCCAAAGAAATAAATTTGTTGAATTATTCCTCACGAATGCATCTTTACAATCTCAATAATCCTAAATTAAAAATATTAGGATGCGTCAAAATGACGCGTAAAACTAGTGTTAATCAAATTTTCTACAATGAATATATTAATGTAAAAATTCACTTAGAAATGTTGATAAATAATTCCGTCACCCATATACGTGACATGGCAGCCAACGTGTTAATAACGCGTTACGCTTGTGAATTGTCTAGAAAAAGACACCCTCATTAAAGGTACAATAAGAAGATGAAGTGTAAAATATCTAGACAGTGTTTTGAATAATTATTGTATAGGTACAATGTGTTTATCTTTACCAAATGTACTCTGGTTGATTCAAATTTTAATAACCACTTCTCACATTCATAAATAATTTTGATCTTTCAAAGGCGAATATTTTTGTGCGCCTATGCAAAAAAATTAAATATGAAAGCAGCTAAAACAGCAAAATTATTGTTTGCGTAAAAAGGTCAACATTATTGAATGTGTGTACATTGAGTAATAGATGTATCAGTAACATCTTTCGTGCATATCTGATCCAGAAAGAAAAACAACTTCGTACACAGTACAAAACAATAAAACATGAAATGATATAGAGCAGCAAGACAATGTGTAACGTCACGAAACATTATTATTACACTGCAGATTTTATGAATTCATAACAAAAATGAGTAGATAGAATTTGAAACAGCAGAAAGATTGTAAAAATTGAAGAGTATCGATGGATTATTTTCAGTTTATTGAAATGATTGAAAGGAAGAAGGACAATTTTATTTAGCTCCTGTTTTTACAATTGATGCAGACAATTCTTATTTTGCAGAAAAATCCGCATGTCTAGTTATTATTGTGAAGAATTCATTTTTATCAAACGTACACTGATTGCCATTCTAAAATAGGAATCTACAAACAACCACGATCACAATTTTATAAATCATTCCGTCCCTACGTCAGAATCCAAGCGTTTCAACAACTCGCCAACCAATTTAAATACGCAAACACAGTTTATGAAACATTCTGGTTTAAACCACGGCTGGCACATCGAAAAGCGGAGAAGGTAGATCGATGCAGCCTGCAATAATCACTATTGCAGTCCTGCATCGTAATAGATGGCATCATTGGCGTCGATTTTCGCAGAAGAACTCGATACGCTTGGCGTCGTCCAAGCGTCTCCCGCGACGTTCTTCTCTTGTACATATTTATTTAGAGGATATTTCCATACATGTATAAAAGGAGAAATATATATATATATATAAATTTGTACACACGTAAATGGGCTCGTCGAGTGTATGTATACGTCGAATGCATTTATATATACATATATGTATATTTACGGCGCGATCGCGCGCGTTCCTGCATTTTCCTCGCGGCGTTTTCGTCCCGATACCTCATTCTAGCGCGTGCAAACGATCGCGACGGGTGTACGATATATATTATATTAAGGGAGATGATAAATTATTATTATTATTATTATTATTGCGTTCTATTTATTTAACCGGGGGGAGCTGGTCCTCCCGCGGAAAGAGAGAGAGAGAGAGAGAGAGAGAGAGAGAGAGAGAGAGAGAAAAGCTGGCGCGATTTAGTCGAAAGGTTTTCGCTCGTTTGAGGGACGATCTTCCTGGCAATAATTGTTGTAACAATAAAGATTTGCGAAGATAACCGGTGTATAATTTTCTCCTCTTCTACTTTTCTGCTTGATCCTCATTCCACAGGTTTTATTTTATTCACCGAGGTAAGTATTGCAGTTAACTGTTTGTGCACATTGCACTCGTGTGCAGAACCAGATCTTTTCTAGGATTCACTTTCTATCTCAAACGTTGGGAGTCTTGTGTACTTTGAATTTGCCAAACTGAGAATTTTATGTCAAAGGCGAGTAATTATTTATTTCATGCACTGTTCGGGTCAATTTTAAATATGGCTATAGAATGGATTGTTGCTTTCAAGGACTGTGCTCATGTTCAGTTATCACGAACATTTGAGGACATGTTACCGGCAGTAATCGTAAGAACGAAGATTTGCGGAGTTATATAATGACCTCCTCTTCTCAAACACACACGCTCTAAGGGTGTGCGAGTACCCGTAATTTATGAGCTGTGCTGAACTCGATTCGATTGCTCGAGCCGAATCGAGCGTTTGAATTTTACGAGCTACTTGAAACCGACGAACTGCTTGAAAAGAATGCGAGCTACTTGACAAAATCAACCGGCTCGAATATTCGAGCCTTCGTGAAACTTCGATTTACTTGAAAATGAATTTTCAGCTCGAAATTTTTCGAATTACTCGAATATATTCGAACAGATCTTTAACTTTCGAGTTACTCGTAAAAATTCGAATAGCTCGAGTTACTCGAACATTCATTTATTTACTATCAAATACTATAAGGAAGAAAAATATGACGCTAATTTAATGCTTCTGTTTTATTTTCATGTTTTTATGAAGAAAACATATTCGAATTTTTACGAGTAACTCGAAAGTTAAAGATCTGTTCGAATATATTCGAGTAATTCGAAAAATTTCGAGCTGAAAATTCATTTTCGTGTAAATCGAAGTTCCACGAGGGCTCGAATATTCGAGCCGGTTGATTTTTTCAAGTAGCTCGCATTCTTTTCAAGCAGTTCGTCGATTTTAAGTAGTTCGGAAAATTCAAACACTCGACTCGGCTCGACAGACCGATCATTACTCGACTCGAAATTCTAATACTCGAATAGATCGAGTACTCGCACACCCCTAACACGCTCCTCATATATTTTTTGATTTAATACCCGTGTCACAGGTTTTATTCACCGAGGTAAGTGTAGCAGTTAATTGTTTGTGCACATTGCAATCGTGTGCAGAACCAGATCTTTTCTAGGATTGAATTTCTATCTTATGCATTGGGTGTTTTGTCTATTTCTAATCTGCCAATCTGAGAATTTTATGTACAAAGACGAGTAATTATTTATTTCATCCACAGTTCGGGTCAATTCCCAAAATTGTTCCCAAAAAGGACCTAAAATGTTTTCAAGGACTGTGCTCATATTTTGTGATTATTAGACCGCGGATTTTTATGCATATCTTATAAAAATTTTAACAGTGTATCGATTGAGTGCGTTCAAGAATATTCATAAATTATTTTCCACTCATTGAAATTGTTCAAGAAAGAATGCAATTTTTTCGTGACACCTGTTTCTCGTAATTAATAAAGAAAGATTTTATCTAGTGATATCATGAACATTTGGGGACCGTTCATGGCAATGATGGCACAATAAAGATTTGCAAATTTGTGTACTGACTTCCTGTTATCAAATACACCTTCCACCCTGCTCTTTTTTGTTCAGTGCTCGTTTCACAGGTTTTCTTCATGGGTATTAAGATAAGTGTTGCACGCCGGTTCGTCTGACGCACTCTCATTCCCCTACTCGGCGAGCATGACCGTGTTCACGTTTTGAAAACCCTCAAAATGCCGGGGAATTTCGAGGAATTACTGGGTCGCGTCGCAGATAGCATCACGAACGACGGAAATGGACTAATAAGTCCGAAGAAAAATGGTGGAGACTGAGAGCCGGTCGTCAAAGCCAGTGACGGTGGAGAATTTATGATGAACAATATGCTGTTAATCGTACTGCAGCTTAAAAAAGAGAAAACATTCTGTGTAACATCAATGTAACGTAATTGAGCTCAAAGTTCAGCCACAATAATCATTTTTACAGTTCGAGAATTAATCATTCTTTTAACGAGTTCATTAAGAAATGTATGTCGACGTAAAGAAAAATTGTATGGCTGTTTATTTGCTGGTCGAGTCAGTGAGATTATTTGTAAGGTTCTTTAAAAGTAAGAAAACGTAAAACTGATAGACACTATTAACTTATTTCTTTAACGATTCAATTAAGAAATCGTAGCTGTAGATGAGCTTGAAATAAAGACAAATTTTACAGCTATTTCAATATTCGATAAGATAGTAAGATTTATTCGAACGTACCTTAGAGAGAATTAAGAAACATGATCAGTGGATATTACGTGTCTCTTAGTTTAATAAAATTGCGCGAGACACTCGGTCGCAAAAAGCATCTTATGGCTCAGGAATTAATTATTTCTTAAACGGTTCCATGAATAACTCATTTCTGTAGGTCAACGTGAAACGAGAAGAAAATTGTGTAGCTGTTGAGTTTGCTAGATAAGGATGCTGCAACCAGGAAAGATGGGATAAAAATACTTTTACATGGTCCATAAATGAGGATTGCTGAAGATCCAAGTATAGTTTTGAAGAACCGCACCGATGTACATTTCATTCTTCCTTTTCTGTTGAGACGGTCAATCAACCAAGTTATTGCCGCGAAATTCTAGAGAAGAAATGAAACTGTATGACAAAGTAGGGACTAACAAGAAGGTGACTCAACTTACTTATAAAGCCTCTTGTCGATAAATAGAATTAGGACAGAAGGTGGCCCGACCTCGCCGGTGCAATATATCCTGCATAAGGTAAGTACTAACTAAGGACGCTCACGTATATGCAATGTGTACAGCGATATAATGACGGACAGTGTTATAATAAGCAGCCTAATTGCCCAAGGATGTCTGCCTTGTTAATTGCGGGAATGCCGAAATATTAGGTCGACCGTATGCAAATCAGTTTTTTACTTTCGAACAATCAATAATCGTTGCGCAAACCCTCATAAACGAGACTTTCCCTTTTGTCTCGGAACTTGTTCAATTACGACATTATTATAATATTTTATTTAATTCAGCCTCACAGCTAAGAATCGGGCTTGGTTTCACCAAAAATCTAACTTAATCTAATCACATTCGTTCACTCCTTCCCTCGTGCCCATTTACTTCCTCTTCTTCCTTACTTCATCTATTCCTAATTAATTTTCTTATCCCATCTACCCTATCTACTGCACCCTTTACTATATTACAATTATACCAATATTATAAATAGACTGTATTGTGCAATATCCAAATTATATTCATCAATTATAAAAGCTGAATACTGAGAGACATTACTGAATAGACAGCAGCTCGGCAAATTTTTTTTAAACAATAATTTCAAAAGAAGATCTTACACTATATTCATCCATTATGAATATTGTGGCGTTTGAACAATTCATCAAGAAATTCTCAATCCTGCTGACGAAAAATCTCAGAGTCTGTTGATCATTGTTTTCAAAAGAACTACTGAAAAGTATATTATTAATTCGTTATTTTTAAATAATTGTAAAAACAATTGCTTTTAGATACAACGTTTGCAAAAATGCTGCATTGGGAGTGTCTCGCTCTTCAAACACAGTTTAACACTAGGTTTACGGAGCACTGAAATTAATTATTTTACATTGCTTTATAAAAATAATAAAATTGTATTTACTTAGATGTTCAGCGATTTTTATTGTAATATTTACACAAAAGAATAAATCTATTTAATAATTCCTCACGAATGCCTCCTTACACTCTTAATAATCGTAAATTAAAAATTTTTGAATCCGTCATTTTAAACGTTCACAACGTTAAAAAAAAGTACCATTCTATTCGTCAGAGTCTACAGAATATTTCTTCATACATATTATCCCCCTATCTTCAACAGTTTTTTGAGAAAAAATTCCTGAACTTGTAAGTCTTGGAGACGAAAGAAGAGGCAGACTTCTCCTTTTAAAAAATGAAATTTCTCAGAAATAAACATCGATGGAGGACTTTCGAATTTATGTTGGGCGTATCGATGTCCACAGGAGCCGCTAAGTGATTTTCGAAACGCAAGATCGGTATTAGCGTAATTATTAAATTGTTCCGTGAAAGTTTCACGCCGTGGAGCAACGTTTCGCTCTTGAGGAACGAAGATCGCAGATAGCGACATCCTGCTCGGGTTCGTTCTAGTTTCCGATGGCTGACTAGATCGGTGTTCACTGGCGTCGATCATCATGATACACGCATCATATTCATTGACTGTTGGCCAGCGAGCGGTATTTAAAAAGCGTATGCTCGTAGACGCGTCGCGCGCCGGCCGGTACTTAAACAGACGGGTTGTATATGAGTCAAGGCTGCGCAGGGACCCTTACCTACTTTTTCCTTTTATGGTTGTGAATCGGACCCGATGAACGTATGGGATGTGGCGACGACCGATCTTACGCAAAGGACTTCATGCAGCGGACAAATTGCTGCGCGCAAAAATTTTATTGCTCTCCCGTCTCCTCGAATAAACTGGCAAACGAATTTGCTTATTCCCCAGAGGTAAAACATATCGGTGCATTGAGAGAAAAGGGATTGGGAAAAGGATTGTTACAAATTTTGGTCAGTGCTTTCAGGATCTTCGCGATAAGGACGACGCTCGAATTATTCGGCAATTCACGGAATAATTGCGCAACCACCAGGCTAAAAGCGTTGTCCGACTCATTGCGAATTGACCATGACACGAGTTGACTCAAGGAGATCGAGTGAGGTGCCTATAACCCCAATGCTAGAATTACCGCTGCCTAATATTAGGACTTTCCTGCTGGACACGTTCGTCGTTCGTTTTCGCGGATCCATTTCATCTCGTTTGATAGAGAGACTTCCTGGTTGACGAAAAAATTCAATTGGTTTATTTGGAGACCGTGGGAAGATGCAGAGAATTATAGAGTGTTCCATTTTATTTACTCTTTTTTGTCAAGAATGCATCAAATCTGCAGTACATTGACCGAGAAGAAAATAACTGTACTTACGATTTTTATTAGAAGACATATTCTTATGGTTTTATTGGGTGCACAAATTAATTCATAGGCCTTAACAATGTTGTAATTCGTTCCTGTAATTTGAGACAGTGAATTCAAAGAATTGCAGTGTTAAATTTTCTGCACTGATTATTATCCAAATGAATTATCCAATTCGTATTCAATTAGTATCTAAGCCCTATTTTCCCAAATTTTGTATTAGATAATTTAATTTTAATTTAATTCTGTATCATGCAAATTTCCAGATGTATTAACTCTTTGTGGACGCGTGTCTGCAGACAGTCGCCCAAGTAAACTTGCTACTCCGTGACTAAAAATCACTTTTAAAAAATTATTACTCTCAAAAAACACCAAACAAATTTTTAACAAACACAACACTTGCTCCGCATTTAATTCTTATGCGTAGCTTTCAGTACACCATTTCATTTCCCAAGGAAAATTGTACATTCGAACCGTCGATGTGTACGCTAAACATAATTCCCGTCCGCAAAGGGTTAATGCTGCAATTCTTACCAAATTGTGTGTTTATACATAAAGGCGCACAAAATGTCTACTTTTTTCTTTTCTGTATGATAATTTGATGCCCAAGAAGTGGATACACAGTACTGTAGCGACCTCTTGTCATGAATCACCGACTAAGCCTTTTATAGACCATTAATTATGATGGATCTTGGCCGCACACGATACTCTCGTGCCATTTAGTTGTAATTTATTTATGAGTCGGTACTAGGTCTAACGTGTCATTAGTCGCTTTAGCGATTGTTAGGATACTGGTACACACACAAGATAATCATTTGCCCGATAAGTGCACGGTAACTTCGCGTCCGCGTGACTTTGACTTTGCCTGGAACTAGATCAAGGAATCAACCGGCACGATCTTGGATGGATCTATTCCTCCGACGCGCGAAACTATTCACTTTCCCTATCGAATTGCAGTATCCTAGATTCGAACCTCGATCCCGGTCAATCTGAATCCACTTTTACTGCTCGATATGCATACTATAATGAACTCCTACATAACATTATAGGAGACATGCATTGTTGGATGAATTTATGCAAGTTTAGTTCATAGGGTGCAACGCCGACACTATCGAGCAGTGCAGAAATACGAAAATATTCCGAACAGTTACCTTTTCATAATTAGACTACGAATTTCATGCATTTATGGCAAATATCAGTAAGTAAAATATAAAACTTTAGACAGATTAAAAGGTTTAAAGTATATCAAAATATTCTTTTCAAATTATACAAATTATTAAAGCAGGTCACACGTTTCTATTCGGTCTCTGTGTTTTACAATCGACGCGAAACATTTTTATCTTGAATAAAAATCTATTAACAATATTCGTTATATAATGTGATTATCAATCCAGCAATCTCAGAAATTTTATAAAATTACTAGTTTATTTAATGAAATGAAAGTTGAGAGGTCAAATCTTTCTTGTTCATAGGTCGAAAATTCATTTTTAAAGGATAAATAGTCCTGTACCTAATTCTTGGAAGACGCGGCTCTCAAATTCTTAAAGAACATTTATATTCATTTTAAATTCTGTGATACAATAATTTCACTCTCTTAAAAAGGGATATTAAATGAAAGCTTCAAAACTTTCGTGTCTTTATTTTGCTGTAACACTTATCACTGCAGTAGTACTATCAAAAGCAATCGTGCATTGTATTGCAATTGATAGCATTGTTATCAGAATTTTTGTGTTTCAATGTACAAGAGGTTTCGTTTAAAGTACGTCATGTTTTAGCTACAATAGTACAACAAACATTTTCTGTGTGATTTAAATTATTTGATTGGCTTGCTACCGACTTGATCAGTCATTTGTTCCACAGAATATACATAAAATAATATAGAAAATAAATTTTTCGTGATTGAAATGTATTTTGGTTGTTTGTAAACGAACAATGAACCTCTGGAGAAAAAGCCATGAACTAAGTTATACATCTAACATATTTGCAACTGAACGAACTTCTATTACAACCCAACGTACTTCAACAAACCAACACCAACACACAAGCTTCATCAAAACCAGCTCATCCTCAAACCCTGCACCCATTTCTGTTGCCATCTGTGATCACTAGATGAATAACTCTTTGTTATTCCTTGAATAACTCTTTGTTATTCGTTGAATAACTCTTAAATATATCTTTACAATCTGAATAATTGGAAATTAAAAATATTGGAACTCGCCATTTTGACGAGTCCCGTAAAACTAGTGCGAATTGAGAGAAATATTAGTAGCACAGCGGTTACTGCTTCTGATTATGATTCAGTATTATGAAACAAAAGACACATAAGTGATAAAACCAATAAAAACACACTTCGGATAATTTCGGAACATTTTATGATTCTAGCGAATAAGCGATCGACCCGAGAAGGCCATTTTATCATCCACGAAACTGGATGTTTTCTGGAAATTTTATAGATCTCGATCAAATCAACTTAAACTTTGCATTCTAAATTCTTTTCCAATTTTATCGTCAATTATTCTTCTCTTTCATTTTATGCTTCTATTTAATCACATGTGTTTGCAATGAATAGACAGCGGATCTTCGTGCAAAATAAACTGGATTAATATAGAAACCAACACCCAAGCTTCATCAAAACCACCTCATCCTCAAACCCTGCACCCATTTCTGTTGCCATCTGTGATCACTAGACTGCAAAGTATGCAAAATAAAAATGATCTGAGTTCATTGCAATAATAAGAACTATATATACATTGATCTCTTTCGTAATTATTTGAATAAATCGAAAATAATACAATAGTATTTTTAAGTTCTAAAGTATTAGTCGGCTAGTATTTTTAACACATTCTGTGCCGAGCCATTTTTGCTCGAATTTTCATTCTGGCTATTTAATGTTTCGATCAAAGACAGATACATTATTATAAACTATTTCAGTAACAAAACAAGCTTGTACATACTAGTGTTCACATCGTGTACCATCTTCTTTGTTTCGGACCTAATATACAGCCTTAAAGTTACAAAATAATATGCTTTGAACGCGTGTACTATCGATGGTATACATGACACGGAACGTGTTAAAGTCGGAAATAATACAATTCTAAAATATCAGTGGACCAGTATTTTTAAAGTCAAAAACAAAATGCAATAGTATTTTCAAATTCCTCGAACATTTTAGATCCACTCATTCTCATCACAAATGCATAAAATCCGCAGTCTAGTGATCACCTACAAAAGGGTTCACGCCACTCGAGCCTCTCCCAGCATCCCGTCTCAGTATCTCCGCGAAGATCCTCTATTTTCCTCTCCTCGAATCCTGTTTACCGAAGAGCATTCCGCATCCCTTACCGCGGTGTATCGCTCCGAGGATCAGCCCATAAAAGCCGCTCGAACATCGACAGACCCCGAAGAGAGCCTGGTGTCTCGCATCGTCGGAAGCCATTGTCTCTATCTTCCTGATCCTCTCCTATGTGTCTCCAGTTTCGCGAGACCGTCGCGTTGGCCTCTCCAGGCCATCATCAAAAAATAGAGCCCCGAAGAAGAGAGTAGGCTTGGTGGGCCCGCGGCGAGCCCGTGTCGCCGATTCTAAAGATAAATTCCGCGGCGGTGTACGTTTTCACAGGCCCGTACGTAGGAAAATCGTGGACGAGGAGCTTGCGGAGGATCTGGGGGAGGCAAGCCAACCGAACAGAGAAAGAGAGAGAGAGGATATCGCGTCCTCCGGCTAGGGCCGACGTCATCCTCGTCTTTTACGATCCACGAAGAGCAGAGGAGCAGCCCCGCGAGAAAAAGGTGGGAGCCCCGAGAGCCGTGTGTAGCCGTGGCTTTCAGCGGCCAGTCGAGACTTAGCCTGCGAGTCAGACGCATCCCGGACAACGAACGAACCTGAGCACTTGCCCCGTGAGTAAGCATGTGCATCTATCTATCTTTCTGATCCTCTTCTTCTTCTTCTTCTTATTGCTCCCGCACACTTCCTCTATCTCTCTCTCTCTCTCTCCCGGTTCCTCTTGTTTCCCGATGGAACGCGCGAGCGAGTTCTTCAGGAGTGAGTGAAGGAAAGTGACGTGAGGACGTGCTTTTCGCCGTTTGTGGCCACGAAAGTGAGAGATCTTCGGTCTACCGCAACGCCAGCATCCCGAGTTTTAAGGACGTCGAGGTCTTCTGGGAGACTTCTTCTTCTTCTCGCTAGAGCGGTCTAAAGTAACGTTCGGCTCCCCAGGTACTGTTCTAGAGAAAACCAACAAAGATCTATAGAGATCTTTGTTCAGCATCACTCTGCAGGGACTCGGTCTTCTAGAAGAGCTTTCTGCTAGAGGTAGAGATAGAGCTAAGTAACTTTGGCTCTGCAGGCACCGTTCTAGTGAGACGTCCAAGGACTCGGTCTTCCAGAACATGTCCTCTCTAGAGATCTCTCGAGATGTGTCTATTTCTAGAAAGGACCCGTGACCATTTAACCCAGTATTAAAATATTTAGTGCAGTTTTAGTAGAGCATTGTAGACTAGTTTGCTCCCTTTCATTTCACTGCATCCTTTTGAGGATTATTGTTTCCCGATTTGCGAATTTTGAATATCGAGTTGGGCTCACGTAAATCTGGCGAGAGTTCGATTGAGGACTATGACTCATGAAAAATTTCAGGCATTCCCGCTCGTAGCCGTGTGACAGCATTGTCCGGATTGCGCCGATCTCCTTTCGACTCGGCCAGGAATTTCTGCGAACGACCGTGCGGCCGACACCATTGTGCGGATGCGAGCTGATAACCGATTCGCGAAAGAATGCGCGCCTGTTGCTAACGTTGCGCTTTCGTCCACCGCGAAACAGCGGTGGACATAGCACGACGAACGCCTAATCAGAGCTGGCGATAGATACTAGAATAGATCTTATCTGGTTACAAAGTGCCATCCTATTTTTAAAGCCGCCTCGATGCCAGTGCAAAATCTGCTCGATCGTTCCATTTGTCTTCTGATTATCGAGTTTAAAGAGATCGTAGAATGAAGTTTCGATTTTCGACGCTTGAAACAGGAAAAGGAACGTTCGTAATAGTTGTGAATGTTTAAGCGTAGGTGTAGAGGAGATTTGTGAGATTGATGATAGGAATTATTACGCGATCGTTGAGGAAGGGTGTAAAATCTTCTCAGCAGTGTAACTAGACACCGATCCGCACGCAGAAACGAAGCTCTAACCCGAAAAGGTTCGACGGGAGAGCGACGACTCCACCCTCTCCTCTTCCGCGGTAAAAATAACCCTCTCGCTTGATACGCAAGCTTTTAGGACCTGCCGACCACGCTTATTTTTCATGTTACGCTATTTCGAACCCACGATCGAACGCTGTCGATCCTCCACGCAAGATGCTCGGAATCTCGACTCCCACTTCGAGGAATAAGGGACTTTGACCTCCATTTTGGTCCGACATACTTTGATGCTCAATCAGCATTTTGATACCTGATTTCGAAATGTGGGAGTACTAGTGACCTCCATTGAGGAATGGTTTTTGGTACGCTGTCGATTTCAAAGGACCTTCGGCTTCAAAACGAATAATTCGTTTGATTTCGGACTTCAGAGTACTCGTGACCTCCATTTTAGACCCATTTATCTTTAACTGCCTACGGTGCCCCATTTCCTACATCATTCAGATTTTGTAGGAGGTACACGTGACCTTCATCTTGGACTATGTTTCAGCACTTTTGAAACGTTATTGATGATCACTGGACTGCGGATTTTATGCATTCATGGTAAAAACGAGTAGGTGCAAACTGGAGACAGACCGAAAGAATTTAAGAGCTTCGACGTATCAGTCTCGGCCTCTTAAAATGATTAAAGAGGGAAAGATGTTTCTGTTCGTCCCCTATTCGTTGTAATCGATGCAAACAATTTTTATTTTGCTTAAAAAATCGCAGTCTAGTGATCACTGTTGATTTAAAAGGGTCATCGACTTCTATCAGAGTTTCTCTTTTCGTAGAGTTGAAACTTCAGAGGGTTTAGAATTGATAATTAGTTTTCGATTCACAACGGTGAGATCATCGCGTCTAGGATTTCGGGTCCGTACAATCACATTGGAAGTCCGTTTTCCTCTCCCTTACTGCTTACCCAGCATCTCTTATTACCACCGAGCTCAGAATCGCGCACATTCGCTCACATGTATACCAATGACGCGGCTACATGAAACTACGCTACTTTGCAATGGCGTAGATTCAATGATCGGTGACCAACCCTCCCATAAAGTCTATGGTATCCTTCGTGAAAAGATAGTATTACAACATTTGCATGTTCTTCGAATATTTCTATCGGGAAAATGCCTGAAAAAGTAAATGATGCATCATAGCATTTTAGCTAACGTCTACCAGTCTATTAGCCTCTATTAACTATAATGATTCGAACTTTCTCTCGTTCACAATTTTTTAGAAGGAACAAAACATTTTTATCTCTCCATAGTGAGTATTAACAACAATACAATTTCTGATTGAGATTTTCATCACGCGCTTGATTGTCTGATGTCAAAGAAACGAGGTTAATAGAATTTTCAACGACTGTGTCACAAAAGCAAGCTTAAAAATATTTAAGGTTAGAATATTAATAGTAATGACTTGATTACAATGAGGATTCGTTAGTTTACAATTGAAATTGTTAGAGATACTGAAGAATTTATTAATAAAATCCTCAGTAGCCAATATGTTACGAAGTCATCAGTTACTCATTTTCGATTATAAAGGATGATCAGCAAAATTAATAGAAAATTGAGAAAAATTTGAGGTGGCTTCCCGTCAAACAAGGAATTCCAGAGTCTCCAGTATCCGTTTAGTTGTCAAGCGAGAATTAAATTACAGCATCTTGTTCGTTTTACGGTCAAATCCTCGCAAAACGGGCCTGCCCTTGAACCTTGGCGAAAGTGTCTAACCAGTCCCGAATAAAACCATTTAAATCCTTGGTAGAAACATTCCAAACTTCCTGAGATCAACGCTGTTATCAGGGGTGATGCGAAATTCCCCGTTGACGAGCAGGCGACCCTCAAAATTATCAGATGCGTGCCAGTGCCCAAGCATTCCGAATAAAACCATATATAAATCCTCGAGTAGAGACATTCCAAATTTTCTGAGACCTAGACTGCCATCAGTAGACTGCGGATTTGATGCATTCACTAGAAAAATTTATGGATCCAATATAAAACAGTACGAACATCAGAGAAAGTAAAGATCACTGTCATTTTCCATGTATCACAACTGTTGTGGCAGTCACGGTCTCGGGTAATGCATACAGGCAAATTTGGAATACCTAAAAAAATTATGGAAAATGTCGTAATTGACATTCGTATATATCGTACGCCATTTTTTACTTTTTTATAATAAAAAGCTATTGTTTACCAATAATATTGACGTTTTGATTCATTTTCTTGATCTTAAAATGACGTAAATGATGTAAAAATGACGATGGGAATATTCGAGTCTTGCGGCACCAGATGATTCACCAAATGATTATTAAATTCGGTACCAAATGTAATTTTTACATTTCAGTTGCACTGTTTCTTTATAAGATAAAGTATTTTTGGTACTAGATAAAAAGCGTTCAATTATATTCGTGTTTCTAATTGACACCGTTATTTCCACTCGATATAGTTTCGTTATCTAGGGTTAAAGGGTTAAGAGTGGAAATTCCATTTATTCTCTGCCCCTATAACGGACGCAGAGCATTTTTCTTTTGCATGTAGATCGGCAGTCTAAATATCGTAAATGGTGCAAAATTCCCCGTTGATAAAGGGTCGATCCTTGAAATGATCAGATACGCGCTAGCGACCAACCGTTCCGAATAAAACCATATTTGACTCACCGAGTAGAGATATTGCAAATTTTCGAGAACCAAAACTGTTGTATCAGTAGACTGTGAATCTGCATGCATTTACGAGACAAATGAGTAGATCCAATTAAAAACAGTACAAACATGAGAGACACTAAATATCGCTGACCAATAGGAATGATAATTCTCCATGTAGCTATTAACACTTCTTAATAATTGTACTATACGAAATGGAAGCTTAAAAACTTTCTGTTACACAATAATTGAATTACGTTATTTAGGGTGAGTTGTTGGTTCATGATTGAAGTTTCTGTTGCTATCGAAGGGTCTATTAAAAAATCCTCAGCCGTGTGCCATATAGACATCCTAAAACTGTGAGATTATCGCCGGTAGACAATGTGTTAACACTAAAACTACAGAGTGATAAATGCGACTGATATATGTTGCTCTGTACTAATGACAAGACTGCATCTATTCAAACTTCGTATAATATTTATTGCAATATGTACTTCAATGAAGAAGATCATTCGAAAATTTCTGATGAAAACATTTTATAATTTCATTAAATATATATATTTTCGTTAATAGCGAATGAAAAAAATTAGATGCTAGTCATTTTAGGTGGTCCGGTAGTTCTAGTGCTAAGGGTGGAAATTCCAATTGTTCTCAGCCCGTACAACGGACGCAGAGAATTTTTCTCTCGCATAAAGATTCGCAGTCTAATTATCGGGAACGGTGCGAAATTCCTTGTCGTAAAGGGCTCGGATAGGGCGAGCTCGAGGAATGTTTCCGCGAAGAGAATTAACCCGTTGGTCCCAGCGAAGCTCCCTGTTCTGGTTCGCGACGTTTCACCACGGCTCTGCTCCGCTCGGAGAGAGAAAGAGAAAGAGAAATAGAGTGAAAGAGGGGGGGGGGGGAGGGAAGAAAAAGAGAGAGGAACGAGCGCATAAAATGCGAACGGTGCCGGCGGAGGATCCTCTCGATCCGAGCCGGTGTTCGTCCTGGAGGATCGCATACCTGAGCGGCTGACGTCACTTTCGCGAGGAAGAAGAAGGACGAAAGCTCGCGGTGCCCCGAAGAAAGATGTTCGATTTCATATGTACACATACACACAGACACGGTACAGAGGCCCGGGCCTTCTTGAGCAAGAACCTGCCTCTATAAATAGGATATCCGGTCGTCCGCTAATTATACTTCGATGCACGCTGTCCGCGGTTGCCTCGCACACGAACGGCAAAACGAATCTCGGCCGATCCCAGAATTTCCACGGTAATTATCCCGGTGCCGCGGAAAGTATACAGAAACGTCAGGGAAAAGAGTAACTAAAGCAAGCAATTAAGACGCAGTCGCCGTTAATTGTGGTGCCACGATATTGTCTCACGGTCGTTGAAATCATCGCGGCGCGGCGGACTAAACGACGAACGCCGCCGCAGAGGTGGGATTCCCGTCTTGGGAATCGATCCTCCCGGCATGATTAAAAAGTACAATTTCTTCCTGTAGACTGGCGCACGGTAAACTAACGGACGGTTCTCTTGATGATTTTTTCAGATATCCCCCTTTTTTCTCTCGTGAACGAGTAACGATACAACACCGCCAACATGGACGCGATCAAGAAGAAGATGCAGGGAATGAAGCTGGAGAAGGACAACGCGATGGATCGCGCGTTGCTCTGCGAACAGCAGGCTCGAGACGCGAATGCCAGGGCCGAAAAGGTAAAAAACAGACAAAAATTGATGCATCTTTCAGCATCTTCGATTAAAAACTACTCAAGTTTAGGCTTGATCGGTTATGAATGGGGCAGAGTGTAGGACGCGATATAAATTGGCGTATCGTTCAGTTTCTTAGCTCAAAAATTATTAAAGTTTAGGCCAGATCGGTGAAAAAACGAATATACACATGTATCGTTTAGTTTCTTTGTTAAAAAATGCCTCAAATTTAAGCTTGATCGGCTGAGAAACGAGTGGATGAAGCTTAAAACACTTGGTATAAATAAAAAAGAGTAATTTGATATATCCCGTAGTTCCAAAATTGGCTGTTTACATTTCTACCAGACGAAAATAGCGATGAAATAATCGCACCACGATAAAAATGCAATATAGGTTTGGCGGTCGTTCAAGAATTTTAATTATAGATCTGGAACTTTCGCATTCTTCGGTTTGCTACATTATTCAGCGTGTTATATTTTGATATGTTACGTGTTGAGATGGTTACGTTGAACCGTAATATACAATTAAGTAAAGTGATGATTGATTTGAACGTTTATTGCTATTGAAAAGGCTGAGGAAGAGGCGCGTGCTCTGCAAAAGAAGATCCAGACCATTGAAAATGAACTTGATCAGACCCAAGAAGCCCTCATGCAGGTCAATGCTAAACTGGAAGAGAAGGACAAGGCTCTGCAAAACGTGAGTACATAAAAATCACTAAAAGATCGACTACGATCAACAATGAATTATTATTATTACATAGACTGTAGATGTTTATGCAAATATCGCGTATCCTCGCACATAAAGACTGTCCAAAATGAAAATTTTCATTGTATTTGACTTGAAAGAAAAAATATACTTTCCAAAGATTTTTTTTATAAATCAGTGTATGAGATTGTGCATATGAAAAGTGCATAACCACTTACAGTCTCTTCGTAATGGACAAATTCAAATAAAAAATTCAAGAATGCTCTCATAATTGTTCCCCAGAAATCTAAAATTTTAGTGTAAAACGTAAAGACTGTAAAATCAAATTTCTAGCTTTAAAGGTTGTAACACATATAATATGAACGGAGTCTATACCCATTTTCAAAGTATACGTCCAAATAGAAGTATTTTTACTATTACACTGTGGATGTTGGTCAAATAAACAATTATTTTCTGCAAGAAGCATTTTAATTCTCTATAACACCATGTAACTATCAAGACAGATGCTCAATATTTATTTTATTATTCAAATCTTTCATTGTTACCAAAGAATTTGTTTCTTACGATTTGCAATTTCTCTAAAATGAATCCGACTACTATTTCTCCTCTAGAAAATCTCATTTATAACTGGATTAGACATGATTAATAAGTTGTTCGTAGAAGTTATACAAAAATCCTAAAAAATTGATTCCATCATATACAAAAGGCCCCCTTAAAACACAATTAGAAAACTACTCTCAATTTCTAATTGCATTGTACCAAAGCATTCCGTGCATGCATCAATCAATCTTTTGCAATATATGGAACCAGGGTACTGCGATTAAAAAATTGAATAAAAATACTATTTACACACGCAGACATACATGTTCCTTATGCAATTATCTAACGGCACAACGCGTTGTCTGACAACACGGTTTCTTATTTCAAATTCAAACGCGTCAAGCGCGGGAACTCGTCCAGTTACCCGTGACACGATGTTACCGACAACGCAATGACGTGTCTCACTGGTAGATGTCGCTCGGGTAGTGCGCAGCCGCGGCGCGGTGTTCCGAAAGATCTTCAGATTCGCGGCAGAGTGGAGGTATCCAGTCGAGCAATAGTACGCGTGGTCGCCGTTTCGTGTGGCGCTCGCGGAAGGTATTTCGGCTGGTTGTGTTAGAGGCGCGGGTGGAAGGGGTAACCTGGTTCCGTGGATAAAGCCAGTCGAGAGAGAGAAAGAGAAAAAGAGGGCGATAGAAAGGAGGATAGAAATCAGAGCAGGACAGTGCAGAGAGCGGAGACCAACGAGTCTACTCTCGTGCATGCGTTCGTTCATACCGCACACGGCGTGTGTGCGTGCCACACTGAACGAGAGGGGGACCGAAAGAGAAAGAGCGAGAGAGAGGGAAAGGGTGGGGGTGACAGAAACAAGAAAGAGAGAGAGAGAGAGCAATAAAGCGGTGGTGGGACGAAGAGGGAGACACGAACAGAGATAGAGGGACGTATGCGTGGCGCGGTGAGAAACGTGTTACGAACAGTGACAGACAAGATGGCGATGTGCCTTGTGCGGTGGTAGTAACAGTGATGCGTGTGGCACGTTGAGAGAAAGCAAAAGAATAACACGACAGCACGGTGCAAGCCAAGGGATTGGAAAAGGGTTGGCAGCTGGGATAACGTGGTATGGAGTCAGCTCTTGCGTCGACCACGAGACGTCGCGGTCATCAGCATCATCCGCGACACGCTACGCGCCGACGTCTCGACGCCTCCAGCAGAGGACCCGCGCAGTGTGGCCCTGCTGGCACAATTACGAACACGGCGACCGGTGTCGAGGAGACGTCCTCCTCATCGACACCGGCCAGGCTCGACGAAAAGAGTTGTGTCACCGAGAACAAGGACTCCGCCACCTCGGTGACACGAGCGGCGACCGTCGGCGCGAGGTGGCACCGAAACCCGGCCACGGTACCAACGATCACCAAAGAGACATCGTCGCCAAAGGACAACGCGACGACGACGACGGACATCCGACAAAGGCTCGCGCAGTGTAGCCCGGATGTCCAGAATGAACGACGCGAACCTCCTCCACCACCTCCTCCTGCCAACCGATCCTCTCAGCGAAGGAAACACGAGGATCACAGCTACGACAGCTTGGAGGCGTACTTGGAAGCGTCTTCTCGCGCTCGACCACATGGCAAAGACACGTCCGACGACGAGCTTCTCGAGCACAGAAGCAAAGAGACATCGCCGGAGCCTGAGCACGCGGTCGCGAGGGCTCGCGGCGACGGGAATTCCGACGACGACGAGGATCCCGAGCTGATCGAGCTGGCCAAGCTGAGATGTCCCAGCGAGAGGGCCGAAGTCCAAGCCGAAAAGGAAGCCAGGAGGCGAAAGAGATGCGCCGATTATCCTGGACTTGCGTTCGGCTCCTCCATATTCTCCAGCGAAACGATGATTAAGTTCCGGCTGATTAAGAACGAACTGCAGAACACTATGGGCAACCAGCTGAAACGGGTCAGTATCGCATGATGCGGCCGGTATGTAGACGCGTGGGAAGGTCACCGCGTGACGTGACCTTGACGGACCGGTGACGTTGGGTAGCTAGGGGTCATTCGGCGGCTGATAACGGGCCGAGTCATCGGTTAAAGTCCTGCTTTCTCTTTCTCCTTCTATTTCTCTTTCTCTTCTCCGTCGTCATCCGTTTTGTTTTATAAGTATGTATATCCGTCGTTATCTCTCCGCTGTCTGTCATTTCGAGTATATTTCGTGTACATATGCAGAGGAAGCGAATATTAAAAATTCGAACGGCTAGGTTAGGTGATCCAGCGGTTAGCCGCCGCGCCGTGACGTTACGCGGACCATTAAGTCGACAGCCGTGTTCGAGCTGGTAATTAATACCGTTGTTGTCGTTCTTACTGCATATGCACTCGTTCTAAATGAGTTCTCGTAGACTAGAAAAATCGACGGCCTCGTGACTGATTAGAGAAAGGCCAATGTGGCTGCTTTACTTGACGACTGGAAATCGAAATCGCTGCGTTTCATGAATAATGCACCGCGACCGTCGCGAAGTCCTGCAATAATAATTAAGAGGCCATTAGGAGCGGTCCGAACGGCAATGGACTTCTCGTCGGTCTTAACGACGCACGATCGCCCGACAAAGAACACTTATTGTTAGGGTTAGTGAACGGGGACAATGGGTTAAGCGTGATTCTCGCGCCCGGCACGATATAAACGGCATTCTTACATGTATAGCCGGCCAGACGATCTATGGATCGACGAGTATCCCTGTGATTATTAACGAGCCCGTGTCGACGTGCCAGGAGGCACCGTGTTTTCACTGGTTCATTTTTGGAACGCGGCCACACCTTTCGCTAAACATGACGTGCCTCGGGTGCAACACTACCAAACTTGGCGGTATTATCAGTTCCCCGAAGCAGCGCGTTTCGATACGAAAGCAACGTAATCACGAGATAGCGAGAGTTTCATGGATAAACAAGTACTTTCTAACAGTTTATAAATATCGTTACAATAATTTGTACCAGAGAATAAAACACTGTCGCTGGGACTGCTCGGTAGTTCTAGAACTGGTTGCCAGCCTGCGGTGTTTCCACGGGATAAGATTCTTTGTGGTCGTTAAAATGCAGTTTCGTGAGAAGAGGGGATTCGTGGAAGGATCTTCTGTGTAGATCGTTCCGGGTGCAAGGCTTTCTTTGAACGGAGCTGTTTAAAATCCTGATGTAAACCAAACACGCGAACGGCCGTCAACATTCTAAAAATACATGGCGACCCTGCACACGGATCCAGCAGCCTTTAATATTCGGCGCTCCGAAGAGGGCATTGCATAAGCAACACTCCGGAACCCGCGCTCCCACAAATCCGGCTCGTTAGCAGCGTTTAAACCGACGGCGACGTGCTACGGTATATTACAACGCCGTTGCAAAACGTCCGTTCCGCATTTGTCGCGAATTTGGAACGTGTTCCGTATAGCACGTCCGTCGACGACCTTTGGAACGCCGCGCCGCGACGGTCGAGTTCCCTCAGATTTGATCTGTGACGTTTATGCGTCGCATTCCGCGATTTCGCGCGATCATGCCGCCATCTGTGCCGACATTGTTCGTTCCTCTGCCAGCTGCAGGTATTTCCCTGCAAAATTCAATTTGAATCCAACTGATTGCCCCTGATTCGACTCCGTGCTTACTTTTGATATTCGAATTCGAAGTTGGATCGCCGCATGTTAGATGGCGCTGCGGTAGCGAAAATTGTTCGAGGATTTAGCGCGCATAACCTTGGAGGATCTTAGTCTTGAATCATTTGAAAACATAGTGAGGGATCTAAGATTTTGTAGAGCTACGAGATGGACAGAAGGACTACATTTTGATTATTATTTGATGTATTGTAATCGTATGTTATTCAATTGGGAGGCATTTATAAATTAAATAAAATTTGAGTGGTCACATAGATAATAAATCGGAAACCTTGTCCTCGAGTAATGATCATTATGAAATACTTAAATTGTGTCCCTATTTAGATTTATTAAGGCGAACATTTGTGTACATTACTTTACTGTACACATTTGAAGATGATTATCGATATAGGAAATATAGCTATTTTTATTTTTAACGTTTCTCCAGTACAAATTCTTCCATCCTTCACTATATGATTTAAATTAACTGTTTATTATTTCAAACATAGTTGAATTTTATTCCAACGGTGATGTCACGATTTCATTGAACTTTACCACTTATCAACAGAATAAAATGGTCGTGTCACTTTTAATTTCCGTTTACACGGCGCAATCGTAGATGGCGCGTGCATATGTGTTTTGTACCGTTACAATCTGCACCAGAAACCGGTCGAATAATTACAGAACAAGACTTTGATCATCGTTATTGAACATCGAACATCAAAACAGACATCGCGTTCTTGAAAGTAAACGTCAGATCTGTTCCCGTTTTCATTCAGTTCAATACAAAACTCGCCGTCTGGAACTATCGGCAGTTGCTACATGAACGATAGGAGTAGTCCAATCACCATATGGAGCTGTATGTCACACAAAGTGACATAAGTCGCATGGTTCTATTTTGGGAATGGTCTACTTCGAAATTGTAAACATCCATTCGTTATCGTTAACAGCCAAAGTACAATATAAATGTACTTTATCTGAATTTACATAACTTTTCTTTGTTGCAATTACCGGTGATGACAAATACGAGCATACATCAGGGTAATTCGGATGGGAGATCGCATAAACTTTTCCGCATTGGAAAAGAGGTATGCCTCAATTAAACTGAAATTTTGGATGATCCGATAATGGTTTGTAATTGTAAAAACATGCAAAGAGATAACGTCTGCGATAAGGGTACTCTGTTGACAATAAGCCGTTGATAAGAGTTCGCTTTTATTTTTATTAATACGAGGTTTCTACGTTTCCTGGTATATTATAATTTATCAAAGGTAATTATTCCAACAGTTAGGCGTCTTCAGCGTTATTATTATTAATGTACTATGTCCCAAATCTTTTGTGTGAAGACATGAAGATACACATTGTAGGTGAATGAGCATAGCGCACATTCAAACATATAGAAGTTTTTCAGTAGATTACTTCTCTACTTCAGAAACGCCGCCCACGGAGTGGGGGCCGAAATAAGGCCGTTTACCCCATATCTTTTGATTTTAACTTCCATCGCAAAGAGCGCTGTGGCGTATAACCAGTTCCAATCGATACGGTAGAATGCAACGTGAAAATGGTAATGGGGCAGTGCTCGCCCCACACGGAAGATGCATCGGTTGATCGGGAAGCTTCTATATTTCGCGTGTAGCTGAAAGAAAGATAGAAAGCAATCGCCATCGATATCTGAACGGGGAGACGCGGTGACCCTCGAAGCGGATGGCAAAGCAGGATGATGCATCGAAACAACGCAGGGATTGTTGTCGAGCGTCCATTCGAATGGTTGGGCGCGCTCGGGACGGGCGCGGTATTTCCGGGGCTTTGCGCGCGACGACACGTCGATCGGCGTAGCAATACTCGGCGTGCGGCGTCGCGATTCGTGACGCGGTCGCCGAAGCTTGCAAAAATCATGCCAACGTCCACCCTAATCCTCTCATCGTAAACAATCGTCTAGCCCATCGAACAATGACCATTCTCCCATTTAATGCATTCGAAATATTTCAAAGCATCTGACGAAAAAAGTACAGGAACATCGACGAGAGGGACTATTTGGCGTCCGCAGTGCGGCGCAACGCGCATGCGCCTATCGGCCGGGGGCGGCCATGTTGCTTTCCAGCGAACAGCAGCCAGTGGTCGTCAGTGCACGACAGCTCGGAGGCTACGAAACTCTCTCTCTGTCGCACGGGTGCCGGTCGCCTCTCTTAACCCCGAACCATACATTATTCTCGATTCCTCGTCGCGTCGTGTAGACCGTAGTCCGGCTTTGTGTCCCGTTCATACTCGAGTGCCGAGATCGAAGAAAAGCCGCGGGTTCCGAGGCTCGCGAGAGAATCGCCTTGTTTCGAGCCAGTGTCAGAGGAGGAACGCTACACGCGCAATCCGGCCAGCATGTCGACCCAAATGCAGGGCACCCTTCTCGACGTGCTCAAGAAGAAGATGAGACAGACCAAGGAGGAGATGGAGAAGTACAAGGACGAGTGCGAGGAGTACCAGAAGCGGCTGCAGGTGGAAGTGATGCGCCGCGAGGAAGTGAGTTAGAGAAAAACCGCTTCTGAGCGAATCACCTTTTCGCCATTCCTACCCCCTCCCGCCGCACCCGCGCCCGCCGCCACCGCCGCCGCCGAGAGCACCGTCGTCTAATCCATGTCCTCGTATCTACCTTGTGTACCCCGGGTATCTCGACGACGGTTCCGATTATTCGCGATCCCTCCCCCCGGGTGTGTTGTTAGTTGATTCGTAAGAATTTCTGCGCGGATCTGCGACGACATCACAGTGGTACAGAATTCAGTTTTTCAACTTCGTCAAAAACTAATGAAATTTATGCCAATAGCTTCATAAATGTAGAGACTAAGTTTTAGCATAAACATAAATTTGTTATTACTTTTTGAGAGAACTTGGAAAACAAGCAAAAACGCAAGTCTTAGAATGATCGCACTTCTTCCTGAAATTAACAATGTTTGCCTTATCATACTTTTATTATGGGTAGTAGTTGGGATTAAAGAGCGTTCTTTCAGCTATGTGTATGTGTAACATTTACGAGTATATACATATATAGGTATATTTTATGACTTCGAAAATTATCTCTTTCGAGATACCTATTCTCCTGTCTTTTTCATCGTCGCGATGAATTTGGCTAGAAATATTTTCTAGAGCCTCTTTAAGATGGCTATATAAAAATTTCTTGTTCATACTTGCAACTTTACAAATTACAACAATAAATAGCCAACGCGTTGGTAACCACCCAAATTGTTAAAACATGGCCAGGACACAAGTAGTACTCTAATTTAGTTGAAAATCGGTATTGCGGAGGTTTTCGGGTTGCTGATTATGAACCTGATTTCAAAATTTCAAAAAACAAAATGGCGGATTCAATATGGCGGATGAGTAACTCAAACAATTGTTGGATTTCCTTGAAAATTAGTATTCCCATATTTATCGGGTCGTTGAATATGAATCTGATGTCAAAATTAATAATCATAATAGATTTAAAATTGCAATAACTTTTTTGAAATACAAAAATCAAATGGTTTTCTTCATACTGTATAATACATATGTACTATGAATTTGGCCCGCGTTTTGAACGCGCCACGTATCAACATATGTAATTTTGTCATTAGATTCATATTCAGCGATGCAAAAAATATGGGAATACTAATATTCAAGGAAATCTAACAATTTTACAAGTAATACATCTGCCATATTAAATCCGACATTTTGTTTATTGTAATTTTTATATCAGATTCATAATCAGCAACCCGAAAACCCCCGGAATACCGATTTTCAATTAAATTGGAGTATTTCTTCGATTTTTGGCCACGTTTTGGTGGTTCTGAACCACTGTGCGACACCTTCATGGAAACGTGAACCAAACTGGGACTCAGACGCTGCGCGCAGACATAGAGGATGGTTGACTTGGCATTCGACGGGCTCGGACAATGCGAAAATGAACTGTGATAAAATTTCAATCCGACTCCGTTTTTTCTTTTTTTAGATAGCATCTTCCTGGTAATATGACGGGTGTAACGTTGAACCCTGTGATAAAGGACGAGACAATGCGAAAACAAACGGTAGTAGAATTTCGAGCCGACTCCATTTCTGAGATGGCATCTTGCTAAACGTGGCTTTAACGTTGAACCCTGTGCCTTATCTCGATCTTTACCCGGTAGTCGGTACTTCTGAAAATAAATTGCTTGAAAATAGGAGATGTCTATTAACTAACTTATATAGATTTGAGTGAGTACCATGGTTAGCTCATTCCTCACTTTCAGTGTGTAGCTTCCAGTGTCTTCGTGTACAAAATTTCGGAAATAATGTATTAACAATAACAACAGACAGAAATTGCCCTACACCGTTTCTTCAGAAGAATTTATGACTCCCGTCTAATGGGACTAAAAGTCTTTTTAAAAAGACTGTACATACGTATTTATGCGGCACTGAATGTACAGGAAAAATGAACAAAAACGGGTTTGGAATGTCTATAGACTTACCATCACAAAAAGTACGCACACGCAGACACAGTCGTTTTAAACAATTTTTTGACCCGTTGTATGTGAGTCTGCTGAAGTCATAACAAGATGTTCAACCTATTCCTATGTTGTGTGTTTGAAATAATTCAAGTATCTCATGAAAAACAGTCTATCATAAATTTAACTATCGTCACATCTGACACGCCTCGAGGGTACAACGTTACCTTCAACCGCCATTAGAGAGATGCTAATATATCTGAAAAACGGAGTCGTTGGATCGCAATTAAGTCACTGTTCGTTTTCGCATTGTCTCAGTCATAATAGCTGCCCTCCCCCCCCTACTCCTATATTTTATATTGGAAGCAACAGGAGTACGGTGGACATCTATTATAACTAGACTGTGTGTGCAGATCTTTATGCATTTATAGGATATACACACGTTTAAAATACAAGAAAACATGTGTAGTAACAAACGTTGATGGCGTCTGTTCACAATGCTTATAGTAAGGAATTTTTTAATTGACAAATACAACTTGTTCCTCATCCTGGATTTTATAAAATAAGCCACGAAATTTAGAATTTGCATAAAAATTCGCAGTCTAATTATGACTGCGAGTGTACTTGAGATCAGAGCTGGGCAAATTTTATTTCAAATAAAGATAATAAGTTAATTATTGAAAATAACATTATCTCAAATAAACTCTATGAAATAAATATTTGAGAGGAATTTATTTTAAATAACAACTTTATTATAATTTATTTCGGCGTAGTCATTTGAAATAATTAAGAGAAATGTATGATACTAATTGTAAGTTGAAATTTCGCCTTATTTATGTTTAGTTTGGAAAATAAATTATTGATGAGTAGCAATAAAGATTTAAAAGAACTCGAACCATATTTTCATTTATAATATATTTTTAATATTTATTGTATGAAATAATAAAATAACATGTTATTTGAAATTTGATATACTTATCTCAAATAAGGAAATAATTTGTTATTTTATTATTTGAACTGATGTATTTCACGAAATAAAAGAATAGATAATCATTTCCTAAAATTATTTTGTTGTACAAAATATAACATAATTTATTTCAAATAGTGAAACATTTTTGTGAAATAACTTTATTTCAAGTAATATTTCAAATAAGTTTCAAAATATTGTATCTGAAATAATGCCCAGCTCTGCTTGAGATGTCTTTCGAAAAACAGAGTACAACGGCTCTGCTTGCTCTTAGAGTTCAATTGTTCTAGCGTGTATCTATCTACACTTTCTCTTGTATTGAATTTGGAAAAATAGCGAGTGCTGTGTTAGAACAGATGCACGGAACACAGATGTGCACAGAATTGTCTCGTGACAATGGGTTAACAGTTAAAGTCCTCGAACAGCGCCGGGAAGGTCTCCGTCTCTGTCGCACTCATACGTCACTGATTTTACCGGTGCGCTATCGGTGAGATTTCTAATCGCCGATGACTCAAAAGGAGCCGAGACCGCAATTTCCTCGAGTTATTACTTGTCTTAGCGTCATCAGCGCCTTTTAAATATTTATTGCTTGGAGCAGGTTTATGTAGCAGGTAGGTTAGATGTAGGACCCCGAGGACTAGGAAAAAATTGCATGGTCAGCAAAGGGAGAGTTAGGGACAAAGGTAGCCAGAGCAGTTCATTGTCGTAGGACCTGAGGACTATGGAAATATTGTAGAAGCCGCGAAAGGAGAGTTAGAGAGAAACAAGGTGGCCAGGACAGTGTTCAGAAGAGAATGGTAGGGGGTGAAGGGACTGATACAAGGTTGCTCGGGGCCTGAGAGTATAGTGATGCGGCTCTGACGATGTCTAAACACCCCGTGCTATCTCGACATTCGGTTCGAACTCTGTGTTCGTTATATGACGCGAATCCTGTCGGTTTCACGACGGATTGATTCGTCTCACGGTCAATTTCATCGTGCACACGCACCGTGTACGCACCGCGGCGTGCCTCTACAACGGAAATACGGTGCTCAACCTCGCAGGACACCCGTTCGGGAAAAGTATCGATCCTCCGCGATGGCCGATGCGTCAGTTTATTCATCCGGGAACCCGGTGGTTTTCCGATACGACCGCGATCGCCGGCCAATCGAAATAATCTGAGACGATTCGTCTCGAAACGTGCTGCTAGAAGCGCCAGTACATGTACAGCTAATTTCAAGATTGACTGTACACCCATTAAGAGTTAATAGCTTTTTTAACACGTTCAGCGCCCACTCCACAATCATAAAAAGTATATACACAAAATCAAAGCAATATATTTAATGAAACAAAAACTAAGAAGTTTAGTTTTGTGATATTAATTACTGTATCAAACCTCTTCTATTCCTCAGATCGTAAGGAAATTTTGTACACTCAATCTATCAACGTAAAAATTAATTTTCAATTCTGTATAAATAATTCCATCACACAGACAAGGGTGACATGGCGCTGAACGTGTTAAAATTGGACGAAACGACTTGACCTTTTTTGGAACAATTAGAAGCATTGATTCAGTTTTTTTGAAATTATTGTAATTAGTAAGAATTACATGAACAAATAAAAACATATATTATGTATAAAATGTTATGTTATACATATAAAATTAAAATAAAGTATGCGTAAAAACGTATATCATGAATCTGTGGAATTTTTAAACAATGGATAGACAAGAAAAATTATCTTGCTTCGGCAATCGATATATACAAAAAAAAATCTAAACTACGGATCTTCATGCGAAATGAAAATGTTCTACCGGAATTACGGCAAACTAGAGTGGAAACACAAGTTTACATTCTTTCGTTAGCCCTGGTGTCAATAATAGTATGTCCACTTTTAATTTATTTTGCAAACTTCTTTAATGGTTTTGTCAAACAATAGTAGATTTCTAGATCACTAGACAACGAACAGAATTTTTGATAAATTAAAATCATTTTAATCAATTTACCTCTAAAAATACTTCTGTATCATGGGACTTGAGTACATTTTATTCTTGTTATTAAACTGCTGATATTATGCATTTGTAACAAAAACGGGTACGTACGATTTAAAACAATGGGTATATTAAAAAGATTTAAGGACATCCGTGTACTAGTTTCGGCTTAATAAGATATGAATAAGAACTAAAAGAAGAAAGAAATTGTTATTTGGCTCCAGTGCCTAGCAATCAATGCAAACATTTTTCATTTTGCATAAATATCCGCAGTCAATTTTTGTGTTTGGGGACCGAAGAATATTAGACTAATGAAGAGGAATGCAAAAAATATTCGAAGAATGGAGATTAATAGGACGAGTTATCTGGTCGTACCCCAGTTAAACGGACCATGGAACTTAGGGGTAGATCGAACCAGTAAAAATGAAATTCCCACAGATCAGATTGCATTTTAACTTTCTTATTACCAGACTGTGGATCTCTATGGTAAATAAAAGTTGTCTGTATCAATTACAAAAAGGAAGAGTTACATAAAAATTGATTTCTTCTCTTCATTATTTTAATGAAGGCATGGACAGAAGTTGCTGGATCGCAGGCGATTTTCAAGTGATACCACCGCTCGTTTCGCTCCCCGTGACGGTCCCAGTTCATACGGCATGTGCCTGAGGTGGCTCGAGAACTAGGACCATCACGGGAAGCGAGACGCACAGGTGGCTGGAGTGGGGGTAACGCTCGAAAATCGCTTCCGTTCGAGCAACTTCTGTCCATGCATGTTTCAACTACTCATTTTGCCACAAATGCATCAAATCTGCAGTGTACGTATTAGAGCTAGGAACCAAAGAATCTTAAACTTACATATGAGAACATGAAAAATACTTGAAAAATTGAAATTAACACGTTGAATGCCAATCCAGCAACTTTAAAAATTCCATAAAATCGAAGTCATTTATTAAATGAAATAAAAATTGAAAATGTCAAATGTATGACACTGAGTGGTCCGTCAACCTTCTTGCATTTTCTCGATATTAATAAAATTAGGTGGAATGAATATATTAACGTAAATATTTATTTTGGAAGCTGTATAAATAATTCCGTCTGCCATATATGGCTAACATGGCAGCCAACGTGTTAATAACTCGCCCTACCTCGTTTACCGGATTCGTGGGATCCAAGGATGAATCGAACCTGTGAAATTGGAATTCCTACAGATCACATTGCATTTTAACTGTCTTATTATAACTAGAGGCCAAATAATTTTAAACAAATAAATGAGCACGCTAAAAATACTTGAAGAACTGAGATCAATAAGATGACTTAACTCGTCGTACCCCTGTGAAAGTGTCCCTAAGACTTGAGAATGGATGGAATTAATCGGAATGGAATTTCTAGGGACACTGAGGCTTTGGTCAGAAGAACAACAAAACGCGATCTTCTCTATAACGATGGAAACGAGCAGAGCCGGAGTCCACAGGGCTTTAGAATCGATCGTGAGTGTCAGGCACGTCGTCAGCCTGGGTTGTGGCTCTGGAAAGAAAGGGGGGAGGGGCGATTGTGGTAGGGACAGCACCGACTCGACTCGCACTCGAGACGTTCTTGATACAACGAGGACTCGCTTGAAAACTTACTTCTCGGTATATTCTCTACAGTCTGTCAACAATCCTCCGTGCACCTGAAAATATTCGAACTGTAACTTGGGAAGTAGATCGGTCTGCGCAATGCGCCGAACGTGTACCGTTTTTCCCCCAGTGTGTTTCTATGCGATTCTTTCGAAGTGGAGCCGGTCGATTTCTGCACGCGAATGAAGCCCTTGCCACTGGGAAAACTAGAAAAAGTATCGACTCGATTGGGGTTGCGACCCCCTAGGGGACCTGAGTCACTAGGAGCAGCTAATTCTAATCCAACTGTGGGCGCGAATGAGCTCATTTGGCAAGTTGATTATCCCCACAAACTAAAATGTAGGGAGAACTGACGGGACACTGTGTAATACGTTCTTGAAAGTTCTTCAACAATTTTTGTTAGTCTATGGTATTATGCTTAGTCATTCAGAACATTTATTTCAGATGGTTAGATTACGGATTTTTATGCAAAATAAAAATTCATTATCAACAGAACGTAGGAACCGAACAGGAATTTCTTTCTACCTTTAACCAGTTAAGTGTGTTTGACGACTATATCCGTCATGGAGATGTGGCAGAATTTTGTGTCATGACGACTATATCCGTCATGCGTAAAATTTTGTTACAATTTGATATTTAAATTGTAATTTTGGCGAAAACTAAATTATATTCGTAAATATTAATATGTTTAAAATGTTTACAGGTCAAGACGAAATGAAACAAGCAAATAAAAATTATAAATAATTTGAGTTGGATTCATAACGTCATCGCTTGATTATCGCGACACACACTGGTGCGCGCTTTGCAAAAGAATCGCCACAGTTAACTCGTTAATGGTTGTATTAAATTGTAAGAAGTATTATTCTTCAACTCTTTTAACACTAAACCTACCCAGTATTAAAATTAGTTAGTATGAATTGCCTTATGAAAGATTTAATTTATTTAGATTTTCTGCGACTTTTTTTACTAATATATGATTGAACGAAGAAATCTATCGAATAAATTTCTATGAAGGCATCTTTATAACTTTAATAATTGCAAAATAAAAAATTTGAAACCGAACATTTCACCTGCTGTGGTAGGATTAGTGTTAATCTGTCCACTATTTAAAATTACACCGAACGATTTCTGCCATAAGTGCATAAAATCCGCAGTCTGTAGTAATAATGTTGAGAGTTGATAAAATTCTTTGGTAGTTGAACATAAAATTCTTTAACAAATTCGAAAGTTGGGATAACAAATCTTCTCGAGAACGCAAATGTTGTTCGTTATTTTGATCTGCAGACCACGTTAACATATTTTCAACAAAAGATATTCATTAGTTTAGAAAGAATTAATAAAGCATGCCTATATGTGGCATTATCTAGGAATCTTTGTCTTTCGAAGTTTGTGCCAGTACATAGTTCTGTTTAAACAATAATTAAGCAACGTGTATCGGTACTTTCGAGTGTTGAGTTAGTCGAATTTAGGGTAAACGTTTGTAAAGAGCACACAGCAGCGAAGTGAACATTGAATTTCCGTGGTCTGAGCGTCCATTTAACGGATTCGCACTATAATCTTGCTATTTTTGCTCCTTTTTTGCTGGAACAGTGCGGAACGCGCTGCTCAGTAACGCTGTTGGTAGAGATGTTCAAATTCTCAAAGCACCTAGGACTTAAATAAAATTCGTTTCACAAAACTAGCTTCCAGCCTCATTTATATAAACAATTTTATACCGCAATAATCAACGGCGAACCCAAAAAATCAAAGTACTTACTACATTTAATATTTTCGAGTACACAACATTCAAAATATTACTCAACCCTTTGTCCTACAACATTGAGTCAAACTCGTGATGACGATTTCGGACAGGATTAATTAAACATGCATTTCATTAATGTCCTTTGTACCGAAATTAAATTCCATTTTTCTGTCATCGGTATTTAACCATTAGAGAAAATACAGACACACAATAGATATCAATTTCTTCATTCTTATAGAAACTTTTTGCATGACGTGATCGCTATAACCGTAAACTAAATCATGGTACAAGGGGTTAATTCTCTGTGGCCTCTGGCAACTTTTGAAGAGCGTCTTAGAAGACTTACACAATTTTTTATTCTGTTTAATTTGTCAATGTCAATGTATTTGCTTTACTTCAGCCTTACAGCTAAGAAATGTGACTTGGTTTACATTAACCTAACTGTACAAATCCATCTTATTTCACGCATTCGGTACATACCTTCTCTCACTCTTTTTCTTCGTCTCGCTCCTTCCTACACTGACCTACTCTGCTAGTCTCCTAATTATTACTCACTCAATTATTGCATCCTTCCCCATTCCTTAACATTTGTTTTTTAGTTTGGTATATTCTTTGGTATATTTATGCTTTCTTTTCTCTCTTTCTCCTCAACTTCTCCAACCACTCTTCGACATTCCCATCTTTCCTCCTGCTCACTATATCCTCGATCCTGATCATTTCTCCCATTACCCAGCATTCTCTTGTTAAATGTTCTAGGATTCCATACTTGTCCCCACAAAGGTCGCATCTTCTTGCCTTGTCCTCCAGCAATTCTGTTTGAATGCAACAAGACTATAACAAAAATTGTAAACAACACAACAACCAGCCAATGCAATAGTAACACTCGGATAATAGAACACCGTTGCTAACGGCCTCTGCCGTTGATGCAACGTTAAACCATAAATAAAAACAAAATTGCCTAAAAGAAGAAAGTTTATATTTATTGTATACCATTGTATTCTCCAATGGCATCGATAGTAACAAAATCGAATTTTATTTCGTTTGAAAGAAAATTCATTGCACATTTAGTAAATTCTATTCGAAATCTTTATCTCAAGTCTGACCAGTGTCGCCAGATCAACCCAAAACTGTTTTAATTTTCCCCTCCTCCTTTTCCCCTTCCACTATCCCATTCCACTCCTGCGCACGCTCCAACGTCCCCCACTAAGACCGTAGACTGGTCACGTGACGTACTGCGCAACGTATCACATATTACTCTGGTCATCAGAGTGTTTGTAAATTATATTCCCCTCGATTTCAGCGATCTGGCGACACTGAGTCTGACTCGATGTTACAGTGCAAGAGGTTCACAAAGACGATGAATAAGTTATCGAAGCACTTTTCTATATTTGCATCACACGTTACGTTCGAGTAATTACTAGAGCAATACACAAAAGAATAAATAATTACCGTAATGAAAGATGTAAACCTAACGTCGTTCCCACTCACCGTGCCCGAGTACTGAACACAAACAATCTCGTCCTCGCGTTCAGGATCGTTGTAAACGCACGAACGCATAATAAAGCAGTTTCCCATAATTCCGGATACGTGAATATTCAACGACGCGGTGAATATATTCGAGTAAACCCGGCTCCCCGTTCTCTCGACTGTGAGTACTCGAATAACTCAACCGGTTGATTCACCAAGACACGAAGAACTCGTTGAAATTCTATGGCCGAACACATCGGCTCAGTGGAAATTCGAGTAGGATGGCGATGCGACGACGCGACAGTACGTGGTCACGTATCCGAAATCGTTGTTTCCTTTTTCTATAGCTGTTGTTACCCTGTAACCTTTATTTACACCTGTGACGTAAGCTGCCTAATATTTAAGGTCGGAATAACATTTTCCTGTGACCTTTTCCTTGCGTCGAGGAATCTAACGCCTCGATACCCCTGTTGGCTGCTGAGTTATCGATTCGAGCTGTAATTAAAGGAGACGTTTTCGTGCGACTATCGTTTCACGTGGTCGTCGTAGAAACTGTTTCAATATAAACAGCTGTCTGCATTGCAGATCATTTTGATTTCGTTTCGAGCACTTCGAGGACGTTCGAACGCTATGTTCATTAATAGACAGCGGATCTTTAAGCAGAATGTATATTTTCTGTATCGATTGTAGGAAATAGAATCCAAATAAAAAGTTATTGTTCTTTTCCATTGATCTTAATATTGAAGATAATTTATTAACATCTTTAAATTCTTTTAATCTTCTCAGTATTTTAAATTTCACTCAATATTGTACACTCGTAAATTTGCTAGACAGCGGAACTTTATGCAGAATGTAAATTTTCTGTATCAATTGTAGGAAATAGAATCCAAATAAAAAGTTATTGTTCTTTTCCATTGATCTTAATATTGAAGATAATTTATTAACATCTTTAAATTCTTTTAATCTTCTCAGTATTTTAAATTTCACTCAATATTGTCTACTCGTAAATTTGCTCGTGTCCTCCATCTTTGATCTTTCAGTAGTTTCGAAGTCACCGGTCATCTTGCGGATGTTTATCCAAGTACCGAAGCAAGAGTCGACCCATTACGTCCGATTACACCATAGAGATTAACCTTGGATACGTTCCAAGAAAATGTCAACGTATTCCCGCGAGAGCGCGCAGTTTATGGCAATCACGACTGGACCTAAAAAGGGCAGCGGGTTCAAGCTCGCTGAAGCTTCACTAACTAGCTTTTGTCATTGAGCAGTGAAGTGCACTGCCGAGGCGGACTTCTTTTTCGTTTCCTTTCGCCTAACTCGATAACTGGCCGACACGCGCTTCGGTATAGCGTTTATTGTCTCACCGGGGAGAACTACACAACTCCATCGGATATTGACGTCTTCTTCTGTGATAGCGGGTCACCACACCCTGTTACTATGCGCGAAACATTCGACATGGACATCTCGACGATATTGGGAAATAATTGAAGTCACGTATCTCATTCATTTATTATCATTTTTTCAATTCAATTTATAAATTTTCCTTCGAAATTAAATTCTTGTTTCGTCGAAACCCTTCTTTGTCATTGGAAAAAGTCATTGGTAATTATAATTATTCGTCTGTGGACTTTTATGCAAAATAAAAATTGTCTCTATTCATTTAATGATACAGAAGCTATATGAACATCTACTTCTTTTCTTAATAACTTTATAGAGTTGTGAACAATAGAATAGTATTCTTAAATGTTTTAAATAATTTTACTGTTTTGCATTTGATCTATTCATTCTGATCTTCAATGTATAAAATTCACAGTCTAATAATTATTCTTACTAAATTGCAGTAAAAAATGCTTCGTTAAGAAAAGAATCCATTAGAATCATTGAAAGTAATTATTAGTTGTAAACGTTCTTGCTAAAGCGCAACACAATATACTTCGTCCCATAAAAATCTTTCTTTATCATTCGAAGAAATCATTAGCAAAAATGAGTAGAAGAAACATCAAATGAATCGAATATTACTCGTACATTATTTCCAAACTATTCAAACGATTAAAGTAATTAAAGTAACTCCCTTTTCTAGTCACTGATGCAAAGAATTTCTCTTTTGGATAAAAATCCACTGTCTAGTTATAAATGTCGTTGCCAAATTCACCAGAAAATACTTCGTTTTAGAAAACATTCGTTGATCTAATTGAAAACAATTATTGTTTACATACGTGCTTCATAACGGAACGGTGGAAACTGCCCTTAAATCGTTCACCATTTTGTCGACCGAAAAGAAATTTATTTTCCACAATATTCTATTCATTTTCCAACAATTATTCCCAATAATCATACACTAATCACATTGTTAGCTTCAAGGATTGATTACACCTCTAAAACGAATATCAAATTATTTATAAAAGTCATAATTTTTAAGTTTGAAAGTCTTGTTCGTTCTAAAATCAATTACACCAGTCTACTTTTTAAAACTTGAATTTCACAGGAAGTAAATAATGTTTGACGCGATTGACGCTCATCAAATAGCATTGTGCGACGGAATCGAGAGACTTGGGTGCACGAATCATTTTTTCCCGGCACTGCACGTCAAAATCAGATGGTGGACAGGTGGTTCGCGCACCCTTTGTCAAACGAGGCTCTTTATGTCTTCGGGTATCGCGGACATGAAGCGTCTGGTTCATTGATTCCCTCGGCGTCGACGGATTTAGCCTGAATCGTGAAAGTGACGTTACATGCGAGCCTCGACAAAGACACGTGGCGGCTTTATTGACTGGTTTACATAATCCAGCGCCGATTGACGCCGTCCCGAGAGTGACTTTATTAATAAACAAACAAACATCGCGACGCGGTCGCGTTAAACCGATCAGTCTCGTTGATGGGAGCTAATTGGACAATCTACGTAGTATGTGTGGCAGATACCTAGTATCTTTTCCAGTCAAAGGATTAATTAATTTTGTATTTATGACATAGATGAATTGGTCGAATACAAAACTGAAAAGGCATTAGAAGATTTTAAGGATATTCTATTACTTTCGAATTTTTTTATATGATTCGAAGAGAAAATATATTTCCATTTAACTTCAGTTTCTTACAATTACTTCGGACAATTTTTCTTTTGCACCAATTACTTTATTATTAGTAGACTGCGGATGTTTATGCTATTTTCATTTTCATTTTTCAAATCCCGTTTTCATTTTTAAACGTCTTTGTGGATCAAAAATAAATTCAAATCGTATTAAATTCTGTCAAACTTTACATTTTTATATGTTTTGAAAATTTTTACAAGCCAGAAATTCATAAAGATCAGCAATCTAATTATTAGGTTGCAGATTTTATGAATGTATAATTCAAAATTAAAACTATTTTCGACTTGTTAAAATGATTAAGGAAACAATAAAAACTTTAGACGACTCTTGTCTGTTGCGACTGATGTAAAAAAAATTTTATTTTGCATAAAGATTCGCAGTCTATTTATTCTACAGGAAGTATATTTACTCCATTCACATATTTTGCGTCACCGATCGAGGAAAGCTTAAAAAAATATTTTTTCTAGACATTGATGTTGTGTGAACGTTGTCCAAGGATTGCCGTTGTTGAATAATTACATTTGTAATTACAAGAGGCAATGAGTACAGCGTCAAGTGTATAGTTTTTTGTAGAATGCATCACGTTTTCTTCGTACACGATAAAAGTCTTAATACTTGTGGGCGGGAATGCAAGGATTTAATTGCGAGTCGGGTATCGGCGAATGACAATCGTATCTTTGACTCATTAACCGCGCGATTTTTGATACATGATCGACCGCGGAGTTAGAATTCGAGATGAAGAATGCCTCTGGGCGATATTCGTGCGAAAATTCAGTTAGCAGATACGGTGCTCCATTAAATCACCGTTCTGCTCATTTATGTTTTTAACGAGGACTCTAAATTCATTGAAAGAGGATTATCAAATTGTTTCTCAGTCGTTTACTATATCTTATATGGCCAGAACAGTTTCATAAAATGGAATCATAGTTGATATAAAATCAGATACGGAAAGTCCTCTTTTATTTTATTATTATGTCGTTGCATATGAAATGTCCGACTTTGAGCAATAACATTAAACAAACGCAACTTTTATCTAAATCGTTTTATTAACACTAAACGTACCACGGTCAAATGACCGATTCTCTATTTCACAATTATTGAAATTATAAGTTTCATAGGAAATGATTCAACTGACTTCTTCATTTAAACACAGATTATAATGAAAACCGTAAAAAGTTAAAGTAAATTCATTATTCTCACTTCTATAGGGCATTTCACTTTTATTTGTGTTGTGCTCGGTAGGTTTATTCTTCATAAAAGTAAGGATACCATTGTAATTTTAAGGACCACTGAAGTTTAAGTATCTTGATTGTATTATTATAGAAATTGAATTTTGTGGTCATTCGCGTTCTATATTTTCAAGATTGTCATCGCCATTTTTCAGTTGCTTTTACTATCAACGAATAATATGTCGATTAATCACCACATTTTGACCAAAATTCACATAATTGTATACTATCGTCAGATTGCATGACAATCGTATTAATCGACGTTGAAATAAAATTGATTACAAGAAAAATTAGACGTTAAAATCAAAATTCAAGATAGATCTTAAGGATCAGCTTTATAGTTCAAAATTATCTACAATAAATCTGTAAACTCTAATAGTAATTTCTTGACCGAAACGCTTTATAATATTTGCATTATAAAATCGGACGTTTCATATGCAACAACCTAATAGATTACTGAAAAAGTTGGTGCCCGATTTCGTGTTAAAATACAACAAGGAATTATGGAATTGTTGATCAGTCTTGACAACATTTTACATGAACACAACAATTTCATGAGATATAGACTCATATGTAGTAGGAATAAAATCAAATCCTCTTTTGTTTTATTAGGTCAGTGCAAAAGTTCAAGCCTGATTCTTTGTTGTATTTTAATTCTACTGACCTAATAAAATAAGAGAGAACTTTTCGCATTTGATTTTTTGTTCTACTATGATTCTATCTCATAAAATTGTTGTGTCCACGTAAAATGTTGTATACGACGGAGAAACAATTTTATAATTTAGAATAAAATTTTAATCAACCTATGGCATCACCCATTTTATTCAAGAACTTTTTGCTGCCAAGAAAATCATAGTTTATTTATTCTCGCAACATTCCATTTCCGGAAAATAAATGTTTTTGTCTGCAATTGCCAGTTTCAATTTCGAAGGTAGCAGATTAATTGACACGAATTTCTACTACAAAAATCGCTTCAATGGCCGGCGCCAAATTAGCAGAGCATAATGGCGGCACAGTAGGGTGATCCATGGCGGATGTTTGGCACACTTACCAACATTGCCGCAGATATAATAGTCGAGACCTGTTCGACTATGGCATCGCACGTGGGCGTGTCAGTTTCCTTTAAAACACAAAGTCGGTGCAACGTTGACAAACTAATTGTCCCGTTAATTGGGAATCGTTGGACACGTTGCACTAGCGATTGAATTACTGTAACTCGATAATCGCCTAGCTTTGACTCGATACTGATCAGAGATATAATTGATACATCAGTAGACTGCGGATCTTTATGAAAAAGTAAAAATTCTCTACATCAACTGTGAGAAATAAGTGCCAAGAAAAAAGTTTATTCGTTCTTTAATAATTTGAATAAGTTGAAAATAATGCATCGATGCTTTTAAATCCTCGTAATGTATTTTCTGTAGTAATTTGCACCTACCAAGTTTTATCATAAATGCGTAAAATCCGCTGTATACACAGTCGGTCACGAAAAGATTCAGGTACTTTCAAAGAGACGATAACTTTTTTGAGATTGGACTAAACGACTTAAATTTTTTTCAGACGTTAGAAGGATTAATTTACTATGTAACGAGAGACATTTTTTTTCGATAAAACTGCAATTTATCGAAATTGCAGAGAAAATACTAAAAGTTGTTTTTACAACTCTTCTATATGGGTCTACATTGAAAGTTTAAAAAATTCTTAATCTACGATTTGCAACATGTTTAACCGTTTGCAGTTCATGGCACTGTTGACCGATTTTGATTAAATTTTTAGAATATATATAATTGACGCAGATTTACAAAATGTATTTTTTAAATTCTCAATGTAGGCCCACATAAAAAAGTTCTAAAATCAACTTTTAGTATTTTCTGTGCAATTCCGACCAATTTTTTCAAAAAAAATTTTCTTGTCACAAAGTTAATTAATCCTTCTAACGTCTCAAAAAAATTTAAGTAGTTTGATCCATTCTTAAAAAAGTTTTCGTCTTTCTCAAAGTGTCCGAATCTTTTTATGATCGACTGTACATCAGTACCATAATATCATGAGTAGAATGCGGATCTTTATGCAAAATAAAAATTTTTCGGATCCGTTGCAACATATAGGAGCCATATAGATATTTAGTTGTTTTCTTAATAATTTTACGGAGTTGAAAATAAATGTAAAATGGTTTTGAAATTATTTAAATGTCTAGTATTTTGCATTTTTATCGCAAACGTATAAAATCTGCAGTCCAATCTTCAGAAAATTTCATGGAAATCATTAAATAAATAAGATTTATTAAGAACGTATTCTATGTTCATTCTCATACCTACAAATTAAGATGTGAGTCTGAATTATAAGAACGTAAGAGCAACGATTCTAATGTTCGGTATTATATTATTATTATTATTATTATTATAAATTGTCCATAAGTTTTTATGTCATGTCGGTCGTTGTGTAAGCTTTTAATTTTATCTAGCAGGGATTCGTTGAACTCCTTTACTCGGTCAACGAGCATTTAACGGGAGTCTACTAAATACACTCCAAGTTCACATTTTCGAGTTTCGTTGAGTATGACTATGAACGAGTCACTGTCTTCTTAGCAGAGTAGCATCGGTAACTCGGTAAAGAAATCTATTTGTTTTGACAATTACCAATCGTTTATCGAACAACCACACACGATTGACTTGAAAACGAGCCGTTCAATGCAAAAATTGTGCGAGTCAAAACAGTCAATCTTTGGACAATGAGGAATCAATTGAAAGCTCTATAAATTACAATAATATTGAAAGAAGTTACGTTTAAACCTTAATCACGATAAACCTTTGAGGCGTGGTGTTAAACTAAACGGACAAAATGTGACTTACACCGCTTTTGCATTGGACGGCCCGAATGTGTATAAATAGACTGCGGATCTTTATGCAAAATTAAATATTCATTCATCCTTTAATGATGTTTATTAGCTGCGACTAGTTCGTTCATGTACTGAATTTTTTTAAAAATCTGTTTGCTGCTTTAAATTGCACCTACATATTTTTTTCATAAATACAGAAAATCCACACCCTACATATAAACTGAAACACAGTGAAACAGGGTGAATTATTTTGTAACTTTTAAAGTCTCAAATATGATCATCAGAGAGCCTTTGACCTCTTAACCGAATACTAACAAGGAGAAGACGCAGTCATGGGGTCTCAGATTTTCTCGAAACTTTACATATTGGTAGATTTCGTTCTCCTGTTTATGAAAATGTAGCATTATAGACGTCGATACTCAACAACTTTTAAGATACGTTAAGATTGATGAATTTAGTGTTTCTTTCATATTATGTTCCTTTTCAATAAAATTTTTATATTGTGTTTCCTATAGATATTATGAGTGTATTTTTCATGTGCAAAATACAATTAATTAAAATAGATAAACTGAACAGAAAAAAGAGAAAAAAATGGAAAAAATCTAGTACGTTAACCATCACGCCGTTTGGCACTTGACAGAACCTTCAACAAAAACTGTACTTAACTGCTTAACGGGTATAATGAAATTTAAATTGCAAATATCTCAAAAATTATTGAGCATCGACGCTTATAATGCTACATTTTCATAAACAGGAGAACGAAATCTATCAGTATGCAAAGTTTCGACAAAATCTAAGACCCGATGACCGCGTCTTCTCCTTGTAAGTTTTAAAAAATGGATTTTCAGTTCTCGTTTGTTCGGTAATTTCCCTTTGGAATTTTTGGAGGCTCGTTCACCCAGCTTATGAAGCATTTCGCCAGATAAGACAATCGTGCCGAATCGGTTCGATGTACGATGACTTTTGCCTGATTGACAAGGGAATAACTAGGCGTGTCGAATGATCCGGATGCGAGGTCCGTGGTACGTGGTCGGGAAACAGTAACACGTGCATAAAAGCGCGCGTAACGCTCGGCGTACTCGCGCGATGAATTCGAATTGAACCGTTCTGTGTACACTGTCCACAATCGCCGCACAGGTGCAGCCAGTTAACGGGGACAAGGGCCTGGAATTGCGTGTATACTCGTGGTACACGTGTAATCGAGCGTTAAGTCATTTACATTTGTAAGGACCCACGGTTCGCCTCGTCTGACGTAATACCGAATAAATCCCTTGGACCGACCCGAATCCACTTGAGGTTCGATCACCCGGCGCGTGACTTTTACCATTTCCTGATTTGTACTTCAGTTCGAACCTTCTCATTTTTGTGGTAACTTGTTAAATTGAATGTGTAGGCAGTGCTGGAATTTTTAATAAAATTTTCGTTGCGAAGAAACATCCCTTAGAGTTACTAGAAGCCACTGTAATTTGAATACCAAGCGCAAACGTGTGACTTTCTATTTTCTAGATTATGCTTCAATATGGACCTTCTCTTTTTAGTTATAATTTGTTAAATTGAAGATGTAGACAGTGCTGAGATTTTTAGTAACATTTTCGTTGCGAAGAAACATCCCTTAGAGTTATTAGAAGCCACTGCAGTTTGAATACCTAGTGTGAACGTGTGACTTTCTATTTTCTAGATTATGCTTCAGTCTTGACTTTCTCTTTTTAGTTGTAATTTGTTAAATTAAAGGTGTAGACAGTGCTGAGATTTTTTGGTAACATTTTCGTTGCGAAGAAACATCCCTTAGACTTATTAGAAGCCAGTGTAGTTTGAATACCAAGTGCAAACGTGTGAGTTTCTATTTTCTAGATTATGCTTCTGTCTGGACTTTTTCTTTTTAGTTGTAATTTGTTAAATTGAAGGTGTAGACAGTGCTGGGATTTTTAGTAACATTTTCGTTACGTAGAAACATGCCTTAGACTTATCAGAATCCATCATAGCTCAATTACCAGTTGCAAACGTCTGACTGTTTCTATTTCTTAGATCATGATTCAGTCTGAACCTCCTCTTTTTCATTTTAAATTCTTGAATGAAGTGTTTAGATAGTGCCGAAATTTTTAGTAATACTTTTATTGTCGAGGAAGATTATTTATTGCTGTATACTGTGCATGTTCGTGCATTTGTAGCAAAGTCTACCGACCTCGGACCGATTGAAACTGTTCACAACGTCGAACATAAAATTTACGAGCTTTTTTAACGAGTAAAATTGTCTTGCAGGATGTTAACCTATAGCATCATAGTTGAACGTCCATGTTACCCGATTTGTAAACATACTCCACACGTTTTAACAATTATTATTCGAATGATTTAGAAACGAATGTTTCACGCAATCACTAATGTACACACTGTTTAATGCGACCTTTAATGGACAGTTCAATTTTAGTAGAATTTAATAACATTTTTCTCTTAGTTGAAATAAAGTGTGAATGTAAAAAATTACATTGCTTGCATATAGATGACACAACTCGTTAAAACGTGACAGTACTACTTTAGCGATATCATTATCTGGCAGCCTTACTAACGCTCATTGACGTATCTTTAGTGTGTGAGTTCATTTAAACACTTACGATTCTGTTAAAACTGTGCGAAGCGCGAAATGTGTCAGCACTGTCAATGTACTACTCCGATTACAATTAACACACTTATTAGAGTATCGGTTTCTATCAAATTACCATTTTGTTCTGCAAAAATTAGAGAAAATCTTTTTTGTCGTTTTAAAGATGTTCCTCAGTAATAATAAATTAAAAATCTTGCTAATAGTCATGAATGTGAACACTGATACATCTACAAATTTTATAAGTACTATAAAACCATGGAGAAGTCTAATTCTAGCGGATTTTATTCATTTATGACAGAAATGAACGGACAAACACAAAACACTGAGTTCGTTCAAAGAGTTCAGGAATTTCCATTATTCTCAAATCTTCTAAACTATCAAGATTTGAAATAAATTTCTACTTAATGTCTATCTCTCACTCGTTATTCACAAAATGTTATGCATTCATAACATAAATAAGTAGAAGAGTCACAAAACAATGAGTTTATATAAAGAATTCAAGAACCCTGTTCCAATATTTTCAAATTATTAAAGCCAGATATAAATTTCTGTAAATGACTATCTCTCACACGATATTCACAAAATGTTATGCGCTCTTCACAAAAGTGAGTCGAAGTAACACAAAACCCTGAGTTCATCCAAAAGATTCGAGAACCCTATTCCACAATTCGTAAATGTATCAAACTATCAAGACCAGAAATAACTGTCTACTCACTGTCTATCTCTGCCACACTATTCGGAAGATTTTTAGCGAACTGGAAGCATCACAAAGGCGCACTCGTTCCAATTCCAAGCAACTTCGAATCGCAATCGCGTCACGAAACAGAATAGAAGCCCGTTTGAATTTAATTATCTGGGATTATTCGGAATCGGCTTTCATGGAAGACATTAGAGACACATTAACACCTGTCCCATTGTAAAACTACTCTATTATGTGTTTTTTGTAGTCGAGAAGCAAAATGGCGCGGATGCTGGGAGAATTACTGGCGCGCTAGCTGACCCGTTCAATTAAATCGGTTGAGCACGAGCTCAAGGAAGCCGTGGGTCATTGATATGCGAACGGAGCGAAGACCTTGGCGATCTCGTCACGGCTGTTCCGTTCTGACGAATCGCAATCACGTGTCGCACGTTTGCATACCGGGTTTTCTTCGTTTTCTGCAATCCAGGAGAATCCGTGGTGAATCCTTAACGCGAGAACTAACTTGCGAGACGAGCTGACCCATTTTTACGCCTCTTCTTCTGCGAAATTGCTAAATGAATTTTTCTGTGTCTGGAAACGCTCATTTTTGATCATTCGTTCACGGTAGAGCCACCAAAATGTTCAGACTGATCCATTTCTACGCCTGTTTTTATACGAAATTGTGAAATGAGTTTGTCTGTATCTGGAAATACTAATTTTCATTTATTCATTCACAGTAGAATTAGCACAGTGAATGTACGTTTTATTTAATTCTTTGGCACTAGAAGTACTACAGTGGTAAAAATAGCCCACTTTAGACATCTTCTTCTTGTGCAATATAATCGCACGCATTTGTAAATGTTAATAAATTTTGATTCATTCTATCATTATAGAACTAGTGGAGCAATCAAAATGAATCGTTTCAGAGTTTTGAATATTTAAAAAATTAATATTGAATTGACTGCGGGTTTTATTGAACGTATGTGAAGAACGAGTTGCTGCAATTTGAAACAGTAGAAAATTGAAAAGAATCTCAGGACGTCGATATACTATTTTTATTAAGTTAAGATTATTAAAGGAAAAATGAAATCTTAATATGTCTTCTGCTACTTGCAATTGCTATTGAACAATTAAGATTAAACGCATAAAGGTTCACAGTCTACTAATGAAAAATTAAAGATAAACGTATAGTGACCTACCGTCTATAATGCCTATCATTTATTACAAGATTTAATTTTATGAAACGAAGTTTCTCATTACTATGTATAAAATCTAATCGCCCAATGGCGACCATGAAATCGCAGTACAGTTATACTTACATGTCGCATCGTATCTCGAGAATGTGCCACAGCAATTTTGATGAGTAATTAAAGACCAGTTGGGTTTATCTGCCCGCGTACTTCTGGAGTTAGTGTAAGACATTACCGGAAGCTAGTTAATAAGCCTCTTTGACACAAGGATGTACAGCCGAGAACCTGTTAACCAATTTTTGTCGTCTGATGCTAATTTTATGTGCGAAGTAATAAACCACTTTGAATAACAAACAGAACATTGTCGTCGTAGAACAGCGTTTTAATGGTGTATAATTAAATCCTTGTTGAAATGCGCCAGCTGGCGAAGAACTAATTGGATTTTAAGTGTAAAAATGTTATCTGTAACCCGTTACTTAGTATTCCTGGGAAAATAGAAAATTGATAGATCTCGTGACACTAGGAATTCAGGTACCGACAAAATGGCGGGTTTCAAAACTTTTAATTTGTAATTGTTCAGAGGAGAAAGATGCATTTGTGGGGAATTTTATCTCAACATATTATTACTTTTAACTCTGGATATAATACTTGTTATTATTTGGAGCGGTTACAAGATTTTTAATTTGTAATTGTTCAGAGGGGAAAAATGCATTTTTGCGGAATTTTATTTCAATAAATTCATTTTTTTTTTAATTTGAGTATAATGTCAACATTCTTGTCATTACATATGACAAATTATAAAATAATGGAAAATAGATAGTCCTATTGATCAGTACATCAAGAGTTAATAATTTTGCCACAGTAATGGCAGTCTCATTCGTGAATTAATAATTTGTCTCAAGTGATGCAGACTTCTCTTGAAATTATTATTTAAAAGGAAATGATTCAGCTTCGTCTGGAGCCTAGATGTAACGTCGTCATTAGAAACCGTGTTAATAAGCTTCTAGTATTTAAACCGTTAATAGGATAAAGAGATGTTGACGTATCCTGCACCATAAATCCTAAAGTTTGTTCACTCCAATGAAAAATTATACATAACTACACATATTTCCAACCCTATTGGAAATCCTGAAGCAACTTTACTTCAAAAGCAACACTTTCTTAACTTTTAACACAAATTCAACAATCGAGTAAATTTCCAACACACTGTCAAATCATAAAAACGGCAGACTCGTGTACAATTCATAAAAACAGTTGTCAGAAGATAAGCGCTCGAATTAATTGGAGAAAATTGGAAGATAGGAAAAACGAGGAAGCCCACAGGGTCAGGAAGGATCGTTGTTTAATGGCTTTGTTTAACGTACAACAACAAGACGGTCTCATCCGAGGTTGAATCATTTAAAAAACAAGCAACCACTCTGTGTCAACGTAGATACCGTATCTTACTCTTTATCTTAACTACGACAGTTCGTTTACGCGCTGACAAATGCTAGCTTGCAGTTTGCCAGCTGAGGAATTCTCGAACGATGACTGGAACGCATGTGTTCCGATATTTCCGGAACATATGTACCATCCTCCTTTTTTCAGGAAGAGTAAGCTGATTTTTGTTGGTACTTCCCCTTATCTTACGTTAACGCGTTGCAAATTATCTTTGAGCTGACGACACTGCACAAATCTAGTCGATAGGACTGTGTACACTCTGCTTTTACAATTTGTCTGGCTCCAATCTGTATGAGCACACCTTTATGAATTCATTTTGTAAAGTACAATAAGAGGGAAATATGATTTTTAAGATTCTTGGTAATATTTATGTAAACTTAATCAGTGGTAGATAATAGTGAAGGTAATAATGTATTTACCGGAGTACCTGACGAAAGGGCAAAAGGCAATAGTCAGAAATTAATCGTGAGGATCAGGTGTGATAATATGAAACTATACAGGGTGTTTCAAAAATGTTGTAAATTGAAATGGGCGGTTCCTGAGGTTATTTACAGTAACTTTTTCCTTTGCAAAAATGGCCGGCTCGGCTTTGTTAAGGAGTTATTAACGAAAAACACGGACCAATCAGAGCGCGGATGCAGCAGACGGATTACGGCTTGGCCAACGGCAACGCCACACTCAGCGGAACCTGTCGCCGATCTAGAATCCATTCGCTAAAGCCGCGCTTAGATTGGTGCGTGTTTTTCATTAATAAGTCCTTACCGAAGCCGAGGTGGAAATTTTTGCTAAGGAAAAAGTTAGCTTAAACAACCTCAGGAACCGCTCATTTCAAGGGTTTACAACCAGTGATGCCAAATCGGTTATATCGAGGGGAATACATTTTACCACCTCTCTGAAGACCAGAGTAATACGTGATACGTTGCGCGGCACGTCACGTGACCAGTCTACGGTCTTAGTGGATGACGTTGGAGGGTGTTCAGGTAGTGGAATGGGATAATGGAAGGGGAAAAGGAGGAGAGGAAAAAACAACCAGTTCTGGTTGTTTCTGGCATCATTGTTTACAACATTTTTGGGATACCATGAAAGAAGAATAGGGACACTGGAAACACTGAAACACTGGTTACACGAGTGTAAGGGGAAAGAAAGGGGAATGTTCCGTAACGGAAGTGTCGGAGGGTAGAGCAGAAGACCGTGTGTTAAGGTGGGTGAGAATACTAAATAGGAAACTAAAAAAAAATAAGTATGTGATATAAGAATAGTATACCGATGTATTATTTTTCCTGTATATTATATACAGTTTATACCGTGCAGATTAAAGCTTGTTTTGTTAGATATAAGTTTATGTGAATATAAGAAGAATATAGAGGGGTTAAATATAATTGTGGAGGGATGAAAACATATTTTCAAGCATAGAATGTAAACCAAGTCCTATTCCGTGGCCGATGAGGTTACAATTATAATAGACTAACTAGCAGTTAAGGTAACAAGTAGACTGCGGATCTTTATATATGTATGTATTTGTGGTATTTACCTACATACAGTAGTCCCACGATTTAAGACCATTCTCGGTTCTCTGCTGTGACTTGGTTCGTGAAAAGATACTATTCTTTTGTGGCCGCGTCGACCGCGCCGAAAGTAGGAAAGGACAGCATGTAAACACGGATCACTATCCTCGTCTACGTCCGAAAGTCACTATCATATCGTCAATTAAATCACTAAATACAGTTGAAATTATATCGTGTTTGGTATCATTTTAATCAGAAAAATGCCACAAACATGTTAGTGAAAGTCTCATAAAAAATGAGTAATAATCAAAAAGTTTTTTATTGGTATTACATTGTGAGGACGCGCGGATCTTTGAACTGTGCCGGCGACTGCGACTCTCCGCGTCTTTCTTTTTCAAACGCTGTCCCTCCTTGTGCCCGAAACTTTCATCGTCCATTACAGAAATAAATATCATAGGAATTATATCGTGTTTAGTATCATTTTAATCAGAAAAATGCCAGAAATAAGTTGGTGAAAGTCCCATAAAAAAATAATTAAAAATAAAGAAGTTTTGTAATTGGATTTGTAGTGATTCACACCGATATACCCGACCGGGGATCAGATTACGCGGCATGTTTGCACTGCTCGGCGACCGAGGCAACTCGACCTTCTTGGCCCCTCCGGGGATACCCAGCAGTGGAAGGGGTAGGCGAAGTGACATAGATCGCAATGCTCCGTCGGGCTTTAATCGCGGGACTACTGTTTTTTCAAAATACATGGAAACATTTCTTTGCGGTTCTTGGTAATATTTAATTAAATTCGATCTCTGGTAAATAATAGTAGACTGCGGGACTTTATGCACTTGCGGTATTTACATATTTTTTAAATGAATGAAAACATGTACATTGGCAAATATTATTAACATTTTTACTCCATTTATACTGTAAGGTATTTTCTAGGTGACACATTGAATTCGCTCGTCATCTTGGTTTTTAACAAATAATCTCTGAAAATTGGGATTTGCAGTCTAATAATAAGATTTTGTGATAAGATGAATTTGGGTGGTCTGATTAATTCTTAGTATAGCTACCAGGGATTAGGGTACCGTGAAGGATTTTTGGCAATACAAATTGGTTCAGCGTCAAAATGATTTGGAGACATTTTGCCCGGCAATTTGTCGCACATGGTACTGCGAAACACTTTCATAATCGCGTCATTATCGTATCAGTGTTGCAAGTAGCTACACCAAGTGCCTAATAAGGTACTGATATCATATCACCATCAAACTGTGAGTCAGTACCTCGGAAATCAGTATTCAATTTATCAGGACAATAACTATTCCAAGTAGAAGAATTCTCATGCAAATATCAATCTAAGTAGGCGATAAATGATAGTGTCGCCTAATGACATATGCTATTACGTATTAGATCGGAGATACTTGTGCATTCATGGCGTGTGCAACTATGTAAACCACAAGAGCAAACGTATATTAACCCTCCGACAACGAAACCTGGGTCTGTTTGACCCATAATATCAAAATTGACATTTAATTGCTCATTTTCTGGCGATTACATTAAATGGACAGCTGTTATATTAGAAGAAACGGAAGACTGATGTAATGAAAACCATGTGTACATTAACAGCAGGGATGAGCATGGTAGGGGCCCCTCAAACGCCTGCTTCTCCTACCAACCTGTCTTTCATGCGCGAGGCCTGCTCACTGTTCGCACCGTCGAAGCACTTCCTTTCTCTATGGTCTGTATGGTAACGGCGGATGTTGATGGGGGACAGTGGGCGCTATGGTGGGGACGGTTCTGTCTCAGACAAAAATGCCCATCCCTGATTAACAGGACTGTTAAATCCAACCCTTTAGCACTATATTAGCGCACTTTCAGCCTCACAAATAAAGATGCATAAAGAACATAACATACTGACCATTTCCACACAATTTCCTTTCAAGAAATTGTTTACCCTTTCCAGTCGAAACTGTTTCAGCTATAAAACCAAAGATTTCTTTCGACCTACAATATTTCAATTCTATCTGATTCTTTTCAATTTCTGCATATGAAACTGATGTAATTTACTCGTACAATATTTAAATGTTTAATAATTTATCAGATCCAGACAAATTTAACAACATGAAACATATTTTGAATAGTGTATTGCAGTTTTGAATGGTGACTCGGAGTCACCACTCGCGTGCAAAGGGTTAAAATTATGAGCTCGTAAACGCAGATCACGATTCAAACTGCTATGTGGTCGGTTAATGATTTTCCCCAGACCGAAATGAAAAGATGCTCGGAACAGAAATTAATTCGCTTCTCCGTTTGATTGCAGGCTGAATCCGAAGTCGCCGCCCTGAACCGTCGCATCCAACTGTTGGAGGAGGACCTTGAGAGATCCGAGGAACGGCTCGCGACCGCCACTGCTAAATTGGCAGAGGCGTCTCAGGCCGCTGATGAGAGCGAACGGTAAACGACGCCGCATTATCATCTTCATTTCTCCCCGATGACGAGCGGCCGAGCGCGTCCGACGTAATTTTTATAAATACCCATCTAACGAAAGGGGTCGGCTATGTGCGCGAGCCCCTTAATGAGCAACTTCTCTCAATGGGTATTTATAAAGAAGCTAACTCGCGTCGGAGTCGTGTTGTCGTCTCTCGTTCTCTGAATGGGCAGATAATAGCAAACGTAGGACTTATCGATTCAGGAAGAGCAGAGTGCACTTTACTCCATGGGGTTCACGGTGTTCATTTTATATTGGAAAAGTTGCAGTGCGTTGCAGAAGATGTTGCTTCGTTCGTGCAACTCTATTTTGTGTAGCAGATTTTGCTAATGTGGACGTTGAAAATTCAGTTACCAGTTGTTTTATTTATACTGATTTTAATCCAGCTTTTTAAGAGGTCCTAGGGACGTTGAAAATTCAGTTACCAGTTGTTTTATTTATATTGATTTTAATCCACCTTTTTAGGAGGTCCTAGGGACGTTGAAAATTCAGTTCCCAGTTGTTTTATTTATACTGATTTGAATCCAGCTTTTTAAGAGATCCAAGGGACGGTAAAAAATTCAGTTTTCAGTTGTTTTATTTATCTTGATAGTAATCTAACTTTTTAAAAATCCGAAAGACGTTAAAATTGCAGTTTTCAATTTTTTCATTCACTTTGCATTTAGTCCAACTCTTGGGGATTGAAAAATTATGAGCAGGGCTGTGATTCGAAATTTTGATGATACAGGTAATTTAAAAAGAGACTGTGGAACGGAAGCTTTAAGCTAAAGCAAGTTAAAAAATTATATGATATAGTAGAAGCCAAATAGCACTTTATTGAGAGAAAGTTAGGATGCATTTCATATCAATTTTAATCTACTGAATATTCATATTAGAAAGGCTACCAACAACGTCCTTTTTATCGCTTGTTTGAATGAAAAATTGCTGTAGACTCGAGATGGTTCTTACTTCTATTATCTACTCTGCAAGAGTCTAAATAATAAATTGATTTCAGGTTGCTCTGCTAAAGTTGTTGTAAAGAAGATGAATTTTATATATCTTTCTTAAAATGGTCACACTATACAAGAAAAATCAACAGTCATATGATCCCTAAAGAACTAAACTATCTACTATATTAACCCTAGAGAACTATATAATGATCATTTAAAAATATGAGTAGAGTTATACATTTTTTACTGAACGACAAAAATATTTTATTTTATGAAGGAACAGGATACATGGAATTAAATAGTTTTATCTAATAATGAATGTACTGATTGAAAGATTTAGTGAATTATCCGACATCACAAGATTGAAATATTCCAATCGTCATTTTTACAAAAGATTAGTTACCCAGGGTTAAGAAAATATTTTTATCACATTTGCGCTTGAAATTTTTAAAAGATCATGTTCTAATCACGACATCCTCAGGAACATATAAAATAAATCATAGTTACTACAGCCAAGTGCGTCTTTTAAATAAAATGATTAGAGTTATTCTGCATCTATACCACAAATGGCAACTATAATTTTTTTTACAATAACTTCAGCAGAGGTTTGTGTGAGCAGAAGCTAAAGGCTTGTGTGAACGAGCACAGAATTGAAATCAGCATCGGTTGTTCAAAGAAATCGAATCCAAAGGCAGCTATCCTCGAAATTAAGTGTTCTCAATCAGATCTATTAATAAATCGCCACACAGTGCCGCGTTATAGTCATTCAGAAACGACTTACACTTATCTAATAATCAAACGCACGCACAAGCATGATTTTTCCGAGGAGAGGCTACGAGGCCACGCGCAAAGCGGTAATTACCGATTTCACAAATGGTGGGCGTTTAATTAGAAACTCCTGTAAACACTGCCTCGGCGTTTAATTCAATATCGTTCGATTCATTATACAAATTACTGCAAATTTCTTTTTCTTGATTTACAAAACAGAGAGTCTCTCCATGATCGATGGACTGGGAATGTTTATGCAGATTTTCAAAGCCTATTACAAACTTATCGACTCGATTGTAATTTAAAAAATTGTAGATAATGATCGTAAAAATCCTAATATTGAAATCAATCTTTTCAAAGGTGATACTTTTATTGAGATGTTAAACTTTCATGAAAATTCTGTTAGAATTACAGAAATTCTTCTAAAATTCTGTTAGAATTACAGAAATTCTTCTAAAATTCTGTCAGGATTATAGAAATTACAGAAATTCTTCTAGAATTCTGTTAGAATTATGAAAATTGCAGAAATTCTACTAGAAATCTGTTACAATTATAGTAATTACAGAAATTCTTGCAGGATTCCGTTAAATTTACACAAAATCTTCTCAAATTCTGTCAGGATTATAGAAATTACAGAAATTGTTCTAGAATTCTGTTGGAATTACACAAATTGCAGAAATTCTTCTAGAAATCTGTTAGAATTATAATAATTACAGAAATTCTTCCAGGATTCTGTTAGAATTATAGTAATTACAGAAATTCCTGTAGAATTTTGTTAAAACCATAGGGATTCTTATGGAATTCTGTCAGAGTTTTCGAAAATCATGTATTCTATATACGTGAGGTTGCGCCCTTTTAGTGTATGAATGAGTCGAGGATATTGAAAATGGCAGAATTAGTTGTTCTACTTTTGGTTCGACTTCGTTTGAACATCAGAATGCTGTTTATTGTTAGGACTAACCTTTCGATGTTGAAAGAACTTCGAGATTACCGTTCCAAAATTCTCAGTCGCAATTGTTACTCGTATCGATAAGGATCGTGGATTATCAGAGCAAGTTTAAAGTCCTGTTGGATCTATTACGATCGCGATTGCACGCGCGTACGCAAAGTATTTAGTCGACACACATTTTATCGCGGTTGATAAGAGTATGACCTGTTTGCGGCTCCTTGTCGCGAGTAGGCTCGATTCTTTGCCGCTAAGATCTGAATTTTGTCACTGAAAAATTACATTACAAAATCCTTTAACAATTTCATAGATACTTACTCTTTATTGTCTCATTTTGCCAATGAACAGTCTTTTAAACTGTTTCTGTTCGAAATGGATTCAGTCTTTTCTATTAAATCAGTCTTAATAATTGCAAATTGTTTACAAGATGAAACTGGTATAAAAATGTTGTGTTCGAAGATGTTAAGTAGCTTTCTGTGATACAAACGAATGTAGATTTTTGAAAGATCGTTCAAAGTAAGATCGAGAAGATCAACGATTTTTGAATTCGTATTTCTTTCAACGACGACTAAGTAGACGCTAAATCTCGAATAATAATCGATCGCTAGGATACGCAAGGCACTCGAAAACCGTACCAATATGGAAGACGACCGGGTATCCTTGCTGGAGCAACAACTAGCACAGGCTAAACTGATTGCTGAAGAGGCGGATAAAAAATACGAGGAGGTGGGTCAACTGCGAAACAGGATTTTGTCTATTGGAGCGAATTCTCGATCTTTTTAACGAACCAGGTTCATTTCTCTAAAATGAGTTCTTCCCCTTACCCATATTAAGAAAACAATTACAAGACGAATACTGAAACTATAACTACCTTCTCGCAATAAAAGCTATCATTATTTAAAGCTGTACAGAGTATTCAATTTTCTTACCAATTATTGTAATCTTGTGTACGCTTCTCTTAAACGAAAGTACAAATATTGATTCCTTTATCGAACAGAAAATTTTTAACAGTAAATTTCATGATTGAGAATTATAGATTCGATGAGAAACAGTAATTCCTACATAGCGTCGTGGTTCTACTCCGCCATCTTGTCAACTGCGTGGCTACTGACCAATCAGGGCTCGGATAGGATAACCTCCACTTCTCCCCAACGTCTCACTGTATTTTCTCAGTCGTGTTTTCACTATAAACATTATTCCCGTATACAAATTGACTACTTCTTTCAACAAATCCTCTTATCAATGCACATTTTAGAGCTTTGTCTTGCTAAAATAAAATTATTCTCGAGGATCTTACTAAATACCTTCCCTAACTTGTATTCTCACTATGAACATTTCAATTCACTCATTCCAAAGCGACTATTACTTTCTATTCTCACCGGTACACATTTTAGAGCTCTGTCTTTCTAAAATAAAATTATTCTCGAGGATCTTACTACCTTCCCTAATTTGTATTCTCACTATAAGCATTTCAATTCACTTATTCCAAAGCAACTACTTCTCTCAATTCTCATGAATACACACTTTAGAGCTCTGTCTTTTTACAACAAAATTGCTGAAAATCTTACAATAGCTTCCCGAAGAAAAAGAACTCAAGTTTTAAATTCCTGGTTGCTTAATGTTCGAATTAGCCAAGGTTCGTTAAAAAATGCTCTCAAATTCGCTCCACCAAATACAACTTCCAGATGTCTAGGTCACCATTAGCAGCACGTAGCAGAGCATCGCAGTTCCAGAGCAGCGACTCGTTTTAATTTAAGTCCACCGCAGATTATCGCCTGTACAATACCGTGTATCGTTAATCCGGATTCTTTGTGGTAATTATTAAAGAGCCCGCAAGATTCTTGAGAATCGCAGCTTGGCCGATGAAGAGCGTATGGACGCCCTCGAGAATCAGCTGAAGGAGGCCAGGTTCCTCGCTGAAGAAGCTGACAAGAAATACGATGAGGTTTGCGAGCTCACGGGTCTGACTTATGCTGGCTGCAGTGACAATGATAACGATAAACATAATGATCACGGCGACGAATTGATTCTAGTCGATGGTCGAGATAATAGTGCCTAACAACCCCGTAACTCTCTTGTCTTCTCTCTGTGTGCTCGACACCTCGCGTCGCCCGGATTGAAATCTCGATTCAAATTCTCTGATCCGCGAAGCAACGCATCACTGGTGAACCCCAATCTCCTTGCCGTCTGTCTAATTAATTAAAAAGATTAAAACTAAACGAAAAAGTGATTCGGAAACGAGGGAAGTCGTGCGTATAATGATCGTCTGTGATTTTCAACAAAGTGAGTCGACCTGTTAGTAAAGTGCAGTGTTCGCGGGGGATTAATAATATTTGAAAAAGAAATTTGTTATATATACATATATATTTGAGATGGAGAGAGAGAGAGAAAAGAAAGAAGCAATTTAGCAAAATGGGGGAAAAAAGTGGTGATACGCGTGTAGATATCAGTGTCACGTGTTTTGAGCGCGACTTAACGTAGGACGTAGCATATATCTGTGATTTCCGAGTGTTTGTTCGAGGAACAAAGGACTTAAAAGAGTATATTATATTATATATATGTATATGTATATGTATATGCAGAAAAGTATACGTATAAGTTTCTCAAGTGCCAGTTTCGTAACGAAAATTCAGGGAGAGAAAAAGATGACAAAATTTAGTCGGTTTGATAGCAGTTTTTTCACCGCGATCTAATCGTCATCGTCCCTCGATCGTCGATCGGTCCGCGTGTTGTTCAGTTCGTTTCTTGAAACAGAAACTGGCCCCCGAGTTTATGGTTAACTCTGTGTTGTGATACGCGAACATGGGATCCGGTTCCTGGGTCCTGATGCAATAATGGTGCTGCTTTTGTCCAAAGACCTTCCCCCCGTTCTCGCTTTGACGGAATTTCGGAAAATAGCTGCGAACTCTCCGAAAAACAAAAATCCATCCGTTGTGGTAGGTGGAGATCACGATCGCGTCGAAGTTACTATTAATCGGACTGCTGATTTTTATGTAGAAATTTTCTAGTTTGCAGGAAACAGTTCTTTCGTTTGCATAAAATCACTGTTCGTAATTTCACCTGCTAATTTTAACAATCGATGCATAAAATCTGCAGTCTGATAGTTATGAATCATTCGCATTCCAAGCTGCTTCCTCATTTTTACAATCTAAGGTTCTTACGTAAATAGTAATCGAGTCCCAAAAAATTTAATAACAAAAAGACATGTTAGGTTTCTTTTATAATTGTATATGGACATATTTCTAAAATCATAAGAATACTTTTGTTAGGAATTATTAAATAAATTTAATCATTTGTATTCTTGCCAGTTTTCATATGAAATTAAACGAGAGTCGCTCTAATTGCCCGTCTAGTGTTAATCATCAGATATTCATATACATATAAATCTTGACGGCGCATCTAATCGAAATCAGAACAGATTGCAAATTTGTTTGTTCTATTAACAGTTTTATCGCATTTCACACAAGATAAAAATCTCATAAAATTGAATTCAAACATTCTAAAGGATTTATACACTCTTCATGCAATTTTCTGTATTTTCAAATTCGAGAAAATCGCGTCAAATTTTATTTTCAGTAATAATAGCCTTTGCCGATCAAAAATGAATAATCCCTTGCATTTTTCAAGATTTTCATAGCCCGTAAAATTTTATTCGAACATTTTAATTGTTCACACACTTTGTTCACAATTTTCCATGCTTCTGAATGCGATGAAACTGCACCAAACATTATTTTTAACGATGATTCAACGATAATTTCGACGAACAATAGTCTCCACTAATCAATAGGAAATAGTTCCTTGCTTTTTTTAAGATTTTTATAATCCCTAAAGTTTTATTCAGACTTTTTAACGAATTGGTATACAGTTTTCCGTGATTTCCAAATTCAATAAAACCGTACCAAACATTATTTTCGATGGCAATAGCCTGCACTAATTTAAATTGAATAATGTCTTGCAATTTATAAAATGATTACAATCCATAAAGTGACTCGAAAGTTGGTGACACTGTCTAAATTCGATCAAGCTTGTAAATTTCGATGCCAGTGTTTATCGGCACGGTGACTCGAAGCAAATTGCTGGGACTCGATTATGCGAAGGTGAAATTCGATTTCCACTTCGACGAAATCAAAATTACAATATTAAAGAAACCAGGCTCGTTCGTGGACCGATAAGCACGAATGTATTACAGGTCTGGTACACGTGATATTAACACAGTTGGTAATGTTAGCCGGGCAGAAAAGAAAGCTCGGCCAACGTGAAAACAGAATCGTTCGGTTTGTTTCGTGCCACTTGTTCTGGTTTTCACTAGAATCGTTGCACGAATGGTTATCTGTAGACTGCGGATTGTATGTGATTATGATAAAAATGACTGAGTGCAATTTAAAAGAAATAAATCAAATTTAAAAAAAAATATATTATCAATATATTATTTCTAGGCTATTGAAGTCATTAGAGACAGAATTGGAATTTCTATTTGGTTCCTGTTTCTTGCAATTAACGAAGGCAATTTTCATTTTGCATAAAAATCCGCAGTCTAGTTCTCTAGTTCCCAAGTTCCCACGGAATTCGAGCATCATTGGTAACTTCGACGACGATCCAGAAACCGATCTTCGAGAACTCTTTCGCTTCAAATCATCCTGACACCATTTTCTTGCTTTTTTTATATTTTTATAAGTAACCAGATCGATCGATGGTAACCAAGGTGTGTCGTTAATTAACAGTTTGATTGCAGTGGAGTGGAGTTCGCTTGTAATAACGATTTAACATAAATTATTGCAGAAACCGTCGGAGAACGAGACTTAACAGCAACCACGAGTGTGATTATTCCTTTCCTTTTAGTTCTATCGATGATCGCTTATCCGTTCCACGGTGATGCGCGAGCGTTACGCAAATCACTCGTTAAATGGCAAATTTATGCTGATGTTGTTACGTCACTGGGATTACTGACCGGTGAAAACATTCGCTTCGGAGCGTCCTTCTTGGGACGGTGTGGACGGATTAATCATTGCCGATGGCCCTTGGGCGTGGAGAAACATCATTTTGTCTCGTTTTAATCGAGAAACGATCCTAACACAAATATTACCTTTTTTGGCGTTGATTTTTGGACGTTGGAACCTGAATAAGGAAAATACTGGAGCTGGAACATGCAATATGCTAATTATAATTTAAAACATCGCCGAAATTGATCACCAAAAAATTCCTGAAGTCCTCCTTTTATCTAATTTTATTTCCCTGGGTATATATTATAAAACAAAATTGTTAAAAATTGGTATTGTCACATTCTCATTATTTTTATAAAGTAATGTAAAATAGCCACGTTCGGAGGTCCGTAAAGTTAGTGTTAATATATAAATCAACTCTTTGCATTTTCCTAGTGCAATTAAGAAAGCTCACTGAAGGGTTAACCAGCCCTTGAAACATTTCACAGCTTCAGAAATATCCAACAGTTCGTAAAGATCGCTTCCAACGATCGTTTCCTACAATCACTTCCAACAATCGCTTCCAACAGGCTCTTCCGGCAATTAAAAATCTCCAATTAGCATACGGCCAAAGCCCAGCTCCAAAAGGGGCAAACGTCCTGCACAAACGAACCCGAGTGCATTATTGATAATATCTCAACGCCCGGGGACCAAAGGCAGCTGCATTCGATAAATTCATTTCGAAGTAGTCGATAGAGCCATTTGCCCGTTACCTTCCATTAAAGCTCGCCCAATGTGCTGCCTGGCTAGCAGAGCCATCAGGGAATTCATTACCGAGCGAAATTGACAGGAGGAGCTATTTTTCCGAAGCTGGTTGCGTCACGCTCGTCTATTACATGCATGATCGCCGTGGACCAGAGCGAAAGAGAGCGCGGGCGATCGACAAGAGCCAATCGGCGGGCTATCGATTTCGAGGTCGACGCGGATTCCTCGATTTTTCTGCGGCCACCTCGGTCCTCTGTGTTTTCTATCCGCGTTCGTGTCGATCGCCGGCTCGAACACGCGAAACAAGTCTGCTTTTATCTGCTGGCTGCTTCTCGGGAGAATCTGCTCCGCGACTCGAGCTTAGGCTCGTTTTGATACCGATTATCTGCGGTCCGTGCTCGCGAGTGGACACGAAATGTTGAACATTGAGGTGGTACGTTTTGTTATTCCTTTTTTGGTCCTTGTGGAGATTGTCCTAAATAGATACCTCTGCGCGCCATTGTTAACCCCACTGGGCGATCGTGAGAAGGACAAAACACAACCCTAAACATTGAGATGTTCCATTTTGCCATTCGATTAAAATTCTCATGTGCAGTAAATTCCCTAAATTGATACCTCTGTGCTCCATTGTCCTTCTCAACTGATGACTGTGACAGGAAAATTCAAGTATCATTGATATTAAGGTCCTTCGTCAAGAAAAATGGCAAACGAAATTCTAAATTCTTTGGAAAATTGAGTTGTACGATTTTGCTGTTCGTAGTTAGGGACTTGGCTAGAGGACGCGCAGTGTGAATGTTGGGGAATATGTGAGCAAACAATTCATAGCGAAATAAAGGTAACAGAAGTAAATAATATCATTAAGGTGAAGCAAAGTGAGAACATAAGTGGATGGAACGTTGGAATAGGGGCAAGAAGAAGAAATAGATAAAAGAGAAGAACAGAAGGCTGATAGCTCTCAGAGTAGTAAATGTGAGGTTAGGTGGCACTGTGGTAAGATAGGTCAAATAATACACAGTACAAGTGGAGTAAGTATTAGTATAAGTACATAATAATAGGGAAAATAGTAAAAGTGCAATGGTTATTCGTATTTAGTAGTATTTAAACAATGAAAATACAGGGTGTCTTGAAAATGTTGTAAATCCTTGAAATGGGCAATTCCTGAGGTTATTTAAAATAACTTTTTCCTTTGCAAAAATGGCTGTCTCGGCTTTGTTAGCGAGTTATTAACGAAAAACATGCACCAATCAAAGCGCGGCTACAGCAGGCGGACTCGGCCACAGCGACAGGTCCCGCTGAGCGCGACGATACCATTGGCCGAGCAGAAATCCGTCCGCTGCAACGGTGTTCTGATTGGTGCGTGTTTTTCGTTAATAGCTCGTTAACAAAGCCGAGACAGCCATTTTTGCAAAGGAAAAAGTTATTTTAAATAACGTCAGGAATCGCCCATTTCAAAGATTTACAACATTTTCGAGACAACCCTGTATTTTCATTGTTTTGTGTTCGACCTATCCATTTTTCTCACGAACACGTCAAATTCACAGTCTAGATATTTCATTTCGAGTCCTCGTGTATGAAAATTGAACTCCGTAGCTTGCACGGTGTGTACCATAACTTCCTCCAATCGACGACCATAATCAGAGAATTCAGGTTTCTCGGATCTTACCAGAGACCCTCTATCGTGAAGGTGGACATCAAACACACGTTCACCGTGCATTCCTCTCTTGTTCGCAGAGCGAGCACAAGGCTCGTTTCGCGAGTACAATCTTCTCTCTAGTCCAATATTTGCAATTCCATCGCGAGGAGTTAACCTAACACAGACCTAACCCTTAGGGGCCTCTGTGTTCACCGATGGAGATGTTTGCGATGGAATGCGGTAGATTTCTGCGACAGTGGAAATAGAAACTCCGCGATTCTTGTGTACACTTTCCAAGTTTGTTGGTTCTCGATCCGAGATTCTCGATGATAAAGAAGATCAATAGCTGGCTGTAAATCCTCATTAAATTGTCCGACGACTGCGAATTGTCTCTAACTCGACTGTTCTTCTTTTTGTTGCACCCGACAGCTGTCGTAGGTCCTAACTATTAGGAACGTGTTTGAGATGCAGTTTTAATCCTAGAGAAATTAATTAATAAGTATATAGTCGATAAAATGAGTTGTAGGTCTATATTAAATATTAGTGACGTCTGAGGTGGATGTTTTAATCAAAGAGAAAATTATTGATTCGTATACAGTTGATAGAATGAGTTGTTTCTTGCGATCAACGTTCCTCTTTTCTACCAGAGTAAAATTTCAGTCAAAATTATGCTTTCCCGCTTTAATAGAATTTCTTCGTTGAATTTCGAAATTTAGACATTCGCAATAAATAAAATTCAGTTACCTTTTCTACAACCGTTAACAAATCCCCTAATTCACTCGGAGCATACGAAATCCTTTGAAATCCTTCTTCCATTCAACAACAAAAACACCGTTCTCCGCCACACTTCCACGAAACAATTCAAGTACGTCTCCCAGAGTAGATCAAGATCAAGAGAACGATCCTCGACTGATCTCTATCACACGCACACAGTATCCCCTATTCTCAAATAACCTTCACGACCACTCTCTCGACTAACCAAAGCAATTCCGCGCGATTCTTTTAACAAAACCAAACAACTCTCAACATCCACTTAACTTCCGACATGTCCGCTGTGTTTCTTAACACATTATCTACCGGCGATTATTCCGTAATTTTTAAAACTCTATGGTTCAATACTGAGGATTTTTTAAATAGACCTCTCAACAGCAACAGCAGCTACCTCAATCATAAACCAATAACTCACCCCCCCCCCCCGTAACGTAATCTAGTAATTTTGTTTGGGATTATTCTGTAAAAAAATGTATTTTAAATAAACTGTGAAATTTCTCCGTTAAAATATTTTTATTTTGGTAATCTAAAACATAAAACAAATATTTGAATTTTACAAAACTGAAGAAAGTTTGTTCTTCATATAGAATCACCACCTCAAATAAAATTGTCACTATTTTGAGAATTCTTCAAATATAGAACAAAATATTTTATTTTTAAAAGTCGAGGTATAATAAGTTTGTCTCATGCAAGCCACTCTAAAATTGTATTACAATTATTTTATTTAATGTCGATCAGTGACGCAAGTTAGGCTACCGGTAGATAATGTGTTAACACAAGATCATCCAAATTCCATGAAACCTTGATGGAATCTGGGAGCACGGCCGCGACAGAGGTATCCACAAAGGAAAAACTCGAGTTACCCAGCGGCCGGACGTATAAGGAGCGGAAACGTCTTCGTAGATCGCGGATTCCTCGAGTCGCGGAGCAGTGAGATCGTCGATCCGAGATCGAGAGGCTGGGATCGTCGATCTTGGCCCAGATACTGGTAAACACGGCTAGAGAAAGAGGCTGGAGAGGTCCGGAGAGACGAAACGCGCGGTCTCTTTGGAGAAACCGTTTCTGTATGTGTCGTTTACACAGGTTGCCCGTAAATTGGCCATGGTTGAGGCCGATCTAGAACGCGCCGAGGAACGTGCCGAGGCCGGAGAGTCGTAAGCATCCCATTTTCAAACAGAAAACAGTTTGCATCCCCCCGAAAACCCGATGCACAACACCCCCAAACTTGCCCAGCGAGTTTTCCGAAGCCTGTTTTCTGCTGAACCGCACCCTAAATCCGCGTCTCTAGGACGTGTTGCGCACTCACCTCCTTAGAAACATTAACGAAATCATGTGTGAAGATATTCCATAATATGTTTTATCTTCTTTTGCCATGTTAACATCCCCCCAGTTTTAGCTAACAAGAGTTGCGTTCGATTGCGATTGTTCATAGAAATCGAAGTTGGTTTTTTATTGTTTGATTTTGGTGGCCAAAGGGAAGCTTACTTTGGCAACGACAAGATTTGTTCAAAAAGTTACAGAGATATCTGGACTTAATTTTTGATAGTTTATTAGAGTACCAGCAAGGTATTTGCATTTTTCTATTTTGAATATTGATGGTAGGTATTGCTAGAATAAATGCTATAACGAAATAAAGCAAGGTGGCAAAATATTTTCAGTTAGATTGCTTTTGTATTTTATCAATTTAAGTTGCACGAAGCCGATTTTATCCGTGAGCATTAAAATATGTGAGAAGGAGAAAAATTGCAGTTAACGTTAACACAATATATGCAATGCATAAAAATCAAAAAATACTGGAAAGTGAATTAAGTATGCAATGCTCGATGGTCTAAAAATATAAGAATGTGAATTAATTATGCAATGCTCGACGATCCAAAATTATAACAAAGTGAATTAAGTATACGGGGTTCAAAGATCCAAAAATATAAGAATGTGAATTAAATATGCAGTGCTCAATTATCCAAAAATACAAGAAATATGAGAAAGTGAATTTCCCTTTGGTCTCCCATCCAAGAGAATAAGAATTCGCATAAATAGTCTACGGGCCATCTTAGTATGCAATAGTGATTATTTATGGTACAGATTAGACCCTGTTCGTATTAGAGTCCATAATCATTCTCTTGGATAGCGAAACAGGTTTCCAGAATGCGGACTCGATGAGTTTCGAGCGTTTCAAGGACAACGTTGCTGCAGCCCAGGACAGCGTTTGCATGAAACACATATCACTTTTCTGATATTCTATTTTTTTTTATTTCTCTCTTGTAATGTTTCTCTATTTTGTTTTTAAGTTCCTATTGCTCCTTGCTTCTTTTTTCGCATGACACGTGTGGCTGTTGATCACAGGTCGCCAGAAAACTAGTCATGATGGAACAGGATCTCGAGCGAGCCGAGGAGAAGGCGGAACTATCGGAAGGGTAGGTGGTTCAATTTGTGCATGAGCTGTTCTCCCTTTTCGATCCCTTGTTCGACTATGCTTGTCTGACGTGGGCGAACACTGAGCCCTGAAAAAGAACCATAAACAATTTGGAAAAGTTAGCAAGACGAGTCTAAGTTACAATATTTATTGTCCACATTGGATTTTTAATAATAGTTTTGAATCGATAGACTGCCAAAGTCAGTTCTTCAGCTAACGATTAAAATTTATCATTTTTATTTATTTTGTGCGTACGCTTCATGAACCACCGATTTAAATCAATTATTTTTATTTATTTTATACGTTCGCTTCATCAACCACCGATTTCAATTTATTATTTTTATCAATAATATTTTAATTTATTATTTTTATCAATAATTTGTCAACTACCGAATTTAAATTGTTTTTTTTCCACTTATTTCATACCTAATATTTTCAATCGATGTTTACAACGTGATTAACAAGTGCTTATGACTAGACTGCGGATCTTTATGTAAAATAAAAACTTTCCAAATCAGTTCTGGGGAAATGAAATGAAATGAAAATATATTCCTTCTTTTAATCATCTTAGCCAGTCGAAATAATGCAATAGCATATTTCCTTTGATATCTTCACAGTTTCGTGTTTCTTCTACTCATTTTTCTCATAAAAGAAAAAAGCATAGTAACACATATTTGCAATTTGTATTCAAATTGTTATCAAATATATAATTTGTTATCAAATTTGATATATAAATATACATATATCAAATTTTATTCATATTTTATTTGATATCGTCACTGTTTCGTGTTTCTCATAAATAAAAAAAGCATAGAAACGCATATTTGCAATTTTTATTCAAATAATCATAAAGCAATTGTTTTGATTTCAAAAGTTCTGAATTCGATACATCTGCCATTAAAGCGCTCTCGAAAATTGAATACTAAAAATGTTAATAATGCTGGAAATGTAAATTTGAAGACGGATAGTTAAATCGAAATGTTCCAAGGAATATTGATAATGTTATCGATGATTTGAATTGGGTTTAAACGATTGTATAAATGGAACGGGGCCAAGTGTTCGTCCCAAAGGAAGAAAACTCGCTCAGGTAGGAATCACTTCGGCGGATCGAGATCAGGATACTAAATGTTGGCTCGTTTTACAGGAAGATCGTCGAGCTGGAGGAGGAACTGCGCGTGGTTGGCAACAACCTGAAATCCCTCGAGGTCTCCGAGGAGAAGGTAAGAGCCACGGACGATTTACAGTACAAAAATATTCTATTCACTTTCTCTTCCTTTCGAATTCACTTTCGACGGTACCGCGACAAATACACGGGGACGCACGTGTTCTTCTTGGTTTAACGAGCGCGATGAACCTCCGACGTAATCAAATGCTTCATAGTAAATCGTAGTGTTCGACTTTCTATAAATTATCTAGACGAGTCCATTCTATCAATTCATTCTAATGAATTTTTTGTCTGTGAATTATCTACAGTCACTCTCATTAATATTCGGACACTCCTAAAAAGACGATAACATCTTCAATATTCGACCATATGATTTGAATTTTTTGAGAAGTTAGAACAATTAGTTTACTACTTGACGCAAAAAGGAAATTTTGAAAAAATTGTAATTGGTCGGAATTGCAAAGAAAAAACTAAAAGTTGTTTTTTTACAACTGCTTTATGTGTGTCTATATTGAAAGTTTATGAAATACGTTTTGTAGATCTGCGTAAACTGTATACACTCTGAAAATTTCACCAAAAATTGGTAAACGTTGCAATGAGCTAAAACCGTTTAAAGATGGTGAAAATGGCAGTTTTTCACCATTTCCGGCATTAAACTGTAATAAATCGAAGGATTCTTACGTCTTTCGATGTCTGTCGCTATTTTCCATATCATCCGATTTTGATGAAATTTTCAAACTTTATGTAATTGACACAGATCTACAAAACGTACTTTTCAAATTTTCGATATTGGTCCACATAAAAAAATGGCAAAAAACAACTTTTAGTATTTTCTCTGCAATATCGACCAATTTCAAACGTTTCAAAATTTCTTTTTCATGTCATGCAGTAAACTAATTGTTCTAACGTCTCAAAAAAGTCCAAGTCGTATGGTCCAATATTAAAAAAGTTATCGACGTTCTAAGAGTGTCCGAATGTTAATGGGCGTGACTGTATATGAATTCAGACTATGAATAATTTTTATGAATTCATTCTATGAATTATTTTTATGAATCAATTATATGAATTATTTTTCATGAATTATTTAATATGATTTGTTGCTGTAGATGTGTTCTATGAATTATTCTTATGAATTATGTTCATAAATTATTTTATACGAATTGTTCCTACGAATTATTTTTATGAATTCATTCAATGAATTTTTTCTGTGCATCATTTTACGTCAATTATTATTTCTACAAATTAATTCTATGACGTCATTCAATGCGTACATTCTACAAATTTATTCTTGGAATACATTCTACGAATTCTTCCTATAAATTATTTTCACGAATTATCCATATGAATTCCTTCCATAAATTGATTTTTATAAATTGTACAAATCACGGAGGTTCTGATGTACAGAATGTCACAGAATTAAAGTATTAAAGTTTGTCAGTTCATCAAAGTATTCTGTGGTTAGAAACACGCATTTACATTGATAAAGTATGTCTATCAAATTTTGTGGCATCCTGTATGCTCTTGTCACATTCATATTAAACAGAATTGAATTCTGAAACCCATTATACACTAGTTTTCCAATAAATTCAATTCATATTAAGCCATATACAATCTGGATATTAGATTAATATAATTAATTTAAATATAACTTAAATATAACTTAAATATAATTAGTTTTCATCTGATTCTTTAATAAATGTAAAATATAAAGCTAAAGTGAAAAATGTAGTATACAAATGCGTAGATTTAGAATAGGATGTGTGAACACTTTTTCAATTAGAGTCCAAGAATTCTACATCGTGCCCCACAAGAACAATAAAATTTCGTACGCTTTTTCGATAGCAGAAAAATAACAGTAGAATCTTAGATCTACATAGGATCACTTGATTGGATCCACAATTCGTATGTGTCGAGATGAATAACAGTCACGTTACTGTACATAGGCCAACCAGCGCGAGGAGGAGTACAAGAATCAAATTAAGACCCTTACCACTCGCCTAAAGGAGGTACAGATCCTTTTGAGAGTGTTCTTTTGCACCCTGTTTTCTCTGGCCAGTGTGTGATTTGTCGTCGCGAGATCTATGAATCGTTAACCGCCTGATCACACTCACCCCCAACAAACCACACTACTCTGTCTTTTCTAACCGATTTCTCTTTTTCTCTTCTTCTTCTTCATTTTTAATTTTTGTAATCCTAACGTGTGCCCGTTTTTTTCTCTTTTTTTACGCTTGACTAAAAATAGGCGACACAAAGAGAGGAGACTTTCGTGGGACAGGTGAAGATTCTGGATAGTCAATTGAAGGAGGTAAGTAAACCGGAAGTTGAGTCACGAGGCGCGAAATTTAAAAAGAAAATTCGAAAAGAAAGTCAATTCATTTTGTTATCATTCTTAGTGTTTTTTCATGTTTTAGTTATTTAGTTTTCCAATTGTAATTGCTGGTAACTTCGTTGAAGAGTATACACCTCTTTCGTACAGTTTATTTTTACATTTTTGCACACCTTTCACGTTTCAATCACGTAATAATTGTTCCACATATTACGCATAAGTAGTAAAGATAATTAGGGATACGATTCGATTAATTACTGATTTATATTTATTGGTACTTAATATTGAAGATGTTTAATCTTGGCTGAGGGATAGAAGGAATTTGCTATTACGAGGTACGAGTGTTGCAGTGTTTTGTGAAGAATATCGAATAGAGTCGAATAACGTGTGCAATTAACTAACGAGTCGATATTTGAGAATAAAATTGAAGCATGGAGTGAGGCTTACTAAAAGAAATAATCGGAACGAGTTTACTAATAAGAATTTTCTAAAAATTATTCTGATTTCGTCGATTTTAAAAGAAGCAATCTAGTTTTCTTATCTTCCAATTTTGTAAAATCAGATTTATTTCCATTATAACTAGTCGGATGTGTTTAATCAAATATATAATTTACATATGCGTAATACAGTCTGTAAATTACCAGTAGACAGCAATTTTCATGCACTGATTTGCTTTTATTTTATGTTCCAATTAATTTGATGCACTTCTGCGCAAAAATTTCTGCGTGGAAATTTTTGTTTGAACTGTTTTAATTGCATAAAACGCGACCTTGCAGAAATCTGCAGTCCGAATGTTACCAATGTATGCACGAGGACATTTTGTAGACGTAAACGCACAGAATTTTAAAATCGACGACAGATCACATGAAATTAGGACTTTGTCCACGTATATTAATATATTTTCTGTGGTACAGGCTGAAGCTCGTGCTGAGTTCGCGGAAAGATCCGTGCAGAAACTCCAGAAGGAGGTCGACAGGCTCGAAGGTGCGTATTCAGACAGAATTTCGTTTGATATATTTCTCACCGCGTTATCGAAACTCAATCTCGCAATTTTCATCAGTTTTTTTTAAGTTCTTAGCAGTAATGAACATAAACTAGAAACCAATCACCTAGTACAAGTAGAATTTTTGCAAACATGTTCTAAAAGAGAGAGAGAGTGAGAGAGAGAGGGAGAGAGAGAATTGCGAAACGAGAATCATAAATCGAAGGGAGCTAAATATGAATACTGAGAGGATTAAGATAATTATGTCAGGAAAATGTTATCTTATCATTATACGGAAGGAGAATTTTGTTCAAATTGTAGACGACAGAGTTTACTATAAAACATTTTTATATAAAACTTCACATTAAACGCCACTCAAAATTGTTCATTAACTAATTCTTCAATCGATTATGATTGTAACGCGAATATTTATGTATTTTTAACATTTGCGTGTTGGTAAAATACAAGAAAATGTGTCAATTAAAGAAAGTTAATTTTTCTTGTATTATTATCACGAGGAACTTGTCCGACAACAAAAGAATAAAAATGTTCCTTTTTCAATAGAATGGCCTATACAAATTTTAAATCTATAGAAATAGGGATAATATACTAAATGTACATAAATATTTGTAGTTTAATCATGATAAGTTTTAAGATGATTCTCCCTCTTGAGAATAAACATGTCTGTCGTCTGCAAAAATATCAGAACATTTAGAATCTTTTCCGAATCTTCCCCTAACAACCCTCAAGGGAGGAAAGCATTGTAACAACCTAGAAAGTAACGCATATTGTGCATTTTTATTGAGCGAACATTGCAAATCAATCAACAGATTATTTACTGTTATCATGCCATCATTGTTGAATAAAAGCTAAACTTTTCAGTGAAATCACAATCAACGACGCGCTCACTTCAACAACGTGTAGACATAAAACGGATGGTTGAATTTGGCTGAAAATTTTTGTGTACATTCTACTGTACATGCAAACTAACCAACCTTAACAATAAATTAATTTACTCGCAGCGTTCGTTCAGAAAAAAATCCTAAAGACATGCCTACTTCTTAGGCTGTTGCAAACCACTAAAGATTGCTTTTCTCTTTAAAAATGATCTAATATCGGCAACCACCGGTGAAAGCCGCCGCCAAAATTGTAAAAAGCGTGCACCCCCATTGACTAACCACCCCGCGGAGTGGATTTTTGCATCGAACTAGTCGTGGCTTGGCGTGTGTGCGCTTTCCTCTAACAAGTAATCTTTCCAGACGACCTCGGCGTCGAGAGAGAGAAAAACAAATTGCTCCAGGAGGAGATGGAAGCCACCCTGCATGACATCCAGAACATGTAGATCGTGTTTCGGGGCGGACAGAAACACGACTTTAAAAAAAAAATAAAAAGGAAACACACACACACGAATCATAGAGAGAGAGAGAGAGCGAGAGAGAGAATCTGAGTATGATAGAAGGCGAGAGGATAGGTTTAACGAACAAGGGGGAGAGAGAGGGTGAGAGAGAGACGTTGGTAATAGAAAGGGTGAGAGATAGAGTAACGATCGCAAAAACAAAATAGCACAGCGAAAATCGTCGTTCGAGCGAAATGAAAAAATGAAAGGAGACATTCTGAAAAAAGAACACGCGGCGCGAGCGCTTTCGTGTGTATGGTGCGCATCATCCCCCATTAACTTTCACGGACAAAACCACACGCAGTCCCTTTTAGGCTAGAAACTCGCGCGTCTCTCCCCTTTCTTATTGTATCAGCAACAAGCCGGTTGCGCATTTCTTTTTTCATATGTATGCTCGTGTGTCTGATCGTATGAATCCTGACTGCTGCACGTGTGTGTTAGACCGTACGAGTGTGTTTGTGCTTTTGCGCGCAGCAAAAGCGAGACTATAAACGAGAGAAAGAGAGAGATAAAGAGGCACGATGACGACGGGATCGAGAAACGACGGATAAAGTTGGAGAAAAAGGAAAGAAACACAGGGGTGCGCGTTTCGTCAAAGGGACATTATCACAAGACATTGTTGATTCTTCCCTTTGCTTTACAGTAGTATTCTGGTTTTTTTTCGTGTTCGACGTCCGAGCGGGTTTTTCCTTTTCCGCGAATCGACGTTCCCTCGAAGACGATGAAACTACGGATTCTTTGCGAGCGAAACGTTGCGAAACGATCGATCGAGAATGTGCACACTCGCCGAGGAGGAATTTCCAAGCGGATTGTAAGGTGTTTGCTATTATTGACGGGTACGGCAGTTTCAATTGTCCGAGGACGTTGTATTCTTCTGCTTTGTCTCGGTGAAAACCGATCATGCTAGCCTCATGATCTTTCGGACGCGTCAGGGAGCTGAACAGTAGAGGAAAAATTGTGGGTCGAGGTTGTACCATGATTTCTACAGGGAGATTAAAATTTAAAAACGTTATGACAATTTCTGCATTGTCTACAACACTATCAGATTATTTTGCTGCCATTAAACTAGGGACCTTTGTGCAATTTTCAATTTCTGTACATGGCTTTGTGAGCATCAGGTTAAAGGGCGTATTCTCTTCATCGAGTAGAAGATTTGTTGTGCTGAGAATGAAATAGAAACTCTTCTAGCTTGTCTCAACATTAGAACTCTTTATACTAGTCCCATCTCCACTAATCTATTCAATTATTAGACCTGAAATGCGACAGATATATGTATTTCTTGATAATAACGGCAACGTTGAATTTGTTCAATCGTGGTACAATTTTTACTGTTTGTGCAATAGTCCATTTTCTACTTCGAACACCAACAGACACGTTTTCTAACATTTGCACAATTTGTTCATGCTAAAAATGTACAACGATCCGCTGTCTAGTTCGTACACAACATTAAAAATTCTAAGATTTGACCAGTCTAAACGAACAATATAAAACTGGATTTTTATATGTTCTTGTACAGGCTGGTTCACAATTGATGTCCTTCAAAGTAGCTTTTAAAAGCTGATTAAAAGTGAACAACTCAATATTCAATTTCTTAAGACTTGATTGGTTTCGCAACGAAATTTCTTCTCGACCGCTCGCGAGACTCCTTCTTCCATGAACAATCGTTCTTCCGTCGTCAATATTCCATTGTTTGTTTTTTTTATATATAAAAAAGAGCAATTACGCTCACTGCTAACATTCCTAGATAGAAGACGATTCGATTGCTTGGTAGAATAAAGTAGATATAGCTAGGTTGAATCGTATCTCAGCCCGCCACAGCCGGTAGTTCCATCGGTACCACTGGTAGCGATGTTCTTCGATGAAGTTTTGTACATTTGTACTCGAAATCTATGAACAGACCACCAGAAGACGCGATTCGATCAAAACAAGCCTGTCATCCGACTCTTCGCGAAAAAACAAATCGAAACTATGATGTAACAATTTTTCCTACGACCCTCCGTTTCCGACTAAATCGTGATCCAAAATTCTCCGAGCGCCATGCGCATGCGCTGTTGTTCGCGCGAACTTTGAGCGCGATTATCTCCGGAACGGAGGCTCGTATCGAAAAAATTCTTTCTACATTTTCTATGCAGTTTTTCGCGAAGAATCGTTCGAGCCTGGTTCGAACTGCGTCTTTTAGGATTCGGGTCTGTATTTCGCAAGACTCGGACCGTTTTGGCAGACGATTCGAGCGTGTTTCGTCAAAATCAGACTCGATCGAAAACGTATGCCATCACGGGACATGTTCCCGGCTGGTGAGCATTGCATTTAACGATAGTCGATCGACTGGGAGCTGCGGACGAGCGAATCGACGTTCAACAATCGTGCCTGTACATATTTATTCTAGGTGTATTATCGAGCCGGGGAACGCGATTTCGTATACGAACCGTTGGTAGAGAGAAAGCGGACCGAATCCGTGTACAAACGAAAGGAAAAGGACCGAACAGGAAAGAGAGGAAGAGGGGGAGAAAAACACAACTTCCATTTCGCGACGTATACTTATCCTCGCGTATTTGGTCCGTCGTCGACGCCGCTGATTCTCGCGATCGATTCTTGTCGGCGAGATATAGACTCTTTTCTCCTCTTTGTTACTCGATACTGCCCCGAATCGTTTCAGAACGCGGTTCAGAATACTCGACGATCCTCGTTGGTGCGATTTTCATAGTACGTATACTCCTCGATTGTCATTTCGAAGTATGTTCGCTGTTTCGCAGTCGAATACGCTGCTAAAATTGTTGGAGAGGCTGCTGCGATTATGAGGCAACTTCATTTTTCAATAATTTGAGTATATTGATGAGAAAAATTTGTAAATGTACGATATTCAAGGCATTATTTAGTATTCATGTTTATAAACTTCTGTGGTGAATGGGAAATCCGAGTCTTTTTTAAAAAGAGACATTTCTGGTTGAGACAACATAGCGAAATGATTAAGGAATCTAATTCTGATTGAATAGCATTAGAAATCTGAATGATATAACTATAACAAAACCCTGTAGTGATAACAATAAGATTTTGTCTGTATATACTATTTCTTTCTATTCAAAAGAAGGTGTATTTTGTTGCTTTGATAAATAGTTTGTACTTAAGGAGCATCCGATTTAAAAAAAAAAACAGTGCGATAAAACAAGATAATAGTAGCATTGTGCTTCTAATTGTCGTTTAATCAATGCATTGAAAACACCGTATTATTACTTTGTCTCAGATTTACATAACAGCATGTAGTCAAACTCTTTAGAATAAAATCTCCATTAAGCTTGCATGTTTAAAAACGAACGAATATATGTAATCTAAAAATTACGAAGCAAAAGCCAAGGTATTTATTAAAGAACTGTACACAATGCCCAAGAAAATTTCACACCAAATGAAAGATTTTATTAATGTTTTAATGAAATAGGATACAGAAGAAACAGTTGTATACAAAATGGAGTCCTCCTGATTGCACCGAACGCTTAAATTCGTGCAATACTTCGGTAGTTCCGTTTATTCATTTCGCATTCGTTTTAAAAATTAATTTACACCGAGTCGAATGTTTTCCGAAAGACATATCGGGGAGGTCGTACGTTCTCCGCAAGCACGACGATCGAAACTAAGAGAAAGCACAACAATTAAAGGATTATCTCCACGCGTCCTATAACGTTAACGTACATAACGATTTTTGTTATTCCGATTTTTCACCGGACAATGGATGAGAGAGAAAAATAGAGAGAGAGAGAGGGAGGTATGGAATAAAAGAGAAAGAATGTATGTGAAAAAAATTTGCGTGTCTGTCTCTGTATGCGTGAGAGAAAGTGAGAGAGGGAAGAGTATAAAAAAAATATAAACAAAGGAAACGCAGATACTTGAGTTCACGAGAGAGTTTTAGTTTATTAATTTACTTAATATTAATAAAAACGAATGAAACGATAATAACACTAATATCATTGTAATGATAATGATTATTATATATATTGCTATTATTATAAAACTGTTTATAATATATATTTTAATTTTGAAAAAATCAGTGTGTCGTTTTGTTTTTTGTTGTTACGTTGTTTTATGTCAAGCTAACGTTAATCCCCCACTACTACTACTACTACTACTACCCCTTCTCCCCGCTGCCTTAAAACCCTTGACAACCGTTTCTCCAACGTTAACAACTGACTGCAACGGTGTTCCACGCGAATAACAACGTTGCGTTGTGTTAGAGAGTCGTGTGTAGTTGTTGCATGCCTCGTACAACACCAAGGACCTGTGTGGTACGTATCAATACGGAAACAACGGTGAGTAAAGTTGCTTGTTCTCTTTTTCTTGGCTATCTTCACCCGGGAATTAATACGTACTCGCCTTGCATGACTCCGTCCACTTCCGGTTTTTTTTTTTCGTTCGCCGATCCCCCGTTAACTTTGTTTTCTCACGGATTGTTAGGCCACTTTATCTTCCGAGCTGAACGTTTCCTTGAGAAGCTGCTGGACATAGCAAACAAGCTTGGCCAAGAATAATTTCGTTCTCGAGTGTACAAAAACACTATTATTAAATGAAAAATATTAATGGACTGTTAAAAATTGAAAATTTTTAAGCATTAGTCAAACATGAAGATCAAAGACTCATTAGAGTATGTTTGAATCCAGTTGTAGCAGATTTTGAAGTTGGAATTTTTATTTTAAAATGGAAGGATGTAGCGAAACAAGAAAATAATTTAGTTTCCAAGCTATCAAAAGATCATTAATTAGTAAATGTATGCTTAACTTCAATTGTAACAAATTTTTAGGTTGGACTTTTACTTTAAAGTTGGAGAACGTAGGGCAACAAATAAATAATTTGGCTCCCAGACTATCAAAAGGTCATTAATTAGTAAAAGTATGCTCAAGTTCAATTATAACAGATTTTTAAGTTTTAGAGCATAGGGTAATAAACGAGCGAAAAATATTGTTCATAGTTTTTTAATTCATTAAATTGTTGTATCAGTTGTATCAGAGTTTTAGACTTTCACATGGCAAGATAGATATTTATTGTATCCTTAATAGGAAATTATTTTCAAATTGAAATTATAGTGTCTACAACAATAGAGTCTATTAATTGGTGTCTATTAATTGGTTAATTTGTACAAGAATTTAGTAGTAGAAAATGATTAGTTCTAATATTAATATCAAATGAGCGGGCATGGAAATTAGAAAGATTATGTGATTTCAACGCATGATGCTACCCAGAGAACTACAGTCTCGAAAAACGAAATTATCAGAGCTTCACACTCGTTGTTTCAAATCCATCAAAAATAAAAAAGATAAAATGTGCAACCAGTCTCAGCCGTTACAAGGAAACCTAATTTCCACACAAAAAAACTAAAGTAAACACCCTAGAAGCAGCTCTCATTTTATGCTTCTCTCAACGTATGACTCGCAAATTAAGCAATCAAATTTCCATAGACAACTGCATGAAAGAAATAGCATAGTCTAATTGTAAGAATAATTGTAGACTTCATGCTCCTCTCGATCAACATGGATGTTAGCCAATTACAGGATTCTACATTCTAGACACGTTAAATAGAAACGACTAACAATCTAGATTCTACTTTATACATTCTATCGGGCAACTAACAATTATAAATCTAAGCAATTTTCTGATATACAGGGTGTTTCGTTTATCTTGTCCACACCAGTATCTTTACACTTTTGCGGAGGAACAAAAATGTACTTCTCAAAACAAAAATCTTCTCTTTAAAATAATTTTTTCTCGAATTTTTAGGGCCTTCGACGATTTTGATCCCTTATCACTAAACTGCGGATTTTATGCATTTTTAACAATAAGGAGTAGATAAAATTGAAAATAGTGAAAAAATTAAGAGATCAATGTACGTACAGTAATCATCTTGTTGATATTATTTGAATAATTTTAATAATGAGAGAACGACAATTTTATGTGGTTCCTGTTTCTTACAATTGGTGCAAACAATTTTCATTTTGCATAAATAGATCTGCAATGTATTTGTCACTTATACTAATACGTTGCTAAGAATTATGGAAAAATCGTCGAGGATATTCTAGACTCGAAGAAAAATTATTTTGAAGAGAGAAAATACGAATTACAATTTTTCGTCATATATATTTTCGTGTATCTGCAACAGTGACAAAGGGGAAAGTCGAGAAGATAAAACGAAACAGCCTGTATACCGGGTGATCACGCTATCACTAGCCAGCGTTTTTCTTGCAAATAAAAAATATTGGAAAAAAATGATAGAGAAAAAAGTAATACTGTTTTTGGTAAGTAACATAATGGCGTATGTAATTTTCTTGTATTCGCGCTATTTTCTTAGAAATGAAGGTGACCTTCAGTTTTTTAAATGAAATGTTATGTATTTTTTTATATCATATGAAAGTGTGTGTCAAGAAAAATTTATTCGTATGCAACACAATGACCTTCAAGGTCATACAAGGTCAGAAATGGCAGGAGAATTTTGAATATTTCGTTCAGAAATGTAAGCGACTTGCAAAGGAAACTGACGCGATCATGTGTATTAATATTTCGCACAACGTTAGAAGAAGCTAACAAGAATATAATTAATACAGCCGAAATATGCACAAGGAAGTTATATTGAATATTTACTATAGCCTCGTCAATAAAGTATACTTTTAAACGGATGAGTACGAAATGTTCAAAATGTTTCTTCCATTTTTGACCTTGTATGATCTTGAAGGTCATTGTGTCGTTTACGAATGAATTTTTCTTGACAATCGCTTTCATATGGTATGAAAAAATATATAGCATTCCATTTACAAAAATTGGAGGTCACCGACATTTTCATGAAAATAGTGCAATTACAAAAAAATTACATACGCCATTACGTTGCTTTGCAAAAAACAGTATTACCTTTTCCTCTTTCATTTTTTTCTAATATTTATTATTTGCAAGGAAATCGCTGGCTAGTAATGCCGTGAACACCCTGAATAATATAATATAGTTTTAATGATTTACTGGACGATGTTCGACGTTTTCAGGAAAGATTCACAAACCACCATCTATCTCATTCATTTTAATCCCTCATCCTCGTTGACAGACTCGATTCTAATTTCCTAATCCTGTTCGCAAGGCTTTATTCGAACACAGAGCTTACTAAACGCTACGAAATCGGAACTATACTGTTCACGAGTCTGCACGATTCACGAGACAACCGATGCAGACGATTACAATAATAAATCGTGCGCGCGAGAACGCTTTCGAATAACGTTGCGAATACTTGCAGATGAAATGGTGGTTGAGAAGGAGAAATTCAAGGAGATCGGAGACGGCTTGGATCAGGCGTTCCAGGAGCTCTACGGCGTCTAACGAGCCAACTAACCGCAACCCTTCTAACGCTTCGATAAAATCATCACATATCAAACAAAACTATCGATCATAACTTTTTTTCATAGTCTCGCTTGCTCTTAACAATCTTAATCTGTAAGTTATATGCGCAACGCTTTTTTAACACGACTTCTCACATCGTCGCCTAACCGATTCATCCTCCAAACAGTCGAACATAAACGACAACCTTATCCGCGACACCTTATCACATTGATAACCCTCTTCGATACGACAAATTTTTTCAATCGTCGCCATATATTCGCATCATTTTTTACTTCTTGTCTTGCGCGCGAATTTTTTGACGTTTTTTGGATTCGTAAAATTAATGCAATGTTTTCTTTCTAATTTTTCTTAAAGAATTACTGGAATTATTTTACATGGATATTGGGATATATTTGGCTTGAGTCATTAGTATTATTCTGCTTGAATCTTCGTATATATTTAACTCGAATCATTGGATATATCTCATCTTAATCATTAGCATTGTTTTGCTTGAATCTTCAGAATTATTCTAATTGAATCATTGCAATTATTTTATTTAATTCATTGGAATTATTTTGCTCGAATCTTCGGATATATTGAATTCGAGTAATTCTAATTATTTTGCTTGAATATTCCGAATTATTCTATTTGAAACATTGAAATTATTTTACTTGAATCATTTTCGTTTGAATCATTGGAATATATCAACGTCGAGTAATTCGAATGATTTTATTTGAATCATTGGAACTATTTTGCTCGAATTATCGGATATCAAAGTTTTTTCTTTTTAAGAAAGACAAGAAGTTCATTTTTGTGCTAATGTTCATACTTCACGAGCTACAATCGGAGGAATAAACGAGTTCCCTGGACACAAACATATCTTAATTATAAGAACGAAATTTCTGGGCATATTTGTTCTAATATTCGATCATTAACATCATCGTTTTTACCTTGCAGACGAGCTCGTACACGAGAAAGAAAAGTACAAATACATCTGCGACGATCTGGATCTTACTTTCACCGAATTGATCGAGAAGAATTAATCGATAGTCGGCGATTGAACGTGTCCATCGGCCGTCGAGGATCGTTGGCCGCCATCGCAAAAGAACGACCGGATGCGATCGTACGGTCGTTTTGCAGAGCCAACTCGCTTACGTGTAACTTTGTTATTGTAACCAACAACAAAAAAAGAAAGAACTGCTTTTCACCGAAAAGAGAACCGAGAAAATACGCGATCAGTCCCGGATCTTCTGTATTTTTTATTTATTCATCGACAACTACTGGTCTGCGTTCTTGATTCGTTCGTTTTCTTTTTTTTTGGTTTTTCTCTCTTCTTTTTCTTTTTTTTTTAAATTAATCGACACCCTCCATCTAGAATGGCAGGTCACGGTTAGTGGATCCGTTGTTTTCGGTATTTTCTATATTGTCTATCCCACGTGCTCGGTAAGTACTCGCTTACGGGATTGTCGTACGGATATCGAATGTAAGCGTCGATCCATGTAACCGGACAGGCACAGGCTAATAAAGATTCAGCCCAGAAACGGTGTCTTTGTTCTATCAACGGATTATCACCCGAAGATATTGTCCAATCGACCAACCATTATGTTACAATAAAAAGATCTGAGAATTACGTGATTGTTTATTGTCGAACACCCGAACTCAATTGCATCCCTCTCCGAATTAAACCCTTTGCACTTCGCTGCGAGCTGAAAAATATGCTGGTGATAATGGCAATACTATTTCTATGTATACCAAAATTAAGCAAACTAATAGAGGAAATAAAAAATTCACAAATATCTTCATATATGAACAATTTTATTCTGGTAAGGAGACGATTGTTGTTTCTCAAGAATTTTCTTTTGTAAATTGAGGTTGCTGAACCTGCCATAAATGCTCGAAGTGCTGAGGGTTAACGTATCAACAATACTAAACAATTAGTTTGTAAGGATGTACTTAAATATTTTTCTATGGGGAAGTAAATATAGAAATATAAAAAACCTATATTTCTAGTAATTATTCAAAGGTTTGACCAATTAACGAACCCTACTAACGATAATATATATGACAACTTGTTCCTCATTCCCTTACTAATCTAATCCAAACGTCTCTCGCTCTCTCTCTCTCTCTCTCTCTCTCTCTCTCTCTCTCTCTCTCTCTCTCTCTCTCTCTCTCTCTCTCTCTAACGACACTAAATTGGCTAAAATAATAAATCTTAAGTGTGTGAACCAACATAGGAACGTACACTTAACTTTTTCAAATTCTCATTATCTCGTAAAATATTTCAGACACGAAACAACGTTCATAAAGAATCTTTGTGTATCATTCATTTAAAAAATCTACAATTCATTTCGAACATTTAAATATGTTAAAAGGCAATGTTTCAAAGAGTACATATTTTCTTGCCATATCATTTTAATATACTAATTTTTTCCACAAATATTTAGTACATTATATCACAATCATAAGTGAGTAACAACAAAAATGCCATTGTTGAAACTATAAAGATCTTGCCAAGTGAAGTGATTCAATAAATTTCTCTATTCAAGCAAGAATTGTAATATAAACCACGCGTAATCTAAATAAATTTAATCTTGTTAGCCCATTATTTACCAGCAATTATTCCATAATTTCCGAACGTGTATGGTCCTTTTAAAAGATCTTTCAACAGGAATAGCAAATTTGACTCGTGAACTAACAAGTCATCCTCAGTAACATAATCTAATTATATCGTTTAGGATTATTATGTGAAAGAAGATTTTTAAGGTTTCTTTTAGAACAGTACAGCTATTGAAAAACTGATTAATAGGCTTCCGTTAGATGAAGTGTTAATTTTACAAACACACGCATTAGTTTTAGTAGTTAGTGGCTTTAGTCCTATCAGACTACGATTTCATTGGGCAAACAATGTACTACCTGCCGGTACACTTATTAACATCCTCCCAACGTCAAAGGACCCCTTCCTAATTAACATAACGTCTAACACCGTCCAAACTAATGCCAAATTCCCACCCTTTATGCATTGCAGATGTGGTGGTAAACGAGCGCTGTAAGTACAAAGCGATCGCCGACGAGATGGATCAGACGTTCGCCGATCTTGCCGGATATTAGCAGCCTCGAAGCAGCATTTCTCGAGAACAAAAAAAGCGGGGGCGTAAAACACGTGCATGCACGCGTAAACACAATACACACACACACCTATAACTACGTATACCTAGACAACAAACAAGAGAAAAAGAAAACGGATGAAAAAAAAATGATATATCATACGAAAGAACCATGCTACAATAAAAAGAGACACTGCCAGCACGCGGACCTTTCAACGCACGACGGCCAGAAATGAAAAATATTGGTCATCCCCGAGACGAAAAATAAAAGGACGCCTGGCGTCTTCTAAGTGGCACCTACACAGAAAGATGGATCGCCGAATGTGTCGATCATCGGTCATCGATTTTTAGATTTTAGTTAAATGATTTATTCTTTGGTGACAGAAAGGAATTCAGGCCTTAGAAACTTTTTCTAAGAATCTATGATAGTTCTATTTTTTTTAGATTTGATTACTGAAATATGCAGAATTTCTAATGGTCTCTTCTGGATTTTTTGTTGTTGAGCAACAATTTTGAAATTCTGTTTGAGGGTTAGAAAAATATGAATTTAGATTCAGAGATTGTTTGAGCATTCCATAACAGTTCCATTTTTAGATTTGATATGTATCTTTGAGACATGATTTTTAATATCTATTCTCTAAGATTCTTTGGATTTAAAAATCCACTGAAACTATAGCATTCTAGGACTATTAGAATTTTAAACTTGACAACGTCGAGACATGATTTTTAAAACTAGATTTCTATCTCGAATGAAATATTCAGCGATTTGTATGAGAGCTTAAGAATAATTACGATCTGCAGATTTTTAGCACGATAATTTTGAGTTGGAGGATAAGATGTAATTTTTTATTCGGTTGTTTTTTACTGTGCGAGTGTTCGCGGTGTTTTACACTCGATTAAAGTATCTTGAGAATTAATTTAGGAATTAGTTGAATTTCGGACTGAAATCCTTCCGTATCTTCAATCAAGACTGTACTCGTTCAAAATGTATTCGAATTCCTTATTTTATAATTTAAGCTAGCAGTGAGTTACTACATACCTTTACTAAATTGTTTATGAAACCGATCTTGTAGCTTTTGTTAGAAGCATTCCGTTCTTCCTTTATTTTATCAGTAAAGACTTGTACTACGATCATAAAGAGACAACATATTCCAACGATGAACCACCACCTACATGAATGAAAACCATATTGATTATTAAAAATGGCGTGCTGTCTCTTGTCAGTATTTTCTTCTACATCGACTTCTCTCATTATGTACTCTACACACTCCTTTCTCATTTAATGACATTTTAATTGTAAGCGATAGTTTAACACGTTCACAATCCCTTGTCCCATACTTACAAGAAGATTTAGAATAAGATTTTAATACAACAATTAACACATTCACTACCACGCCAGTCATACGTGACGGACACAATTCTTTTACTAGATTTCAACGTTATTTCGTAGGGTGGCAGACGGAGTAAATCAAAGTTTTGTTTGGACCTACGAAGTATAAGAAAGTTAAAAAAGCAGTGACTAATAAATCATGACCTATCAGTTACGGGTTCCATTAAAAAATTGATTCGATGTCTTGGTATTTTGACACGTGCTGGCGTGGCGCTTAACGTGTTAAGGACAACAATTTCTACGAATAAAATTAGCTTTAAAGCCTATCTAGAATTCTTAAAATAAACCAATGTAATCGACTTAAGAGAAGACTTATTATCACTTTTTAAAAAAAGCCATTGCCTTTTTCTGGTACTCGAGCTTAGATTCTCGGACTGTGAACGTGTTAAAGACAGTGAAATTGTTCACATTTCGCCGAACGTAGGTTCTAAGAGAATATACTATTCTATCTTGTTTTAATCGATTAAGATTTATCGCTGTTCTCTCGAACATCGCTGTGTAGGCAAACCCTGTTGCATCTCATCCCTAATCGCCCACGGTTCCGCGCTCACCACCGAGTTGATCGTTCAGTATAGCTTGCGACCGCACCATTAACTATGTCGTCACGTACCTGTCATCTATTTTCGCCCTGAAAAAATAGCTTTACTTCGTGCCAAGAAATCACAGCAGCCTCCGTGCGCCAAGAGCAAGGGTTAAACCGTTGTCGATATCGTCGAAACGCGACTCTCCAATTAGGGAATACTTAGGAACGATAATAATCTCAAAGAAAGTCTGATAACGTCGCGACAAACAGGAAAGTCGAGTTGTTAGAAATCCTCTATGAAATCGCGTTCCACCGAGGAAGAAAAAAAGGTAAAAAAAGCAAACATTTCAACGAGCAAGCTCGTGCATTTCATCGGTGCGATCGAGGAACGCGATCCATCGATCATATCATGTCTTTTAGCGTTTAAGTTCGCCTTTGCTGCTCATCGATCCCTAGACTGCGAATCTTCATGCAAAAAATTAAAATATTCAAAATTTTCTGCATCGGTTGCAAGAAGCAAACGGAAATTTATTTTCTTCCGGAAGAATTTCAGTCAGTTGCATCGATACTCTTAATATATTTTCTAATTATTCTACCGCTTTAAATAAAGTCACTAAGTTTCCTCATAAAATGGATAAAATTCGCAGTCTTTTGATCACATTTCGTCGTTCCACGCTTGCTTCATGTTGCCAAAAAATTATATTTCGCGAAGAAAAATTTAGGACGCTTGAGATTCTGTTGTCTTTCGATCGAGGCGTTGATTTCTAGATAAATTGTCGATTGTTGGAGAAATACCGGTAAACAAATTATTGCGAATTGATATGACGCAATTAAAAAAAAAAGAGTTTTCAGTTCAGGCATTCTTGTTAGCTGAATTTTCGATATCCAGACGCGTCACCGCTGATTGCCAATCGCGACAAGCTGTGCGACAGAATTGGGCATCTTCAACAAAAAGATTCTTAAATCTTTCGCTTTTGTGACACGATGGTTTCTGCAGATGATTGCTCATTAGATGAAATGAATCGTGGAGAAACATTTGTTTCTTTGCCCAAGTCTGTTTCATGCAGTACAGAGTCTAAAAACGCGTACCTACCGCTGCGACTTCAGTTTTATACAACATTAACCCCGTCTACTGTACTTACATCACTTTCAATAAATCTGCATTTTTTATACCTGAACGCTGATCCAGTTACTTGCCGTTTGTGTTGCGTTGCCAAGTGTTCGTTCGTTGTACTGCTTCTTGTGTTTCAAAATGTCTGCCGTTGAAGTCTACACTCATCTTCTGAACTTAAAAAAATTTGAAAATGGAGATTTTGTTCAATTTATGGAAGTAGATTCAATTTTTAGTTTATCTTGTAAGTACGAGCCTTAAAAACTATTTTGTAAAAGATCTAGGGAAAATGCTCCCACCATTTTCATTATCATTATTCAGAGTGATTTTGTACAATAAATGACGCTTAAGAAGATTGTCCTGTTCCAGAAAGCTTAATTTAAATTATTAAAGATATGCCAGCTGTGCATAAACTTTTTTGTTCAATTATACATGAAATAATATTTAAATGTTTAAATGTAAGAACTAATAAAATCAGGAAGGATGTTGGATCAATAATGAGTCGACACGTTTACATAACATATTCATTGTTTATGATCTCGTTTCATAATATAATATTATCTGTTTTAAACAACACTAATATATATATATATATATATATCTATATATATATTTCTGTATGTTTCTCAATCATAATCGTAGACCGTCACGTCGGCGTTCTATTAATTACAAAAAAGAAAGAAAAAGGAAAGTATCGCTAACACATTTCCAAAAATATGAATACATATATATCTCTCTGTCTCTGCTCGCTGTATCACGAAGTGTCGAACGACGGTCCCATAATGCGCTCATTTAACAACATTGCTGGTCATCCGATCCATTTCTCTCGTCGTTCTACAATTTTATTTAACATCCTATTCTCAGGTAAGAAATGCGATTACGTTTCTCGGGCTAGCGAATTTTCGCAGAAACTCGAAAAAGAAGAAGAAAGAAATAGAAAGAAGAAAAGAAAGAATCTCCACGATGGCGGCAAGAAACTCTATGTTGTCGAAGACGCTCGTCGATTCTTTACAATTATTATCTGTACATCAACTGGACGTTAGGCGAGTAAAAAACTATTCTATGAAGATCGAAACCATCGCGGAGATCGCTCTCGGGTTTAATCTGGATCGTATTATGGGGGAACTTGTTCCAGAAAGCGATCGAACCCTTCCGGCGCTGTTTTTTGTTTGAACAAAAAATTATACAACATAATGTACAGGCTGATAACTGTGGATCTGTAGGCAGTTACAATGTAAATATATTTATATAAATTTGCAAAGCAAATGTACAGTGTGAATCTAGTAGAAAATTGTAAAATTGAATTCTTAATCAGTGAAGCGAGTAGAATTTTGATATTATCTTAAAAATGAACCACTTAAATTGGTTTCCGAAGTATATGGAAATTCGTAATACTAATAAATGATTATTTACAATAGATATTGTTATATTGTTATTCGTTTCAAGGGATTCTTGGTGCCTGAGAGATCCCATACCACCTCTTGATGATACAAAATTTAATAGAGCTATATTTTTGCTTTAACCTATCGAAATTAATTTTATTTATTACATTTCTTAATTTGTAAAATTGTATTCAGGGTCAGCTCTTTCATATTGCTTTGAAGAATATGCAAACGTAAAAATTCGTTGCAGAATTTCTTGTAGACACTTGTTCGCCGCCGTTAAGATGGCGTCACCTGTTAGCATGAGCGCTGCTCTGGTGATTTCAATGCTTGCGCAAGCGCTATCGTTGGGTTCAAGATTGTAAATACATGTCCAACATTTTTGCAATTTACTTGTTTCATTTTTTATAATTCTAAAATACACAATTTGTATAATCAACGTCTTTGCTTTGAGCCACGTATGTTGAATGATAATATTTTAAATTTGTTTGAGTAAAATTAAGGCACATACGAATATAAATAGATACATTAAAGTTTCGTTGATAGATTTTTAATGCTCTATCGATCAAATGGATTACAATGCACCATAGCAATTGTTTTCAAAATATTTAAGCTTTATTATCAATTTAAGCCACTAAAATGTAACTTCGAGCTCCTTCTGTTTCTGTAACTGTTAACATTTGTTTGCACCCTAAAAATATTTATTCATTACGTTCCTTATAATGTAATAATGATGACAATAACCGTAGTTCCTAAACCCTTTTTACGTCATGTACCTTCCGTTTAGACGTCACTAAATGTTTGTTCATAATAATTCTAATGATATTATTCGTTTAAAAAGATTCAAAGGGTACCAACATGATTTGCCCCTAGCAATAGCAAGTTAAATCCAAAAGATCACAGTGAAAGTATCCTAAAAAAAAAATAAAACAGGACACTGTGTTCCAATATCTCTATCAAGCGCCGAAAGGATTTTAGAAAGCCGAAGAAGCGTACCTCGCGTGATAAAACTGCACAGCTGTTAGGTAAATGCTGGTTAATGTCGTTAATTGCTCAGAACAGCGGTAATCAAGTTTCCAACAGTCGTTACTTTCCTCCGTAGTTCGTCGCCGAAAAATTCTCACGAAACAACCATCGTATCAACAATAACATTACGCTCAACTAGTTAACCTAACTAGATTTCACTTTCAAAAAATATAGTTCTATATAAAAAAAAAGTGAATGAGGGGAGAGGAGAGGGAGACAGAAAAAGAAAAAATAGAAAGGTGATATCGTTCAACTCGCGGCCACATATGTTGAACAAACGGACACGTTCTGCTCGTGAATTTTTTTTCTTTCCTCGTACGATCTGGATCAATCCTGGATCGATCATCCGACTGGATCTAATTGGGGATCTACGTATATAAGGCACATTCGTTCCTTCTGGATCACAATGAACGGTGCGGCGTAGCGTACCCTGCGCCATTTCCTCGTTTAAAGAATTGACATGTTCGAATATTGTCGGTCACTATGATAAATAACAATTGTTTGAACGTTAACAAAATTCCGTGGACGGTTCACGAACAATTGGCAACGTTCCCAAGGCAATGGACATCATCGACGATACGCATGCACGTGCGAAGTTCTGCGTCAGTTCCACGAATTCGTTTTCCTAACCCTTAAGTGAACTACACATGCATCGGTGCATTATGCAATTTTAATAATTTAGCAGTACTAAAAGTATACCGCTATTTTGAGAAACGTGGAATACCGTAACAAGTAATGGGATCCTTGTTACAATACATAAAATCCTTAACATATTATCGCTATTCGAAGAATTATAGACAATCAAAATGTACAAACGAGTTTGAAGCTTTAACGATTAGTAGACAGCGGATTTTATGCATTTACCACAAAAATGAGTAGGTGTAATTTAAAACAATAAAAACATTGAAAGAATTTTAAAATACTGTTATATTATTTTTATAATTAATTAGTTAACCTGTTTTATATTCTACAATTATTAAAACTATAAAAATGCATCAATGGTGAATAAAGGAATAAATTTCCTTGTTCAAACGTTTATCGTAATAGAAATTACGGACAATCTAAGTAAATTGACTGTAGGTTTAGTGTTAAGAGAGAAACTAAATTTCTAATTCACTACAGTTTGCTGCAAATGCAGATAGAATATTTTTATTTTGCATAAAGACCCGCTGTCTAATAATCAATTAATCTTCTGCAATGTTGCAATGTTTCTACGAGGACAGGTAAAAATTAGTACATAAAAATATAAAAATGAATCACGAAGAACTCAATTACACCTACTTAAGGGTTAAGAATCAATTTTAACCCTAGAACTTCCGGATCAGTCAAAGTAACTGGTTTCGACATTTTTCTTCTACAAACATAGAAATTATAAATATGTTTCCAGGAGTAATTTTTTAACAAACTTCTCTATCGAAGAACATATTTAAACAAAAATTGTACTAAATACAATCTGAATGCGATCTTGTCGTTATTATAAGGCAATATACCCCAGTCGCGTTTAGTGTTCGGTAGTTCTAGTGTTACATGACTTAGTCTTTCGAATTCATCTTCAGAAGTTCACTCGAGGGTTAAGAATCAAAACGGACCAGAACTCGTGAAGCCAGCGAACCTTCCTAGGCTCTCTCTCGCGAATAGTCAACGACAACAACAGTGTGGAATAAAAAAGAGTGGAATCCTCGAAGCAGCGGAATGATCTCAACAAGCTCGCAATGAGAGGCGGCGGCGGCGGCAACAATAAAACAATGGTATTTCGTCCGGTTCGTCCTGTTGTTCGTGAAAAGGCACTTTGCGAAGTGTGTCAGGCGAATCGAAATTGGTCCCATACTTGGAATAGCTTCTCCAATCGACGACTTGAATGCGAGAACGGGCACTCGGTTGACGTTAGAGAGAACGAGAGAACGATCGATTCTCTGTATCGCGAAACAGCTTCGATCCTCGAGTCCTTCGAAACACTCTCCAAAAATGAAGATCGATGATTTCGAATAAAAACAACGGACGGGATGAATCGAGACAATCTAGGATTTCAATGCGTGGATCTGGGACTATTTAATTCGCGGACCTCTCTTCGCAGATTTCTCGATTCTGGATATGTTTCGCGAAGAGATATCTGTGATCGGTTTAGAACTATTTCATTCGCAGACATCTCAATTATGGATTTGTTTCGCGAGTAGACCTTTCCAACCGGGCTAGAAACATTTCATTCACAGATTTCTTCGTTTTGGATCCGTTTCGCGGAGAGATCTCTCCAACCGGTCTTGGACCATTTAATTCACAAATCTCTCGATTATGGATTTGTTTCGCGAGGAGACCTCTGCGATTGGTCTAGAACTATTTAATTCTCAGATCTTTCAACTATAGATCTTTTCGCGAAGTGACTTCTGCTACCGGTTTAGAACTATTTAATTCTCCGATGTCTCGGTTTTGAATCCGTTTCGCGAAGAGATCTCTCCAACCGGACTCTTTAATTCGCAGATCTCTCAATTATGAATCTTTCCGCGAAGAGACCTCTGCGGCCGATCTGGTACCATTTAATTCGCAGATCTCTACGAGTCCCCGGGGTCTTTAAACGCAGTTGCGGCGACCGCGATCTCAGAGATTCGAGCGATCGTCGAGCAACGAGAAGGAAGACGTCGACTGGCGCGGCTTCCGTCGTCTTTTCTGATCATCGTCTTCCTTTTGGCAGAGCCTTCAGACCCTGTGCATCCTGTTCACTGTCCGTCTGTGCGCGGTTCACGCGCGCACGCGCGCGCCACTTTTGTCGTTCGCTCGGGTTTCATTTTCTTTTGTTGTCGAGTGCCCCGACCACCGCAGCGGGAAAACGAAGACGATGAGGACACGTAACACTCGAAGGATGATTCCTTCTTTGATTCGTTTAGATCTGAGCCGGCTCGACGTAGTTCGCTGGTAGCATGCCGTGGCGGCCCGTGCGCTGCACCAGACCGGTCATCCAGCCCTCGTCGATGGCCGTGCAGTTTACGATCAGATCGCCGTCGCAGAAGCTCACCTCGTCAAGGTCCTGGGCCTCGTAGTCGTACATCGCTCGGTACACTCGCTGGAAAAACGGAATTTGTTAATACTTTGATCGTCTGTGCGTTAATCTGCGTTTTATCGGGCGTTTCGAAAAGATTCAAACGGTTCGATTGCTCTAGAAGATTCGAGAGCGTTGCTCTTTATTTGTGGAATGTGATGCGAAGGGGCGTGGCATTGTTGCTCATGAAGAAACTAGGGCAGTGCCCCACCACCAATAAAATTGGTCAATCAGTTGCAGCACCATTTTTAATAATTATATTTTCGAAATAATGGCTCTTTATCTTCATGTAATATTATAACGATTTATTTATGTTTTATCTATAGTAGCTACACATTATCTCTACTTTATGTATTTTTTTCAAAATTTTAGGTAGCTCATCAAGTTTCGAAAATTTCCAATGCACTTGAGTTGCTTCCAGGCCATAAAGGGTTCAAAAGAAAGAATAAAAATATAGTTATCTTTCCTTATACAGGGTAAGTCACCTAACGTTTGCACCTCAAATATCTTTGTTGTTTCTAAAGATACGTAAAATATGGTAAGGACAAAGTTGAATGGTACAATGGGGCTGACACGATGCCAAAAAAAATTTTGTTTTTATGTAATTTTTTTAGAGATATCGAGGTCACCTTGACTTTTTTAAATGGAACGAAATGAATTCATTACGAATTCATTGACTATAATTACTCAAGGTCATTCAAGGTCGCGGACAGAGATAACGTATAAGATTTAACATCGATACATGCCCGTAAACGGGCTTTGAAGGAATGTTGAACTCTGTCCGTGACCTTGAATGACCTTGAATAATTATAGTCACTGAATTCGTAATAAAAGGTACTATCATTGTACGTGTTTAAAAATTGGTAGTTCCGCTTAAAAAAAATGAAGGTGACCTCGAAAATCTCTAAAAATAAATTACATAAAAACAACAATTTTCATGGTATCGTGTAAGCCCCATTAAACCATTCAACTTTGTCCTCCAGACATTTTCGTATCTTTAAAGACAACAAAGGTCACGGACAGAGTTCAACATTCGTTCAAAGCCCGTTTACAGACATGTATCGATGTTAAATCTTATCCGATATCTCTGTCCGCAACCTTGAATGACCTTGAGTAATTATAGTCACTGAATTCGTAATGGAAGGGACTATCATTGTAGGTGTTTAAAAAAGAGTGGTTCCATTTAAAAAAAGTCAAGGTGACCTTGATATTTAAAAGATAGCATAAAAACAACATTTGTTTTGGCATCGTGTCAGCCACATTGTACAATTCAACTTTGTCCTTACCATATTTTACGTATCTTTAGAAACAACAAAGATATTTGAGGTGCAAACGTTAGGTGACTCACCCTGTATAAACTCTCTAGGTTAGACGATATGTTGCCCTAATGCAATAGACATTACAAAACCACTAGATTTTGAACCTTATGAGGTTGCAATAAAAATAGCAAAATGAACTAAAGTTTCCTTGAGCCTAGACCTAGTAAAACAGTTTTGCTAAGAACTTGCAAAAACCGTCCACGCAAATCAAATTTGACCATTCTTTCTTATAGAAACATTTTATAAAAATGTTGTTAAGGATTCATCAACTTACCCCGACGTTGGTGGGTGGAGGTGGCGGCGGTTGATGTTGTGGAACATGGTTGTTGTTCGTGGCGGGCGTCAACGATCCATAGTACTCGTTCAGAGGGTCTATGTCCGCAACGGAGCCGATCTTTCTGGTTGGTGGATTCGTCACTAGAACGATTTCTTTGATCATTTATCGAACACCAACCAAACATAACCTCGTTGAAATTATCCTCGGAAACCAATAACCGACAGTGAAACCAGCCGAGAATCGCGTTAACAGGTTCGAGAACGGTGTCGAACGAGTTCCCGGAAACTGTGCAACGAAAATGGTGAACAAACACGCCGCAAAAGCGGTGAGTGCGCAATAAGATAATGAAAAAATGAAGGATACTTTTACACGAAACAGAGAGAAATACTGTCGGGACAAGCCACCGTTAACCACAGAACAACTCTCTTCGCATTAACTGCACACACAAGGAGTGAAGAATAAAAAAGGAACTCGCTTGCACAGAATGAAACGAAATGAAACGAAATGAAACGAAACAGAGTGTGCACATGTACATTTGTGTATTAGAAACGCAACATCAAAACGATAGGCTTTCGAGACCGGGTGTGCATTGTCCGCGGGAGAAGGTAATAATTGACGTTACAATAGGAGCGGCCCAAACCGTATCCACCTATTCGAACTAATCCAATTAAAAGCCGATCTATTGAAACTAACTACTACCGGTTGTGCAACCAATGGCCAACCCATATGGCCACTCGCACACGAAATAGGGCCAGCAATGATACGTACACCGCTTAACTATTGTTTCACTCGGCGTTCTATTTACGACGATAAACATATCCGAATCTATTTCATTTTGTTCTAAAGACTCGTTTCAATCTGAAGACGCTTTATTCGCTAATTCCGACTTTCGTTTTCCAGGGACGTCAACCGTTCGTAGAAATTGTTTGATTCGTATAAAACAGGAGCCAATAAGAAACTCAATTCTTTCGTTAACGATTTTCATCAGCTCAAACCAGCGCATTGATATTTTTAAATGTTCTTAATCTGTCCGCTGCATTAAATTACGCACTCATTTTCGTCAAAATTTATAAAATCCACAGTCGTTGGCCTGTTGCAACTTTCGTGAAATTTCCATACGATATAGAACTCGAAAAGATTATATACAGGGTGTCCCGTAACTTGTGGTACAATCGAGCAGGGGGTGATTCTACATGAAAAACTGAGTCGAAAATATAGAATAAAATTTTTTGATACAAGGCTTTGTTTTCGAGAAAAATGAGTTTGAAAATTTGTTTAGTGCGCGTGCACTCGGCTTACTTGCGGCTCAACGGACTTTATTCTGAGTTACCTGAACCTTTTTTCACAAAGGTTTTCGAGGTTTGTATACATCGAATAAATCGAAGGTCGAGGTTACAATGTTAGAATTACCTTTGAGGAATTTGTTTAATTCATAAATTGCTGGAAGTGCTGTCCACGTTGCTCTTCGTATTAAATTCCTTCGAACCTCTTGTAATGCGCAATTATTATGTTGCTTTAAGTGTTCAAACGCTATCACAATTTTTTGTTGTAATTGTTCGATGCTCGTTATGTCATCAAGATACACAATCGATTTCACCTGACCCCACAAATAAAAATCAAAGGCAGTGGAATCCGTTGAGCCGCAAGTAAGCCGAGTGCACGCGCACTAGACAAATTTTCAAACTCATTTTTCTCGAAAACAAAGCCTTGTATCAAAAAATTTTATTCTATATTTTCGACTCAGTTTTTCATGTAGAATCACCCCCTGCTCGGTTGTACCACCAGTTACGGGACGCCCTGTATAATTCTTTTTAGTAGTAGTTATTCATATTCAGAGGGAAACAGGTTAATCAAAATTCAATCGTCGGAACTGCGAATGAAATTGTAGAAGGGGTTAACATCATCAACCACCATCCAGAATAGAGACTTATTTAATAATGTGAAAACTATTTTGAATAATATTATGGCAATTTTTACTGGTGGCTCAGAGTCACCATTCGAGTGCAAGGGGTTAAAGTAGGATTGTTCACATCCTTCGCGACTAATAAAACGACTACGTACCTACATAACATAATAGTATTTCTTAATTAAAATACCTCATAAACATTTGCATTCTGAAATCGGATATTACATATGCAACAACCTAATATTTATGTAATACTCGTAGAAATTGTATCAAGATAATGCAAGGGATGAATGAAAGTTTAAGATTCAGTTTGGAGAAAGTTGACTAACATCCCTTAGGCAGAAAACAATATTCATCAAGGAAATTTTAGAGTCCTGGGTAGATTGCAGGATTCGCAGTTCTTGCGCGTTCGTATCCTCGAAGGATCTAGGGGATGTTTTAGGGATCTATCGCGCGAAATCGGCGAGAACTCACCTGGTCCCTTGTCGCTCGTATAGATCACAGTGGTGGCGGCTTGCCTGGCGGAATAGGGGCTGGGTCTGGCCTCGCTAAGGGGATCGTAATCGGCGATCCTACCTGGTGTCCTTTGCACCGGCGAGCCCGCACTTCTCGCCGCCGGAGGATTCGCGTTCACACCTGTTGTAGGCGCGATCGTACCGTCCGTGTACTCTACGTACTCTAGATCCAACAAATCACAAGCTGCCGATTGATCTCGACGAACGAGCTACGCCGGAAACTAGACTCTGTCTCGAGATCGCCAGGATCTACGCGCAGATAGCTCTTACGGTCGAACTAGCTTTCGATAGAGATAGCTAAAGAGAGTAGATATTGTTGATAGTCTAGCTGTAGTAAGCATATCCAAGCTGAAGCTCCTGGGAGCCGAAGCGGGCGTGGCGTGACACGCCTACGAGCACGGCCGTGCGCCAGGCCACGCCCCTACAGAGTAGACAGAGCCAATAGACTGGCTGGAGCAGAGTCATGTCCAAGCCTGAGCTCTCTGGGAGTCGACGTGGGCGGAGCGTGGCACGCCCACTGAGCAAGCCACGCCCCTGAACATTCCGGAAAACGTGCTAATGGTGATTGTACTGATGATAATTCTTGGCGATATAAATGAATGGTTTCTTGTACTTCATGAATTAAAATTTGTTATGAACGCGTAAAAATCTGCTGTTTTTTTATTAACAGCGTTTCATAGTGTTCTTTCACTGTGCCCAGTTTATTAACACGTTGTACACAACGTCGGTCACATATAAGTAGACTACGGATATTTGTGCAAAATGAAAATTGTCTACATCGATTGCAAAAAGTTGGAAACAAGTAAAAATTTCGTTTCTTCTTTAATTGTTTCAAAAAGCTAAAAGTAATGCATCGATACCCTTAAATCCTCTTAAACATTGTATTATTTCAAATTGCACCTACTGATTTTCTACATAAATGCATAAAGTGCGTAGTCTATATATGAGTGACACTATTATTTGACAAAGTCTAATGAATTAATTTTCATTGCAGTATACCCGAGTAGATTGGAGTTAGATTGGAGTATGAAAGATGTAGAAGGGTTGAAGGAGTAATTGGTATGATAAATTCTGTCTTTGGATTCATTAATTAAATTCCTTTGATTTTGTGATGATTTCCGAAAATTTTTAAGATTGTGATCCTGCGGCCAACGTGTTAAGACTTTAGTGCCACGCCTGGCTCGTGAACTCAGGCTTTGCTTGGACATGTTTGATCTAGAAAATATGTACATCTAGGGATCTAAAGTATCAAGAAGACTGAAGAAGAATTGTTTTTTAAATAGACGATAGCGTGAAAGAGACTTTCGAACAAAGATAGATCATTCTATGTTAGTTTATTGCATTCTATGATCACAGAGGTTGTAGGTGTTTGCTTCAGATAAGCCGATAAGAAACGATTTAAGATTAGTCGACAGTCCAGTTCGATGATATTCACCTCTCAAGGTTCCTCTATCCTTTACTTAACCCCGCCCACTTGACAACAGAGTGGGGGAACGTCCTTGAGCAGTCAATATGTTCTAACCTCGTCGCGACCTACAGATTCTACATATTGTTGCGTTCATAGTTTTTGCTCCGACAATAATAGAGAAAGGGTGGAGGAGCATGTAACGACAGCGATTGCAACCTACTTTCTCGGCGCTAGTATCGAAGATAAAATTCTGTTCGAATTCCTCGCGTGTAGCAAGCGTCGGCAGTCATTAATTCGACGGAGAAAAATGTGCGAAGCGCTGCAAAAATCGTGATACATGGTAATTTTCTCGTTGGAAAAGTAGGTTCACTTGTCTCGGTCAGTGTAATCCGTGAAAGTTGTTTCTTAAGGAGAAGCATCGAGATTTTAGACATACAACAAATAACACATGTGTACAGAAAAAAACCAATAGTTAACTCTTGTTAGACAAATGTACCACAATTTTCACCACGGTGATGCTTACACGGCAACGCTACGGCGGTGAGACCTCCAGACTGCGAACGTTCATTTAAATCTAAATGTAATTTCTTTCGATCGAAATTAATTATATCGATGAAACTGATTTTGGCGCAAAGGTTCGATCTTATTGAAATTCAGCAAAGGGTATAGCCGGATAAGATGGTCAAAACTGCCCTTAATCCGAATGATATCGCGGATGGGTCATTCCATAGGGCATCCAAAAAAACTATACTGTGTAAAATTTTAACCCTATATCTTGATGGGGAGGGTAGTTATGGGGTAAAATTGAAAAATCAGTTTTTGGCCTATTTGCCCCAGTTAACCGAGTTTAGAAATTCTGAAAAAAATCTGAGACATGTCAAACACCCGAATACATATTCTGCAATTCGTTTTAGATTTTTAAATTGAAAATCCTGCTTGTAAAACATCAAAAACCTCAAAAAAATTGAAAAAATGCAGATTTCACATGGAAGTTCTAGAGTGACTAACTTTATATTTTTACAGTACCGATATATTATTATAAGTATCATATATGAATTTTTTCACATTTTTCGGTTTCTTGCGCCGTTGTTAAAAAAATAAAAACGGATTTTTTCGCCATTTTTTCCGTGAAGAACGAAGCTAACCTTCAAAGTGTAACATTTTATTCATTCTGTGAGCCTATTGGGTACTGATAAACCTTGAACATTTTGAAACATTTCAAATGTTTCTGAAATGTTTCAAAATGTCAAAAAATTCATATATGATACTTATAATAATATATCGGTACTGTAAAAATATAAAGTTAGTCACTCTAGAACTTCCATGTGAAATCTGCATTTTTTCAATTTTTTTGATGTTTTTGATGTTTTACAAGCAGGATTTTCAATTTCAAAATCTAAAACGAATTGCAGAATATGTATTCGGGTGTTTGACATGTCTCAGATTTTTTTCAGAATTTCTAAACTCGGTTAACTAGGGCAAATAGGCCAAAAACTGATTTTTCAATTTTACCCCATAACTACCCTCCCCATCAAGATATAGGGTTAAAATTTTACACAATATAGTTTTTTTGGATGCCCTATCGAATGACCCATCCGCAATATCATTCGGATTAAGGGCAGTTTTGACCATCTTATCCGGCTATACCCTTTGCAATTTTATAATAAAATAAAAATAATTCCCGTCTGCTAAGGGTTAAAGATTTTTGTATTTTTCTAAACATTGCTGATCATTCGGTACGGGAATTACACAGATCCAAAAATAAAGATATAGAAAATTTTCTAAGTAAACTTAATACTGAAATTTTGCAAGCTATCCAGTACTAGATATCAACCCTTGCGCCGATACTTGAGCTTCTATGAACCACTTTCGTTCAGAATATTTTTGTTCCCGGTTAAAAAATAACAATTCTATACCAATCTACATTAGCAGCACGAATATACATCAAAAGGATCGGACAAGATATTTTCAAGCTGTTTGGTTACCTCAGTGAGTGACGATCAAGGCAAGGGTTGAAAAAGAGACTGGATCAGGGAGCAACTCACGATCTAGGGATCGATTCGCAGTCTAGAGACCTCGCAAACAGTTCGACTAAGGAATCGATAAGTCGAATAAATCTCTACGTATACGTGTACCATCCAGAGCACGTTCAGCAACACATCGAGAATGTCTCAATGGTCCCGTTCACTCAGACCGTCGGAATGGATGCAAACATTGAAACGACAAAGAAGCGCGTTCACGGACAGAGAGAGCATGCAGGATGGAAGACAGACAGACAGACAGAGAGAGAGAGAGAGAGAGAGAGAGAGAAACAGAAACCCAGGAGAGTAGGGAGAGAAGGAGCGAGAAAGAGAGGGCAAGAAGCAGAAAGAGGGAGAGAGGAGCTTGACTCACCAATTTGTTCGCCATTCTCGCCGGTCATCGTCCTTTTCTGCTCCATGATCGCCTTCTTCTGGAGCTCACCGTGGTACGCGACGTTCGAGATGATCTTGCTGTTCTGCTTGATCCTCAGGGTCTCCGGGTCGTCCGCCACCTGGGTGAACTTACCCTTCGCCTTCTCGAACTCTGCGTGGTACTTCACATTGCTCTGGATCTTCGTGTTCTCCGCGATACGCTTCAGCTCCGGCGTTTCTGCCATTGTGGTGGCTTTCGCCTTTGGTATGTGTCTGCAACAGCACCAAATAAAATTATTAAGTAACACAACGTGCAAGGTCCATGGAAAAACGTGGTACAACAAGGAAATCCAAAGAACTTCTACTTGAAAAAATTGAGACAAAAATTGTGGAATAAAGGTTCTCCATTTTGGGACCTCTCTAGAAATGTCCTCTAGAAACGTTCTCTAGAGAATTTCTCTAGAAAATTATAGTCGTGCACTATGGCTGATTTTCGCTTTAATACATGAAGCACGATCAACTGCAGATTAGTTTCTATTATTTTGTGGGTTTTATTAACCCCTTGCCTTACGATTTATTTTACTGTTTCAGTGATTAGAATTTCTATGTAGTTCATAATTTCCTAAAAAAAGGCGAAAATGTGTAACTATTATATGTCTATATGTTCTCCAATGGCTGTACAGTAACAACAACAAAATAGAATTTTATTTCGGTTCAAAGGAAATGAATAACATTTATATTTATTATACTCTGTTCAGAATCATCATCACGTCTCTCACACGATATTGTAGGCGAAGGGGTTAAATTTTCAAACTTGCATCATCCTAATGGGTTGTTCGGAAAGTAATTTCGTTTTTCCAAGGGAAAATGAAGACGATGTTTCACTATTTATTTGGAGATGTAGTGGCAATTTTGTTCTATGATCTTGTGCCATCTTTCTAGTAACTTGGAGATCCCATGTTCGTAGAATTCCTGTTTTTTATTAGAAAATAATTGAGTTGTATTACTTTTGACGCCTCCATTTAAAATGATAGTTACACCGCTTAAAAAGTGTTGAAAAAGAACGAAATAAATGGTAATACAACGGTACACCCTCTCTGTAAACAGCATACATCTTTTTTCCTGCTTGCATCGCGTTTTTACCATACCCGTAACAAAAAAGCAAAACGTGACGGATATGCTCACTTTGATTTTGCATATTTGATGCGAAGACAAAAGAAATGCTTGAAAGATTATAAAGTTCTATAAGGCACGAAATGACGTCCGAAATGTCAGTTCTGAAAATATACAATGATTTTGCGACTTAGAATAATGTTAAGTAATAATAAATGGAAGCAGTACCATCTCTACACGAAAAACGAAATTACTTTCCGAACAACCCAATAATAAGGTCATCAATGAATTGCAGATTTTTATGCAAAACAACAATTGTCAAAAGCTACGCAAACATTAATTTCTATTAATACAGATTTTATTGAGTTGAAAAGAATATAAAAGTATTTTGAAATGCCCCAAATGTTTTTACACTTTGTCAAATTCAATTTCCCGGAATAGCAGTGAGACGTTGACAAACTTGACCAACCAAGTATGTTATTGCAGAACGTTTCGATGATTCAATCCCGTTCAATTCAGTTCCTCCTCGTTCTACGCTCTCTACCAGACCGTTATCAGAGTGGTTCTGCAAAGGATGTGAGCGATAGGGTGCCAGCGTCATTGACCGCTTGTCGTTCACTCGAAACACTTCTTCCCGCTGATTTCCATATACATATATTTTTCTTCGCGCAGGAAGTTGCCCGCTGAAAATATTTCCTCCATCGCAACGCGAGCGCGTCCGTTGCATCGGATCGATCGTAATCTCGATACAGAGTGCTCTTTCAGCCGTGGATTAACTCGGGCATTATTGCGTTTAACGCGTCGTTGCACCAACGGATCACGACGGAATTCGATCGTTGGCATCGCGAGTCTTTCCAGGTTCGCGTTACTAATTGCATGTAACGCGATCGAGAAATTAGTTGACCGCCACGTCAAATACCGGAGACACTAGTCTGAAATTGGTAGACTGCAGACTTTTATGCGAAATAAACATTGTCTGCATTAATTGTATGATGCAGACGCTACGTTGTCATCTAGTACTGTTTTTTAAAAATTTTAATGAGTCGGAGATAATGAATCAGTATTTTTAAAATCATTATATGTGTAAGTCCATTTTTTCTTCTTTCTATTATAGATTATTTAGAGGTTTGCATTTTATGCGATTCAAATGTATAAATAAAGTATACTAAGTTTGGCAATGTTTCTATGAATTTAGAAATATTTAAATTGATTACATAAACGATTTTTATGCGAATTCATATGTAACGTATATCTTTATAACTAACCGTTAGGCAATTTCATTTACTCACGAATTTTCAATTGATCCAAATCTATGGATATTTTAAAATACTAAGTATGAATCGTTTATAAATAAAAAATTTACTCTAAATTATTTTTTTATTTGGAAATTTCTCAATTTTTTCCAAAATTGGACTTACACGGCTTTCAAAATAAACGGTCCATATATTGTCACTGTTTCGCAGTTGACCCTCCCCTTTTTGTCATAAATGCATAAAATTCACGGTCTTGTAATTAGGTTCAGTAAATCAATTTTATATTGTGTTACGCTCGAGGAAATTAAAGATCATAATCTGTGAGATGCAGAAGTAACAGACTGGGGGCTTTTATGCGAAATAAATATTCTCTGCATTAATTACAAGATGCAGAAGCTAGGTAGACATGTATTTCCTCTTTTATAGAAATTTTAATCAGACGAAGATAATGAATCAGTATTTTTAAAATCATTAAATATTGTCACTGTTTCGCAGTTGAACCAAACCTTTTTTGTCGTAAATGCATAAAATCCACAGGCTCATAATTAGGTTTTGTAAATCAATTTCTATTGTGTTACGTTCGACGAAATTAGATTACAATCCGTGAGATACAGAAGGATTTAAGAAATAGTAGTCTGTGGATTTTTATGCAAAATAAAAGTTTCGTGCGTTAATCGCAAGAGACATGGCTGAATAAAAATTGTCTCCTTTCTTCAATAATGTTAATAAGTTGTGAGTGAAAAATTATAATTCTAAAATTCTTTGCACCCACTCCTTTTTGTCATAAATGCGTAAAATCTGAGGTCTATTATTCAGTAGACTGCGGTTCTTTATGCAAAATAACAATTTACGTTAATTACGAAAAATAGGACGTAAATAAAGAGTTTTTTCGTACTTTAAAAATTTCCACAAATTGCAAATAGTATATTATCGATGCTCCTGAATTCTCCTAATGTTTTTCCCGCTTTAAATTGCACCTTTTTATTTTTATCATAAATGCATGGAATTCCTAGACTAGTAAATAATCGGTATGATCAATTCTATCTATTGCTGTTTGGGTTGCACAAACTAAATTATATTAATTTTGAAGGGGATTTTTGAAGGTTATGATTCGTCAGTCGACATATTAAAAATTGGGTGGATTTTCTTCTCCTCCTTTTTTCCCCTTCCACTATCACATTCCACTACCATGAGCACACTCCAACGTCCCCCACTAAGACCGTAGACTGGTCACGTGACCAGTGATGGTATACGGTCTCAGTTTTTTCGCGCATGCGTGACTAAATGCAGGAACGTAATCCGGAACGTCTTATGTTTGGGGGGAAAGTAGGGGAGAACTGTCATTGGCGGGAAACCGGACAGAAGAATGCAAGTCGACATGACGAGACGACCGTACTTCGAAATTTTAGTAAGTTAATGTTAATATATTCGATTTCATAATGGCAACTAGTATTGGAGAAGAAGCTACTTGTCACTTCATATTTGAAAATCGAAAAAAAATTTGCGAAACTATGCGGGGTGACCAAGGTACCCCATTTTAGCCCAACTTTGTACTTTACTGACGCTAAAATCGTCGCGCATGCGTGAGAAAACCGAGACCATATACCATCACTACACATATTACTCTGGTCATCAGAGAGGTGGTAAACTGTATTCCCCTCGATTTAACCGATCTGGTGACACTGATTTATATGTATCTTAACCCTCATACATTCGTCAGAGTGAAAATTCACCGATTTATTATTTTTATACATATGTATACTGAAAAATGATTGATCTCATTCTGTAGGTGTTATGAGGCATATTTCCTTCAAATGCGACGTCGTAAATAAAATATGATTTGTTCACTTCAAGTATAGAGCAAAAATAGGCGAATTATTATACTAGGATCATTTATGCGAACATTTCTGAGAAGCGTATGATGGTTAAATGACACATGTATAAACTTTTTAGTAACATTTTACGAGAACCTAATCTAAATCGATTTCAATTAACACGTGTCACATTCTGCATTCCTTCTCTCAACAACTTTGAGTTGAACGCTAACAGCGTTCCTAACAGGTAAATTAAAATGCGTTCAGCAATTTTCAATAAAAACCAACCGAGAAAGAGTAAAAATCACCGGCCGAGTAGCAAAGAAAGACTCGCCGGACGGTGAATACGCTGACTAGGATCGCCGAGTCAATTTCTCAGACACAAAAGGTTAAACATTGAAACTGAATTATCATTCGATCGGATTGATAGATCTGGATCTAGAAATGCACCGTGAAACGCGGTGAAAGAGCCCTGACATCGACTCATTAATCTCGCTTAAGTCTCCAGGCTAACCGGTAGCTAATCATCGCCACGTTAAACGCATCGTCATTGCCAATCTCTCTGGCAATTAAATCCCTGAATCTCGAGCGTAATTGCGCTTTCTTGAATGTTTTCCAACGCGGATTCTAAACTGCCCGGAGCCTACTATCCGATCGACAGATGCATTTCCGTGTGTTCGAAATTGCGGAACAAGTTGAAGCGGATCGATTTTGTTTTTTATCGGAGACCTAGTTCTTTAGAAAATTAATTTCAGACGTTTGTTGTGCATTTAGCTGTGTAATCGGAAACAGTGATTTGCGATTGATAGATGAAAGAGACCGTATGCGTTTTTAAATTGTTTTTAGCATTTATTGGAACAGTTTTGTTTCGCATTTTTTATGCTGGAGTTGTAGACTGCAGATCTTTGTGCATTTATCGTGTGCGCGACGTGTACGTATATATTATACTGTAATAATTACAGTGTCAATGTTTTAGCTTTTTTTATGACAGGATTGAATATAAATTGATGATTTGATGAATATATCTAATGTCTTCACAAAGATGAATGATTGATATGAATTTTTTAACACTAGTATTACGGAACCCGGAAAACTGACGGGTCCTAAATTTTTTAATTTACAATTATTGGAACTGTAAGGATGCATATACAGGAAATTTATTCAATACATTTATTGTTTGGAAAACGTGTTATGATAAAAGCCGCTAAAAATCGGACTAAATCAATTCTTGTTATTTTTATAAAATAATCCAAAATAGCCACTTTTAGTGCTCCGTAAACCTAGTGTAAGAGTGACAGGAATTAAAGATAATTGTTTAATTATTACTGGACTGCGGATGTTATGCATTTATGACAAAACGGATAGGACAAACATAAACTGTGAACCCATTAAACGAATTTAAGAATATTATTACATGATTTTCGACGTATTGAGATTATCACAAGAAGAAATACAGTTTCATTCAACTTCTGTTCCACACAACTGACTTGGAAATTTTTTATTTTGTATAAAGATCAACAGTCTAAATATTACTTCAGACAATTGACAATGTGTAAAAATATGTAGATCTTTAATACAAGTACAATTTTTATGCAAAATGAACTTGAAGAACGATTTTTGAATCAAGGTCTTCAATTTCATTCGTAAATCAACGATTTCTCTTAAATAACGCAGTTTAAGGTTTTATCCTAAGATTGCTATTTAGAAGATTTAGAATTATTAATTTTCTTTCAGATATAACATAGTCATCAAAGAACCTATTACAACCTTCTGGAAAGTATAGTGTTAACAAAACTGTACATAAAGAGTATCTATATTTTATTTTGGTTAGAAACGATTTCTTTATATACGAGAACAATTTGTGTCTCCTTTGGATTTTTCTAAAATAGCCCACAAAAATAAGATTTCACATAATCACTGAGATTTTGAACTTAAAACAATAGTATATTTGAATCCACTAAGTAAACGTAAACAAGGACAATTGTATAACTATAAACAAAGCGGAATTAAAGCGTTACCAATTGCTAACATTATAGAATTGCCGCCAATATATTAAAACCAATTTCTCCAGCAATCGCAAAGAAAAATCAAGCCTTTGAACTTTTCCAGCCCTCTTCCAAGTTTAAATATTTTTAACGACCCTAGACCAGCAGCGAAAAGATTGAATCTTCGCGAAGAAATTCAGGAGTTAATTCGGAATAATTAATATTATTGCTCGAAGGGATTAAGAATAAATATTTTCTAGACCATAAACCGCGATCGTAACCGCGATGGCGGACGTGAGAAAATCTGGACTATGGATTCAGCGCGCGTGAAGAATTCGGTACGCGGGACCGTGAAAAAATTTTCCGCGAACGATCCGCGAGGTATTTCTGTAATTACTAGTAATTCGTGCGCGGTCATTTTGATTCTCTGTAATTAAGTTCGAACGAAAAGGAAAGCGCAAGGACGGCGGGATGAGGAGGTAAAGAAGAAGAAGAAGAAGAAGAGGAAGAGTGGAGAGGACAAGCGTGCAGCCGTGCCGCAATTAAAATCGCAAGCTTACTGATCGGCCGACGTTAATAAGCCTGGCCCGGGCCCGGATAGAAACGTTTTGCTGAACAAGCCGACCGATTGAATCGATACCGGCTCGTATCAGGATCGAGATTGACGAACACGTAAGAACGACACGTGTGTCGGTTTATTTGGATTGCTATACCGTGGATATCGACGAGGTTATCTGCGCCGGGGAACGATTTCGAACGTGGCGCAACTAATTTCAATGAGAATCGTGCGAACGATCAAAAATTGCTTGGTTAAAAGCATTTTGCTTTCGGAGAAATCTGCTGTGGCCGATTCTTGGAGCACTGGGTATCACCATGATCTATTTCAGGGAAGTTAGAATTTCCATTGCACAAAATTAGCGAATCGCTGAAATTTAGTCGAAAAATTGTCGACCTTTATGTGAAATTAGTTGTAACTCCGTGTAAAAAAATTATGAAGTATTGTGACTATATATTTTAAAGGGTAAAATCTCTAGTTCCATATCCCTAAACTTAATTGGTTTTTAGGACTATTTTTATTATAAGACAGAGTTAGAAACGATCTAGAAATTGTCCGCTCTCTTTCGAGATTGTATAAATTCACATGACTCGAGACAGCTTAAAAAATTGTTTAGAACCCAAAAAGAAATCGTAGATCGATTTTTGACCGCTCGTTGTAAAGAGAAGACTTCCCTCTGTAAGATCATATTTCTTAAGTTCTGTAGAATCATTTGAATGCAATCGTTTTTGTGAAATTGTATGAAATTCAAAAACGAGAAAGCAGTTTCAGATTTTCAATTCTCTGTAGAATAAAAAAAATCGCAAATCGATTTTTGAGAGTTAGTTGGAGAAAGAAGACTTCCCTCTATAAGAGCGCATCGATACGAACACGAAAAAAAATTTCTTAGCCTTTGTAGTGAAATTTTGTAAAATTCAAATGTTTAATTCTCCTTACAATAAAAAAAATCGTAGATCAACTTTGGAAGGCTCATTCTAAAGAGGAGAATTCCCTCTATAAGATCACATTGTTACGAAGATGGGTAAAATTTTTTGAAATTATGTACAATCGTTTGAATGTGACAACTTGTGTGTAAAATACAAAAGAAGAAAGCCAGCTTCAGATTTTGAATCTTTCTTATAATACATGAAATTAGCGTAAAAGTTGACGAGAATACAGAAGAAAATTTAATAACAAAAGTTTTGCTGCGAGTTTGAACAGAATTGGAAACAATTGCATCGGGTATTTCGTATGCAGTTCTATCGATTAAATGTCACGATTTGAGCGCATCGACGCTGCATCTCGTTGATGCAGCGAGGAACGCGATCCGAGAGGGAAAACCCGGCGACAGGAAGTGTTCTAAACATGAAATTGTGGCACAATGTAGGGACGCCAACAGCGGCAGTGTTTCGTGGGCCGAACCGGGCCGTGCCGACAGAAGGCCCGAGGTGTACACCTATTATTCGTACACCGCGCAACAACGTGTTACGTAACGCCGCTGGCACAATTACCGGCTGGTAGACAACGTTATGGTTACCGTATATGGGAAACGAACTCGTGACACAAATCTCGATTACGCTTGTGTGCGGCGGAGTAGCTCGCCTTACCTTCGCGTCTTCGAAGAGAGCGCACCGAGAGACAGATGGAAACGTATTCGCGATCCGTGCTGCGAATTCGCAACGCTAACACTCTTTATTGCCTTCTAGAGAATAGCGGATAAAGCCTTTTTCACCAGCAATTTAAAAAACAATCGTGAACCTCGTGGGAATTTCGCTACTGCATAAAATTCATGTATAATAAAATCTGCAATCTAGTAATGCCGATTTTAATTTAGTTTCCCAACAATAAATGTGACCTACGAATGTGGAAAATTGCACAGAGATTCGCAGTGTAATTATATTATTGAAGTGAATTGGATAAAGCAATTTGAAAAACAATCGTGAATCTCGTGGGAATTACGCTACTCTACAAAATATACAGGGTGGAAATTTTAAAGCGTTATAGACGAATATCTCCAAAAATATTAATTATAGCCAAAAATGTTTCAGATGGGGGGGGGGGGGCATCATGTGGTGGAACTTTTATTTTTCCCGGTGGACGCTCCAAGGTGAGGTGAAGGTCAACTTTCTTTTTTTAAATGTAATGATACGTTTTTTTATCCACCATCAAATAGTGCGTTTTAAGATGAGTTCAATTACCTATGACTCAAGGTCATTCAAGGTCAAACTTGCAGGGAAATGCAGAAAAGGTGTGATCGTTTTATTTGTTTTAGGTTGACCTTCACCTCTCCTTGGAGTGTCCACCGGGAAAAATAAAAGTCCCACCAAATGATGTCCCCCACGCTACTGAACAACTTTCATCTGAAACATTTTTGCATATAATCAATATTTTTTTGTGATATTTGTCTGTAACGCTTTAAAATTTCCACCCTGTATGTACAATAAAATCTGCAGTCTAGAAATATCGTCTTGAAATTAGTTTCCCTACAATAAATGTGAACTACGAATGTGGAAAATTGCACAAAGACCAGCACTCTAATTATTATTATATTGGAGTGTATCGGATCTTAAATGTACATTACTTCTTTGCTGTATCTAAAGTGATTTTTGAAATGCTTGAATGCAACGTTTCGAGTCACTTCACCCTCTTCTCGTTGAAAACAAAAGTCATGCAGTTTCATTATGTTACACGGTATCATAATTCGACACGTTGCACGCGATGCAGTTGCATAAGACGTGGGAAAAGTGAATGTTTCAAAGGTCGTTAAAGTATAGAGCTATTCCAATAAGTTATAATTAAAAGAGTCGTTAAAAGCTTAACGCGAAACATGGCATATCATATAAAACCACAAAACGATCCATGGAGAACCATGCGATCGACGAAGATCTACTATCTCGTGCCTCGTATACAGTGTACGGCCGAATAACATGTACAAGCGAGTAAGGGATGATTCTACATGTGAAAATAAGTCGTATAAAAAGAATGATATTTTTTCGTTTGACACCTCGTTTTCGAAAAAAATCGAGTTTCAAGATTCGTCGGTTTCCCGTGCTTTAGTACACATGGTGTCTTAAAAATGTTGTACACCCTTGAGATGAGCGGTTTCTGAGGTTATTCGAAGTAACTTTTTCCTTTGCAAAAATGGCCGCCTCGGGTCTGGTAAGAAGTTATTAACGAAACACACGCACCAATCAGAATACCGTTATAGCATGTAACAATTTTTATATGAGGTAATGTGTGAGTCACTGTATCTGTAATGATGTCTCTAGAATCTAGAGAAATTCAGTTTGCTCGAATATATCGCAATCAAATTTAATCAAATAGACCACATAGCTGAAGTGAAACTTCTTTCTTTAATTTTTTTTCGAATTTTGATTAACACTTTATGACATTTAATTTTCTATGATTCCATTATTGAAACAATTGGCTTGTAATAGCTAAAATATGATATAAATATTCTTGGTTCAATTTTGTCTAAATGTCTGATCTTGTTGCCGCTTCATTAGGATTATTTACCATTTCCAATCTTAACTTACTTCTAAAAAATTCTATTAATAATTTTTATTGTTCCGATGCAAAGTTCACGTTAAAATCTCCACTTAGCATCATCGGAATTTTATCATAATCTTTATTAAGGAATGCCGAACCCTGAACCGTATATGCTAAGAGAATAGAATTTCGTTTCATCGTTTCATCATTTCATCGTTTCATCGTTTCATCCTTTCATCGTTTCATCGTTTCATCACCAGATCGGTTTTACTCCTAATGCGTTGAGGTTTTGCGCCTAACGCGCCTAAAGAAGTTTCACTTCAAAAAATTGAATCGAGCACTTTTAGAAGTGCATTAATGATTTTAAAATGATTCAGCCAAAAATTCAGGAAAACCCGTGTGGTGACCGATCGTCCAGAAAGATGATTTATCAGAGTATCCAATGACATTTAGCTTAACGAAGAAGACACTCGACATACGAATTTCGAAACATCGCAAATGCAGTACCAATTTGCATCATTGGGTAGACAAATCTCGTTATCGCGGCGTTCGCATCCAGAGTCCAATAATTTGCACGGCTCTGAATAATAGGGTTGGTGTCCGCGCAAAATGGAACACGACAAATCGGTCGCTCGTTATGCTTTCATCGCGGCTCATTGAATTCCCCTTGGCTCGGTTTTATTAGATATGCATCGTATGTGAGAGCCCGCATAAGAATGCAGCAAGAGTTCAAGTGTATTGCAACGCGACAGAACACGTTAACGAGCCTTCGCGAGCGGCCACGGCGCTGATTAGTCATTGCATTACCATGCGCGGCATAAATTATATTCAGCCGTTTTATGAATCACGCGGATTGGTTCGCGGCGATATCTACGCCTTTTTCTCGTAAAGTTCGCTTTCCTTTCGTTCTTCCTTTTTCTCTCTTACGAACTGCCTTAACAAACGCAGGTACGCCATCGCCGCCCTACCACTTTTTTACGAACTGTCTCGATAAACGCTTGCACGCCCAAGCCGTATTTTCCTTCTTACTTTTTTGAGAAATGTCTCAATAAACGCAAGTACGTTCACGCCGCATTTTCTTTCCTTCTTTTTTGAAAAATGTCTCAATACACCCACGCACGTCTAGAGTGCATTTTGTTATTTTTTTTTTTTAAGAAATGTCTCAATAAACGCACGTACGCCTACGCTGAATTTTCTTTCTTTTTTAAGAACTGTCTCGATAAACTCACGTACGTCCACACCGGATTTTCTTTTTTTTAAGAACTGTCTCAATAAGCGTACGCACGACCACGCCGTATTTCTTTTTTACGAATTGTTTCAACAAACTCACGCACGCCCACGCCGCATTTTCCTGCGCGAATTCATTCACCTGATCGGCTACGGTTGCATGGCTCCCGACGAGTATGCCAGCGGACAGAGCGGGAATATGTATTTAATAATCCAATTTGCGCGTAATAGTATTTAATCGATCGATCGAGTTCAATTTCGAGAGCGACGACCTCGAGGATCGACTGACGGACGATGTCTTGGATGAGAGGGTTACTGAATGGAACTTTCTGCCGAAACCGCCATTCATAGGTTTTAGTTCCTTCTAGCAGGCGGAAGAGAAGGATTTAATTGATATTCGTCCATTGTACCCGGTAATTAACTCTTTCGTGGGAGATTTGTGCTTGTGATCTAACATTCTTAACTCGGAAGTGTACGAAATCATTCTATACAAAGTTTAGACGATATGTTTGCTATGGGAGCACTTTGTTTTGCCCCTAGGGGCAAAATTTAACACATTATCTACCGACGATTATTTCATAATTTTTGGAGGTCTGTGGTCCATGGCTAACAATATTTAATCTTGCAACAGCAGCAGCAGTTTCGATCGTGAACTAATAGGTCACCACTAACAACGTAATCTAATCATTTAGTTTGGTATTAATATGTTTATAAAAGAGAATTTTTAAGCTTCTTTTGGGTACAGCACAATTACTGAAAGTCGAGATGGAGAAGGTTATCAATCTTGTGATTTAGACACTATCGATTACAGAAAGTTAATTCGGTCTCTCTAGGTAGAGGCGTGGTTTCGGCGCATAGGCATGGCTTCGTTGCTCCAGGCGGAGCTACAGCTGTTCCCCAAAGGACAATTAGTGTCTACATTTAAATTTTACATCCTCTAAACATATAGATCAAAAGGCTATAACTGCTCCCTCTCTGAATTTGTCGTCTTTCCATCAATATCATAGTCTAGTCTCTGATGAGGTATTACTAATTAATTACGGGTAAGTCTAGCCGAAATATGACCAACAAGTACTCTGTAACTTGTAACTTGTTTCTAAAGACAACGCTTTTGATATAAATTACCCAAAGGAATAGACAGAGAACTAGTTATCGTATTCTGTGGGCGTGGCTTTCTTGCTCCCGATTTCAATGAAGCCACGACAGTGCACTAGAGTGCGATCTATGCTCAGCACACTAGATTTCTCCAGGGGACAATATTTTTTAAGCAAATTGCCTGAAAAAAGAAATGGTAGACTATTTATCTTGCTCTTTCTCCCTGTAGATTGCGTTCAGTGGGCGTGGCTTCGTTGCTTCCGATTTCAACGAAACCAGAGCAATGTCCTAGAGGGTAATCTACGAGGATAATCTACTTACTTCAGCTTCACAACAAATCATTTCCAATTGAATTCCACGATATTTTCGTCGAAAAACAAACAAGAAATGAATCCACTGCAGTGGACTGGTTAAAATGCACCGCGAGATGCATATGTCAGTGAATCCGCACTAATCGCGAGTACGGTCGCCGTTATCAGGTTACGGCAGACCGTATCGTATAATCGTCGACTAAAGCTTCCTTGGATTACAAGCTGTTTACAAGCAGCGATAGCGACCACGTGATTTATCGAATCGGGGGACGGTCAGACACATGCGTGCTGCTCGTTTCTAGCAGCCAATGCACCAGCGTTGATAGTGCAGCTGCACCTGGTTATCGTCCCGCGGGGAAGCGTCACGAGGAATCGATACGACGCTTTCACGTTCAGAGTATGTAAATCCGTCGAGCTTCGAGCACTGTGCTCTCTCCCAAGAGAGAAAGAGAGAGGGAGAGAGTAAACGAAAGAACTTACTGTTTGAACTTCAGCTGCGCGGCCGGACGCGGGCTGCGCTCAAAGATGCATAAATGCAACGGAATGCGGACGAGCACCGAGCTGTTTCTCGTTCGATATCGGCGCGGTGCGTGACCTGTGACATTTCGCGTCGCATGTCGCTCGCATTGTGCGATTCTTTTGTCGATTTTGCGACGATCTACAATTCCATCCACTCGAAAATATTTTCCGATGCCAGCCGAGTTCAGGGAACACTTCGAGCGATTGAACTGCAATAAATGGAACAACAGCATTTCATCGATAATCGTCGCCACCACAGGTCCGGCCGGCGACAATTAACGTTCAGATAATATTATTCTTTGACTTGTGCCGAACGTAGAAAAGGATAGCGAAGCTCGAGAGGCCACGGTCGCCGAGAAGTGTAACATCAGACGGGTCGAGTATGTCGATGTGAAAACAACAATTAACCCAGTGACAAAACTTCTTCATTTTTTATTACCTTTTTATGGAACTTTCAGGAACATATTCGTGGCATTTTTCTAATGAAGGTGACACCAAATAAGATATAATTCCGATGGTATTTACTTGAGTACTGGACGATGAAAGTTACGGAAAATTATTGTAAATATGATCCGAATTATATCGTTATTGGTATTATTTTAATCAGAAAAATACCACAAATATATTGGAGAAAGTCTCATAAAAAAATAAGTAATGATAAACAAGTTTTTTTTATTGGCCGACTGCGACTTTCCGCATCTTTTTCTTTCACATGCGCTGTCCTTCCTTGTGCCCGAAGCTTTCATCGTCCATTACTCAAGTAAATACCATCGGAATTATATCTGATTTGGTATCATTTTCATTAGGAAAATGCCACGAATATGTTGCTGGAAGTTCCATCAAAAAATCATAAAAAATAAAGATGTTTTGTCATTGGATTAGTAGTGGTCTCATCGATACACTCGACCCATATTATGTTACACTTCTCGGGGACCGAAGCCTCTCGAGCTTCACGGCCTATATACCCCTCACGGGGTATACCCCGCGGAAGGAGGGATTGTTTTGCGACAATTATCGTTCAGAATTTCACGACAATTATTGATGAAATACTGAATTTACAATTTTTCGAACTGGGAGGTTTGGCAATAGACCTGTAAAGTTGTGTCCATGCTGAAACAACACCGACGACAACTTTTTTCCTCTCTTGCTGTCTTCTCCTTTTTTTTACCGAATAAAAGAAGTAGAAGATGGCAACAAGAGACGATGTTGCTTCAGCGTGAACACAGCTTTAAGTTTGTCTGCAAATTCACTGCTAGCATAGAAGCTTGTAACAAATAAATGGGTGAAGTCAGTACTTTGATAAACCTAAACTTATTTTTTGTTTACGACTTATTTTGTCATAAGGTAGAGTGATAAATCAGCTAGAAGTTGTGCTTTTTCAAAATTGTGTAAATCCATACGCCTCTAGACAGCTTAAAAAATCGTTTAAACCGCGACAAAAAATCATAGATCGATTTTTGAATGCTTGTTGTAAAGAGGAAACTTTATAAGATCATACGATATGAATGGGAAAAAATTTTCTTAAGCTATGTAGAGTCATTTGAATGTGCAATCGTTTGCGTAAAATTGTGTAAAATTCAAAAGAAGAGAAGCGGCTTCGGATTATTAGTCCTGTTTATAATAAAAAAAAATCAATTTTTGAGAGCTTATTTTAAAGAGGAGAGTTCCCTCTATAAGAACACATCGATACGACCGTGGAAAAAAAATGTTTTCTTTTAAGCGAATAAAAGAAGACAAAGGCAGCAAAAGAGGACAAAAAGTTGTTCGATGTTGCTTCAATGTGAACATAGTTTTCGGATCGTCTGCATATGCACTTTACGTTCAGAAACTTGCAACAAGTGACACAAGAAGCCCGTAAGAATATTTTTTAAGAATTTCGTAGAAAAGAAAGTACCTACAACGTCTTCCGAGAATCGATTGCAAAATGGCGTAATTAGGGGCGCGCGGCGTGCTTGTAATAAAACAGGTATCGTTCGGCCAAGCAAAGAACAACCACAAGGTCTCCTTTTTCCAGTGACGTCTTGTCGGAGAAATTTTTCCGAAACTGGTCTTATTGGATTCCGTTACTGCGGTTAAGTCCGCGAATGGCTTCGGAACTTGCCGGCGTGCGCCGTCCTACCAACGGAACGAAACCCTACTTCGACCGCATTACTCGAATTCCAACGAAGGCCGAAACGAGATTCCCGGTTTTTCTCGTTGATCCGCGGGATCACTTAAAAATATCGACGGATGCACATTCCGACGGGAATTAACGGGTCCCGCGCGTGCCTAGTTCGATCAAAGATCGAGCCGCATGTTTTCCTGCGTCGGGTTGTGCAACAATGGTTTCCGAGACTCCACAAAACTTCATTAGACTGCGATTTTTACGCATACAGTATTTCATCGATAATTGCCCACAACACGGATCTGCGCAGGGACTTTTATACGCGAGGGACATCATTGCTTGAGGTTTGCCGAACGTAGAGAAGGACAGCCGAGCTCGAGAGGCCTCGGTCACCGAGAAATATAAACATAACTAATACAAATTTCCAACTTCTTTATTTTTCATTATTTTTTTACGAGACTCGATGACCATATTTGCGGCATTTTTCAATTATGTGCGAGACATTTGGGACATTTACCGATGAAATACTGTGTATGGGGAAAATGGGTAGCGACAATTTTAAACAGAAGAAACATTGAAACAATTGGAGCATCGACACATTTTGTTCTGTTAACAATATTAAAGGAAGAAACAAATTTTTATTTGGCTCCAGTACCCTGTAATCGATGAAGACAATGTTTATTTTAGATCCGCAGTCTAAGCTACATATTACCAAGTAATATGAAGAAAAATAACAGAAATGGAAGTAAAATAAGAAAATAACAGAACTTTGGAAAACAGACACAGATAGCGAAGAAGGGGAAGGGGAAGGGAGGAGGAAGAGCAAAAGGCAAAAAAGAAAAACGAGAAGAAGACACCAATTAGGGGAGAGGATAGAGTAAACATACCATAATTCAGGAGAATAAATAATATTAGTTTACAATTTTCTAGAAAGTCACGTGTCGAATAAAAAATGTCCTAGATCTCGAGACAAAATGTAGAATCTATAAAATCATAGCTCTCTCGTGATAAAAAATGTTCGAATCTATAAAAGTATAGCTGCCTCGTGATATGCTAGGGAATAAGGTGGTGTGTGTATAAAACAAAAACTGTCTCTCGATTTGCATATAATTCGAGCGAATTCCCGAGCCTTAATAAAGAACGTAAGACAAACGTTGTCGCAATTGTCACAATGTTTCATTCGAACAGATTGTATAAGATGAAAATTTGCGAGGCGACGTAATGCGACCGGTTACGCAGCACCGATCGACATTCGGACGTTTAAAGCCCATAACGTTAACGATTTATGCATCTAGTTGGCTCATTTGCTGCAACATTTCACGTTCCATTACTCCAAACCTCCACGGCCACCGATCTCGATCGATATTAGCAGGTTTCGTTCGATACTAACTATACCGTGCCACGTGCTCTTCCTGAATTGCAGCATAAAAGCTTTCTTTCTATTAGCACGTGCAACGTGCATTAATTAGCGAGTTGCTTTGTTCCAGTTCATGTGCGACGTTCGGATCTTGGATACGCTGGAGGAATTTCCACTGACTGTGAAAAACACGCTGTCTTAATTATACTAATCAACGGTGGCATCGTCGAGGCAGCCGCTTCCTAGTGTCGCGTTGCATACTCCACGGCAATTAGCGTCTCGTAAACAAATTTCGCTTGAACCGACCATCATTTCCTATTTATAGAGATTCTGATCCCAGGATAGTTTGATGAAAGTTGAAATTAATTAGAATACCATCATCTTGTTTTCCTGTTTTGCCACAGAAATATTAGGGGTGTTTGAGTACCCGTAATTTACGAGCTGAGCTGAAGTCGATTCGATTGCTCGAGACGAGTCGAGCGTTTGAATTTTCCGAGCTACTTGAAATCGACGAACTGCTTGAAAAGAATGCGAGCTACTTAACAAAATCAACCGGCTCGAATATTCGAGCCTTCGTGAAACTTCGATTTACTCGAAAATGAATTTTCAGCTCGAAATTTTTCGAATTACTCGAATATATTCGAACAGATCTTTAACTTTCGAGTTACTCGTAAAAATTCGAATTTCTCGAGTTACTCGAACATTCATTTATTTACTATCAAGTACTATTCTAACTATAAGGAAGAAAAATATGACGCTAATTTAATACTTCTGCTTTATTTTCATGTTTTCATGAAGAAAACATATTCGAATTTTTACGAGTAACTCGAAAGTTAAAGATCGGTTCGAATATATTCGAGTAATTTGAAAAATTTCGAGCTGAAAATTCATTTTCGAGTAAATCGAAATTTCACGAGGGCTCGAATATTCGAGCCGGTTGATTTTTTCAAGTAGCTCGTATTCTTTTCAAGCAGTTCGTCGATTTCGAGTTCAGCTTGGAAAATTCAAACGCTCGATTCGGCTCGACAGACCGATCATTACTCGACTCGAAATTCGAGTACTCGCACACCCCTAACAGAAATACAAACTAATCGTCCGAAATTAAGAATCGTGATTGAAAAAAATTGAATAACATTTCTCATATTGAGAATTCACTTTAATCCGATCAGTATGAAGCTTCAGAAAACTCTATACGCTTTGCCTGAAGTCACCATAAAATGAAATGACCACATCCTGAAGCCAAATCATGCATCAATGATTTAAAAGATTGTACATAAGAATTGTGATAAGTGAAAATGAAGAGAAAATTTTGTTGTATAAAGAATACACTTTGATGGAAAATATGAAGCTTCTTAGAATCAAATTCACTATGCCCGTGATCTTTAAAAAAATAAAACAGCTACATTTTGAGGATAACGTAGTAAACGAATATTCTTTAAGCAACACGAGTGTCAAGTTTTTAAATCGAATTATAGTGATCTACGAATCTAGTGGCTCGTCTGGAGCATGAAATCGATCAAACACAGCAACTACAAAATTCTAAAAACAAAAATATAGCCAAACAATCATGAAGAAATATTAGAGAAATATTAATCGCTGCAAAACATAGCGTACAAGTGTTTCAAACCACGCTACAGTTCTCTAAAAATATTATGGCCTACATAGAGCACAAAATAAATTAGAAACAACGATAAAAAAACAATCTAATAAACTATGAACGAATTATCCTTTAAGAAACATCAGAGCTGTACAGATAGGTAATAAGAGGCAACGAAAGTGATTCAGAACACATAATCGCTGCAAAACATAGCGTACAAGTGTTTCAAACCACGCTACAGTTCTCTAAAAATATAGTGGCCTATTTAGAGCACAAAATAAATTAGAAACAACGATAAAAAATAATCTAATAAACTATGAACGAATTATCCTTTAAGAAAACATCAGAGCTGTACAGATAGGTAATAAGAGGCAACGAAAGTGATTCAGAACACATAATCGCAGCAAAACATCGCGTACAAGTGTTTCAAGCCACGCTACAACTCTCTACAAATATAGTGGCCCCTTTAAACCAAGCTATAAACTCAGAAACATGACCCACAAAAAATTCTAAAGAACTTTGAACAAATAATCTTTAAGAAATACGAAGCAGTACAAAGAACAAGAGGCAACGAAAGTGATTCAGATCGCATGATCGGGGCAAAACATCGAGGCGAACCGTACCAATGGCTCTGGACGAGAGTGTAAGCCTCGGCGTCTCGAATGGTACCAAAAAGAGCATAATCGCTTCGAGCAGCATCCTTGTGTCTCGCAATGCACCGCGCCTGTTGCAAAGCAGACGGCGAAGTGCAGCGCGTGTGACACACAGGGTTGTAAAATTACATACTGGCTGCCATGGTGGGGCACGGAGGTGCATTGTGGGACAAGGTCGGTTCACCGTAACCGTGCAGAGCCGGGTCACGCTACGCTGGCCACCCCTTTTACTACTAGCTGTTAAATTGCTCCAAGTTAAAACTGCAACGCGACAGACGGCTACACTTCCGGCCCCTTTTTTCCTCCGGCCATTTCTCACGTGAGCCACTTAAACCTCGTAACAGTCGATTCTTCTTTCGCGAACGAATCACCGTTACTTCGATTTGCAGTCTGACCCGCAAGAACGGTGTTGGCGATATCTCTTCAAAAATTAATGCAATTGGAAACAATGTAGGGTGACATGTCCAATGAATGAACACTCAGGCTGCATGCCAGTTAAAATTAGTACATTATAGTATATTTTAGTATATTTTAATATATTTCAGTATATTTTAGTATATTTTAGTATATTTTAGTATATTCTAGTATATTCCAGTATATTCCAGTATATTCTAGTATATTCTAGGATATTCTAGGATATTCTAGGATATTCTAGTATATTCTAGTATATTCTAGTAAATTGTAGTATATTCTAGTATATTCTAGTATATTCTAGTATATTCTAGTATATTCTAGTATATTCTAGTATATTTCACTATATTTTAGTTTATTCTAGTATATTTCACTATATTTTAGTTTATTCTGGTATATTCTAGTATATTCTAGAATATTCTAATATATTCTAGTACATTCTAGTATATTCTGATTATATTCTAGTACATTCAAGTATATTCAAGTATATTCAAGTATATTCAAGTATATTCTAGTATATTCTAGTATATTCTAGTATATTCTAGTATATTCTACTATATTCCAGTATATTCCAGTATATTCCAGTATATTCTAGTATATTCTATTATATGTCATTCTTAAGTTCTTACATTCCAGAACACAATTCTAACAATATTTGATGCTTGTAGCTTGTATTCAAAACTTGACGTAGGATTAAATGAAAAAATGGGCCAAATGCCCAATGAATGAGCATCAATGTCTAACGAGTGAACAGAGGTACCCCAGTGAATGATAGTTATTCAAGCATACTTACTATAGGTCCATTGAACCACCTCAAAATACAAATTGCTAATCGATTACAATTAGACGATTGATTTTGTTAGACGACAACAATACTTGAATACGCGGAATGTTGTTCGAGCAACTGTTAAATAAATTAATGTAGTGACGAATAAGTTATAGAAAAAATTAGATCTCCTTTTAGCGAGACATCTGTGAATTTACAGTATAATGACTGCATTTTCAACACGAACGGGGCATCATGAATGTTATTTTTTCGTCCAATACGAATTAGGTTCATTCTCTGGGTGGTATTCATTTACTGGGCAAGTCAACCTAGTAAGAATCGAAAGTATAGTTAAAATACCAATACCATCCGATAATGGATTGATAAAAGTGAAAGCAAATGAATTTTGCAAAAGAATAATGACTTGAAACATCGAAGCCACGTCCCCTCAAATTACAGGATAGAGAACGTATCATAGTGATCGACTGGCTATCCTGGTTACCAGATACAAATTCCATACAAAATTTTTGGTCTATTATGAAGTAGAAGCACGAACGAAAATGCATGTTAAAATTTTTTATCGATGAAATAATAATACTTTTTAACGTTAATAAAATTCGTTTTCAGTACTAGAGCTTACATCGTGCTAAAACCAAGTGGAGATTATTAAGAACAATGAAGTTTCTCAAAGATTGTACATGTCTGTAGTTTTTTATTAAATAAAGACCGAGTGCGACGGGAAATAGCGGATCGGGCACTCGCACGACCAAGAGAATTATCTGTAAGTGGCCTTACATAAGTCTTCATTATTTTACTAATGATATCCTAAGCGCGATGATATCACTCTTATCGCATCTATTCCGTGACTTGCGGAGACAATGTCTCCTAATATATTTGATAGAACCATCTGGTTACACAAGTTCCAAGTTGTAAAGTATACAACGCTTTCGACTCAAAATGGCTGATTATCATTCATCAAAATTGCCTGCTTCATTTATTTCTATCACTTAGCCTATAATATCTAAATTTTTCGATTGACTGGCGTGGAAAGGATTAAATGATCCAGATAAATCAATAATTTCATTTTCGTCGAAATTAAAATATCAAAATAGTAATCTACTTTCTACGATAAAGAATTGTACAAAATGGTGCAGTGCCTCTGTGAAATGTTATTTTAGTAGGCTAAAATTTTATTTAAGAAGAGACAGGTTGATTTATTCATTTATTATGTCTATCTTTGTATATGACAATTTTTCCTGCCTGCAATTATTATTGAAGGCCAACGTAAAAATTCAACAATCAGTCTGACTGGAAACACAATTCTAGTTCGCTGAAATTTAATTTAAAAAAATACTCAATATGATGCATTAATAATCTACTATGTCTGCCAATCATTTGTAATTTAATTTTAATAATCAATGTAATGTAATAATTTTTCACGCTTGCAAATTATAATAAGTACCACCTGAATAAAAAGGACAAAGAACTCACAAAGTTCGAAATCATGAAGTGACTCGGAACAAGGAAGGAATTAAACGATTGCGGCATGAACGACAGGTGTAAAAATAGAATAAAAATCAAGTCGTTACTAGAAACGGTCTGTCTCGAAACGAAAAACACGTTTCACCGCGAGTATCGTTCAAAATGGCTGCTAAGAGGCGCGTACACGCGTAATAACCGGCGTTTTACGGTTCTCGAGTTTCCCTCAGCGTCAGATTTTGTTCTCAAAGGCCGGCCGTGTCTTATTACACTAATCGTCACATTCTTTGGCCGAGTTGCTGTCAGCGGAAGCGCGTGTCTCTAGCCAAGGAGAAGAAGAAGAAGTACAAGAGAAGGTGAAGGAGGAAGAAGGAAAAAACGAGCGGAAACAGAGGAGAAAGGAATGGTAAAATCTGCGAAACGGTGTTCGCAGCGGTGTACTCGCGGCCGGAATCAGCTGAATCAGAAAAGGCGGGATGAGTTGTGATAATTAGAAACGTTCATCGCCGTTTGAGGTGAACCGCACGCTTTACAAAGCACACGACAGCCTCCTCTGCGCATTCTAAATAGGGAGGAACGAGGGGAAGTGACTCATTCGTGGTGAACCGATGACGATCCGCCTCAAGGATGACATCATTCCCCTGGATTTATTAAAATCTGACGCTCGATCCTCGATCGGCACGGGATCGTAGACAAACTCAGTAGACATAAGATTTTTCTATTAGGAATATTACCGAGATTCTATACTCTAGTGACTCAGGCACTATTTTTGTAGAATTTTAATTCTAGCATTGGAATTTTTGCATTGGAAAACTGATCGATTTCAAAACCGGGAGACTCAAACTCCATTCTTATAGAATCTTAATTTGAACTCTAGTACTTTTGCATCAAGAACTGATCGATTCCAAAATCGGGGAACACGAGCTCTAATTTTATAGTTAATTAATTCGTGCTCCGGGAATATTGAATTAGAAAATTTTCTGATTCTAGAATCGAAAGACCCGAGCTCTATTCACATAGAATTTTAATTCGAATACAACAATACTTTTGCATCAAGAAACTCATCGATTATAAGATCGGAGAATTCGAGCTCCATTTTTATAGAATCTTAATTCGAGCTCTGAAATGTTTGCAGTTAAAAATTGACTTATTCAAGAATCGGAAATCAAGTCGAGCGCTACTTTCATAGAATTTTAATTTGAAGTCTACAATACTTTTGCATTAGGAAATTGAACGATTCCAAAATCGGGGAACTTGAGCTCTATTCACATGGAATTTTAATTCGTACTCTACAATACTATTGCATCAAGAAACTGATCGATTCTAAGATCGGGGAACTTGAGCTCTATTCACATGGAATTTTAATTCGTACTCTACAATACTATTGCATCAAGAACTGATCGATTCCAAAATCGGGGAACACGACCTCTAATTTTATAGTTAATTAATTCGTGCTCCGGGAATATTGAATTAGAAAATTGACTGATTCTAGAATCGAAAGACTCGAGCTCTATTCACATAGAATTTTAATTCGAATACAACAATACTTTTGCATCAAGAAACTCATCGATTATAAGATCGGAGAATTCGAGCTCCATTTTTATAGAATCTTAATTCGAGCTCTGAAATGTTTGCAGTAAAAAATTGACTTATTCAAGAATCGGAAGTCAAGTCGAGCGCTACTTTCATAGAATTTTAATTTGAAGTCTACAATACGTTTGCATTAGGAAATTGAACGATTCCAAAATCGGGGAACTTGAGCTCTATTCACATAGAATTTTAATTCAAACTCTGGTATTTTTGCATTTGTGGGAAACTGTAACGGCAGAAATCTCATAGCGAGGGAAAATCAAAGAAATCAGCCGTGCAAAACCGGCGGAACACGTGTTACCTCTTGCCATAGGCTGAGAAATACTTAATTCAGCGCTCGTCGGACAGCTCGCAACCCGGAACACGTGTCCACACGCATTTGTAAGTAACAACAGTACATACACTGTGCTCCCATCGTTCTTGCAATTTCGATCATGCTTTGTTCCCGTCTAGACGAGGGGAGAATCACTGGGACACTGACACGAACTAGTCTTCGACTATTGTTTCGCGACACATATAAATTACTTCTCATTCTAACATAAAATTCCTACTGGAATTTTCACAAACATGGATCAACGCTTATGTCAATGGCTGGTACGTGGATACCCACTTTCAAAATCTTTTTGAAACTTGCTCAATATTTTTATTAATAAATACCAAATTATTGTAGACTTTTATGTACTTGCATTAATAATAAAAGTGAACAGACGGGTATTTAGGAATTTAATGGCTGGAACGAATTGATGTGATTTAAAACAGTAGAAAAATTAAAAGAATTGAAAAAAGTCAATATGTTGTTTTCAGCTTATTAAGATTGTTAAAGAAGAAAATGAAGATCTAAATCGTTACTGTTTCTTGCGATTGACGTCAAAAAATGTTATTTTTCATAAAGATCCGCTGTTAAATGATCAGAGATTAATTAATGAGGCATAAGAATATGGAATGAAACTACAAAGTGCAATATAATTGAGTATCGTAGAAATGTTGGTTATTGACATAAGGATTATATAGAAATGTGATTTCTTGCTTACTAGGTTTAATAGGCTTAAGTAGGCTAAATTATTACACATATATGTTTTATTGAAATAGGGACGAGAGAAAATAGTATCTACTGGAAGAATAAAACCTCAGCAACGAGTCCGAGTGGCCATCACAAGACAAGAGGTTAAGGAACGACGATGTACTAATCGTGACAGCGATGAACATGAAACACGAGCAGATTAGAGGATCCCACAGGAAGCTACGGAAGGCGGTGAACTTCGGGTTTCAACGTGGAAGGCATTAATTCACTGGACTGTACATCCACAGAGGACTGTCTCGCTTGATACGAAATAATTTTCGTGGGTCACCGACGTGGGAAACATCTGGTGGAAGGAAAACGATGACGCTTGTACGGTGCGAACTATACTGGATATACTGGATCATAGACTACAGAACAGTCTAAATTAAAATAATCCTCGGGAGATCCTGCTGATATGGAATTCAGAAGATAAATAATTTCCTAGGAAAAAAGAAAATGTATAGTTTTTGTATATCCATGTGTTCTCCAATGTCTAAATGTTGACTACTGATAAAATAAAATTCAATTTCAACTGAACACTAAACCTACCTAATTATTTATTTGGATATATATATTATATATCGATATATTAATATATTGATATACATATTGATATATTGATATATTGATATACATATTGATATATTGATATATTGATATACATATTAATATATTGATATACATATTGATATATTGGTATAGATCTCGATATATTGATACACCCAAAGAAATAAATTTGTAAAATAATTCCGCATGAGTACAGCTTTATTATTAAAGTGGCAGTTTTTCGAATTATGATAACATGGAAAAAGAAGAAGGAAGCTTTTCGTCCTTGGCCCGCTAGAGGACTCAGTAAGACTATCTAGCCGCTAGATAGTCTTAGAGATAGTCCTAGATTCTAGCGGACCCGTGCATTGGATGCAGGATCAGTAATGCTAGATTCACCCAAAACTGGGTGGATTTTCCTCTCCTCCTTTTCCCCTTCCACTACATGAGCACATTCCAACGTCCCCCACTAAAACCGTAGACTGGACACGTGACGTGCCGCGCAACGTGGTATTTACATATTACTCTGGTCATCAGAGAGGTGGTAAACTGTATTCCCCTCAATTTAACTGATCTGGCGACACTGTGCGGGATACAGTGTCGCCAGATCGGTTAAATCGAGGGGAATACAGTTTACCACCTCACTGATGACCAGATTAATACGTGCACATGTTACGCATGCGCGACGGGGACGCAACACGCAACGCGCAGTGAAATGGGATAGTGGAAGGGGAAAAGGATTAGAGGGGTAAAGGAGGCGAGGGGAAAAGGAGGAGAGGAAAAAACAACCAGTTCTGGTTGTTTCTGGCATCACTGGCAGGATGTTGCAAGGACAGATTAGGACGGTATGTGTACAAACACAGGAAGATTCAGGTAGTAGCGGGAGAAGGTGTTGTCGCTCTGTCCATCTATTGGCGAGCATAGGAGGTAGCCGCCACACAATTTCAATAATCATAAATTAAAAATATCAGAACTCGTCATGTTGACGGATCCCGTCAACCTAGTGTTAAAGTCGTTTACATTTTTTGATCGATGTACTCTTCAATCTTTGATCAGTACACTATTGAGTGGCTGAAAATTTGTAAGCTTGCATACAACATTTGGTTCTTGTTATTTTTACAGAATAATGTAAAATGGTAATTTTTAATGCTCCGTGAACCTAGTGTTAGAGATGATTTTCAAAAGGTGAAATTAATACGTTCCATTGCATTGGTTTGAAGGGAAAATCTTCATCAGACCGGTCGATGCTCACGAAAGCGGTCATCTTGCACTATACATTGGGTCGCAGCCCGTACATACGGGCTTATAAAAATTAAATGAACGATGGACAGACGCGAGAAAGGGGGAAGATAAAGCGTAAGGGAAATGATGGCGAGGGCAAGTGCGGGGCCTCGAGGGGGTGGCTACCAGACGAATGAATGAATCTCACGACTCACATGTGTTCTGCTTTGCTTATTCGGCACATCTCGTCTGATTCGACACGGAGTGCCGACACATGCATCGGCTGGGCTAAATATAAGCCTTCGAATTCATGAATCTTATCCAAAAATTCAAAAATCTGACTTGAATCTAGCCAATCGGTGAATCTGTTGCTGCAAAGATTTCTACAAAAGATTGTACACAATAGATGATCATATTATTAGTGCCACTAGTACAAACTGACCTAATACATTCTCATACTATACCCTAAATAAGTATGTGTCAGTGATTATTAAATTGCGGATCTTTATGCAAACTAGTAATTCTTCCTTCATTCGATATATTTCACTCAATAATTTAAATAAATCAAAAATAGTGTGACAATATTCTGAAATTCTTCTAACTTGTAATTCTTCCTTCATTCGATATTTTTTACTCAATAATTTAAACAAGTTAAAAATAGTGTGACAATATTCTGAAATTCTTCTAACTTGCTTTGGTTTTATTTTTTAATCATTCATTTCTGTTATTATTGCTTAAAATTCATCTACTGATGAGGAGACTGCGGATCTTTATGCAAACTATTGTAGTAATTCTTCCGTCATCCAATATTTTTCACTTAATAATTTAAACAAGTCAAAATAGTCTGACAATATTCTGAAATTCTTCTAACGTGATTCGGTTTTATTTTTTAATCATTCATTTTTGTTATTAATGCTTAAAATCCTTCTAATGATGAGTAGACTGCGGATCTTTATGCAAACCAGTAATTCTTCCTTCATTCAATATTTTTCACTCACTAATTTAAACAAGTTCAAAATAGTGTGACAATATTCTGAAATTCTTCTAACGTGCTTCGGTTTTATTTTTTAATCATTAATATTTGTTATTAATGCTTAAACTCCATCTAGTGATGAGTAGACTGCGGATCTTTGTGCAAACTAGTAATTCTTCCTCCATTCGTATTTTTTATTCATTTACGCAGCGAATTACGCGGCCGCGGGCACGTAACAAACGAGAAATGCAGACTCGAAACCCGATGGAAAATGATTTCGTCATCGTAGATGCTCGAGCGGAATACTCCGCGAGTCACCGGACCCGTTTCACGGTGAAACGTTGCATACCGATGTAACCGGCCCGCGAGAAACCGCGATCGACCGATTCCTACTCGTGAATTAAGTTGTCGATAGTCTGAGGACCGGTAATCCTTATTTAGCCACCAGGCATGAGAAATGCTTGGAGCACTTTGAGTAATATCTAGACAGTGACTTTGGATCGTACTAGCAAAAATATACTAGCAATTTTTAACTTGGTTTGTTCTCTTCATCCCTTAGCTTCTCGTCTTTGTTTCTACGGTCCAGTGACGCAGAAAATGGTGGTTCTCTTTGTCATATAAATCATGTTTCTGAAGTACTATATATCGTCCTTGACTGCACCTATGAAAAGTGATTGCCCTATTCTAATATACATATTAGAATATTAAAATCTTATTCCTGTATTGGAATCGATGCCTTGATCTGATTTATGAATTCCTCTTCAATATCGTACATTTGACTTGGTATTTTTCTTTCCATTTTAATTTTTTGGTCGGCACGAAAAGAATTAACGAGTTGCTAGTTAGTAGAAAATAATGTACACTATTCGATAAAGTGATGCTACGTTCATCAACATCGCAAATGTAATGTTTTACCTGGACAGCGGATGTCTATGCAAAATAAAAATTGTTCAAATCTGCTGTGAATAGCAGAAATTAAATGAAATTATATTTTCATTTTTAATAATTCGAATATGACGAAAATAATAAAATAGTATCCTTAAATTCTCCTGATGTCTTTACACAATTTTGTATTTGACCAATTCGCTTTTAAGCGTTTATGGTGAAAATGAGTAGATGAAATACAAAACGATAGAAGCATTGGAAGCACATAAAAACCAAGTCCATGTATTATTTCCAACTTGTTAGAATTGCTAAAAGCAAAAAGGAATTTGTAGCTTCTGTAGTTCACAATTCATGCAGGAAATTTTTATTTCAGTCTAGTTAGAATCCTGTAACAATTATTTATCAAATTTTAACGTGCTGTAAATGCAACACTGATTCGCAGGTGAATGAAAATTAGTTGAAAATTAGAATTAGAATGAAAGTTGTAGTAGTTGGACCGGGTCTGTCGAATGCTGGAAGTATTGTACATGATTTCAGTGTGCAGAGGTCATCACATAGTAGCGTTAGACTGCGCACGCTCCTTCCTCGGCCCTCGGCAAGGTGCAAAGCACCATAATTTGATCTACGTCGGCGACGCGAAATTGTACGTGGCTCGAGATCAATTTCGTTGCATCGCCCGACGACGATTTATCAGTGGAGAGCTTTCCGATCAGTGGGACCGGATGCGTTCGTTAAATGATCGATCTAGCAATTGAGTGTATCGAGGACACAAACGTTCCCCGTCGCTCATGGACGTTACCGATTTTTACAAAGTACTACACACCTTGCAAATTTTTTATACAAAACAAATATCGTGTACACTAATCGTAAGATAGAGGAGCTACATAGTTCTTAATTTGTTTTCTTAATTGCTTTTTAATCAGTTAAAAATAATAAAAGATCACAGACTTCCTCGTGAACCCATGGATATTATTGATTTTCACAAATTATGATGCGCTCTGCGAATTTTTGTGCAAAATAAAAATCGTGTGCATCAATTACAAGATAAAGCAACTGCATAGACATTCACTTATTTTCTTATTCGTTTTTTGAATATTTGAAAACAATAAAAGATCACAAACTTCTTCGTCAACCCACGCGTATTATTGATTTTCGCAATTTATGACTCGCTCTGCGAATTTTTATGAAAAATAAAAATCGTGTGCATCAATTACAAGATAAAGCAACTGCATAGACATTCACTTATTTTTTTATTCGTTTTTTGAATAGTTAAAAATAATAAAAGATCGCAGACTTCCTCGTGAACCCACGGACGTTACTGATTTTTAGAAACTACGACTCAACCTGCGCTTTTTAATGCAAAATAAAAATCGCGTGCGTCAATTGCAAGATACAGAAGCTACACACGCATTCATTTTATTTTCATAATCGTTTTTATCAATCGAAAATAATAGAATATTTTTATATTCCTCAACTTCTTCGAATTCTTTTAATCTGTGTATTAGAATTATTGTTTGCTGCTACCCGTGTGTCAATCTTTGCAAATTTATGTTAGCCTATTTCAATAAACAGATGTTCAAGCTACATCTAATATTTTTCATAGATCCCAGCATTAATAAATATAATTATTTCGCTTCACCTTCCCCAACACTGTTATAAACGCATAAAGATCAGCAGTTCAATAATAAATTTCGCGTTACGATAATCTACAGATATAAACTTTTCATATAACGGAAGATGGTAGCAATAATCTGCCGTAGAATGATCTCGCATTGCCTAACGACGGGCCATTAATCAGCCGAATAAGATAATATCAACGAATCGAGCGTTCCTTAATATTCTATCGGGCGGCTCGTTATTAGAACGCATAAAAGACTTCTGCGGTAAGAGCTAGGTATACTCTAATTATCCTGTGCACCTGATTAGCGAATGGAGCAACTTTGTCTCGTCATTTATGTTAGAATATGCTAAGAGAGAAAGAGAGGCAGAGACATACTATACGTACGTATATCGCGTCCCTATTAAACCCCGGACATCGTGAAATAAAAACATCGTTGAATATCTATTAAAAATCATATTTATCAGAACTTTCTACTTGGTGCTAGCCTAACGATTTCCTGGGCGTGAATAAAGTGAAAAAGTATGTGTGTTGGATCATTTATCATCCTTCAAACCGGTACACATTATCGGCCTGAAAATGGTGTTGAGCTTTGCAACTAATCGTACCACTTGTTGCGTTAAGGAAATTAATTATAGTTAAGGAAATTATTGTTTTCTTATTCTTCGAATGGTTACATTGTTTATGGAGTGTCAATCGATAAAAATAGGACGAAATAAACGCGGTTAAAAATGATTCTTTTTATTAGCAAAATAGAAGATGATTCTAGTCTGCGTTTAGTTACACTGCTCATACAGATTTAACTGATAGAACTAAAAGAAAATGAACAAGGTTAACAATGATTGTGCATATGTTTAAGAAAAGTTAAGGCACAGTATGGTTTACACGCAACGCTTTTCAATTATGTAAGTATTATTGCGATGATTAAGTTACGGTCTCAAGGATGCCGAGTAATTTATGAAATTTTTCATGGAAACAACGATAGTAAAAGTTTCTCCAGCACGTATCGCTGTCGGAGAAAAATTATTTTGAAATTCCCAGTGTATTTACATTTTTCAAGCATTAAGCATTCCATTAAAAAACCTTTGAATACTTTCGTGACTCACTGTGTGCACCATTATCCTTGAAGAAATTAAGAAAGCTGAGAAACACTGACTCAACCTACGAACAAACTTTCCCAAGGAAAAATTAGATTAACCGATCAGACACGTAGATCAAATTTTTATCTATTTCATATTATATGTCCCAAGGTGTAAATTCATTGAATAATTTCCCACAAATGCATCCTTACAATCTCAATAACGGTGGGTTAAAACATTTCGTACCCATTGGTCAATTTTTACGGATCCCGTAGTTCTGGAGCTTTAACAATTTTTATCAACTATCCACGAAACTTGTACAATAAAAACTGTACACAGTCTTAACCGTGTGAGTCCCAGGTGGTATTGTAAAAACACTGTCGAAGAATCCCAAACAGCGCAACCGCGCTTTCTCGAAATGACTACGAAAAGACCCAAGCAGCGATAGCGCTTGTTTTATTTTATTTTGTAATGTATTATTGCATTATTATAGTATTATTCTACCTATTGTAAAATGTACTATTTACATTAAAAGGAGCTGTGTGATGTACTTGCGTCAGTAAATCTGACCGCGCGACTTCGACAATCGGTAACGCACCGTCAGTTGTACACAATGCTCGAAATGTGCTGGACTCGATCACGCTGCTTGGGACTCAAACGGTTAAAGAAACTGCTTCAACAATTCTGCTAAATAATTGTAACTGGCCAATGTAATAAATCGGCGTTTCTACAGTGAAAAATAGACAGATGCAAAAAAGTTGAAGCAGCAAACTGAACATTTCTTAGGGCAATGCGAACAATAGACGATGTAGGAGGTGTAAGAGGAGAACAGTCCGTACATTTTCCGTGAGCAGATCTACAGATCTGTTCAGCATCCCGGTAGTTCAGGATCCTTTCACCAGGATCCTCGAAGGAAACGTTACTGTTAGGCCACTCGCCGATGCACCGCTACCGTGGACGCACGGCAAGGACGCGCGGCCGACCGAAAGGAGCCCACGAGGATAAAAGGAGGATCCCTTGGAAAGCTACGACAGCCGTACATTATCCTGACCGCAGGACCGCTCGCTTTCGCTGCATCGACACGCTTGGCATGCGTTTAACTATCAAAAGACTCGCAATACCGCTCGCAGGCAAACGGTCCCGACCTTCTCTCCCGTCTGCAACACGCCTCGAAACCCGCGTCTCGTCGAATTCCAGTTTATTAGCCAGTAAATTGCTTCCTAGGACAATGATATCAGACGGAGCCTGCACGCGAATCGTCGACCGTGGATCTAACTCATTGGCAATTTTGTTCACGAGCTCTGGGTATTCGCGTTTCTCTACCCAAGAGTGCAATTTGTAAATTTTTCTTTTTAAAACTGACCGGTAGAATTTTATGCAAAGAACCCCGCACTAATCATATGGATAATCTATCCCGGTAAAATCAGTTGGATTTTTCATATGTTGTAGCTTATGATCTACTGAACAAAATATGTAAAGGGCACAAAGCTCAATAATGGACAGTTATCGAGTTATAATCAGGCAAACATGACAAATTCGAGCTGCCGAATACTCAAATCTTGGGAAATATTTATTTTTTGGAAAAATGTTTGAAACAAAAATAATAGGGTTTCACAAAATCTGTTAGGTGGTGTCATTATTTTTGAATTTAGAATGACCTTGAAAAGGTCTGAACAGAAATCTTTCACAAAAATCTGTGCGGGTCACAGCAGAGATAAGGACTCCACGGTTCGTCACTCCCGTAGTATTTTTTGACTCCAAACCCTCTCTGTTGCGTGTGCGTGCGTGCGTGTGTGGATTAATAAAAAAATGATCTTATTATGTATTACCAAACTGTATGGAGACCAAAATGTATGGAATACACTGATATCAATAATATAAATATCGGAAGTAGCAATGCCCTAAAGTATGTTGCCAACTTCATTTAGGTCCCGCAACTTGAAAATCGAAGGAGTGAGATGGCGGGAGCGGGGGTGCAGCAAGCGTGTAAAATAAATATACTTCCCGAGATTTGAGTATTCGGCAGCTCGAATTTGCCATGTTTGACTGATTATAACTAGATAACTGTCCATTATTGAGCTTTGTGCCCATTACACCTTTTGTTCAGTAGATCATAAGCTACAACATATGAAAAATCCAACTAATTTTACCGGGATAGATTTTCCATATGATTAGTGCGGGGTTCTTTGTAGGCTTGTTCACCTATGTTTGAACTGTACATGTGAATCTTTTTTATGTTGGAGGAATTAAAAGTGACATGCTTATTAATTCATTAAATGTACGAGTGGCACGAGCAAGTTGTAGAAGCTCGAGGTAGAAACATTTTTCTGTTCAATGGTGCAGTTTGAAAATTTTTTTTAAGGAAACGGATCAATGAAATTTTCTGAACCTCAACAGGTTTATTTATTCAACTTTCAGCTAAATGCATGAATATTTTTGTACCCATTAAAATTAATGTACTTATTAATTCATACATTCAAGATTAGAGCAAATAAATTCTCGATTTCGGAGTATTCATGTTTGTCTTTACAAGGCTTCGAATTTGTTGAAACTTTGCAAGCTTGTTTATGTAAGTTTGACCCTACACTGGTGATTTTTTTTGCATTGTTATCGTTAAAATTGTATTACTTATTAATTCATACACTTAATCCTCGACTACACGATTATCCCCAAAAAATTCTCAAGTTCAGAGTATTAACATTTTTCTTTTCTAGGGTTCGCTTTGGGAATTTATTGTTTTGAAATAGAATGGTGGACAGCAAAGTTAGTTTTTGAAACTATGCCGAACATGCAACAGTTATTGATAAAAACAACGACAGGAAGGAAATACATGTAAAGTTATGAGTATCCATAACGCGTTTTAAAACGATCTAGCGATAATACTGTGTACAGGTTAGAGTTAAGAAGCAAATAACGAAGTAGGTGCGCCCCGAATAAACTCAGAAGCGCGAAAGGCAAACGAAAGAAGAGCAGACAGGCTATTTTACTTACGCCTCACAGTACGGTTGTTTATTGAACCCCTTGTATGTCCGCATGTTCAGGATCATCCCGCAACCCTGACATTTGAAGCACTGTTTGTGCCATGTCTGAAACAAAAAAGCAATAAAAATTACCTTAATAAATTTGGAAAAAGCACAAAACTGTTTTAACATTCTGATATATTTAAAAACAGGAAGCAGACGATTCATCGACGAGCGCAAAGCAACATAGAACTTTCAAAAATCACAAACAAAAACTTAATAAAACAAAATCCTCGCGACAAGTTATTCTTCATTATCCCTCCCCAAAAGTGACATCACACAACAACAGTACAAAATATACCTTGAATATTACATCTTTAACATTTAAAACCAGAAAGCAGATGACGGACGGAAGTTCGCAAAACAGCAAACAACGTCGGCGAACTCGAATCGTCCGGCGTGAACTTTCGCAAACTTTCCGGCGCGCGATCCGTTGAAACAAAAGGATTCAACGACCTTTCTAGCAGTGTTACTCATTGCGGGCATCTATTATCTACCAGTGAATCCTCCGTGGCGTGCGTTTTCCGTCGTGCCGTGGCCATAGATCATAGTCGATGCGCTCTCTGGTGCTCGCCTACGCGCGTTAGATCCGTTTCTCGAGCACGGTAGACAGGCGCGGTGAAATACGATCGTTTAACGTGCTCGATAAGATCGTGGACCGCCGATCCGGCCGAGTGAAAAGCGCAATTATCGTTTGATTCCGGTGGCCAAGGTCGGAGAACCGACTTCTCTCGCGCGCGCGTGCGAGAGAGAGAGAGAGAGAGAGAGAGAGAGAGAGAGAGAGAGAGAGAGAAATCTTTCGATAGGTCAGCTTCCCCAGGGGACCTTGAACGGCAGCCTCACCACCACGAGTGACCACGATTCGGCCCCAACTATAACTATACTTTACTCTGGTCTCTGGTCTCTGCTCTCCGAGAAGGGGACTCTCGGATTTGAATTACAATTAGCCGCGTTCTAAGAACCGCTGTCGGTACATCGATACACGGTGTCTCGGTTGACCCAGAGATAACCGAAGGCCATCGTAGGCGCTCGTCGTTCGCCGATAATTGGCAAGGCTGCTCCGGCTGTCGGATATGTCGAATAAGGTCGCGGATCTACAGCCGAGAACCGATCCGAAGGTCTCTGTATCTTTTGAACTGAACTCTCTCGCACACACACGGACACACACGAAGGGAAACACTGGAATGAGTCACGAGCGAATGAGTCAACTTTGAGACCGGACCACAAAGGGTTGGGACCTAGTCGCGGATTTTTTCGTAATTTTTGTTTAACCCTCCGTGGAAAACCAGTGTCGTTTATTTTGCTCTTGAATTTCTTTCTTTTCGATAGTTATCTTTTGCCATTAATTCTTTGAACATTTGACGGTCCAACGATTGTACAGAGTGTTCCAAAAATATGTTGTATTTCGTTGAAAATGGTGATTCCTAAGGTCATTTCAAGTGACTTTTTCCTTTGCGAAAATGTTCTCCGCGGCTTTTTTAAGGAGTTATTGACGAAAAACACGGACCAATCAGAACGCGGCTATGGCAGACGGATTCCGGCTCGGCGATAGGTCCCGCTGAGCGTGGCGTTGGGATTGGCCTAGTCGGAATCCGTCCGCTGTAATCGGTCTCTGATTTGTCCGTGTTTTTCGTTAATAGTTCCTTAACGGAGCTGCGGAGAACGCTATCGCAAAGGAAAAAGTTATTTCAAATGACCTCAGGGATATCCCCTTTTAAGGAAATTCAACATTTTTGAGACATCCTGTATTTATTGGGTGTCAAGTGCTTAAGATTAGATTTAAAGAAGTTTAAAATATATTTTGTGTACTTTATGAAGTTCAAGTTGCTCGTCTTATACACGCTAGAAATCCTTAACATAAAAAAGTCAATTCAGTAATTTCCTATGAAAGCGTTTCTATAATTTATATAATTGTGAAATAGAAAACAGGTCATTCGACCGTGATAAGGTTAGTCTTAACGTACAGCAAGCTTTCACGGACTTTGTACATATCATGAACGCGTAAGGGTCCGCAGTTTAGGTATAATTGAACTGCTGACTTGTATGCAATTTAGATTAGATAAATCAGAAACAGAGGAACACTTCTTTCGTTCTTTCGTCTACGAGAGATTTGAACGAAAAATTTGTTCGAAGGAAATAACCTTGCTTTCAATTATTTCAAGATATCAATTATTTTCAGTCTCATTGATCCTCGGACAGCGGAGTTGTGTCCATTTTGACACGGCTTTAAAAACGTCCTACTTAACTACGGGACTATTAACGTTTTAATTAAATATTATTTGTTGTTTAGACGGTTGTTTGAGATGTTCGCGTACGATAAAAGCAATTATATACGTTGCTACTCAATAATAATTTTACAGCAAGAGCAGTTACAGTAATTGAGTTACAATAATGACGGTTAGAGAACAGAGGAAAAGATAACGCGGGCCACTTATTTATAATTGTTCCCTTATCTTTCCTCGTCAATTATGTCGGTTAAGTTTAATTAAGCTAATGTCGACGAGTCTATTTGTATTTCATTCAGTGAAAGTACCAATTTTGTAACACAATCAACTTTGAAAAGAAATTTTACGTTATATCAATAATTGGATTTAAATTGAAATAATTCGAGAATAGCATTTTTAATAAATACCTCATGAGAATTTTTGGAGTAGTGATGGGTAAAATAATTTTTAATTATTTTCTGAAGAAATGTTACGTTATATCAATGATTGGATTTAAATTTGAATAATTCCAGAACATCATGTTTAATAAATATCACATGAGAATTTTTGGAGTAATGTCTGGTAAAATAATTTTTAATTATCTTCTGAGGAAATGTTACGTTATATCAATGATTGGATTTAAATTGGAATAATTCCAGAACATCATTTTTAATAAATACCTCATGAGAATTTTTAGAATAGTGTTGGGTGAAATAATTTTTAATTTTCTTCTGAATGGGGGAGCTATATCTTTTAACGATCGAAGAGCCAACTGGAGATTTTTCAGCTCTCGCAAGAAAACGGCAAGTCGAAGTTGCAACACTGGACTCAATTTTCTGCCCAGGAGCGGCGCCATTGCAAAACCTGGGAAACAAGAGACCGGAAACTGAAAGGCGGTGCCCCGATCCGCGTTAATGATCGTTTCGAAAAGCGCACTTAGCCAACAGTTACGACATTCCATCGCTAATCAATAGTTAAACGCGATCAACTATCATCGTTTCAACTAACTTTGCGTCGTTAGGAATGTATAGACAGAATCGGCATCCATGATCCTACAATTAGCATAACTATCAGGAGTTGCTTCGAGTAACCAATAAATCATACAAATAACTAACTAGACTCAGAAAAGCGTAGGTAATTAGCAATTTAACAAACACGAATTAAGATAGGCGCACTTTAATGACATGCAAAACGACGTTTGCGAAGAACGGTGAGCAAACCCCTAATTTTGCAAGTCTAAATCAATTAAAATGAATGACAAGATTATAAATAATTGTACAAACATTTCTTGAAATGATAGAGATAACGATTGTTTCATAAATAAATGAATGAACTCATCTAAGCAATACAGAAAACCGAAAGAAAAATCTTCCATTGATCAACCAACTTTCTTAGAGAATAATTATCACAATTTTGAACATAGCAACGTATAAGAATTCACAAATATTGTTCAAACATACACAAATAACTGAATATTAATATCCCGATTTATTTACATTATAATAATATAATTTTTCAGACGCATTGATCCCTTGAGAATGATCCACATACGGATCGAAACGTTGGGTTATTAATAAAATTGCAAATTTGCTGAATTTCAATGAGATCGAACCTTTACGTCGATAGCATTTTCATCAATATAATTCAAAATTCGATCGAAAGAAATTACATTTATTAAGTCTACAAAGTTCCATGAAACTATTTCGTTTAATTCCCCAGAAAAAAATTCGCAAACAGCATCATTCTTTAAAAGAGATCACACAATGAAAATTATCTATCGAAAAACAGAATTTGAATATCGCAGAGATCGCGAGGATCTATGATTTAGCAAGTGAAAAATCGAGCAGGAAGGATCCAGAACGATCGATCAGAAGAATCCTCGGCATCCAGAAAAAGGCTAAGAAGAGGAGAGAAGTACCGCGCGTGTATGTACCACTTCGCGCGCCGGCAATGGCGCATTCGCAAACGCGGCACGTTTCGATTTCTAGACGATGCAGGTCGTCAGTGTCAATCCGTGAGTCGGGACGGCGGAATGCAGCGTGCACCGAGTGCAACGGTACCTTATTTGTATCGCTCGTCCAATGTTAATCGCGCGAGGAACACGGCTGTTCCCAGTGAACGACGTTGCATTCGATCCGACGACGTCCGACGCGCCTGCATCGAGCACGTGGATCTCATTGCTTCAATTTAGTTGCAATTAGTTAGCCGCGATTAGCGGTAATTACCGTGGTCCCGCTTTTCAAGTCGTCCACGGAACAGTTAGCCGACGGCCGAACCCTGGCGCTCGATTTTCAAATTGCTCGACTAGTTCCTACAAACTCTACGATTTTAAATAGGAAAATGCTCTTTAAGAAATTCATATCGAGCTATGTGTTGTGCAATTTTGTATCCTTTAACAGCCTGTGAAGTTTTAAGAAATTCTCAAAGCGCACCCACCAACTGAAAAATGGTCGTACCACGAACTCCAGAATGTACTTGTGCTACTCCTCTTGCATGCATAGGTACATATGTAATTTAATACGTACAACAATTTTAACGATACCAATACAAAAGAATTCATGCATATAGCTCAAAGGTGAATAAATAAGCCTGTAAAGTTTCAGAAAATTTCAACGATCCGTTTCCTAAAAAAAAAATGCTCAAAATGCATCCTTCAACAGAAAAATGTTCATACTCCGAAATCGAGATTTTACTTCTACTACTGTTACATATATGAATTAATAAGTACTATACATTTGAAAGTAATAATACCAAAAAATTCACACATACAGTTAAAACATAGAAGAACAAATCTGCAAACTTTTGCAAAATTCTATCGGTTCATTTTCGCAAAAAAAAAATCCGCAAGTTGCGCTCTTAGAGAAGGAAATGCTTTTCTTCTTTGAAAAAAGATCGCAGACTTCCTCGTGAACCCACGGACATTATTTATTCTCACAAATTATGACTCGCTCTGCGAATTTTTATGTAAAATAAAAATCGTGTGCATCAATTACAAGATAAAGCAACTGCATAGACATTCACTTATTTTCTTATTCGTTTTTTAGAATACTTAAAAACAATAAAGAATCGCAAAATTCTTCGTGAACCCACGGGCATTATTAATTTTCATAATTTATGACTCGCTCTGCGAATTTTTATGCAAAAGAAAAATCGTGTGCATCAATTACACTTATTTTAATAATACCAAAAAATTCATAAATACAGTTAAAACATAGTTCGTTTCTGCAAAAAAAAATCCGCAAGACGCGCTCTTAGAGAAGGATGCTTTTCTTCGTTGAAAAAAGACTTTTGAACTTAAGAAGAAGTTATTTGCATCGAGATGCAACATTAACGTAACAAAGTGGAGCGAGAATAAATCACGGTTGACCCACGTGGAGACATTCTGGAGGCTCGTGTCCATATTTGATTCTGGCTGCTCTGATGTCTTGCGAAACGAGGACCGAGCTGTTACACGGCCGAAAAACATTTCAAAAACGAGTGAAAGTGCACCCTGTCAGCGTTTCACGCCGCACCGCGGTCTGTTTGTAAATATTACCTGGATGCGAGATCCGAGTGCAAATATTGTAATTGAGTAACCGAGCTGAATCACCGCGGATCCTCGAGTAACCGTTCGATTGCGCGAATTCAATCGTCGACGGGAATGACGAACTCTGTCGAGCAGTCACGTACATGGACGAAATCGTTTATTACCTTTATCTTTATCGCGAGACCCCTCGATGATTCAATTAACTCGGCCGATCTGCCTCCGCTCGAGAGCAGAGCAAATAAATTTTATGCTCGCGGACCATTGTGCGGGATCACGATCTTCTGAAGCTGTTGCGGGACGCTGGAGTCAAATGAAATTTCATTTCTCGTTCCATTCATGTTCTAATTAATTCACTTTTCTCTAAAGTTTATTTTTCAAATTAAACTCTGAAAATTTTTGTGACAATATACATCTTTCGTACAGCCATCTGATTGAACCGCCACACAGTGTGACGAGTATATGGGCGTTCGAGACAAAACTCATTAATTTCTAAAATTTCTAAATTTTCGATGTAATACCTCTAATACTTTTTTAAAGAGGATACAAAGACGCTTCGATTGATGAAAAAGAAAATACATTTTCATTAAAAAAATTCAGGTGACCTTAATTTTTTATTAAATAAAAAGTTTTTTGCCAATTATTTCAATTGTAATTTGTTGTCACATGATTACGGGCTAACTTTTTTTGAAAAATATTTTTATCAGTTTATCAGAAATACGTGAAAAATTGAAAGGATTACATATATGGGTTGTAGGGACGAAGTATAAAAAATTAACATTTGTTTGATTTTTTTTTTTTTAGATCAATTATATATTATATAAGATCTACAGAGAGAGATCTTATATAGAGAAATATAATCACAAATTTTTAAATTGATAGCTTCGTTAATTTGGTCTTAAAAAATTCCGAAATTCGTGTCATTTTCTTAAGCTCAGAATAACAGCTTCAAATGCAGGTGTACCTTGGAGTATTCTGCATTATCTATTTCAATAAATTTGTTTAGAATAAATGGAGTATGTTTTCAAGTAACATGCAATTCAACGGAACGTTGAAACCGTGCAACACTGTTTCCTTTGTGCAAGGAAGATATTAAAAAGTAATTGAACAGTTTCGCTGCATACATTTCTTAAAGTGGTCAATTACGTTTAATCACCCTGTATTATTCTCGGTTAAAGAGGCACGCGCATAAGTGCTTGTAATCTATCTGGAATCTTATCGGGAAGAGTAATTGTATAAATCAAATGTATAATGATGTTAGGGTTTCTGTTGATTCTTTTCGCAGATATTATACGTTTGTGATTCTTTATCTGAAGCTGAATGATAACCGGCAGACGGAACCACAGTTTAGAACTCGTAACATGATCTATAATTTGTCGAAGTTGGAGATTGTTCCTTCGGCAAAATGAGTAAGTCCATTCTGCCGACAGACGATATAAGCCACTAATTAGTTTCGCCACTAAGTTTCGTCGACTTGAATTAAACGAAAGTTCATTCTGCTACCGGAAGTTCAAATCAAAATGTTCCTTCCGTAACTTGACGACTAGTGTTTAGGCATTTTTAATCGGTAAAATAAAGAATTTTAAAAAAATAGAACACTGACAAATATTATATGAAAGCAAAAATGTATAGAAAATTCTTTAAAGGCCATCAAAAATTCTAGTACAAGAAACTTTCACACTCATGAACTAACCCTTAGCACTCGAGTGGTGACTCTGAGGCACCACTAAAAATTGCTATACCATTCTTCAAAGTAATGTTTACATTACTGAATTTGTATTTAATAAATTAGGTATTAAACATTTAATTATTGTACAAGGTATTATATATTACAAGGTATTAGAAATATTCTTGGTCGGAAAAAAATATTTGGTTTTGTAGTTAAAATAGCTCCGACTGCAAAGGGTTAATATTAAACTCATTACAAGTGTTTAGGCATTTTTAATCGGTGAAACAAAGAATTTGAAAAAAAATAGAACACTGCCAAACATTTTATGAAAGCACAAATGTATAGGAAATCCTTTAAAGGCCATCAAAAATTCTAGTACAAGAAACTTTCAAACTCGTGAATTAATATTGAACTCATTAGGCACTTTTAATCGGTAAAATAAAGAATTTAAAAAATAGGACATTGCTATACAATTTATGAAAGCAAAAATATATAGGAACTTCTTTAAAGGACATTAAAATTCCCAGTGCAAGAAATTTTTACATTTCTAAATTACTATTGAACTAGCTACAGATATTCGTGCATTTTTAACCAGTACAATAAAGAAATTATAAAAATATAGCGCTGCTAAAAATTTCGTAAAAGCATAATGTATAGTAAAATCTTAAAAAACAGTTCAATTTTCAGTACAAGAAAGAAACTTTATAAATCGATATATGATTGACTACGAGTGTTCATGCATTTTTAAATAACAAAAATGATTCCGTTGAGCGCGACGTTATCATTGGCCGAGCTGGAGCTCGTCCGCTGTAACGGTGTTGTGATTGGTCCGTGTTTTTCATTAATAACTCCTTAACAAAGCCAAGGCGGCCATTTTTGCAAAGAAAAAAGTTACTTTAAATAACCTCAGGAATCGCCCATTTCAAGGATTTGCAACATTTTTGGGACACCCTGTATATTATGCATCGAAGCCACAAACAAAATGGAACAAAATGGAACAAAATGGAACAAAATGGGACAAAATGAACAATATGAATTGCTGTATTAGCATATACATAATTAAATTATACATTTACAACCTCAGGAATTAAATATATAGTTCTGAAATCGTCAATATATGCCGTCATCCTCAAAGGTTTATGAAAATGCAAAAAGATTGCCAGTCAACTCTGTATTAATGCAATTTCGCATAAATGTTACATCGAATAATTTATCAAAAAGATAAGAGTGACTCGTTTACTGTACTCGAAAATATTTTCGTCCGATAAAGCTGAAGTTAACTCAGCAGATTGCAACCCGCTGCACTGGTGGTAGTGCGCAACGTTTGATATTTAACGGGTCGCAAAGGTCGCCGGAGATCATTCGACTGTCATTGTTGCGGACGAGCAGCAAGCATAATCCAGCAATTTGCTATAATGCGATCGTGCTTTCACTTTCGACGACGACGACCATGTAGATTCTGTCTCGATACACATAATTCCGCTGCGCACTTTTACCAGCTGATCCAATTTCCTGCGATGCACTTTCTTCGTCGGGTGCAACGGCCGCCATTCTTACTGATCACGGTTATTTAACGACTGATTATACTCTTACGGGATTATTATTATTATTTCGTCGCTGTTACCAGGTTTTTCTTCCTCCGAGACGTTTTAAATTTATGGGACACCTTTAAGGTGTATGTACAACAACAGATCATTTATAATAAAATGTTTTTAGTTAGTAGTTAGGTACGTTTTTAAAAGAAACATTTAATTTTATGTTTCAAAATGAACTTCAGTTTCAAAGTGGATTTTTAAATGTAAGAGACAGGGATCAAATAAAAATGTCAATCTTTCTTCGTTAATTTGAATAATCAATTCTTCATTAATTTGTCTACTCTTTTATATAGCTCCTACTCGTTTTTATCATCACTGCATAAAATCCAGAGTCTATAAATCATTATTTTTATCGAAAGATTCGATGAGAAATTTTTGTAAAAATAGTCTAGACGCATTAGCTTGTGTTAAAAATATCCTGACACCGAAGAAAATAAACATTGTCGACAAACAGGAGTAAAATAGAAATGTATTTCCTCCTTTAACTCTTTGCGGACGGGAATTATTTTTACTATTTTCCTTGTGAAATGAAATTGTGTACCCACAGCTAAGTATAAGAATTAAATGAAGGAACAAGTGTTGTATTTAGTAAAAATTTGTTTGACGATTTTTTAGAAAATGATTTGCAGTCATGGATTAGCAATTATGCTTGGGCGATTGTCTGCAAACATGCGTCCGCAAAGGGTTAAGACATTTAAGATTTAAAAAATTATGTGAACAGTGTTTTTGAAATTTTTCGCACATTTTTACTGTGTCTTATGTCACCTCTTATAAAAGACAATACACATACACAACACGTGTGAATAAACATCACGAATTTTGCTTTCAAAAACAGCCAACTATTCGCAAACGATAGAAACAGAATTGATACCATATATTATTGTGGTAAGATTGCCAGCAGGAAAATAAAGCATCGTGTCTCAAGTTTTCCATAAAGTTCATAATAAAATGAGCTCATGACTGTTCAGATAGGTTTATTGGTAAACTTTTTCCGTGAAAGAGATTTACGAGGAGTATTCCTGTTTGTTTTTTCCCGGTGGCCGGTTATGTTTCATCGTTTGTAACACATGACGAGAAGACCATTTTTTTCCTGGTAAGAGGCGTCTAGGACATGTTACACGCGTACGCAGAATAATTATACGCGCTTTCGCAATGGACAGTGGGAAACAACCGGATGCCGCGTCGCATCGTTGGCATAACAGAAATTTCTAATGGCTGAAACCGCGATTCAGGGATCCGAGAAAGTAAAAGGCTTCTATTCCCGTCGAATTCCCAGTTGTTGCCACAGACCGTTTGTTACAAGATCATGTAATCTTCTAAAAATAATCAGCCGCCGCGAATTTCACGACGAATCTAATCAAAAAATCGCGTAAACCTGTTCGCGATAAAACTTGAATTTTCTATTCGGAATTGTGTCGCTTGGATCCTAGAAAATCAAGTGTAGTTGTGCTCTGAATTTTAAGCTTGATGAAATTTCTGTGGCATGAAAAAGCGGTCAATCTTCGTGACAATTAAGTATAAAGTCGGGTAAACGTGTCGTTAAATTTTTGCTGCCTGGAATGAAGAGAAAGCAGGCGATCTTTATACAAAATGTTGCAGGTGTCTGTGCGAGTGTAAATGATTATTATTCAAGAGTATACTATGTTTTAAATATATTAAAATGGTTTCCAATGTTTCTTAACCTCCGTTTTGCTGATTCTATGTCGTTTGTTAACCGTGTTTCGAGCTACAATTAATTGTATTTAATTAACAAACTATGTTTTGAGTTACAATCAATTGTGTTTTATTAATCAACCCATATCTGGAGCTACAGTCAATTGTATTTTTGTAACAAAACCATGTTTTCAGCTATAATCAATTGTATTTTATTAACAAACCCATGTTTTCAGCTATAATCAATTGTATTTTATTAATAAAACCATTGCTTGCACTACAATCAATTGTATTTTATTAAGACACCCATGCCCTGAGTTACAATCCACTGTATTTTATTCATAAAGTTATAGTTTCATTTCTATTTTTATTATCGGATAATATTTCGCATTGAGAACATAAATATACAGCAAGCAGACAAGAAAAGGTCTCAGTAAGAATGCAAAATGATCCAGCCTTGGTTTTAAAGTGATTCTAAAAATTGCATAAATTATAGATGCCTGAAACCTAACCAAAAAAATTGGTGTGTGCTTAGACCACATGGCTGAAGTGATACTTCTTCCTTTAATTTTTTTTTGAATTTTTATTAACACTTTATGACATTTAATTTTCTATGATTCTATTATTAAAACAATTGGCTTGTGATAGCTAAAATATGATATAAATATTCTTGATTCAATTTTGTCTAAATGTCTTGCAAATACTGTACCGAGAGTTGTTCCTGATCTTGTTGTCGCTTCATTAGGATTACTTACCATTTCCAATCTTAATTTACTTCTAAAAAATTCTATTAATAATTTTGATTGTTCCGATGAAAAGTTCAGGTTGAAATCTCCACTTAGTATCATCGCAATTTTATCATAACCTTTATTAAGGAATGCCGAACCCTCAATCGTATATGCTAATAGAATAGAATTTCGTTTCATTGCTTCATCGTTTCATCGTCAGATCGGTTTTACTCCTACCGCGTCGAGGTTTTACTAAATCGTTTCATCGTTTCATCGCAAGGTCGGTTCTACTTCTACCGCGTCGAGGTTTTACGCGACTAAAGAAGTCTCTTTTCAAAATTCTATTAATAATTTTGATTGTTCCGATGCAAAGTTCACGTTGAAATCTCCACTGAGTATCATCGAAATTTTATCATAATCTTCATTAAGGAATGCCGACCCGCCAATCGTATATGCTAATAGAATAGAATTTCGTTTCATCGTTTCGTCGTCAGATCGGTTTTACTCCTTCCGCGTCGAGGTTTTGCGCCTAACGTGCCTAAAGAAGTTTCACTTCAAAAATATAAAATTATTAAAGAATTGTAATTCCTTTCTATTTGTATGTCACAAACGCGAAAGTTGAAACGGAAGTGTATTATAATTCTATAATAATTACACCTGGGTGCGACATAACGCGAAACTAAAATTGCGTGGGACCCGGCGGAGTTGAATAACTTTGAAACGCACTAAGTGAAGAAGTGGTCAAACGAGTCTTACGGGAATTAATGTACCTTCTTCGCCTAATTGACAGTTCTTGCTTGGCTAGTTAATAACAAAACCCCTTATCGCAAGACTCTCCGTGCCCCCACTAGTTCACGTTATATGAGGAGAGGCGAGAACGATTGCGGGAGAAATGATAATAGAAATCGATAATAGAAAATAGAAATGTTCGAGATCATGCGAACCGGAACTGGAATCGGGTTCAGACGTCACGGGTGATAGAAAATGTTGACGGTGGTGTAAGATCGCGACGTATTTTTGATACGATGTAGGCGCAACAGGTTGCGAATGACTCCCACCTGTTGCAATCGTACGCCAGACCCACGCAACGAGCAACCTCCGACTGGAATTCGATTACAATTTCACCGAACTCTGTTATTCTTGGGAACCATAACCCGTGCTGCGATACGGCCGAAGGAAAAGTTTACTTTCGACCGGAAGGATACGTTTCCTAGCATATTTTTTGCTGTGGAGATATACACTTGTTGAACGCTTGCCACTCTCTATCAACGTTTGAAGGCACGGGATCGATTTCTCAGATTAAATCCTGACGACGAATTCGTTCTGCAATGCTTCGATTTTGTAAGCAACATTTCATTACAATATATCTGCGACATTTAATTACAATATATCTACAACATTTTTATAAACATTTCTGGCTGCTAGTGTTGCGTCAAGTCCTCGAGCTGGAATACAGCGGATTACTTGTCCGCTTTAGTAATGTATTACACTGGTTTTGGTAATGAGTAAATGTATTTAACAATTGTATAATGTTTGTGGTGCTGCGTTCCATTTGAATTGCTATTATACAGCAGTGTCGCCAGATCGGTTAAATCCAGTTTACCACCTCTCTGATGCCTAGAGTAATATGTAACATGTTGCGCGGCACGTCATGTGACCAGTCTACGGTCTTAGTGGGGGACGTTGGAGTGTGCTCATGCAGTGGAATGGGATTGTGGAAGGGGAAAAGGAGGAGAGGAAAATCCACCCAGTTTTGGGTGGATCTGGCGACACTGTTGTACAGTGTTGTGAAGCTGTGTCTCGTTCCAGGTGATTTTTCTAAGTGTCTTCGGTGCGATAAATGTTCTTCAGCATATATATATAACATAGATCTACGAAAGGTATACTTTAAATTTTTATTATGGGCTAAAATAAAGAAGTTTTGAAAAATGCCATTTTTATCTCTTCATGTAATTCCTACTTATTGCAATTTTTTCAAAATATTTTTTGCACGTGATTTACTAAATCAATGCTTTTAATTGCTCAAAGAATGTCAAGTGGTTTGGTCATATTTTAAGAAAGTTATTCTGATTTAAAGGGCGAACGAATACTTTTGTGAGCCACCGTAGGTAAATATTCATTTAATTTCTTAATGGTTTTCATGGGTTGAAAATAAGTGGCTTGAACATTTTTACTAATCTTTGACCAACTCATTTTTGTCATAATTGCATAAAATCCACAATGACTACAGTCGAACCTAAATTTCAAACTCTTGGGATTCGAATTTAACCATAAGGACGTTTACGGTCATATTTCGAGTGATGATGGATGTACTTCAAACTTCAACGATTAAATTTATTGATACATTTGTAGTTGATGGAATATGTTAAAATTTTAGGAGCCACATTCGAGCTCGTATTCAAATTGTAATGATTAGATTAATATTTAAAATTCAGATTTGACATGCAACATTTAAAATCATATTCAAACTGCGACGATTAAATAAGAATTTATATGCTCGTATTTTAGCTGTAACATTTAGGATCCTGCCGAGACCGATGGTTAAATTAAAAATGGACCTTAAACGAGAAAATTCAAATGTAAATTGTAACGGCAATATTTGAATTCGAGTTTCGTAGTTGTCATCCCAGTTCACATTTTTACAATCACATTCAAATCGAAGTTTAGACTGTAGCAAGCAAGTTCAAGCTTTCATTTCAATTTAACCGATCAATTGTAATCTCTAGTCACATATTAATCTTCGAATTATAATGAAAATATTTAGCGACTTAATGAAAATATATATTTGTACTTTACTTTATAGAGTCGAACAGGAACTTAATCATTGAAATTGAGATTCGAGTTTCGAAGAGAAAGACACACTTGTATCACGTTCGCAGGCCCGAAACGCGCGTCCAAATAAATTATTTTTTCACGGCCACGCCTTAATTCGATAGCTGCGCACACAAAAAGGGACAGCAATAATATCGTGTGTAGTGGATAAAAAAAGCGTCGGGCGGTTCCTCTTCATTAATGGGACGTAGATTAATTGCCGCTACACCAGGATGTGTCTGGCGCATATGCGGGTCGGGTAAGTCGAAACAAGACGCTATTCGAGCGCAGCGTTGTACTCGATTATAGTGAGATCGAACAAATATTGAACCTCCGCGGTAAAAGTACACTTAATCGTTACAGTAAATACAACAGAGAGCATGTACCACAAAAGGGTAAATTGTGAGCAACAGATTGGGATCGTTAAAACATAATTTCTTCGATGCAGTAAAGAGATACTTGTTTAATAATGAGTAAAATGCGGATCTTTGTGCATTTATTAAACAATGTAATCGTGTCAATACATTATTTTCAATCTATTAACACGTTGATCGCCCACTAAACAATCACAAAAATTACACAAAATTAAAGCAATTTATTTAACAAAACAAAATCTAAGAAGTTTAGTTTTCTGATATTAATTACCGTGTCAAACCTCTTCCATTTCGCTGATCCTAAGCAAATTTTATTTATAAGTTTAGTTTTCTGATATTAATTACCGTGTCAAACCTCTTCCATTTCGCTGATCGTAAGCAAATTTTATACACTCTAATCTACCAACGTAAAAATTTATTTTCAATTCTGTATAAATAATTCCGTCATCCAGATATGGGTGACATGGCGATCAAAGTGTTAATTTAATTTGGAAGGTTCCGATTCGAGACTAAATGGACTAGAATTGTGCGTTGAGAGGAGAATGAAGGCTAGCAAAGAATGAAATGATTATTTCTGCGAAAGATAGAACTCCGTTAGCACGCTCGCCGATTTTTCCTATCCGTGGTCTACTCGCCCCGCTCGTGCACGTACTCGCACGCTTGTGAATGGCGTATAGAACCTCCTTTCTGTCTCTCATCCCGCCCTCTCCGTTCTTTCCCTTTTTCTCTCTTTCTTCGGCCGTTCGTCCGCCATTTCCGTTCCTCTCGGTCCCACCTCGGAGGTCCACGAACGAAAGAGTGAAACGTTTGTTCGGAGAGCGCGGTCAACGGAGCGAACAGGCGAATTAAAGCGCACCAAGGAATAATTAAAAGCGTGGCGAAGCTACGTTTCGTTTTTACCCGCGAGATACGCTGTTGTACGCATCGGAGAAGCCGTGCGATTAAACGCAGTCGCTCGAAACGGTCTAGAAACAATCAGATTAGTCTATTCGTTATGTTAGAACAACAGTAGCGCACGATAGTTTCAGACCGCCCTTTAAAAACGAATAACTTTTTTATAATTGGTCCAAATGACTCGTGTTTTTTTTTTTTGGACCAATTTGAAAGAGTTATAGCCGGAGATGTCGTTGTAGACGAGGAGCAGAAGAAATATAAAGGACACGCGCGCATTACTCAGAAGTACAAACATAAAGTTACATATGCAGTAGCGGACAAAATTTTTTGGCAACTCTGTAAAAACGAATAAGTTTTTTAACCCTTTGCGGACGAGTGTCGGCAAACAGCCGCCGAAGCAATTTTACCGTTCTGCAACCGCTAATAGTTTTTAAAGAAATTATTACTTTCAAAAATATCGAACCAATTTTTACCGGACACAACACTCCTCCATTTTGTTTCACAAGGAAGATATATTCGACCCATCGAGAAGTATGCTAAACATAATTCCTGTCTGCTAAGGATTACAAGAACAGCATCGATCCTTCGAGGACGAGGACCTTCTCCCACGGTATTTTTCAATTCTTCATTCATTTATTTAATTAGACCAGAATTAAATTGAGGAGGAGATGTTATGTTTGGTGAAAATATTATGCGAGACTAATAACTTTTTTTTACAGTATAATAATGATAAATATATTAAATTTATTAAAGAAAATGCATTAAGCCTTCACGAGCAAGAACTATCTCTACTGTGTTTTCAATTCTTTATTAATTTATTTAATAAGAGAATCGTTAAATTGAGGAAGAGATGTTATGGTTGGTGAAAATTTAGTTAATATTATTCAGAAGTAATAACTTTTTCTATAGTAGGTATAATATGTTAAATATATTAAATTCATTTTAAAAAACAACATTAAGCCTTCACGAGCCAAAACGTTTTCTACGGTGTTTTTCAATTATTTCTTCATTTATTTAAAAAGACAAAAATTAAATTAAGGAAGAAACGTTGCATTTGGTGAAAATTTAGTGAATATTATTTAGGGGTAATAACTCTTTTTACATTACCACATATTAAATATATAAAATACATTAAAGAGCCTGTATTAACCCTTTGCAGACGAGAACTTTCTCTACTGTATTTTTCAATAATTTATGTGTTTTTTGTGAAACACGGAGTTAAATTGAGGAACTGATGTCGTATTGAATGAAAACTTGGTTAATATTGTCTGGAATTAATGGAACCTTTTACTGTCTTAGGGAGGCATTTGTCTGTAAAGTTAATTTCTTTGTGTTAATCCTTATGCACACCTTGACTGAAAATTTCGTCCATTTTCTGTTTTTAGATACTCTAAAATGATTGAGTTGTAGTATAACCAAGTTCGATTATTTTTAATGCTTTGTTTCATTCATTGACCAAAATCAATCGATCATAAAATTGTTGACTATGATTGCTTTCTATTTAATCACGGTTACATGTATTCGCAATGAGTTACAACTACACTGTTAAAGCTTGAACGTATTTATGTTACAATCTAATATTTATTTCTCCGTGACAGTGTTGTAATTTAATGTGTAAGCTTGCACCCTTCAAGCAGGATATTTTACACAACTACTGACAATCGACAATTTGTAATTTAACAGTGTTATAATTTAATGTGTAAGCTTGCACTCTTCAAGAAGGATGTTTTACACAACTATTGACGTTCGACAATTTTTCTGTGCGTACGATTATACGTCATTGAACATTTGTTCTCGATGGTTGTTAATTTTTGTACACCATAATGTGTTAGTATTGGTAGAAGCATGTAATTAGAAGCGACCCATTAAATCTTCAAAGCGCGAGACAAGCGCCCTAAAGAAGGGTACGAAAATATACAAGATGGCGATAGGAGTTACATCAACATCTTAATAGGAAACTACCGAAGATTACACGTAACGCATAGAACACTCCAAAAATATACGAGTCGACTACAAAGAGGCGTGGAGGTAGAATTTAGAAAACCAACGTGGCGATTGCGTATCTCGATACATCCAAATTTAGGAGAGAGGTCGGATCATCCTCTTCTTGACTCCGGGCCTGTTTTCCGCCTACGCGGTTCCAGGCTTGTTAGAATCTTATGGTTCTTAAATTGTCCCGCCCAGAACCGATACACAAATTAAATGCAGGTTTATCGAATCATTTTGGTTTGCTGGATATTCAACACTATATCCGCCGGAAGCCTATTAATAGGCTTTTCAATAATTCTGCTGTACTAAAAAAAAGCTTAAAAATCTTCTTTTACGTAATAGTCCCAATCGAAATAATTACATTACGTTACTGAGGGTGACTTGTTGATTCACGATCGAAATTACTATTGCTGTTGGAATATCCAATTAAAAAATTCTTAGCCATGGAGCATTAAAAAAATTGTGGAATAATCGCCGGTAAACAATGTGTTAACATTAAACCTACTACCACCGTTCAAATTATAAAGATGCCTTTTGTGAGAATTGATTGAATAGATTTCTTTACTGAAGTGTACAGGTCGAGTCATTTAATTGTACCACCTAAATTTAGTCGTCAACTATTTCTTGTACAAAAGAAAAATTCAAAAGAAAATTGTTTGGTATCAAGCGGAGCATACGATGTAATAATTAGTCTCTTGATAGTCCATCTTTTTATCGAGATATGAAGGTCACCTTGAATTTTTGTTTCATGGTGTATAATATTTGACCTTATGGTTCGAAAGAGTACTGAATGGTGAATAAAAAAACTATAACGTATATGTGATTGAAAACTAATAATTACCGAGATATTCCTTGATTAATCATTAATGTAAGTAATTCTCAAACTGCTGTCCATTCTTGAGCGAGTGACATACACGTTCAAGAGGTTTCATCATATTCCGCTGTACACAGCAATAACAATTATTAACACAGAATTGGTTGTTACCATTCCACGGAAAGCGTCATCCGCAAATATTTGACTTGCTAAGCGTCTGTTTTGCGTCTGCAAATAGTAGGATAGCGCGTTTTCAGAGACACGTTCAAGTGCTCCGCGACGGTGCAACGTCGTTAACGAGTTCACTTCGGCGGAAGTGTTTCTTAGGGCATCGTGCGCTGTAGAAAACTGCACGTGCTGTGTTCGTTGCTATTGACGCGGTAGCCAACCCACTGACGTTTCCACAAAGACTTTTCAATGACTCGGTTGTTACTGGAACGATTTCCCTCCCGAGTCTTCAACCTTTTCAGTCGCCGGACACACCAGTTTCTTCACACAAAAGTGAACTATGGATCTTCGTACAAAAAATAAAAATTCTCCGAATCAGTTACGAGAAGCGGGAACCAAGTAAAAATTTATTTCTTCCTCTAGACGTTCTTAGATCCTTGTCATTTTAACCCTTTGCGCTCGAAGCAATTTTAATTCCAAAATCAAGATATTTCTTTCAACCTAGAACATTTTTATTCAACGTGTCTTTTTTACATTCTGAAGCTGAAGTTAAACCTGTTTTTTCATACAACAGTTGGAGTTTTACCAATTTATAGAATAGAGACGAATTTAATAATATGAAAACTGTTTTGAATAATGGTTTGGCAATTTTCACTGGTGACTCAGAGTCACCATTCGAGTGCAAAGGGTTAATACTGTTTTAATTTTTATTGTAAACGTAAAAGACACACTAACACCTTGAGTGCCACGTCTCCCAGAAATTGGAGACAAAAATATTTGTCACAATATTAACCCTTTGCACTTGGAACTATGTCAGCTCGAAAATCAAACATTTCTTTCGAACTAGAATATTGCAATTCTAGCCGATTCTTTTCAATATATGCATATGAAACTGATGCAATTTAAATATTTATTAAGTTCATAAATAAAAACAAATTTAACAATGTGGAAGATATTTTGAATAGCGTAGAGCAATTTTTAATGGTGGTTCAGAGTCACCACTCGAGCGCAAAGGATTAATATTAACTTTCAATCGATATTAACCCTGCGTCTGCAACCTTATTTTGATCAACGAAGTACTGGGTCGTTTATGTTCACGACTAATATTTTTACTATTCTAGACTTTAAAAAAAATCTAAAAGGCTTTAAAAAAAATCTAATTTAATATATAATCGTTGGAACGTCAAATATTTGAAGCATTAATGTAATTATCGAAAAGAAGGAAAACTTATTTGTAGAAAATAATCTACAAAATGCAAGAAGGTTGAAAAGGCACTTTCAGTACCATGCATCTCAACTTTCCGAATTTTATTTCGTTAAATAAATTACTTTGATTTTATAGTAGAATGTCTGAAGCTGCTAGTTGGACATTGAAAGTGTTAAGTGTCTTTAAAAATGCTTTATCCCATTGAAATTGCAGAATTGTCAACAGAATAATGACTTTTCTTAAATAAACTGATAAAGGGACAAAGAATAGGCTCTCTCCAGGTGATTAAAGTTCGAATAATAGAGATTTTGAAGAAGGTCCACGAAATGGTCTCATGTATACTTCGACGCGTTTCACTCTCGGAAGATTAGTCCGAAGAAGGGGCCAGGTCATTTCTGACCTGCACTAAAATCTTCCATTAGAGTATTTTAGAATCACTCTAAAAATTTTCATCTTCCCACGAGGAACATTTATACGACGCGACAGCTGGAGAGAAAATTCAACAATTTCAGCTTTCCACGATAATTAATTCTTAAAGAACGTAAAATATTTTCAAGCTACTCCAGTAACTAAACGACGGAATCTTGGATTAGTTACACAAACTAACCCTGCTAAGTCTAAAAATAAATTTACATTGCCAAATATTATCCTTCCTCGGTGAAATTTACTTTTGTTAGAATATATTTGGAATATTCACTCAGGTAAGATCGAAATACTGCATTTTAAAGACTTTTGACACAAAAATGATTTATTTCGAATAAACGCAGCTTCATCAAAATATTGCCCTTCCTTGTGTAACACTAGAACTACCGAACCAGTCAAAATGACCGGTTTCTAGTGTTTTCTTTTACAAATATTGAAATTATAAATATGTTTTCCGGAGTAATTCTTTAATAAACTTTTCTATTAAGGTACATATTTGAATAAAAGTTGTACGAAAGCTGAATAAATGCAATCTTGTCATTGTTATAAGGCAATAACACCAGTCGCGTTTAGTGCTCGGTAGTGCTAGTGTTAAATGCACTTGCAAAAATCGACTCGCTTAAGATCGAGATAACCCATTTTAATCTCTGAATGTTTAAAATAAAAATATTTGATTTGGAATAAACGCAGCTTTATCAAATTCTGCCTTCCCGCGCTTAAATTTATTTTTGCAAGAATGCACTTGTAAAATTGACTCGCACAAGATCGAAATAGTCCATATTTCAATCTCTAGACTTTTGAAATAAAACTACGTTATTTGGAATAAAGGTAGCCTTATAATTATATTGTGCTTCCTTGCTTAAATGCACTTGCAAAAATCGACTCGCATAAGATCGAAATATTCCATTTTAATATCTGAACGAAATAAAAATGTTCCGCGCAGCATCCTATGTAAAATATTATTTTGTACGATCGCAGGATAGGTTGAATGGTGCCTGAAGTATTTTTTCTGGAAATGTTAGCCAGCTCTGAGCTTCAGTAAGCGGAACTGAACGGGAACGGTACATCCAACGATCTGTTGCAAAAAGTCTGCACACCACGCGATCCGCTCGCGCAGCGGGACCGTTCTCAAAGGATCCTCCAAGAAAAGGACGCACACCGGAGAAGCCCGAGGCGAACGGAACGAGAGAAAGGACCTCTTATTGAACCGATGGATTCGTGGTCGAATCTCAAACTGTCCCTGGCAAGTTCGTTTGAAAGAACGAGCGATGGTAATGGAAAGATTCTTCATTTTGCGATTAGAGATTACGATGATAATTATCAGCGCAAAGTCCGTCTCGTGTGGATCTCGTATAATTGCGCCGTGAAACAATTGTGCCAGGGTATTAGCTTGAAATAAAGAATAGAAATAGCGGTTGAGAGCCTTGAGCAACCGGAGACTCAAGGATATTTTCATTGACGATCAGGAAACAGCTTTGTTATAGGTCTTACAATATACATTGTTCATATCGGAGCATTTAATTATTAATCTATGGATACTTCATTAGGAATTCGTTACTTTTACTCATTAATTAAACGAAAATTACATTTTCCTCATCGAGGTCCATTTACTATGCTTTGCGCCATTACAAAATTTAATGCAGTGCCTAATATGATCTCAAATTTGAAAAAAGCCATACTTAAAAAATTGAGAGATCCTAATCGACAAATGAAGGATCTATTTGGATCCACAATAATTCAAGACAATTACATGTTTATATTTTTCGAAGGGTTTTTATTTGTTCAATTCACAAATTGTCTGCTTTTGTAACGAATTTCTCTAAAACTTTCTTGAATGGGTGCGAGAGTGTGTTTGTTATTGTATATGATAATATGATTCTTATAGTCTGTTTTACAAAAGAAGATGTCTCAGGTTCATCAATGATCACAGTCATAATAAGTGTCCACCCGACTCCAGGCACGCAACATGTGTGTTACCGGAACCCGGTGGACATCTAATATAACTGTTGATGCGTCTCAAGTTTCTTATTTCAAAAAAACAAATCACATTTACCGTGTTAAGATATCTAATCTAAGAATGTTCTAAATGTTAGTTCGTATCTATGTGTTTACAGTCCTCTTAATCTTTTAACATGCGGCGGGGAAAAATGTTTTAAAAAAATGAAGCGAGATTCTTATCGTCGTTGGAAAAAAACCTTTAAATTGGAATAATACCACTAGTAGCGTAAATAATATTTTTATCGATTCCATATTATCCTTTCAATACTTCTTATCTGTTGACAATAAATACCGACGGGTCCCGATAGACCCAACAATCGCAAGAAATGGCTAACGTCTCGTTCCCGACCTATCTATCAGAATCAATTTTAAAACCAAACATAAAATTACCCTCCACGTATTAAAACGATAAACAAAAACAATATTCACAATCTCTCCAAGAAGTTCCCTCATAAATATCATTGCTCACAAACCGAATACGATATCTACAATCAACTGACGCTCGCGTCAACTTTTCGAGACCTGTTTCGTCAGACACTCGCAACAATGCTACTAGCACAGAGCGTAAGCAAAGCTCCGGTTTGCTATGTACACTTTCCTGCACGTCTCCGGCAGTAGCGGATTTATACTTCTGCCACCTAAGGGCAACCGGGAAATTCCCTCTCTCCCTGCGCCTTGTATTAACGAAATAAAACCTAGTGTCATCGTCCAAAATACTATGAAAGTTTATACCAAACGCTTACACTTCTACAGACCAAGCGAGAATTCCTTCCGCCGCATAAGGTGCAAGACTATCATTCATTATACATAATTGTTGTTAAATGGCAAAAAACAAAAATAAGCCGAAACACGTAACTCCTATTTTGGATAAAAAATCACACAGCCGAGTTTATATTAAAAAGAATTAACAATGAATAAGAGAAACTGCAATCAAAATTTGAATTTTCAATACATTGTTTCAACAAATCATTTTTTTTTTTTGCAAGACAGAATTTACCATTCAAAAACACACAATTTAAAAAAATTCAATTTTTTCGACCTCTGGTTTTCTCGGAATATGTATCTCAAAGTACATGGTTTTGACCCCAACATTGGGGGCTGTCTTCACCCCTTCAAAGTGGATGGATGTTGATAAAAAGTAACACGTGTCAAATATTCTTCGAAGAACAATGTCTCACGTAAGTTTCATCAAAATCTGCTTTTCTCACTTGAATATGTTCCCTTGTAAGTTTAATCACTGATATTGAGAAGATACTGTACCTACCTATAGTTCACTATAATAAGGAATTGTAGTTAAAATAAAAAAACACGATCTCAAATAAATTGAAAATGTTCTTATAGTAAAACATACTAATGGTAAATGTTTAAAAGAACTTCTTTCGTGAATTAGAGATTGAGAACGAATGTATAATATCATCAAAGTATAATCTTTTGGTTAGGTCCGGTTCGATGGTCAGAACTGCCACATCCTTCAGGCGTAACGTTTTACTGTATTTGTTTTTATTGTTGCGACTTGTGCCTTTGGTATTTTTCCAAAAATTTGCCGTCCCGGGTTCCCCTTGCCACTATAGCCCCCCTAGCCCAAATCCGCCACTGATCTCCGGTAAAATAAATTCGCCAGGCACCGTGTGTGCGAATGATCACTGTTTCTTGTATTTGTGGTGGAAAGACGTACCTTGTCGAGGCACTTGAGCTCCTCGATCGGGTAGACCGTTTTCTCGCAGCGGGCGCACGTCTTGCTCATCTTCTGCTTCTTCTTCCTCTCTCTCTCTCCTCGTCTTCGTCGTAGCCTCTCCGTCGGTCGTTCGAAGTCGCAGTTCCGCGTACGTGTGTGTCTCTCTCTTCGTATTCTTCGTCCTCACGAAACACACTGCGCGTACGTAAAAGGAACACGTGCAACACTAAGGACACATCAGCGCGGCCCAAATCGCGTCGCTGCCGATCCAGGGAAATCGACGATTTATATCGAACTCGCGATGATCTGCGATTGATCTACGATCTTTCGCGTTTGCTCGATCACGGGACAACTAGCTGGGGAATATCCACGCCAAATAGCAAATCGAGATCGGGATGCACGGGTGCCACAGAGCCGCACCAAACTGCACTGCCCTCTCGTCCTCCTCGTCTAGCCACAAAAACTCCTTGAGTGACAGTAATGGTGGGGTACCGCGCTAGTCATGCCACCGTCTGAAACTCTTTTCTCAGTTGCAGGACTGCACTTTTTTGTGCAAACAGTACCTAAACCCAAAGATTCAATTAACTGTGTCACGTGAGGCTGGTTTTTTTGGGTTTCGAAAGAATTTCTAATGCGTGTTTATGGTCGCTAAACTTGACTATCCATGCGCTGCTGTGTCGGTAATGTAGAACGGCTGGAGAATGCTGGATAACTGTAAATAGAATTTGTAGAATTGCTTCTTTTTGTAATTTGGATTGTCAGATTGGTAAGAGGTTGTTATAGGCTGTGTGTATTCTAACGTTGAAATTGTAGAGTAATTTTTATAGAGTAGATATTGAGTGGAAAGTTTTTGAATTGAAGATGGGCTTGGCATACTGCACTAATCAATGGAATAATGCCCGATATGGAAATTTGTTAATATTGTATCTATGGTATTGGAATTAAGGGTGGATTGTTAATTGACAGTTATTGTTGTGTTTGCAAATTTTAAATAAATGTAGAGTTGAGTACTAAGATATTCATATATGCACAGACTTATGATACCTACAGACATTGCATGCAATGCATTTTTCTGTCCACGGTTCTGAATTACCGACTCTGTAGAAAATGTCCTAGTACGATAGCGGACTCTATCGAAATGGAACGGTCAGGTGGTGAACTACATGAGGTTGCAACACATACAGTGTGTGTCTGAGGAGGCTCGATTTTACAGCGTTGTCAGCTTTAAAACGCAATTGTATTTGTACAAAAATACTCCACGTATTATTCACTTGTGACGCCTATTTTTTTTACAGGACTTCGAACCCCCTTATGCACATTTAAGAAGAGAAAGAAAGATAGTCACAGAGCTGCTGAATACTGTGCACACTCGACAGAAAATTTATTAGTAACACACTTGTGAGGAATTGTTTACAAATACTTGCAGTTAGGAAATATAGAATAGACCTTCAGCTACTTTCACATATAGTTTACCGTCACATTTTATTTCAGACTAAATAATTATAAACAATTATTTTATGTCTCGTTCTAAAATAAACTCAAATAATTTAACAGATCTCTGGTAAAAAATAATCTTCCTTGTGATCGGAGGATCTAGAATGATGTCTCAGCTACATTTCTGTTGCAGTTTTATGTAGATTCGACGCCTAGTTAATTAGTTATTTACGTTTTCCAGAGAGGTGACACAACGATTTGTGTGTTTACCTTTGACGAATACTCGGACTCTCCTTGTCTTACTCATTGCGGGCATAGAAGATAGAAGTTACCTCCACAAAAATTGTTGATAAATTACATCAGGTAATTTTTATAAATATTAGCTCTCGAAGAATATAGAATGGACCTTCGGCAACATTCATGTATAGTTTTCAATTCGATTCTAGAAGAGGTTAATTAGTTATCAATAATTTTTGTTACTCTTGTTCTAATGAAACTGTGCATACTAGTGAGAATTGAATATCTTGTATACTCCAAATGTTCATGCATAAATGTTAATCTGTATCTCGAGTACTATTAGCTATTTTTACTAAAAAATTGGGTGGTGAGGTAACCAAATATATAATCGTTGTAATCGTTAAACAAACAGAGACAACAAATTCATTAATTACATTTTTTCAATATAATTATGCTTAGTAATATTCATGTATCATAAATTATGCTGGATCTCGAGTTTTATTACTTACTTCTACTAAAAAATTAGATGGCAAGATGGTCAACGGAGTGCTCGTCGACATCATCGACAAAAGGAATTGTTTCAAATATTAACCAGCTAGAGATGATAAATTTATCAGTGAATTGTGTTCGATAAATTAATGCACGCGAATATTCATGTGTCAGAAGATATTCAATATCTCGAGTTCCATTACATATTTTCACTGAAAAATTAGATGGTCAGATAGTCGAGGGAGTGCTTATCGACATAATTAGCAAAAGGAATTGTTATAAACATTAAACAGCCAGAGATAGTAACTTTATTAATTACATTTGCTTGATATAATATTGTTTGGTAATATTCATGGTTTAAAAGTTGTTCTGTACCTCGAGCACGATTAGCAGTTTTTACTAAAAAATTAGTTGGTAGATAGACAAGGGGATGCTTGTCGACATCGTAGACAAAAGGAATTGTTATAAACATTAAACAGCCAGAAATAATAGATTTATCAATAATTATTATCACGGCAATCGAGATCTACCGAAATTAGTTGGGGTGGGGAGCGTTTCGCTTCGCTGCGCGCTGCGCATCATTGCTTACCTAAGCCCGCGGAGCGCGCTCAATCAGTCAGTCGGGCCGGGGTCTCCGGCAGGAGCGGACGGGCTCCGGGACCAGGAGGGTCTTCGGCTACCTTGAGGCTGACCAGGGGTCCCGCAGAGGTACATTGGCCTCTCCTGCCTACCTTCTGGATGACCAGTGGTCCTCAAGAGCTACCCTTGCCTACCTTCAGCTGGCTTAGGGTGGACCAAGGGTCATCCACCAGTGGTCATCTAGAGCTACTCTGGCCTACCCTCAGGCTGACCAGTGGTCTTCCAGAGCTACCCTTGCCTACCTTTAGCTGGCTTAGGGTGGACCAAGGGTCTTCCAACAGTGGTCTACCCTGTGGTTGACCAGTGGTCATCGAGAGCTACTCTGGCCTACCTGTGCTTACCTTGAGGCTGACCAGTGGTCTTCCAGAGCTACCCTTGGCTACCTTCAGCTGGCTTAAGCTAAACCAAGGGTCCTCTACCATTGGCCTACCATTGTCTACCATGGTCCACCTTTAGCTAGCTTAGGGTAGTCCAAGGGTTATTTAAAACTTCCTTGGCCTACTTTAAGCTAGCTCGGGGGGGGCCATGGACTCTTCAATACTTCCTTCGTTTACCTTGGGTTCTGAGCCAGTCCAGTTTCGGTATCAGGCATGCAGTCATTACCGTGCTGATCGACTCAGAGAGGGCATTCATTGCAATGACTTCGCATCTTCGAGTGAGTCATTTTGTTACTACCTTGTTACTATATTCGTCTGTAGAAGTAGTAGTATACCGTAGTAGTAAAGTGTAAAAGTAGTTAGTTGCATGCATGGGCAGGCCTCGCCGCCCCAACGTCAGCCGAGATGGGAACGTCCGCGATTTGCACTAGCGTTGCGACAAAACCACGCGTTGCATTTAGTCGATTTTGAACAGAGATTAAAGTTAATGTTACGAAAAATTTTGTTTAGAGCGTAGCGTTGCGAATCATAAATAGTCGCGGTTCAAAATTACATTTTAATTTGATAACTGCGCTTTTAAAGTTCATATTGTTGTTTTACATATAATCTAAAGTAATCGTTTTTTGGATCTCTGTTCGTTGAATTAGCGTTGCGCACCAAAAGTTCGCGTTTGCCTTCGAGTCTTTCGACTTTTCAGGCTCCCATGCTCGAGCTGCAACGATCAACTGTGAGATGGGCACATCCGCGATTTCAAGTAGTGTTGCGAAACAAATTGTTACGCGCGTTGTACTAGTATCAATTTTTAAAGTTGATGAAATGTCTAGTTAATGTTGCAAATAAGTAGTCGTAATTTAAAGTAGTTCTAAAGATACCTGTTTAGAATTTTAGACGTTACAGTTTTAAATTTCTTATTTAAATAGCATTTTAAATTCGATTTGTTGAATTAGCGTTGCGCATCAAAAGAATCGCGTTTGCAATAGAATCTTTCGATATTTCAGGCGCCCATGCTCCAGTTGCAACGATCAACTGTGAGATGGGTACTTCCGCAATATCGAGTAGCGGTGCGAAACAAATTGTTGGGATGGGGCCGAAGGAGCAGACGAGGTTTTATGCAAAAGATGCCGGACAAACTGTCATTCAAAAGGACAATCATTGCAACGTCTTCGCATCTTCGAGTGAGTCATTTTATCACTACCTTGTCGTTATACTCGTCTGTAGAAATAGAGTTGTAGTAGAATGTAAAAGTAGTTAGTTGCATGCATGGGCAGGCCTCGCCGCCCCAACGATCAGCCGAGATGGGAACGTCCGCGATTTGCACTAGCGTTGCGAAAAAAGTACGCGTTGCGTTAGTCGATTTTGAACAGAGATCAAAGTTAGCCTTTCTTCTAAATATAATAGTCGTCTCTATCAGCGATATAGCTTGTTTAAACTATAGCGTTGCGAAACAAATAGTCGCGATTCGTTTTGCAGAAACTGTAGAGTAATCTTATTTGGATCTCTGTTCATTGAATTAGCGTTGCGTACCAAAAGATCGCGTTTGCTTTCGAGTCTTTCGACTTTTCAGGCTCCCATGCTCGAGCTGCAACGATCAGCTATGAGATGGGCACATCCGCGATTTCGAGTAGTGTTGCGAAACAAATTGTCACACGCGTTGTACTACTATCAATTTTAAAACTTGATTAAATGTGTAGTAAATGTTGCGAATAAATAGTTGCGATTTAAAGTAAATCTAGACATACAGATGTACAATTTTAAACGTTGCAATTTTAAATTTCTTATTTAAATAGCAATTTGAATTTCGATTTGTTGAATTAGAGTAATCTTTTTTGGATCCCTGTTCGTTGAATTAGCGTTGCGCACCAAAAGTTCGCGTTTGCTTTCGAGTCTTTCGACATTTCAGGCGCCCATGCTCGAGCTGCAACGATCAACTGTGAGATGGGCTCATCCGCGATTTCGAGTAGCGTTGCGAAACAAATTGTCACACGCGTTGTACTAGTATCAATGTTTAAAGTTGATCAAATGCCAGTTAATGTTGAGATTAAATAGTCGCGATTTAAAGTAATTCTAGAGACACCGATATAGAATTTTAGACGTCAGAGTTCTTTTCTTATTTAAATAGTATTTTTAATTTCGATTTGTTGAATTAGCGTTGCGCATCAAAAGGATCGCGTTTGTATTAGAATGATTCGATATTTCAGGCGCCCATGCTCCAGTTGCAACGATCAACTGTGAGATAAGAACATTCGCGATTTTAAGTAGCGTTGCGAAACAAATTGTAACACGCGTTGTAATAGTATAAATTTTCAAACTTGACTTAATGTCTAGTTAATGTTGCGAATAAATAGCCGCGATTTAAATTATTTTTAGAAGAACCGATCTAGAATTTTAGACCTTAGAGTTTTAAATTTCTTATGTAATTTGTAAGAATGGTAATACTTAATTTTGTAAGACTTTCAATGTTCAACTTTATCAAATTGATACAATATTTTTGTCTAGAAATTGATATTTCTCAGGAAATTGATATTTTTTTCAGGAAATTGATATATTTGTCTTGAAATTGACATATTTGTCTTGAAATTGTTATTTATTTCAGGAAATTGTTATTTATTTCAGGAAATTGTTATTTATTTCAGGAAATTGTTATTTATTTCAGGAAATTGTTATTTATTTCAGGAAATTGTTATTTATTTCAGGAAATTGTTATTTATTTCAGGAAATTGTTATTTATTTCAGGAAATTGTTATTTATTTCAGGAAATTGTTATTTATTTCAGGAAATTGTTATTTATTTCAGGAAATTGTTATTTATTTCAGGAAATTGTTATTTATTTCAGGAAATTGATATTTATTTCAGGAAGTTGATATTTATTTCAGGAACTTGATATTTATTTCAGGAAATTGATATTTATTTCAGGAAATTGATATTTATTTCTGGAAATGGATATTTATTTCTGGAAATTGATATTTTTATCTTGAAATCAATATTGCTCGGATCGGAGTTCCCTCAGGGACTCACTCACGGGGTGGGGCCCGTGAGTGAGTACGGGGACTCGCGTCCCCGGGGGCACCCGAATCGCGTATAGGTCGTTGCGTCCACAAATCATTAGATTTGGGCTCGATGTGGTTTCGATTTTGTTTCGACTTTGTTTCGACTGGTTTTCGATTTGGTGTCGATTTTGTTTCAACTGGTTTTCGATTCTGTTTCGATTTTCTTTCAATTGGTTTTTGATTCTGTTTCGATTTGGGTCGTTCATCTTGCTCTTGTTAGTTAGAACGAACGAAGAAAATTCATCAAAGGAAGAAAATTCGTCGAAAGAAAAAAATTCATCGTGCGAAGAAAATTCATCGAAGGAAGAAAATTCATTGAAGAAAGAAAATTCATCGTGCGAAGAAAATTCATCGTGCGAAGAAAATTCATCGTGCGAAGGAAATTCATCGTACGAAGAAAATTCATCCTACGAAGAAAATGCATCGAAAGAAGAGGATTCGTCGAACGAAGACTCCAGATTATTCTTAAGTTAGTTTTAGTGCGTGCGTTAGTTATTAAGATTGTCAATCGTCGTTGTAATTATGTCGAGTAATTATTGCCGTAACTTGACTTTGCTCGCCTCGTTTTCTGACTCCGACACAGCCTTCTGCTGTGTCGGCCTTGCTTGCAGGTTCTGAGCTCGTCCAGTTTCGGTATCCGGCGTGAAGTCATTGAGAGGGATGTCTAAGAGACTCGTTCACTCGTCTTCTGACGATCCTCTGTGTTAACGTAATCCTGGGCATGCCATGTTCTCATGTCACCCAGTAGCGCCAGAAACCGTTTGAGCGCATCTCTTCGCCATCTTTCTTGGTGATGGAGTGGCGGGTATCGGGCTGGTCGGCTCAGGACTTGTAAGCACTGAACGCGTCGCGTCACCCTTGAACCAGAGCCTTCTGCTCTGGTTCGATCTTGTTTGTTTCTTTGAAAGAATCAGAGCCTTCCGCCTGATTCGCCCTTGGTCCCTCGTGGATCGGAGACTTCTTCTCCGATTCACACTTTGCCCCGCAATAATTACTCGACATACGCTAAATGGAAAAGAAGTCTTTTCCGTGAAAAAGACTATTTTTCCATTTAGCGACCTGCGAAACTTAGTTTCTAAGAATCTTCGTTGTAAGAAAGGGAGACAGAACGAAGGGAGTCTTCGTTCTGACTCCCTTTCGGGTCTCTTGTGCAGCAACCTCCTCGTGGTGAGACCTGGGCAATCGATATTATTCACAATGCGCAAGATATTATAACTTATAAATTGTAGTATCTTGCATGTAGTGGATCATATCGAGCTAATAGCTGCACATTTAGAGCTTGCGTAAATATGTATTTTGTATTAGAATGTAAAACTTAATAATTTCTTCGTTTTCCTTTGTTCAAGTATTTCAGGTTCAGCATTTTTTTCAATTAATAATAGAAATACGGAATTTCAATTTCAGAATACATGTACCTTCAACAAACACCTCCATTATTAATTTTTGGATTCGTAATTGGAATGTGCTCCTGAACTTTCAAAGTGCAACTTTCTCAAATTGATATATTTGTCTTGAAATTGACATATTTGTCTTGAAATTGTTATTTATTTCAGGAAATTGTTATTTATTTCAGGAAATTGTTATTTATTTCAGGAAATTGTTATTTATTTCAGGAAATTGTTATTTATTTCAGGAAATTGACATTTATTTCAGGAAATTGATATTTATATCAGGAAATTGATATTTATATCAGGAAATTGATATTTATTTCAGGAAATTGATTTTTATTTCAGGAACTTGATATTTATTTCAGGAAATTGATATTTATTTCAGGAAATTAATATTTATTTCAGGAAATTGATATTTATTTCAGGAAATTAATATTTATTTCTGGAAATTAATATTTATTTCTGGAAATCAATATTGCTCGGATCGGAGTTCCCTCAGGGGCTCACTCACGGGATGGGGCCCGTGAGTGGGTACGGGGACTCGCGTCCCCGGGGCCACCCGAATCGCCTGTAGATCGTTGCGTCCACAAATAATTAGATTTGGGCTCGACATGGTTTCGATTCTGTTTCGATTGGTTTTTCATTTGGTGTTGATTTCGCATCAACTGGTTTTCGATTCTGTTTCGATTTTGTTTCATCTGGTTTTCGATTCTGTTTCGATTTTTTTTCAACAGCTTTTCCATTTGGAGTCAATTTTGTTTCAGCTGGTCATCGATTCTGTTTAAGAAAATTCATCGTGCGAAGAAAATTCATCGTACGAAGAAAATTCATCGTACGAAGAAAATTCATCGTACGAAGAAAATTCATCGAACGAAGAAAATTCATCGTACGAAGAAAATTCATCGTGCGAAGAAAATTCATCGAACGAAGAAAATTCATCGAACGAAGAAAATTCATCGAAAGAAGAGGATTCGTCGAACGAAGACTCCAGATTATTCTTAAGTTAGTTTTAGTGCGTGCGTTAGTTATTAAGATTGTCAATCGTCGTTGTAATTATGTCGAGTAATTATTGCCGTAACTTGACTTTGCTCGCCTCGTTTTCTGACTCCGACACAGCCTTCTGCTGTGTCGGCCTTGCTTGCAGGTTCTGAGCTCGTCCAGTTTCGGTATCCGGCGTGAAGTCATTGAGAGGGATGTCTAAGAGACTCGTTCACTCGTCTTCTGACGATCCTCTGTGTTAACGTAATCCTGGGCACGCCATGTTCTCATGTCACCCAGTAGCGCCAGAAACCGTTTGAGCGCATCTCTTTGCCATCTTTCTTGGTGATGGAGTGGCGGGTATCGGGCTGGTCGGCTCAGGACTTGTAAGCACTGAACGCGTCGCGTCACCCTTGAACCAGAGCTTTCTGCTCTGGTTCGATCTTGTTTGTATCTTTGAAAGAATCAGAGCCTTCCGCCTGATTCGCCCTTGGTCCCTCGTGGATCGGAGACTTCTTCTCCGATTCACACTTTGCCCCGCAATAATTACTCGACATACGCTAAATGGAAAAGAAGTCTTTTCCGTGAAAAAGACTATTTTTCCATTTAGCGACCTGCAAACATAATTTTTAAGTATCGTCGTTGTAAGAAAGAGAGTCAGAACGAAGGGAGATTTCGTTCTGACTCCCTTTCGGGTCTCTTGTGCAGCAACCTCCTCGTGGTGAGACCTGGGCAATCGATATTATCCACAATTCGCAAAATGCTATAACTTATAAATTATAGTATCTTGCACGTAGTGGATAATATCGAGCTAATAGCTGCACATTTAGAATTTGCGTAAATATGTATTTCATAGTAGAATGTAAGACTTTTAATACTTTCTTCCTTTTTCTATGTTCCAGCTTCAACAATTATTTTCAATTAATAATCCAAATACAAAGTTTTCGTTTCAGAATACATGTAACTCTTGCTCTCGTGAGCGAGTGTTAAATAGATTTGCATTTATTTCGACATTGTAACATTATTTTATATTCAAATTAAATAATTGGTTGAAACTAGTTCTTATCCGGACTAAAAGTTAGTTCTGATTCATGTGTTAGAGGGGGTAAAAAGATGAGGCAGGATCTGTTCCATGTTGCCGCATTACCGTAAAGAAAGTAAACTATTGGTTTAAAGTGTATAAAACTATTATAATATACATTCATTAGTGACACGAGTAATAAAAATAATATTACGTATAGAAACCAAATTAATTTTACTACAATTCGTATTTTTGTAATACATTCTTCATAAATATTATTTTCACCGTTCAAATACACGCGCCGTATGCATTAGTAGCCTCCAAAACACCCGTAGTATAAATAAAGTATACGGAATATTCAGTTCTTGCTAATACGGCTAAATTCGTGAACTATCGGTAATATTGAACGCGACACCGAAATGGTACGGGGGCCACTGTGGCCCCCCGAGGCCTAGACAGAAAAGCCGATAAGATGCAATGTCTGTAGTAATCTTAAGTCTGTGATATATGCAAGTATATCGATAAAGTTGTTTCCTGCTCGACAAATATATGTCATTTTTTCGGATGTGATTTGTAATTGTTTCTTTATATTTTGTGTATCTAGGTTGTATTACTTTGGATAACGAGTAATATACGGCAATTTTTTATTATTTCATTTTTCCTTCTTTGTTACCAGTACCCAGTAAACGATCTGTCACTTAGTGCCCTCTATGCGCCCATATTTTCAACAATAATTATAACAATGATCTTTACACTTTTATTTATTATGTTATCACACACAGGACAGGCGTAGAATCCTATATCTATTGTATGATGTCACAAGTTTAAGATATCTACATTGGATGCAATGCATTTTTCTGTCCACGATTCTGAATTACCGACCCTGTAGAAAATGCTCTAGTACGATAGCGCACTCTACCGAAATGGAACGGTCAGCTAAATGAAAGTTCAACCAGATCTGGTTCAAAATATGAAAGTGTGTGCCCGAAGGAGGTTTGATTTTGCAACGTTGTCAGCTTTAAAAGTACAATGTTGCCGCATTATATTCGTACAAAAATTAAGCGTTCGAGTGGATTGTGTCATAATTTCATTTTCACAGCTAGTAGCTCGATATGATTGTTGATTTTTAGTATTTTATAGAGCAATTGGTATTTTATATGTTTGCCCAATAAAATATTATAAATAGAGAATCACACCGATTATCCAGGTCTCACCACGTGGAGGTTGCTGCGAGGGAGACCCACCCACCCACATGAAATTTCTTTATTGTCCCACCCGACGTATAATTGTAAAATAGAAAAAAAATCTGTACATCTATACTCTTCGTGATACTCATTCGACAGTGCTCTAACTTTCCGCCACTCTACAAACGAATAGCCTAAATCCAAGCCTACCTGTGCGGAAATTTTAACCTGCCTAGTACAAAAGCTAATTTTCCAATTGCATGCACATGTGTACATATAGTCCTTTTGCATATTTTCTTTTATTTTATTTCACCTTTCGTGATGTGTGCCTAACTACAGTAATTGTGATTAATATTCGGACGCTCTCAAAACGACGATAACATTTTAAATACTGGACTCAAAGATTTGGATTTTTCTGACAAGCTAGAACAATTAGTTGATTACATGATGTGGAGACAAAATTTTGAGATAATTGTAACTGGTCGCAATTGTAATGAAAATACTAAAATAATCGTATTTTACAAATTTTTTATGTGGGCCCACATAGAAAAGTTTAAAACATAGGTATTGTAGATTTGTGTATATTATATGTGTACATATTATGAAAATGTCATCAAAATTGGTTGATGTGAACAAAAATGACACGAATTGAAAAATGTAAGAAAACTGTAAGAGAAACTGCAATTTTCAATAGGTGTACGTACCTATTATCGACAAAGACCTACAAAACGTATTCTTTAAGATTTTTAATATAGGCCCACATAAGAAAAGTTGTAAAATACGACTTTAAGGATTTTCTCGGCAATTCCGACCGATTTGCAATTTTTTCAAAAAATTTCTTTTGCACTTCATGTGGTAAACTGATTGTTTCAACCGCAGAGGCAGATATTAAAAGAATCATCGTCTTTTTAACAGTTTCCGAATATTTATTAGAGTCTCCGTATATAGGGGTTACCTTGTACATGTTAACTTTTTAATAAATTGAAAATACATTAGCAATGAAATGTTATATTATTGTAATGTGAAAAGAAAATGTACAACAAAATAATTTAATTTTGAATATCTGTAAAATATTCTCTGTGACCGAAAGAACAAATTTATTTAATTCCAATCGGTTAACCGTCAAAGTACAAAATCCGAATTAATATTATAGAAAATAAATAAGTCGAACTGAATATAAAATAAAGAATTAAATAAACAAAATAATTTAATTTTGAATATCTGTAAAATATTCTCTGTGACCGAAAGAACAAATTCATTTAATTCCAATCGGTTAACCGTCAAAGTACAAAATCCGAATTAATATTATAGAAAATAAATAAGTCGAACTGAATATAAAATAAAGAATTAAATAAACTAAATTAAATAAACATTAAATAAAACATTGATATCAATAGCACGAAACGAATTTTTTAATTGATCGGCACGACACAAGAGTAAATTATCGCGAGAAGGCCAATAGAAAAGTTCGTCGCGACGATTGTTTCTGAAGATCGGCGTTTGCCACCGATTCCGGACCAGAGGGGGCCAGTGCGGACCGGCGCGAAGGTGCGCAAAAACCCCTCCAAAACAATATGTCTATTATGACCTCACGTTCTTAGATGTCTATTTGCCTATAATACGTAGAAGCTACAGTACGAATCGTGACGTCATTGCTCAGCCGGTCTATGGATATTTACGTTGTAGGACCACTTCTAAGAACGCAAGGTCATAATAGACGCATTGCCTCGGAGGGGTTTTTGCGCACCTTCGTGCTGGGCCGCGCTTGTCCGAAATCGGCGGCAATCGTGGATCGTCGACGACAATCGTCACGACAAATTTTCTATTGGCGTCCAATAACACCCTACCACCGTACCCCTGGCCCTCTCCCCACCCGCGGTCCCAACGATTCAGCCGCTACTCATTACAAGCACAACGGTCAAAGAGAACGGAAGCCCTCGAAACTACCCTCTGTCCCTGTGCAACGCGTCATGTCGTGTTGTGTCGTGTCTTATGTTATTGCGACACAGATAGTGTACGACGCAAAACAAGGATCATTGCTAGGTAAGCACCCGTTTCCATTTTTGAAAATAAATTATTTTCAAATAATATTTTATTTGAATAATATTGTTTATTTCGTTAACATTGTTTATACCTTTTTTGTATATTAGCGTTGCGAAAGAACGATATTCGGCCTTATAAATATATTTCCCCGTTTCAAATTTGACATATTCTATGGTTTATTTTGCCCATGTATTTTCCACGTACAAGCGATTTAGTTAGGATTTTTTTACGCTAGATGGGGAACATGTTCCGATGTCCATGGCAAGTCTACTTTTTAAGAAGCTATAATTATTAATAATTATGAAATTGTGAGATATACGTCCCGTCACAATTTTTGGCAGCGCATCTCCATATAATTGTTCTGACAGCTGTTGATACATTACGCTGCTGCCGTTTCATAGAGCATCTAAGGCAGTGCCACAATGCATCCAATGTAATTTTTTAAGCAATGGAATCAATAATGCCTCTGTGCTCTGGTAATGTCGGTATTTTAGATGACACAAAACACCAGATTGAGTTTGTGGTTCAGTTCTATGTGTTAATAGATAAATTCATAGTTGAAGTTCGTAGTTGTAGGTTTGTTAGATGACAGCTAGTAAATGAAATATTAAAAAAGAACTAACAATTCACACTATCATGAAGTAAAATATCTCTTTATTAAAAAAACGAACAGTTCAAAGGCAGTGACAATTATTCAAGATACACGCACTTATAAAATCTCTGACAATATCACTTTCGCCCTTTCAAAAACTGATAAACGATACTGAAGTCTTTGTCCGCAAATCCCTGTGTTATAATCGTTCTAAAGATCTGATGCGCTATAGATCCCAGCGGGATAGCAGCCTCTACTTTGGTCGCAGCGGATTGCGCCAGCCCGAGGTCCTTCGCCATTAAAGTTGTACCGAAACCGCCCTACAATTAAACCACACTAGCCGTCATGCTCTCAAGCCAATCAGGAAAATCTGTCCGTTGAAGTTTCAGCGGAAGTCGCCGAAATTCAGACATTCGTTAATATTAGAGACTTAAGCGGCCGAGCTACCTCGTAATTCTTCGAGCTGGGCACATTGTCGAGAAGACCAGGAACGGGGTTATATAATTCCGATGACCAACACCTACCGGAGCTCGAGTTCACGATGTCAGCTAACACCTTCGCCTCAAGACCGAGCCTGTAACAAGGTCAGCTTAACGAGACGAATTGGATCGCTAACATAAAGTTCGCTGAATCTTTAACGTGTTACTTTCGGCCAAGGTTGAACGCTTCCGCTGTGCCGATCATGCTGATGCCTAGGAGCATGTTGTTGCACAGCTTCGCGGCTTGGCCCATGCCGATGCCTCCGCAGTGAATCACCCTGGCACCCATCTTCTCCAAAAGAGGCTTCGCTAGCTGATAGTCGTGCTCGGATCCTCCAACCATGAATGTCAGCGTGCCATCCTTGGCTGCATTAATACCTGGGCAAACATTTAAAAAGAACTGCCATAGGGTATATTGAGGGTTGTTTGCATACACATGCACATAAACGTTTCGTAATATTATTACTATGTAAAAGTAAAATTCGCATGGTATCTCCCTTCTCCCGATGCCCTAAGCACGAGCTTATTTTAAAATGTTTCACATTCAAGATCTGCATTGAGGACAAGAAAACTAGTCAAGAAAGTAGACTCCTCACCACCTTCATACCAACTTGCAAGAAACTCAATTCTTATCGCTTATAGTTATTTACAGTAGCATAATGTAAAGTCTTGTTGATACCTCCAGAGACAGGGGCGTCTATGAACCTAATTGCACTTTTTCCAGCTTCCCCAGCCAAGGTCTGAGACACGAAGGGGTCAATCGTGCTGCTATCGATACAGAGTGTCTTCTCTTTCGCTGAACTGTAAGGTAAAAGAATTGTGCAGGTGGCAATCGAATTGTTTGAAGCCTTTAACAATTCGACATTAGTGTACCTCAATAATCCTTGCTTTCCGTTGTACACGTTCAGAACGTGTTGATTGGATGGCAGCATCGAGACGATCACTTCAGCATCTTTAGCTACCTCTGCAGGGCTCGAAGCAGCTTTTGCACCTGCTTCAGTCAGATTCGAAAGAGCCGTTTCATTAATGTCGAAGACGGTCAATGTGTAACCCTGCAATCGTGGGCATTACTAACTGAAACACGACTCGCGAGGAATACTGCATCGGTGATTACCTTTTTCAACAGGTTCTTCGCCATGTGGCCACCCATGTTCCCTAAACCGACGAAACCCACTCGCGAGAAGCATCTTGTTCCTGTATCGAGCACAGTAAAACACGTTAATTACTTCCGACTAATTCTTGTTGAACGAGAATGTCACAGAAATTGATTATCTTGGGTTATCGACACATCGGCAGTAATTGTTTACTTATCGAGACTTGTTAACACCTTGGAGACAGTCGTTAGTAGACTGAGGATGTTTATACACAATAAAAAATTTTAAAGTTGACTGTACAGGCAGAAGTTCATTGAAAATGTATACTTTCTCTTAACAATCTTAATAAATCGGAAACAATGCAAGAACATTTTAAAAGTCCTCGATGTTTTGTATTCATCACATATTGACATTAATATAAGCACATGGGTATAATTGGTCATCATTAATTCATGACTAGCGGATCTTTAGGCAAAATAAAAATTGGCTGTATCTATTGCTGGAAAACAAGATGAACGAAATTAATTTTATACTTGGTATCAAATTTATTAACCCTTTGACAGCGGACCACTTTAACAATCTTGTAATTAATAATGTTGAGGACGATTCAATGCTTTATTTATCGATTTGTTTAAACATATTTTTAATGGTTCTTCTTGAAGACACATTAGTCTTTCCGTTGATCCTAATATGAAAACTGTACAATTCATTTAATCGATAGAAGCTGAGTAATTAAATGACAATTTTGATGGGTCAAAATCGACCCATGCTCCAGTGTCGGAGGGTTAATTAAAACAGTAGACCGAGATATGGTTCAAGTGTTCTCATCTTTACGAAAAATTGATTAATCAAACAACTGCTGATGGATAATGTGTTAAATAGTCCAGCGGATCTTTACTTTGCAACAAATTAATAACAGGCTTATTAAACCCAAACAGTAAATAACAAGAATTTATTATTAAACACCAACCTGTGCAGGAACGAGCGACGAGTGCCATGCGTGAAACAGTTAGGCTCATAGTGGTGTGTGATGATTCCTCAAGTGTATTTGCCTTGCAACAATCACGTAATCGCGGAACAGCTGAGATCAGAGCGTTAATATAAATATCACTTTATACTCTCGTCAAACACAATACGTTTCAGCAATTAAAATCAGCTACAAATAACTATTTGAAAGCAGCGACTAAATGCAGTTCACCCGGAGTACAGAAAGACACTGAATAATATTTGTTATCGGAATAACGAGCGTAATTGGTGATGTTTTTTGCCTACATTACCAAATTTATATCGCACAGATAAAACGTTGTTGATTCCCTGCAGTCAATGTGTCTCATGTCATTTTGTGAGCTACACTATCACTCTAATCGCTACAGGAGTATTGCGAAAGAGTTCTCTTTCTCTCTTCCTCTATCCATTACATGACGATAATGAACAATTTTCCTTCGGCGATGGTGGTAAATGGGTTTAGTAAACAATCAGCAACTTGTAGATGCTATAACCATGACAATTGAATTTTCAGACAAGTGCTTGACCGAGATCATTACTATTTATCATCGACTCCAGATAAAAACAGCTATAATATAGTCAAGATAGTCTATTCTAGTACATCGATAGTAGATCAAATCTAAAACAGCAAACGCATTTAAAGAATTTCAATATACTGTTACATTATTTTCAACTAATTAACACGTTCGCTACCACCATTTGTTTTGAAGGAATTTAATCAGCGCGTTAATAATCACGAGTTTGGGTAACAATATTCTTTATTCCTCGGACAACCGTTATATCCATACTCTTGAACTTGAACTATATCGTTGCTCGTGTCCGCGCGGATTTATACATATATGCACGGCGCTCGACAATTCTAGACGACTTTGCATTTAAAAATCTTTTATCAAACCACCGAGCCAGCTGTATTTCTGACGAGTTAATGACCGATGGCTATTAACGTTTAATGTGTAAACACCGGTGCCGGTGTAGTGGTATGCCAGTGCGAACTTTCTGCCTCGACGCGACCTCGCGGCTCACAGTGCGTTGACCAATGGACAGAAATAAAACAATCAACTTTGATGATGGCACCCAGGAACCTCACATGCGTGTTCCTGTATGTATCTGTGCATTTCATAGATAATGAGTGTTATTATACGAAACAAACGAGCGTCAACTATGTCTGGAAACATTCCTTGCGAGTCAGAAGTCAGAAGTCGAAATTCGTCCACTGATCGATGTAGTGTTCAACTTTTGAATTGATTTTATTATCTCCGAACGAAGTGTGTTATTAACGCGGCAGTGTCCACGTGGGGGTCCAGCGGATCCCCACCGTTGAGATATGCTATCTATTTCTTATATTTCTTTTTCTACAGTTTTGCCATACAATGTAGCTTCTTAAAACTCGTTACCGGTTGTATTGATGTGTCGCCGACTTTGTGTTGTGCGCTCAAAATGTATTTCTACAGTTTCGGCTCTTTTTATGTATACTAGCGAGTGTTTCAACCGTGTGTTCTTGATATTCAGTATTTCAGTTTCGATTGAGATTTCTTCACAGGAGCATCGTTTACTTACACAGTGCAGTCAGTTTATTCTTGTTTTTGTATCACTACAATTCTTACTATACTTTCTTCATATTTTGGTAAGTATTTCTTTCTTGTGCGTGCACCTTCCTGCAGAAGGCATAGATGACTACTCTGATAACTAGTTTGTATATGGTGTATATATATTTTATACTGTTATTTTAACAAAAGTATAAATAAATGTTACAATAAACATAAAACATTAAGTATAAATATTGCTTTTCACTGGGGGTCTATGAACACCCCACGTGGACACTTTCGTTTCAGAAGTTCACGTGGGCCCTGCCGTGTTAATTAAATAAAAATGAATTTATATGAAATTTTGTGATATTCGGACACTCTTTACAGAATAATAACTTTGACAAAATTGAACCAAACAACTTGAATTCTTTTAAAGAATTAGAAGGATTTGTTTACTTGATGACGCGTAAAAGAAATTAAAAAAAAAATGCAAAATATGTCGGAATCGCGAAAAAACAGCAATACGCAACAATATATGCTTTTTACAATTTTTCATGTATATTAAAAATTTTAAACACCCGTCGATAGATCTTTGTTATTTATATGTATATAGATTGCTGATTTTATGCATTTATAAGAAAAATTTGTCTATTATTAAAGTAATTTGATAGCGAGTTATAATAGCGTCTTTGTCGTCTATTATTAATGATATATTAACTTTAACCATTTTTTTTAAATTCTGAACATTTTTTCTAAGTTTGACAATTTTATTAATTACTTACAAACAGATCACCCAAAATACAATAGTTTGTTAAAATGTGTATGATTTTTGTCCTCGATTTCCATTGACTCGACGCACTGTACTGTTCACTCTCGTTGTTCGCGTTGTCCGCTACAGTTCCAATGCTTATCCTCATCGTTAAAATGTTATCAATGCAGTGTAACCTCATTACGAAATATTGAATCACTTTAGCAGAAGGATACTCGTAGACTCTACGACTATTATGCTTATTCTATGATTTTAAATAACAGCGTACATAAACTGAATTCTCCTAGTTTTATTTAAACTACGACATTGCGAACGTCACATTTGTCTGACGATGATAACGACCGTGTTAAGATAGGTATGATACTAAATAAACATCTATGTAGCTTCTGTATGGTGCAATTAATATAATATTTATTTCGCACAAAGATCCGCCGTCTAATTCAGAATAACAAATACAAAACGAAACTCATTTCGACACGTAGACCGTGTCGATCAGCGTTGACCAAGCGTCTACCCAGTAATAAAGTTATTCTTCAACCAGCGGTAACTATGTACTGTAACACCAACAATAAGTCTAAACAAGCCTAAAGAAAGATAAGCGTGTCCGATCGTTTGTAAAATAAACGCGGACAATCGAGGATCGTAAAGCGTCAACATCTGCATAGTATGAATAAAACTCGTTCATTGCACGAGTAACCGTTACGATAACAGGAAACAAATAGAGACGTACACTGCGTTTAAATTACACAGAGTACACAGAAAGATAAAAGATTAGACTCTGAAAGAAAGACTAAATATTATACTAAACGCTATTCGATCGGAATCGTCCTCTTGTCTCTCGAAACGATAATAAGAAGCAACGAGCGACACGATCGTAAATCTATCCGCGGACATAAAGGGATAGTATAACGCGCGTTACAGGGTGAATTAGGTTACCTCGATCCGTCGACAAGCCTGACAATGGACGGATGATACGAAAGCTCATCAAAAAAGCCCCGAAGCTCCCCGGTTATAATTACATTTATACCGGTCGGCCGGGGGCTATAATTCTGTTTACACCGGCTTCTTTATCGCAGCGCTTATCTGCCATCAAACTGTACCTTGAGCATTCATGCAACCGCGACTATGGTTCTCGAGGGCGGCTGTTAAACCGCTCCCGTATGCATGCGGGACAGTTCCATGTATTTAGATACACGCGCAAAAACGTCAACTCCCTGCCGCTGAATCCCATACTCGGCTACGGAAGCATTAGTGTGAGAACTGCGTTCGCGTGCTGCTCCACGGAACTGCAAGAGGAAAGATCGTGGCTCAAATCGCGGGACTAACAAGCGGTTTCCTTGTTTAACTGTCGTGTGAGCTGCCCAGGTACACAGGTATACAGTCGATATATTTTCTGAAACGATTCTGTTCGAGTACTCACGACAAATAGCAGTTTTGTGAACGCTGTTTAGGCAGATATTCAAGATGTTCTAAGTTTTAATGGCTAATTTTAGAGGTTTTTGGGTGGACATATTTAAGATTTATTAACTATAATGAAGACAGATGATTTTGACGATTTTATGATAATCATGGCTAGATGTATTGAAACTCTTAGGCGTCGATTTTTATTGAGGTAGTCTTGAATCTACTTCTTTGAGATCAACGTTCATCTCATTATTGGACTGTGGATATGCTAAAAGGTCATTAGAATATTATTTAGTTTTACATGAACAATCTTTCTCTTTCGAAAAATTTATATAAAAAATGTAACCCTTCCCAATCTGCCCTAACAAAAATGTGAAGAGAACAGTGGCAAACTCATTTTCTTTATTATATTGTTCCATCTCAGTAAATGCATTGTTTAGATTTTTTAGCTTACCTCACAATAATCATATATATTTTTGGTAAAATAATTCCATTTAAAATAGTCTGCTCTAACAAAAATATGAAATATGAAGAGTGGCAGATTCATTTTAATTATTTTTGTCAAAATAATAAGTATGTTTGTCTTGAATTTTTATTATAATAAGGCTTTAAATGGTTTAATGTTTATTGAGTGCTCGTAGAATATTCTAGTGATAATTTTTGGCGCTTAAAACCTAGAAAACGTTGAATATTTTTGCAACACAAATTAATTTAAAAATATTCCACTTGTTTTAAAGCTGTTAATTTATTTATACAATCTGGTTACTGAGGCAGGAGCAACAACTGACACTCATTTCCAAGGATTATGCTTCACGATGAAGCGGACCATCGCGCTATGCATCATCGAAGTAGTTCTTCAGGCACTGGCGAGTAGAAACGACATACTTGAGCCTGAAGACAAATCTTGGATCTCTGATGAGAATTTCGAGATTATGGTTAAATTGTCGTTTCCCTTTTCCACGTGCTGCAATGTTCTTTTTAATGGTTGGTAGCAGATAAAGCTATGTAGTTTCTTTATCCAAACCGTATTTTTTTGTGAATCTAGAAAGACATATATGATTTATTTCCGGATGATCACGTAGAGGTTTGTATGAGTACTAAATATCAAAGAAAATATTTTCCAGTTCTTCGTTCAGTTGTTCATAGTGGTTGGAACTATTTTAACACTGTAGCTTTAGGTAATGGCTCGAAATAGTCCTTTAAAAATTAGAGATTTACAATGTGGACTATTTAATCAATCCTTTCAATAGCGATAGTATTTTTTCGTAGACTAATAATTTCTATTAAAATTATTATTTGATACTTGCGCACTAATCAATGGTTCTATTAAAATCGTTCTCGCTGCACCAGCGACTATATCAATACACTACGGAGCATTATGCAAAATTAAAGTTTTGCGCATCAATCACAAGATATAGGAGCTAAGTAAACATTTACATACCTAATGATTGGTTCTAATATGATGACTAGACTTCGGATTTTATGCACTTATGGCAAAAACGAGTAACGTGTAATTTCAAATAATCAAAATATTACAAAAATTTTACATTATCAATACAATCCATACAACTTTACAAAACCACTAGAGAGAGAAATAAATTCTTATTTGGTTCATATGTCTTGCAATCAATGCAAACGATTTTTATTTCGCAATCAAATGATGAAATTCTTGAATTCTTCGAGTTCTTTGAATTCTTCGAGTTCTTTGAATTTTTCGAGTTCATTGAATTTTTCGAGTTCTTTGAATTCTTCGAGTTCTTTGAATTCTTCGAGTTCTTTGAATTCTTCGAGTTCTTTGAATTCTCCGAGTTCTTTGAATTCTTCGAGTTCTTTGAATTCTTCGAGTTCTTTGAATTCTCCGAGTTCTTTGAATTCTTCGAGTTCTTTGAATGCTCCGAGTTCTTTGAATTCTTCGAGTTCTTTGAATTCTTCGAGTTCTTTGAATTCATCGAGTTCATTGAATTCTTCGAGTTCTTTGAATTCATTGAATCTGTTCACAGTATTGAATTCCGCCACCCATTTTCGTCGTAAATGGATAAAGTCCGCAGTTTATTTATCAAGCAGAGCATCGAGGCAATATTTTCTGGCCTAATAATTGTTCTTATCGTTGACGCAAAGTTTAAGAAGTTTTCCAGTACAGTATCGATACTGACATTTTATTCAGCCCCGATCGGAGATACAGAGATCCTGTTCAGCCAATTCAAGAGTGTCTATCCGTACGATTACCTCTTGAGGCGAAGCAGCTACGAATGCGACGGATACTTCTTGCTGGGATCGAGCGACGAGGAGATCCTGCGACTGATCGAGAAGTATGACTACGGATGAATCAGATCATCCCTCGTAATTTAATCGATTGTTGCCCCTTCCTTCGGCCCAGAATACCGTCGTTAACATGGAAAACAGAGATCCTCGTCGTTGCGAACAACCAGACCTCCGATAATTCCGGCCTACTCGACGATTCCTTGTACGAAACGGCGAACGTCAACGTTGTGTCCTTTTCTGGGATCTGGAAGCTCGACGAGAACTACTTGAAGCCGCGCTTGTTCACCAAAGTTGGCAGGTAATTACGTTCACCAGCTTTCTTTGAAAAACTTATCGGATCAGTCAGAAAAATCGTCCTAGTCTGCGCTTAAGTTGGAAAACGAAACCAAACATCATCTTTATGATACTTTTTTAAGATGAACGACATGGCACAAGTTGGCTAATGATGTTCTAGATTCTAGACGAAATTCAATTGAAGCAGAGAAGATTATACAATGAGGAGCAAAAGTTTTTCACGATTTTCGACTTATAACCGCAACTCCACCCACTTTTAATAGTTTATAACTCATAAACTAATTAACCATTATGTATTTGAACCTATAAGACACATTTTTTAAAATGTTCAATACAAGCACATATCAAAAAATTCTGAAAACCAAGTTTTACTATTTTTTTCACGAGTCCGACCAATTGCAATTTTTTCAAACAGTTTCTTTTCTGAAAAACACTCATGCTCAAGGGCTAATTTTATAAAGGTTATACTGTTACAAATGGGGTTGATTCACTTTTGCTCCTCACTGTAATTGTTAGTAGACTATGGATTTCATGCATTTTTGTCAAAAATGGATGGGTTTAATTTAAGACAGTAGCAAAAATACAAGAATTTAAGAATGTCAACGTATTTCTTACAACTTAATAAGACTACTAAAGAGAGAAATAAATTTCTATTCAGTTACAATGGCCGGCAACCAATGCAAATAACTTTTATTTTGCATAAAGATCCGCAGTCTAATTAGTAGGTTGTAGCATAAATACGTTTGTTCGATTGCGAGTATAATCGTGTTCTAGTTGGAAGAATTTAATTCTGAGCCCTGCAACGATAATGAACTCACTGGAAAACTGTCATGAATGGACAGCGGATTTTATGCATTTGTAACACGAATGAGGGGATGTAATTTAAAACAGTGTAAATAATATAATAGTATACTTAAATTCTTCTAATTCAGCGTACTAAATATAATGAGTAGACTGCGAATTTCATGCATTAATAACAAAAAAATGAGTACGTGTAATTTAAAACAGCAAAAATATTAGAAGAATTCAGAATTACGATTATATTATTTTCGTCCTATTAAACGTATTAAGAAAGAAAACAAACTTGTGTTTCATTCGAATTTGTTGCAAGTCAGGAAGAAAATTTTTATCTTGCATAAATGTCCGCCGTCTAATAATAAAAAAGAAAATAAATTTCTATTTCATTCCAATTTGTTGCAATTCCGGTAAAAGATGTTGATTTTACAATAACGATACACAGACTATTCATGAACAATAATGAAAATCATATCATAATTCGTTGAATGAAAGTCTGTACTCTGCTGATAAATAAAAAATTGAATTACGATTTATTTTAATACGACTAGATGTGTTCAACATGGTAATATTTGTCACTTAGGCTAGCCCTTTGAGAAAACAGAATCAATTCGATGGAGCCACACAAACATTTTTAACCCTTTGCAGTATTATATCCACTGCGACTCCATTTCAGATTTTAAAAACGATGCTGGCATATTCTAACAATATTTTTCACAGTATTACAATTGTATGTAACATAACTGAATATTACTGCCGACGTCCAATTGGTTGAAAAGAATAAAATTGCGAATGTATCATACAGTGCAAAGGGTTAAAGTCACGCCATTTTAAAACTATATTTCATAAAATATCAACTAAGAGAAGGTCAATGTCTGAGCGAACAGATACAAAGAAATGCGGCACAACTATGATCACATCAACCTTCGAGGTAGAAAGTTGCAAGTCACTAGCATCCATCGTCCACCGATGTCGTTCTACAGAGAGACAGTTAAAAAGATCATCGACGGTCAAGAAATGGATGTTTACCCAACAGACTACGGTAAAAATATCCACTTCTAACCATATCAAATTTATTAATTAATCACAAAATTAGGGTTCGACGGCATCGAGGTCCAGCTATTCCTCATCATCGCGAAAAAGCTGAATTTCACTTGGATCATGAGGAAACCGGAAGGAGACTTGATGCAAGTAGTACCGCAGACGATGTAATAATTAAACTGCGGATCATTATGCAAAATATAAATTGTCCGCTTCAACTACAAGAGAGTAGAGCTAAACAGACATTTCATTCTTACTTTAACAATTTCAACGACCTGAAAATAATAGATTCCTAAGTCATTCTAACCTTCCTACTGTTTTAAATATTGTATTTTATGCACTTATAACAAAAACGAATAGATAAAATACAATACTGAATACAAAACTGATTACAATACTGATTACAATACTGAATACAAAACCTGAAAGACATTAAAACAAATTTAAGATACTATTATATTATTTTCGAGATTTTAAGATGATTAAAAGAGAAAATACATATTTTATTAACCTTCGGCTCCTTACAATTAAAGTGGACTATTTTTATTTTTCATAAAAATTTGCAAGTCCAACATTCTACAACTTCTTGTAGGTGGGGCGAAGTGATCAACGGCACGTGGGAAGGTGGTATAATAGGAATGATCTGCAATAACAAGGTGAGATCGCTAATTAAAGTCGGTTTCTGGATGTTTGTGTTTCTGACGGGTCTATTACATTTTTTATTCCCAGGCGGACATGGCTATCGGCAGCATCATGGTGACGCAAAAGCAGAGTCGCTATGTCCAGCTCTCGGAGCCTTGGTCCAACTTGCACGTGCACCTTTTGGTGCCTCGTCCACGTCGCGTGACCAGCTTTTGGGCGATTCTCAAACCGTTTCCGGATAAAGTCTGGTACCTGCTATTGCTGGCGATCATGCTCTTCAGTATGTACACCTACGCTCGTGCTTGGATCGATCCGAAATTTCCGAAACGTAAGTCCTATTGATTATATCAGAGCAGCACGTGTGCAATTTGCGTGTCGAGCTGTGGGTTTTTCTGATTCGCTGAGTGCAGAAAATTTTATGTTACCCGCATCTGATTAATTCAGATTAAAGTGGCCATCGAGCGGCTCTAATAATAGGCTGAAACCAATCGAAAAAGCTTATCTCACTTTGTTGACAATACGCACGTGAAAATTTATCGATTCGTGCTGACTTTGTTCTGGACAGTATGCGTTGACGCTTTATATATTTTCGATCTTCGTCAAGAGGATATTCGCCATTGTTTTTACAATGAAGAGTGCCATTGAATGGAGTTTATTTTGTGAATCTAATGAGATGATGGCAGAGTAAACATTTTCTGGGTCAATTGTGAGAAACAGGAGTCAAATAAACATTTTCTTCTCTTTTTAATAATTGTAGTACTTTGAGAATAATGTATTGACAAATTCTTTTAATTTCTCTCCTGTTATAAATTTCATCTAATCGTGTGTGATAAATCGTAATGGCGGAGGCAATGATGGGCTAATAATTGTCTGAGATAATTGTGAGAAACAGGAGTCAAATAAAAATTTCTTTCGCTTTTTAATAATTGTGGTACTTTGAGAATAATGTATTGACAAATTCTTTTAATTTCTCTCCTGTTTTATATTTCATTTATTCATACAATAAATCTTGTCTTTTCCATTCTTACATTATGCTCTTAAACAAGCACTGCAGACTCTATTAGTATACGTCTGTTAGGGAAAGAACTGTTAAAATTAATACCTAGGGTTGAGAAAAGGTAAAATTGTTTAATTCTTGCCTCTATGTCCTTTTACAGTTACCGATTTCTACCGTCTCGTGGCATGAATGTGCATCTGTGAAACTTTTACATTGACAGAAAATTATGAATATTGACATAAAGCTCAAAAAAGATAATATTACCTTCGTGTACCCTGTAATCATTAGATTGTGGATTTTATGTATTTATAACAAAATTGAGTTCGTAGAAACACAAAACAGTAAAAGCATTAGTAAAATTTAGAAACATCGTTCAATTATGTTCAATTTATTCAATGTATTAAGAAGAAAAATCAATTTTCATTTTCCTCTAGTTTTTTGCGATTAAGAATTTTTAATTTGCATAAAAATCCACAGTCGAGTAACTTCCTCGAGCAAACTGTCATTTGCCGGAGTTTCCACAATTTACCGTTGAGGTAACTATATTGGTAGAAAAAGATTTCTGTAAACAGTGTTTTAATGTGCACGTATTATGTTAATTGCACGGCGTAATCCGTATTCTTCAGGTTTTCGGAATTACGTAATAACCGTGACTGAGCTGATCGGTTGTTTGCTGAGCAGTTCCGTCCCGAAAACTGTTGCGAACAACAAACTCCAGATACTTCTCTGGCAGACCGCAGGATGGTTAATAATTACCGCTTATTGCAGCAGCCTAGCATCCAGACTAGCAACTTCGGAATACGAAAGCAGGTAATAGCCGTAGAGTACGGAAAGCTTCGGGGTTGTTTTGCGAACGGGAATAAAGCGAGACGGTGCCTCGTTGATGCGTTTCCAGAATCGATACCATCGAACAGTTCCTCGCGACGAATCTGTCATGGGGGAATATGGGTCAGGAGCCGCCATTCGAGGACTACGTCGATTCCTCGGTAGGTCCGACAATGATTAACACTAAACCCATCGAGCATTGAAAACGATTGCAATGTATTGCTTTATAAAAATGACAAGATTAATTTTATAAAGACGTGTCGCTTTTCTATAATATACAACAATTTATTCAACAATTGTAAAACAAATATTTTGGGACCGGTTATGACCGACGTTGGTAGGTTCAGTGTTTTATAATATATATATATATATATATATATATATATATATATATATATATATATATATATATGTTTGATTAATGAAATTTATTCAATCATTTCCTATGAAAGATTCTTTTTACTTTCAACAATTCTAAAACAAATCATTTTGGGACCAATAACTCATTTGCATCATGTAGAAGAATGAAGAATATTGCTCTCATCACCAATTATTTACTTATATTTAAGAGGAACAATTTCAAATAGTAGAAAGATGTTTCATTGTATTCCAGTAATTTGTATATATTTGTTATGTGACAAAGTGGATATGCTTTTAATTTATGGCGAGTGCCGCAGAAATGCAACAAGTTGACCTTCAAATCTCCGAAACGCCTCCACTTACAAAAAAAGTATTGGAATTACATAATGTATCCCTTCAAACCATACAACTTCTCTAGAAATAATTTTTTCACACAATACATACTTTTGAAGTAATTGAGGGTGAACAAATAGCGTGGACTACCCTGTATACCCTAATGATGCAAATGAAATAACACGTTAGCTATTATAACTAGACTACGGATCATTATGCAAACCTCTCTCCTGAAGCAACTTGTAGCTATTTATTTTTATTATACGGCTCACGCTAAAAATTAAACAAACTTAGAAATTTATTTTCATCCTGACATATTTGAACGAACTGAATTTTATTAGGATTTTTAAAACGCAACGGGGTTAAGATTGCGCACACTAAGATCAATTTTTACTTTAGTATCTGGTTTATTTTATGCGGATTTTTGGACTTGATGTTCTTAAGGTTTAAATGAAGAATAAAATTAGCGAATGTCGTACATCTGATCCCCGCAGGATCCTCACTCGGTGCAGCTTCCCAGCAAATTTCAACATGTTGATAGTGTCGAGGAGTGGAATGAGCTTACTGCGCAAGCCAATTTCGTTGTTCCTGGGAAGATGATCGGCCCTTGCTTCTTCCCAGAAGAATATATACTAAATGACGCTCTAAAGGTATGTGATCCTGATCGTTGAATGTTGAGAGAAACGTGGAAGTGAAAACTCATCAGATCAAAATGAGACTTTTTATTTTAATGTAAAGTCTAATATTAATTATCAGAGAATTAGTATTCAACATTTTTAACGGTTCAAACAATAGCAAATAACAGGTCATGCAATTAAGGTCAGTAAAATAAAATTGAATAAAATAAAATTGAATAAAATATGCACACAACAAAATTGAATAGAGAAAAAGGAAAATAAAATGGAATAAAATAGAGAGCAATAAAATTGAATAGAATAAAATGAAAATAAAATTGAATAAAATTGAATAGAATAAAGTGAATATAAAATGGAATAGGATAAAATAAAAATACAATTGAATAAAATATAATACAAATAAAATCGAACAAAATATGCTACAAATAAAATTGAACAAAATATACTACAAACAAAATTGAACAAAATATACTACAAATAAAATTGATGTGCAATACATATCGCAATGAAAATGATTTGTGCCTCGACTTTGTGCGATTCATCTTAATTTGACAGGCGGTATTAAAAGGACACAACGGCAATATTAAAGATTACACCATGTAAGTGCACACGTACGTGTGCATTATATAACTGTGAGTCTTGATATTTTTTATTGATGACAGAATTACAGAGTCATGAAAACACCGATTGGAAGTTTCTACACAGCTTTCGGTCTGCAACAGTGGCTTCTAACACCAGTGAACAGGGTACCAGTATATCGATCTTTTCATACATAATTAGTATTAATTAGACAGCGGATTTCATGCTTTTATGACAAAAATGAGTAGGTCTAATTTAAAACAGTAAAAATATTAGAAAAATTTAAAAATACTGTTATATTAATTTCAACTTATTAAACATATTAAAAAAGAAAATAAATATCTATTTTACTCCGGTTTGTTGGAATTCAAGTAGAAAATTTTGCATATACATAGATCCGCTGTCTATACATAATAATCTTAGCAGATCTTGACATTAGAAAAGCATTAAATCAAGGATGACACTTTGTATTCTGTAATGGTCACTGCTTGATCAGTGTAGCGTTCAGTTTTTTAATGTTTTCGCAGATAATGTTGTCGTTAAAGGAAACTGGTATCGTGGACTGGCATCTGAACGACGTCACACGCCGTCACGAAAGTCAGAATCTCCGCGACGTTCTCGTCGAGCATGATGGATACGACGGAGGCGTGCAGGTCCTCGGACTGATGCCTTTGGCAGCCGGATTCTCGTTGTTGCTTCTCGGATCGGTGGTAGCGATGTTTGTGTTTTACCTGGAGCTGAAACGCGCCGCAAAATCGACGTCGATCCGCCATATTCTACGAGCCATCGACGAAGGCAAGCGCAAACGCGCCGAGAAAAATGGCGAAGAGTTCCCCAGGGTCTCCAAACTCGACGGCTCTGAAAGATTCTTGTCTCGGTTTCAATCGTTTCCGCATTGATCGGCTTGGTAAATTGATACGAGCCGATTCGGGAATACCCTTCTGTCTATCGGATATGATTAGACTGCGGATTTTTGTGCAGTTATGGCATTCCTGGACCTCTGAAATGGTGGTGCAAATCTTTAGAAACGCCTGACAACATTTTCACTACTTCTCTTCTTTCCTCGTTTGCGATTCATCTAAATTGCTTTGCAAAAAGGCCCGCAGTCTAATTGTGAGAAAAGTGTATACAAAGGATGTATGGAGATTTTGGTTTTCCTTTGAAGAACCACAAGTGTGTTTTGCAAATGGAATAAAATGGTCCAAACTGAACAAAATAATAATTAATTAAAGTAGGATCAATGCTTTCAATATTTTTCATCTCTGTAATTGAACTATACGTGTACAAGCTGTATTAATTACAAGTGAACTTGAGTGAATTTAACGGGTTAACTGTTTAATCCATTTACAACCGATACGAGGTTGCAAAGGTGATGAAACATTTTTTTGTTATAAGAAGCAACAGTTTTTGTAGAAAACAATTAAGTTAATTGATAGATCGCTGGGAAGAAGTGCTAAACGCGGAAGTCCGCAATGTCTACGATTAATCTCTGCTTATCGAAACAGCAGGATCTTTTAATGGTTTACTGACAAATTGCGTTTTTCTTGAATCTTGCACCACATCTTTGTGTCAAAAGAAGTTGTGATAATTAAACTGCGAATATTTAAGCAAAATAAAAACTGTAAGCATTTGTTTGAAGGGCCAGGGGCAACATAGACATTTATTGCTTTTCTTAATAATTAAACTGTGGATTTTATCCATACATGGCAAAAATCAGTAGGTATGATTTAACACAGTGGAAATATTAAAATAATTGAAGACTATCGATATAATATAATCTCTTAAAATTATCAAACGAATGAACGAATATCTGTCTGTCTCTTATCGCTAGCAATAAATGCGGATAAGCTTCATTTTGCTTAAAGATCCGCTTTATTAATAATATTAGTGATTTTAAAGTGATAGAGGAGTGTCTTTAAATTCTTTAAATGTTTTTACTATAATATTTTGCATTGGATCCACTCATTTCTGTTATAAATGCATAAAATCGCAAGAAATGATACCCAAACCGGGAATTCAAAAAATGATGGAACTTTGGGGATATGTAGTGTATATGAAAGTATGCGTTACGCGATTTCGTTTTGCTGCTCAAATTCACTTTAAGGAGGTCTATTCGATCCTGAAAATACGGCTATTTTATAATTATAGAAGCAATTAATAAATGTTTTACCAGATAAAGTATCTTTGTACTGTCATGTCGAGACAAATGACACGATGAAAGAATACGGTAATAAAATTTAAAAAGATAATGTTAGGCTCCTTATTTCTCTACAGTGCAGAGCTGGCGCTCGCATCGATCGATTAAGCATCTTAAGTCGCTAGCATAGTTGACGATGATTGCGGTCATTTCTGTTTGCGCTAATTCAGCGTCACGGTCAGTCAACTTCGTTGCAAGCTGATTCTGTTCTGTGCCAATACTGACACGGCGCAACAGTCGACGAGTACGAAAACAATAAAAAGAAATTACTTTAGAAATTGAAAATTGTATAATATGCTTCATTAATATCTAGTAGGTGTGAGTGATAAGTTTTCTCGATTTTCCTTTATAACTTGGAAAATTCAGATAATTGAAAATTATTTCAATTTATTCACGAAAGGAATGGAAATATAATTATTCTAATTAGCAGTTCCCACACAAATCATTGCGCATTATCATCAACTGTCTGTTCACTCTAATAAATTCCTGAACGAACATAATAGCAAAGCGGGAATAAATCACCATTTTTAAATAAAATGACTCCACGATCAAGGAATATTTTCCATAAAAGATCGAACGTCCAATATGTTCAAAACGATACCATGATAGAAAGTTCTATGAAAATGAAATTGTATTTAATTCTTCATCTTTTACGATGTTCTGTAGTTCAGTGCGTTCGAAATTCAATATCAAATTTATTTTTCTTCGCAATTTATAAAAAAATTACTTCTAATTAAGCGAAGACGTCAAAAGTTTTAGAAAAATCGTATTAAGTAAATACAAATAGGAAAACGCTGATAATTATTTTTATATCGGGTTTGGCGTAACCTTGCTAAAATAATCGTTATGACAACAACTACATAATCCACTAGTTTTAAGTTTTAAGCCTCTGTTTCAAAAACGTGTTGAAAATTTTAATGAGACTAAAAAACTAGAAAAATAACTGGATAATTTTGGGAAGGAGAAAAATTATTGCATAGATGTCCAAATGTTGCTTCTATAGTCCTATGACACACACAATCGTGTGCCAGTGATTATGTACCGATTGTAAGCGATGTAAATCAGATGCACGTTTCATATTTTTTTACCAGATTTAGAACTACATAAATATTTAGTACAATATATCGGAAATAGTTAAAGAAATAACCAATAGGATTTTTATCTTTCGAGTTCAGCCTCTGATTTTTATAATTAAATTACTTTGATTTTGTTAGATTCTCCAGAGGTTCTAATTGTTAATCATTTTAACTTTAATCTCCAACTATTTTAATTTTCTTCCTACTTGAAATCGCATCAACCTATATCTGTTATAAATGCGTCGAAGCCGCAGACTAACTCTAACGCACTGGCCATAGTTCACGGACGTTGATTAATTCTAAAGTACATACTCTTAAATCAGGCAACGCATAGCGTGCATAGAGCTATTATAACGCACGCGTCAATGTCAATTTAACGTGTATATATATACATTCCTCATAATGTACCACGAGGAATCGCCAAGTTACATAATCATTCTTCATACTTCCTCCAGTGCCAGTGCCACTGTGGATCATGACACAGGAAACACACATCGACGATGGTAAGCGAAGCTTTTGTATCATCTTTTTCGAAGCACTCTTTCTCTATTGTTTATTTTTTTACGACAGCTCAACCACCCTCGGTGGAGGAACATTTTAAATTGCTCATGGAGGATAGATCCACCATAAATCCGGAGTACGTCGAGGTCACTCCGAAAGATCTACCTCACTGGTTCGACGAGCGACTGTTTAAAATGTAAATAAAACGAAAATGTTACAGCAAGTTAGTAGAAAATATGCGGATTTGTATAAGAAAGAAGATGACACAGAATGTGGACTAGCGAGGTCGATGGCTTCGCGATGCAGTGTTGTGATCAGAGATCATTGATATCAAGATGGTTGTAGCTATAGAATCAGTGGAAGCTCAGTAACAATTACTCAGATACACAATATCAAAACTTTTCACACTGTTTAGGTTCACGAAAGCGATTGATTGTTTTTTCTTTTTATTATAGAGGTCAAGAGTATTATCTGAACAATTTGTTAGCCTTTGCAGTCGCGCACATGACTGGCGTAATATCGATATTGTGCGTGCCTGACATAATAGAGGTAACTGTAGCAACATATCGAGACCCATCGAGCGGATCAAAGAATTATGTGAATTTTTAATTATACAGGTGCTTGAGTACACGAAGAGGAGTGAAACTGTCCTTCTATCCTTTAAAAGATACGCGGAAACGGTGCTGCTTATGCTCGAGCTGTTCAGATCGGATATGCTGAAGCCAGATTCAATGTGAGTTTTTGTTGAACAGGCAACACAGCGCATATCTACGCTTAGACTTTATATTTATCTCGGAGAACATTGTATATGTAGGATCTTAGGAAAAATGAGGAATTCCGCGCCGGGAATCGAACCCGGGACCCTCGCGGTTGTAGCTGATCAACTCTTACACATACCCACGGAACCCTCCTACTTTTCCTAATCTCCATACAGTATTTGGTCTGGGAGGTCCTGATCCCCACATATATATAACACTTTCTTTATTCAAATGACACCAAAGACGACAGGTTTTGGATCATATTTGCTTGAGTAATTCACGATATAGTAGAACCTCGATTATTCGCACTAATTATCTAGCTACATAACTTCGTACAATGGATCATGTTGTACACGGATCCTCTTGCATTGCGTGCAAGACACAGGAGTCAAATAAGAAATGTCTTCTTCTTTTCATTATCTTATTAAGCTGAAACTAATACACCGATATTCTTAAATCATTTTTCTACTAAATCAGATAATTGAGGATTAGGATATCGGGTGGGACATTCGAGGTTCTACTGTGTCGTGGGATAAACAAACAAAAATGACACCGTTAGCCGTCGGTATATGTTTTTATTTCAAAGTCCGCACAATTGACTGTAGTATTCCAGCCTTGTTTAAAATCGTTATCAAAATTATTAATAAAAATGCAATTGGTCTTAAAATAGGGTTTCATTTACCTAACGTAAACACCTCACATATCTCGTTTATTATTGTCGATATAAAAACTTTCAAAGGAAAAAATGATTGAGCATAAGAGGACAAATACTGTGACAACGAAAAAATATTTCTTAAGGTCACAATGTTCCAGATTTCCTGGTTACCTTTTATATGTAAAATTATCAATTTTTCAGACAACATCGACAAAATCCGCAGTCAAATTATCTATAATAAAGAAGATATTCGAACTGCTTCAGCCAGATGAATCGTCCTATAAAGTTGGTATATTTCGATGTTCAAGGTGGTTCAAAGCGCTAAATGCGATCCGATGGAGGCACGCGGAAGTGAGTAAAAGACGCGTGAAGCAAGGACTAAATGCCATTTACCAAAAAGACATGGTGATCACGCAGTTCGGATTCATGGGATTCGTGATGGTATGTCCTCATCGTGTAGGATTGGCTCACAGCACTTACGAAGAACAAACGGGCTACAACCACTTTTGGCGAGTGACGGGTCATCTTCTGGACATATCGGACCGGTAATTATGTCGAACTCGTTCGAAATCACTTTTGATACGACCACCACACTTTCCAGGATGAACTTGGCCCGCAAATCCGTGGCGGAGACAACGGAACTGTGCAGGAGAATCTCGACAGACATACTTTCGAAGCACATGAAGAATCCCTCGGCGGAATTCATGAAACTGGCCGGGAACGCGATCGATGGCTTGTGGTACGTCGATTTCAACTTGAACACAGACGCCTTCTTCGAGCTGACGTACTCTTTGAGTGGGTCGAAATGTAAGGTTCATTTTTTAACATGAAGATACAAGCATTGGGGAAAATAATGCATATTAAGCAGTGCACATGTTATGAAAATTCGTGATTAGTAATGGACAGGGTTGGGTAATCATCAAGTACTATTCTATTTGGAAAATGAAATTTTGTCAAATTGCAACAGCTGTGTTTTGGTGCATTTACACAGCAAAAGGATTTTTCTATGGACTAATTCATTTTTTGATGTTCAAAAGACACAACTGATTTCGTTTCTTGTTTTGTGTTTGAATATATTTTTACTCGAATCATTTTTGGAATGCTTTCTGATTACATTACAATTATAATTAGATTCTTTATACATATAAATTATATTGTCATTATTTGCTCCTGTTGAGAGGTTTTTTTTATTCGCTACGAAATTTGATTAAAGTCAAAATGGCTTCCTGGCTGGCAAATCGCGATGGTTAGTGTGAACATTTGTAACTACTAATTTGACAAACGAAAAGCAGGATTTATAAGTAACGTATTCTTTATGTCGTCCAAATTCTGGATCTTTTGTTAATTGTCCCACGATTTTTGTTTATAGATCAGAAGCCCCTTGGCTGGTACGCGACTTTCAATTACAAGCAACGCGAGTGGATACTATATCTGTGCAGTAAGTATAGAATTTAGATGTTCGGAGTAAAACAACTGTTGTTCAGGTCTCTTCATGGAGACGAAATTCAGCATTGACCGATTTAGTTGCTAGCCTAATTCGCTCCTGCCTTACAGCAACAAGTTGCGTCTATATTTTAATTAAATCTACTTTGGATTTCAGGTGCCCCCTATATAGGTATTGTGCTCAGAACAGCGTTTAATTACTTTCTATTCGGACTTTTTTGGTTGGTCAATAATTATCCAATAATGGCGTGGCTCAAATTTGGCAAAAAGCAGTCGAAATTCTGTCCCTATCCGAAAATAAAGTGATTTCTCTGATTTGAACGTTATTTTATATTAATTGTATAACTATCTTATAATTGTGGTAAATAATTAATAAATATACACTTTTATACTTGAAATTAGAGGATCATTTCAACAAGATGTTTAAAAAGATCTTCGGAGAATTACCTATGGTCGATACTAATGGAATCACGAGGAGAGAGGTCTGTTAATCATTCCGAGAGCCAGTAGTCCCCGCGTATCGCAGAACGAAATAAAAACACTTTTTACCACATTTGTATCAACTCGTTTTCTTGTTTGTCCGTCTGTTCGGTACAAAGTTTGCAATTGATTTTAAATTAACTTCTCGATGAGCTAAAGAGATGAAACTTTAAACATAGCTCAGGACTGGATGCCAATGCAAATTATTTGAATAAAAATAAAATTTTTAATATACCACGTTTTTAAGATGGACTAAAAGGTATAATTTAAACATATAAAATAATTATTTAAATAAAAATTTGTTTTAATATACCACGCTTTTAAGACGGACTAAAAAGTATAAAATAATTTTTCCTAGCCCAATACAGATTCCTAACTCCATACAGATATCCCTGAAAATTTGTGATTGTGAATTTTTAATAGCTATGAAAATACTTATTAGATTTAAAACGAAAAAGTAGGATCAACGCTTTCGATATCTTTTATTTTTACAATGAAACTGCACGCGCACACATTGTATTGATAAAAAATTTACTTGTGTACGATTAGGAGCAGGATATGTGTACCACTTTTCGTTAATCTAGTCATTTCCGAAAATATTCACATCCGCTAATCAACCGCGACACGAGTTACAACAATGATAACCAAACTCGTAGCGTGCAGCTCGTGCTTTAAGTTTGAAAAGATGATGGATAAATGTCCAATTGCAATTACAAGTTGCTTCTATTGTGCTGTGTGACAGAAACAATCGTGTGCCAATGATTATGTCGTTGATTTGTTAAAAACAGAAATTGTGTGTTGATTACGATTTTGCTTCGTCATTACACGATGCACATTTCATATTTTTTGACCAGGTTTAGAAATAAATTTTTACTACAATATATTCGAAAGAATTTGTTGCAATTGTAATAATTTACCAATGATGGTAAGAAGGAAAGTAGTTGGCGCGATGGTTGCGAGATGGGTGCATGAGAGAGTGAGTGCGGTGTGAGTGAAGAAGTTCTTTTTTTTAGAAAAACGTACATATGAAAGAAGTTAATGTAGAGATGTGATACCTATTATAGATATGAATACATATTATAACTTTATACAAAGAAAGATAATGGAGAGTGTTTTCCTTGCCTGCTCACATAACTAAAGTATTATAACAAGATTCAACTTTATTAGAATTGAAAAACGCCGAAGGGCTAAAAGTATAATCACAAATTTTCCTTTCTAATTTTGATTTTACTATTTACTGTTGGATGACCAACTATACTATGTCTACTTTATGATACTTAGTGACTAAGCGATATTTTCGATAGTACGTAATATGTCTCCACCGGACATTATTGCTAATTACACAGTAATCAACGCCATTGCGTACGGGACTGCTATTTCGGTTCTGGGAAAAGGCCGGAAGTAGTTTAAATACGAAAAAAATCAGCAGAGCTAAGACCTCTCATTTTCCAGATCTAGTACATCATAAACTGTGAGACTTTCGACGAAGTATGTATTCATTGTTACGTACTTCTATTACTTTGTGACCGGAGTTCTAATTGTGGATTTTTACTAATAAATTAGTATTTTATTTGTCACAAACATACAACGATAATTAATCCTTCCTCCGGAATACGACATTACATTACTTTGATTTTGTTGGATTCTCTCGAAGTTCTAATTATTGATCATTTTAAGGTTATTCTTCAATTATTTCAAGTGATCAAGTAACGGCCATAATGCACTCACGCTGATTACGTATTTATGGAGGAGGCAGCAAGTCTGTTAATCTTATCAGTGTTTACCAGAGATATTGTCAAGCTATCGATAACTTAATTATCGTTATACCTAAACATAATATGTACGCCTCGAAGAATCGTCGAATTACTTAGTCATTCTGTATACTTCTTGCAGTGCCAGTGCCACTGTGAATCATGACACAAGAAACACACATCGACGATGGTAAGCGAAGTTTTGTACAATATTTTCCGTAGCACTGTTTTTCTATTGTTTCTTGTTTTGCGACAGCTCAACCACCCTCGGTGGAGGAACATTTTAAATTGCTCATGCAGGATAGATCCACCATAAATCCGGAGTACGTCGAGGTCACTCCGAAAGATCTACCTCACTGGTTCGACGAGCGGCTGTTTAAAAAGTAAATAAATCGAAAATGTTGCAACAAGTTAGCAGAAAATATTCGAATTTGTATAAGAAAGAAGGTGACGCAGACTGTGGACTAACGAAGTCAATAGCTTCGCGCTATATGCATGTAGTGTTGTGATCGGAGATCAGTGAGTTCCAGGTGGTTGTATATATGTAGCTGTAGAATCAGTGGAAGCTCAATAACTATTGACAAGATGCACTATATCAAAAGTTTTCACAATGTTCACGTCCACGAAAGCAATTGATTGTTTTTTCCTTTTTACTATAGAGGACAAGAGTACTTTCTGAACAATATGTTAGCCTTTGCAGTCGCGGAATCAACTGGCCTAATGTCGATATTATGCGTGCCTGACATAATAGAGGTAACTGTAGCAACATATCGAGACCCATCTCGAGTGGATTAAAGAATTATGTGAATTTGTAATCGCGCAGGTGCTTGAGTACACGAAGAGGAGTGAAACTGTCCTTCTATCCTTTAAAAGATACGCGGAAACGTTGCTGCTTATGCTCGAGCTGTTCAAATCGGATATGCTGAAGCCAGGTTCAATGTGAGTTTTTGTTGAACAGACAATATAGCGCATATCTTCGCTTAGAATTTATATTTATCTTGGAGAACATTGTCTATACAACATTTTCTTTATTCAAATGACACCAAACACGACAGGTTTTGGATCATATTTGCTTGAATAATTCGCGATGTAGTAGAACCTCGATTATCCGCACTAATTATATAGCTACATAACTTCGTACAATGGATCATGTTGTACACGGATCGTCTTGCATTGCTTGTAAGACACAGGAGTCAAATAAGAAATGTTTTCTTCTCTTCATTATCTAATTAAGCTGAAACTAATACACCGATATTCTTAAATCATTTTTCTACTAAATCAGATAATTGAGGATTAGGATATCGGGTGGGATATTCGAGGTTCTACTGTGTAGTGGGATAAACAAACAAAAATGTCGGTACAAAAATGACACCGTTAGCCGTCCGTATACTTTTTTATTTCAAAGTCCGCACAATTGACTGTAGTATTCCAGCCTTGTTTAAAATCGTTATCAAAATTATTAATAAAAATGCAATTGCTCTTAAAATAGGGTTTCATTTACCTAACGTAAACACCTCACATATCCCGTTTATTATTGTCGATATAAAAACTTTCAGAGGAAAAAATGATTGTTCAAAAGAGGACAAATATTGTGACAACGAAAAAATATTTCTCAAGGTCACAATGTTCGAGATTTCCTGGTTATCTTTTTATATGTAAAACTATCAATTTTTGAGACAACATCGACAAAATCCGCAGTCAAATTATCTAAACAAGATGTTCGAACTGCTTGAGCCAGATGAATCGTCCTGTAAATTTATTGGTATATTTCGATGTTCAAGGTGGTTCAAAGCGCTAAATGCGATCCGATGGAGGCACGCGGAAGTGAGTAAAAGACGCGTGAAGCAAGGACTAAATGCCATTTACCAAAAAGACATGGTGATCACGCAGTTCGGATTCATGGGATTCGTGGTGGTATGTCCTCATCGTGTAGGATTGGCTCACAGCACTTACGAAGAACAAACGGGCTTCAATCACTTTTGGCGAGTGACGGGTCATCTTCTGGACATATCGGACCGGTAATTATATCGAACCCGTAATTATATCGATCCCGTTCGAAATCACTTTTAATACGACCACCATACTTCCCAGGATGAACTTGGCCCGCAAATCCGTGGCGGAGACAACGGAACTGTGCAGGAGAATCTCGACAGACATACTTACGGAGTACATGAAGAATCCCTCGTCGGGATTCATGAAACTGGCCGGGAACGCGATCGAAGGCTTGTGGTACGTCGATTTCAACTTGAACACAGACGCCTTCTTCGAGCTGACGTACTCTTTGACTGGGTCGAAATGTAAGTTTAATTTTTTAATATAATATAAGCATTGGGGAAAGTATGCATACTAAACAGTGCAGCTTGCATGTTAGGAAAATTCGTGATTAGTAGGTGACAGGGTTGGCTAATCATGAAGTACTATTCTATTTGGGAAATGGAAATTTGTCAAATTGCAGCAGCTGTGTTTTGGTGTATTTACACAGCAAAAGGATTTTTCTATGGACTAATTCATTTTTTGATGTTCAAAAGACACAACTGATTTCGTTTCTTGTTTTGTGTTTGAATATATTTTTACTCGAATCATTTTTGGAATGCTTTCTGATTACATTACAATTATGATTAGATTCTTTATACATATAAATTATATTGTCATTATTTGCTCCTGTTGAGAGATTTTTTTATTCGCTACGAAATTTGATTAAAGTCAAAATGGCTTCCTAGCTGGCAAATCGCGATGGTTAGTGTGAACATTTGTAACTACTAATTTGACAAACGAAAAGCAGGATTTATAAGTAACGTATTCTTTATGTCGTCCAAATTCTGGATCTTTTGTTAATTGTCCCACGATTTTTGTTTATAGATCAGAAGCCCCTTAGCTGGTACGCGACTTTCAATTACAAGCAACGCGAGTGGATACTATATCTGTGCAGTAAGTATAGAATTTCGATGTTCGGAGTAAAACAACTGTTGTTCAGGTCTCTTCATGGAGACGAAATTCAGCATTGACCGATTTAGTTGCTAGCCTAATTCGCTCCTGCCTTACAGCAACAAGTTGCGTCTATATTTTAATTAAATCTACTTTGGATTTCAGGTGCCCCCTATATAGGTATTGTGCTCAGAACAGCGTTTAATTACTTTCTATTCGGACTTTATTGGTTGGTCAATAATTATCCAATAATGGCGTGGCTCAAATTTGGCAAAAAGCAGTCGAAATTCTGTGTATATCCGAAAATAAAGTGATTTCTCTGATTTGAACGTAATTTTAGATTAATTGTATAACTATCTTATAATTGTGGTAAATAATTAATAAATATACACATTTTATACTTGAAATTAGAGAATCATTTCAACAAGATGTTTAAAAAGATCTTCGGAGAATTACCTATGGTCGATACTAATGGAATCACGAGGAGAGAGGTCTGTTAATCATTCCGAGAGCCAGTAGTCCCCGCGTATCGCAGAACAAGTAAAGACACTTTTTAACTCGTTTTAATCAACTGACTTTCTTGTCTGTCTGTCTGTTGGGTACAAATTTTGCAATTGATTTTAAAGTGACTTCCCGACGAGCTAGAGACTTGAAACTTTAAACATAGCTCAGAACTGGATGACAATGCAAATTGTTTAAATAAAAACAAAATTTTTAATATACCACGTTTTTAAGACGGACTAAAGAGTATAAAATAATTTTTCCTATCCCCATACAGATTCCTAACTCCATACTGATAGTCCTGAAAATTTGTGATTGTGAATTTTTAATAGCTATGAAAATACTCAATATATAATTAATAGCTAATACTTAATAGATAATATATATATACATGTATGTTGAGAACGCGCCAGGAACTAAAAATTATTGTTCATAATTTATTATAAAACAAAATACTTCGTGAACCAAAGAAAATTGTCAAAGTTTTTCACCTTTGACAAAAGATAAAGTTGACATTCGTGTACATTCGCGTGTTCTAACAAAGTGGAACATTTTCAGCAACATCTCCTCAAAAAGATCCTGTAAAGTTCACATCCTGATTCATCCCCATTCGAAAGTTATGATAGTCTAATTCGGTAGCGAGTTGTGTCGCTCGAGACGCGTTGACGACCACGCAGTGGATCTTGAGATTGAAAAAGCTTATGTTACAAGTTGTTTGGAATATATGATTATTGATAAACATTTGAACTTACTACTAGCTCTCACAAGGGAGTCATCCAGGTGCAAACAGCCTTGATAAGCGAGGATAAAAACTAATTTCCACGAATATCTTGGATACTATTAAAGATAGATGAATGGTATAAATGGCAAAATTGTGAGACTTCTTATGGAGAATTCACTTATGAAGACAAATTTAAAATTCCACTATTTATTTAAATAATATATTAAAAAACATTATTTTCTGTTCACTTTTTTACTTGTAATATTAATGTATTTTCTTGAACATTTGAATACCGCCGACCAGACTGCGGATGTTTATGTAAATTTCAATTTTCGTAGACAAATTTGAAGAAAATGGAATCAAATAGAATTTTATTTTCAATAGCTGCAGAACTTTGTAGAAATAAAAGGGATCATGCAGCTCGAAATGTATAGAAATAATTTGTACTTGTACCACAGGTCGTTGAAGTAGGATCAACGCTTTCGATATCTTTTATTTTTACAATTGAACTGCACGTGCACACGCTGTATTGATAAAAAGTATACTTGTGTACGATTAGGAGCGGCACGAGTTACAACAATGATAACCAAGCTCGTAGCGTGCAGCTCGTGCATTTAGTTTGAAAAGATAATGGATAAATGTCCAATTGCAATTACAAATTGCTTCTATTGTTCAGTGTGACAGAAACAATTGTCTACCGATGATTATGTCGTTGGTTTGTTCAAAACAGAAATTGTGTATTGATTACGAATTTGCTTCGTGATTACACGATTCACATTTCATATTTTTTGACCAGGTTTAGAAATAAACTTTTACTACAATATATTGGAAATAATGCAATTTTATTAGAACTGAAAAATGCCGAAGGATTAAAGGTATAATCACTATCACAAATTTCACCTTTCCAATGTTGATTTTACTAATTACTGTTGGATGACCAACTATTTACTTTATGATACATAGTGACTAAATAATATTTTCGATAGTACGTAAGATGTTTTCAACATACATACAACCTTGACCGGACACCACCGTTAGTCACACAGGCATCAGCACTATGGCATAGGGGACTACTATTTAAGTTCCGGGAAAGGACCGAAACTAGGTTACATACGAAAAACCATAGCAGAGCTAAGACCTTTCATTTCCGAGTTGTAGTACATCGTAAACCGTGAGACTTTCGACGACGTATTCATTGTTAAGCACTTCTATTACTTTGTGACCGGAGTTCTAATTGTGGAGTTTTATTTATAAATTAGTGTTTTCATTTGTCACAAACATACAACGTTTATTGATCCTTCATCCGGAATACGACAATACATTACTCTGATTTCGTTGGATTCTTTGGCAGTTCTAATTATTAATCATTTTAATGGTATTCTTCAATGGTTTTAAGTGATCGATAAGCTAACGATAACTTATCGTTATATCGGTAATTATTTATAAAGTACCACTCATCTCCGATTTTGATGAAATTTAAATATGTTATAGATTTCGATATCTTGAACAACTTTTTCCTGTTTTAATATCGGGGGGTCGCTTTTGGTTTTCGAGATATTCGCAAAACACTATTGCTAATAGTGTATTGAATTTTCCGTATTATTGCACGCTCCGTGGCAACGTAAGGCTGCTCCGGTGCGGCGTCTGTTTACTTCTTTTTGTAAACACGTTGTGGGGATGAGAGAAAAACAGGGTTTCACTCTATATAGAGTGAGTTTTCAATTTTGAAAGACTACTCCTGAATTTTCGTATGCGTGGTCGGGCCGGTCTAACGACCGGACCTCCCCGCCTCCTGCGCTACCTAACCGCAAGTCATTCTATTCGCATCATCTTTGCATTGTAGCTGTCATCCAGTATTTGATCTTGTAATGGAAAAATCATGTGAATAGAATGAGTTGTGGTTAGGTCGTGGTGAAATTTTTGCGAATATCTCGAAAACTAAAAGCGACTCCCATATATAGGAAAAGGAAAAAGTTGTTCAAAATGTGTAGCTGCATAACATATTTAAATTTCATAAAAATCGGAGATACATGGTACTTTTTAAATAATTACCGTTATATTTCACGATAATATGTACGCCTTGTAAAATCGTCGAATTGCTTAGTCATTCCTTATCCTTCAGCGCCAGTGCTACTGCGAACCATGACACAGGAAACACATATCGACGACGGTAAGCGAAATATTTCTATATTTTTTGGAACGCTCTTTTTCTATTGTTCATTGTTTTGTGACAGCTCAACCACCCTCGGTGGAGGAACATTTTAAATCGCTCATGGAGGATAGATCCACCATAAATCCAGAGTATGTCCAGGTCACTCCGAAAGATCTACCTCACTGGTTCGACGAGCGGCTGTTTAAAATGTAAATAAAACAAAAATGTTGCACCAAGTTAGCAGAAAATATTCGGATTTGTATAAGAAAGAAGATGACACACAATGTGGACTAGCGAAGTCAATGGCTTCGCGCTGTAGTGTTGTGATCGGAGATCATTGAGTTCCAGGTGGTTGTAGCTGTAGAATCAGTGGAAGCTCAATAACTATTGATACCATACACTATATCAAAACTTTTCACAATGTTCACGCCCACGAAAGCAATTGATTGTTTTTTCTTTTTTACTATAGAGGCCAAGAGTACTTTCTGAACAATATGTTAGCCTTTGCAGTCGCGGAATCAACTGGCCTAATGTCGATATTGTGCGTGCCTGACATAATAGAGGTAACTGTAGCAACATATCGAGACCCATCTCGAGTGGATTAAAGAATTATGAGAATTTTTAATTATGCAGATGCTTGAGTACACCAAGAAGAGTGAAACTGTTCTTCTATCATTTAAAAGATACGCGGAAACGTTGCTGCTTATGCTCGAGCTGTTCAAATCGGATATGCTGAAGCCAGATTCAATGTGAGTTTTTGTTGAACAGACAATACAGCGCATATCTACGCTTAGAATTTATATTTATCTCGGAGAGCATTGTATATATAACACTTTCTTTATTCAAATGACACCAAACACGACAGGTTTTGGATCATATTTGCTTGAGTAATTCACGATATACTAGAACCTCGATTATCCGCACTAATTATCTAGCTACATAACTTCGTAAAATGGATCATGTTGTACACGGATCGTCTTGCATTGCGTGCAAGACACTGGAGTCAAATAAGAAATGTTTTCTTCTTTTCATTATCTTATTAAGCTGAAACTAATACACCGATATTCTTAAATCATTTTTCTGCTAAATGAGATAATTGAGGATTAGGATATCGGGTCGTATATTCAAGGTTCTACTGTATCGTGGGTTAAACAAACAAAAATGACACCGTTAGCCGTCGGTATATGTTTTTATTTCAAAATCCGCACAATTGACCGTTGTATTCCCGAGTTGTTTGAAATCGTTATAAAAATTATTAATAAAAATGCAATTTCTCTTAATATAGGGATTCATTCATCTAACGTAAACACCTTAAATATCTCGTTTATTATTGCAGATAGAAAAACTTTCAGAGGAAAAAATGATTGAGCATAAGAGGAAAAATATTGTGACAACGAAAAAATATTTCTTAAGGTCACAATGTTCCAGATTTCCTGGTTACCTTTTATATGTAAAATTATCAATTTTTGAGACAACATCGACAAAATCCGCAGTCAAATTATCTATAATAAAGAAGATATTCGAACTGCTTCAGCCAGATGAATCGTCCTATAAAAGTGGTATATTTCGATGTTCAAGGTGGTTCAAAGCGCTAAATGCGATCCGATGGAGGCACGCGGAAGTGAGTAAAAGACGCGTGAAGCAAGGACTAAATGCCATTTACCAAAAAGACATGGTGATCACGCAGTTCGGATTCATGGGATTCGTGATGGTATGTCCTCATCGTGTAGGACTGGCTCACAGCACTTACGAAGAACAAACGGGCTTCAATCACTTTTGGCGAGTGACGGGTCATCTTCTGGACATATCGGACCGGTAATTATATCGAACCCGTTCGATATCACTTTTGATACGACCACCATACTTCCCAGGATGAACTTGGCCCGCAAATCCGTGGCGGAGACAACGGAACTGTGCAGGAGAATCTCGACAGACATACTTTCGAAGCACATGAAGAATCCCTCGTCGGGATTCATGAAACTGGCCGGGAACGCGATCGAAGGCTTGTGGTACGTCGATTTCAACTTGAACACAGACGCCTTCTTCGAGCTGACGTACTCTTTGACTGGGTCGAAATGTAAGGTTCATTTTTTAACATGAAGATACAAGCATTGGGGAAAATAATGCATATTAAGCAGTGCACATGTTACGAAAATTCGTGAATAGTAATGGACAGGGTTGGGTAATCATGAAGTACTATTCTATTTGGAAAATGAAATTTTGTCAAATTGCAACAGCTGTGTTTTAGTGTATTTACACATCAAAAGGATTTCTCTATGGACTAATTCATTTTTTGATATTCAAAAGACATAACTGATTTCGTTTCTTGTTTTGTGATTGAATACATTTTTACTGGAATCATTTTTGGAATGCTTTTCAATTGCATTACAATTCTAATTAGATTATTTATCCATATACACTGTATTGTCATCATTTGCTCATTGTTTTTTTTTATTCGCTATGAAATTTGATTAAAGTCAAAATGTCTTCCTAGCTGGCAAATCGTGATGGTTAGTGTGAACATTTGTAACTACTAATTTTACAAACGAAAAGCAGGATTTATAAGTAGCGTTTTCTTTATGTCGTCCAAATTCTGGATCTTTTGTTAATTGTCCCACGATTTTTGTTTATAGATCAGAAGCCCCTTGGCTGGTACGCGACTTTCAATTACAAGCAACGCGAGTGGATACTATATCTGTGCAGTAAGTAAAGAATTCAGATGTTCGGAGTAAAACAACTGTTGTTCAGGTCTCTTCATGGAGACGAAATTCAGCATTGACCGATTTAGTTGCTAGCCTAATTCGCTCGTGCCTTACAGCAACAAATTGCGTCTATATTTTAATTAAATCTACTTTGGATTTCAGGTGCCCCCTATATAGGTATTGTGCTCAGAACAGCGTTTAATTACTTTCTATTCGGACTTTATTGGTTGGTCAATAATTATCCAATAATGGCGTGGCTCAAATTTGGCAAAAAGCAGTCGAAATTCTGTGTATATCCGAAAATAAAGTGATTTCTCCGATTAACGTAGTTATTGAATAATTGTATAACTACCTTATAATTGTGGTAAATAATTAATAAGCATACACATTGTATACTTGAAATTGGAGGATCATTTCAACAAGATGTTTAAAAAGATCTTCGGAGAATTACCTATGGTCGATACTAATGGAATCGCGAGGAGAGAAGTCTGTTAACCATTGGGAGCGCCAGAGTTCGCTACGTGTCGCATGTCGCTAATTAAATATCCCGACGGAAGTTACCAACAGATTATAATTCGTTTCTCATTAATTCCTACCATTAACTTGCGTCGACGATTCTGGTGTGTCAATTTTATTAATGCTGAGATTTTTACTTATAAATCCAATTTGTGAACACACAAAAGCGATATTCGATATCCCAACTTCTTTTATCTTCTATCGCCCTCTTTTTAAAATTTTTATTATACAGTGCATCCTTTGGATTATGCATCTGTGTTATCAATATTTTTAGAGATAGATGAATTTACAATTTCTTAATTTCCTAAAAGATTTTAAATAACGATAGTGTAATATATTGAAATTATTACACCCTCTAGATCTCTTTAGCTCCCATATTATAAGGAACGTGGAAATACAGTTTGAATCTTTTAATTTTATTCTCGATACACAACAGTATTGATTTATGCACTAAAATCCTACATTTTCATCTACAGAAGTACTTAAGCGTCGCTGATAAGGGAAACAGGATTTAATTCCAGAGCGGTATAGTAGGACCAACGTTTTAAAATCATAGAACTCGCAGGACCTGGATATTCTGTTGAATTTGCATTACAATTTTTACGCAAAACGCTTGATTCTATACTCACAAGGTCTCAGACGTTATACGTAATGCTGAAAAGCTTGTAGGACTCGGATGTTTTATAGGATCCGCGATGCGATTTTTACGCGAGCCGCATAATTTCAAACACAAGGGTTAGGACCGATGGCGCTATAAGCCTACAAAGCTCGCAGGACTTCGACATCCTGTTGGATCTATAGTACGATTATTATAAGAATCGCGTGACTGTATGTTCGAGGGTAGGGGACTCGGGCTATAAAGCTGCAAAGCTCGTAGGACCTACCCTCTCAAACTGCAAAGCCCGCAGGACCTCGATATCGTACTTGATCCGAGGTGCAATTTCTACTCCAGGCGCTTGATTTTATGTTTGTAGAATTTTCGACGCTCTGAAGCTACAAAGCTCGCAGGTCCTGAGAGTCCTCTAGGATTCTTACTCCGATTGCTACTCAAACTGCATGACCTATGTTTTTAAAGTCTCCAACGCTCCAAAGATACAATGCTTAGAGGATCCTTGGTTCGATTTTTCGGCGAGTCATGTAATTCTACGTTCGCAAGGTCTTCAACGCTCCCAAACTCCGAAGCTCGCAGGATATAGAGTTCCCGTAGGATCCTCGGCTCAATTGCTCCACACACTGAATGCCTCTATGCTCTGAGTCTCCAACGTTCCAAAGCTTCAAAGATCACAGGATCCGAAGGTCGTTAAGGATTCTAACTCCGATTTTTCCGCGAGTCCCGTGAGTCTACGCTCGCAGAGTTTTCGCCGCCCGAAAATCCACGAATCTCGCAGATCTTGCAGGTCCTCCAGGAGCCCCCGACTGGAATCTTCCCGTGACTCTGATGATGCTCGCGACGTGTCGATCGCTGTTAGCCGCCGATTGCATCGCATTGCGGCGCGGATCGTTGATCCACCGATTGGCTCGCGCTCTCCGTCTTCGTGTGCAGGCCACACTGTCACATCGTGAAACCAATATACAGAAGAGCGTTGGGGGGCGTGCACGAGGAAACGCACACCTGCCCGTACCGGCGCGGCGTGGCGCGGCGCGGAGTCGTACATGGAGAGGAGAACGAAGGCGTATGTAACACGGTTCCCGAGTACATAATACACAGCCATATATCCTTCTGTCCCGTAGCTACTCTCCCTCGACCCTGTCGCGCCTCTCTGCTTGGTTCCTCTCCTCGTTCCTTGGCTCACCGGCCGTTCCCCTTCCCCTCGGATACCCCTCCGACGACTCGAACAACGACGACGACGACTCTAACGTCGACGACGGTGTTCGCATCGCCGCAACCAACGATCCCTCCCCCTCGGTGCCACCCTGTCCTCCCGACGTCGTCGCCGTCGTCGTCGTCGCCGTCGTTCCCGTGGCATCGGAGTCTTCCTCGTTCCCCTCTCGTCGCACCGCGCCAGAGTACTTGCACGACCTAAACGAGATGACTCGTCGCGAGGACAGGGAGGACAGCGGCTTCAGAGGAGACTCTCCTCTCAGCTCTCTCCCTCTTTCACGCTCTCTTTCTCGTTCTCTATCTTTCTTGGTTCTCCGGTCGAGGCTCTCTCCCATCAAGGAAGATCGAGGATGAGAAACCGGCGGGACACAGGCTCTCGCAGTGGAGGGGAGAAGGTATCAGAGGCCGTCCAGAGAGGAGAAAGAAGATGGCCCTGCGGCCCTCGTGTTACACAAAGAGATCCGCTCGCTGGCACGGTCGGCTAAAGCCCGATCCATACGCAGGCGACGCGCTGCTCTCTCCTCGAAATCGTTTTGCGCCGCTGTAAATTGCCAGACATCGACGCCTACGACGATCACGCCACGCGGTGTACTTCCTCGTTTTAAACTTTGGTGGACATTGAATCCGCAGGAAGGGTTGTCAGGGACCGCTAGGTGACCTAGAGGGTGTGGTCTTTGGACTCTTGCGTGTAGGAACGTTTTTAAAAATAGGCTGTTGACGTTGATTCGGGAACGTTTGTTGCTTTGTCTGTGATCGGCCAGATCTGCTCGTGGATCCTTTGTAAATTTGTTGAACATCTTTCTTAATATTTTATGACAGAATCATTGCAGTATATAAATGTATTATATATTTGAGAAAATACGACAACATATAATAAATATGAACACGACACAATAAATGGGTACAAGATGTAACGAAGAAATATACAAACAACCATCGACGATAATGATAATCGATTTTCACACCAAACATTCATTAATTTATTACATCGCACTGCACACGTCGATTACATTATACATACTTCAGCCAACACCCCCTCTTTTGATGTAAGCTAGAATAAAAATAATCATCTGATATACAATATTTAAATTATTTCATATTTCACATAGACCAACAATTTCGATGAAAATTTACCGGAAGCCGATTAATCGACGTTCAAAAATTATGAAACAATCGGCGGTAAATAATGTGTTCAGTAGACTGGGGACCTTTATGCGAAATGAAAATTATCTGCATCAATTGCAAGGTACTGGAACCAAATAAAAATGTATTTCTTCCTTTAATAATTTTAATAAATTGATGGTAATGTACTGACACTATTTAATTCTCTTAATCTTTTTATTATTTTACATTTTAGCTATACATTTTTACTATAAATACATTAAATCCGCAGTCGAATTCTAAGAGACAGGAGCCAAATAAAAATATGTTGCTTCCTTCAAACATTTTCTAAAGTTGAAAATACTATACTGTTTCAAATTTCATCTACTCCATTTTTCCATAAATTCATAAAATCTGCAGTGTACTGATACATTTTTTGAGGCATATTGCCATTTTCTTTTACAAATATCCTGTTTCTCTGAATTCAAGCAGCGATGGCAAACTTTTGTCTGGCAATGAAAATCTAGAAAAAGTAGATCGAACAGTAGGTCCTGTTGAACAGTATGTCTCGCCCCGATTTCATTTAGTTTTTTCCCTCCCGGCTTGATGCTCGCACCCCACGTTCGCACGCGTAGTAAATGAAGGATCATCCTGCGTCGTGTTACAGGGTACTCCCGGATCGATACGCGGTTATGATGCAACTCGGAGATTTTGTAACACGTGTCCCGCGGTGCAGCAACGCATTAGTGTTAAAATTGTCCTGCGTTTCTCTTCTACAGAAAGTGGTGGGAGTGGTGGCGCATGTATAGAGTACATTCGACATAGGGGCACAGGATGAAGAGCACCCTGGACGAATCTAGGAAGTAAGAGCCTGCGCATGGAACTGTGTCAAGGTTACAATAAATATGCTCCCGCGTCGCTTTCGAAGGGATCAATCCTCGTTAATCTTTCACTGTGTTCGTTGCGCATATACATAACGCACATGCAAGAATACACACACGTTCCCACAAAGATTCTAGATGAGAGCTCGCGCGCATGTGTGTGTGGCAGTTACGTAACGACTTTGCATCTTCGCGGATACTTCGCGAGTCGAGAGCCGAGGCCGGCCGCCTACTTGTTCGCGAAAATATTTATCTTCCTCGCGGCCGCGAATCGCGTATATACGATGCCCGGCCCGGCTTCCCCCTGTAAACACCATACTAAACACCCTACCATTGAAAAATAATTGTCGGGTGCAGAAACAGGCTGAGCGATTGTTTCATTCACTATTCTTATTGCAATCAGTACTATTGTTATTATTATTTGGTTATTTCTGCCACGTGGCTATGCAATGAACTTGGTTTACATTTTCTTAACACGTTAATCGTTGTGACAGTCAAATTTACAAAACAATATGTAATGTATAATTCATATGATAATAAAAAATGTTCACACCGTATTAATAGATTTGATTGAAACAGGTTGAACAGAAATGGGGTAAGCAAATCTTTGAATAAACCATTATTCTTATTGCAATTTTATCTTAACCATTCAGGCTACACTCGTATTCATCGCTCATACGTTGGACGCGGTACTAATAGCTATATAAAATAAAAAAGGAAATTATTTGCCTTAATTGCAAGAGACGAGATCAAGTGGATACAGCTTTCTATCTTTAACGAGTTCAATAGGTTGAACATAATATATTGACATTCTTAAATTCTATCAATCATTATTGCTTTAAATTTATCCGACACATTTTTGCTATATTTGCATCAAATCCGCGGTCTACTAATAGCTTACACTTTAGACTTGAAATTTCGTATTTAGATTGAACGATTGTAACTCTGGGTCAAAATGAATTCTCATCACGTCATCCATAGATTAATTAACACAATACAGTGCTGGCGAATAATCCATATATAATTTATAGAAGATTTTTAATAGATCTTTTAGCAGCCACACAAACTTCAATCATAAACCAAGAACCCACCCTCAGTAACGCAATCTAGTAATTCTGTTTGGAATTGTTCTGCAAAAGAAGATTTCTAAGCTTCCATTTGGTACAGTAGAAATATTGAAAAGCCTATTAGTAGGCTTCCGGTAGATAAGTGTTAACACGATTGCTACCACCATCAGACAAGTGTAACGTTCGCAATCTTGTAATTTATTTGAAAATAGTTGAATTAATTTTATACACTTTGCTGTTCAAGATCGTGGTACACGGCATAACATTCAGAGACTACAGGACTTTCTTCAATGCAGAAGGTGCATTGCATTTGTTCAAACATTTGAACATTGAAGGTAGGCAGCGAAACAAATGGTGGCAGCGAACGTGGTACTGAAACCAGAAACTTGAATTTTACCACAGCGACTGCTAGTTTAAGACTTTCGCATTCTAAAGATCCTAACAAAATTCAGGTCATTCGAACATGCCACCCTCTTTCTCTAACAACTTCCAGGACGTTCAACCTGATAAATTTCATCCCCAAACGTTGAGGGTTGTTAGCACCCTTCAATAACCCTTTAATTAACACCGCAGAAAAAAGATCTGCGTCTGATATTTTTGTGAGAACCACGTCGTTCCAGGGTTTCATCCACCAGGATTATGGTAGCACAGCGCGCGATGCGCCAGCTATTACCAGGCATTATCTCTCAGGTGTCCGGCGTGGACAGCGAGCGGAGGACAGAAATTCACGCAGGGATCAGGAGAGGAACGGAGAGGAGAGCGTTCGTTAGGCTTTCACGAGTTAAGCTAGATAGCCACGGGCGTTGTGTACGATCTCCGGCGCGTATCGCATCCATTCGGACGGCGACGTGCCTTTTTTCCCTTCTTCCCGTCTTGCCCCCTTCGCCCTTGCCCGGAGCCCCTTCTCGTTCGCCCCCCCCTCAAACATCCCTTCCACCGTCTTTCGATCCAGGAATCCCCTCTCAGCCCCTTTCGCCCTCGCAACGTGTCTCTCTGCTGAAGCTGAATCTGAAGCTGCTGCTGCTGCTGCCGCTGCCTCCGCCGCTGTGTTCCCCTTCAGCCCCTGCCCCCCTTCTCGCCCCTGTTCCGTTTCTTCTTTCTTTACGCGTCGTGGTTCGCGAGGTACGCGACCGAACCGACGCGACGGACGATTCCTCTCTTCCTCCGGATGGGAAACGACTGTCCTCTCCGATGCGATGGCTTCGAGCCGGCGCACAGTAGGGTATTTCGTCCGAAAAGCACGCAAGTCGATTTAACAACAACTGTACCGAGCAAAAATATCACTCACATACGTTGTTTCATACAAAATTACACGACTGAATTTATTTTGATTTCACGCAATTTTTATAACAATATGAGCTCCAATGGAGAAATTTATTTAATAATTTCGAATGGAAGCATCTTTATAATTTCAATAAATATAAAATAAGTAATGTGAAACTGATTATTTGACTGGTCGTGGTACGATTAGTGTTAATTTTGACATCAAATTTTTGTTATCTAACCTAATTGAATATATAAGGAATCCTGAGTCAATACTGTTTCCTCATTTGTAAACTTACGAAGCAGTAGGGTTCGTCGAAAGTTAATTATTTTTGAATTGCTGAAATTACAAAGACTCTGTCGTAGGACATAAACTCAATCTTGTCAGTTTTATAAAGCGACACGTGCTAGTCACTTTATGTGTTAACCATCTCGTGAAACGTCAATCACTTATTAGCGATGTCTAAATGTTTCAAGGAAATTCTGTACATTTTGGTATTATAGAAGCTCTTCGGGTATGTATGTACTGGACTTTCCAACGGGTTTTCTTTCCCATCATAAACATTTAAAAATAAGAAAACATTCTGACATTATTTTTACCATTGTAAGATTTCATCTTCATTCAGTCATCATTACATTCGCTCCAGATTTGTATTCACGAGTCAACCAAGTTTGGTTTTGAATTTAAATTTTATAGCTAATTTACGAAGATTCATATTTTCCATCATAAGAAATTATTTCACAAATTTTTCCAACGCGCGAAAAGCGACGTCGCGACGTTTGACCATTTTGTATAATAGAGACTACATGTGCTATTAGCTTCCACCGTGTTTCACCAATGTTTTTTCCAGAAGAACTATTGAAATATTTGAACTGGGGGTGGGGTGTAAGCGAAACTGTGAAATTGGGGAATGGAAGAGGGTGAATGGAGTGTTCTGGTGCTCTAAAATGCCCTAAGTAAGATCACTCGAAGCGATCACTACAAATGCAATGATTTCGTTATAGATCGGAGAAAAAGTCGAAAATACAATAATCTAAGATGATCATTAGACTGCGGATTTTTATGCAAAATAAAAATGTTTTGCATCGTTTGCGAGAGACAGGGAGCTGCATAGACTGTTATTTCTTTTCGTAATAATTTTAATAAGCTACGAATATTAGAATCGTACTCTTAAAATTGCCACCCTATTTTCACTGATTCGTATTTCTCTTACTCACATTTTTCCTAAGCCCATAACATCCGCAGTATAAAGATCATAATAAGTGATTCAACGTACACAATTTAATTTGAATCTCCAACAGCCATAGTATAGCAATCTCTCCCTTCAAATTCCTCCATCGCACCACGGCATTTTACTCCTCGACCACAAACCGCCATCAATATACCCAAAAACAGAAAGTAAGCATGAAAACGTGTTGCGCGTTCAAAGGGTCAACGATGCAATTGATACCGATAATTAACAACGTAATGAATCTGACTCGGGTCAGCAGAGGGGGGGGAGGGGGCTGTAGTAAGCGAAAGATCATTTGTAAGTAGATTATTGGTAATTAATGGTTAATCGCGGCCGTTTTCCGCTTTCGTTGCCACGGGTAGAAATAACCGGGGCGATGGTCCCCGGTTTATCTTGATCCCGAAATACTGTTATTATCGGGGAATAAAGTTTGCCCGGTTGCATGGCGTCGTCGTCTGCAGTAGCCGTGGATGGTCGACGGTAGAGCGTCGCGGCGCGCGGCGCTACCATCGACGCAGGCATTCCGATGTCGTGTTTTCACGGATATTGGCAACACGGAGCCGAAAGGAACGGCTCCTCTTTCCTTCGGATAAGAAACGAGCGTCCGCCAATGGTTTCGAGTCGGCGCAACGCGAACGACTCCCGACCCGACGACAACGTCGACAATGTCGACGACGACGACAACGACGACAAAGTGCGAGCCGTTGTAATGAGTTTCCTCGAAGCCCCTCTATTTCCAAGATTACATCGAACGACAGCCACGGTCGGATTCGTTGCACGCGTCGGTTTTTCTTCGTTTTCTTGCAGAAGCATCTGTCCCCAGATGTAAATATGGAAGCGCATTATGACGCAACGAAGCTAATCGCACCACGCGATAACGGACACGGGAAAAGTGCATAGAACGCAGATACACCGATCTGTGTCCTGCACGATGTAGAAAATCGTCCTGGAAAATTTGGACAGTCAAGAAAATCGGTGTCTCGAAAATCATTATTATTAAATAATATCGAACCAACTTGCCATTGAAGCAGCATGTTTTCCGTCGTTTAATTCTTACACACTCTTTAGTCTGTAATCTTGTTCTATAAGTTAATTGCTGTGCTGTTTAACTAATAAGCAAACTAAGAACGTGCTTAGGGCATCAGGAGAGGGAGGCTCCATAGAAATGTCCTGAATTTTACATCTTCTATATAGTAGTATTATTTCGAAGAATGAATGAGTGGTGGAAAAATGGAAATCCGCAGCAAGCGAGCGAAACTTTAATTTTTGTTAAAAACACTTCTTAATTAAATTAGTGAAAATGCCTAATTAAATTAGCGTTTCGAGATTGAAAATTCGAATCGAAACACGGAGACATAGATCGCGCAGGGTGTGCAGGTTGTTCAGAGGTTAATTAGCGTAGTTATCAGAAGCGGAGTTCAAGGACGGCGAAGGTTTGATATTACGATTATGAAGCGGAGGTAACGAGCTAGCTGTATCAATCATACCGGTGTTGTACGTCGACGAATTTCTATCGGAGCGCGATTATTGCTAATTAAAAAGTTTCACTTTACGGTGCGCTAATTTCGATCATTTAACGAACGAGCGAGGTTGATTTAATAATTGTGTGCGCGCGTTGTATAAGCAAGCCCCCAGAGAGATTGAAAAAGGAGAGATGACGATCGGAAGTTGTGTTCGAGGACAGCCGTTAGAGGCAGCTTCGATTCTTCTTCCGGCGCGTTCGTACACTAGAGCGAAAGCGAAATCGGCAGTAACGTAACTTTTAACGTAAATGCAGATTCCGAAGATAATTCGCTTTTCCTTCTACCGCCGCGTAGAAAGCGACATCGTAACATATTGCTGGATGTTCCCTGAACTGACATGTAGACTGAGGATCTTTATTCGAAATAAAAATTGTCTTCATCAGTTGCAAGAAACAGGAGCTAAATAGGCAATTTCTTCTTTCTTTAATGGTTTTAACAAGTTCGAAGCAGTATATTGATATTCTTGAATTTATGTAATATGTTTACTGTTTTAATACCACCACAATGAACATCATACGTGTTGTTAGATGCATTGGATTGTTAGTTGTAGAATAACCTTCATCGACAGTAAAGGACAAACAACTTCTTACCAAAACTAGTTCGAACAGTTTGAAAATCCAATGAAGAAACTAGAAGTTCAAATCCGAAGAATTCAATAAAATTGTGTTAATACAAGTAAACCCACTGTTAAACCAGAATGCACATGACGCCAGCTCAAAGTTCATGCATTCACATCTTACTACAAACTCGTCCACATATGCAACGTACAGCCAAACGTTCTCATATAGTGTTTTACCCCATTACCAATTAACACCCTCGATACCAGTATTTGTTTCGCTGTTTATCTTTGTTAAAATGTTTTTCTAAATGCAACGTACCTGCTTTATGAAATACTGGAGCAACTTAGCAGAAGAAAGTCACAGCTTTTCTAAATATTATGCATTGTACTACGACTTTAACCTCTTAACGCACCAATTAAAAATCTAAAAGCGGTCTGCCGAAAACGAAATAATTCGTAAACGCTTTTGGCAACATTGTGAGACTGTGATTGACACATCTTCGTGACGATGGTAGCGAACGTGTATAAACCGTTGACTGTCGAACAATCATCCACTAAAAATCGCCTAAATCAAAATAATATACTCATTGTAATCATAATTGAAAAGCTCATCACAGGGATTTGTTTCGCTGTTTGTAATGTAAGTACTCCTATACATAATGTTTAATAAATCTCGATCGAGATTTCAAATAAATAAATATGAAAAAAAGAAAAACTGTGTCAGCCAAATACGACCGACGCGTCGGCGCGTTAATTGTCGAAAAAATCAAACAAAATCCTCGACCAAAGCTCGTCCAGCGTATCCTCGTAGAGCCTCCGGCGATCCAAGCCCCGAAATTCTCGTTGTCTCTATTCGGACACCCGTTATATGGCAGTGTAGTAAGGGGAGGCGGGCCAGGTGGTCCGTCGGTGCGAATATCCATTATAGATTCGGCGGAGTGTAGCTGTCGTACGACCCTACTCATTTTCCGTGTATTCGTGCGCGGCGTATTTCTGGCATCGGCTAGGGAGAGCGAGCGAGAACGCCGCCCGCACACAGAAGAGTCGTCTCACGGCACGGTACTTGCACACTACTGCACACCGATCTACCAATACGTCGACAAACGAACAGCGTTCTCGGTGTGTTGGTGGGAGTGTCGCGAACGAGTGTTGGTTCCCGGAAAGGCGCGTTAGTTCGCGAGGGCGCCTGTGTCGGGTCTCGCGGCGCCACCGGTTCATTCAGCCATCGGCGCCCGCGACGTACGGACGTGTATAGACGCGATCGCGACACCCGTTCAGGGCGGACAACGTGAAAAACACCCGCCGGAAAGAAAACCGAACACCCGACGAACCGGCTTTCGAAGAACCATAATCGACGTGGGTACCACCGATAATATCGCCTGTTCAACGGCCGGATAGACGGACCACTGGAGGAAAACCCGCCGGGGAACAAAAGAACAAATATTCGACGACGCGGCGGCGAGTCATTGACAGAGAATCCCGAAAGAGAGAGAGAAGAAAACAGAGGAACATCGTCGCGGTGGACATCGTTTTTTTTCGCGGGATCGCTTGTGGGAAGAGACCAGTGCGCGTACACCTCCGAAAACGAAAAAAAAAGACACACACAGTGGGAAACAGGGAGAAAGGAGTGGGGAGGAGAAGATTGTCCTTTGTGTGATCCGGGCTTCTCGTTCCTCGGGACGCCACCGCGACGTGTCGTGCCGGGGCACAGGAAACCAGCGAGAGAAGACCAGTCTCTCGAGTCTTCGTTGTCTCTCGTCAAGTTTGAGAGACCCGAACATCTAACGCGGCTTCGTGTCGCGTTTTGTTATACCTACTCGTTCTCTCTCGCTCTCTTTCTCTCTCACTCTCTCTCTCTTTTGTTCCTCTCTCGCTAAAAGCGCTCAGGGAGTCCCACGAAGGTCTCTCTCTCTCTTTCTCTCTCTCTCTCTCACTGGCTCTCGAAGGTCTCCCTCGGCCTCGTGTGCCTGCGAAGACAGACGTGGAATGATACCTCATCCAAACGGAGCTGTGCCGATTGCGAGCCCAGGCTCGTCTGCCGCGACAGCGACAACGACGTGACACGCGAAACTCGATCGGATGATCTAAACGTCTCTCGATCGCGTTTGCGGAAACGTCGGATCCGTTCGTTTCATTGTATCACGCTCGGTAAAATACACGGGTCTCTTTTTGGTGAAGTTAACCTCGTCGTTGTACATCACGAATGTACAGTTGTTTCCTCGTTGCAAAGTGCGGGAACAAGAAGGATCCTTGAGGTCCGAGATTATTGTGACACGGTTGTGCTTCGTTGGATAAAGAAGTCGCTCGATCGTAAACCGATATAGGTGAGATCGACCGTACACACAAGTCGCGCGTTAGTGCTTCGTTCATTTTTCTTCTTTTTTTCTCTTTTTCGCGCGACACTCGTCCGAGAGATATAATATATTGTATATACATATATCTATATATATATATATATATACATATGTACGTATTGTGTTTATCTTGTTAACCGAGTACGATCTGCAAAGTGCAAGCAAGATAAGCGGCCAGCCGTGGATGTACAAGGAGTCCAGCCGATTTTAGGTAAGAATATATGTATACATATTGTGTTTGTCTCTGTCTCCCTACGTTCTATTCCTTTGGATTTTCTGTTATTGAGGATCGGGTAACGGTACGCAGCCTTCGCGTTGCAACACGACCAGGTTAGGCTGGCTACCTGGCCCCTTGAGAGGGAGGGGGAGAGGGAGAGAGAGAGAGAGATATCCATTGTCCTGTCGCGATCCAGAACCCCGGACGAACCTGCGCTGCGGTTCGAACGAAAGAATCGAGCGCTGACGCGCGAACCTGACAGCTTTTGAGGCGGTTCGAAATGCAATTCCAGATTCGAGGGGAACTTGGTCGTGCGCGTTGACTGTCCGGAATATTTGTTTTGGATTAATTTGTCTTACTATAACAGCGTGGTGAAGTATTGCGTTCACGTTATTCGTTAACGTGTGACATCTTTCGAAATATTTCAAAATGCGATTTAAGGAATATCGAGGGGCACTTGGTCGTGCGCGTTGACTGCCGGGAAATATTTGTTTTAATCCTCTGTGCTCGAAGCTATTATGACTCGAAAATTAGAACGTTTTTTCTAATCAAAAGTATTTTTGTTACACATGACACACCCTTTGCATTTTGTCCATATAAAATCGAGTATATTTGTTTGCATCACGCTTGAACTTTTAGCAATCTACTGAATGCAGAATTTAATTATATTGAATTATAATATAATAATTTTTAGTGGATCCTCTGAGGAGTCGGTCGAGTGCAGTGCTATTATTTTATTTCGGATTAACTTTTCTTATTATAACAGCGTGGTAAAATATTATGTTCGCGTTGCTATGTAAATGCGATACGAGCAAATAATTTAAGGAATCATTTGTTTTCAATATTTTGTTTCGGAGAACATTTTCTTATTAGTACAACAGCGTGATAAAATGTTAACGCGACATCTCTCGAAACATTTGTAACGATAAATACAATTCGAGGGAATCGAGTATCAGAGAGGTACGCGCCTGCCGGGAATATTTGATTTAATATTTGGTTTTCATGAAATTTTTTCTATCAGAATAACGGCGTGATGGAATGTTAGGTTAAATTATGTGAAATTGTCAGCTGTTTCGTGCGGTCACCCGTGACCTAGAAGTGCAATTTCTGTTATAATTTGTTGTGAATTTTAGAGTTTTAGAATTTTAGAGAAGACATTAAATACAAGTGGTGTATAAATGTGTTTATGTATGTAAGATCGAAGGCAAGTTCATTTTATTAGTTTTGATGTGATTGCATGCAGTTCGAGTGTTTACTATTGGCTTTGCTATTGACCTTTGTTGATTGAGAATTATAATTTCGTTTGATGTGTCGATATGACATAAAAATTCCATGGAAAAATCATTAAAAAATACTAAATCTATATAACACAGTTACAAGTGGTACATTTTCACCTAGTTTCGAGACTCGTAGTTTTAAAACAAAGATTATGTCACCAGAAAAAGAGTGGAGTGATGAATAAGAAATGGAGTGGCGAATAGTGTTAAATAATATTGTTGATGTAACGTGTAAATTGTAAGTGTCATTTTTGGGGAATTTCATACATTTTTATGGAGTTTGTTGACTGTGACCTCCAAGGGGGTCAACTGAAAGTTGCAGCGCCGGTCACCGATCTCCATCAGTCAGTCAGCGTGATGAATTATTTGAAAAATCACGAAAAATGTTGATGAATTAAATGGTGCTTCGTTCAGTGACTGTTTGGAGTGAATACCCGTGAAATTCGAATGTTTATTATACACAAATGTAGAAGAACAGATAAAATAGATACAAATATGTAAATTCAAAAGCATCGTTTTTTTTTGTCAGTTGCCGTAAATGTTTACAAAGAAGTGAACATTTCTTGGAATTACCGTATAAAAAATTCGAAAAAATTTATAGCTAAATATTTGAACAATTGGAATCCAATTTTTTTCAATCGTTTTAGCGGAGTTTTTTCACAAATCCAGTGAAGTTTTTGTGGGTCATTGTGGGTCATCTCAGTTTTCATTACCGTACGAGAGATATGACCGTGTGCCGTACGCATACTTGAAACAAAATTTTTACCTCGAGCCCAATCTCCTCCGTTCCAGAGGTATTTTAAAGTACCATTTTCATTAAAATGCCGCCGCGAGCCGAACATACTTAGAGTTTTACTTTCAATTTAATTTAAAGAGCCATTACACGCGTTTCCACCGTACGACACTAAAACATACTTACGCTCGACGTATCCGTTCTTAATTATTCCTTAAAAACTAACAAACTTACAGTATTATTAATAGAAAATTGCACAATTAATTAAACAAACTGATATCAAAAGTTTCTTTCAATCCGGCATTTAAACCGCTTCGAGACCTTTAGGTTAATACGATACTGTTCAAATTAACTTAAAGCGCGTGGTTATTCAAAATTGTGACGCGTGATGGAATATTCAAATCTGCAATTTTTCTTTGTTAAGTCCTTTGATACTTCAACTGACATCTTAATTGACATTACAATTGTGTACAACATTTTGACTGGATTTTTTATTTATAATAGTAATATTTTTGCTAGAATCGATAGAAGAAAGTCAAAAAGCAGTGGCTACAAGTTTTACTTTTTAATTACGGGTATAATTAAAAAATTGGATTAGCTTTCTCGGCGATTTTAGTGCATGCTATCATGCCACTAAATACTAAACCTCTACTACTACTACTACTAGTCAACTGATCGATTTCAGATTTTTTAGTTTGCAATTACTGAAATCGTGGGGATACCTTCAGTGGAAATAATTCCCTCAATTGAAATATTCAATCAGGTATGATAACATAAATCTGAAAACATTTACACAAATTCAAGCTTGTTATTTATAAGGAAAATATATGTATATTAATCAGTTTTATTGCTCGGCATGTTTACTGTGAACACTTGACCTACCGGAAGTCAATTAATAGGTTCTCCAATAATTGTGCTGTAGCAAGAGGAAGCTTAAGAAATCTTCCATATTACAATCGCAATCAAAATTATTAGATAACATTACCCAGTTGGTTCGCAATTAAAATTTCTGTTATTGTCGAATGATCAATTAAAAAGCCGCCAGCCACGGATTATAAAAATGATGAAATACACCGGTAAACAACGCGTTAACCTCCAGCGCATTTCATAGAGGTTGATGCGTTGTGTTCGTCGAGAAGTTGCGTGAAAACTGTTCCCGTGAACAGATGGCGACTAGTTGATAGAAGAAAAATGTACCTGGGAGGGGGGGGGGGGGCACATGCGAATTCTGGGGCAAAGAATGGGGTCCCGAAAATTATTGACGTGTTCTGCCGAGGCTGAGCGCGACTATAAACTCGGTTTTTACGAAGTCACCTTGCGCGTCTCGACTCGACGAGCGTAAATGGCGGTGGCAGGGAAACGCGCGGGTCTTCCGGGCGGCCGGTGATCGTTTGAAACCGTGCAACGCTCAAGAACGTTCTACGGTGACGCAATTTTCGTGCAGGTGCAATTACGCGCGGTCGCGGGGCACGTCAGCAAAATCGAGAGCCGTCGTAACGGGTCTTCGTTTGGTTTCGCGGGCGCAAACGCCGCCGTTTTACCGTTAACGACCTAAATCGACGCCGCCGGAGGAACGAGATGCGCGCTCTTTCGCGAGTTCCTACCACAGAGCAAGAGAGAGAGAGAGAGAGGGAGAGAGAGGAAGGGTTTGCTTCGTCTCTGTCGAATGCCGCAGACTGGAGCAAGAGAGAGAGAGAGGCGGCTGCGATGCGCGACCGAGTTCGTAGTTGGCAGAAGTCTTTTCGACCGTTTCATTCGATGACTTCAGAGACGGCTCGAGTAGCATCGGGTAGCGCGGATGATCTTTCACGGCGAATGCGCGTCCGCGAAAACGCGGAACGCGTTCTAATAGCGTCGACGCTGCGACCTGCCATTGGCGTAGACGCTGAACGAACCAGCTGAGGCTTGGTCTCGGTTGGAATGCTCTCTTGAATGTTCTTCTGACGATTCTGATCAACTAGAGAGCATGTTCGTTTGTTTTGCGATGAAATACTGTTGTTCAGATATTTGAGAAATCTCATTTACGTTTTGGAGCTGCATGGAATACTTATAATTGGCATGGACGCTGAAACGAGCTGGCTTAAGCTGGGTTTCGGTTGGAATACATTCTTGGACGTTCTTTCAACGATTCTGATCAGCTAGACTGTATATTTGTACGTTCCGCAATTGAAAAGCAGCTGTGTAGGCATTTGTGTAAAGCGATTTACGTTTTGTAGCTAGATGGTAGGTGTATCGTGGACACTCAATTATCATTAGCTTCTGTTCTTTGTGGGAGAGGATGCTGTCCTGAACGTTCACAGCTAGGATGTGTATGTGGTCGTTTTGTAATGATGCACAGTCGTTCAGTAGATTTATCTTTGGCGTATATATTGGCGTTCAATTCTCATACGTAGGTTCTTTTCGGAGTAAAATCCTGTCTAGAACGTTTTGTGAACAATTATGATCACCAAGCTAGCATATATTAGTTCATTTTGCATTGGCATACAATTTTGCGCAGACATTTCTGAAAGTAGTCTGAAATTTTGAAGCCAGTTGGTAGATTTAACATTCGCGTGGACATTTCACTCCCAAGTTTAGGCTCTTTTCGCAGTCAAATCTTGTCATCGTCGTTCTTCCAGCAATTCTGATCATCTATGTAGGCGATTCTTTGGAAAGTAAAAACTGTCTTACATTTTGGAGGTAAGTGGCAGATCTGCAAGGTTACAGACACACGGAGGTCGCCATACTTCACAAAAGTTAGCCCCAGGCAATCCCAAAAGTCTAGCTACCTTGCATACAGAAGTCAACGATAGTTGCTCAACTCCGGAGATGCAAATTCTGAGGGTAGTATACAGTAGATCGACCAGAGATTCTTGTAGAAATCTTTTGTGGGGTCCATCTCTTTAGTTCACAGTAGAGTTGTTAACGCGTCTGCTACCACCATTTGTTTCGTTGCCTATTTTCATCACTCAAATATTTCTTTAAATGCAACGTACCTCCTTCATGAGATCTTCGAACAAGTTAACAAAGGAAATTCATGGATTCCCTGAATATTATACTATGCTATACACGATTCTAAATAACAACGTGCCTAAAATTAATTCGACTACTTGTATGTAGACTAGAAGATAATGGGCGTCGCACATGCGTGGCAGTGGTAGCAAACGTGTGAAACCCTGTAAGTTTTACAATAAATTGTGTCGCACATGAATCGTTTTACATTGAACCATTTATTCGTGTAAACTAACCAACCAACAAAACCCTCGTATCGTAAAGATCCAGATAAACAAAGTTCAACAACACGTAAAATAATCAAACTACCCTACTCCTAAACGAAACCTCCTCTTCAGCTCCCCGATGCTTGAATCTCAGATCAACGCTGATGCATCGCACAAAAAGCCGGCAAAAAATAAACTGAGAGTAGGGTGCGTTCTAAACGCACCCATATATAAGTGTGCAACCGCGCCACGGTGCACCGTGGAAAATGGGTTGGTCGGAGAGTTGAAATTCGTGGACACCGTCGAGATCGCCTGTTTTATTCGAACAACGCAACATTTCCAGTCCGGTGAGAGAGCTAGAGGATCTGTACGTGGCGCGTTGCTAGAAAGCTACGAAGAATCGTGCATGATCGAAGAACGCTGTTCGTAGGTATCCTTATCGGTGATATGGGTGTCCCGTGTGTGCCAAGAGGGGGTGCGCGGAGGGTGGTGATGGGATCGGTCAAATGATAACGCAACGGAAGCACGTACACGACGATAGCCCCTTATTCGAGCCGCGGCGTGGCGCATTCTCTCTAGCGAGTTTTCTCTCTCTCTCTCTCTCCTGGCTTCTCAGCGAAATCGCGGGGTCTGCGACGTAATCTCGACGCCGGTGCAGCTTACATCGATGACAAATAGATCGATAACATCCGAGGAACAGTTATCATCCGCTCGCGGATAACCGTAGACCGGGTTTTCACGCAGCCGCGCGATGCTTTATTTCCGCGTTTCGTTTCAACGGTTTGGGATACTTCGAGCGTGACGCAGAGCTCTGCGTCCACGAATCCGCTTCTTCCTCTTCGAAAACTCGGAACAGAACCGTCCACGGAACCGTGGGGGATGAGGCATTTCCTCTATCCAATGGTTACTGCTCATCTCCTCCTCCTTCTCATCCCCCCCTCTCTCTCTCTCTCTCTCTCCGCCTTAGTCCTTTCATTGTTTATTCCGGTCGAAAATGAAAAGGAAACGACAAAGATTGGAAATTATTTATGCTTCATAAAATACGAACAACCTTGAATGCGATGGGTCTGATGGTCTTGGGAACAGTGTCGCCAGATCAACCCAATACTGGGTTGATTTTCCTCTCCTCCTTTTCCCCTTCCACTATCCCATTTTACTCCTGAGCTCACTCCAACGTCCCCCACTAAGACCGTAGATTGGTCACGTGACGTGCCGCGCAACGTGTTACATATTACTCTGGTCATCAGAGAGTAGGTAAATTGTATTCCCCTCGATTTCAGCGATCTGGCAACACTGCTTGGGAACAGTCCCTGGAACTAGTTAGAGAAATTATGATCGGTTAAACAATATTGTTTTTGACGCGTTGTTGGGTTTCAGTGGCTACGAAGTTGAGCGAAATGGAAGGAATTTATTGGATCATAACTCTTCTTTATTTATTAACCCTTAAGTGAACTATTGCGGTCGACGCAGCTCCGCTCAAATTTATGCTAATAATTAGAGTGCGGATGTATATGTATTTTTCCAATTTTTATAGACGAATTTGAAGAAAGTGCAATCGAATGAAATTTATTTTTAGAAGGAACAGCCTTTGTCAGTGGCTCACAAAAGTATTCGCTAGCCCTTTAAATCAGAATAACTTTCTTAAAATTTGACCAAACCACTTGACTTTTTTTGAGCAATTAAAAACATTGATTTAGTAAATCACGTGCAAAAAAGATTTTGATGAAATTGCGATTAGTAGGAATTACATGAAAAAATAAAAATGGTACTTTTTGAAAGTTTATTATTTCAGCCCGTAATGAAAATTCAAAATATGCGTTTTGCAGATCAATGTTATTTGCACTTACGCTGAAAATTTCATCGAAATCAGTTAACGGACATATAAGCTACAAGCGGTTGAAAGTGGTGATAATCGCAGTATTTCACGACTTTTGGCCAGTTTCTGCTTCAAATCCATAGTTTCTTACATCTTCCGATGCGCGTTGTTTTTTGCAGCATATGTATAATTAACATACATCTACAAAAGGCATATTTTAAATTTTCATTGTGAACTAAAATAAAGAAGTTTTAAAAAGTACCATTTTTATCTCTTCGTGTAATTCCTGCTAATTACAATTTTTTCAAAATCTTTTTTGCACGTAATTTACTAAATCAATGTTTCTACTTTCTCAAAAAAGGTCAAGTGGTTTGGTCAAATTTTAAGAAAGTTATTCTCATTTAAAGGGCGAACGAATACTTTTGTGAGCCACCGTAAATCTAAAATGAATTAAAATGATAGTGAATTCTATCAAATTTTCATGAGCCATAAATGCATAAAGATCCACAGTCTACTAATAATTATTTAATGTGTAACTATTTGTTGGTTTTGACGAAATGTTACTGTCTCACTACGTTTCTATTTACCATCTTCACGCAGATTATCGCCATTGCACTCGAAGCTATGCTAACTCCAAAAAACATTTTACACCCGAGAGAAAGTGAGATTTGCACTGCATTTACAGTTTCAGCAATATATCAAACAAAAATAAGTTTAATAGTTCGGATGTTTTAGATTTTAGCTAATTTTAGCAGATATTTTCATCACGAGTCCGACAAATTGCATATTGTTTCAAAATTTCTTTTACGTGTTATCTAATTAGTAATCGTTTTAACTGCTTACGAGAACTGAAGTCGTTTGGTTCAATTTTCAAAAAGTTATTCTATTGTAAAGAGTGTCCGAATATTAATTCCGGCCAATGTTTGTATGACGGTGGTACTAGGGAATATGTGAACATATGTTTGAGCTAGAAAATTTTTATTTCGCATAAATATAAACAGTCACCGGACAAACGACTAAAACTCCGCAGTCCAGTGGCGGGCATAATCAGGCTCGGTTTGTAGCTTGGCAATTTTACTGGAATTAATCGCGTTCCACGGATTATGTAACAAGCCGTTCACCCTTGGGGTGCTGGAGCACCCTCTGGATCGTAAAACTCGTATGTTCGAACGATAACTGTCGTTGGAGAAGATAAAGTGCGTCGCTGGTAGAGAAAGGTGATAGAGGACGATCTCGAGTCGACGAAGATAGAAAGAGTGACGGACGGATCTTCGGAAATTGATCGTCTTACGAAATCGAAACGTGACTAATCACGGAAAAAGATGGTCCGTCGGTCTGCGTTGGTTACTTTGCAACATCAGAACGTTCTTCTCCGTCGACAAGACCCGACCTATGTATCTCCGAATGAAGAAAAAAGAACCACAACACCGGACGACGGGCGTCGTGTGTAAACGTTTCGCCCGTACCCCGCCGGTGAATCTCGTGACTAATCGGTGTAATCCGCGGCGTGGCCATTAGCATACATGAATAAAGAATCTATGAATCCTTTAAGTCAACTAACGCGCCGTGAATGAATACGTATTTATAACTTGACTCGCGGAACGAGCCGAGCCCCGAGGAACTTCGACCTCGCTTCTTCTCTTCACTGGGACAAATTCGCGAGCCGGAGAATACAGTTTGCCAATATTTTCGTAGGCGCCGCGTTTGCGACGAAATCGAGCCGCGAATGCATCCACTCGAGCCGCGATCCGAGTATCGAAAAGGAATTCTGCGGAATGCGACGTTATCGTCGCCGCGGGGAATTGAATCGCTGATAACGACGCGAACTTCAGATTCAGACTGGACGCTTTCGGATTGGATTTATCGCTATTGCCAGCGGTTTTGTTTTGTTTTTTTCTGGGAGTATGAAAGGCGTTTTTGAAAGGAAAAGTAGGGGAATTGTGAATCTGGGAGTTGCTTATTTGATCCTGAATATAGCTTCTCGAGTTTAGGTTTATTAGTAGACGACTGATTTTATGTATTTATAATAAGAATGATTGAGTGAAAGAAATACTGAACGGATTCAGAGAATTTGAGAACATCGGTGAATTATTATCAATTTATTAATATTGTTACAATAGGAAAAACATTGCTATTCTACTTCTGTTCCTTGCAATTGGTGTAGAATATTTTTATTTTGCATAGAGATCCGCCGTATATTTATTAGGCATTATTTCGGATAAAATTGTCGTCTCTTATATTCTCTTAGAATATTTTCTTCGGAATGAGGTACTTGATCAGTTTGGGAAGAATATTAATACTTTATTTAACAGAAACCTATTGCATTAAGTTTTCTGAATAGCTGTGCTTCATCGAAGAAGGGTTCGATAATCTTTTATAAGTTTACGATTGCAATTACCGTTGCTATTGTAAAATTGACAAGTTGCTTCTGATTATAATTTCTTCCATTTAAGAACACTGAGTACAAACAAAAATATGAAAAATGTCTCGAATTGCAATGTACTGAGTTGAATGTAAAGAGTTAAATCTGTGCACAGTATAAATTCCTACAGGCTCCAAAGTCTCTTTCAATTTTAAATAATATGAAAATTGTCTTGAATTACAGTGTGCTAGTCTTTTGTGGTGCCCCAGAATTGTCGTTTGCATGCAAAGAGTTAAATCTGTGTACATTATAAATTTCTACAGACTCAAAAGTCTCTTACAATTGTAATGCTCTCCACCTTGGAACATTCAATACAAACAAATTGAATAATATGAAAACTGTCTTGAATCACATTGTGCTAATTTGTAGTGGTGCCCCAGAATTGCCGTTTGAGTGCAAAGAGTTAAATCTGTGTACATTATAAATTCCTACAGGCTCAAAAGTCTCTTACAATTGTAATATTCTCCAGCTTGGAACATTGAATACAAACAAATTGAATAATATGAAAATTGTCTTGAATTACATTGTGCTAATTTGTAGTGGTGCCTCAAAATTGCCATCTGAGTGCAAAGAGTTAAATCTTTGTACAGTATAAAATCCTACAGGCTCAAAAGTCTCTTCCAATTATAATTTTCTCCAGCTTAAAGCATCGAGTACAAATTGAATAACGCTTTGAGTGCCAGCAGCTTTAAAAACTCCATAAAATCAAAGAAATTTATTGAATGAAATAAAAATTTAAATATTGAGATTTAAAATAGAGAGTGTACTTCTCTAATCTTGTTGGATTCAGCAGAGCATAACCAAATTTGTTACACTCGCTACATTAACGCAAAAATTTATTTGTGAATCTAGACAAATAAATTCATCTCGTATCTCTGGGAGACGAGGCACTCACAGTGTTAAAGCTGTTATGAATTACATTTAATGTTTAATGTCCCAAAATTCGTATTCGGAGCGCGAAGGGTCAAAATCTCAGTGCAGTATAAATTCTCTTTCCAAAGAAGAACGTGGTCCAATCGTAATTTCTTCAAGCCTAGAAAATAAAGTCCAAACGAATTGAATAATCTGAAAGCTTATATTGAATTACGATGTCCGAATTTTAATTGCACGCCTCAGGATCGCCATCGAACAGCAACAAACTCTAGTACCTACCAAGAGAACACCGTCATTCTCTCCTTTCGTGGCAGGGATCATTGTTTACTGGGACAGCGCGATAGGGGTGGCTAATAAAAATGTAGGATCGTAAAGTGCGAGAACAATTTTTTTTTGTTCGAGTACGTCGCGTCGTTCGCGCCGGTTATCGACGTTCAGTATGACGAGAACGAAGCCCGAGTCACTTTATTTTCCCAGCGATACACGTCGACGGGCAGGGAATAAACTTTCACACCGATACCCTAAACCTTTTACCGCTCTCGGCGAATTGCTCCTCGTTCTCTCCCCCTGACCCTATTTTATAGCGCGGGCTACTACTCCATTCAAACTCGACTAAATACCGCTAACGAATACCGGACCGCGATCGCAGTTTCGGAATAAAAAGGAAAAACAAAGGAAAACGAAAAGAAAGGAGGCTTCGTTGTCCGAGGAATGGAGTTTGCTGATTTTTCTTAGCTTTCACTTGTTCCCGCGTGTTCTTACCTTTTTAACCGACTGCGCAAGCAAAAAGAGGGTACATGTGTTTAGCGTGTGTATTTGTATGTGTGTCTGATTCCTTATTCCCTCTTACTGCATAAACGGCTGGACCGATTTTAACAAACGAGGTATCGTTAAGTTCGCCTTGTTCCCGCGGGTGACAATACTTATATAACATTAAAAAATGAAACAATATAGCGGGTTTTTAGAGGCATATTGTTAACCCTTAAATAAGAGAAATCAAAATTTTCAACGCCCATTGAATGCGGCATTAAGTTAATGATCGTTAACAGACAAATTAAAACAGGTATATAGTCATAATAATAATAACAATAATTTGTGAAACTTAAACTAAAGCATATCATTGAATGGGCTGTTAAGTTAAAGATCGTTAACAGATGGAATAAAAAAATGAGTATGATAATAATAATATTATTATTATGTCGTGTCATGGCTTATTCTTATCGAAACAATCTCGTTAATCCATTGGTAATTAATACTGTTCCATTATTTTCGATCTTTTCAGACACATAAAAGCGAAAATAGATTTCCATTTAACTTCAGTTTCTTACAGTCGATTTGGACAGTTTTTATTTTGAATAAAGATCCGCAGTCTATTTATGACAAAAATGAAGAGATGAAATACAAAATTGTAGGGTCACTAAAAGTATCTAACAACATTGTTCCATTATTTCCGATATATTGAAAATATGTCAAGAAAAAGCACATTGTCATTTATTTTCTGTTCTTCACAATCAAGCTGGACAATTCTTATTTTGCATACAGATTCACAGTCTAATTATAAAGCACTACATATATTTGTTCTTCAGTTTCTTGCTATTCGAGTTTGGATCAGTGTCGCCAGATCGCTGAAATCGAGGGGAATACAATTTACCACCTCTCTGATGACAAGAGTCATGTAACACGTTGCGCAGCACGTCACGTGACCAGTCTACGGTCTTTGGTGGGGGACGTTGGAGTGTACTCAGGAGTGGAATGGGATAGTGGAAGTAGAAAAGGAGGAGAGGAAAATCAACCCAGTTTTGGGTTGATCTGGCGACACTGGTTTGTATACATGCGCCCATACACACACGTGTGATCAGTGTCGCCAGATCGGTTAAATAGAGGGGAATACAGTTTACCACCTCTCTGATGACCAGAGTACTATGTAACACGTTGCACGGCACGTCACGTGACCAGTCTACGGTCTTAGTGGGGGATGTTGGAGTGTGCTCATGTAGTGGAATGGGATAGTGGAAGTAGAAAAGGAGGAGAGGAACTATCAACTCAGTTTTGGGTAGATCTGGCGACACTGGTTTGTATACATGCGCCCATACACACACGTGTGATCAGTGTCGCCAGATCGGTTAAATAGAGGGGAATACAGTTTACCACCTCTCTGATGACCAGAGTACTATGTAACACGTTGCACGGCACGTCACGTGACCAGTCTACGGTCTTAGTGGGGGACGTTGGAGTGTGCTCATGTATTGGAATGGGATAGTGGAAGTAGAAAAGGAGGAGAGGAACTTCCCAGTTTTGGGTTGATCTGGCGACACTGCGTGTGATTGTATCGAACACGATTTATGTAGTAAAAATAAAATCGTGAAGACGTTTAATCTTTTGAGTGCTCGTTAGGCTGCCCGTTAGACGCATGTGCATCAGAATGATTTTTAACTTGTTAACTGTTTATGTCGAGTATACTTGTCATGAGAAGATGGCATGTTTTATCTAATGACGAGTATACTCGTCTTGTAAGAAAAAATTTCCATTTGTTATTAGATAAAATTGAAGCGAGTGCGCGGTGCATTATGCACAAAAAGCACAAAAATACTGCTTGCTTAAAAATTAATTAAGCACAAAAGTGCACGTTCTTAAAATGAAGCGAAACAGTTAACAAGTTAATTACGTCTTTCACAAAGGTAAAACCACCAACTTCGTTATTGTTGATTTTCGGTTCTGAAGTAACAAGGCAGGAAGGAAATAAAAGAAATGGTGGATGAAGAAACAATAACTTTAAGGGGAGTTTTCGTAGGCTCGTTTTCGGATCCTCTCCCGTCGTGTACCTACAATCGATTCACCTGCTCGCCCGTATAAGTAGCCCTCGTTTACCGCGGAACGGCTTAAGAGCTCGCAGGTACATCCAATCATTGGAATTCGTTTAACCGGTTGCCGGGAAAAAGGGTACGACGGAAATATTTGCGAGGCTGTCGGGAACACTGGAAATTACAGAATTACCGTTTCGTTTTTAATGGATTAGTTGGCGGCCGGGGATTTCATGCCTTATTGCATCCGTGAACGTATAAACCCCCTGGGAAAATAAGAAATTTTATTGTAACCCTTTGTGAACGAATGCCACCCCTATCGCCGCGGAAGAATGATTATTCTGAAACAGTGTTGAAGAAACGTTTGTTACACGTGACATACTTTCTTTAAATTCCGATTCGCAATTTTAGTGCCTCCGGAACTCGGTTTCAAGTGCCGCGGAGACTATATGGGTATTCTGAAGCTATTAAAAATAATAGTAGACACAACCATAAAACCGTGGAAAGTGCGGCAAAATGAAATGGAAACTTCAAAGTCGAGATTGTTGCCATAGTCGTTGCCTTTCTTTATTTTCATTACATTGTGTAGGATCTGAATTTCGTTGAACACCTAATGCATTTTTATGAACATTAATTGGAAAATGCAGACGGATGTGTCGCTAAATTGTTGCTAATGAAAGTTGTAATGCAAGGAATATATTTTTCAGGTTGAAAATTCACTCTCTGTTTTTAGATCACATTAAATGTACTACATGCATGTACCACGTCCCGTATATGGTTCATGAAGAATTTTCAATGAAAATTCAATAAACCATACATAATTTAAGACAATAATCCATACAAGTAAAATCAACTTGGAAGTTTACAGCTTCTTTGAAGTTTGTACAACAACACTGCACTGTACTTACGTCTCATAAGTCGTCTTGACTAGTTGTTATCGCTTTTTAACGCTAACCGAGTACAAAATGTGTCTGGTATATATTGTTTTATAAAAATTACCAGATGGAACTTATTTATATTTTTTACAATTTTTACGATAATACTTCCTCGAATAAAGAAATATATTGGCTAACTTATAATGGAGGCATCTTTATAATTTCAGTGAATGAAAAATAACAAATTTGAAATCGGTCAATTGACCGGTCGTGGTACGGTTAGTGTTAAAAAAGCCCTTGTGAACGTGCTAAACTTATAAATAAAATCTCTCGTCTCAAAACATGAAATAAAATTAGCTACGTTATACTATTCCAAAATCTTTCGTGGAAGCATATTTGGTGCAATATTCTTCGAGACTCGAGACCATTTGCGAACGAGGATTTTCTGAACCCTTCTGAACATTTCCCCGAGAAAACTGAATCATGCATCAAAGTCCCAAACACTATGAAAAAAAAGGAAAACGTGCACCGATCTCGTATTTTTTTTTTAAAGTTGCTTTATTTAAGGTCGCATCAACATCTCAGGTTATTAGCGACCGCGTTATAATACAATATATTACCTTATATTACATTGCGTTACGTTATATTATCTTACATTGTTTTACTCTATGCATGTTACTTTACATTATATTATTTACGTTACGTTGTAATACATTGCATGAAGATAGACGTACATTTATATTCTATTCCTTAGGTTAGGTGAGATAAAAGCAGTATGACGATCTCGTATTATTTAACAAACTAACCAACCTTTCACAACTCCAGGAAACAACTGCCCGAGCTTAACATCCTCGAAACATCCAACTCACCACCTACACTCCTTCCAAGTGTATACTCCATTGCATTTCACCCGACTCGTTTTTCTGCCATAAACCCGAAAACTCCTCGGTGTACTAATTAAAAACTGTTCGAGCAACGGGCGACTGTCTCGTCACGCCCAATCCTCTCGGTGGCCAATCAACCAGCCATAAATCCCCCGCGCCAAAATCGTCCGAAGAATGCCGGCCCTGAAACGGTCGCCGGGTCGCGTCGTCGTTGCCTTTCGAAAGACCGTAAAAAGCAATTTCGCGGCGAAGCCCGCCGTCAGAGATTCAGGGGTTACTGGGCAGGTAAATATAAAATTTCCTACGGTATTCCGCTTGTGTCCAGGTATTCGAGACCGTGGCTCCCGAGTGTCGCTTCCGTCGTCGTTGCGTCCGGAGATAGAGGAAACCAGAAAGCGCGCGAGACTGCAAGTCACACACACACACACACACACACACAGAGAGAGAGAGAGAGAGAGAGAGAGAGAGAGCTGGATAGGTAGATAAATAAATAAATAATTAAATATATGGATAGTTAGATAGATAGATAGATAGACAACGCGCAGAATGGAAACAGAAATTAGGAGAGATCGAGGGGGGGGGGCAACAAAGATAGAAACAGAAATAGGGAGTGAGAGGAGGATAGAAGACGCGCAAGGGAGCAAGAGGAAAACAGAGAGAATGAGAGAGGGAGAAAGATGGTTGTTGGTCGGGTTGAAAGCGGAGCCGCAGGTATCGGGCATAATTTTCCATCTCGCCCGGTAAATTGATCGGGGGTTACGTCTCCTGGTCGGTTCTAGCCGGTTGTAAGAGAAAAGCGCTCTCCGTGCATCGTCACAGAAAGGATGAGAGAGAGAGAGCGAGAGAGAGAGAGAGAGAGAGAGGGTGTTCTGCGAGCCGCTTATTATCGGGCTTCGGTGGTCGTCGTACGGTCACGCGAACCGCTTGGGCTTGTGTATCGTGGGACCAGGCTGTCGAACGAGCTCGTTTGCGATCCGAGGAAGGAAGGAAGGAAGGAAGGAAGGAATGAACGAACGAATGAACGAACGAGCCAACGAACGACAGTCGTTCCGTGTCCGTCTGCGTTTTCGATGAAAAATCGATCGGCCCGTTGAAAAACGTCCGTCGAACGCTCGCACTCCGAGGAGACGTTACGTGCCGACCTTTTTCCGGAGCCGTTCCCCGCACTGCCCCTCAGCCTTCGGATCCAGGGGCAAAAAGGGTCCCCGTGGCTTTCCTCCCTCCCTCTCTCTCTCTCTCTCTTTCTCGCTCGCTCGCGTGCTCTGCTCGTCCTTTCGTCCTGACTCTCCGGTACCCCTCCTTTTCTCCACGCCTCCCTTTCTTTCCGTCCGCTTCGACCTCTGTCCCTCTTTCTCGCTCGCGTTTTGTTCCTTTCTCGCTGTCGCTTTTTCTATCCCTCTCTCTCTCTCTCTCTTCTCTCCCTCAACCCCCCTCGTTCTCTCTCTCTATCTATCTCACCCTCGACTTCTGTCTTTCGGTCTCTTTCTCGCTGAAACTCTGCGTTTCTCTCTCTATATATCTCTTTTCCTCTTTCCCCGGTCGCACGCTCCGGGCAACTTCGCTCTCGCACCCGACGAACGGGGCGAGTTCCCGAAATAATCGTGCGTATCGATCCCTGCACGCGGGGCGGGCAGGGTGAATTTATTCTCGTGCACGGGGAGAGCGAGAGAGCCGAGCAACTCGTACAAGCTCGCCTCGTTACTTAATCGTTCCGCGTTAGAAACGGAGGGTTATAGCGCGGAAACTACTATAGCGGCCCCGTTCTCCGCGCCACCGCCACCGTCGCGCGTCGTCGTCGTCTTCGTCGACGACGTCGTTGTTGTCGTCAACGTGGCCTCCGTTGCCTCTATCGTTGCCGGAAAAATTCCTGGAGCCTTGCCCCGCTTTCGTCGGATCATCGTCGACTTTTTAGGGGATTCATGCAGAAATTATGCATTCCTCAGGGTTGGAAATGAAGTATACAAAACTGGTGTCATGTGTGTAGATGTCGTGAGTCGCCCAGGCCCGCAAACTGTTTTAATGTACTGTTGTAAAACATGTAGTAGGTGATACTATAAAATGTACTATTATATATAATGTGTTGATGAGGTTGTAAACTTTACTATTATAAACAATCCAGCAGATTGAGGCTGTAAACTGTACTATTATAAGCAATCCAGCAGATGAGCTTGTAAACTGTACTATTATAGACTGCGGATTTTTCTCTGACTAATTTGCAACGAAGTGAAAATCATACAACAGGATTTTTAAATTCTTTAAATGTTTCTTCTATTTTGTATTTCATCTACTCATCGTTATCATTAGACCCGTGATGTTTATGCAAAATGAAAATGTTCTGCATCGTTTACACGGTACCGGAATCAAATGATAATTGAATAACAGATCCTTTATGCCAAATAAAAAATTGTCTACCTGAGCTGCAACAAACTGCAGGGAAATATAGATTTATTTTTTTTCTTAATATGTTTAATAAGTTGAAATTAATGTAATGGTATTTTGAAATTCGTCTGATGTTTCTAATGTGTTAAATCATATTTTTATCATAAATGCATCGAATCCATTGTGTAATGATAATTTATAGATACACTCTTAAATTCCATCTATTTTTCCACTGCTTCATGTTTCACCTGCGCACTATTGTCCATGAATGCATGAAATTCGCAGGCTAATTATCAACAATTTGCAATTTTTATAGACGAATGTTAAGAAAGTGGAATCAAATAATATCTTATTTTCAGTGTTAGTAGCCTTGCAGATTGAAAATAAATAAAAATCGTTATAAATTCTGTCGTATTTTATATTCTCGCTTTTTTATTTAATTTTCAGAAGTCATAAATGCATAAAGATCCGCAGTCTACTAATTATGAACAATCTACTAGATGTTAGAGCAGCCTAGTGCCTTCGCTCCTGCGCTATTCAGTGTGTAGACTGTAGGTGCTCGACAAATTACCACTTTCAATACGTTAAGATGATTTCTTCGATAATCGTTCGATCGTCGTTTCCGCTGAACGAATCTGCGAGATTGTTGTTTATTCTTTGGTAATTGGTCTGAATGCCAGTTGGAGAACAACGATGCGAGCCGATGGCTTGCAATGGAATTTCCATTGAGTGGGTGGTCCTTTTGCCATTTTGAATGCCGCGTATGGTTCGCGCGATTGTTTGGATGTGCAAATTGATTTGTAAGTCGATGAGCGGCGAATGGCATTTTTTGACATTTTCATTCGTTCTGCGGGGGTTAACGCGTTGCAACTACGGTGAATGTTAACAGTATATCTATTAAACAAGACATCAACTGGTTTCTAATTCTGTCTTTCACAACTGTTCAAATTGTAGAAGTGGTTCAAAGAACGAACAACTTTACTGAAATATACAGAGTTAGTCACCTAACGTTTGCGCCACAAATATCTTTGTTGTTTCTAAAGATACGTAAAATATGGTAAGGACAAAGTTGAATGGTACAATGGGACTGACACGATACCAAAAAAAATTTTGTTTTTGTCATTTTTTTAGATTTATCAAGGTCACCTTGATTTTTTTAAATGGAACCACCCATTTTTAAACACCTACAATGATAGTCCCCTTCATTACGAATTCAGTGACTATAATTACTCAAGGTCATTCAAGGTCACGGACAGAATTCAACATTCCTTTAAAGCCCGTTTCCAGGCAGGTATCGATGTTAAAACTTATACGTTTCTTCTGTCCTTGACCTTGAATGACCTTGCAATAATTATAGTCACTGAATTCCTAATGAAAGGGACTATCACAATTCAAAGTTTCGGATGCAGGAATTTCATGTATTCTTCCTGTTAATCTTTCGCATAAATCGAAAACAGTGGGACACTATTACAATCCAATAAATGATTCTCATCGAATATATTATGCGGAGTGTAATTTTAAACAAATTATTCTGATTTAGAGGGCGTTCGAATATTTTTGTGAGCCGCTGTATGTAGCTCCTGTAGCTTGCAATTAATGCAATCTTTTTTTTGCATAAAAATCCGCATTCTAGTTATAATGTTTGAACGCGTTCAAAGTGTTGAACGAACATGTTCAAAAATGCTGTGCATGGTGGATGTCTTTTGCAGACACAAACTTCGTAAATGAACACTCGGAAAGTATGTAGTACATATTTCCATTTTTTAAGATCCTGATAGTCTCGACCGATCGGGTACGTTATGCTTTATCGCGCCGCCATACCACTTCCATTTTCCTATCCATAATGAGATCATAACCATTGTTACTCTGCGTGTTGGAACACATAGCTGTATCCTAGATACTATCAAAGTCCGTGTATCCATGAAAATCATCGGAACGTATACGCGGCACGGGTATGCGTGAAAATTCGCGGTGCAGTACAGCACACGAGTAGTCCGAGATTTATGGGTGCTCTGTAAGCGTTATTGCTGCTGTTCTCACTCGTATTATATCGTGCCTGAAAATACGTAACAGGTTCTAAATTTCGAACAACCCGATTCCTTTAAAAATATAGTCGGCAGTACAAACATCTCAACTATTAAGTTATTGGAAATATTTAAAATCTGTTTCAATTAACCAAGAGCGTTCTCCAAGAGACTGTCTGCCATCTTTTTATATCAGATGCTGGATAAACAGCTAATAATTCAAGATTTGTACTAACAGCCCACGTTTTAGATAAAACCTTCGCAATAACTAGTCAATCTAAACCTACACTACGCTATCTAATGCTCAATGAACATTTCATGTCGCTAAAGCCTACGCAAAGTGCTTAAAGACGAGTATAAATCACCAGAAAACTTTGCAAACATCGTCAAATCTTCAAATACAACGCTTACAGATTACAGATACTCTGAAATCTTTAGTAATGGAGTCACTAGTGACGTGCGAGAACCCGAAAATTTCGAGTCGGGACGAGACGAGAATTTTTTTCGAGATCGGAACGAGTTCTCGAAAATTTCGGAATTCTTGATTATGTCGAGAATTTCGGGATTCTCGAGAATTTCAGGATTCTCGATTATGTCGAGATTCTCGAAACTCTCGGAATTCCCGAAAATTTTAGGGTGTTCAGTACTTGATTACCGTTATGACACTCGCTTCAAAATCGATCGCGGTATGTTATTTCCGATATTTGAAGCGTTTCTGAAAATCACATTATAAAATTTATTCATTGAATCTCCTTTCGAGACTTTCGAGAATCCCGAAAATTTCGAAAATCCCGAAAATTTCGAGAATCTTGAAAATTTCGAGAATCTTGAAAATTTCGAAAATCCCGAAAATTTCGAAAATCCCGAAAATTTCGAAAATCCCGAAAATTTCGAAAATCCCGAAAATTTCGAAAATCCCGAAAATTTCGAGAATCTCGAAACCTTTGAGAATCTTGACAAAATCGAGAATCCCGAAACCTTCGAGAATCTCGACAAAATCGAGGATCCCGAAACCTTCGAGAATCTCAACAAAATCGAGAATCCCGAAACCTTCGAGAATCTCGACAAAATCGAGAATCCCGAAATCTTCGAGAATCTCGACAAAATCGAGGATCCCGAAACCTTCGAGAATCTCAACAAAATCGAGAATCCCGAAACCTTCGAGAATCTCGACAAAATCGAGAATCCCGAAATCTTCGAGAATCTCGACAAAATCGAGGATCCCGAAACCTTCGAGAATCTCAACAAAATCGAGAATCTCAACAAAATCGAGAATCTCGAAACCTTCCAGAATCTCGACAAAATCGAGAATCCCGAAACCTTCGAGAATCTCGACAAAATCGAGAATCCCGAAATCTTCGAGAATCTCGACAAAATCGAGAATCCCGAAACCTTCGAGAATCTCGACAAAATCGAGAATCCCGAAATCTTCGAGAATCTCGACAAAATCGAGGATCCCGAAACCTTCGAGAATCTCAACAAAATCGAGAATCTCGAAACCTTCCAGAATCTCGACAAAATCGAGAATCCCGAAACCTTCGAGAATCTCGACAAAATCGAGAATCCCGAAATCTTCGAGAATCTCGACAAAATCGAGAATCCCGAAATTTTCGAGAAACTGACTCCGTCTCGTCTCGACCATCGAGATCCATACATTTTTGAGTTCTGGAACACTCTTAGTAGTCACCAGTGTCGCCAGATCCACCCAAAACTGGGTTGATTTTTCTCTCCTCCTTTTCTCCTTCCACTACCTGAGCACACTCCAACGTCCTCCACTAAGACCGTACACTGGTCACGTGACGTGTCTCGCAGCGTGTTACATATTATTCTGGTCATCAGAGAGGTGGTAAACTGTATTCCCCTCGATTTAACCGATCTGCCGACACCGGTATTCACCGATGTTCCAAGATTCTAAGTGATTTATAGCTCACTCAGATTTTAACGAAGCTTGATACTTTCCATGGCTACCTTCATTTTCTAAAACACAAGTATAACCTAACTATTATAGAATGCGGATTTTATGCATTTACGACGAAAGTACGTAAGTGAAACATGAAACGGTAGAAAATTAAATGGGATTTAAGAATATCAGTAAATTATCACCGACATATTTAAATTATTAAGGGCAGAATAAAATTTTTATACAGTTCCAGCACCTCGTAAACGATGCAGAACATTTTTATTTTTCATGAAGATCCACAGTCTACTAATAACAAGCGAAAGTGTCTCGGATTTATTAATCAGACCACCCGTAATCAATTTTAAAACACGTTTCAGAGTCAGTACGATGCGCAGATGTTCCCAGAGTGTTAATCATCCCAAAGATCCACAGTTTAACAACAACAATTAGCGCACAAGATTTTTCCCTGCAAGGCCACTTTCCGAACTGGCATCCAATTAAAGTGCACTTGGCCGATCGAAACGCGGACGAACGAAGATCGAGCGTCCCTGATCGACGTTGATCGACATTAGCAGGATCCAGATAGTCTCCTGGATCGGTCTGGTCGTCGTGACACACGGAAACGTCCACTCCTTGACCATTTCCGCGGCGCTATCTCCGGCAGTCGACGAAAACGAAACGTGTTGCGAATCCCCTGGCTTCTCTCTCTCTCTCTCTCTCTCTCTCTCTCTCTCTCTCGCACTCTATCTCTCGCGTGTCCTCGCGAACTCTAGACCGATTGCGAACCAGTCGGAAACAAGTTTTGCTTTATCGCTGGAATCCTCTGGAGAAAAAGAGCAACAGAAAAAAAGAACGACCGCGCGCGAACGTTTCTTTCGCGGTCTCGCTTAGGCGAACGATGTTTTTCGACCGAGTTTTTCACGAGCGAATCTCGCGCGTGTTTTTCGCAGTATATTGTTCGCGTTTTGTCCGCCATTGCGCCGCGTATTGTGCTCATTATTTAGAGGCGAAGGAAAAGCAAGGCAGCGTCGTCGAGGAGGACGCCTCGCTTCCATTATTTTTCTGGAGGAGAATTGTGGGGACGGAGCTGCCTAAACGCTGCTCGGAAACCCTTGGCAAAGGGCTATGATCAAATATTAATTTTGCGCAGACTGTCAGTTCAATAGTAATAATTAGACTGCGGATTTTGTGCGTTTAGTATGGAATTGGGAAAATGGAATTCGAAATAGTGAGAAGATTAAAAGAATCGTTGAAATTAAAATTATCACAGGGTGGCTGAACCTTCTATTTGGTTTCTATTTCTTGCGATTGAAGATGATAATTTTTATTTTGCGTAAAGATCGGCAGTCTAGTAATAATAATTACTAGATATGGTAGACTATACATACTCCACAGAAATGTGGACTCCATAATGGACTCATTCCTGAAGTTTGTTGCTATCTTAATTAATATCTCGAATTCTGGCCCACCCTGTATATATTGCCTCATAAAAATGACAACGTGGAATATTTATTTAGTCGTGTTTCCAAAAGATCATGTAACCATAATCCGATCAGTGTTAAATGCGACGGAAAGTTGTTTCGTTGGTCAGACGTCTTTCCTCAATTAAGAGCGATTGGTTAATTGCGTTAATCGGATTTAATCGTTTCGAAGCTTCATCGAGTGGATCGATAGGAATGAGATTTTTGGTGAACCGACTCAATTAATGATCTATTTATTTACAATTTAATCAGCTTTTGACAACTAACTTTTTTTATTACAGTGTTTCCTCATTGAATTGAAGATTCTTTTAGCTTAGGGAGGAAGAGGATACCAATCGCGGTTTGCCATGGAATTCTTTGTGTCGAGCCTGAGAAAAACTGAGCAAAAGAATTTTCCCTTGTACTTAATACTCGCAGTCGTTCTTCGCAATCGTTGGCATTCGCGTTCTGTCAGAAGTAGAGCAATTGATGTAGGTAGCATTCGTGATGCATCGAATTGTAAACGCTCCTCGCACGCATGGGTCGTGTGTCAGCTTGAAACCGACGTCGTTCGCAACGAAGTTCACCTATGAATTTGATATGTGATACCAGGAATTGAGATTAGGGGGTCGAACGCGCCCTTGACGGTGCATTTGAAAATCAAATAGATTCAAACCTTTGCAAACAAGTGTTGAGAAACGTGAAATTTTTACGAAACACAACGCTCTTAACTTCATTTAATTTTTATACCTTTTTAGTACACAATTTTGTTTCATAGGGAAAATAGATGTGTTCGATCCATTGAACAGTATGGTACACATTATTTCTGTGTGCAAAGGTTTAATTATAATTCACTGGAATTGAAACTTCGATAGACGATTTGGAACCTCCGACTTCTGTTCCTCAGAAGTTGGTCATTTTTTGAATATGCTATTCTGGGAGAATAATAGACTTCCTAATGTCTGATGCGGATTTCTGTGAACTACGGAAATTAATTTCGTAGAATTATATTAAAAGTTATTAATGGAAAGAAATGTTTGTCTATGGCAGTGATTCCAGAAACAACCGGAACTGGTTGCTTTTTCTTCTTTTCCCCTTCCACTATCCCATTTCACTACCTGAGCACACTCCAACATCCCCCACTACGACCGTAGACTGGTCACGTGACGTACCGCGCAACGTGTCACACATTACTCTGGTCATCAGAGAGGTGGTAAACTGTATTCCCCTCGATTTAACCGATCTGGCATCACTGGTCTATGGTTCGGACAAACATGAGTTCACTTAAATGTTCGTTTCAAAACTTCTTCGAGAAAAGGTAGAATTGAACTCGTAATTTATAGAGTAACTTATAATCATTTCATAGAACAATATCAAAGATATTCGTCTAGCGTTTGCATAAATATGAATTAATTGAGACGATCGTTCTCAAGCGTATCCAGGAAAAAAGTACAATTGTACAACAACTGAAATGGCAATTCAACTAACGAGGGCTGTCTAGCACGGGCTTGTTTAGAACAAATGATTATAGTCCAGACACCAGCTAGAATATCTTCAACCATAAGGGTAACCATTCTTCAATTCACATGAGCCTTAGCGGCGAGGTCACGCTCACTTCATCATTCACTATTTATGCGTATTCCACCTGTACTTCAAACCACCATTACTTCTAAAGTATCCAAAGCAATACACTCAAAGTAACCTAAAAATATCCTAACGATACAATGTCTTTTTCCATGAAAAAAATTAACAATAGTAAAATTGTACAGGAAGAAGGAACAAAATTTGAGAAAAACGAAGATGGCGTTTTACCTGCTCCTTAAAGTAGCGTTACTTTAAAAGTACCAATACAGACGGAGTCAAGTTTTCCATACATTATCCCCAAGGTTCACTAAAAGTTCTCAAAAAATATTCAAGCTGTACAATCATTTTTTCTATCTTTAAAAACTGGCAAACATAAAATTTATAGGAAAAAGGAAAAAAATTTGAGGGCAATAATGAACGGGTTACATCTGTATTTGAAACCAGCATTACTTCAGAACTACTAGAATCAAATTTTGCATGCACTATCTTCAAGAGTCAATGCATGACCTTAAAAAGTATCCACGCTGTATAATTATTGTTTGAATCTTTAAAAATTCACAAAAATGAGATTGACAGGAAATGGGAACAAACTTCGAAAAAAGTAAAGAATAGGTTCCACCTGTACTTCAAAACTACCAATCCAATCAGAATCAAATTTTGCATGCACTATCTTCAAGAGTCAATGCATGACCTTAAAAAGTATCCACGTTGTATAATTATTGTTTGAATCTTTAAAAAACTGACAAAAATAAGATTGACAGGAAGAGGGAACAAACATTGAAAAAAGAAAAGAACAGGTTCCACCTGTACTTCAAAGCCGCATTACTTCAAAACCACCAATTCATTCAGAACCAAATTTTGCATGCACTATCTTCAAGAGTCAATGCATGACCTTAAAAAGTATCCACACTGTATAATCATTGTTTGAAGCTTTAAAAAATTGACAAACATAAGATTGACAGGAAAAGGGAACAAACTTCGAAGAAAGTAAAGAATAGTTTCCACCTGTACTTCAAAACTACTGATCCAATCAGAACCAAATTGTGCATGCACTATCTTCAAGAGTCAACGAGTAAATTTCCTTAAAAAATCTAAAAGTTGTGCAACGTAGTTTTCCATTTTAAAAAACTGACAATTACAATCGACACCAAAGGGGACGAAAATTGAAAGGAGGGGAAGTTCGCAAAATTCCTCGACCAATGGGTATCAGTTAATTTCTCGCGTGCAAGCCGGGAACGGGTATGGTCGCGTCTCGTTCCTGTGGAATTCTCGTGCAGGAGAACACGCAAGAACGGCCGGGGTACCTGTATCGAGCAAGTAGTTGCAGGTCGGACTCGAAAGTTTTCCGTTTACCGTTAGTAATCCCGAGGACCGCCTCGGTTAGGGTCGTTGCGACAACGAGTGACCGTAGGCAGTTTTAGTATACGTGGCCGTTAGGCCGTGCGATCCGTGCCTCGTCGTTCCAGTCCGATAAAATCCCGGGGCCCGAAAACATAGCTTGTTATTTAACAGCTGAAATAATCGTTTGCTGCAAAACGTCTGCTGGATCGCACGCAGAAAACACCATGATTCTGCGCTCTCCGGTTAAAGCACTCCGAAACAGTCCTATTTAATTTAATAATCTCTGTTATTACCGTCGGGGAAACGGTACGGTAATGATCGGTCAGATTCCCTTTCGTGAAAAGCGGCGAACGGTGAATGTGAATTTACACTTCTTCACTTTGGATCATGCACAGTGAATATGAAAGATGAAAACCGGAGTTTTTATACTTCTTCGATTATTGAATTCGATTCACTGGTTCTCGAAATGAAAAATATATTTTCCAGGTTCGCTGGCAGAAATATGTACAGTGACTGTCATTAATATTCGGACACTCTTAAAAAACGGTAACTTTTTTAATATTCGACGATATGACTTGGATTATCTTGGAAAGTTGAAACAGTTAGTTTACTACATGACGTAAACAAAAAATTTTTGAAAAAATTGCAATTGATCGATATTGCAGAGTAAATATAAAGTGGGCCATCTGGGTTTCTTTTTTAATTATGTGTCAATTCGTCATAATCAACACTAACGAGTTTGAAATAAAGGCAGAAAATTAGTGTCAAACCTCTAAGGTACAAAATGGGTCGTTTTACTCTTGAGCAGCACTGGGAAATGTTAAAAAATTATTTCCAGAGTGCATGTTGTGTTGGAGAAAGTGTGCGAAAATTGAGAAAAACTTTTGGCCGAAATCAAGCTTCTTCAGCGGCGGCTGTGAGACAATTGGTAAAGAGTTGCGATTTGACGCCGTTGGATTTATTTTCATGGGGAACTGTTAAGGACCGTTCTTACTCTAACAGTCCACAAACAGTACAAGCTCTGAAGAAAAATATCCATCGAGCTATTCGCGAAATAGAACCACCAATCATCCAAAATGTACTGAAAAATTGGGTTGACAGGATAGGCTAATCATTGCCAATCATGGCAGCCATTTGAATGAAGTTATATTTCATAATTAACCGGAAGATATACTCTATACAATAAAGCAGAAAACATTAACAGTTTATTTTTATTACAATTTCAAAAAGAAATTAACAGATGGCCCACCCTTAACTAAAAGTTGTATTTTACAATTTTTTAATTGAGCCTATATTGAGAATTTAGAAAATCCGTGTTGTAAATCTATGTCAATTATACATATAGTGTGAGTTATATATATTAAGAATGTCGAAATATCGAGGAGAGTCACTGTATGTATGCGCATCGAAACCATTCATGAGTTTGGCTAGATTTAGACTAGTCACTTCCGTGTGGCAGTTTCATTTAATCATTCAATCATTCAATCAATAAATCAACAGTAGACACTGACGGCGAATGTATACTATTTCATTTTGGATGTAATACGAAAGACGGAAACCGGAGTATATTATTGTATATACTTCTTCAATGATTCAATCCAATTAATTATGTACATTGTACATCAGGGATGAACATTTTTGTCTCAATTGAGCCAAAACCGTCCCCACCATAGCCTCCCACTGTCTCCCACCAGCAAGCCCCGTTACCAAGAGAGGTTGGTGGGAGAAGCAGGAGTTTGAGGGGCCCCTACCGTGCCCATCCCTGTTGTACATCATAGATCAGAACAGAACATTGAAACTGAACGATAAAAATGAAGACCGTTCATTTGATTTCACAGGTTTAGACTTGTCACTGCCATTTCACTGTGGATGAATCATCTAGGATGCGTATCCAAAGTGAAAAGTTGAAATTCACTTTAATCGTAATTTTTCACCAATCATTAGACTGCGTATTTTATGACTTCGTTGCTTTTGGACGATCATTAAAAAAATGTGTAATCGCTGCTTAAAGCAGTGGACGGATTAAAAGAATTGAAAACCATCATTGTATCGGTCTCAGCTGATTGAAATTATTGAATAAAGAATGAAATGATATTGTACAATTTGTACAGACAATTTTTGTTTTTCATGAAGATTTGCTGTCTACTAATCACTTTGGACGATCATTTTGGATGAGACACAGGCAGAAACGATTTTTAACACGTTCAGCGCCATGTCACCCATATCTGGGTGACGGAATTATTTATACAGAATTGAAAATTAATTTTTACGTTGGTAGATTGAGTGTACAAAATTTCCTTACGATCTGAGGAATAGAAGAGGTTTGAAACAGTAATTAATATCACAAAACTAAACTTCTTAGTTTTTGTTTTATTAAATATATTGCTTTGATTTTGTGTAATTTTTATGATTGTGGAGTGGGCTCTGAACGTGTTAAACCTTTCACTGTTAATGAAAAATCTAAATTCGTCGTGAGGCTGCGTGCAGCAGCTCCGAATGAATAAAATGACAATGACGGCTCGCCGTGGCCCGAGTTTGTGCCATTCGCTCGATCGCCACTCGTTCTCGCCATTATGCTAATGACTCGTATTGTCGCCAGTCTTCGAGACCGAGACGCGCTTAAAAAATCTATCGCTTCGAAACTCGAGCGTTCGTCTCTGTCCGATTGATTTCTTCCAGAGTAATCGAATTCTCGGTGAATCGTCCGCATAGCAAAACTTTCAAGACGTCTCGCACCAAGAAGACTGCGAATCGTTTCGGAGCGTAATCAGATCGTTTATGTGATCCGTGTTAATGGGATACGTTTACTCAGCAGTGCGAAAACTGTTCTATAATTATTGACTTCCGTCGGTTCCTTCGAGAGAGTTTACATCCCCCTATCAACCCTCTGCGCGTTACTATTGCTCGAATTACCTTTTAGAAATCGCCGGAGGATCTTCGGACTGAGAATGCGCGCGGCAAATGTATTTTATAGGGAAGAAAATATTTGTTCAACTTTGCAGGAACTGTTTATTGAATCTTTTTTGGGCGACGTTAAGAAAAGATGCATTTGCGTAAATTGTACAGTCTCGAGGTTATGCTAGAGGTACTTGTAATGAAATAAGTAATGGAACGAGTTTGACGATGCCTGGATTTAGTACGATTTTTATTTGTTCATTCTTTCGAACACATTTTTGAAGATAATAATTTTCCTAGACTCATTAAAGTTGTTTCGTTGAATTGGTTTAAGTGAATCTCTAGGAACTGAGTACTCGGATGTTATTTTTAAAAATAGGATTGACCATCATCATTTAAGGGTGAAACAAGTTTGTTAATTCTTTCGAACACGTTTTTGAAGATAATAATTTTCCTAGACTCATTAAAGTTGTTTCGTTGAATTGGTTTAAGTTAATCTCTAGGAACTGAATACTCGGATGTTATTTTTAAAAATAGGCTTGACCATCATCATTTTAGGGTGAAACAAGTTTGTTAATTCTTTCGAAAACATTTTAAAAGATAATAATATTTCTCGACTCATTACAGTTGTTTCGTTGAATTGGTTATGTTAATCTCTAGGCATTGAGTACTCGGATGTTATTTTTAAAAATAGGCTTGACCATCATCATTTAAGGGTGAAAGAAGTGTAATAAGCAAATTACGGATTTTATGCATTCGTGATAGAAACGATTAGACAAAAATTGTCTGCACTAATTGTCAGATACTTATTTTCGTAATCATTTTAATCAGTAACAGTATATTTACATTCCTCATATGTTTCTGTTGTTCTGTATTTGATCTACAGATTTTTGTCATAAACGCATAAGATGTGCAGTCTAGAAATGATAAACGGAAACACTGAACTATGAAGAGGTCAGACAAAACTTGAGAATATCTTCGCACGTCTTGCGAGTTAATAAAAATCTCAAAAGAAGTAATACACGGTTTAAGTGAACCGCTGTTATCCACAGCAGCCGCAGAGCATTTCGCGCGAAGATTCGCAGTCTAACGGCGATAATCAGGAAAACGTCGTGGTGCCATCAGCGTCGAAAAAAAGAGCCAGAGCGAAAAGCGTCGACGAAGAAAAACGTGAAATGCGCGCACGCACCGGGTAAAAAAGAAACGCGATAAGGTTTGCACAATTCGCGGCGTTTCGTTCGTCGAGAAATCTTTTTTGTGTTTGTTGCGCAATGCTTGAAATTTTCGCCACGGCCTCGTAGTCACGTTGGTCGTTACGCGCAACGCCCGTTCGAAAATCCCCCGATTATATCGACGTCGTTATTCACGATGCCCGCGCGACAGTTGTTACCGCTCGTTACGTCTCCGGGTGTCCCTGGTTTATTTAGAATTTCGGGGCGAGCGCAAAACGCGTCCTCAACCCCGCTATTTTTTTTCTCACGATCTTTCCAACCCGCCGCCATCGCCTCTCTACCCCCTCGTCCTGCGAATCCCCACCTCCCTCCCCTACAACCCCCTATTTCGATCTTCCTCGCTCGCAGTTTTATTTCCACTGCGTTGAAAACGGAACGACGCGCATTGGTCTCGTCGAGTCGAGATTTTGTAGAATGGGATCGGTGTAAGGAGGTCCTTTTCGAATCATTTAAAAAATTGCACGATTTTTAAGTTATATGATTGGAAACACTGAAATTGGGAAATTGACGCCATTTCTACCAAACGTGTCGCAAATAAAAATTTATTTAGACTGCAAAGATGCATTAATCTATTTCTTTGAATATGTACAACCGAAAGTGGGGTGTTTCTACATAAAAAACAAGTCGATACAGGTATACATAAATTCGCGATAGAAATAGTGGTAATATTGATCATCAAGATGGTCGCTTCCTTTCTTCTTCGATGATGAGGATTTTTGAAAATATATAATCCTTCATCGAAGTTTTCAATTATATTTCCGCTGCGTTAAAAGTGGAACGACGCGCTTTAGTCTCGCTGAGTTGAGATTTTATAGAAACAGATCGGTATGGGGAACCTTTTCCATTAATTGGAACGTAGATCGTCAAATCACGGGGCCAAAAGATCCCTGAATTTTTAAGTAATATGATTGGGGACACTGAAATTGGGAAATTAAAATTGATCATGAAAGTGCTTCTTCCCTTTTTAGGGTTTCCTTCTAGTTACCAGGTCAGTCCACAAGCTCGTTCATATTTGAGTAATCGAAGACCTCGGTGAAAAAGCTGTGAAAAAGTCTACGTTTCAATCAAATTGTATGTTGAGTGAGGCTCTGTATATTTTTATATATTGTTGATTATTCGAAGCAAAGAATTAACACTAAACCTACCACGGTCAAAACGATCGGTTTTCTATTTTACAATTATTTAAATTCGAAAAACGATTTCATAGGAAATGACTGAATTGACTTCATGATTTAAGCTCATATTGTAATGGAAACGGTACAAAGTTTAAAGAAATTCGGATATTTTCACTTCTTTAAGGCGTTTTATTTTTTAATGTTTTGTGCTTGGTAGGTTTAGTGTTAAACAATTTCCGAAACCTGGCCTTACCCGATTTCAACATCAAGCCCTCCAGTTCATACGATTCACCACTGCAGACTCAATTAACCCCTTGCCTTACAAATTATTTTACGGATTTAGTGATTAGAATTTCTTTGTAGTTCATAATTTCTTAGAAAAAGGAGAAAATGTATATCTATTTCGTGTCTATATATTCTCCAATGGTTGTACATTAAACAACCAAATAGAATTATATTTCGGTTTAAAGGAAATTAATAACATACATCTTTATTAGACTCTGTTCAGAATCTTCATCACGTTTCTCAGACGATATTGTAAACGAAGGGGTTAACTCACACGCAATCTCTCATATCCAAACTCAATCTAAGAGCTACATGTATCTAGGTCTTAAAATATCTAGGTAAATATATCGAGGAAGGACCTAAAAAAGAACTTGAACTTACAAAAATTTGTGGCCGATTTGAATATCAAACAGAAGCAGTTAAAATTAAGCAATTAAAATTTGTGGCCGATTTGAATATAAAACAGAACCCAGTCTTACAAGCTGGGTGGCTCATTCTTCACATAAAATTGGCGGTTTTTCTTTGACTTGACGTCTCTGAAAATTGTGTACAAAATATTGCAATTATTCAATATCTGCCTCTGAATTGTTCCTTCGTCCCAAAATTCCCTTTTGATCTCCGAAATCTCTCTTGGTTTCCAAATTCTCCTATGGGTATCTGAATTCTCCCGTGGTCGTTGTATTCAATCGGATTCAAGTTTTACATACACTATCTTCAAGGTTCAATCAAAATGCTCAAAAAATATGCAACCTGTAAATCACTGTTTTCACCTTTAAAAAATTGACAAACATGCAATTGATAGAGAAAGGGAACAAAAATTGAAAGAAACGTACTTCAAACGAGCATCACTTCAAAAATACCAATCCAATCAGAACTGACTTTTGCATACATTATTTCCAAGGTTCAATCAAAATGCTCAAAAAATATTGAAACCGGAAAATCACTGTTTTCACCTTTACAATATTAACAAACATGCAATTGATAGAGAAAGGGAAGAAAAATTGAAAGAAATGTAGAGGAGATTCCACTTGTACTTCAAACCAGCATTACTTCAAAAAATACCAATCCAATCAGAACTGACTTCTACATACATTATCTCCAAGATTCAATCAAAATGCTCAAAAAATATTCAACCTGTAATTCACTGTTTTCACCTTTAAAAAATTAACAAAGATGCAATTGATAGAGAAAGGGAACGAACATTGAATGAAACGAAGACGAGATTGCACTTGTACTTCAAACCAGCATCACTTCAAAAATACCAATCCAATCAGAACTGACTTCTGCATACATTATCTCCAAGATTCAATCAAAATGCTCAAAAAAATATCATACCTCCAAAAGAACTTGAAATTTAATTCGGTTCACGAATGAAACAACAGACATCTAGTGAAGAGCAGTATCTTCAATATTATTCCCACTGTCATCTGTCAAGTCAGTATACAAGCGACTCGACAACCTGTTCAAAAGCAAGAGAAGCATTAATTCCGATTTTATCCGGTATTCGGTGAACCCATACAATAACCTAAATCCTGCTGCATCGATCTGCGTCCGGTGGGACGCTATTTCAAAGACAATCAGCCATCCTCTTCGTGGCAATTACGAGCGCTGTCTCCTAAGAAACCGACCAACAGAATCGTTCTGTCCTTAGCTCCCTCGGCGGTTCGCGTTCCAGCTCGAGCCAGCCGATTCCTAGTTTTTATGGCACGCGAGCTTGCAAGAAAGGGAGAGAGAGAGAGAGAGAGGGGAAGAGAGAGAGAGAGAGAGAGAGAGAGAGAGAGAAAGAGCCAGCTATCTAGCTATCGAAGGTGGTAGCTAACTTGGCTAGGTATCGCACGCGGTGGCACTTGGGCTGGTATCGATCACACGACAGCTCCGGTGTAAACGCATTTCTCCCCTTTCCGCGCGAGCCGCCGGGCGACATCTAATGTTATAATGATTCGATAGACATCGTTAGAAGCGTTGTATAGGCGAATTATCGTCGGCGGCTGGTGTATCACTAGGCCGCCATTGGTATCGCTGCGCGAGGTCTCCGGCTCCAACGTTCTTCCAAAAAGTGAACATCCTCTCCGTCGAATTTTTGTTTTTGTGTCGCTCACGATGATCGATTCTTTGCGGACGAGAATCATCTCTAGTTTATTTTCAAGTGTCCCAGGTGTACCCATATTTCTACTATAAAACAAGGTTAGGAAGTGTAGGACTAAGTCTAAGAATTAAAAGAAGGAAAACAGTTGAATAACAATTTTTCGTCTGCTAAGGGTTAATTTTCTTCGTCGTGTAAAGTGCTCGTTTATTTTACAGTTTCTTCATGTAAATCATTCACACGCGAATCGTGAGACTTGTAATCGCTGTACCGATTGCAAGATACAAGAACTCCATAGAAAGTTATTATTTCTTTTCTTAATAATTTTAATCAATAGAAAATGAAACATTAGTATTCTTACATACTTTAAATGTTTTCACTGTTGTGAATTTTATCCACACATTTTTTATGCAAAATAAAAATCGTCTGCGTGAATTGCAAGATGCAGGAGGTACATACAGAGTTATTTCTTCTATTAATAATTTTAATCAGTTGAAAACGTAACATTAGTACTCTTATATACTTTAAACGTTTTCACTGTTTTGAATTTTATCCATACATTTTTGTCACAAATGTATAAGCTCTGCAGTCTATAAATCAGTATATAATTATCTAAGAGAATTCAATTTATAGCGATTTTGATTGTACAGCAATTCCACGTTGATGGTCAACAAGAACAAAGACGGAAGTATGAAGATACAGAACCTTCCAATGGACAAAAGAAATATTTCTCGTGTTCTGAATTTTATAAAACATTTGACGACAATTTATAAGAAATTTGTGCAGGAATTGCAGTCTAGTTACCACTGCTAGTTCATACAGAACTCCTGATTAGAGTCGCCTATTTCTATGCTGGAATATTCATGCTGGGTCTCTAAATTCAAAGGTGACCCAGCGCGGCCCGCGCAAATGTAAAACCGCAAGCAGTCTCTTTGATTATACTCCTGTAAATAGTGTGCATCGATTGCGCGATGCGGACTCAGTGCTAGATAAATCCTCCAGCCATTATTTATCGTGCAGGCGGAAGAATTCTAATTAATGGAATGAGTAAGCACACGAGTAAACACTTGTAATCCGTTTCTATTCATCACCCGCTCCAACACAGAACGCTTGTATCGCGGCGTTGGTCGATTCCTAGGGCTGTCGTGTAGCAATCAAATATATCAGGTGATTATTTAAAAATTCGTGGCAGATTTGAAAATAAAATAGAAGCAGTTACATTTTAAGATAATAGTTTTATTCATCAATAATCTGTTTTCAATAGCCGACATCATTTTCTATTGTTCAACGTTTTACAAGCTGGGTGGCTCATTCTTCATATAAAATGGGCGGTTTTTCTTTATAGAAGGACTTGACGTCTCTGAAAATTGTGTACAAAATATTGCAATTGTTCAATATCTGCCTCTGAATTGTTCCTTCGTCCCAAAATTCTCTTTTGATCTCCGAAATCTCTCTTGGTTTCCAAATTCTCCTTTGGGTCTCTGAATTCTCCCGTGGTCGTTGTATTCAATCGGATTCAAGTTTTACATACACTATCTTCAAGGTTCAATCAAAATGCTCAAAAAATATCCAACCTGTAAGTCACTATTTCCACCTTTAAAAAATTAACAAACATGCAATTGATAGGGAAAGGGAAGAAAAATTGAAAGAAACGAAGAGGTGATTTCACTTGTACATCAAACCAGCATCACTTGTTTGTCACAACAAATCACAACAAAAATACCAATCCATTCAGAACTAACTTTTGCATACATTATCTCCAAGGTTCAATCAAAATGCTCAAAAAATATCCAACTTGTAAATCACTGTTTTCACCTTTCAAATACGAATAAACGTGCAATTGATAGAGAAAGGGAAAAATTGAAAGAAACTAAGAGGAGATTTAAAAGTACCAATCCAATCAGAACTAACTTTTGCATACATTATCTCCAAGGTTCAATCAAAATGCTCAAGAAGTATGCAACCTGTAGATCACTGTTTTCCCCCTTAAAAAATTAACAAGCATGCAATTGATAGGAAAAGGGAAGAAAATTTGAATGAAACGAAGAAGAGGTTCCACTTGTACTTCAAACCAGAATCACTTCAAAAGCACTAGGACAATTAAATCCAAATTTTTCATACATCATCTGCAAGGATCAATGAATGCCCTCGAAAAATATCCAAGCTGTACAAACAAATTTTACGTTAAAAAAAAATTGACCGGGAAAGGGGAACAAAATTCTTGGTCTCTGACTTTTCTCTTGATTTCTCTCTCTCTCTCTCTCTGTCTCTCTAAGTTCTCGTAGGAGTCGAAACACTCTAGTCGCTGGTTTTACACGTCCGAGCGAGATTACATCGCGGACCACGTCGCTCTGCGTCGTTCGATGATTACTTGTGTGTTTTAATATTGACCTTACCGCTATCCACGGAAGCTCGAGATAACGCTGACGGATATTACACGGTACAATGGAACAATGGCAACGGGAGGAGGAGGAGGAGGCGAGGCGGACTGGCAGATCGCGTTCGCGCGATCGCAGTTCTCTTTCAGCTCACTCGTGCACGCACGAAACTCATAATAAACGAGGATGTATGTACGGGGAACGCGACTCGGGTTTAAAATCACGCCGAACCGCGTGCACAGCCGCCACGTTTGCTGAAACGGTGCACGCCTCGACGAGAGACTACGCCAAGACGAACGGACGAGACTCCGAGAACCTTGGCGAAATTCGCGAACCTTCTTCGCGCTCGAAAATCCTCCATCAACCAAATCGCGTGTTAACGTTCTGCCCTTCCCCATTCGATTTCGAGATGGATAGTCTGTTTGTCAATTTTAAAGTGAGACTTCTTTAGGCGCGTTAGGCGATGAAACGGTGAAACGGTGGAACGATTTAGTAAAACCTCGATGCGGTAGGTATAAAACCTTTACGCGGCGGTGGGAGTAAAACCGATCTGGCGATGAAACAATGAAACGATGAAGCGATGAAACGAAATTCTATTCTATTGAAGTGAAACTTCTTTAGGCGCGGTAGCGTTAATTAATTAATTAATATATCGAAAAAAATATATCGACATCTATATTACTGTTTTAATTTGTTTACTGTGTTAAATTGCATAAACTCGTTTTCGTCATAAATTCACAAAATCCGCAGTTTAGTAATAAGTCACTGTAACACAATCACAGTTCTCATTAGACTTTATGCATTTTATTCGTCATGACAAAACTGAGTAAGTGTAAGTTGGAAGAGCAGAAGGATTAAAAAATTTAAGAGTATCGAAATATTATTATTGACCTACGAAAATGATTGAAAAATTGAAATTACTAAGTGGCTCATGTTGCCTGCAACAGATGCAGAACATTTTTATTTTACATTGAGATCCATAGTCCACTTATCTCCATTCAAGTCCACAGAAAAAATATTTACTTTTTACGTTAATATATTTGTGTTACGTCGCATTGTATGAATATGTATGAATAATACGATAATCGTTGTACGAGGTAGATGAAAACGTATTTTCGTATATTTTAATGTTTAACGGTAAGTTGCATTTCAGTGAATTAAGCTTAATACAATATGGATATTGTTCATTTTATCCGAAAATGTTCTGCCATTATTCCAATGCATTTATTTATTTCTGTATGCAATAATTCATCGGTGTACTGGAAACAAGAACGTGGAAACGTTTTGATCAATCTGATATACAAAATTACAAATCATGAATAGGATCAAGTATTTTGGTTCTTGCATTTCTCACGCTATGTACACTGACTAACGGCAGAATTAATAAATTATTTTGTGTACGAGTTTATTAAAAATGGCGCACTCTGTCAAATGCAATATACATAAATGCGTAAAGAATTGCACTCTGGTTGCTATTGTTTACTGTATCTCGCTGCTATTCTGCAAAAAAAACTGATCATTAGACTGCGGGTCTTTATGCAAAATAAAAATTGTCCGTATTTGTTACAAGTAGACTAAGGATTTTATGCATTTATCTGGTGAAATGTGATCAGTGTAAAAGTTGAAAGACTCGAATAGCATTAATATATTAATTTCGACCTAGTAAAATTATTAAAGAAACGAAAATGTTCTTATGTAGCTCCTACAGCTTTTAACAAATACAGAAAATTTTTATCTTGCATAAAGATTCGCATTCTAGTTATAAAATGTAACAATTGCTTAAGAACGCTCTACTTTCTTCAATAATTTTACTAGCTCGAAAGCATTGATGCTATTCAATTCTTTTAATCTTCACAATATCTCAAACTGCAACTTATTTCTGCCATGAATGCATAAAATACGCAGTTTGCTGATCACATTTACAATAAATTAAAAACAATACCGAAGAAAATATTGATACACTTCTCAAAAATTAAGATGCAATTGATCATCCGTACAAATTGCTGTAAAATCTCCGATCTTGCACATCCACGATGGAAGCTGGTATTCAACAGATACGAATTTATAGTCATAAGGAAGAAAAGCCGCGGGGCAACGTTTAATTCAGCATTCCGGTTTGCCGGCGAAAAAGTATAATTTTGCCACAGTTTTCCAATTTTCCGGGACACGTCGGGACAAAGTGGAGGCGGGCGCATTAATCACAGTGAAAGTACGTCGGCTCGCGTCCTTATGCGTCGCGGGCGCAATCTATTTTGATTAAGATTAATTAATCGATTATCTGGCGGCTTATCCGAGCCACGGAATACGCGGAGAGTCGAATTCACGGACAACTCGGAGGCTCGATTCGTTCGTTTCTGACATTTTCGATGTTCGGAGCTTGACACGGTATTATTGAATATCGGCCAGCTAGATAAAACGAGGAAGAAAGAGAGAGAGAGAGAGAGAACGACAGAGAGAGAGAGAGAGAGAGAGAGAGAGAGAGAGAGAGAGAGAGAGAGAACGACAGAGAGCAAGAAAGAGGGAGGGATAGAGGAATTTACACGCCTTAACGATCATCGAATCGCGATCGGAGGGACACGGGTTCTGATATGATAAAGTCCGATAAGAATAGACCGGGTGAATTATTGAATCAGACGAGTTGTAGAACGTGCGAAGAGTCCCGATTCTACTCGCCGTTCGTTTCTGAATGAAGGACCCAACGGTGGCAATTTGTGTATTGAATCAATATTTAAAGCATACCTCCGAGCCTTCCCGAGGGGGGAACATAATTACCGTTCTGGTCCGGAAATTTCTTCTCATTTTCTTGGCAAAGCAATTTACTTCGTCACCGAACGCAGCTACTGCAATTCCACGCTGCGTCCGGATCCGCTCGATCCTTCGCCCGATATTCTGTATCGGATCGCAGTAACATTCCCCGGTTTCATTTTTTTTTTGCCAGACGAAATCTCTTTACGCCCCCTGGCAGTGCGACGATAGAGATCGCCGGAGATCCCGTTGCCGATCTACCCGGGAGATATTGAGTGCACAAATGAACTCGATGTCCTTGCGTCGACTCGCTTTAAATTCGTGTGGATTTCCCTTCAAAGTGCCAGGCTTCAACGTTTACGCAGCGTTGTGTGTATAACTCCACCGGAACTCTTCGACTTCGAGGATTAATGGATTAAGACCGTTCAACTGAAATAACCAGCCTCGTAGCGCTCAAGTTGCGAGTCGGACACACGATTGCACATTTTCAGCGCTTATCTTGCGGTAGCAGCTTCGAACCGCATTTATTTGTTTTGAATGATCATTAGTGATCTAGCAGAGTATCCTTAGATATCATTTAACACGTCTACCGGCGAATATCGAAATTCCAGAAAATTCCAAATTTCAAAGTTACTCAGTCAATACGTTCACTGCCGCACGAATATTGTGTACAGTATTTCATCGTTAATTGTCGCCACCACGGGTCCGGCCGGCGTCAATTATCGTGTAGAAGATACTGTTTTTGGACCTGTGGCGAACGGAAGGGCGGACACCGAAGCTTGAGAGGCCTCGGTCGCCGAGAAATGTAACATAATACGGGTCGAGTATATCGGTGTGAGACCACCACTAATCCAATAACAAAACTTTTTTATTTTTCATAATTGTTTTATGGGACTTTCGCCAACATATTGGCGGCATTTTTCTAATGGAAATGATACCAAATATGATATAATTCTGATAATATTTACTTGTGTAATGAACGATGAAAGTTTCGGTCTCAAGGAAGGACAGCGCATGGGAAAGAAAGAGACGCGGAGAGTCGCAGTCGGCGGCACAGTTCAAAGTACCACGTGTCCTCACAATGTAATGCCAATAAAAAATTTTTTTATTATTACTTATATTTTTATGAGACTTTCACCAATATATTTGTGGCATTTTTCTGATTAAAATAATACCAAACACGATGTATGTCGGATCATATTTCCAATAATTTTCCGAAACTTTCATCGTCCATTACTCAAGTAAATAAAATGATGATCTTTACTTTTTTCTTCACAATTCTGATCAACAGCAGTTTAAAAAAATCTTTTTGTTCACATTAGCTGATAAACTAATTCTTCTAATATTTAAACAAAAATTCAAGTCGTTTGCTCAAATTTTTAAGAAATTATTCCTTTTTCATGGGTGTGCTAATAGCTTTTTTTTACTTTTTACTTTCCATAAAGATACACAGTCTATTCGCGATTGGCTTAATAGTCAACGTGTTAATAATGAAGGATAAATTTATTTTAAATAAATTAATTATTCGGAGCGAATAAGAAGATCTCGTCTTCGGATGATGGAAGAACATCTTCGATGAGCTTTTTTTAGCTAAAATGGAATGGAGTTTCGCGGAAATTAACGATTTTCGATGAGGACAGCTTCGGAGGAAGTATCAGAAGCTTTCTGCAGTTGCTCGAAAATATACGAACACCGATAGACCATTCCGTTTCCCGATAACGAAGGCAGCACCAATTTTTAACGTTTCCGTCGTTCATAGTTTATACCAACGAAACGCATACAAAAGTTATGGGGATTGGTGTGGAGAGAGTGCTGGACACAACTCTTGTCTTAGCGTGCACGGATCGACCGTTGCTGGAAGTAAAAGTGCAATTAATGCGTGTAATTAATGTTCCCTTGCCTCTGCGCCAACGTTTTCACCCGTAGAGTGTATACTTCTACAGCGATGTATATAGATGTTAAAAGTGTACATTCTTTAATGGAAAAATTCTGAAATGTTGCCCAATATATGCGCACTCGAATGTAGTATCAGTAACGATTCAGTGAAATTTGGTTGTCTGAAAAATAATTAACAAAGAACGGCTTTTTTGAGCTTCATTGTGTTGCTGTTCCCTGAGGGGTTAGACCACTTTTAGATTTTTTTTTTGAAGGAGTAGTGGACTGAATTAAAAAGTTTTTGTGTGGGCTTTGTTACTTGAACCTTGATGGGTATTAAAACGTTTTTTGTTTCTATTTGTTGGATAAAATAGTGGCGTTGGTGAAGAGACTCTAGATGTGTGTTTTGAATGAATGTTTTCGCGAGGGTGAGCACAATATTCAAATTTTTTGGTTGGTTACCACGAAATTTAGAGTAGGGACTCTTCTGTATATTTAATATGCAATCTAAACAAATACTTAAGCCTTGAAATATTATTGACGGTTAATTTTTTAATAAGCGGTATCATTTTTCTTAGAGTCAGTCTCATAATTGGTGACACACGCTTTAAATCAGAAAAACTTTTTCATAAATGGACCAAACGACTTTAGTTTTTCTGACAAATTGGATGGATTAGTTTACTAGATGATATGTAATGACAACTTTGAAAAAATTGCGATTAGTTTGAATTACGAAAAAATTGTGGAACTTGCTTTTGTGAGACTGACTGCATATTTAACTCCCCTCGAAGATCTGCTCAATAAAGACATTTGGCAAAATTGATTTTGCGCCACAGCTTTGAAAGATAAGACAGATAGAAAAATACATTTGTGCTCTCCAAGATGCGCATAGTAAAGACGCAATAGCAATTGTTTCGACCAGTGTTCCACCACGCCAGGAAAAAATGCACAGCACAGCTATTACTGTTAGGCCGTTAACGAACCCTTTAAACGGTTCGCGGCGCAGTCGTAACGCGGTTTCCCGTAAACATGTAATTATCCCGAACATATTAGACAGCCGGGTTCGCTTCTCGACCCGTGCGCAGCCAGCGAACGGAGTATATCCGCGTCGGTATCGCGAAGATCAGTTATCTAATTATCATACGGTCTACGCGTGGATCACGCGATCGTTGGAGACGATTTAATTCGCGCCTGTTATAATTATCGAATTTCGAAATTGGAGCGATGGTTGGTCGGTGTGAGGTCCCTTCACCCCTCGCACATCAGTTCACCATACTGATTCTGAGGAATATTTAAAAATTGATCACAAAAGCTAAAATTATTAGTGGAAATGTGTTTTCCTGCATTTTGTTCGCTATCTAGAGTTCGAAGATAGCTAAGGAAAATATGAGGAAGTCTAAATTATCGAAAGATCATTGTGACATTTGTAACAACTAGACTGCGGCTTTATGCAAAGTAAAATTCATTTGCAGATAGGCTCAGATGAAAAATTGTTTTTGTTCGATACCAATTATTTCCCTGCATACTTTAGCAAGGGGTTTTTTCAAAATATTACTGTCTTCAAAAATGATTTAACTGTGAGTGCTTTTCTTTTTAATTTTCTTAGGATCAAACTATAGTAATTTGTCAAATATAATTCAAATTTTTTTTTTTTTTGAAAATTACATGTTAAAGTGTGCAGAGAAACAAGAGGAATGAAGCAAAAAATTTTTTCGATGATGTCGCTTATAGTCCCTGAAAGAAGGCACATTGAATATCGGGAAATTTACATGGGCGGGAGTATAATGTCCGACTCTTCTTAATCCTCCGACAGCGGAGCCTGGATCTATTTGACCCAGAATATCAAAATCGACATTTAATTACTTATTTTCTGACGATTAAATTAAATGGACAGCTGTTGCATTAGAAAAAAGGGAACACTAACGTGTCTACAAGAAATACCTTAAATTCTTTTCATCTATCTTGTGTTTGAAATTGCACCCACTCGTTTTTACCAGAAATGCATAAAATCCGCAGTCTAGTAACAACATACAGAAGAAATCGGTTGATAAGCAGCTGTCCGTTTGCTGCTCAAAAGTGATACACTTGTCTGATTAAGCCCGAGGCAACGGCTCGGCCGCCTCTGGCAATTATTCGTTTCGCGACACGTACAAACCCGTACACTCGCGTTTATTTCCTTCGGCTGTTTCTCAGGCGTACCTGCTCGCACGCGATTCCATATAAGAAGGTCGATGCTGAGGCCTGCAACGTGCCTCCTGAAACTCGATACATGCATATGTGTGCAACCAGTACCACGGATTCGTGCCACATCGGCGCGCACGCACACACGCTGCCGCCATTATCGACTGCAGTTGCACGTACGCGACCAACTGCGTACACACACGCGTCGAAGCACTGCGATCGAGCGAGCTGCAACGTGCTCGACATTTTTCCCGCTCGACTGTGCCCACACAATGATCCTAGGCCCGTTTCTCGCACAGCTGCCAAAGAAAAAACCCCTAAATGGATCCCCGTGAAATGCACTGACCGTCTGCGAGCACGCATTCAACCCCGGAAACGGAAGCTGGAGACCCGAGGCTCGTCTTCCGCCGTTTGCGAGTGTTAGACACTATGGATTCAGTTAGGTACACTGAAAGTTCAAAAAATCTTGACTTGACGCAATCAAAAAATCTTATTTTATGAGATGCTGGAGCTAAGTGCTCCTTGGAGCACGGCCCTCCGCGAGACTCGCGGGCCAATAGGCCACGCCCACTGCGTGGAGGAATATGTTTTTATGATGCTTTTTTAGGTAATCTATTGTGCTACCTAAAGCAAGTAGCACTTTCCGTTATATATGAATTCTGGATTTTATGCCTGTTGAAAAGCACGTGGCAAGCCTGTCGGCTCAAGAGTCGGGCGTGTTCGTCACCCATCGGCCGCGCTTGGTTTTCTCCAGTACGAATCCTATTGTACTGCGTGTTTCAGCTTCCAAAAAAGATCATAGCCGTGAACGTATAAGCGAGATTGTTAAGCATCATTTAAGTATATGAATAGTAAAAGTGTTTCTGTGAAAGCGTTAATTAAGTATAGTGTTAGAAACAATGTTACGTTTCCTGTGAACAAATATTGGATTCTATTGCATTGATATGAAGTATGAAATATAGATTCCTATATATTATAATACAACACGTGGTCTTCATTCTCTCACCTCTACGCTAGTAATATTATTTTAACAATGAGTTTATGACAAAAATGAGTAGGCGCAATTTAAATCAGTGAAGAGATTAACCCCTCTCCGTATTTCAATGAGTCAGACTCGTGATGAAGATTTTCAAGTTAGTATTTCGTTTTTAGACGAAATAAAACGGCTTTTTTTGTACTCAATATATAAGCATTAAAGCATATGTAATAACCATATGAAAAATAAAAATTTTCTTTCATCATCTGTGAAATTCTTGGAGATAAAACTGTTCTAATCACTGTACCCGTAAAGAAAATGGTACGGCAAGGGGTTAACACGTTCACGATCACCGCCACAGATATGGGGCGTCCACAATCCCACAAGTTATTTGATTACAGTTAAATTAATTTTATACATCTTGCTATTTAAAGTCATAGTATACAACATGATATTCAGAGTCCATGACACATTCTTCAGTCAAAATGTTCTAATATCTTATGAAGGAGGTACGTTACACTTGTTAAAAGATTTTATCAGTATTAATATATTATTTTGACCATATTGAAATTATTAGTGGAAGATATAAATTTATATTTAGCTTTTCTCTATTTTTATGATCGTCGCAGCAGATTCTATCAACGGTGAGGTCGCTAGTCGCCGCAATCGGATCGCAGAAATCGCGCGCTGCGAGAAGATCCGACTTCGTTCCTGAAGAATGCTCCGTTCGCCGTTTCGAATGGGACAAGTAGATAATTTATATACACGGAAACGCTTCGTTGCCGGGCGAGCGTAGGTTACTCCAAAGTTTCGAGCGGCAGAGAGTGCGTATTCCAAGTAAACAGCGAGAGAGAGTGAGAGAGAGAGAGAGAGAGAGAGAGAGAGAGAGAGAGAGAGAGAGAGAGAGAGAGAGAGAGAGAGAGAGAGAGAGAGAGAGAGAGAGAAACGTCAAAACTGTTTCTAAAGATACAACACCGGGATGCATAATACGCGGGACGAAGTATAATCTCGGATCGTAAATAGGAGTCGTGAAATTACACCCGTCGTTAAGCCATAGCAGTTATTGAAAAAAAGGAGAGTGAACGGGAGAGAAACAGAGAAAGAAAGAAAATGGGAAAGAAAGAGGGCGAGAGAGAGAGAGAGAGAGAGAGAGAGAGAGAGAAAGAGAGAAAGAGAGAACGTCAAAGTGGAGGACATAACGGGCAGTTAAAATAAAACAATCGATAAGACGGAGAAAGAGAGGAAGAGAGAAAGAGTGAAAGGTGGGGGGAGGTGAAGCGGAAGCAGAATAAAGAGGAAGCCGGCGCATCGTTGATCCCGAATACCGAATACATTAATCAATAACAAGAGGGCTGCCCGGTTCTCGAATAAAACGGGAACAGGAAAAGCGAGCGATTTCAATGGAGGAACGCGGCCGCGCGCAATATAACGTGGAAATCCTGAATAGTGGCATTAGTCGGTCTCGCCGGTGAGCCGTTTAATGCTTAATATGTCGTAATTAACGTTCGACCCTTACGTTTTTATCGCAGATAGGATCTTCGCGATATCAATCGCGTAGAGAGCACAGCCGCCGCCGCCGCTGCCGCACAGTGGGCCAGATCGACGCGCTAGCTGTTCACGCCTATTTCTCCATTGTTTCAAAACTTAAAGATCACATTAAATAGGTCGTTGGATTCGTCTTGGCGTTAGCTATGACGTTATTGAATAAAAAATATATAGTGTTAACTAAATAATCAAGGTGACCTCAATCTTTTATTAAAAAAAAGAAAGAATTTTTTAAATTTTTTATATTGAAATTTGTAGAGAACTGAGTATTGATTACTTTTCGTAGGAGACATATTTTTGTCACACCGCCGGAAATGTCTGAAAAATCGTGTGAATAATGAATTGAAAAGTGGCTGCTCAGGCTTTCAAGCAAGAGTCATCCATAATTTTTGAATGAATGAATTTTTATTACATTTAATGTAATATTATTACTGTCTTATTTAAAGAATTACAAATATTCAAACAAGATTAAATATTATATTTTACAAAGTCACTGACTATAATCCATTAACCATACAGATTTGAGGGTCCCCGTACTCGGAGGGTTAAATTATAATAATTTTAGAACGTAAAAGACTAAAGACAAAGCTTTCTATCAGTTGAAGATTGCGCGCGCGAAGTGGCAACGACACTACAACAATATTGGACCATTTATTTTAAAAGTGATGTAAATCTATTTTTGGAAAAAATTGAGAAATTTATGACAGTTCTAAGTTTTGGTCATGAAAACATAAAATCCGCAGTTTACTTATAACAATGCTTGGCACAACCGCATTTTGTGCGGATAATCCTCAATATCTTGCAAAGTATTGAGTATCTGACCTTATAATTGTACATTTTCGTAAGCAAGAGATTGAACTTCATAAGTGTACATGGTTTTAACTAAATCGCAACCCCGAAGATCGTGCACTCTCTTTATAATAGGAGGACCCAGGCAGAGAGAGGGGGGGGGGAGATGGAGAGAGAGAGAGAGCAGCTAAGCAAGAGATCGAACTCCATAAGTGTTCATAGTTTTAACTAAATCGCAACCCCGAAGATCGTGCACTCTCTTTATAAGAGGAGGACCTAGGGAGGGAGGGAGAGAGAGAGAGAGAGAGAGAGAGAGAGAGAGAGAGAGAGAGAGAAAGAGAGAGAGAGAGGGGTGGGGGTAGAAGCTAAGCAAGAGATCGAACTCCATAAGTGTGCATAGTTTTAACTAAATCGCAAACCCAAAAATCGTGCACTCTCTTTATAAGAGGAGGACCCAGAGAGAGAGAGAGAGGTAGAGAAGCTCGCCAGGGTACACAGATTCGTAAGAACCGATAAACCGCGATCAATGATCGCCAGGAGTTATGTGTGTCACGGGCTGATAAGATAACAATGCCGCGCGTCCAACGACGATCTGACGGACCGCAACCCTCCTAGGGACGTCAGCCTTACGCCCACCATTAGATTACCGGGAGGGGGTGGAGGCTTAATGCCGAGTATGGAAAGCCTCGAACGAGATACACCAGCACCCTCGGGGGTGAGAAACACACAGGGGGTTGTGCAAAACGGAGCTTGAAACTTTCGTCGGCGACGATCGATGCCCGGCCTTCTCTGAAGCTCTCTCTCGCGTAAATACGCGGGCTGTTTTTGTTGCTCGTCTTGATTGATTTATGAAACGGTGTCGGCAGAGTATTAAAAACGAGTTTCTCACTACCCATCTCGGGAATTGGTATCCGATGAACCGAATTTCTCAGATTCCACCTCGAAACTTGTACTACTGATATTGAATCTTGCGTTGAGAACTTTGTGTCCAGATGGACACGGGACGAAATGGATTCGAAAGATTCGGTGGGCGTTTGTCAATCCTGCCGGCGCAACGTACTCGGTTGACCATTCTTTGGTTTCTAATTACTTCTTACGTTTTAAATTGCATGAACTCGCTTTTGCCATAAACGCATAAAATCCGCTGTCTACTAATAACTCGTTAACACGTTGGCTGATGAATAATATAATCAGCCCCTAAAAGTTCCACGAAATCAATGTAACTTACAATTAGTCATTCAAATGGAAGGTGCAGAAATGAAGTTTGTCACAGTGGTTGCTTCTGGAACTCTTTTAGATCGTACAAATTCTAAGCACGTCAACATAAGCAACTATATTAAAAAATATTAATTTTAAGGACAGGTAAAGAATTGTGTCACCCTCATATGACCTACGTGACACTTAACGCGTTAAAGAGCAAGTCTCTAATACATCTACAACCGCTATGAAAAGGTATTGTACCACATTGAAACATCGCATCATTTTCTCATCTTTCAAACACCTTAGAATTTAAAAGATCTTATGGTCTAAAGTTCTTATGGTCTCGTTTAAATTCATTTCTGACACGCGGTGCTGCAGATTTTCTTTCCATACGGTTTTCCACCACGTGGAGTGGGCATTCTACTTGAACCGACGAACGAGCATAGTACAAATTAGCAAAAATACGTAACCACATATACAAAAATCACTGTTCAGCCCGGCTCACGGATTATCAAGGGTCAATATTCCTTGAATCGACTCATTCTCCCAGGATGACAAATCCATCCCTCATCTTCCGACACTCAAAACGTTTTCTTCCATCCTTGGTACAAATCCTTGGTCAGATGATTCGATCTTAGCGACCACATTACTATTGCAGTTTACAACTCATCATATAATACTATATTTAAGACTGCAGATTTTCTTTCTAAGCGTTCTCCACCACGTGGAACGGGGTCAATCTCCTCTAACCACTGAACAAGCATAAGGCAAATTATCAGAGCTGCCCTTACAAAAGTCACTGTCTACTCTGTCTCAAGGGTCATCAATGGTTCATAGCCCCTGAAGCGTTTCATTCTCCCAGATTGACAAATCCATCCCCCATTTTCCAGCACCCAAATTTCCAGCCACCCTCCATCCCTGGTTCAAATCCTCGGTCCCATGATTCGATACGGCGACCATGGACCGATCCTCGGTGTTAGGTATGCTCGGGCCCGATGTGCTCTTGGCCGGCCTGTAAAAACGCAAGCATTTCGCCGGGCTTGTCGGTCGTGCGAGATGCGCGACGAGTGGAAAGAAAGAAAAGAAGTCTTCGGCTCTGGCGGGGAGATGACGACTACGACGACCACGCAAAGAGTCAGGCACAGCAAGCAAGCAAGCCAGCCAGCCAGCAAGCAAGCAAGCAACGAAGCAACTCAACGAAGCAGGCAAGCAAGCAGGCAGGCAGCCCTGATCTCTCTTCCCTGGCCGTCTTTCTCTGGAAGGGCTTCTCTTTCTGGCTCGCAGCGGGCTCTGCTCTTCACTCGTTCTGTAATCTGTACGGCACGGAGGGCCGCGATTGGACCGCGGGAGGGGTCGCTAGTGGAAAGGGACGACGCAAGAGAGAGTTAGATAGAGAGTGCGCGAAAAGAGAGACCTAAAGACAGAGAGAGAGAGAGAGACAGACAGGGGTCGTAAGCGAGGAAAAGGAACGCCGGGACACGACGCTGTGGAGAAGAGGATGAGGAGGAGGTTGGCTGGTGGAGGGAGGGTGTTACCGTCGCATTTCAGAGAGGACTTTAGCGCTCTGGATGGAGGTAGGCTAGCTTGGCGAGCCGGAGAAAGAGAGCGAGCGAGGAGAACGCGAAACGGTAAAGGCGAACGAGGAGGAGGAGAGAAAGAGTCGGTCGAGGGAATAGCTCGTCGGAATGAGCGAGAGAGAGTAAGAGGGAGGTAGGATGCCAAGGGGATCCACAGAGCCCGACACGTCTCCCTGGCTATGCTGTATGCCGGCAGGCTACCCTGCTTCACATTGCTGCTCCATCTTTCTCTCGCGTGGCCGTTTCCTCTGTCGTTCACGTTCGGAGATCTCTCTCGTTTCTCCTACCATCCTCTTCTCTGTCCCGCGTTTTCGCCTTTCTCCCTCGGTCCCATTGCTCGCGTTCGATCTCTCTCTCTCCCCGGCTCTCTTCGTCGGTCGCCGGTGCCGCTGGTCTCCTGGTTCCTCTCCTCGTGCTCGTTCGTTCAATACTCTGGGAGAGAGTGAGGTAGGGGGTGGGAGAAGGTGGATGAGGAGGAGGAGGAGACGGTTGCGAGGGGAAGCAGGGAGAGAGAGAGAGAGGCCAGAGGGAGAGAAGCGGCAGCTCTCTCGCGCAAACCCGACGGACTCACGGAACACGATTCCACCGTTGGTTGGTGGGCTACGGATGGTTTGTTCGCACGATCGAAACCAGCCCGGCCGAAGGAGAGCCAAGAGAGTGAGAGAGAGAGAGAGTGAGGGATGAGGGGGACGAGGGGGAGGGAAGAGAGCGAACCTCGCTTCGCTGATACGGAATGGAACCGCGATCGGCTGAAACGCGCCGCGCCGACGAGCTCCACGCCGAGCAGAGCCGAGTCGAGGCTCTCCTCTGAGTCTCTCCGAACACACGGTATCGCTTCGAAATAGTCGACGACGCCGGCTAATGTGGTTTCTAGGTCGATGGCCTGACACTGGGAACGAACGAACGCTCTTCGAATCCGACGCTCTGCGTGCGCGTTCTTTGCCGATGTCTAATCGCGATCTTAGAGGATCCAGATTGATCGCGGTGGTGTTGGATCGTGAGGGTAGTCTGGTGGGTGCAGGTCATTGTATATGGGAGATCTGGTTGTAGGGTTGTGGATCTCTCGCGTCGACTACTGCCGGAAATTTTACGCAATTTGCACGTGTTCTGCCTGTTTCGTAGATGCGATCAGCGTCCTTGATGACAATTGTTAGGTACACACTCGATATTGAAGCTCTCAGCTTACAATGTAATCTAGTTAATTTCAGCATTGATCCTGCGCACACTGAGTCATTCGTTTCTAGGCGAGAAGTTCACTTTTGCATCCTTTCAAACGGATCCTCATTCTTTCAAACTAATCCGTCAAATTTTCATCTTTTACCGGTAAAAACCGTTACGCACTGGGTGCGAGAAAACATATCAGCTCGTACGCACTTGGTCGCAGAGAATAATAATCAATTTTGGTCTCTCGGCGACCAAATCGTCGGCAACTGGTCGAAAGTGCGTAACGACTCTAACAGGGAGGGACATTACGACAACACCTTTCCCGCTCTACCTGAATCTTCCTCTGGTTGTATATATACTGTCCTAAACTGTCCTTACGACATCCCGCGTCTAAGGCACGGGTCCGCTAGATAGCCTTACTGATGAGTCCTCTAGCGGGCCTAGGACGAAACGCCTCCTTCTCCTTTTTCCTCCTCTCACTCACTTTTCAGCCGCCATAGTATTAAAGTAGAAACTTGTATGAGTATCCTAGAATTTTTTCAGATTTTTTGGAATCCGAAAACAGGAAAAAAGTAGCCCTGGACATAAATAATGTGCTCGGGGAAGGTGTGAAAAATACGTGCGCCCATAGAGTGTTAATAAATTGATGTTTACTAATATTAATTGCACAGTAGTTGTTTCCAATTCCACAACCATAGTCGGTCACGAATGATGGCGTTCAACGTGTTAAATGAGGAATAGAGGTGAACATGTTGGGTGGACGGTGACTAGGTTGCTAGTAGAGCTTGAGGTATGCGTTCCGGGTGAAAGAGACAGTGAAATAGGGGGTTATGGAGGGTAGAGGCTATTGCTTATGGAGATGTCAGTTGTGGAGGGGTAATTGGTGGGGATTAACCCCTTGGTGTTAAGGGTTAAGCGTGTAAGCGATGAGTAGAGGTGAAAATGGTGGTTGGAAAATGACTGAGTTGCTTGCAAGCTATCTTCTACTGTTCAAGTAATTCGTTCTGTGTGAAAGAGATAGTGAAATGGTAGACTAGACGGCGGATAGAGGCTATTGCGTATGATGATCTTGACTGTAGAATTGCGATTCTCAAGGATTAACCCCTTATTGTCATAGGTTAACCCTTTAAATGCTAGTAGGACTTGTTTTAGTTATTCATTTTGGATGAAAGAGAATGTGAACTGTAGGGTTATAGGTAGTGCTTATTGCGTATGAAGATCGTGGCTGTAGACTGGCAATTATTAGAAATTGACCCCTTAAATAGCGAATAGAGGTGAAAACTGTGGTCAGAGAACGCCTAAATTTCTATTAGAGTTTATCTGAAATCATTCGTTCAGGGTAAAATAGTCAATGAATTGAAATCACGATCTCTTTTCCAAATGATGAAACTTGAGATACATCAACAGCTGTGATGTCCATCTTCCTATAACCTACATATTATGTGCTTGACGCACGATGGACATCTATCGTGATTATTGATGAACCTTAGACCTCCTCTTTTGAAAAGTACACTACAGTAACGGTTTTGGTATCAGGGACGATGAGAATCTGAGTTTAGTAATTGCAACAAGATAGATACATATATGTGGGATTGGATATAGTGTGAACCCTATTTGTGTGTGAACACTAGTTTCGAGAGTTGAGTTATTGCGATCAGTTTCCAGGTGTCAGAGATTCTGTGTATTTTGGGTAAGCAACGAGATAGACAATTACACAAAGCTTTTCGGCAGCTGTATACTAAATTCGAGAGCCACAAGCTTTGCCTATTCATGAATCATAACTACTCGAACTAGCAGAGTTGATTTTAGGGATGAATGTAGGTTTATTTGGAGACTTCGATATAGCTTTTCTGGGGCTATGTTGGACTCAGAAATACTGGAAAAGATGTGGAAAATAGCAGGTCTGACTTGTGTAAAAAATCGAATCAATCAACCTTTATATTCCATTCCCCAGATGTTTAATAATTACACTGTGGATTGTATGCATTTATGGCAAAAATGTGGCACGTAAAACAATGGAAAAATAAAAAGAATTTAAGGCCACTGATCTCATAATATCAACTGTAAAATGAAGAAACGAATCTTGCTTCAATTACCTTGTAATCGGCATAGAAAATTTTCAGTTTGCACGAAGATCCGCAGTGTATTATAAATCTGTCTATAGGTATAAAGTAGTCAGTTGAAAATTCCATGGCACAAAGTGCCCCAGAGATTCGCAGCAGTTCCAATAACGAAAACTGAAATCCTAGTCTCCAACCCGCCGAACAATTACCCCAGCTCCCTCCCCACCCGAAAATCCACTTCACGCGCTAACAGTGCCCGATAACTCACAAGCCACCCTAATATCAGTCTTCAGAACCAGCGCCAACGGTGTACAAGACGCGGACATTAAACGCAAAGCACACGGTAGCCTCGGGGCTATTGTTCCCGGCGGAGAGTGCGCTCTAACAAGGAGAGGGTCCTGCGGAATCACTCAGAACCCAGAATCGTTCTGAATCCTCGCCAATCCCCGATCCTCCTCTGACGTATCCTCAAAGTGAAAAACGTCCTCGTGCGTTTGTATACGGAAGTATGCAAGAGTGTCTTGGGTACCGGTGAACTGCCGGGTTGGCCGTCTAGCTAGCAAACCCGGCAGAGGTAGGCAGTCAGGCAGCAGGCGAGTTCAGTCAAGTTAGCAGCGTAAAGTCGTTGTCGGTTCGTCGACTACCTGTCCGTCTTTCTCTCTCTCTACCGGGCTGTGTTTCTTTTTGCGCGGGTTCTCTCAATACCGCGGTCGCCTGCAATCGCAGCGAGCGAGCGAACGCGTGTGCAAGTGCAGCACACTGTGCGCGCGGACCCGTGTTGCACGTGCATACCTCTATACATATGCACACATTTACCTATCTCGAGTCGTGACCTCTGGTGATCAATACAGAGTGCCGCTCATTTGCCACGAGCTGGAACGACTACTACTCTTCCCGTCTCGTTCCCTTCGCCCCCGGTTCGCCCACCCCCGCAACCAACTTTTCGTTCTCCCCCTTCTCTTTCTCTCTCTCTCTCTCTGTCTCTCTCTCGCTCGCTTTCTCTCTTTCTGGGTGTCTTTGCGCTCTCGCCGCGTTCTCTCGCCCTCTTTCGCGGGCGGTGACGATCTTCCTACCGACACTCGACGAATAATTAGGACGGGTTCGTTGTTAGCATGGAGATTCGTCGGCGAGTTTTACTTTCTCCTCTCTCGGTCTCTCATTCCCCGGTTCTTCTTCCTTCCCTCCTATCTCTCTCTCCTTCTCAAACACGCTCGAGTAACTTACGCCCAGAGAGGGAAGGAGGATCGACGGAAAGACAAAATGAGAGATCGAGGATGCCAGCCGGAACAGAGAAGGACGCGAGACCGAGATCGCACCGAGTTTGGGATAAAATGCAACGTGGTCCGACCCTCTCCTGCTCGGACCTTCAAGCTCCCTCTTCCTCTCCCTCTCTCTTGATCTCTCTCTGTTTCTCGAGCCTCTCCTTCCTCATTTCCCCATCGGCTCCTCTCTATAGACTCCCTATCGCTCCACGCTCTCTCTCTCTTTCTCCGACGCTCGTACTCTCTTCGTATCAGTCTTGTTCTTTCTCGGTTCTGCCTCGCACGGTCTCTCTCTCTTTCTCCCCGGGCGGCTTTCTTTGTTCTCTCTCGCACGAAACGTTGCTCTTCGTGGCAAAAGGGACTCTGCACTCGTTCCTTCACCTCGCTCTCCGGGAGTGTGCGTTTTTTTCCAACTCGTTTCTCAGGTATTCCGCCGCTCTTAACGGCCGGAGAGCCGGCCGCTGCTGCCGGAGAGGAGAGCGGACGAGAGCTCGAGAGACGTTCTTCGCCTTCTCCTTCCCCCTATTAATTTTCCACAATTCGTTTTGTTCCCGAGACTGTCCGTGAGAAACAGTTATCGTTACCGGTCTTCCCACTCGACTAATTCCCCGATACTCTACTCGGACACGCGGCGATACCACGATCGCGCACAGCGTGTACGGTAATGATCGCTTAATGCGAGGAATACTGATGCGCCTCTGATCGATCGAGCTTTTACGAGCTGCTCGGGGAAGAAACATTAAATTCATTTGATCGACGCTGTTCGTGCGAGCCACAATTTTATTTTTTAATCGACCGATCGGTAATCGTCGATACAATGTTTTCGGTTTGCTGTCGTTTCTGCGAACCTTCAACTTAGGTTCTAATTGCTTCTTTCGGGAGCTGGTGGACAAGCGTTTTGAAGGTACTCGCCGAGTTTTGTGTCTACTGGTCTGGGCTAGTTTTGAGGTATGCCAGATTTTTGCAGACTTTACGTTTTTTGAATTCTGTCTGATTTGTAAATGCGTTTTTATTGGCATAGTAGAATTTTTGTTTCTTTTACTTAGTTTATAGTTCCATCAACCTCATAGCGAAATTGTAGAATTGTTGTGTCCTTAAGATTGATCAATCTTTGACCGCATTTTTCTAAACAAAAATGTCGTTAAAGTATTATATACAATTTATAAGGTTTTTACAAAGACGTATTAATATAAACACAGTATAGGATGATTAAGAACGTGCATTCTTGATCTCACACAGATTCACTGCAGAACTTAGAGTTATGTGCACTTAGAGCGTTTACAGATCATCGAACATTAACAAAATGTATAGATTGATAATGCTTAATACTCCTCCACGGTTCTTTCAACTTTTTAATGATTTGTACGAAGAGAACTACTTTTGTTACAACATTTTGTTTTGAAAGTGTGTATTTATATATGCTTCCGCAGCCTAATTATTACAAACGCAATCTTTATTCCTGCTTCGTCAAAAAATTGGCGGAGACTGTTAAAACATGGATAAAAATATTCATAAAACTCTCACAGTAAAAAGTTTCACAGTTTTGTAATAAAAAAATCCTAATCCTACTTATAAAAATCCTAATCCTACATATAAAGACTTCTTAATATTGTCACAATACAATTAAGTATAACCAGCACAATTTTGCTTTTGTCTACGTAAAAAAATATATAAATACTGCTAAAACATGGATGAAAGGATCCATAAGAGTTCCGCAGGAAGAAAGTTTCGCAACTCTATAATAGAAATCCCAAAGTCGTCCAAATTGTCTATTCTAGAGAACACCCCTAACACTGCCATAATATAATTACAACAAGCTTCATTCTTATTTCTCCCTTGTAAAAAAATTCCTGAATACTGCGAAAACATGACTAAAAGCGTCTACAAAATTCTTATAACAAAAGATTCTCCAGTTTCATACCAAAAAAATCCCAAAGCCGTCCAAAGTTGTCCGAAGTGTCCATACTACTCTAAACGAGCCTTATCGGTTCCGTCTTGCAACAAATATCGAGGCAGCCAAGCGATTCGGCAGTCGTCCCCCCTCCACTGACTACCATTTCACGGTCATAGCGAGGAAATATTGAGGTGGGGATGACAGCGCGACATTAAACGGGCTTACAGTGCAGGCACCGAGTGTACAAGACTGCAATTTGTTTTCCCGAGACGATATCAAGTCGGGAATAGCCACTGGTGAAATAAGAGACGAGAATAGACTTTTATCGCTCGAAAAACCAGCTCTCGGGAACATTTGCTCGCGGAAAGTGCAGACTCGGGGCTGAGATCGTTCCTCGAACGAATGAACGAACGAACGAACGAAGACGAAGACTCCGGCGTTCGAGTTTCGCCACGCAACAAGAGATCGCATCCTCTCGGATCGTCGCGTCGTTTACGCGTTCCCGCAAGGTCACCAACATCGTCATGGCCGATCCGGACTCGATCGGCGTGTCTGCCGCGATCGTAAATCCAGGAAAGGCAGTGCGTTTCACCGTGAATTAATCTTCGGTCTCGGTCGGATTGTACGCCGGCGAATTAGCCGCGTAGCAAATTAATTCGATTCCGAGCAGCGAGACGCGATTACATATTCGCTCATCGGCAGTCTCATCGTCCGCCATTGCAATTACCCATTGCAGCACGCGAGGAAACCGTTAGGCCATCGAGCCAGACAGAATTAACCCTTTCTGCGGGTACTCATTTTCTGTATATCTGGCTCAACGGTCCATCTTTTCGTTTCTTTTTTTTTCTTTTCGTCTACATACCTTTTATACATCCTCCGCAGGCGCCCTCCCCTCCCCACTCGTCGCCCCACCCTTTATCGTAAACCGCGTTTATCGAAATGAGATACGCTAAATTTTTCGCAGTAAAATCTTCAAAGTTATACGCTCGTTCGCTAACCGGTTTACTCGAGCCGAGTACCTGTACAGAACAGGTTGGAGTTTGTAAATTATGAATGAAAGTTCGGCATGGTAATTGTGCTCGATTTAAAGTTCGTAATTAACGTTTGTTTACCGCCAGGAATTGTATGAATTATACTGGGATATCGTGAATAGGAAATGGTTGGTATATTGGGACGATTGCTTTCCGGGGAAAGTGATATGTTGCATGAACTCTTTAAGAATTTTATGAGAGCAGTATTTTAATATTTGTGCCTTGTTCGCTCATACAGGACATCGTATGGGACCATATACTATGACTTTAAGGAAGCTTCTTAAAATTTTAAGTTCAATCTTAACTTTTCCTTTATAAAAAAATTCATGAGTACTGTTAGAATATGGATGAACGTATACACAAAAGTCCCATAGCAAAATGTTCTACAGTCTCGTAATAAAATCATCCCTAAGTCGTTCAAAGTATCCAGACTAGAACAACTCTTATTTTAATACTCTGTTTTCGCGATTTAATTATGCGAGCTCAATTTTTATTTCTTCTTCATCAAAAAATTCATGAATACCATTAAGACATGGACAAAAGAGACCACAAAATTCCAGGACTAGAAAGTTTCACAGTTCAACAACAAAAAATCTCAAAATCGTTCAAAGTAACCAGGCTAAAACCTCTTATTTTAGTACCCTATTCTCGCGATGTAACTATGATGAGCTCAATTTCGATTTTTGCTTCACCAAAAAATTCATGAATACCATTAAGACATGGGTAGAAGCGACCACAAAAGTCCCACCTAAAAATTCCTTCAAATCACCTTCCTACCACACAAAACAATCCAATCCTCCAACAATCTCAGAATCACAGGTACTAAAATCGCGTCTATAATAGATAATTAGATATAGATAAAAATAGAGTATAAAAACAGTTACCAAATACGAAACTCGCCCTGGTCGCAGATAGCCCTCTACACAATTTATGACCCCACACAGCGAAGTTACAACATGATGTCATCGATTATGCGTGACAAAATGGCACCGCGTGGAACCTAGTCGACCCGCTATACGAACGATCCCTGCTCGATCTTCTATACTTGACTGTACGAATGAAACTTCTCGATAAATGGCAGGAATGAGGAAGCCATTGGAAGAGACAGAGAGAGAGAGAGAGAGAGGGAGAGAGAGAAGGGAAACGAACCGAAGAAGCAGAGAACCGTCAGAGAAAGAAATAGAGGGAGGAAAAAGAGTAGAACTCGTCGGTTGCAAGAAAACGCAGCGGCGTGGCGAGACGAAAGGGGGACATATCCGGATGCAATGCTCCAGAAGGCACGTACCGGAGGTCTTCCTTTGGCCGAAGCACCGAATCGCAAAGGGCTTTTATCGCGATATGAAAGATGAAACGGAACGATAAACCGTGGACCGACGTGCGCGCCACGTGCGTTCCCCGGCGAAATTGAAATGTATTGCCGCGCACCGTTTCGCCTAGTTCCTTGTTCTGCCTCGCCTCTGACTCGCCTCGCTTCTCCTCGCTTACGCGAAAGATTATAGTAAGGCAGGTGCTCCTCTCTCGTCGTACACTATCGAGCCCGAATAATTCCCGTTGGTACTGCAATTTTGCCTGAGCAATTAGAACACAACCGGCACAGGTCATCCGATACTCTTCGGCCCGCGACTTTTTGGATCATGGTACATGTAACTCTTTCGTTCCGACGCGCTCGCGAGGATCGTATACCTTTACTGCTTCTTTATGGGCGGATTTGAAGGCTTTACAATGCCCACAACGCGTGTTGGTCGCCGTTGTAATTGGACCAATAGTTTTAAGTGTTTTCGGCTGGCGCGAATTTTAATCTGATTTCATGTTTATCCTGCTTTTGATCTGCTGCGATCGTTTCGCCGAGGAATCTCTATTTCGATCCGTGATCCACCCTCGTGAATGTCTAGCTGGCTCATTACTCGTTTTTATAGTTTCATAATTACCTTTGGTAATTTGTAGACTGCGGATCTTTTTCAAAATAAAAATTGCTCGAGTCAATTGTAAGAGATATTAAATGAAAGTACATTTTCTCTTTTAATAATTTTAATGTGTCGGGATACGATATACCTGCATCACACAATTCTTCTAATACCTCTATAGGTTACTCATGCATTTCTCATAGCTGTAGGTTTTTATTATAAAATATAATTGTTACTGTATATACAGTTGAAATGCTGGAATTAGATTGTATAGTGTAATGTGATTGTAGAATGTGATCGCTAATGACGTGGATGTTGATGCGACCCTCATAAATAAACATTATTATTATCTACAGGCTAGTATACGACCGATCCATTTTTGTAATAAATGCATCAAATCCGTAGCCTAGTGATTTATTTTTGGGGATAGAAAGATCTATGAAAAATGCCTTAACCCGTTCGCTGCCAGCGTCATACATGTGTGGCGATCACGATTTTGTATAATACACAAAGAAAATAAAATTATTTTGATGCTTGTAGAGAATTTATAGCTTTTCTATGACAATATCTTTCTGTCGGATTAGACAAAAGAATAAATTGCATTTAACACTAACCCAGACCGACCATTAAAAGTGACTAGTCTGAGCACCCTTATGAAAATGGCACGATCGAAATTCTTTAGATTTTTTGTCATTCTTATCATATATTGATAAGAATTTATTTTATATATATAAAATTCTTTTATTTTATATATATAAAATTCTTTTATTTTATATGTATAAAATAAAGAGGTATTTTATTTTAATAAAAAGGTATGCACAATCATTTCCAGTGGAAGCATCTTTATAACTTCAATAATTGTGAAATAAAAAATCTGAAAGCGGTGATTTGACCAGCGGTGGTAGGTTTAGTGTTAATAAAATAATGTAACCATGAAGGCTATTGCTGAAATAAATTCTGGTAGCGATCGTGTTAACACGTTATTGTAAGCAAGAACCATATGTAAGTAATGGATTTATTTGTAAGGAATTGAAAATTTTCTCTCTCGGAATTGAATCAAAAAACTCTCAGATTTTTGTAAACTGTTTTGAACAGCGAGACAATATATTCAATTAAAATATTCTATTACTCTACAATATTGCAAATGAAGTAGGAGCTACTCTGTGACCTCTACTCTACCCTGAACTGCATTTAGGTATGCCGTAGATGCTCGAAATCCACAATCTATTTATCACGTTCTACTAATTGGCTATTATCCCTTGATGGAGCCATGAAGTGGTCAAGAACCATCGCCGTTGGTGTAGAAATCGGTAAAGCAATTATCAGTTTCATAAGCTTTAACTTTATCTCACTGCAAGAGTGAGCTCTAATTTTATTGAATCGATCTTTGAATCTTTGCAAAAAGAACCATAATGATCACAAAAGACCCATAACCATTCTACTCATGTCTAATTACACTACACTCACGGTAGCTTTTGTCAAACTTACGCAGATGTTTCCTTTTCCTTAACTGTTAATTAAGCAGAGAAAAGAATCCTTCTAAAAACATTTTCAAACATAAATAGTGACAATTTTACACTAATTAACCATCTGGAAAATTAATTCATTAAGCAAAGATTATACTGTGATTCCAAAAGAAATCACTGAAACTTAATTTTTCAATGATCCAGCTTTCAGTGATGTAAATTGTCGACTTAAGAATAAATGTCATCGGGTTTACGGCGTGTTAATAAAATTCCAGTGTACTGAACTGGTCTTTTAATGTTTTCCTTTTCTTTAACCATTCATTAAGCAAAGGAAAAGGATCTTTGTCTTCTAGATAAATTTTCAAAAATAAATGGAGACAATTTTACACCAATTAAACAGCTGCAAAATTCTTTCGTTAAGCATTATCCTGCAATTCGAAAAGAAATCACTGGAATTTAATTTTTTAATGACCCAGTGTTCAGTGATTTGAATTGTTGACTTAAGAATAAATGTCATTGCGTTTTCGGCGTGTTAATAAAATTTCAGTGTATTAAACTAACCTTTCAACGCACGGTGCACCATGGTTACCGAAGAATACGCGAGTTCAAGAGACCGACGAAAGACGAGCCAGTGTTAATGGGAGAGACGGTGCAAAATTTTACGTGGTTGTTTTTACGGCTTGTTATTTCCGATTGCGTAACGCACCGGCGCGACGTAACGAAGCACCCTTTATTCTTGAACGATCTCCCGTAGCGGCTCCCATTCATAAAACATCGCTCGTCTGCTGAATCGTATTTCAAAACGCGATTACGTGCAACATTACCTTAGAGAGCGGCGCTAAATTTTGTGAAACTTTCTACCTCGTTATACAGCGCTTACCAATGCTCCACTAAAAATCTAGAATTAAACCCACCAACCAACCGAACTATGTATCTTCTCGTTTTATGATTTTATTTGTATTCAGTATTTGCTACAATGTTCCACGGAAAATGTAGAATTAAATCCAGGAATCGAAATGAACTATTTTATCGTTTATTATTTTATTTGTATTCGGTGTTTGTTACAATGATTACGAACTTTCTTAATATTGGCGAATAATATTCATTTATTTAAATTATTCAATTTAAGATTCTTACTTTCAAGATTTTTTCTTTATCTGCTCTTATAGGAACATACATAATGGAAGAACGTTTTTTAAAAATGTTTTACGGTAGATTTTTAAATAAGACTTATTAATAAGTAAATATTGATTGTTTAGCTGTTTCGATTCTTAATAAAGTGTTCTATACATATAAGACTTGGTTTTCAAGAAAAACCAGTTTAAATCGAGACAGACTCACACGCCGTTGCCACAGTAGCCCCGAGAACGGCAATTTGTCACCTAAATTCAATTTTTCTACTTTCATATTTGAACAAAATTTTTTTTCTACGGAATGAATTTTTTCTACCCTTTAAAACCTCGAAATTCAAAATATTAGATCTTTGAGATAACTTTCCGAGCAGGAATAGCGTTCTAAGCGCAAAACTATGGAATTGAAGATCCAATTAAATAGTTTAATTACTTCTTACACAATGCTGAAATGCAAATTTGTTTTATATTTTCATATGTGCGAGCACATATATTTTAGTTATTTAATGGTGATATAAGCATTTTTCAATCAATATACGAGGTATAAAAAGTAAAGTACAATGTAAACTTTTCTGAAGAGTTTTAAAAAAATGTTGAAATATGTTAGCTTTCAGACTTGGTTTTTATGAAAACTTAGACTTTCAGCATGTACATATGTAGATTTTTGGCTGCTACTACCTGCAAATTTTAATTATATGTGTATTTTAACGAGCAGACGTATTATTAAATTATTAGGTATTAATATTCCACATTGGATCGGCCATTTTGAATTTTTAATGCCAGATTCGTAATCAGAGACTCCGAAAACCCCTGATTACAAGATTTCATATAATTCTTATGAAGAATTGAATCCTGGCTACCTTCTCGCGGTTTCTGGGCCATAGTATGCATCAGTGTCGCTAGATCGGTTAAATGAGGAGAATACAGTTTACCACCTCTCTGGTGACCAGAGTAAGTAACACATTGCGCGACACGTCACGTGACCAGTCTACGGTCTTAGTGGGGGACGTTGGAGTGTGCTCAGGTAGTGGAATGGGATAGTAGAAGGGGAAAAGGAGGAGAGGAAAATCCACACAGTTTTGGGTGGATCTGGCGACACTGGTATGCACTGTGTACATTATTAACACGATTTTTCAAAATATTTCCTATGATTTGATAAAAAAAAGTGTTTCCAACGAAATTTGATCAGTATTCACTTTTCTACAAACTTCAATATAAAAACTTGTAGAGAAATTTCTTATTTATAAAAAATGAAGTTCACCTCAATTTGCTAAATATTAACATATATTCTTTACTTCATAATATTATAACTGATATCAAGACGGATCCAACGATCTATAATAATATAACATTAAGCCTTGAAATAACGCTACAATAGTTTTGGCCACAAAAAGCGGGCTCCTGGACCACTGTGGCGTTGTGGGTTTGACTAAAGTGTCTGATCGTGGCTCACTATTTCTACTTCGCGCATCAATGCTTCTACGTTTAACGAACATTCAGAGCTGATTTTCTCTTAAGCAGAGCAACGTATAGAAAAACTGTATTTTATATTTTCGACACTATATTTTTCGTAGAATTCAGTGTCACTTGTATTTTATTTTTGTTTCTTGTATCAATGCACCTACGTTTGACACGAACATTCAGGGTCGATTTTCTCTAAAAGGAAACAACGTATCGAATAATTGCATTTTATATATTATTGACTCACTTCACCTCGTAGAATTAAGTACAATTTCTTTCTATTTCTTGTTGTAATGCATTCAAGTGTAATCAACATTCAGAGTCGATTTTCTCTAAAACGAAACAACGTACCAGAAGATTGCATTTTATATATTTGTGACGCACTTTACCTCGTAGAATTAAGTACAATTTCTTTCTATTTCTTGTTGTAATGCATTCAAGTGTAATCAGCATTATTGGTCGATTTTCTCTAAATCAAAACAGCACATGGAAAAATTATGTCACACCTATTCGGTTCGCTTTATCTCCCAGAATTAATTCGTAGAATTTGCTGGTATGAATTACGGGATCGTATGTATGAATCAGCATCATTTAGGGCAACAATCGAGCCTCCTAAACGTTAATTAATCCTCCGTTCCTCGCAGCGATAATTCCTCGCAGAAACAAATGGCGTTGTTCGACGCGCTGCGCTGCGCCGCGCGCCGGTGTACGAGGCAGCGCGTTCACGCTGATCCCGCGGGTGCATTAAATCGCGAATTTCACGGCGAAACGCATCCGCGGAAAAGTGACCGGCCAGTTTCGTCGACTGGAAAGATGAAGTTTCGTTATTACACCAATCGGTGCGTTATAAATCGCGCGGGCAAGCGAGAGTCCGCGTTACGGTGATTCACGGTTATAGACGCGTCGTAAATCATTGGCAGCCAGCTCGAAATTTTCCGAATTACGACTCGCATAATTTCGTGGCCGCGTCGCCGCGATATTTCAGCGGCTCGGTAATCCTCCCATTAGGAGGCAGTTTTATGCTAAACGTCCGAAAGAACTGCTGCATAAACGCATCTCTCTCTCTCTCTCTCTCTCTCTCTCTCTCTTTCTCTCTCTCTCTCTCTTTCTCTCTCTGTCCGACATTATGCTCGCTGGACGAATTTCAGGAAAACAGGAATAGAGTTTACAGTTTATTGTTCCCAGTTTATTGTTCCATGATCTGAGGAACATCATTCTGAAATTGGAACATCTCTTCTGTGTGAAGTATAGATTTTGGGTTATGTCCAAAAAATACTTGGGCTCACTTTAACCCGAAATAATTGTGTTATTATACGTTTGTGGTGGATGTTATTAAAATTTACAATCGTCACAAACTGAAGTGGAATGTAAATTTATCTCCTAATAGGTCCAGTGAGTTGAACATAATACTACAATATTTTTAAATTATTCCGTTTTTACTGTTTCGAGTTTTTTCTTGAAAATTATGTTGATTAGAAACATGAACATAATTGGATTTTGTTTATTTTATAGCACATAAGTTTCCTAGAAAGGGAAAGGGTGAATGTAATTAAAAAGTCGTATTTGGTTTAAAATGTTGTTACTTGAAACATAGGAAATGATGCAATTTGTAGTGTTCGAGGATCGTCTAATACCACAGAATTTAAATGTTTACGAAATTGTTCTTTTCAGTTATTTTTAGAATGATTATCTATATCTAGACTGCAGATTTTTATGTATTTATGAAGAAATTGGCTGAGTGAAATATAAATTAGTATCCTAATTATTACGGGATGCAATCATCTTTTATTCGATTGCCGCGTCTCACAATCGATGCGGAACATTTTTATTTTGCATACAAATCCGCAATTTCATTATATCCATTTTTCTGTATCGATCTCCTCATTATACCTAATACAAAAAATACCTAACGATTCAAACTATCTATTAAAAAAAATTCCAATTTTCATGCAACGTTTGTACCTCTATTGCCAAATCGGGCACAGTCCAGCGATCTAAGGGTTAATATTTTGCAAAAATCGTGAAAAGAACAAACAGTGCGAAATCATCCAGCGGCGGTGATCGAATCGATCATTCTCTGTTAGAAGAATTACAGAGGCGGCCAGACGGAGTGACATTAAATCACCAAGCAGGACAAAGAGATCGAAACATCGACTATACTTCATGGTGTTAGGGGTAGTAGGGGGGATGTCGCGTCACGGATCGGATCGAGGAACGTCGAAATAAGGGTTTCCTTGGATTTATCACCTTGTCGGACAGGTGATTGGTCGCCGGTGCACCGGAAACCGTCCCCGTGAAATTTGATTCTCGAGATATCCCACATTTAAACGAAATCTCTTCCCGATGACATTGGCGTCGCGTGCGAGCTCCGGCTTCTCTCCCTCTCGAGCTGTAAATCAGCGGAACAATGAACCCGGCTAGTAAACGTCCACCTCGATATAATTTATTTCCATGTGCGAGCGAGCAAGCGATAATTAGCCCCGACACCGTGGCACCTTCTCTCGCGGTGCCGAGAACTATAGGTCGCGATTTTTTATGGCGAGATCAGGTGCCGCGCTTGGTGCAACGATGCAACCGATACGTCGCACCAGTGGTGGTGCGCGTATCAATACATCATCGGACGCATCGACGACTCGGACGTTACAATTCGTAGAAAGCATTCATCATCCGGTGACGGCTGCCGATAGATTACGCTGATAACAACCGTGATGAATGTTAAGGTATCACCGGGGATAATTAAGTTCGCCCGGCCGACGAATTAATTAATGAACGAACGATACACGGACCGGCACCGGGTCAGTGATTTATCCGGAGCTTTCTTTATAGATTTGCAATGTGATGACGAGCGTCGAAATTAGTAGTGATTAGACTACGGATTTGTATGCAAATTAACAATTGTCAGCATGGATTGCAAGAGACAGCAATCATTTGAATGTTCCTTTCTTTCTTTAAATTACTTTCGCCTTTCCATCGTTTTCGATTTCACCCATTTGATATTGTTGTAAATGCATGAAATCTACAGTCTAGTGATGATAAACATTTGCACTTATTGGGGGATGGTTTTTATAGGAGCATTTAAGATGAACATTTTTACAAGCATTATCAGAGACCATTTTTCAGTAGAATTGTACAGTAACTCCGCGATCTAAGTTCAACGGAACATTGCGATCTATGTCCCTTCGCTTACTCCTTCCACTGCGGGGTATCCCCAGAGGGGCCCGGAAGCTCGAGCTGCCTCGGTCGTCGAGCAGTGTAAACATGTCGCGTAATTTGATCCTGGGTCGGGTATATCGGTGCGAACCACTACTAATCCAATTACAAAGCTTATTTATTTTTTATTATTTTTTCATGGAACATTCACCAACACACTCGTAGCATTTTTCTAATGAAAATGATACCAAACCTGATATAATTCCGATGATATTTACTTGCGTAATGAACGATGGAAATTTTTTATTGGCATTACGTTGTACGGACATGCGGGCCTTTGAACTGTGCCGGCGACCGCGACTCTTGTCGTCTCTTTCTTTCCTATACGCTGCCCTTCTTTGCGTCCAAAACTTTCATCGTTTATTACACAAGTAAATATCATCGGAATTATATCATCTTCGGTATCATTTTCATTAGAAAAATGCCACGAATATATTGCTAGAATTTCATTAAAAATAAGTAAAATATAAAGAAGTTTTATTATTGCACTGCATTGTCTCACCGATACGCTATTTTTTGTTGCGTCTTCGGTCGCTCGGTCCGTGTTTACATGCTGACCATTCCTACGTTCGACGCGGTCGACGCGACCACAAAAGAATAGTTTCCCTTCACGATCTAAGTCCCGGCAGAGAACCGAAAAAGGACTTACATCGCGTACTTACTGTACTTGTCGAGATTCTATGTATTTTTAAGTAAAGTTTAAACTATTTTCAACGTCTTGACTTACTTCGTTTTAGCACTCAGGCCTTCAATTCGATTTCGATCGTGTATATATTAGGTGTACAAATTAATTCGTGACTCTCATGATTAGTCATTGGAAACCTTGTTTTAAATTTAAATTTATAACCGTGTAACTATAATGGGGACTGTTTTGTAGACTTGCATGTATTGTAACATTTCTTAAATACGCAACAAATGAAGAAAGGACCACGAGTTAATTTCTCCATCTAATAAAATTTTTTTATTCTTTGCGACTACATTTTGGCAACACTATGTTCACTATTGTTGGTCAATAATGTAGGATTCTGAGAATGTAGAAAATCATAATTCGTTTAGCACAAAGTATACGTATTAAAATAATGTTTATTTGTGTTTCAGGTAACGTCTCGTTGAATATCCACCATCTACTGAGCGAGAAAAAATAATGATGGCTAACGGACCGCAAAGGATTATACACTAGTTCTACGGAGCGCTATAAGTAACTATTTTACAGTAATTATTTCACAGCTCAATGTAACGTGACAATTACAGTGCGGGTTCTATGCAATTATAACAGAAGCAAGTGGTTGAAATTTAAAACAGTAAAAAGGTTAAAAGAATTTTTAAAGTATCGATATATTAAACTGTACCTCACTTGCACCACATTTTTCTTACGAAACCAAAAAAGAAAACAATGATCACCGGCAGTGCGTGGCACGTCCAAAAACGAAAGAAGCGAATCTTTGGTGGTCAAGATAGCAAGAAACCGAGTCGGCATAGGTTTGAAACAACCGTCGAAAATCGAGCTCACTAATTATCGACCAAATTTGTCCAGAATTCCTGCTCCCCCCTCCCCCCCCCTCTCTCTCTCTCTTCTGCGAGAGCAGGAGCGATAAGAACACTTATCGCGTTCGTGCCGGTATGACCTAAGTTAGGTATGTACGTCGGGGCTGGCCGCTCGAGAGAGGACGTAGAGCATCGCTGACTCCCACTCTCTCTCTCTCTCCCTCTCTCTCCCCCTCTCTCCCTCCCTCTCTCTTTCTCGGGTTTTTTCTCTTTCCTGTTCTGGTTCGTTGGCTCTTGAAACCGCTATCCTTCTCGCTCCGCATCGCTCGTATGTTTACTCGTCGTTACCATCGTCGTCGCCGCTTCTGTTCCTGCAGTGGCTCTTTATACTCGACCACACGCACACACCGTTCTCTCCTATCTGTCGCTCTTTGTGCATGTTCTCGTTCGTGTGTGCATACGCTCGTTTATTTGCACGTATGCTCCTCGCGCATGTGTGCACGCGCGCACGAGCCTCTTCTGTCTCTCTGTAAGTATAACTACATATATCTGTCTCACTGTGCTCTCGCGGCCACTTATACGCGTGTGCATACATTCGTGTAGGTGTGCACACGTGAACGCACGAGCCACTTCTGCATCTCTGTATCTGGCTACCCGTGCGCGTGCACATATGTTCCTGTACGAATTTTATGTGTGCACGAACAGAAGAAATTCGTGTGTGCCCGCATATGAAGTCCTCCCCACGAGAACGTGTTGGCGATATCCTTGCAAAACTTAATGTATTTGGAGAAAAGGTAATATGAATCGGAAATACATTTTAAATACCAACACGCTCTCACACTGGATTAATAAAACTGGAAACAAATGGATTTTGTAAAAGAATAATATTACTTGAAACATCGATGTATGCCCAAATTGCACGATAGAGAACGTATCATTGCGATTGACTGGCTATCCCCGTCAACAGATACACTACTTGTTTGAAAAAATTAACAGCAACCACACCAAAACGTTGCCAAACTGTGTCCGACAATGGAGGAAATTGGATCGATTATTAAGTAAAAGCGTATTGGGTGTTTTCAGTGTAGACTCGACCCATATAAAGTGTTTTCACAAATATATAAATATTTACAGAAATATTGCCGAGACGCTCTTGTGGGACAAACTGAATTCGTGTAAAGTGTGCATACGTCCGTGCACACGTGAACGCACACACGAACTTCTTCTCTGTGTCTGTCTCTCTGTGCACCTAGATGTTCGTATGCGTCTGCACCTGTACGTGTAGGTGTACACACGTCCCTTCATACATAAACGCGCACACGAGCCTCTTCTGCGTCTCTGTATCTGTTTCGATGTCCGCGTGTGCATATATGTTCGCGTAGGAATTGTAAGTGTGCCAAAAGTACAGTAGGTCCGCGATCTAAGTCCTTTTTCGGTTCCCTGTCGGGACTTAGTTCCAGACAGGAAACTATTCTTTTGTGGCCGCGTCGACCACGCCGAACGTAGAAAAGGACAGCATGTAAACACGGACCGCTATCCTCGTCTACGTCCGAAAGTCACTGTACATATCGTCAATTAAACCACTAAATACAGTTGAAACTATTTAGTGTTTAGTGTCATTTTAATCAGAAAAATGCCAGAAATAAGTTGGTGAAAGTTCCATAAAAAAACAATGAAAAATAAATAAGTTTTGTAATTGGATTAGTAGTGGTTCACACCGATAAACCCGATCCTCGATCAAATTACGCGGCATGTTTACACTGCTCGGCGACCTAGGCAGCTCGAGCTTCAAGGCGCCACCGGGGATACGCCGGAGTGGAAGGAGTAGACGAAGGGACATAGATCGCAATGTTCCGTTGGACTTAGATCGCCGACTTACTGTAGAAGAAATTCATATGTGAACGTGCACACGAGCCTCTTCTCTGTATCTGTTTTCCCTGTGCGCGTGAACGACTGCATGCGTGTGCACGTGTACGTGTAGAAATTTTACTTGTTCAAGAAGTTGAAGAAATTTATATGTGACCGTGCACAAGAGCCTCTTCTGCGTCTCTGTATCTGTTTCGCTGTCCGCGTGTGCATATATGTTCGTGTAGGAATTGTATATGTGCCAAAAGGAGAAGAAATTCATACGTGAACGTGCACACGAGCCTCTTCTCTGAATCTGTTTTTCCTGTGCGCGTGAACGACTGCACGCGTGTGCACGTGCACGTGTAGAAATTTTACTTGTTCAAGAAGTTGAAGAAATTTATACGTGAACGTGCACACGAGCCTCTTCTCTGTATCTGTTTTTCCTGTGCGCGTGGACGATTGCACGCGTGTGCACGTGTACGTGTAGAAATTTTACTTGTGCAAGAAGTTGAAGAAATTTATATGTGAACGTGCACACGAGCCTCTTCTCTGTATCTGACTCTCCGTGCGCGTGGGCATTCGTATGCGTCTGCACATGTTCGTGTCGATCTGCATGTGTCCGTGCACGAGTGTGTGCGTTGGTTTGCAAGTGTGTGCGAGGGCTCGACCGCATTTGGATCGGCGCACGATGCATAGGACGGCGGCGCACCGCGGCGGGTCACTCTGCACGCGTGAGCGTAAACACGAGCGCGAGTGCATCCGATATGTATCCACGGATAGGCGCGCTCGCTCGCCCGCCTGCAACTGCATCGCCGGCGATGCTGGCGGCGTTGGTGGTGGGGATGTATGCAACTGGCCGCGAGGAAAGCGCGTTTAGCGCAGACACGCGTGTTTTGGATACGCACGCTCTCGATCTGTTTGTGCTCGCCGCCCGTGAGCACACACGGGAACAGAAGTAATTAGTATGAGCGCAAACATTCGAGGTTTTTGAGGCGAGCCGCAACCGGTAGCTAGTTGCTCATTGAGTGTCATTCGGCATGCGCTAAAGTTCCTGCATCCCCTCTCTCTTCTCTTGCGTCCCGGTATGTGAAACCACTTTCGTTTTGGATGATCGAGAGACCCGCATTAGAGACTTTGTTCTTTTCTTTTGGCTTTGTTTGGGTTTCGTGGCTTTTATCGAGTAACTATTTCATCGTCGTTGGATAGATTAGGGCTCTGCGCTTAGGCGAATTTGGAGACAGGTCTAACTACAGTGGCTCACAAAAGTATTCGCTCGCCCTTTGAATCAGAATAACTTTCTTAAAATTAGACCAAACCACTTGACCTTTTTTGAGCAATTAGAAACATTGATTTAAAAAAATAAAAATGGCACTTTTCAAAACTTTATTATTTCAGCTCGTAATGAAAATTCAAAATATGCTGAAAATTTGAATGAAGCTACAAACGGTTGAAAGTGGTGATAACCGCAGTATTTCGCGACTTTTGGTCAGTTTCTGCTTAAAATTCATAGTTTCTTACATCTTTCGATGCGCGTCATGTTTTTTCTGCATCAACCGATTTTGATGAAATATTCAGCATATGTATAACTAACATAAATCTACAAAAGGCATATTTTAAATTTTCATTATGGGCTAAAATAAAGAAGTTTTAAATAGTGCCATTTTTATCTCTTCATGTAATTCCTGCAAATTGCAATTTTTTCAAAATCTTTTTTGCACGTGATTTAATAAATCAATGCTTCCAATTGCTAACAAAAAGTCGTGGTTTGATCAAATTTTAAGAAAGTTTTTCTAAGGGCGAGCGAATACTTTTGTGAGCCACCGTAGTTGATGATTTTTGGTATTTGGGATTGTTAAGTTGCTGCATCATATGGTAGAAGTATTTTGGGGAATTTTATAGGTGACACTTGTAGATCCAAGAGAATATTTTTTTGTATTTGCTATACTTGATTTTTTGATTGTTATTATAACATATATAAATTTTTTTACGTTGCTTTAACAGCAGAGGTCGTTATAAACGTGGTACAATTTTAAGTCGTACATGGGTGACGTTATTCTTTAATCAAGTTTAATATATTAATTTTTATTTTGGCACAGTTGAGTAGATTAAATTGAATTAGGACATGGAGGATGTAGAACGATTCAAGGAGAACATTTTTAGAATTTTGATCCCCGGCAGTCATCGTGGTAAACTAATTGATAGTAGTACTTGTATGTGAATTTCTTATAGAAGTTAGATCATATTTTTTATGTAGATTTGTCTTTTTTTAGAAATAAGAGATGGTTAATTCCTGTTTCTTTGGGGATTCTGGTGGACAGTTAACCGAGCAAGTATCTTTTAGCTTTATATGGCACACATTCAGCATTGGAACACCCAGCAAAATACTATAATCCATGAAGAAATCTTCCGGAGAAAACTGCTTGGTCACTAACGACGGGTGCAAGTTTTTCTTTGATAGTACTTTGATCCAGGACATATTTATAATCGATATTTACTGTTTCATCGCTATTTAAATTTCAAATGAGATATCTACGACACTCCAGTGTTACGTTGTACAGTTATTAAGCAACGATATAATTACAATATTATGCAACTTGCGTCAATAACGACGATTAACGACCGATTTTTACTCGAGAAAAGAAAAACTTGTGACTTCATTATAGAACATTTAGGGGTTTTCGGTGAACAGTTATCGAGGCAAGCAAATATTTTTTTATTCACAGTCGATTTTAGTCGATGAATGCAATTCCGATATGCTAATTTGTATGCAATTTGAATGCAACCAGTGATGAGAACTCCGTGGGCGCTGGGCGAAAACACTACCACCACTCTGACGTACCGTCTTCCCCTACTTTGCTTCTACCGTGCACGCGCTACACACAAGCGTACCTCTACTCTGTTCGCACAGTCACTGGATAAGTGACTGCACTATAGAACATTTAGGGGTTTTCCGTGAACAGTTATCGAGGCAAGCAGATATTTTTTTATTCACAGTCGATTTGAGTCAAGGAATGCAATCCCGATATGCTAATTTGTATGGAATTTTAATTCAACCAGTGATGGGAACTCCGTGGGCGCTAGGCGAAAACACTACCACCACTCTGACGTACTGTCTTCCCCTACTTTGCTTCTACCGCGCACGCGCTACATACAAGCGTACCTCTACTCTGTCCGTGTAGAGTAGAGGTACGCTTTGTGTAGCGCGTGCGCGGTAGGAGCAAAGTAGGGGCAGACGGTACGTCAGAGTGGTGGTAGTATTTTCGCCCAGCGCCCACGGAGTTCCTATCACTGAATCCAACCTGTTCATCTTAAAGTCAATAACCTGAAGTGAACACAAATCCACAGTGGAAATAAAAGCATATCTATCAGCATGTTTATCTGAACTATAAAATGTCAAAGTTTGAAAACTGGAAAACCGACATTAATTTCTTACGCAATCTACTGATATGCATTGACTCTGCAGTTTTCATTAGAATGACTAGATTACTTCAATTTTATGAGATGTTTCCGGGGTGGTTGCTCGGCAGTCAACATGTTAATATCTCGGTATAACGATCAATAATACGCACGATCATCATGCAAGTGATCTTCCTCGGAGCAGTTATCAGGGAGTAATCGAGGATACGTCGAATCTGGGCAGGAATTAAAAAGAGTCTCGCGTTAAATGGACACGTGTATCAAAGGACAAGAGATAAACGTTTCACATGCGCCAGCATCACGGACACGTGATGCTTGTGCGTCCATTGGAAGATCGTATCGTCTAACTTTACATGTTCCTCCTACCTAGAAAGTCATCTCTCATCGCCTAGGTTTACATATGTGCGAGCCGGGTCTCTATGCGAGCACACGTATCTACATATCTCGGCTCGCCTTCGGGCTGCAGGACGATTTAAAGAGAGAGAGAGAGAGAGAGAGAGAGAGAATCGAATCAGGATTCCTTTGCCCCGGCTCTCTCGCCAGCAATCCTTTCAAGAAACTTTGAAAGTTATTAAGAGGAGAGCCTACAGCGCGCGCTCTCCGCCGAGTGATCATTAATACATTGATTGCCACTTGAATCGACCGTGAGTGACACAATTTGCGGCAAGCGGACGTCAAATTAACCGGCGATTTATAAAGTGAAATTCTGCTTGCGAAACAAGGATGCGTCGGCTTATGCAATTCATTCGTACGCTGAATACGGTGTAAGATGCAATTTTTGGAGCTCCGAGCGACCGAAATCACGCACTGGATGATTCAATTACTAGAGCCAATCGTATCAGTTGATATTAACCCTTAGCACTCGAATGGCGACTCTGTGGCGCTACTACAAATTGCTAGACCATTATTCAGAATATTGTTTACATGATTAAATTTATTTATGTGTAATAAATTACTAAACATTTAAATATTGTATGAGGTACCATATCAGTTTCTTACGCATATAATGAAAATAACTATGTACAATGAAAATATTCTAGGTTAGAAGAAATGTTTGGTTTTTTAGTTGAAATAGCTCCGAGTGCAGAGGGTTAAAACAATTACAGTGACTCTGACAAATATTCGGACACTTTTAAAAAACAATAACTTTTTCGATATCCTTAAATTGTTTTAATTCGTTTACTGCTTTAAAATTTTTCTACTCATTATTGTCATAATTGTATAATTATCCGCAGTCTAATAATGTCTAAAGAATGGACATTCGAAGACAACATGTTTTGTCAACGAAATTAATTTTGAAGCCTCTTTAAAATTTATAGAACAACACAGAGTGATCTTAACTTAAGAGAAGGCATGTTAACACGGTAAACACGGTGCAATTGTCTCTCGTTTTCCTTTTCACTTTTCATTTACGTTGAAATACAAAAATAGGACTGTGCATAAGTAAAGAATCTATTAATTCAGTGTGAAAATTATTTTTTTACACCTTCAATATTTTCTTTGCATGTTACTTGTAATAATATTGAATAATGTCTTGTACAAAAGTTGCATGGTAGAGAGGGGGAAATTTTGTGATGTAAACATTTTCTATTGTGCATGAAATCGTTTTGGGGATTTCAACCTACCTTTTGTATCATGAATCGACAGATGTAACAAATTCTTCAAAAAATGTATTGACCTTCATGTGTCCTTGATCTAATAGTTAACGAAATATTAGCGAAATCTCGTTAACTATTAGATCTAGGACACATGAAGGTCCATGCATTTTTACGCAGAATTTGATACACAACGTCTCTCCATTTAAAGGAATCAAGGTGACCTCGAAACCTCCGAAACGCCTTCAAGCACATAAAAAATGTTTACATCACAATATTTCCCCCTCTATACCATGCAACTTTCGTACATACCATTTTTTCATATTATTACAAATAACGGAAATATTTAAGGAGTACAAGTTGCGTGCATCATCCTGGACTGGTTATTTTGAAAGTGGTGTAAGTCCATTTTTTCTTCTTTCGAGAATTGTTTATAAATATAAAGTTCACTGTAAATTATTTAGTTTGTGATTTATCAATTTTTTCCAAAAAGGGACTTACACTACTTTCAAAATAATCGGTCCAATTATACATATTGTTTTGTAAATTCAATGCTGTCAGTCCACTGACATAGCATTTAACCTGTTAATATTGCTTTTAAGAAATCCGTTGCTTAGAAAAGCATTGTATTCGGGATTGGAAACACTCGGATTACGTTAGCTCGTGAAGAAATCGTTCGAAGATCGCGTTTTGTGTTTGTAGTCGCAAAGAGGTAGCGAATCGGCGATTAATAGTCGGACTATCCATCGTGCATGTTGTTTATCCAACCGAATCTACGCGAAGGGAGCTATAAAAGAGAGAAAGGGGTGGTTCCGGAGAGGACGGAGGCTGTTCGGATCTTCTCGGAGATGGAGCAATCTTTGAATATGTTCCCCGGGAGGGCACTATATAATCTGGAAAGATGATCGACCTTGCGCAAGGTGATCGGAGATCGATGGTAACCGGGAATTCACGTAGGTGGGCCGCAAGAGGGGGATCGATGGAAATTTGCGAGTCGTCCTGCCAGCTTTTTTGCAGTTCGTCTGGATCGACGTGGGTTACGCGTCGCTATGCATTCGACGAGAGGGCACGCTTCCCGATTTCCTCGAATCCATATGCAAGGCAACCGAGTTTTATTCACCGATTGCTTCCTCTCCATCTCGATCTCCGCTCTTCTGAACTCCGCGCAACCCGTTATCGACACTCGAAAACCTCGGGAATTTCTTCCACTAGAATTTTGCAGAGATTTAGCACTACCGGTGTTTATTATCCGAGCGCTCCCTGTGATTCTCACGAAATCTCAGTGTTACACAGACCCCCTAAAAGCTGTTCGACACATACAATGTTGTCGCGAAGAGTGCAACAAGACTGTGTAGAGTAGGCGCGATAAAATTATCCCTCCTACTGCGGGGTACAGGGTGACCTGTCCAATGAATGAACATTTAATACTAGATTTACGGGGCCCGTCAAAATGACGGATTCGAAAATTTTTAATTTACGTTTATTAAGAGTGTAAGGAGGCATTCGTGAGGAATTATTAAATAGATTTATTTTCTTGTGTACATATTACAATAAAAATCGCTAAAGATGTAAATAAATACAATTTTATTATTTTTATAGAGCAATGTAAAATAATCAATTTTAATGCTCCGTAAACCTAGTGTTAAGCCGCAGGTCTGTTGAAATTACTATTCGTAAATCGTTATTTCATTTCTTGAGTGCTATTTCTATAAGAAGTTAACAATATTTGATGGTTGTAGCTTGTATTTAAAACATAGAATGGGATTAAATGAAAAATAGGTTTAACTAATAATACAAATTGATAATTGATTACCATCAGACGACAGATTTTGTTAGATGTCAATAATACTTACTTATAAATTACCTTATCTTTTGTACATTGATATCTGTGAGGGCGTATAAGGGTGTGTGATGCAATTGTTCTATAACTTCGTTACAAGTATATTTACAATGAAACATCGAAGAAAAAGGAGGCATATTTTGAAAAGCACTACATCCCTAGGACTTTATTGATTTTTTAAGTGCAATGGCGTATATGCAATCAACAGTTGCATTATTTTTTTTAACCGAATTACATACTTTTTTTACACAGAGAGATTCTTCTCGTCGTTCTACGTAGAAAGTATGCAGGTAAAATGGCAAAAAAATTATTAGTTTTCGAGATGTTTCTAAAAGACGTCTGAAGTGTATTCAATGTAATGAAGAAGCGTTTGAGTTTATTCTTCAATACAAAGATTTTTTCGAAATATCTCGATAACTAATCATTTTTTTGCCATTTTACCACCATAATTTCTTACGTAGAATGTCGAGAGGAATCTATCTATGTAAAAAATGGATGCATTTCCATTTAAAAAAATGATGCAATTGTTATTGCACATGCACCGTAGCAGTTAAAAAAAAGATAAGGTCCTACGGAGTTAGTGTAGTTGATATTTTTTTGTAGCTATACTTGTAATGAAGTTATAGCGTGAAACACCTTGTATAATATGCCTTCAGTGGTTTATCATTTGTAATATTGTAATATTGTTTCTGCAGATGTATACTGCAGAGAAATTGTGTAGACAAGGAGGATAAATGATATTGTCAATCAGAAAACATTGTTTTTCTAACACTTTATCTACAGGAAGCCAGTTAATAGCTGTTTTAAAATGATTTCTACACTTCCGAATGAAGCTTAATAATTTTCTTCTAAAGAATGATACCATAAAAAATGATTAAATTATATTATGCAACCAATAAAGAAACTCATAATATAGTCAGGTCTTAATATAGTCAAAGGGTTAATTGTTTTAATTCACAAAAATCGATATTCTCCGAAGGATGCTCGATCAATCGATGAAGTGAACAACAAGTGTGTGTGCAATGGCATCAACATGTGATCTCATAGATCCCGGGGGAGGTGCGCAATTTTCCTCGACCGGACAATCGTCACGGGAATTTCACTTTCGAAGCGTTGGACAATGCTAGAGCCGTTTTGCCGTGGCTTGAACTTGAAAGCCATGAAGCTCGCATGAGCAGAGCACAGTTGCACGGCACACAAAGACTAGCTGATAAGATTCTTTCCTGTGGTGGTCCCCGCGATAGCGCTTTGTATCGCGGAGCGCGATTTAAATGTCCTCTCGCAACGCGATGAGGTTACGTCAACGGGTTGCGCAACGGATATTCGGAAAAAGATTTGCACCATAAAATTGGAGACTGTGCGCCCGTTTATTGTTATGCAACCGGCGAGTCTACGTGTTAAAACCGCGGGCCCGAACGATGGAAGCGCGTGTCCGTGTTTTTAATTGGCGATTCTATTCTCGCTTCGAGGTGTCACGCTCTGAACTGCTGGAGAGCTGGAACACAACGCTGCACGATCAGCTTTCGCGAGAGACAGACGTTAATTGACGTGCAAGATCCGGTCAAGAATACCGATTTACGGTGTACCGTTGCTCGCTTTTTCAGCCAACGGAAATTATTCATGCGACTGGGCTATATGCGATCGCTGTAGAAGTCCCGAAAAATGGCGGATTATTCTGGGAATAATGCTATTGGAGACGCTCAATTGGTGAAGCGATTCACTCTGGAAAAGATGCAGAGGATTTTGGTGAAGTGTAGTGTAAGGGAGACCGGGACTAGTTGATACATTTTTTAGTTTTTCATTTTTGCAATTTTTGTTTGAACCAACTGTGTAACAAAAACTATGCGAAACTATTCTTTGAACTTTCATTTTTTCATATTGTAAGGAAAACTTTGAGAAAAATACGTACAAAATGAGATATAAGATATTTATTTGGTCAATGCAAAGTGTACCAACTTGCAAATATTTTGCTTTTACTCTTAATAAAAATTAATTTTATTTCTCATATTTTAGTTATATTGGTTACACAATATGTACGTATAAATGAAACAAATTTAAAATAAATATCTATTTTCGTTCAAAGTATTTGATCATATCATTTTTATTCAAAGCTCTTGTATCAACTATCCCCGGTCTACTTTTTAATAGTTTTCTAAAAAAATGTTTCTACATTTCTGGTTCGGTGATGTCGAGCCTAATTTTCGAGGAAGTTAAGTTGAAGTTCGAAAAATTGAGCATAAAGTGCTTTGACTGAAAATGGTCTAAATGAGTGGATCATTCCATCTTTGGAATCAGTTTTTGAAGTGATTTTATGGAAGATTCTTCAGAGTTGTCACTTCTGCTGTCAAGCACCCATTCTTTCAATATTTTCCTTATCTTCAGGAATAAAAGCAGCTGAAGAAGAGCTGTGTCCGACAAAGAGAGGAGGTTAGTCCAACACAATTACCTTTTTACCAGCTAAAAGCTCTCCCAGAGTCAGTGCCAAACTTTCCACCCAACCAGCATTGTCTGCGAGAGAGTTTTGGCTAGTGGAAAAATAACTGAGTCAAACCAACGCAATCTTCATTAGACCCAACCACAAAGAGCTTCCGCTATTTTCAAAACTCAAAGCAAAATTAAAAGGAAGTACACTTCTTAGTGTCATTAATAACGTGATGGGCAACAGAGCGGCAATTTCCGAAATCGTTTCAGAAAACCTCTATCGAAATCGTTTCGAAAAATATTCTACACTAACCTAACATCGGTGTGTAGTTAAACAGAAAGAGCTTTCTGAAGATGATCGATAAAATGAAAAAAGAAATATTTTTTAGTGACATTAACAGAATTAATTCTACGCTAACCTAACATCGGTGTATAGTAAAACAGAAAGAGCTTTCTGAAGTTGATCGATAAAATGAAGAAAAGAAACATTTTTTAGTGACATTAACACAATTAATTCTACGCTAACCTAACATCGGTGCATAGTTAAACAGAAAGAGCTTTCTGAAGTTGATCGATAAAATGAAAAAAGATAGATACTTTCTAGTGACATTAAAACAATTAAAATCAACAGGACATCAGTTTCGAAGATGGTTCTATAAAAAGTCCAACGAAAATCGTTTCTAAAAATATTCTACACAACCCTAACATCAAATAATAAGATAAGCAGGACAATAATTTCATAGATCGTTTCATAAAACCTCCGTCTAAAATCGTTTCCAAAATTGTCCTAAACATCGGTGCATACTCAACAAAAAACAGCCTATTGAAGCTGATCGTTAAAATTAAAAGAAACAGACATGTTTTGATAATAATAATAAAATAAAAATCAACAGGTCAGTGCTTTCGAAGAAGATCGCTTCATTCGAAGCTGATCGCAGCGATTCTCAAGCCTGTAACAATTTTACAGCGCCGATTTGACGAACTTTATCGCGAGATTCGGTACTCGATCCACAGTTAAATCGATTGTGAACTTCCCCTGGGCCAGTTCTACTCGACAACGAGTCTCTTCTCGAGCCTCTCCTCGCTCTTTCCGGCTATCAGAGACCGTGATTCACGAGACCAACGATGATTCATGACTCCGTCACCGTGTTTCCTCGTTCGACACGCAGAAACGGACTACTTTCACAAAGCGAGCATTAACGTCACGTCAAGTCGCGTCGCGTTGCCGCGCGGATTCCCTGCGAGGATCGCTTTTGAAAGTATTTTTTCGGCGTTTATCGCGAGATCGCTGATCCACCGATGATACCGGGACTTCTCGGAACGATTTGGGTGCGGCAGACACATGGCTATTCTCGCTTAGGCGATCCGGTATCGGGACGACCGGTCAATTGTCTTGTTTTTCGCCACCGGGCACTGACTTTGCTTGTTGGCGATTCTAGAGAGACTTTAATAACTTGTGTTATAATCCTTAGACTATCCACAAACAGTGCAGAAACATTGTCGAATTTTTGAAAATTGTTTCTCACAGTTTAATGTTTTAGAACCGTGATGTTGGTGCAATTGAATGATGCATTGGCCCTCGTGTTCTGGTTTAAAATAGTTGCTCAGAAGATCAGAAAATAATGATTTTCTCATTTTTGCTTTGCACATTACAGTTTATTCTAGATGACAACGCTGTCGTGCGCGGAAACTGCAATGTCATATAAAAGTACAGAGATATAATTGAATTCTTTTTACTCGACTGCAAAAATACTCTGCCTTATAAAAAAAAACAGCATACACGGTTTGAATGATATAGTTTGGTGTTGAAATTATTAACAATCATAATGCAGGTGCTTTAAATACATTGATGGTAGATATGGCTAAATTTATTCAAATTCTTATGCAGAAATTTATTCTTTACATATTTTTCGACTTGTTTCTTTGAGATCAACGTTGCTCTTCTTTTTGGACGTAATAGATATAGCCAATGATTAGACTGCGGATTTTTATGCAAAATGAAAATTGTCTACATTAATTGGAAGATGCAGAAGCTGTGTAGAGACCTGTTTCTTTCCTTATAAATTTTATTTACCTGGAAACAATACGATAGTATTTTTAAATCCTTTAAATGTTTTCACTTAATTGATCTACCCATTTCTGTCACAAATGCATAAATTTCACAGTCTACCAATGATTTAAACTTACTAGTAGAAGATTAGAATTTACATGGATAACGTTTGAAACTCTGGGTCAAAATCGACCCAAAATCCTGCTATTTTAAGTTTAATTGAAACATTTGATTTTATGAACATCAAATGTTCTTCTGCTTTATTTATAGTGTGACACTTTAAACAGATGCGCTTTGCAACACAAATAGAAGAACAAAATAAACGTTTTGAAGTACCTGGAGAACGAAACTGTGTGAATGTTCACCCCGAGAAGCAAACAGAGTGTTAACGAAGTAATTAACAAAGTAAAATCAACTTCTTCAAAGCGTGAAAGTCGGCTACATCGCCGCGTTAATTGTAATAAACGCACGCGGATGCTTAATTAACACGAGTACAGGTAATAAAGCACAACTACATGAATCTGCTGAAAATAATAATGCCAGTGAATTTGATTTATAATAATTTTGATCAGTTAATCCTGCTCTTTAAAAATATCTACAGAGTTTCTGAGACGTGGCTCCATTCGTTAACATGTTGAGTTCCGCACCAATGCCCATAAAAGTCATACAAAATAAAAAACACTTATTTAATAATATAAGGACAGAAGAAATCAGATTAATCAGAACAGTGATTTTTGTAAAGTTGTCACATACCGTAGAGCGTAATTAAATTTGGTTTAATTGATAGATTGTAGTAAAAATTGATTTTCAAGTTTGGTAAAAAAAATTGTTACGGTCATATGTAGTGATGGGCATACAATACTCTGCGTTGCAAGTTTTCGAACAAATCAATCACCACAGAGTTTCGAATCAATTCTATATTTATTCGAAATAAAAAATTCTGAAAACTCTTTTAAATCTTGAAGTCTTGAAAATTTTGATAATCGTCTTGATGATCGTAATAAATGTTATACTTTTGAGAATCTTGCAAGTTTCAAATGTCTTGGAAGCTTCGAAAATCTAGGAAATCTTGAAGGTCTAGGGAATTTAATTACGTCGAGTTTCGTGAGAAAATAACTATATTTTTCTATGTAACAACAAAATCATGTTTAAGGTGCTATCTTTTAATCTGTTTCTTTTGTTATTAAGAATGGTTCCTGTTTTAGAAAAAACTGTTTCGTACAGAATTGAAGTTGCAGAACAACAGAGCATTTTACGAGCTAATTTTGCTAGATTAGGATATTTAATTCTAGTATCTGTCCAATACTGTAAAGGATCAGAATGTCTATTAATATAGCTTTCCGCAATGTAATTCCAATTCAATTATCGGTCCGATACTTTTAGCGTTAATTGAATTTTGTCTACATACTTCGCTAACATTTCAAGAGTTTCAATTCTTACAAACCTTCCAAAGTGCTTTCAAGATTTTCAAGAATATGTAGACTTTCAATACATCCAAGAGTTTCAAGAGTTCTGAGCTTCGAATTATGTTGCAAACGATTCGAATTTCTTGTCGTAAATATTGAATCTAAGCGATTCGAAGTGATCCTGAAAGTGTTAACCCTTTTAGTGCCGGGCGAAAAAAAGCTGCCTATGCGAGGATAACCGGCTGAATTGCACGATTTTACTAGTGTTTGGAAAAAGGCTCATAAAAACCAAACAAAAAACAATATTTACATAATTCAAAAAGCAGTGTATTAAGGACGAAATAGAGAACAAGACAATGACACTAATTTTTCTATATTCATTGAAAATTATATAAATAACAAAGGTATAAAAGATCATAAAGAAAGTAAAAATTGAGTTCTCTCTTACAAAACGTATTTGCACATACGAAAAGTCATCTTTTCATCATAACTTTATATTGACCATTTATTACAAAGTATATACTTTGCATTTCCAATATATTTTGTAACAAAATAAATAATATTGCATAACAAAAATAAAGAATAACTCCAAAGTACAAGGTAAGCGCCGGACGGATTATCTCTTCCGAAACAAGTAATTGTTATAGATAATATAACAAGGAAAAGTTAAACCGAAAAACTATTCTTTTCAATTCTCTCGTAATGAAATTAGACCATTTATAACGTCTTATAAATTTATTTTGAGATAGAGTTCTCTCGCAATGCGAATAGTAAAGCGCTACAAGGTGCGGGCCGATATATCGGCGCTGGCACTAAAAGGGTTAATATCATCGAAATTATATCTTATTTGGTATATTCCATAAAAAAATAATAAAAAATAAAGAAGTTTTGTCATTGGGTTAGGTGTTGTTTTCATGCCGACATACGAGGATAAAGAGGTGCCTATGCGAGGATAACCGGCCGAATTTCACGATTTTACTAGGGTTTGGAAAAAGGCTCATAAAAAATATTTCATAAAAACTATTTTTTTTAATTCTTCTCGTAATGAAATTAGACCATTTATAAAGTATTATAAATTTATTTTGAGACAGAGTTCTCTCGCAATGCGAATAGTAAGGTGCGGGCCGATATATCGGCGCTGGCACTTCTCGCCAGTGCAGCAAAGGCCGATATATCGGCCTCCGGCACTAAAAGGGTTTTAATAGTACCGGAGATCAAAAGTCCTCGCAACTTAGGCCGGCTGTTATTATTTTCGACTTACATGGAGATATCGAGCCTCGCGGATTAATTTCTACGTAAATAAGAAGCCGGATAACATCTCCGTGTCCAGTTAAATAGCGCCAAGCAGCCTCGAAACAGATGGCTGCTTCGATAGAGCGTTTTTCAAACGGATTTCGTGACTGACTTCGAAAGTGCCAGCTATTCTATGTAATTTAGAATGCATCGAACGGAACAAGATGAACAGATACGGACTCATCACATTGTAATGAAATTAAGACGTTGATTCCTTCGACTGCGATTCTCGGTTGAAATTTCCTCGGTTGTTTCGCAGACTATGCGATGTGGTATATGTATAGCGAAGAGACGTAACGATAAGCTCGTAGCGTTGCGTGAAAGTATTACAACCTCCTTTCTCCTGTTCGATGCTCCAGCTCTTTGCGGAAGATCGCTCGACGTTCGTATAAAGTCGTTTTGCCGACGAAGATCGTTCGAAACAACGCTCGTACCATCGATCTCCCGCGGGCTGATTAATTCCTTGAACTCCTGCCGGCATCTTTACGGAGACTGGCGATCACTGGAATACAGGAAAACGTTTGTAATTCCTCGATTTCACTTCTGAAGCGAGGAAACTTTCGTTTGTAGCGCGTCCATCGCTGTCACCTCGTGCGTGCGTGATCAGATCCCCTGTTAGAGTGTAGAAACTTTTATTAAGATACTTTCGTCATTAATACGTTCAATTCTGTGCCGGTCACGCGTGAATGATAGAATTTTACATTCAAGTTCAGAAATTCATTTTTATTGCGACAGATTTGATCGAAACGATTTTTATTAAGACGATTTCATATTTAATTCGTTCATTGCTATGCCGATCACGTGTAGATGGTAAAGTTCAGAAATTCATTTAGGTCGTGATTGATTTAAGCAAATCGATTTCTATAAGGAATCGTAGACTCTAACTTTTTTAAAGATTTAACGCGTTGATCGCTCACTCGGCAATTACGAAAATTACACAAAATCAAAGCAATTTATTTAAGAATACAAAAACTGAGAAATTTAGTTGTGTGTATTAATTAATTACTGTTTCAAACCTCTTCTATTCCTCAGATCGTAAGCAAATTTTGTGTACTCAATCTACCAACATAAAAATGAATTTTTAATTCTGTATAAATAATTCCGTCACCCAGATATGGATGACACGGCGATCAAAGTGTTAAACAAGTAACGGATAATTTCTGAATGTCCAGTTTGGATTTCATTAATAAAATTACTTTGATCTTGTGGGATATTCTTGACGATTTTCTTGTGTGACAGTGAACGCGTTAACTACTTAATTTTTAGCTGTGCAAATTAGTCTCGGTAACCAGCTATTTTTCTATGCACTGTTTTCTTATTTGGTATAAGAACGAAAAATATACAGGGTGTTCACAGCTAACCAGCGTTTTTCATGCAAATAATAAATATTAGAAAAAAGTGAAAGAGTAAAAAGTAATACTTTTTTTTCAAGCAACGTAATGGCGTGTGTAATTTTTTGTATTTGGACTGTTTTCATGAAAATGTCGATGACCTCCAATTTTTGTAAATGGACAAGACAAATTCATTCGTATACGACACAGTGACCTTCATGATCATACAAGGTCAGAAATGGAAGAAACATTTTGAACATTTCGTACTAATGCGTTTACAAGTATACTCTATTGACGAGGCTATAGTAAATGTTCAATATAACTTCCTCGTGCATGACTACATATTTCGGCTCTATTAATTACATTCTTGTTAGCTTCTTCTAACGTTGTTCGAAATATTTTGCACATGATTGCGTTAGTTCCCTTTGCAAGTCGTTTACATTTCTTGGCGTTGTGTATCGTAAGTGATATATTTACGAAATATTACGTACGAAATATTCAGAATTGTGCTGCCATTTCCGACCTTGTATGACCTTGAAGGTCATCGTGTTGTGTACGAATAAATTTTTCTTGACACACGCTTTCATATGATATAAAAAAATATATGGCATTTCATTTAAAAAATTGAAGGTCACCTTCATTTCTAAGAAAATAGTGCAAACACAAGAAAATTACATGCGCCATTCTGTTACTTACCAAAACCAGTATTACTTTTTCCTCTTATTTTTTTCTAATATTTATTACTTGCAAGAAAAACGCTGGCTAGTGATAGCGTGAACACCCTGTATAGGAATTGCAGATAAAGACTGAAACCCAAAGAGGCTTGAAGAATATAGAAGAAATTGATACGTATAGAACAGTGTATGGAAAAGTAATTCTACACAATGTGTACTGGTATAATCCACTAGAATGTTTCTCATGAGGTGTGGAACGCAAACATTGGAAATATTAATTGCAATTCAAAGCAGAAACCCAAAGAATTTAAAAGAGCTAAAATAGTGTATGGATAATGGACACAGTTACACTTAACACGTTCATCGCCCACTCGACATCATAAAAATCACAGAAAATCAAAGCAATATATTTAATAAAACAAATACTGAAAAGTTTAATTTTTGTGATATTAATTACTGTTTCAAACCTCTTTTATTCGTAAGATCGTAAGGAAATATTATATACAGTCACTCCCATTAATATTCGTACACTCTAAAAGGCGATTACGTTTTTAATATTGGATCATGTGACGAATTTTTCTTTTTAGAAGTTAGAACAATTAGTTTACTAAACGTTGAAAAATCAGAAATTTTGAAAAATTGTAATTGGTCGGAATTACAAAGAAAATACTAAAAATTGTTATTTATACCTGTTTTATGTGGGTCCATATTGAAAATTCAACAAATACGTTTTGTAGATTTGTGTCAACTGTACAAACTCTGAATATTTCACCAAAATCGGCAAACGGTGCAGTGAGCTACAACTGTTTGAAGATGGTAAAAATTGTAGCTTTTCACAATTTGCGGCCTTAAACTGTAATAAATCGGAGGATTCTTACGTCATTCGATGCCTGTCGCTGTTTTCCACGTAATCCAAATTGGATGAAAATTTGAAAATGTATACAATTGATACAGATCTACAAAATGGATGTTTTAAATTTTCAATATAAGCCACATAAAAAAATTGTGAAACACAACTTTTAGTATTTTCTCTACAATACTGATCAATTGCAATTGTTTTAAAATTTCTTTTTCACGTCATGTAGTAAACTAATTATTCTAACTTCTCAAAAAAGTCCAAGTCGTATGGTCCAATATTAAACAAGTTATCGTCTTTTTTAGAGTGTACGAATATTAATGGGAGTGACTGTACTCAATCTACCAGCGTAAAAATTAATTTTCAATTCTGTGTAAATAATCCCGTCACCCAGATATGGGTGACATGGCGATGAAAGTGTTAAAGAAGCTATTATATTTAGAACAAAAATTGAAACACGTGTATGAGTCTTCCAGTGCAGAAAATAAATGTGTTCTTCCTTTGTTCCAATTTTAATAAAACAATTTACAGTACGAATAGCGTGGTTCGAGTGTTTCAAAATTTCCTTTAGAGCACTAGAGTTCCCAGAGAAGTTAGGAGACCATTTTCCAGTGCGATCTGCAGCGGGCAGCGTTCATAAATCATCGGCGTCGAAACGTGTCGAGTTATTAACCAAGGTCTATAGCTATGAACGACGGAGCGTGTAATTAAATGATATACAGCATTAGGAGGAAGTCGCCGGTCGTCGGGCAATTAAATAATAATTCGAAGGCAGCTTCGTGTGCTTTTTTTTCTACTCCTCAAATGATCGAGGTTGAACGAGGAAAAACCCAGTTCGCGAACAGACGGCCGAGTTTCGACGAGCGACGCCGCTAATGTGCTCGACGTCGATGGGTGAAAGCGACGTTTGAAAAGGCAATGATCTCCGAACGAGCCTCTTAGCCCGTTGCAGCGATCCGCAGGCTTCCGATCGTCGATCTCGTAAATTCCTCTAACTTTTTTATTAATTGAAAGTACACCCGCCCATTTTGCCATAAGTTCATCAAATCTGCAGCCTATTCATTACACACCTTTTCAAAACGTTCTGAAGACTTCTTCAAGCACTGATCAAAGACGACGTTACGCAGAAAAATCCCAACCCAACTACAATCCGATAACGTCATCAAGGAACTTCTTGTCCATTTCCCGATCCAGAGGTGTCACCGATCGCCTTCCCAGATCAATTAACCCAGCCCCAAAATCTGGAAAAGAATAATCCACTGCGGGAATAGGCTCGAAATTCCATCTCGCACAAAACCGTAACGGCATCCTCGAAGACTTGGCTCCGGTACAGACTCACGGGTGTCTCGCCGAATTTCCCGTATATACCTACTCGCTATAGAGCGAGAACGAAGTCGGTCTCTTCTATTATTTCGTCGTCGCTGGTCTGAAAAACTGTCCGAAGGATAGCGCGTTCGGCGGGTTCTCTCTCGCATCGGTCAGCTTTCTTGCTTAAAAAGGGAGGAAAAACGAAAGAGACAGACTGGCGAAGGGGTTCCAGCGACTCTGCGTTCTTCGGCCACGGTCCACGAGCAACGACACCATCTCTCTTCGCTACGTTTTTGCTCGGAGGAGCTCTCCTCTCGCTCTCTCCCCCATTCCTCCCCTCTCTACTGTTCCCTCTGGGGACGCGTGATTCCCTCTCTCTCTTCCAGCCGTTCTCCTGCTGTAACTTCCCCCCTCTCCCTCACTGGACTCTTTTGCTCGCGAGCTTCGGAAACGCAACGGAATGGAGATGGAAAGAGGAGGAACTCTGTGTGTGTGTGAGAGAGAGAGAGCGAATGAGAAGAGGATCCGCGCGTCGCAGACACCTGCAGTTCGGATCTCACCGGTAAAAGAGAGAGAGAGAGAGAGAAAGAGAGGGGGTGGGGGGATGGGAGAAGGTCGGGGCTCCGCGCAAAGAGAGTCAAGATCGTGGAACCAACAAAGAGGACGATAGGGGAGCAGGAGAGAGGAGGCTCGAGCGGACCAAAAGACGATGCCAAAGAGACGACGAAACGCAGCAACGCGAAAATGGCTCCCGAACGATACCCGGCCAGGGACCCTCGCCAGTTTCGAGCGAAATTACCAGGACCGGCGCTCATTCGCCGTGCCCGTTATTTACTGTAATTTCATTACCGCCGCGCACGCTTTCGCCGCGGAACAGAGCGGTGCGATGCGGAGCGGACCCGACGCCATATCGCCGGACTTTGTATGAAGACGCCCGCCATTAACCTTTGTTTTAGGAGCCGCGGCGCAGTTCAAATATTAGTGCCGAGGTTATTATTAATTCTCGAATTAGACGGCCGCAAATTAAATTACACCACGGTACCCGGCTGCGTAACCGGCAGCCGCTTTTTGAGCCCCGCCCGCGCCGCGCGCGTTATTAATTTTTCGATTACGTTCTGCATATGGTCCGGGTATTCATATGAAAACCACTGTCTTAATGCGTTTGAGACTCGCGCGTGTATAGCTTGATGCCCTGGTCGCGCTTTTGTCCTAATTTTGATGGTATAGCGTTTTCGAGGACCGTTGACGATCCTTTTGTGTTAGCTTGGAACGATTGCGGTAGAGATACGGGAGTTTGCTCGAGATTAATGCTGCAATGGCTTTTAGTTTGCAGAAAGACAGAATTTGGGGGGTAGATATTTGGAGAATTTTGCGGTGTGCACTTATCTTAATCTTTGATTCCATTTAGACAGTTGTTCATAAATTTAAAAAAAAATTTTTTGAATGGTATTTTATTGAGATCCATTAGTCTTCACATCGCACCCGATTACACAACTTTTGGAAGTGATGCCTTTAAAACACTGGGTCTACGTGGACCTGGGCCTCGCCATTCAAGTGTTAATGCTTTGAAAAGACGATGCTGCAAGCTTTTAATACATGATGATTGATTCAAGTGGTTGGCTTTGGATGTCAATTGGAACTATTCGATTAATGTATTTAAACCGATGAAATGCGGATTTCATGGACCACTCATGATAACTTGCATTAATAACTATATTCATTCATATATGAATTAATTGTAACGCGTCGGAATTAAAACCCGTCGAATTTGATACGCGTAGAAACTTCGGCGCTTTAAAATAAAACGCACTGAGTTTGCAACGCGCCGAATTTGAAAATTACCGAATTTGATACGCATAGAAATTTCAGCGCTTCAAGATAAAAGCTCCGAGTTTGCAACGCGCCAAATTTGATACGCGTAGAAACTTCGGCGCTTCAGAATAAAACGCACCGAATTTGAAAATCAGCGCATTTGATGCGCGTAGAAATTTCAGCGCATCACATTTTAGAACGCATGAAAGCAAAACACATTGAACTCGCAACTCACCGAATTTGGTACGCGGAGATATTTCAACTCATTAAAATAAAACTACCTTAAGTTTGTAACGCTCCAAATTTGATACGCGGAGATATTTCAGCTCATTAAAATAAAACTACATTAAGTTTGTAACGCTCCAAATTTGAAAATCGCCGAATTTGATACGCGTAGAAATTTCAGCGCATCAAAATAAAAGTACATTAAACTTGTAACGCTCCAAATTTGAAAATCGCCGAGTTTAAAACATGCAATGTTTTTTATATGGCAGTTGTTATGAGTTTGAAACGCATAGCAATTAGATCGCGCCGAATTATAGGTATTAGTAGGATTTAGTTCTATTTGGGTACAGAATTTTTCTTTTAGAAATAATGGACGGCAAAGTAGTTCTAATCACTACAACGAAAGTAAAACAACTCTTAGTGGTTTATACTCATTTTAGTTGAATTTTCAAATCAATCTTACCGTACCACAGTAAAGTTGCGACACTGATGAAGGAATATCGTGTTTGCTACAGCTTGGATCTGCGTGTTTAGCTTGTAATGTCTATACCGTGCGAAACGACAGGCTCGGGCAGAGGTCTATGACGATTCGAAAGTTTATGCAGCCGGCGACGCTGCCGCGTAGGATGCCGTGTGCATTAATGCTGTTTTTCTCAATGGCAGATTCACGAGCAATGTCGAACTCTGAGGATCGTGGCTGAAGAATGCTGCCTCGACTCGTCAGGCGTCTCGTTCTCTCTCTCCCTCTCTCTGTCCTTTGTTCTTTCGTTCTCTGTCTCACAGTGCTCTTTCCCCTCTCTTTGGTGTATTATTGTCGACCGTGGGGCTACCGGCAGGAACCAGATTCGTAAACCCAAAAAGTTTGCTCGCCGGCCCTCGCCTCTCGATATCAAAGCGTTATTCCTTTGTTAATTCGAACCGCATTCCCAAGATCATAATCTTTGCCTCTAGACATTATTAAAGAACAATTACAAGCTTTATATGAATTCCAGATGCTCCATTCTGCTTCATGCTACAATTTACAAACAGAATTTTTCCTCTTTCTAAAATTAACGAAGGTAGACGATTTTTTGATTATTCATGTTTAGACTGCAGATTTTAACCGTTTTAAAGTTTACAAGAATTGAAGAGTATCAATACATTTCTTACTGCTGTATAAAATCGCTGAAGGGGGAAATAAATTCCTATGTGATTCCTATGTGGTTCCTACGTCTTGCAATTAATACATATATTTTTATTTCCCATAAAGATCCGCAGTCTATTCATGTGAACGAACTGGACTGTGGATCTTTATGCAAAAACAAAATTTTCTGCATTACCACTAGATTTACGGTTCTCGTCAGAATGGCGGGATCTAATATTTCTAATTTATGATTATTGAAATTTTAGAATTGCATCAATGAGGAATCATTCAACAAATTTATTTCTCTGAGTATATATAATAAAATGAATGGCTAAAAATTTGGATAGATACATTCTTATTATTTTGATAAAGTAATGTAAAATAATCACTTTCAGTACTCTATAAATCTAGTGTTAATTGGAAAAGGCAGAGGAACTATATAAGCGTTTTTATTTTTGTAATAATTTTATTAAGTAGAAAATAAATCATAGTTATTCTTAAAATCTTTTAATTTTTGTACTGCTTTGAATTTCATCTACTCAATTCTGCTATAAATGCATTAAATCTGTCTAGTTTGTACATTCAGAAGATTCATGCTGAATATACGTTGAAACGATTGAAGATTGGCTCAATGAATTAGATATAACACAAAGAATCCGGCATTCGATATTAATGATGATCGATGCTGCTTTTTAATGATTTACTTGTTCAATCATTTAGGGAATCTTTGCTAGGTAATACCCTGAGATGATTGAATGTTGACTCAGTACATTAGAAACAATTATAAGCGACAAAGTAGTAACATTCTTCACTGATATTACATACCTGAAATCAGTTTTTCATTCGTGCTAGCTGTTCTACAGACGCTAAAGCAATGGAAACGCGATAGCACACTCGTTTTCAATATAATTGGAATGAGAATAAACATTTTTATGGTGTCTTCTTCCGAAATCATATTGCAACATCTTCCGAAAGAATTCTAGAATTAATTCTCCAGTGAAAACCGTGAAACAATGAAAATCTTAATTCGATTCATATTTTCGTTCATAAAAGAATTCCTTGGGCAACAAATATACAAGCTCTAATATTTTTAATTTACGATTATTGAGTTTCAACAAATTTATTTCTTTGCGTTACATATAAAAAAAGTGGCTAACAATTTGACTACACAGAATTTCGTTATTTTTACAAAGACATGTAATGTAATAGTCACTTTTATTGCTTCGGAAAACCTAGTGTAAACAACCTTCTCTAAAATGTCGCACTTCGTACAGCATTTTCATCGGCAGACGTTTCGTCGATATCATGCTCGATTGATTAATCATGGCGAGCTCGTGACGGGCGTAGGACAGGCGTAAGTCGAAAAACGTATTTCCCATGAGTGGTGATCTTGAAATATTCGCCGGAGCGAAATTCATCGACAAACCAGTTATTTATGAACCGCGGGCTGAATCATTTCAAGCAGGCTCGTAGCGAGATCTATCTTTCTCTTTTGCTTACTCTGTCTTTCCCTCTCTACGGTCCTCTCTTTCTCCTGTCGCTTCTTGTTCCGTGGAGTGGCCAGTGGAGAGGGACGAGAAGTGTCTTTTATCGAGCGGAGACATTCTCTCCTCGAACCACTTCGTCTACTTCTCCCCTCCTCCCGCCATCTCTCTTTCTCTTCCTCTCTTCCTCTTTAGCTTCTCTCTCTTTTTTCACTCTTTTTCTATTTTACTCTCCCCCCCCCCCCCTGGACGAGCCGACGTTATCACGCCGCGGCAGCGTTAATTTTCTGGAATTCCCGCGTCCTTCTCGAACGATTCCTTAAATAACGCGACAGAAACGATCCGGGCCGTGTAAACCGCTGGAACACGCCCCTAACCGGGCCGCGAAAACTTTGCAAGAAACCCGTGCCGACTAGTTCTACCGTTGTTCCGCCAGTTCCTCGGCTATAAATCTTTCATAAGGAAGAATCCTCCTGATCTTTTATACATACATTGTTATCGCATCATAGATCCGGCGAAATAACAGCCCGTGAGCCGACGCGAACGTTTCATTATCCTGTTTGCTGTACAACGGAACGATCCAAGGGCGAAAAGATACTGCTTCTGATGGCCGATGGAATTCTAAAGACTATCGTGTTTTGTCCCGCGAAATTAACCTCTTCAGCACTGAATGTTTCAAAGATAACAGAAATGCTTCCATACGACGTACAGGTAACCCTCCTATAACACGGTAAATAGGTTTCTAGAAAATGCCGTGTTATGTGAGACCTAGAGTCAATAAAAAAGAGTCAATAAAAACAAACCTTTCTTTTTTAATTCCGTATAAGCAATGTTTATTAAAATTTTTTTTAAAGTGCATTGCACTTTATCCTTTTAGATACGGCGGGACTTTCCTCAACACTGTATCTCTGAGACGGCAAGTTTCGCCGCGGATGACGCGTAACCTGTGCATGACGTTTTCCGCTATAACATCGGAATAGAGTTATAAATGAGTAAATTATAATTTATTTATATATTTTCATGCAAAGGCAGTATAGTTCATTATTCCTTTTCGTCATTATTTTAAGGTAATTTAGTTTTTAAATATGTTAAACAAAAATCATGTTATACAGCGCTGTAGAAGTACAGTGTTGTACAAAGGTTTTCGCAATTTTCTTATCTTGTTAGAGCGAAACCGTGTTATAGGATGCCGTTTTGTATAAAGTATCTATTCATAATTTAAAGTGTAACTCTACATGTACATAATCATTTAATTGGCTTCGTGACCAGTGTCGCCAGGTCAACCCAAAACTGGATTGATTTTCCCCTTCCACTATCCCATTCCACTACATGAGCACACTCCAACGTCCCCCACTAAGACCGTAGACTGGTCACGTGACGTGCCGCGCAACGTGTTACATATTACTCTGGTCATCAGAGAGGTGGTAAACTGTATTCTCCTCGATTTAACCGATCTGGCGACACTGTTCGTGACACACATTTTTGCTATAGATTTATTCTAAATCCACATTTTTTAATAAATCTGTAAGCTACTCTTTATTTTTATCTTTTATCCCACGCAGGTTTCCCTGATCACTATTCGACTCATGATTCAAAGTGTAACTCTACATGTACACATTCATTTAATTCTCTTCGTGACAAATTTTTGCCACAGATTCATTCAAAATCTTAATTTTTTAATAAATCTGTAAGCTACCACCCACCATTTTCATCTTTTGTTCCACGCACATTTCCCTAGTTACCGTGCGGCTACGCGCTTCTGTTATCCGCCAGCTTCCTAATACGATAACACGGAAGTGATACCGGCGAAAGAATCGTCGAGGTTGAGAAAATGTTTTTATCGGTGAAAACTGATGCGCGCCGGGATACAGAACGCGCTTCCTCTGTGAATTGAAAGGAAGAATTGATGACTACTCGGAGCGAGTAATTGCGACGCGTCTCGTAGTCGCGCACGCTCCCGCCGCGTCTGTGCGCGGCTATTATAAAACACATCGCGCCATTAACATCTCGATGTCTTAATAATTTGCACAATCTCTTTCCCTCGGTGCACCTAATTGCCGGCTCGTCTCGTCTACTACCCGGTAACGGAGCCTGTCTCTCGTCGGCGCTTCATCCCGTTCGACGTGATTAACGGCGGACCGTGATTCCATCGTCGACGGATTTTCTGCCTACGCAATTTTATTTCCTAAATTATCTTTCGGTTCAAACTCAGATTTCGGAGCAGGGATTTGTAGTTTCGTCGTTGACGGCTTCTTTTTGTACCAAAGCCTTCCGCACTGATATCAACGATTTTTATCGTGAACAATCGGCATAATAATCTACATACGAACTTCGGAGTCGCTGAAATTAATTTAGGAGAACTTGATCGAAGCAACGCAATTTTATTTGGTAAATTGTCTTTGGTCCAAACTCAGATTTCGGAGCAGGGATTTGTCGTTGCGACGTTGATGCCACCGTTGACGGCTTCTTTTTGTACCAAATCCTTCCGCGCTGATATCAACGATTTTTATCGTGAACAATCGGCATAATAATCTACATACGACCTTCGGAGTCGTTGAAATTAATTTAGAAGAACTTGATCGATGCTACGCAATTTTATTTGGTAAATTGTCTTTGGTTCAAACTCAGATTTGGGAACAGTGATTTGTAGTTTAGTCGTTGATGCCATAATTAACGTCTTCTTCTTTGTACCTGTACCTTCTATACTGACTTCAATAATTGTCTTTTATTCAAAACCATTTAACGATGTTTCCACAATATCGAAATATAATTACGTTCGAAAATGACATGAAAGCATTAAAATTAAAAAACTTTAACGCAAATGCTGCACGGGTTTCTGTTTTAAGATTGCTTTGAAATTTGGCACGCACCAAGTGTATCTGGTGAATGTTGCCTTACATAAATGGCAACACTAAATTTATTGAGATTGTCTGTAATTTTCAATATAATAGATACTTGGATAAGGAAATTTATTCCATTATTTTCCACGAATGAATTTTTATAATTTCAATAATTTCAAAGTATAAAACCGGTCATTTAACCGTGGTAGGTTTAGTGTTAAACACCACCAGTAGCAACTGTCTAAACAATCCTCATCCACGAGAGCTTAAAGTCAACGTTCCCAGAACTAAGATTCGAAAGATTAGCGCGGTTAATTAACACTTCACCTACTATTAAACCCTATTAATAGAATTTACAATAACTTTGCTATTCCAAAAAGAATGTTAAAAATCTTCTTTTACATTATAATCTCAAATGAAATGATTAAATGACGTTACTGATGGGGTGATTTGTTGGTAAACAATTGAAATTGTCGTTGAAGGATGCATTAAAAAGTATTTAGCCATGGACCATAGAATTTTAAATATGATGGTAGGTAAATCGAACCTTCGTGTACAATCGTCTGTGGATCTTGTTGGTGACCGGTCCCGGTTCAGTTCATAATCTAAGAGTCGGGAAGGCTGATTGTGACAGGGAACCGCATCGGCAGCGGTTCCAGGGTAAGTTGGCGTAGGCTGTTCGCGGCTCCTCGCGCTGCCAACCGTTATTCGCGGTGGGTCATTCGGTTATTTATGGCTTGGTAGTTGCCAGCGAGTTTGGGCGAGGGGTTGTTACGTAGCAGGAGGGCAGCGGTGTGCTCCAATGCCGCGGCCACCACGAACAGGGGTGGTGATTTCAGGGAGGAAGCAGTTGGTAGCTGAGGCTGACTCTTTCCGCGTGTCCGTGTGGCTGGTGACGCCGGTATTTGTGCTAGAACGAGAGAGAATGAGAGAGAACCGTCGCTAGCCGGCAAGAACGAAGAGAGGAGAAACAGAGAGAGAGAGAGAGAGAGAGAGAGAGAGTTGGCCAAGCTTGTACAGCGTGTGTAGCGTAGAAGTCTATAAAAGAGCGCTTTATTGATCTCAGTTTGAACGCACGCTAGGATACCAATATAGTCCCGCGCGCGCTATAACTCCGGCCTTTGAATAAGGGGAGTTCTTGAGATACAGGGTGTGTCTGATCACCAGCAGATTTTCTCGCAAGCTTGGTTAACCGGTCCCGATACTCGAATCCGGAAAAATCTTAATCACTGCTTCGACGAATCGATTGCATATCGATGATACGCACCCGGGTCGAAACATCTTGCTCGAAGGACGACTGGATTCGTCTTGGATGGCACGCAAAGTATAGATACGAACAAGTTAGAGATATACTCTTGGTTTGTTAGGGTATGGCAAGTCCTAACTCTAGTGTGCAATAGAAGTTCTGTCTCCGGAAGTTGATGATGTATAGTTTCGAAGAACCAGCTTGTGGTACTTTTATAGACGTTCTCGATATGTAGGTGGAGTGTTGGTCGACACTTTTTATAGTTTATGTGGTTGTTCTGAATGTAGTAGAACGGTTTCCTATGTTGGTTCTGGGTTTGTTCTATTGGTTTGACATAGTTGATTCTATGATTTTCGTGGAACTTGCTTGTAAAGTGGAAGGAACAATGTCTCTGTCGATAGAAAACGCTGAGAAAGTCTATTGGCATTTTTGTGTCAGTTCTATCATTCGATGACACCATTAGAGTCGTATGTAAAATATTTATTTATATCACCAGTACACTAAAACAAAATTGATTATAATCAGTACGAAGGTCTCCAATCTGTCCGGCATTGTTCAAATTGCGTAGAAAATATTTGTACATCGTCACAATTGAAGGAGATATTTAAATGGCTGCCTTTAAACGAACCATTCTGTATAAAAATACTCGAAATCCTTCAAATACTATTTTTCTAAAAAATAGATTAGCCTCGTTATGGCACAAAAGTGTTCAATCTGTCTTGCATCGTTCGAATTGCGTACAAAATATTTTTACATCGTCACAACTGAAGGAGATATTTCGGTGGCTTTAGATGAACCTTTATATCAACCACTCTGCATGAAAATACGTAACAATTTCAGTATAATTTTACTGGTAGATAGAATGGCACAGTTTATGCATAGAGGTTTTCTAAATTTATTGCATGCAGCGACAGTTTACAGATTGCCAGTTCAAAGATGGTCTTTCGTTGATTGTTCCACCGATTTAGAGAATTGTCTCACAATTTGACTACAAAATGTGTCTTGCAGCTTCTTCCAGCAATTTAGAGGATCGTCTTACACTTTCATTAAAAAATAAACATGCCTGGTTATTAACAAACGTCTCGAAACCGAAGAAAGAATGTCTTGTTGCTCCTTCTAACAATTTAGAAAATTATGTTACAATTTCACTAAAACATAGACTCGCCCAGTCATTTCTCTACGGTCTTCAAAATGTCTGGCATCGAGCGATACTTCGCAGGTTGATGATACCGAGGAAGATTGTTCCGCTGTTTCTTCCAGCGATTTAGAGGGTCGGTCGAGCATCGATGACGAGCACACACATGTCGCCAAGGTAGCAAGGGAGAGCATGAGGCGGCAGCGATGGCGGCGCGAGTATCCGTTCGATTGGGTTTCCATCCTGCCGACGATTCCCGTTTAGCGTCCCGTATCGATTCGTTCTCAAGACTACGCATCGCGGACGTGCTCGGTATAAGTCTCAGGGAGAGTCCCGTATTACTGGCTTCGTCTTTCTTTTCGATACGCGAGGAGTACCGGCAGAACGCGCGTTCTGAAAATACGCGCGCGCGTTCGCGCTTGCCACCAGCGCAATGGATTTACCCACTCGGTACGATAATCGGACAGAATCGGAATGTCGGCGAGCAAGCGACTCATGGCCAATAAAATAGTTTATTGCCTTGCATCGCGGACACGGTGGCCATGATCGGTTCTCGTCTCGATTTACGATGTCTGTGCGACGAGCAATTTAATATCGTAACGGACATCGCACGACGAAGATTTTTATTCTACGCCAATTAAAAACAGCGCTTTTTATTTATATCTAGTTATATCTAAAATTTATATCTAGTACTTAATCTTTTGATTAACTAAGCTTTCATAACAATGAGAATCTTTAAATCTCATTTAAATCATATGACATCAGATTATGGAGGAAACCCATCAGTTATCTAGGGTTAACAACGCTATGTTTTGTGTTAAGAATGCAATACTTCAAACATATAACTTTGCTATGCGTTCAATGATCGATTGAACCTGCGTCACCCGTTGAACGAGAAAAATAATAATTATTATGAGACTGCAGACTTTATGCATTTATGGCAAAAGTGGGTAGGCTCAATTTATAGTAGTAAAAAGACAAAAAGCGTTTAAAAATATCAATACATTGTTTTAAGACTATTAAAAATATTAAATCAAAAAGACAGATTTGTTTTCTTCCTGTCTCTTGCAATTGAGGCAGATCATTCTTATTTTGCATAAAGATCTGCAGTCTAATTATTACTGGAGTAACCTAACTGACAAGGTCTAATTCCTTATGTTGTTAGGACTATTCACTATTATTCTAGTGTGTTTTATATTTTTCAAAACAATTTTCCAAGTCTCTTGTTTGAAATCTCAGCTTGCGGTCTTTTATTTTAGCTGCTTCTTCAAGTTCTCTCAATTTTGTGGAATTGAAACATCGACGATTTCGGCTTTGGAACCAGATTAAAAATTGCAAGGTGCCGAATCTGTAGTACACAGCGGACACACTAGCAGAGCCACGTGTACAATTTTCAGCCTGAAAGCTTACCGCAACGCGCGAGTAACGAGCAGGGACATTATCACAGGTCTACTTGCTCGGCCATTATCAATGCGGTCGCGCAATACCTAAGCTCGCTCAACGATGTTGCACTGCTGATTGAATGGCCCCAGGCAAGAGTGATTGTTAGCACATGTACATGAAGGTTTGTTCTAGATAATCGTCAAGTTGCATCGAGATCACGCGCTCCGTTTTCTTGACTCTGCCCTGAAAGATACGCTCAACCACTTTATTTGCCACCACATACGAACTTCAGGACGTTTCATACTTGTCGGTAATTGTATACGACCCGCCATTGATGCGCAATTCCTCTCTATTCCACAGAAAACTGACTTCTATGCAAAATAAAAATTTCCTGCATTTACTGCAAGAAATAGAAGTCAGTTTGCAATTCAAATCTTTCTTGAATCATTGTAACAAGTGAAAAATAATATATCGGTACACTTGAATTCTATTAATCGTTCACCGGTTTCAAAATGCAATAACAGTGTTGTCGGGATGAAAGCAACGACCTCGGGTCCAAAAGATTGCACTCATCGTGTACAGACACGATTCCTCGAGATTCCTCTACCTCTTGCCGCCAGCGTAGTAGTGGGGATGATTGTATTGCACTTTTCGTGTAGAGCCGTGTAGCTTTTATCGTGTACAGTACTCGTTCTTGTCATAAATGCATAGAATCCGCAGTCTAGTAATGACAGAGTCCCCCAAGATATTTTACTCGCGATCTCGAAGGTTCCGAGAACCAATACCTTGAATTCTTGGCATCGTCCGACATAAGTGGCCGTTGTTAGGCGTTCATCGGCGGATACCACGGCAAGTTTGTTGTTAAAACGCAGTTCACACAAACAGCGGCACGTTTTTCTCGCCGCTCTGCCGATTGCCGGTCACCAAACGAGAAATCGTTGTAAATATCTGGCATTTACATCGTTCGTGGTTAGCCGCAGAGATCTCGAAGACGTCCGCTCCTCGCTTCAACAGGAAGCTAGGGAGACCTGTTTCCCAGATGAAGTCGTTTCCCCGCTGGGAGGAGGTTAGTGCTCTTAGGCTGAAAATCCTATGATTCACAACCTTTGCAATTCATATAGGGTGTACCCCGAGTTCGCGGTACCGTTCCTCATCCAGCGTTACGAAGAAAATAACTTCTTCATCGAGCAATAACGATTTAGTATTTCGTTCAAAATAATTTGTCGTTCGTGTCGAATAGGCTAGGAATTTTATTCATTTCTCTTGCGCACGAGCGGAAAAGATAGACCGCAATGCAGATTTAAACCAGGATGTGTTAGATGTCGTTTAATTATTTATTATTATTTATTATAATTTTGTGTACCACGATACAGCATAACATAGTACATAATCCTATGTAATATAACGTAATATAACACAATATAATATAATATAGTATAATATAATATAATGTATATATAATCTTGTCCTTTTTACATACTATATTAACTATAAACTATTCACTAATTTTAATCAAAACTTAACCTAACTTGATGAGATCTTTGATTGTTCATGCACTGATATGTTTGTCTCGCAATCAGTCTTGTTCTTCCTTTTTTTTCTTTAAAATTTACATGTCATTTAGCGTTTAACGTGTGTTCGAGTTTCTATAAGAAAACCAAAATGGAGACAGTTCGTACATGACTTTGTACACGCAATTATTCCGTTGTAACACAAATTCGTTATCTTAAATATCTTCTTCTCATTTATTAACACTAAAACTACGAGATGGACAGAAAATGACTTGATTTTTATTTTTTCTTCTAGTTGTTGAAACTACAAGGTTGTTTTCATAAGAAATTTTTATATCAATTTCTTTATTCAAGCATATATTATGATATAAATTCGAATGAATTTAACTAGTGTCGCATAATTAAGCGTAGCAATAAATTACACACTAACTCTTGTATCTCGCGATAAACTTAAAAAAATTTGTATTTTAGGGGAAAGCGTGGTAATTCCAGCTACAGAAGCGACAAATGCTATAAAATTTAGCAAGTTACAGATTTACTACCTTTTCTGTATTAATTGATAGCTTGAAGAGTCTAATTTGCATTAGAACGGCTTGGAAAGCATAAATTGTAACGAAATTGTAACATATAACTTTACTTTATAAAAGAAGTAAGAAAATTGTTAAACTAATAAAACAAATACATTATTTTCCCTTTTAACATTAGTTATTACATACACTACCGCTTATGGAAGTATGGACACTTGAAAATTAAGCGAAAAAATAAGTGCAAAAATTCCTGAACGCAAAATAATTCTATTTCTGAGCAGTTTTTCATTTTACAAGTATAAAAATCAACAAATTATACATGAATAATAAAATAATATTAAAACAGAAAAAATTTAATAACTCTTAAAACTAAATGATTAATTTAAATTAATTTTCGTCGAAAAATCCTCCTTTGGCATTTATTATATCTTTCACTAATCGTGGCATTCTTGGTATTAATTTTTTTTTTATTTTTTCATTCGGTGTACTCCTGCATGTCTCTTGTAACAATGTCCAGAGCTGGGTTTTAGATATGGGGCAGTTATCATCTGACGCATAAAAAATTCATGTAGATCTTAAGAAAATAAAATATTAGTCGCTTATTATTTGATAAATAAGCAGAGGAATAGCAATTTAAATAACTTTTATACAAGTTATGGATGGTTGTTTATATAAAAAAAAAGAAATGACTTTTTGAAGAAGTGTCCATACTCCAATGAGCGGTAGTATACATTGCACGTGTATTCTTCAGGAGTATCCCATCTATTAAGACTATTAACTTACGTTGCTTAAAGATCGACCACTGTTTCAAGAATACGTTCAGACATAGCCACTCCCGGATTTGTTCGAAACAAAAGACTTCAGTTCCATGGAAACGATGAATATTAGCTAACCGCATCATTTTAGCGTTATTTATTTTAAGAAATAAATCTGCTCGGAATTACCCACTGGCCAGAGTTACTCTGTTCTCTCCTACCTGCAGATTCGTAGTTTGATTCTAACTCAAACAATTTGAACAGACATGAAACTATAACAGAGTGAATGGGAAGGGTGCATCAGCTAGGCATCGGCGAGCAGCATATAGGTGTGCACCGTGCGACTTATGTATATCTGCAGTCGGGTCAGCCGGATCGAAAGGGTTAAAAAGAGCGCGGCTCGTCAGCGGCCGCGTCGAATATTGATCCGCAAGTTTGTCCATTCGCCGGCGTGTAAATTGAGTGACGCCTTTCAATAGGAAACGAGTGGAACGAGCGGGAACGGTCGCGCGCGGCCGGTCGAAATTGTCTTCGTCGGAGATGTCGTCTGCGCGTGTATTGTACGAAGTTCATAAGTTGCCGAGCATGTACAAACCGTATCAACGCACTTTTATAAACAGTCCATCAGATGATGATATAAACTGTATGATCATGAACAATCAAGTAGACAAAGCTCCCTAGGATTAGGTAGAGCTAGCAGTCCAGGGGTTGAAAACAGTTACAGTGGGCCGAATTAATATTCGGACACTCTTTACAATACAATAACTATTACAATTAAACTAAACGACTTCAGTTTTTTTAAGATGTTACAAGGAATTTTTATAAATAATTATTTACACGGTACCTAGTAAACTACTCCATCTATCATCTCAAAAAAAAAAACTGAAGTCGTTTAGTTTAATTTTAACAAAGTTATTGTATTGTAAAAAGAGTCCGAATATCAATTCGGCCCACCGTATTATATCGGTTTCGGTTCTTGAAACAATTATGGAGAATCGAAAACGTCTCATAACTGTTATAAGGTATATCGGTTACGGTTTCGGTTCTTCAGAGCCGATATTATATCTATTCTATAACTGTTATTTTTCAGTTTTGGGTTAGCTCAGTCAGTCACAACCGATATGTATCGCTTAACTGAATCCAGAACCGAAAAATAACAGTTGCAGAACCGAAATGGTAACTGAGATATACTTTATAATAGTTATGAGACTTTTTCGGTTCTTGTTTGCGGAGTACGTCGCGATCGCTCGCGATGATTGTCGCCGCGTATAGCACGTGATGTGCGCCGACCGTGTTTTCTCGAAGGACCACCCACAATGATGCAGGAAATGAACTGAATGTGGTTGATTAACCGACACCTTTATATTTAATAGCTATTGTACAACTTTGAATTAATCAACTAAACAAGTCCCGTGACTTCGTGAATCACCGTTGGTTTCGTTTGAGACTACAAATGTTGATCACTTGCTGAGGACTCCGATGGTCTCTTGTTAGGGAAGTGTTCTGAGGAGAACACCGACGGTTTACTTTGAGAACTCAAACACGTTCTGCCGCTCATCCCTTGCGAAGGCATTGATGTCGCCTTGTGCTCGCTTCTCTTTCCATCGCTCTCTTATCCGCGTGAAGGGTGGGAGTGTGGAAAAACCGCTGTTTTCCCACACGTGGTGGATGGAAGCTTTGACAACCCTGTCGAGTGACTCCAGGTCGAAGGTCAGCCGGTGTCCGTGAATAGTTACCTCCTGCTGTTATAAGTCGGAAATCGTGAAAAACTGCAATTTTTCCCAGTGTTAATTGTTTATGAATCTATATAATTTATTTTACTCCACAAGACGAATTTTTTAAATTTTCAATACAAGCTCAGATAAACAAGTTTTACTATTTTTTCTCGCAATTCCAATTAATTGCAAATTTTTCAAAAGTTTTTTTACGCATCATCTAATTAATTAATTCCTCTAATTTCTCAAGAACACTCAAGTCGCTTGGTCTAATTTTCAAAAAGTTGTGCTGTTTCAAACGGTGTTAGTACACTTTGACTAATTGCAATTTTTTCAAAAGTTTTTACACATCATCTATTAAATTAATTCCACTAATTTCTCAAGAACACTCAAGTCGCTTGGTCTAATTTTCAAAAAGTTGTGCTGTTTCAAACGGTGTCGATGCACTTTCACTAATCGCACTTTTTTCAAAAGTTTTTTTTACGCATTATTTCATAAACTAATCCCTCTAACTTCTCAAGAACACTCAGGCGTTTGGTCTAATTTTCAAAAAGTTGTGCTGTTTCGAACGGTCTTGGTACACTTTCACTAATCGCACTTTTTTCAAAAGTTTTTTTACGCATCATCCAATAAACTAATCCTTTTAACTTCTCAAGAATACTCATGTCGTTTAGTCTAATTCTCAAAAAGTTGTGCTGTTTCGAACGGTGTTGAGACACTTTTTTCTCTTCACTGTCCGTTCGGCAACTTACGATCCCTGCGCGAAATTCTGGACAGAGGGTGTTCGCAGATTCCACCAACAATTTTTGCCAGATTCCTGTCCAGTTTTCTCGAACTGTTTCTTCTTAGGTCCCTGACAAATGCGAGCCTGTCGTGGGACGATGTCAGCTCGGCGTTGGCGCTCGTATTACGCGGTGTATGTATTTCGTTTCTTACAGATCGCACTTGATTCGCGTGCAAAAACCGAGAACCGCACGGGATTTCACAACCGCGTCACGTGTGACCGTGCGAGACCGTGTGTCCGCTTGCTGGTAAGAAACGCGCCGCTGATAGCGAGCTACGTGTAACGAAACCGCGTTCGTGCCGCGTTTGCATAATTAAAGCCCCCGCTATATCGGGACAATGTTGTCCAATTTATTCAACGGGGCGCCGGAAAAATTAGCCGGGATAATTCAATTCGCCACTCGCTGGAATATTTGAGTGATCGATGCGCGGGAATTTTCTGCTCTCTGATTAACCTGAAAAGAACTTATAATAAAGAGTGAAGCGCTTAACTAGGGAGTGTGGTGTGGAATTAGTATGATTCTTTGGGGTAAAATTAACCAAAAATGTGCAGCTTAGTTTTCTTGTAAGAGGGCCCGTTTTCAAGGAAAACAGGTTTAGATGATCTTAATTAGTATGCGATAATATGCAGAAAGTAGATGCAGTGTATTATGAATGGGCACGATACTTGTTTGATACGATACGTAACTTGATAGTTTTCAAACTTGTTTCTGTTGATATGGAGGCTTGTAGAGAATGATTTTAGTAGAGATTGAGGGTTTCATACATTTATAGCACTTCTAAGAATGGTGAGGGAATATTTGGTCGCAGAGAAAGAGGGAAAGGCTTTACGCATGGTTTGACATGTTAAGAATTTATAATAAGTAGACTGAGAATTTTGTCCATTTAGACGGAGGCTTGTAGAGAATGATTTTATTAGGAGATTGATCGTTACATAAATCTGTAACACTTTTAACACTAAACCTACCACGGTCAAACGACCGGTTTTATATTGTTCAATTATTGAAATTATAAAAATTCGTTTATGGAAAATAATGGAACAAACATCCTTGTTCAAGCATCTATTATATTCGAAATTACGGACAATCTGAATAAATCTAGTGTTGCCATTTTTATAAGGTAACATTCGCTGATAGGTTTAATGCTTGGAGGTTTAGTGTTAAAGATCTCTAAAACATTTGATCAGAAAGATTCATGGGCATGCATGGTTTAATATAGGGTTTCATACATTTATAGCACTTTTAAGAATGGTGGGGAAATATTTGGTCGGAGAGAAAGAGAGAAAGGCTTTACGCACGGTTTGATATGTTCAGAATTTTGTATAACTATACTGCGAATTTTATGCATTTATATGGAGGCTTGTAGAGAATGATTTTATTAGGAGATTGATGGTTTCATTAATCTGTAGCACTTTTAAAGACGTCTACAACATTTGATCAGAAAGAAACATGGGAATGCACGGTTTAATATAGGGTTTCATACATTTATAGTACTTTTAAGAATGGTGTGGAAATATTTGGTCGGAGAGAAGAAGAGAAAGACGTTACGCGTGGTTTGACATGTTAAAAATTTATAATAAGTAGACTGCGAATTTTATGCATTTATATGGAGGCTTGTAGAGAATGATTTTATTAGGAGATTGACGATTTCATAAATCTGTAGTACTTTTAAAGACGTCTACAACGTTTGATCAGAAAGAAACATGGGAATGCACGGTTTAATATAGGGTTTTATACATTTATAGTACTTTTAAGAATGGTGGGGAAATATTTGGTCAGAGAAGGAGAGACAAACTTTACGCATGGTTTGACATGTTAAGAATTTATAATAAGTGGACAGCGAATTTTGTGCATTTAGATGGAGGGTTGTAGAGAATAATTTTATTAGGAGATTGATGATTTCATAAGTCTGCAACACTTTTAGAAATGTCTACAATATTTGGTCAGAGATAGAAAGGCTTTTTGCATGGTCTGGGTTAAGCTTAATATATTAAAGCAATTTATAGCAAAACTGAACTGATTAAATGGAAAACAGTAACATGATTTAAAGAATTTAAATATACTGTCACGTTCTGTCCTGCTCTTCACCATTGTTGAGAAAAGAAATAAATGTCTATGTAGTTTCTGTAATTTGAAAATAATGCATACAATTTTCATTTTACATAAAAATTTATGTTACTTCTGTTAGATACTCTAGACTTCAACAACATTAGTGGGATGTACATCTAACTTCTTAAAAAAAAACAAAACAGACTGTACAAATCAATAGACTACGAATTTCATGCATTTATTAGAAAAATGAATAGATAAAATTAAAACCGGGATGAGATTACAAAAATTGGATATCGTAACATTATTTCCAACTCCAGAAAATCTTTAGGGGAAGCAAGATATTTTTGTCTGTCGCCTCCTTTTTGTTATCATTGCAGACAATTTTTATTTAGCATAAAAATCCGCGGTGGACAAAATCATGTTTGTCACCGACATGTTGATTTCAGTGTCCAGAGTATCGATCCAGAGAAAACTCCGGAGACGCTGTGGGATTTATCAGCGTTAATCTGCCCGATATCGATTCGCTGATAACGTGTTTCCAATGACAAGTGACCGCTGGTATGAATACATGAAACTCCGTTTACTCCAAGTTTACGACTCCGTGACTCCCAGGTATCGGTGTTCGAAGAATCGTTAATTGCTTCGTTAATTAATACACCCGTGTGTTGAGTCTGTACATGTATGTATGTATACGTTCGATGTTTCCACGGTTTACGTCGGTTTCCCGCGACTCCAAGTGGAAATCTTGACACGGTCTTGACGTTATGTTAATTCGGAACAGATCTAGGTGGTGTTTCACGCAGCAGCATACACCCGGATCGGCACGATTCTAACACGCCACACGAACCTTCATGACACGATAATAAGCGCTGACTGTCGGCTCGTTTATATCGTGTCACGGTCAAAGCTTAGGAGGGTCAAAGACACAGCTTGTCAGCCTAGGCGATTGGTACTGCACGGTATTCCGCGGAACACGTACGCGATCGAGGGGGTAAAAGAGGTGTTACACGCTTTGGACTGATACTGACAGAGCCTTTCCAGAGAATTTCCAAGTCTCGGTAGAGAGTGCGACAAACTTTTCTTTAATTCGCTTTCCCCGATTTTCTTGGTGCAATATTGTTGCAATTTTTTTAGTGAAAAATTGCGGAAACATGACAATAGTGAATCGAAACGTCGCCTCGAGTTTTGAAATAAATTTCAGTAAGAAACTAGTAAGACGGAGAAACGATTCTGGAGATTTGGATTTAGATTTAGTAAACGGAGAATTTCCAAGATTCTGTAGAGAGCATGATAGATTTGTTTTTAATAGTCTTCCTCCGATTTCTTTGATTCAGTTTTCTGCAATATTTCAGTAGATTATAGGAACGTGATAATAGTAAATTGAAACGTCGCCTTGAGCATTGACGTACCTCCAGAAAGAAACTAATGAGTCGATCGAGATGAAGAATCAATTTTCAAGATGTGGCTCCATATTTGATTAATGTGGAATTTCCAAGTATCGATAGAGAATGCAGATTTTCTTTAATTATGTTTCTTCAATTTTCTTGGCGGAAGTCTCTGTAATTTTTCTTTGAAATATATTATCTTGATGGTATCATAACGTTTAAAGCACCAGTGGCTAATATTGCAATGCTCTTTCAGCAATTAGCAAGTTGACCTATTTTCGCACAGCCACCTGTGGCATTGAAATCAATTAGATTGCTTTGTTGGAGTAAACTGTAATATTTGTAAACTTTTCAGTATTACCAGTATTATAACATTAATTAAACCTCAACAACTTAATTGAAATGAATGCATTTACTTTGATAGCGTGGTTTAATTCTATAGTTTTGTATAGAATGATCCGGACCAGTATGTGTGTTATTCTTTTGGGAATATTTTATTGTTTCCGAGAGTGTTTACACTTCGATCTCATAGCCTACATTATGTCTGTAGCATCAAAGTATTCCCTATCTCATTGATTAGCTTGTTGGACTCTGGGACCATCAGTGCAGGACTATCTAAGCTTCTAGCATTTGCCAATTATCCAATTTCAATACTCTACTCCTTTGTCTGGACCCAATACATTAGAAATGACCTGTATCATTAATACACACTCTTCCACATTGGCTGTCTTGCAGAAAATCTTGGTCTAAGTTACTACTATCAACTTAAAACTAGTTGAACCTTCCAGATCTTAGGACCTCCTCAGTTATAGACAGCTAAAAGCCCCAGGCTGTAGAACACAGTGTTCCTAATGCACAATAATTATGTCCAGAATGGCCACTAGTAAGTTGAAGGTAGGTAAAACTAATCAAATCTTCCAGGACTTCAGACCTTATTCATTCTACATAGACGACTATTGGTACTTCCAGATCCTAGAACAACGGTTTCCTAATTAACAATGACAATGTCCATGCTGAAGCTAGTTAAGTGTTCCAGGACAACCCACGGTAATTATGTCCAAGTGGTCACTACCAAGTTCTAGCTAATCACATCTTCCAGGACTTCAGACCTTATTCATTCTACATAGACGACTATTGGTACTTCCAGATCCGAGAACAACGGTTTCCTAATTAACAATGACAATTTTCAAGTTGTCACGATCATGCTGAAGCTAGTTAAGTGTTCCAGGACAACCCACAATAATGATGTCCAAGTGGTCACTACCAAGTTCTAGCTAATCAAATTTTCCAGGACGTCAGACCTTATTCATTCTAGGCTATTAGCACCTCTAGACTCTAGAGCAAAGGTTTCTCAATCCATCATTAGTGCCACCAAAGTCCTAACTACCAAGTCCAGCTAGTCGACGTTCCCAAGACGGATGATCACGCGAAGAGCCAAATCTCTAAACTAGTAGGGACCATATCCCTGCGCGAGCAATTGTTCCGAAAGTATCTAGACGTGTAAAGATCACATAGCAGTGTAATTCGTGACTGCACATCGCTCACAGATTATCCCACTATGAAAGACTTCGGTGCACTCGGGGCATGGTTTCGCTAGCGCGCAATTCTTGGCACTTGGCTCTCTAAAACTGGCTCGTACGAGCAGTAGCTCGAACAGGTCTGGATCACAATTTCAAGGTAAGCGTCTGTCTCCCGTTCTTACTGACCTCACTCACGCGACGATACTCGCAGATTTTTAATCGCTGATAATCGTCACTCTTCGATCCCCTTCTTCGGCGAGCAAAGTTTCCTCGAACGGAAACTGTGGATCAACAATTCATAGTTGGACGGTGGCCATTTGTAATTGAACATTCATCGTTTATAGCTGAACACCCTATATCAGTGATTCTTAACCTTTTTGAAGTCAGGGAACACTTTTGATTATATGGAAAATTTGCGGAACACCAAAAGTAATGGTCCGAAAAACAAGCAAAAACATCCCGCGTAGAAATAAATAGATTCTATATTATAAAAATCATTTAAAAAAAAATTCGTCTTTCATAATTTCGCGGAACACTTACAAAAAGCTCGCGGAACACCGGTTAAGAACCAGTGCCCCATATTGTCTCGTAAGTAAATGGCGGATTTTATGCATCTGTGGCAGAACTAAATCTACCAAATACAAAAATTGTGATGACATTAGATGAATTGATGCTGTTATATTATCCCCCGTAATATATTCAAATTATTAAAAGAGAAAATGCTGTTTAGTGACACTCGGTTCCCTGCAATTTCGCAGGAAACCATAATTTAGGCTTTGGGCCACAGGCCCCCCTTGGCGCTAAGTGTGGGCCTACGCTACGTCAAGTGTCATTGAGAGCTGCACGGCTAGGCTGACTTTCCCATGGTCAGCTGATACTTTCCAGCCGCACCAGAGTCATAAAACAATAAATTCGTCAGAAGACGCTAGAGGACCCCTGCGACAATGGCACTTGTACAAAATCGACCGTAGCGTAGACCCAAACCGAAATACGAGCCGGCCATACAATAATCACGTCTCAACAAATGCATCTTCAACTGGCTTCTGTTTATTACAATTGACTTGGACAATTTTTATTTTGCATGAAACTTCATAGTCCACTCATAAGTACACTATGGATTTTATGTATTTATGGCAAGTACGAGTTGAAGCTCTTTAACACAATAGCAAGATTATAAGAATTTAAGAGTGTCAATATATGATTTGCAACTTATTAAGAATATTAAATGGAGAAAATTATGATGGCTAATGTTTCACGCAATTAATGTAGACAATTTTTATTTGGCATAAAGAACCACAGTTTACTCGTAAGGAACTCAAATTTCTCTTTATATTTTTATGTAGTGAAACAAAATATCATAGTCCTCAAAGTTGTATGTATTTTCTTTGATTTTCCACAAGTTTTGATAAAAAGGATTTGAAGCAAACAATTGTTTTAGCTATTGCATTTGTTATTAATTGCTTAGACACCCTGTATATCTGTGTCTAATCTTCCGAAAGTATGTTTAAAAAATCTACCGCTTTACAAGATGATTCAATATCAAACAAGGAAACACTTAAAAATCGTCTATTCTCAACATCCCATAGACTATTTAATAAAATGTACACGCAAATGGTATAGTTTCTATGCATTCACGCAATTGTTGCTCACAATTACACGGGTTAAAAAGATCGGAAAGAGTAAAATTTTAATGTACGACACTTCTTTCGCTCTTGTTCGTCGCTTTTATCAGCGACACCGGGTTCCGGTCGGGCAATGACTTGAATAATGTATCAATCGTCCAACAAGAAGTCGCGGTAATATCGACTCGCGTATAATCGCGATCCCCGGATATTAGTATCGCGAGAGCTTGCTCTCATTACGAATTAATAATTTATTCACGGCGGTTCCCGTATTGCGAAGCAATTGTCGCGACAGAAACAAAGCTTCGTCGTGTTCTGTTTTTGCTCGGTTTACGCGTGCTGTGTGCGCGCAATTATAAGAGTAGTTTTATTTAGCTTATATAGGGTGTTTGGTAACTGGTGGTACAAGCGAAAAGGGGATGATTCTACATGAAAAAATAAGTCGAAAATATAGAATAAAATTTGTTCAGGTGAGGTTTGGTTTTCGAGGAAATCGAATTTAAAGATTCCTCGGGATCGCGTGCATTAGTATAGGCACAGAGTAGAATTGGTTGGTCATGATCAGACGCGACAGTTGATTTCTGTCTAATGGCACGCGTAATCGCTGAACTCGATTGTCTCGAAAACACAACCTCGCATGAAAAAATTTTATTCCATATTTTCGATTTATTTTTTCATGTAGAATCACCACCTTTTCGTTTGTACCATCAGTTACCGAACACCCTGTATACGCGAGAGCATGAAAGATAGAAGAAGAAATGAAAATTCTTTCGTTACAGTGATAACAGAAAATCGCTCGCCGCGACTTGAATCGCGGAGCACAACGGGCTCCCGATCTATCAGAGCTCGTAAAAGTTTTCGGGACACTTCCTGCAAAGCAACGTGTAATTGCTTTCATAATCACGTCGACCTGTACGCTCACTTATTCGGTCTTCGAGCGTTCACAGTTTATATTTCTCCACGCATGCTTTAGTCGCGGCTTTAACCCCTGTGTAGGCAACCGGGTACCCGGATAAACTTTTCAATTTTTTCTTTAGTAATCTTTTAATGTTCCTGACAAAATATCAAATTCCTGGCAAAATCCTTCCGGATCCCCATTCTTTGCCCAATTTCACGTAGATTAACGTTCAGTGAAAAGAAATAACAGTAAAATTGTCGCTACCCCCGTTAGCGGTATTAAGTAATTGTAGACTGTGGATCTTCGTGCAAAATGGCTGGCAGCAATCGTAAGAAGCGGGGCCAACGGAAATACTATTTCCTTTCATGATTTTTGTAAATTGAAAATAGTTCATTCTCTTAGTCTTTCCACTATTCCTCACATTTTCCAATATTCTTATAACCTATTCATTTTTATCATAAATACTTAAAATCTGATGTCTACTCATTGTGGCTGTTTTAAAATGAGTTACCACATCATCAAGAATTAATTGCCTTTATTGATAAAATTTTTCCACAATGTGTAAATACATTTGTACAATTTTAAAAGTATTCAGATTCGCGTTTCGTGGAATAAACCTAAAAAAACCGCAATTCGTTGTTTTTCTCAATAATGTCTTCTTGATGAATAAAATTGATCATTAACAGCGTGTTAAAGCATTCTAATGTCCACAGGAGTGATCATATAGTAAAACTAATTATAGAAATTCCCTTTTTGTGAACGAACCCTAAAAATTGGAGTTTAAAGTCTTTATACAATAGATGGTGGTGATGTTCAGCAAGAAAATCAACAGCGTGTTAACATGCTGTAATTATGCATATAAATGATTAAAATGTAATGGTGCTTGTATAAATTCAAGTTTGGCGAACCAACCACTAAAATTCAGTCCTGTAATTTTTCTAGACATTTCTACTATTTTCTTAAAAAGTGTATTAACAACGCATTAGCACTATTTAATGCGCTCAAGAATTATTAGAAAGTAAAGTTGTTTGTATGAACTCAAGTTTGGCGAGCCAACCCCTAAAATTGAGTCCTGTAATTTTATGTAATATAATTTCTGTAAAGAGACAAATTTCTTCTTGTTGAACAAGAGTACCAACAGCGCGTTAAAACGGTGTAATGCGCACAAGAATGATTAGAAAGTATAGTTGCTTGTATAAATTCAAGTTTGGCAAACCAACCCCCAATATCGGCCTTTACAATTTTTCTAAAATATTTGTGTGCAGTGTTCCCGCCGGTACAAGAGACAGTTAATTATCGCCAGTTAATTAACCTTAAAAATCGCGAAATTCACGTAGCATGCACGACACCGTGCACCATAATTAACAGCTGTCGCAGGTTTGATAAGGGATCGTTTACGGGTGAAGCACAGTTAAACCTCTAAATTGGGCTTTCTTTCGAGGTGAGTACGGTACGAATGTACGATGAACACCAGAGATGGGTCGTGATAAAAATAAATTACGCGATATTTCTTGTCCTCGCGGGGGTGGTTTTCTCCAATTACAAATTCTTTATCGTCCACGGTATCGTACGTTTTATTTCAATGTCAGTGGAGCAAATCGATGGCTGGGCATTAAACCGCTCGAGAGAGAGAGAGAGAGAGAGAGAGGGGGAGGGAGAGGGAGAGAGAGAGAGGGTGAGGGAGACGAAGAGAGAGAGGGAGAGAGAGAGAGAGAGAAGGGTGGTTGCTGTTAGTGCAGGAGAAAAACCGAGGGCGTGGAGGATAACGACGAGAGCCGTCCATAAATTTGTGTTTGCCCGATGCGTGAAATGTCTGCCAGTTTTTGATGTATACGAGCCGATTACGTGTTTGCACGCATTGCACCCTGAACGACGAAAATATTGCGCTCGCGGTGGTGTGTGGTGCGTAGATACTGTGCGCGATGTATTACAATTAAAATGAAATATCGCGCTGCTATCGGCAGCTATCTATTAACTAAACATATAAATTTTAAAGGCGACCAGAACCAAGGAAAAATCTTTCCAGAGTACAGGAAGTTCTACAATAAAGGGTGCTAAACATTATTACAGACTTATTCAACTTCCACCTCAAGGAATAGGATTTAGTGCATATAATTCATCTTATGTTACTTTCTTCCATATCTCACACTATTCGCCCTTCCTTATTTCTTAACATTAATAATAATATAATTATCTATACTGATACCTCACGACTTATATACTTAATACCTTCTACCACTTATGCAACAATTTTTTGTAGCAACTCTGCCAAACTCGAGCCGGACAAAATCGACGTGAATTTATTTACTCTCACTTTTCTTACTGGTTCGTTTTATTGCAAGGCCAATATAACTAATTCCGCCATTATTGTTGAGAGTGGTGAGCACAGTAGAATTTTGGTTTTAGTATTTTATTTTGTCACACACGGAACGTAATTCCTTTCGCTTTAGTGTCTGGCCGTACAGGTACTGAGCAGCTTACAACTAGGTACATGTAATTATACACATCAGTGTCGCACAGAAAGATCTGTTCTATAGATATCATCGATTTCTAACTTACCGACAGACGTGGCGTTATCACATTCAACAATTATTACTAAAGAGCAACCTGCGCATCTTTACGCAAAACAAAAATGTTCTGCATTAATTGCAAGCTATAGAAATCAAATAGAAAGCGTTTGTCTTCTCTAATAATTTTTTTTTAACGTCGCATCAACTGCCAAGGTTATTAGCGACGGGGGTGGAACAATGAGATTTGGTACTGTAATCGGTGAGTGTACGATGGGTGTGTGTGTGTGTGTATGGACGTGTGCGTGAAGGACCTACAGCTTATAAAGGTGGGCTCCGAACCACCTTGGGCAACGTAGTATAAACTCTCCGAAAAAATCTCACATTATATCGAATTCGCGACTATTCGCGACTTCTTCCGGAAGCCTCTAGCACGCCATTTTCTCCGAGCCATGCAAAAAAGAAAGGACGAGGAAAACAAAGAGAAATGGTAAGGAATAGAGCGAGAAAAGCCACGTCAGGCAGCGTTTCGCGCGGAAACATTTTTGTAATGAGTTACGGGTGGCAAAGAGTGCAAGAAAAGGCAGGGAGGGGGGAGACGTTTGCGGGACTCGTCGTTGCACCAGGACTCCGTGGTGGTATTGGAAACAATGCCAACCGGCGTGGAGCAATTACTTAAGAGTCGAAATTTGCTCGCGTACTCCGCTGAAATTGCGATATTTATCAGTCTTTTTAATCCGGTGCCGAACGTCGCGCCGTCCGATTACTTTATTGCCAGCATTATCATATGTTAATGGCGTCGTGCAATGTTTCGATTGCCATCGAGAAGCTATGGTTGAAACGGATCTACAAGCGGTGCGCGACGCAACATTCGTGAAACCCGATTGCTCTAACCGAACAACAAGCGATTTGACCGATATTACGCGACTGCCGGAGCTGTTCGCGTTCGTGTGTCATAAGTATACGGTTGCACATGCACCGACGTCGCCTCGCATTCATTCATAAGTCGCATACTCGTATATGCGCAGCCGGTGCAGCACAATCGATTCGCGCCACATCGCTTTGGACGATTCTCTCTCTCTCTCTCTCTCTCTCTCTCTCTCTCTCTCTCTCTCTCTCTCTTTCTTCGAATGTCCGGCGATTCTTCCTTTTTTGATTATGTATTAATAATGTGTAAGCGACGCTGACGAGGTTCATTAGAATCCGATCGATCCCGGAGAACGTCCTCGAGGCATGCGGAAATCGTGAAGCTTTATCGTCGCTTCTAGCAGTACTATGGTTTCCGCTTTCGGGTCGCGTTATCGCGGGCTGGACGCTTGTGGAAATCGTTCTGTTTCGTCCTCTGCTTCTCGATAGTCATAACTTGTGACTTACAAGACTCTGCAGGATTCAGTCTATGTAACCTTTTCTGGTTCTGCACTTAGCCCGCGGATAGCGGAACCCGGGCCTATTTCACTCAAAATATTAAAGTTGATATGTAATCACTCAATTTCGACCAACCGAATCGAATGAATAAAATGTTACATTAGCAATTTTAGGAAGATCTACAAGGGATCTAGAAGGTCTACAAGGGATATCTTCAAAAATATGATTTAGAATATCCTTAATTAAAGCTGTGAATGTTCTTGTGCAGTATTAATTTTATAATTGTGAAGAGGGTCCGCTGTGCGAGGGTTAAAAGTGTCGAAACATTTGTCTGTGGCGTTGAACTGACTCTATGGACAAGATTCTACATTCTTTGTATAACGAGATGCAACGAGATACTGGACAATCGAATTATCTACAATCAACCACTGTCGATTTCTTAACCTTAGACTGAGGATCTTTATGCAAAATAAAAATTGTTGGCATCAATGGCAAGAACTAGTGTCGTCGTGTACCATTTGATGATGGAATCCGAAGTTATGCAATTGAGTGCATTACGAAGACCAACGAGAACTAGATAAAATTCCGTGAAAAATGTATTGAAAATAATTGACGAACAGCTGTCGAAATGGAATGAAAGATTGCCGTTTGTAATATCATCAAAAGCATCCACCTTCCAAGTGTTAATGTTTCTAGTCCTCTAAATTGCACCTCCACATTTCTGCCATGAATGCATAAAACCATTATTTTGTTATTGGTTTCTTGTTAGTTTACTTACCATATTTGTCTACTCCACACGATACTTAAACATTTCATTCGATGTATACCAGATTTATCGCTTCCAACTCCTCTCAGAGGCTACACAATTCCGACTGTCCAAAGGCAACTCAGAAAAATAATCTCCTGCAACCTCGTTACCACTGTTCACATTTCCCTTTATCGCAGTCTCTGTGGAACTCGTCGCGCTGTTTTCGCCGAACTGGAACCAATAATTTCACCGTACGAAGGACCGTGGCGTAGTTTATTACCAAGCCTCAATTACCGATAATTAACTCGTTAATGACATATCGGGAGCGCCATCGAAACCAGGCGAATCTGTCCAAGGACGGTCTAAAAACCCTCCCATCGCTGGCTTGCATCGTTTTCAGCAGGATCCGTGCGGCTGACGCGTGCACGGGATCCGGGAGCGTTACTTCGAAAAGTCTCTCACAGTGGAGGAACCGAGAGAGGAAGCGGGAAGCAGGAGACAGATAGAGAGAGGGAGAGAGAAAAAGAGAGATAGTGGAGGTTTCTCAGATATTCCGGAGCGTAGTCTCTCGCAGAGAAGCGCCGTCCATCATTTTCTCGTATTAATTATCGGGGCTCCTTTATCCGCGGCTGCGAAACTTTCCGGCACGCCCGGCGCGGCTCCTCTCCGTCCTCGTCCTCATCTTTGGACGCCGTTGGCGGAGAGCGACAAGGAACGAGCCAAGAGAGACAGTGAGAGAGAGAGAGAGAGAGAGAGAGAGAGAGAGAGAGAAGCGGGAGAGAGGCAGGAGGGTTGATTTCAGGCCCGTTCTTCCGGTGCAACAACCCGGAATGCCTCTCTCGGATCTCGCATCCGCAAACGACGTCCGTCTCGAACGTGTCGGTACGTTGCGGCCATATCTCGTTCCCCCTAAAGCCCCCGGTGGGCTTGCGTTCCATCCCCCGATACACCAATTCTCGGCCAGCGCTTTGCGATGGAACGTGAACTCGCCTCGGAGGCTCTCTGCCCCCGGCTCCCACCCCATCCCCTCCGGTGTCTCATACAAACGCCAAAGCGGAACGCGCGAGAGCCCCGTGCAGATCGGTTAGAGGAGAAACGAAGCGGGATACACGCGGACGTCGAAACAGACCGAGAGAAAGAGGAACGCTTTAGAGAGAGAAAGAGAGAGAGAGAGAGAGAGAGAGAGAGAGAGAGAGAGAGAGAGAGAGAAATGGCAGTATAGGACGAGAGATGGAAGAGGCCAGGGTGACGAGAGAGGAAGAACCTGGGTCGGCGAGCGTGTGTATACTCCCACGAGAGAGAGGGGAGGGGGTGAGAAGGAGAGAAGAGAGAATCGCTGGCACACGTACAGAGGAGGCTACTCGCGCGTACATATACACATACAGGGAGAGAGAGAGAGAGAGAGAAAGATAGAGGTGGTCGCAGAGAACCGATGTGGCGCGGCGGCGGCTGTCGCGAGGAAGAAGAGTGGACGGGCGGTAGCTCTGCGTGGGGGGCGGGGGCAGGGAAGCTGGTTGGAGTGTCAGGAACGAGCCCGGGACGGGAGCGAGCGGGTTTAGAGGGGCGGGAGAGCGACACGGAACAGCGAGAAAGAGCGAGATGAGAGTCCGACGAAGACCGACGAAACGAATCGGGAGAACGAGCGCGTAAGCAGGAGAGGATCGAGAGTACGTGCACCGCGAAGAAAAGAGACGACCGTTCCTCCCGATACGCTGCCTGTTGGTGTGGTGGTAGTAGCCCCCGCCGCTTCGCAAAGGTGCGCGAGGAGAGAGTGGGGCCGAAGAGAGGAGAGCACGAGGACGAGCGAGAAAGAAGTATCGTGGAACGAGGAACGAGGGACACGGCCAGATAGAACTCGAGCCTCGAAGAGTAGTAGCGCGTGCTCACAAACTCAGCCAGCGCCTCTCGCAGCGTGTCTCCCTCCTCTTTCTCCTCCTCCTCTACCTCTTCATCCTCCTCCCGCGCCCGGCATCCCTCTCTGATCTCATCCTGTGCTACGGGTACGCGCGCTCTCCACTCTTGGCCCCACCGTCCGCGCCTAACCCACCTCATACTACCACCACCACCTCCTCCTCCTCTCCCCTTGCTTCTCCATCTATTCGTTCTCCCTATCGTCTCTCTCTCTCCTCTCTCCTCTCTTTCCTGTCCGCTTCTATCTCGGCCCGCTACGCTTCCCTCCTAGTCCACCCACCGACCCACGAAACCGCTCGTTCCCGCGCCGACTCACCCCACGGTAACGCCGGCTCTCTCCCTATTACCCGCTAGCTCCTTGCACCCCTCTCTTTTACTCTCTCTCTCTTTTGCCCTCTTTCTCTCTGGTCCTACCTCTCTCTCTCTCTCTCTTTTAGCCTATTTCTCTCGGTCTCTTTCTCTCTGCCGGCCGCGTTACCTTCCCGGTAAGTGCGTCTTCTTTCAAAGACTCTTCCTCGTTTAAGACGCTTCCGTTCGCTTCTCTCTTCGCGTGGTGCATCCCCTGGTTCTACCTCCACCCAACCACTCCCCGCGACCTCTGGGTTCGTGTCACCGTTCCGTTGCGCCGGAAGGAACTGCCGCGCCGCCACGGACACGTACAAAGGACCTCGATTGTCCAACTTCGATTTTGATGAGCTTCGGGGAACGATGGAGTAGCGGGACACGGGGGTTGGTGTGCATTCGGAGCGAGCTGCGTGGCCAGTTAGGGCAGAGATGATGACGGAAAGGATTTAGTATCTTTACCGGGGTGTAGACGTGGTTTCGTCGCTCTCGATTTTGGAGGAGCTGGGGCATTCTAGAGGAAAGAGACGCGGCATGGGGTCTTGGGACTGTTTAGAGTTTTAGAGCGTGTGGAGTCTTCTAGCTTCTTTACTAGGATTCTGAACTGGAATTTAGGTTGTTGGGAAATGAATGTTTGTAGGGGAAGGAAGCGAAATTTGGATCTGACATGGATTGTGTACGGGTCTGGATTGGATCTGATTTAACCCTTTGCACTCGAAGCTATTTTAACTCTTTGTACTGCGACTAAAAATTATATTTATTGTATGTTTATGCACTCTCGTTATATCTATTGACAACTACGAAATAGAATTTTATTTCGGTTTAACGGAAATGAACAGCGGACATCTTTAGTAGATTCTGTTCGAAATTTTCGTCACGATTTGGCTAGGTACATTGAAAACAATTATTTTCATTTTATACATTTGAAATTGATCTTGGTTTTATTCGCTCATTCAACACTTGGATTTGAAGCAATGTATCGAGTAAACACAAGTTTAGTAACGTAAATAGTGGTTTGAATATTGGTGTGGCAATTTTTAATGGCGCCTGGGAGTCGCCATGCGAGCGCGAAAAGTTAATAGACAATTGAATAGACAATAAGTACTATGAGCTTGTAAAGGATTCATTGATTGACCCTTATCCAGTTGGCAGTTAATGACAGTGCAGTAATGGCACCAGATACCCTTGATTGACCGTGTCTGGGTCTATGTTGACCCAGATTCCTAAATACTTTACCCACTGTTTCAACTTTCGACTTATACTGACTTAAACTCCCGTTTATTTTGATGAAGTTTAGCAACAGGATCGACTCTCTGGGAAGCGGTACAATGAAGAAGATATCTACAGAGATTAAGAAGTAAGAATTTGCATAAGAATCTGGTTCCTTGCTGTCTATACTGTTCTTAAAAACCTTCATCTACTTACGGTTAAACATTTCACTGTAGAATTTTTCTTTGAACAATGGGGTTAGAAACACCGACTCTACATTCTACATGATTTGAAATTAAGCATTATTACTAGATTAGTAACCAGAATTTCAAAAAAATATCCGATAATGCGAGAATGTTGAAGGACTACTCGGTGCTACTGATTTTTCTTTTATGAAATAAATTTTCTATTCTAAGAAATAAAACTTTGATTTTATGGAATTTTTGAAGTTGCTGAACAACATTTCCCCGTTGGCTTAATTTTCGAAAAGTGATTCTACTATTTTAATTTACACATTTCTAATGGTATTAGAATCCTATCGTATTTTAATATACATATTATCACATTAGAATATTAGAATCTTATTCTAGTATTAGAATCGATAGCTTATTCTCATTTATGAATTCCTCTTCAGTATCGTAAATTTGGCTCAGTATTTTTCGTTCAATTTTTATTTTTGCTCGGTACTCGTTAATACTAAACGTACCAAGCATAAGAAGTATCTGGTAAAAAATTTTTTTTTTGTTGAAATCTTAAATGGAACTCCCCATGGTGGGTTATAAAGCTATACATAACGTCTGATATACAATTGGTTATACATATACATCTTACAGTTATGCATTCGTAGTGTAGGTACAGTAGAATAGAACGCATTAAGTACGTAACTTTAAATCTTTAAATTACATTGCTTGAAAAAATTAAATAGAACATAACTTGCCTGGATATTCGGTTTATAAAGTAATGATCCGATATTTCAGGGTGGAAACAAATTGAACTTGCTTAATCTTTTCATAAGGTCAACTCTTTGTGATTCCAACAAGGTACATTGCCAAATGATATGGTTAAGATCTTATCTGGTAAATATTGCCTTATAAAAATGGCAACACTATAATTATTGATATTGCCCGCAACTCTCAATATAATAGATGCTTAGACAAGGAAATTTATACTATTATTTCCCACAAATGAATTTTTATAATTTGAATAATTGGAACATAAAAAACCATTGTCATTCGACCGTGGTAAGTTTAGTGTTAATCGAGCATTAGCATCACAGGACGAACGGTTTCTCGCAAGAATTGTTCGGATCCTCTGAAACCGTGGTGCCGCCCTACGACTACGAAATCAAAGAAGGTCGCACAAATCGTACGAGCAAAATCCCGTAAGTAATCAGTAGTAGCCGCTTGTACAGCGATCGCACAAAGCCTCGTCAAGATCGAAGCCGGACGTTTGAGGTCCTCGATAGAAGCACACAGGCAGGCAGGCAGGCAGGCAGGCGGCCGCATCGGCAGCGGGCGCGGGTATACGGTTAGAGGTACGAGACAGCCGGGGCTCTTCGCGATTATCTTTTGTCCGATCGTACGCCGCCGCTCTCGCTCGCTAGCTAGTTCGCTCGTCGCAAACGCGTGTGCAGCGCACCCCCGTGTGCCGGCTGTGTTTGTTTGCGCGCGGGATGAAAGCGCGCACACGCGCGGCTACACATGCCCCCGTGTTTCAGTCTCTTCTGTGTCTTTACTGCTGCTGCTGCTGGTGCTGGTGCGGCTGCTGCTACTGCTGCAACTGCCTTCCCTCCTTCGTCCTCGGTTTCTCTATTCGTAGCCTGGGCTGGCTCTCTCTGTATATGGACGCGCTTATACGTGTGTCCCGCGGCGCGCCGCCAGCGTTGCGCTGCGACGGCTAGAACGACGAGCTTTATATTATCGTCGCTCCCGGCGATGCCGCGTACTACGGGAAACCAGTAGCTGCCTCTCTTGCCTCGAACCTGCGAGAGAAAGAGCTGGATCGAAAGAGAGGGAGATTGAGAGGTGGAGAAGGATAGAGGGCGAACGAGAGGCGGCGAGTCTGGAATTTTGCGCAGCTCTGCGGGTCTCGATGGCCGGGAATATGGGTATTATCGGTGGGTTGCTTTTTGAAACTTTGGCTCGTTTAGTCCTCTTTCTCCGCCGCTCGCCTCCCTCTCGCCCTCCTCTCGCTCGTCGTAGGAGTCTGTAATTATTTGCGCGCGTGTACCTGTCTATCTACCCACCTCTGTCTCCCTCTCTCTTTCTCTCTCTCTCTCTCTTTCTCTCTCTCTCTCTCTCTCTCTCTCTCCCTCCCTCCCTTTCTCTAACTCTCTCACTCTGTCTGTCTCTGTCTCTCTGTGTGCGACTCAGCCTATAGCCGCGTTACGCGGTCGCGTAGCTCGATACAAAAGTAACGCTGTCGGGCATGCGGCAAATCGGCGGTTCGCCGAGTTCAGGTCGATCGATGTGTGCGCGGGTGTCTCTCGATCTATACGTGTCTCTGCGAGAGACACGCTGCTTCGGCTCCTCTCTTTCGCTCCCTTTTTTGTCTCTCGGCCGCGCTCTCGAATGAGATTTATGCACGAAGGAATTTTTAGACTCGGATCATTCAAATTCTTTTGACCGACTAGTAATCGTTCGGCATGTCGGAACTTGTTTCTGAGACGTCGTGTTCCTCGTCAGATTTTCTATAAAATTTCGGGGTCTTCTGTAACCCTCCCGACAACGGTGCCCGAGTCTACTCTGACCGATGGTATCGAAATCTTCATGCAATTACTGAATTTCTGGCGATTAAATCAATTTAATAGCTGTTGCATTAGAAACGACAGAGAGAATATTTACAAAATTGTTAAATAAATCCATATGCTGGTCTTAACCCATTGCCGTACCATTTTCTTTACGGATACAGTGATTAGAACAGTTTTATCCCCAAAAATATCACAGATGATGAAAGAAAGTTTATATTTTTCGTATGGCTACATTTGCATTAATCCTTGCATATTGAGCACAAAAAATACAATTTCATTTCGCCTAAAAAGAAAGGCATAACATTCATATGTGTTTGACTTTATTGAAAATCTTCATCAAATCTTCGTCTATTGTAAAGTTAGAAAAATGACCCGTCTTCCTTGGGTCGAAATCGTGCAGTAAGATTTATTTTATAGTTGCAGTGATCAGAACTTCTTTAATCAATTTCTAGGAAATGGGAAAATGTATATTTATTGTATGCCTACTCTATAGTATGTAGTATATTGGCAATGCTAAAGCGGGACTAATAATGCCATTTTATTATGTAAGACAAGTTACCAAATTACCATGCTTGCATGTTACGGCATTTATCGGCAATCGTCCACATTGAAGGGGTGAAAACAACCCGCACGTTGGGGTCGTAACCATATTTATTCGCCTATCTCGGAAACAATTGAGCTGAAGTGATGTTTCAAATGGCAAAATTGTGTGTTTCTTATAGGGAATAAATATGCGAAAACAGATTTCCAATGTCACTGTTTTCTTAAACAATATCTTGAAAAATAGCACATTTTTCCAAATTTTTCCAATTCAATGTTGATCTATTTTCCTAAATATTTGCATATGAGAAGTGTATACCATAATACCAAACACGGATAAAACAGAATTTTGAATTTTGCGTTTTGCCATAAAACAAGATCGATTTCAGTGAGATGCGACCTCTCCATTTATCGTATTCCCTAGCCCCGATCCAAATGATAATGTCCTGCGGCTCTAGTCAGCGAGATAAAGGATTAACCATAGACCGTTGCGTCTTCGGTGGGGCAAAAGAGGACTGAGAAACTTCACAATTTTCCTCTAAAGAAATCTCAGCTGCAGAAACATGCTCGCAGCTCATTTACAAGTTAAAGCTACCACATCTTCCAGCTTGTCAAAGCGTGTTTCGCATCGTCTCCGACCAAACAGACCCGCGGCGTCGTAACTGGCGTCGAATCAAAGTGCAGGACGACCCAAACGATAACAAAAGCATAGCGAACACGAATCACCATTGGATTTCTCGAAACGTAGGTTCGTTCGATCGAGAGCTCGAAGCTCGCGTTCCTCGCGCCGGTAATTTCCACAATTAGCGTTTGCGTCTCGGCGCGTAGGTCCGCGCTTATTTATAGTCTTGTCCGGTATGTGTCTTAGTTTCGCAAGGAAGACTATCACACCCGGCTCCGAATATCACTCTGATATCCTAACAATTCAGGGACGACGCACAGCAGGTTCTGACTCCATGAAGTATTTAAACATTTTTAGCCCTTGCCACTCGGAGCATTTTTAATTCCAAAACCAAACATTTTTGTGTAACCTAGAATATTTCCATCGCATATAATTCTCTTCCCTTTATGCGTATGTAGTTTATCACTAGACTTAATTGACTACTTACTAGTAAAATACAGGAGTCAGGTTAACGTTTATTTCTTTTTTGAATAATTTTAGTGATTTGAAGATACTTGTACAATAGGATTTTTACATTCTTTAAATTATATATACATTCTTTTACCGTTTCAGATTTGATCTACTAACTTTTTCTTCACTTTTTCCGTACACGTAGGTGATTGCTACACCGTTTACCATACCAAAAAGAAATATTAAATAAAATTTATTGAAGTACATTTATATTGCTTCACTTCCACATCCAATTACGAAACAATATCCGGTGACATGCGATAAATTCTGAGTAAAATCGCCGGTCAACAATGTGTTAACACTGATCGTACCGAGTACTCAATCGAACTAACGGGCGTTACCTCGTAAAAATGACAAGAATTTATTTAGATTTTGTGCGATTTCGATCACAATACGTGCTTTAATAATATCATTTATTCAATCGATTCCCGTGCAACGGTCTCTATAGTTTCAATAATTGTGAAACTATACACAAAATTAATCATTTGACCGGTAGGTGGTTTAGTGTTAAGGTACAAAGCTGATCTTTAAGATTGTATATTCAATTTTTATTCAGATATTTAATTTTATATGAATGGAAAAAGAACACAATGACGGTAGCATCAGTGACCATTCAAAACGCGGTGATTAAGCAAAACACTATCCGTCGATGGTGAAAAAAATGCAACAAAATGGAGATGGTAATCTTATAAACGAGGAACACGGACGACCAAAGGATTCAATTTCGATAGTAACATACATTCAAGAAACTTGTAATTCATCGACAGAATATGTTCCTTACAATGATGTTTTCTTGGATCAAGAAGTTTATTTAAAAAAAAATGTGTGCTAAAAACAGGACATTTCACACGCAACAGCCTGATATACATATAGAATGGGTTGCTGGAATAGGTGGTTGCAAGGAAAAACGACGGATGTCACAATTTCAAAAAATTTGAGTTTATACATTAATTGAGCTTTATAGTATAGGATTTCCGTATATACCAGAAAAAGGTCATGAAAACAAATTCGAAAGGCTGAAAAAAATAATGCAATTTAACCGATGTCAAAGCATTAGTGATCAAATCTTTAAACAGCAATATCTAGAAAGTGAAAATATGCGACATGTGGCGTTCTTCCTGACAACCACAGATATAGAGGAGTGTTATAGCAAGAGAAGATCACGTTTTGTTTTCTGAAAGGGCGTCGATCGTGGTTCGGTAATTGAGCAAGATCGTGGACAAGGTCCATCGTTTCTCTATCGAGCTCGAGCGATCCCCGAAGGACCGTAATCAGCGAAGAATGTGTATAAGAGCTAGCCTGGCCGTTGCTGGATAGGTTCGTTCTTTTCCTTTTTCTTTCTTTTTTTAAATACCATCCTTAGAACCTGAAATTTGGCCGTGGTTACACATGGGTAACGATCTCGGAGCTCGTCGAACGCCCGATCGGTATACCAGATATTTCTCGATGGATACTTAGCACGTTACCGCATTGAACCCTGCCGCGATAACGGTTTTCCATGGTTCGTTTGTTGCGTGTAAATCACCCGTTCCGTGGCCACGTATAATTTGTACGTTATGTGCTCGACACTCGCTCCGGCAACCCTTTCTACGACTACCGCTTCACATCGTTTGTAAGCACTCGCGCACCGCCCGCGCTCCAGAGAGAGAGAGAGAGAGAGAGAGAGAGAGAGAGAGAGGGAGAGGGAGGGAGGGAGAGGGAGAGAGCGCTCCCCTTCTTCAACTGGCAGCGCAGCCTCGTTATCTGTGCGAGAAAGCTCGATTGATGTCGTTTCACGCACCGGCGATCGCTCACGGATTTCGAATTGATGGCCGGGCCAAGAGGAGGATGAAAGGGTGGACTGGGTCAGAATTAATTTCACTTTTCTTTCTTCATTTTCGACGGTTCTGCAATTACAAAATGGGAAATCGGGCCCCTTCTCAGGGAAACGCACGTTAACACTGGGAGCACCGAGCAGCTCGTTTTTAATCCATTTTATGTTGAGGGTCGTCGACCAAGGTTTTTTAAAATTGACGTTCAGTGTCACGAGAGCGCGAATATAATTCTGTTGAACCCTGTGTAATGTCTTCAATAATTATTTATTGATCTGAGGGTCTTGGTATTTTGCTGCAAGTCCTTGATTTTTGAATGACTGATTATGTTGCGTTAAAACCAACAATTTTTTACTAAAACCTAGCTACACCGGAAGCTTATTATTTTTTTATGTAGTACCTATCAATGATTACTGATTACAAAAATGTATTTATATCCTACATGGACGATTAATATCCTTTTATACTACGATATAATTAAATTCATCGTTTACTGTAGTTCCTTCATCAATTGTATTATGTCAGTAGAAAAGTTCATGTCTGAATTTAATGCGGCAGAATACATTAACAATTCTAATTAGTAATGAAGAAAAAATTACTAGGATCGCACTGCATCAGTGAACTGTATTTTACAATAACAACATATTTTATATCATGAATAGAAAGAAATAGTTTTACAGTATTCTGTGTGCCGTTCTAACACAGCGTTTCTCGTTACTAACAACTACAACTGCGTTCAGTTTAAGAGAATTTCGACTTGTACATTTGTATGCAGTTTATACTGCATCAAGTAACGCAATCCTGTAAAGTTTTTTTCGTTTTTTTTTTTAGATCCTAATTCGATCGCAACAGGGAGCGAACTTTCCGTTCAACCCCATGGAAATGGAAAATGGGTGAGTTTTCGTTCTGATGGGACATCTTCTGAAAGTTGTGGGGATGGGAGTTTCACTGACGAGGATAGAGGATATTCAACATATAAATCTAGATACATTTTATTTTGAGATTATCCAACACTGTCGACAATAAGAAAAATGATTTTATTAAAAAATTAAAAGACTATATCTCCAAAGAATCAACGTCTTCCCAAGCAAGTATATTCACAATATCATAAGATAGAAAGTAAAAAACCCGTAGAGGAGCATTTAGACTTTGTATGAATGAATATAAAAAAAAAATGTGAACGGTAAGAAAAATGATTTTATTAAAGAATTAAAAGACAAGATCTCCAAAGAATCAACATATTTCTGCACAAGTACATTTACAACCTCACTAGCCATCAAATAAAAAATCTCTCGAGTTGTATTTAGACCTTTCCCGAATTAATACAAAAAAAATGCGAACAGTAAGAAAAATGATTTTACCAAGGAGTTAACAGATAAGGTCTGTAAAGACGCAACGTCTGCCCACGCAGATACATTCACAACATCAGTAGTTATATATTTTAAAAAATGTGTGAAGGCACAATTTGGACCAGTCAAATAATTTCTTGTCCGCTTTCGAAATCTTTTTTTTTCCGCAAAGACTTCCTTGTCTCTGAGAAATTTAGTCGCCGATTGCAATGAATATGTCACTGGCCATTTATCGGCAGTTCATCGTCTCCGTTTATTAACCTCATCGGATTTTCCATTGCTCCGTAGTCGATGTAAATAAAACGGAATAGTATCTCGCATTACGTTCCGCGGGCACGTCGAACTCCTGCGAGTCGAATAAATTGTCCCGATGACGTCAACGGACAGTTCTGTCTCTTACGCGGCGCGAATGTACGTGCACTCTGATTGCAGTACGCGCATGCTGCACCTTGCGCATGGAAATGCAGGCCGCTGACGGCGACAGTGTGCGAGTGCGTGTATGTACTCTCTCTCTCGCGAACTCCACGGAATGAGTCAACCAGCGACGCGTTTTCTTCGGCGAACTCGGTTCCTCGTTTGTCGATCGAAACCACCCACGCGATCGCCTTCACTTTCGCGAATTCGCACAACTCTCTTTTACCTCTGCATCACTCGCAGGATTTTTGCGAAATTTTCCACGACACCATAAAGCCTTCTGTATCCGTATTATATAATACAATAGTAACTATTGGGTTGTCTTGGGAATGATATAAATGATTCGCACACAATTTAACGGACAAAATAATTTAACATTTTATACAGGTTATCCCAAAAATGTTGTATTTTCTTGAAAGGGATGATGCCTGTGGTAATTTGGAACAAGTTTTTCCTTTATGAAAATGTTCTTCGTGGCTTCGTTAAGAAGTTATTAACGAAAAACACGGTCCAATCAGGGCACAGTTACAGCGGACGGTTTCGGGCTGGGCGGCAGGTCCCGCCGAGCGTGGCGTTGGCATTGGTCGAGTCGCAATAAGTCCACTGTAGCCGTGCTCTGATTGGTCCGTGTTTTTTGTTAATAACTGCTGAACAAAGCCACGATGAACATTTTCGTAAAGGAAAAGGTTACTTCAAATAACCTCAGGAATCGCTCCTTCAAGGATGTACAACATTTTTAGGACACCTTGTATAACAGAATTGCACGATGCTCTCCAATATCGAAAGGAACGGAAAAAATGTTCTTTTAACGTCTTTCCGGTTTAGTTTTCATCTATTCATATCTCTTATGAATGTATAAATGCTTACTCGAGATCTAATTGAGGAGAACATGACAGTTTGATGTTTCTAATATAGCACGATTGGTATGTGTGATGAAGAGTCTGTCTGCGTGTTATTAAATAAATAACCCAACACGAACTTATGACGACCCAATATTTCACTGATAAACCCAAGAAATTTGTATAATTCGGCTAATAAAATCTGATCGAGTCGGACATGCAAGTTGGTCAGAGAAATGGCATTAGAACGTGACATTTCGAAGTCGGCTACCAACGTCGGTCATCCGAGATTCGCGTGCATTTTCGCGGATCTCTCGCGAGGCAAGTTGAAAGAGGGAAAGAGAGAAAGAGAAAGAGTGGCAGAGACGGAAAGAGAAAATTTTTTTCTCTTCCGCCGCGCCGGTCTCCCCTTTTCCGTTCGCGCGTTCGCGTACCGAATTTATGGCGGAGATAACTCGGCCTAAGTAGGAACTTAAGCGACTGGAGGGGCGTAAAATATTTTATGGTTACAGTAAATTTTATCGGTTTATATCTCCGCTCCGTTAGCCGTATTAATATAAGGTGATCTCCGGGCGAGAGGTGCGCGACGACGTGGTATTTTAATGGAACGAATCGCGCCGGTTTCCGCGATACCGCGATTAATAAATTCCTCAGAAACGGTTTTATGAAACGCGACGCGTTGGCGTGCCCGCCTGTGAATCGACCACGCTCGATTTATCTCGCAACGATGCCTGACAAGCGGTTATTGTTGCCCGAAAATTTACATCTAACCGCCTATCGATCGTGTCCCCTCTCTTTCTCGTTTTTTCCATCTCCCCTCCCCCCCTCCCTCATTTATACAGCGTGTCATCATCCTGGTGGTGCCAGCCGCAAGTAGATGAATCTACGTGAAAAAACAAATCGAAAAGAAAGAATAATGTTTTTTCGCACGAATCTTCTTTGTCTTGAAAAATAAGCTTGAAGGTCCATTGGTTTCGCGTAACTCTAGGGGTAAGTAGAATAGGTGGGTCATGAACAGACAGCTTATTCCTATCTGTTAGCTGGATTACGGATATTATGCATTTATGGCAGAGATTAAAAGAATTTGAAAATGCTCATATATTATTTTCAAGTTATTAACTCTTTATCCACCGGAAGCCCGTTAGCCCGTTACGTATCATAATCTCCGTTTGAGATCATGCAGATGGATTGCACTAAGGCATGGCATAAAATGATCGAAATACATTCCAAGCGCCGCTATTCCCAAATGGGGATATTTTTTAATTGATTATAGCAATAAACAATTTTTCAAATTTTATTAACTTTGTCTTAAATATATAAATACTAACAATTTAGAACAGAAATTTTAAAATTCGAATCACTGGTATCCCCAAATGAGAATATTTTATCAATTGATCATAACAATATCTAAGTTTTTAAATTCAATTTGTCTTTTGGCATAAATCGTCTTGAATATATAAGTACTAACAATTTAGAGCAAAAGTTGAAAAATAAAAATTTGGTACTTAATGAGTTAATAGATTTTCCAGTGACTGAGCTGTATGTAACAGAAGCTCAATAATTTTCTTTTATATAATAATCTCAGAAATGGTTGGTGCATTATATTAATTCCAAAAATTTGCTTGAGTTTTTATTACAAAAAGATTATTAAAAAATTGCCAGTAAATAAAGCGTAAAGATGACAGAAAAGGGGAGGAGTTTCTATATTGTGGTTGCACTTTCTTGCTATCGATGTGCACAATTTCTGTTTTGCATAATGATCCACTACTAATAGGCCGCGCATTCGCTGAATGCTCAAACTCGATTCTGTCGGAAACGAAGTTTTAAACGGAAAAACATTATTCTTTCTTTTCGACTTGTTTTATCACGTAGATTCATCTCCCTGTACTAGCAGATCAACGACACACTGTATACGCAACATTTTAACGTCGTACCACTTGCATCCGAGCAATGTTGCGCCAGTTTTTCCTGCCCCGGGTATCACTATGCAAATTCCATTATTTCTACCCTTTGTTGGCACGCTCCCGTGTCTCTTACACATTCTGAGCGGAGAATAGATTTTAAAATTCGCGCCCCGTGCGTGTCACCGACTCGCGGAGACACGGCCTGAATGCATCACCGAAAACCTCGCTCTCGTTTTTTCGGAAAACCTGGGGTGCATCGTCAGAAATGATCACTCGTGCGGCTCTTGTGATATGCATCCTGCAGCTCGTTGGTGTAGTTGCATCGGCAAGAATTGTTGTGGTTTAGACGTTCGAGGGTTTGTACGTCTTACAAGAGAACATACGAAAATTAAGAAAATCAAATGCTACTATTCAAAATATTACTTCAACTAAGTTTTCACAGATTTATTCCTCAGTAAAAAAATTCACAAACTTTGCCATTTCCCTCTGGGCCTAATAGTTTAGTTTTTTTCCGAGATATTCAATAAAATGTGTTTTTGACCTACAACTTTGTCAGCTGTTTTCACCCCTTCAATGTGGACATTGGCCGATTAAAAAATATGTGTGCAATGTTTTTGTAAAAACTACCTTTCTCCCAAGTTTCATCAAAATCGGCCTGTATCACTTCGGTGCGTTCCCTTATTAGTGCAACGGCTTTAGGGGATGTTCTTAATCGATCAGTGGTTTAGAAGATGATTCATCTATTCTTGTGTTCAATTAAACTGCATGAGATCGATAGATTCAGTAATTAACCCAATGAGGACCAATGTCGACAGATTGATAGAATCAGGACTCTATGTTTAATTTCTGAAATTGCAGGTGCACGATGTTCGTTGATTAAACGATCCATTATTTAATCAATAAAATTCACTACTCCGTGGACGGTCTTCACTATTTCATAATCTCCTAAATATCGCAGGTGCATAAAGCACTGCAGCACACCGTATTATGCACTCTATAATGCACTATTGTATTCAGCTAGTTTCTATCACGACTTCCTCAATGAAGCTGAGGACATCAGGACACTGCTCATCTAGTTTTGCATTGCCCCGAACCAAATAAAACACATTTAGACACATACATTACCAACACCAATATTTTAGGAACAATCTTATCACAATATTCTGATTTTATCAAGCTCCCAATTTTTGTATCTCGATTACGATAAGCATTTTTGGATCAATTTTTCCAATTTTATTCGTGCCATGGTTAAACATTGATTAGCATCTGTCAATCATAAAAAGGGCGTTACGGAGAAAAAGATACGGGAATATGGGCACGAATATGAATATTTACCGTATAACGAGGGTCGACTACGCGTCCATTCCCAGAACCAGTCACGATACCCACGTGATTCTGCCGAAACCATGGTCGAAACTAGAGCGTCGAACATCTATCCAGGTCCCACGCAACAAGAGACCACTCTACTACTAACCGAAGGTATAACACTGCCAGGACATTGTCATGCGGATTCGCAAACACCCACCCCTTGGACACAGTGCACAGCGGATAACATGGTAACGCTTCGCAAATCCTGTGCGGGTAGGCTCATTAAAAAATAGCGTTGCGCCAACTATTCTAGACCGATGCGTCAAACGCGGGCCAACTGTCTGCAAACTTGACACGTCGAACCTGGTTACAGTTGTTACGTTAGAAAGAGCTACGAAGGATCCATCTTTGGGTCTAATTAACCTTTATAGTGCTAAAAATGATGTGTTGTTGGCATGCGATTGTGAGGTTTGCACTTTCACCAAATTTTTGTGATCGTGTTTCCAAATCCTGTCCAACCATTTCAACTTGGCTCGCTATTTTTCAACGTTTTTATAATTGGTTTCTCAAACCTTGACAAACCTCTTCAACTTGTCTCGGTATTTTTTAACATTTTTATTATTGGTTTCTCAAGCTTTGTCAAACCACTTCAACTTGGCTTCCTAGTTTTTACTCGAAACAGTGCGACTTTCTTCTAGCTGGAGGGTTATTGGATGACTTGTCCACCGAGAGATAACGTTGCAGGAGCGTTGAGAGGCATTAGGACTAACTAGAACCAATTGAGACCAACTAAAACTCACTAGCATCAGCTAAAACCAACTGAGACTAACTACTACCAACTGAGACTAACTACTACCAACTAAGACCAACTAAATGCAACTCAAACCAACTGAGATCTACTAGGGCCAGCCGAGTTAATTTAATTGCGTTGTTCTCTTATATTTGCGACGGATTCCAACAATAGAAAAGAACCAATGGGACTTCCGTAGTGTAGGGGATTGTTGGGTGACTTGTACACCGCGAAATACTTTTGCCGGAATGGTCAAAATGATTGTAACCAACTGGGATATAGTGGGACCAACTAAAATTAACTGAGACCAATTAGAACCAGGTGACACCAATTAGAATCAACTGAGACCAACTAAAACGAACTAGGGCCAACCGAGTTAATTTAATCGCGATGTTCTTTTAGATAGGTGACGAATTCCAGCAATCGAGTAGAATCAACGGGGCTTTTCCCTAGTTAGAACACTGTTGGGTGACTTGTACACCTCAATATACCTTTGCGAGGATGTTCAAAGAGATTGTAACCAGTTAGAACATAGTGGAACCAACTAGAACCAACTGAGACCAACTAGAACCAGGTAACACCAATTAGATTCAACTGAGACCAACTAAAACCAACTAGGGCCAACCGAGTTAATTTAATCGCGTTGTTCTTTTAGATAGGTGACGAATTCCAGCAATCGAGTAGAATCAACGGGACTTTTCCCTAGTTAGAGCACTGTTGGGTGACTTGTACACCTCGATATACCTTTGCGAGGATGTTCAAAGAGATTGTAACCAACTAGAACATAGTGGGACCAACTAGAACCAACTGAGACCAACTAGAACCAGGTGACACCAATTAGAATCAACTGAGACCAACTAAAACCAACTAGGGCCATCCGAGTTAATTTAATCGCATTGTCCTTTTAGATAGGTGACGAATTCCAGCAATCGAGTAGAATCAACGTTACCTAGCTAGAGGACTGTTGGGTGACTTGCACACCTCGAGATATCTTTGCGGGGGTGTCCACAGGCATTGAGACCAACTGGTATCAACAGAGACTAATTGGAATCGGTTGCATAATCTGAAGTGCATCAGTAAATCGTTCTTGACGAACTGTATAATATATGGTGCATTAGGCCTAGATAATTGATCGCGGCTTCGATTCAACACTAGCGAAGTTATTATCTTATGCCATTAATTGGACGCCTCGTTCATTGCAAAAGCCTTGGATCCCGCCTGAAATTCCGGTCTGGTTTTCGTGGAACGAGCGGCGGCTACCTACTGTATAAGCTTTTCGAATCTCGAGACAGCGCGAGATGCCTTGAACGCAGCATTGCGTCGTTCGGGCTCGTGTGTCTCGGGTCCGAGACTCGTGCTCGTCGTGCTCGTCGTGCTCGTCGAGTTCGAGGCGAGAAGCGGAGGCGATGCCCAAGCCTGGCAAGGCGAGGCACCGCCGTGCCGGCGAGAGGCGAGAGGCGAGGCGAGACGCGGAGTGGAATCGTTGCGGACGCATGAAACGGCGTTAGCTGCGCACGCCACCGTCTCCGCCGGAAATTATGCCAGCTCTCCGTTTCTACGTTCGGTGTAAACGAACCGAGGTAACGCCGGGCGGCCACCGCCGACCATGCCAGTGCGGAACACGCCCCCAGGAACTGCGTTTCTCGTGGGCGACGGCCTGAAATATCGAGCGCCTTGCCCCGCGTACACACGCGAAAACGATGGAACCCGACTGTCCGGGAAAGAGAGAGAAAGAGAGACAGGGAGAGTACCCCCCCCCCCCCCCTCCTCCAGAGAAAGAGAGTCAGAGAGAGCAGACCGTTTGCTCGCCGGGACGAAAACGAGAAGGAAACAGCCGATCGGACAGGTTCGACGGGGAAGGAACGAATCCTGGTGGCCCACCGACCGCGGGGAGAGCGAATGCGAACACCACCAAGACGAGAAGAAGAGAGAAGACACTCGGCCGGGATAGTGGGAGACCGAGAGACTGGTCCACGGTTTTCGAGGGATAATTTTCCATCCTTCTGACCCTACTCTGCTAAGGGAAAATCTCGACCGGAATATGCTTCCACGGCTCGACCCTGCGAACAACCTACTCCCCATCTCCCTCTCCTAGAGAAGCCGCCGAAACTCTGGAAACGTTTACCCCGCATTTAGAGCACAGGTACGAGTTACCGTGCCCCACCCGATTACCGGACACGAAACAAATGTTTCAGAAATTAATAAAAATAACATGAACTACGGTAAAGGATCTCCCTCTCTTAGAGAAGTCGCCGAAACTCTGGAAACGTGTACCTCGCGTTTAGAGTACAGGTACGAATTGCCGTGCCCTACCCGATTGCCGGACAAAAAACAATGTTTCAGAAATTAATAAAAATAACATGAACTATCGTAAAGGATCTCCTTCTCCTGGAGACGTCGCCGAAACTCTAGAAACGTTTACCTCGCGCTTAGAGTACAGGTACGAATTACCGTGCCCCACCCGATTACCGGACACGAAACAAATGTTTCAGAAATTAATAAAAATAACATGAACTACGGTAAAGGATCTCCCTCTCCTAGAGAAGTCGCCGAAACTCTGGAAACGTGTACCTCGCGTTTAGAGTACAGGTACGAATTGCCGTGCCCCACCCGATTACCGGGCACAAAACAAATGTTTCAGAAATTAATAAAAATAACATGAACTATGGTAAAGGATCTCCTTCTCCTGGAGACGTCGCCGAAACTCTGGAAACGTGTACCTCGCGTTTAGAGTACAGGTACGAGTTACCGTGCCCCACCCGATTACCGGGCACAAAACAAATGTTTCAGAAATTAATACAAATAACAGGAATTATGGTAAAGGTGCTGTAGTGCGGTATGCCCCACACAAATGTATGAGTTGAGATTTTGAGCAAGGGCGAAGAGGGGAGAGAGAACGCCGAATATTAAATTTCAATGGCGGGTCTTTAGTATTTTTCAAGTTATAAATGAAAAACTGTCGAAAAAGATGTTTCCGAGTTGACGCGTTACAAATAATTTCTCGTTATGTATACCTATAGTCTATATTCAAATAATTATAATGAATTATTGTTCTGGTTAATACTATGCACTAGTTTGGTTAGATCTTTCGTGGGAACGGAGCGAGCGAGCAACTCTGACGATTCTCACGTTCGACGATTTAACAGTAAATATCTCGAATTAGGATACAGGGTGTCCCACGCGAATGGAACAGGCTGTATCTCTTAAACGGCTCGAAATAGAAGAAACTGTCAAAGTTAAGTGTTATCGGACGCTGCATCATATGCATATAACTGTATGCACTTTTTGTGCAACGATGCATCAGAAAAATGCATCTGCCAATTTTTTAAAAGTGGAAACCTATATTTTTGACTGCACAATTGATGCAGTAACCAATTAACATACTTATGCCCGAAGCTAAATTCGTTAGGAAGTTATTGTAGGTATGATTGTTGTAGATTTTTGAATTATTTAGGTCTGTTGACAAGTATTCCGAAGTTTCTACGTGATACTCTATTATAATGTTTTTAACTTTTACCGAAGGAAACGGTCCACGTTGCGAAAGTAAAAAAAAAAGTATAAAATTGCGCTTAAGCAGTTCCGAAGTTTAGTTTAGGTATCGCGAGTTTCAGTTTCAATCACGATACGGTTCAAGTAGTAGGTGTTGGACGGCTGACGGGTATAGAGGATTTCCCTTCTTCCGTTCCGGATTTCCTTTTCTTAATTGACCGAACGAAGAAGATCCTCTCCTATTAAAAACGCGGTTCTAAAACGTATAATTCCCTGTTCTTGTTAAGCTAGAACGATTAAAAACTAATCTATTCGAGACACTTTTTTTCCTGTCATTTCTTCCTCTTTTTTTGTTTTGTTTTGTCTTGTTATTTCTATTTTTTCGTATCGGAGGATAACCGGAAACAATGGATCAAGATAAAATTTATCTCCTCACCGGCTTTCCATTGTACCCACCGGCAGCTGGTATGTATATACAATGGAAAATCATGTTTGGCGAAATACGTGATATTTCCAAGTGTGTATTTCACAGTGTGTCCAATAGCATTTCCCACTTTGTCCAATAACATTTCCCACTTTCGTTAACTGCGAAACCGGAGATCATACTTTTAACCGCACGTGTGCGCGTTCATGGTGGATCGTGCTCGACCGTTCGACCACCGCATTTCTGCACAAACTGACTGTTAAAGCTATTCCGTTGATTAACATTAAACAGTAGTAAGCGATCTGCAGTCATACGACAATTGCTGATATTCTAATGACAACTATTGGATTCAAGATTTAGCGCGAAATAACGCACTAAACAATTTACAGATACATTTATAATTCTGCCTTATTTGACTCTTGAGTCCTATAGCTCTAGTGTTCCTGCTTTATTAATTATTGTACATAGAAATTCTTCCTTTTTTCGAGTACGATTTAAAGTGATATCTTAAAGAGACTACGATTTAAAAAACCTATTAATACAAATTAAATTCTGTACACGTTTTACATAGTATCAAAGCAAACAATTTTCATTGAAAGTATAATTTATGAAGACTCTATACGATTTCTATTACTAGACTGCGAATTTTCAAGTAAAATAAAAATAGCTTGCTTGAAATCATTAATCTTAATTAAACGATTCAATTGATATAATTGAATTAAATTTAAATAATCTCATAAGAAAAACAGAAGCTAAGTAGATATATCTTTCTTCTTTTAATGATTTAACAAGCATTGCGCTGATGCATAGACATTCTTCAAATTCTTTTAACCCGTCTATCGCTTTAAATTGCATCAAATTATTTTTCGTATAAATACCTAAAATTCGCAGGCTGTTTACTACAATTCTCTTTTCTATCGATCCTGTAACAAAATGAATCCTTCATCTCTCTAACATCAGTCCATCGCCGACAATAAAACAAAACTGTGTCTCGCACGACAATCTTCCATCGAGAAATAAATTTTCCGATTTTTGGGACATCGGAACGGATAATTTTCAGCGCACACAGCAGCGCGTAATCATTTCCAAACAGGCTTCGTTCTCGAAATTACGGATGGGCACCCGGTAGATCGGCTATCGCGTGAAATCTCCGCGGGCGTTTAGCATAATTCGGCAATATGCACCGCGCAAAAATTCCTCGAAAGTTTCTTCACGCAAAAGCTTATCGCGCTCGGTGTGGTATGTAGTATGTTCAGCGTAATAGAATGGTAGCTGGTCGCTCGGCTCGCGTAACTGCCGGGCCGCATAATGCTGCGCGTAAAATTGGCCGGTATTACCGTGTCGTTGTTATTATTACCGTTATCACGGGACAGCGGCGGACGGCAGACGCGAAATCAGTAACTTTTTAAACGGTGCGATCACGTACGGGCGCGTGTAAACGCGAGAGCGAAGTCAACCGGCTCGCGTTTTCGCAGGATCAAACCGGGAAAGAGAAAGAAAATACTAGAGGGAGAAAGAGGGGACTAAGAGAGAGAGAGAGAGAGCTACGAGTTGGAAATTAGATGTCTCCGGAAACTAGACGGGAAAAGAAAAACAACGGCCGAGATTTCGTGGGGACAATTTTCCGCCTTCCTAGCTGGCAGCACGGTGCGGAGAAAAGCGGAGCAGCGCGTTTTCTAGTTTCTTGCCCGTGGAAAACGCTGCCCTAGGCGAGGTTGACGTATCTATTACGAATTACGCGACGATGCATTACCATTTTCTCCGCTGCTTAATCTCTTGCTCCACGTTATTTTATTCGCAAAATTCCGACGACCTTACTGAGTGGCGACGCTCGCGAGTTCTAATCGGCTTTGATCAGGAAAAGATGTGGAAAAGTTAGCAGTAGAATAGTTGCTGTAGAATTTTCCGGGTCTCCAGTGTGTCAATTTTAACTAATTTTGCCACCTAGAATTCGAGGAATTTAAAATTAGAGCAGACGAAGTTGAGTGGAGTAGCAGCTCTAGAATTTTCTGATTTTTCAGAGTATCAATCCTGGAATTAGAAATTATAATAGCCGAAATAGAGTGTCGTAGAACTATAGAATTTTCTGAGTGCCCAGAGTGTCAATTTAAATTAATGTTATCACCTAGAATTCGAGGAATGTAACATTAGAGCGGACGAAGTTGCGTGGAGTAGCAGATCTAGAATTTTATGATTCTTCAGAGTATCAAACTTGGAATTATAAATTAAAATAGCCGAAATAGAGTGACGTAGAGCTATAGAATTTTCCGAGTCTCCAGAGCGTGAATTTAAACTAATTTTACCACCTACAATCCGAGTAATTCAGAATTAGAGCAATTGGTGTAAAGTAGAGCTGCAAGATGTTCCGATTCTTATGGATTCGGTAGTTCCACTTTTCTCTCCCAAGATTCCTTTACAACCGTAAAATTTTCGGGCTCGATATTCGGCACTTAATGCGTTAATACGACCACAAATTACCGCACAGAAATATTTCGCACGAGCAAATATCGAACGAGTGCCGTGCTCGACAATAACTGCGTTTGGTCGATCGTAGCGTTCGATAAAAAAGATTCGCCATTCATAATCGTCGCAGTCGGTCGGAACGTTATTTTCGTCAACCAAAAATAACAGAAAGATATTACGATTTCGAGCGTGCTCGCGTATTATCTTATTTAAAAAAAATGGCGGCGCGGGGGACGCCCGTGCCCGTGGTATCAAACTCTTCCGATCCGCGGAATGTATTTGCCGATTGTTTTTTATTGCTGACATTACGTGTTCCGCCGTCCGCAAACATTTACGAGCCGTCGATATATGGAAATCACTGGCGCGAGGGACCGTTTTTAATCGTTCGGGCATCGAACAATCCGCTCGCGTTTTTCCACGTTACATCCACCCACATCGCGTCCCGTCACTCGCGGTTAAGAGGGTTCCGCGTGTAAAAGTCACCGTTAAATTTTGATTTTCAAATTTCCATCAACCGAGGAATTACCGGGAGTTGCCTCGCCGCATGGGAAACGCGATGGCAATCGCGCCCGCGAGAATTACTCCGCTCTTTTTATTTCGGTCGCGGTTTCTCACGTGGATTCTTCGCGATTATGCGAATTTTGTTGGGTCGGCTGGTGTGTTTCGCGGTCACCGGATCGGACAGCTCCCCGTGATCTTCGGCTCGTTCTCGAAATTCCCGAGTCACTTGTGACTTATGAATACGTAAGTCGGAGCAGCTTGATCCGACATGAAAAATTTCCGAGCGCGTGCCAGCTACTGTCCTCTGACGTACTCTGACAATGCTGCATTGTCGCGACTGCTAACGTTGGGCACAATGAAATACGATTTGTACTGCGCATGTTGTATTTTTAGGAGATCGTGGAGTTTTATGGAAATAGCAATTTTTCTACGTTGGTTGCGTTTTGTTCTTCTGTTAACACTAAACCTATCAAGCATTAAAAGTACCAGAGTTGGGCATGTTTCGTTTGAAATAAGATAATTAGACTGCAGATCTTTGTGCGTTCATAACTCCTGAAAATTTTCAGAAAATGCTAGAACATAAAATTTGATAGAATTTAGTACGATTTTTATTTATTTCTGATCTACGAAGCTACTATCACTGTAAATAAGAAAATGTTCCTAAATTCTTTTAACGATTTTACTATTCTGTGTTTCTCCTGCATAATTTTACCACAAATGCATGAAATCTGTAGTCTAATTTTCATAATTCGTCTTGCGATGCAATACAATTTTTATTTTGCATAAAGAACTGTTGTCTGTGCGATATCTGCATTTCCATATTTGTTCGTTGAAATTACTAATCTAGCCGCATTTTTATGTCTTCCGATATTTTTACTATCTTCTGTTTCATTTAACCATTCGCTCATCATTCAATCATCGTGCATGTATAAATACTATAATTATTATCGAGTCAGAGGTTTATTTCCGTATTTAACACTAAACCTACCACGGTCGACTAACCGGTTCTCTTTTTTACAATTATTGAAATTATAAAAACAGTTTTATAGGAAATGATTCAACTGACTTCTTTATTTAAACACAGATTATAATGAAAACCGTAAAAAGCTAAAGTAAATTCAATCTTTTCATTTCTATAGAGCATTTCACTTTTATATGTTTTGTGCTTGGTAGGTTTAGTGTTAAATTAAGTGTGCCAATTAGCAGTTCGTTATTTTTCTAAATATCCAATAGGAAAAGCTGTTTAATTCTACCGGTTACTATTATAGAGTAAACCTACTTTATAATTCATAGCTAGTAACACTGACAGCGTCTCACCTCTTTACACCTTCATTGCTTATCACTTAATAATTTACAGGTTCGGTGTTGCAAATTGTAGAAACTTATCCTTTTAATTCAAACAGAATCTACTAAATACAAATGTTATTCAATTCTTTCAGGGAATTTTTCGGTTTTCTTCTATGAAATTGTTAAACACACAGTGATATCAGTGAACCTAAATTACTGATTCTACTGAACCTAACCCCTAGATCTTAGTAAACCTAGTCCACAAATTTTAGCATACATAGTTCACAAATTCAATTATAACACACAGTCATAAAATAAAAATTTGTTCAGCTTACATGAGCTGAAAGATAGTCAAGATAGTCGAAAACGAAAGCTAAAGATAGTCAAAAACAAGTTAGAGCACAAAATCAACTCTCTCTCGAACTCTTTCAAAGTTTCAACAGAACAGAGCTATAATCAGCTTCAACTCATTCTCTCTCTCTCTCTCTCTCTCTCTCTCTCTCTCTCTCTCTCTCTCTCTCTCTCTCTCTCGCTCTAACTCACTCACTCACTCACTCACTGGCAAACCACGATAGCGCGTTCTGGAGCCTGTTAGTATGATTCTTGACGCCTACGTTCAATAAGAAAATCTTTTCAAAAATAATCCCTACAGAAACGATTGGATGACGTTGTTCATGGTGGCTAGTTAATTCATCACTAAAATTGCCAATTGCAGTCGAATAATTTTTCATAAAATTCTCAAATGTGAGTCCTATTGGTTCGAAACGTTAATCTTCCAAGTGGTAATCATCCTGGACCAAGCTTTTCCGCATCTCATCTCAGAAATCGTGTCCACCGTCACGATTCGCCAAAGATTCAAGAGTCCGAGGGTCTCCGGCAGAAAGCGCTGCTCGATTTCGTTAATTTCGCGTCGGATTTGGTCCGGTGGGTATCGTGAGAGACTGAACACCATCCTTTCTCCGTCGTTCTCGAACCGGTGCCGGCCTCCTATCCGTGTTTCTCGTCGAAAGGAGCAGCCCAAAGCAGTAATTCGGCGGTGTAGAATGCAAAAGAGGAGTCACTGCGCGCGGCGAGGAAGAAGTCAGAGGAAACGCGGATAAAAGAAGAAGGCGACGATCACCAGAAAGGAAGAAAAAGGGTCCGGAGCTTGCTTTTGCTGAAGCAAAGGTTCAAGCGAAAGACAGTGAAAGACAGTGAGAAACAGAGACGAAGAGAGAGAGAGAGAGAGAGAGAGAGAGAGAGAGAGAGAGAGAGAGAGAGAGAGAGAGAGAGAGAGAGAGAAAGAGAGAGAGAGATAAAAGGAGAGATAAAAGGAGAGGAGCGTTCACGCAGAAGGAGGAGGAAAGAGAGAGGGACGTACGACGGTTCGTTGCTTGAGAAAGAGACGCGCCGGGAAGGAGGAGACGATTCTTTTGAGCCTCGGCCAAGTTTTGTGGCCTGTTGGCCGGCCGGCTCGTGGAATCCAGTCGCAGGCGATTTCTCGTCTCTGCGCCTTTTAACCGTAGTACGTGTCTCGCGTTCGTTCGTTCGTTCGTTCGTTCGTGTACAGTCTTCCTCGCGCGGGCATATGCTAGCGAGAGTGGATGAGATCGAGGGAGACAGGGATCAAAAGATAGACGAGGATCGAGTAAAGAGAGAGAAGCAGAGAGAGAGAGTGCGAGAGAGAAAGAGAAATCGACCAGAGTGACGAGTAACGGAGCAACAGAGACGGCGAAAAACATCGTAGAGGATGCAAGGTGCAGATACGACGCGCAGACAGAGAGAACAAGTCGGTAGAAGCGAGAGAGCAAGTCGAAAGAAGCGAGAGCGAGAGAGAGAAGGGAACGAGAAACCGTACACGTTTATTACACGCTGTCCCTTGGATCGCGCTGCAGCCGCTGGCAAGACGTTCCATTAACGTCGCTCGGTACCTACGCAATTATTATACTTCCCTGTACAGCGCGTTTAATCGCGTGCGGCACGGTTTTCTTAATCCACCGGACGTCTCTCGAGTGCATTACGCGAACCCCGCGAACACGATGCGCCGCCGACCACTGTGCACCGAGATCGTATGCACCGTGGGCTCTCGAACGCTCGCAAACGCGAGCTGGCCAATCTTCTGTGTCGCTGAGACACTCTCGAATCCTCGTTAGGTCACGCGAACACGCTCGGAAGAACTTACATGCGCGGATTCGAGCGAATCGTAAGCTCAAACGCGGTCTGCGCATTCGTAAATCTATGTGAACATGTCCATGCACTCGTACGCGTTTGTGCAAATATTAGACTTGACCGCAATTTATACTGCAATCGTGCTCACACACTTGTAGATATACGTGTTTGTACAAATATTTATGCTCAAACATTTTCTACACACTCACAAATCTGTGCATACGGGTTCAAACACTTGTAAGTGCAGTCGATCCATTACTTGTGTCGCGAAGACATACTGAAATATAAGTGCATGCCAACATGCCCAGACAGTCGTAGATATACACATTTGCACATGTACATACGTTCTCAACACACTCAGAAATTGATGCAACCATATTTACGCCTTCGTACATACGCTCAAACGTATTCTACACACCGATGAATCTGCGCAAACTTGCTCAAACGTTGCATACAGGTTCAAACACTTGTAAGTGCAGTCGATCGATTACTTGTGTCGCGAAGACATACTGAAATATAAGTGGACGCCAACATGCCCAGACACTCGTAGATATACACATTCGCACATGTACATACGTTCTCAAACATTCTCAACACACTCAGAAATCTATGAAACCACATTTACGCCTTCATACATACGCTCAAACGCATTCTCCACACCGTTGAATCTGCGCAAAGTTGCTCAAACGTTGCATACAGGTTCAAACACTTGTAAGTGCAGTCGATCGATTATTTGTCTCGGGAAGACATACTGAAATATACGTAAGTGGACGCCAACATGCTCAGACACTCGTAGATATACACATTCGTACATGTACATACGTTCTCAAACGTTCTCAACACACTCAGAAATCTATGAAACCACATTTACGCCTTCGTACATACGCTCAAACGTATTCTCCACACCGTTGAATCTGCGCAAACTTGCTCAAACGTTCGTAGATAGGTTTGAGTCATTCTCGTAAGTCGCGAAAACATATTGGACCGCTCAAACGTTCGTAGATAGGTTTGAGCCATTCTCGTAAGTCGCGAAAACATATTGGACCGCTCGTACACATACGCAAACACAACGAATCATTTGTAAATCGATGCATTCGTAGTCCCACACATGTTCAAACGTGGTCACCACGCTCAACTCGATCTCGTCAGTCATAAATTGTATGCGTGTATAATTAGGTACGCGAGAGACTACTCGAATGTTCATAGATAGACGCGAAAATATTTGACACACTCCTGTATGCACGCAGGCGTAACGAAACATTGATAAATTGACTTGGAAGCAATTTGCGCGTTCGTAAATAGACGCAGACTCAATCGACACATTTATAAATCTATGCAAGCACACTTGGACATTTGTAGATTCGCGCAAAAATAATCGGACATTTGTAAACTCACAGAAAGATGCTCAACGCATTTGTGAGTATATTCAAACACGCTATAAAAGTCACAACCAGACCTAGACGCAATCAAAGCACTTATAAATAGACGCAGCATAGTCAACGCACTCCTAAATGCAAGCAGACATGTTACATCAATTACAAACAGAAATGCAATCGACGCATTCATAAATTCAAGCAAGTACAGTCGGACATTCAACAATGCACACGCACTCACTCAAACATACCTAAACATTCGCAAACATACTTCAATGCTTATAAATACATTCAGACACAGTCAATAAACTTATAAACATCCGCAGATGCGATCAAAGTGCTCGTAAATCCTCGCAATCATACTCAAATACTCAAAAATGCACGTGTACTAATTCAAACACGGGTGAACACATGCAAAGCACACTCAATAGCTCGTAAACAGAGACAAACGCATCGAAAGACTTGTCTAATATATATATGTATAGGCAAATATACTCAACGTTCATAGTTGTGCTCAAATACACTCATACAGGCAAACAGAGGGAAACTCGAGTATGAAGATGAGACAGAGAACCAAATAAAGTATCCCAGTCTCGTAGGATCGTTCGCGGAATCGCCGCTCTTCGAGCCGACAAAAATCATTACTGGTGACCATTGTAAAATCTAATTTTTATTGCAAGTTATTAAAGAAGGTGTGGAATAATTAGATAAAAATCGATTTTATAAAGCATAGTAGCCTGAACACGTGTCCAAATTTGTCTTTCCTTTCACTACTTTAATCTCATAACTTCAGTTTCTTATCAAGTATTTAGTTGATTCACTACTACAATATTCCATTCAACATAATTCAAGATAATACATGGCGGCCACACAATTTCCGATGACAGTCAAACCAAATCAAGACAACTTACTTCATAATATGAAATGATTGTTTCTGTAATGTTCTAATATCTCATAGATCCTAGAACAAACTTTCAATTCCCTAAGAAAATCGTAATAAAAATTGATATTTAAGTCTGACAAAAATATTGTGACTGGGTTGAAAATACTTTCACTTTCCACCGTTATCGATCATACTTTGGCAAATGTTTTGGCGTGCTGTCTTTTGCTGCATTGATTACAATGAACAAGAACTAAATAGAAATTTCATTGTTCCTTTAATAATTTTAGCAAGCTGGAATTTATACAGTGGAGCTCTTAAATTCGTTTAATCTGTCTTCTATTTTAAATTGCACCTAATCATCTTTACCATAAATGAATAAAATTCGCCGTCTATTCATAATAGCCAGTCAATCACAATAATACGTTCTCGATCTAGCAAATTGGACGACTTCGATGTTTCAAGTAATTATTCATTTACAAAATTCATTTGCTTCTAAGTTCATTAATCCAGTGTCAGATCGTATTCGAAATTTACTTTCGCCTCATATTACATTTTCTCCAAATACATTAATTTTCGCAGACATATCGCCAAAACGATCTTGTGGGACAGACAGTATAACCAACATGGCGATCAAAGAGTTACAGTAAATTCGACTTACAGACGTTCTCGCAGCAGGTGAAAATAAACAAAATTGTCTTCGCTAATAACCTAAGCTGTTGATGCGACCTTAAAGTATCAAACCAAAACAAAATGGTCTCATAGACGTCGTTAAGAATCGATTGTGCATGAAATAATGAACACAGAATCGCAAGTTTTAGATTTTGTTTATCTTAACATCTTACAGAAGTTCTCGCAGTAGATGGGAATAAACAAAATTGTCTTATAGAGATGTGAATCGTTAAGAATCTACTTTGCATCAAATGATGAACACAGAATCGCAAGTTTTAGATTTTGTTTATCTTAACCTCATACAGAAGTTCTCGCAGCAGATGGGGATAAACAAAATTGTCTTATGGAGATGTGAATCGTTAAGAATCGACTGTGCATCAAATAATTAACACAGAATCGCAAGTTTTGGATTTTATCTACCTCTTAACCTCTTACAGAGGTTCTCGCAGCAGATAGGAATAAACAAAATTGTCTTATGGAGGTGTGAATCGTTAGGAATCGATTGATCATCAAATAATGATCACAGAATTGCAAGTTTTAGATTTTGTTTCCCTTAACCTCTTACAGAATTTCTCGCAGCAGATGGGGATAATCAAAATTGTCTTATGGAGATGTGAATCGCTAAGAATCGACTGTGCATCAAATAATGAAAACAGAATCGCAATTTTTGGATTTTATCTACCACTTAACCTCTTACAGAGGTTCTCGCAGCAGATGGGGATAAACAAAATTGTCTTATGGAGATGTGAATCGCTAAGAATCGACTGTGCATCAAATAATGAACACAGAATCGCAATTTTTGGATTTTATCTACCACTTAACCTCTTACAGAGGTTCTCGCAGCAGATGGGAATAAACAAAATTGTCTTATGGAGGTGTGAATCGTTAAGAATCGACTGTGCATTAAATAATGAACACAGAATTGCAAGTTTGCAAGTTTGCAAAATTGCCAGTACAACAAAAAGTAGTTTCGCAGGACAAGCATGTACATTATGAGTGCAATTTACAGCTAATGTAATACAATAATAAAGAACTATAATTATATATTTAGACCGCAGCTATTAAAAAATGACAGCATATAAAGGCAAGCCTCGATAATCTCGCAGCAGATAGGAATAAACAAAATTGTCTTATGGAGGTGTGAATCATCAGGAATCGACTGTGCATCAAATAATGAACATAGAATCGCCGGTTTTGGATTTTGTGTAACCAGTTTCGTCTAGACTGTCGACTCGTGCGCCGCTTCGAATCGGAATTCGCGTTTCGTTCGAAGCCGCTGGCTCGGCCGGTGATGTCGCGTTACGTGCAGTGTCCTCCCGACTCCGATACGATCCGCTGCATCGTTGCATCGTTGCATGTGCACCGGGAGACCGCTTCTGAGTAATTCTCTCCTACAGATTATTGCGTACCGGCGTGCCGTGCCCGGCGCGCGGTCTCTCCGTGACTGCGTCTCTGTTTGCGCGTGTATTTAAGTTCTCCTCTCATTGTGAGCGTTATTGTTTGTGTATATACATATCTGTGCTCCTCCTTGCTTGCGTCTGTACCATCTGTGTACGGTGAGTGATCGTGGCGAGAGAGAGAGAGAGAGAGAGAGAGTTTTTGTATGTGCGTGTGTGTATGTTTGTGTGCGCGTCGGTGCATGTGCGTGCACCTAGCTTGCCGGATTTTGAATCGCCGCTAATTGCTGTCTCCCTGGAAACCGGTGCTCCGAATACTCTTCTGTCCTTATTCTCGAGTAGACTGTGCACAGTGGGTACGCGTCTGATCATGAGAGCAGTCCGACGATCGGGATTGGATACCGCCAGTAACAAGGTAACGGAGAAACCAAGTCGCCGAGAGACTTCGTTGCACTCGCATCTCTCGATTTTCTTCATCGCGACTCGCTGCGTTTCTCGATCCCTCTTCCATGTTGCACGCTTCGATCGATGAATCCGTCTTACCTGTGCGCCCGAACAAATTTTCGCTTCATCTTGGGATTATTGTGAATTCTTTTTGATTTAGCTGTGTCTTGACATATTTGCAAAAAGTCATGACCGCAATGTTACTTACGATGGTTATAAAAAGTATTCGTACACCCTTTAGCATGTTGAACTTTTTGAATTCACTTTTTAATTACAAAAATACAACTGTGTATACACGAAAGATTTGGTTACCTAATTTCTGTTTAATCAGTAGACTGCGGATCTGTATGCAAAATAAAAAATATATGCAGTGATTGCAAGATGTGGGAGGCAAATAAAAATTTCTTTCTTATTTTAATTATCTGATTAAGCTGAAACGAATACAATGGTATCCCTAAATCTTTTTAATATGCCCACTGCTTTAAATTGTACGTATTCGGTTTTGTCATAAATGCATAAAATCCGCAGTCTATCAATCAGTTTCGATCGGATCTATTAAGGCAGTGCAAACATATGATATTATATGAATTATACATTATACATTATTTTGTAAATTCGATACCGCCATAATATAATAATAATAACTTTTTTCAAATTGGGCCAAACGACGAGTTTTGTCTTTAAAACGAATTTTTTTTGAGAATTGCAATTGTTCGGAATTCAGAAACAAAAAGTGAAGGTCACAATCTGTGCTTACAATAAAAATTTGGAAGATGCCTTTTGCAGATCTAAGTTACATACATGCGCAAAGTTTCATTTAAATCGACCAAGATTGTTGCAAAATATAATTCATTGAAAATAACAAAAATTGTAAGAAATTGCGATTTATCACGTTCAGCGCCATGTCACCCATATCTGGGTGACGGAATTATTTATACAGAATTGAAAATTAATTTTTACGTTGGTAGATTGAGTGTACAAAATTTCCTTACGATCTGAGGAATAGAAGAGGTTTGAAACAGTAATTAATATCACAAAACTAAACTTCTTAGTTTTTGTTTTATTAAATTTTTTTTTTATTTTATTTATTTTGTTATTTAACGTCGCTTCAACTGCCGAGGTCATTAGCGATGGGGGTGGAACAATGAGATTTGGTACTGTAATCGGTGAGTGTACGATGGGTGTGTGTGTATGGACGTGTGCGTGAAGGACCTACAGTTTATAAAGGATATTGCTTTGATTTTGTGTAATTTTTATGATTATGGAGTGTGCGCTGAACGTGTTAAATGAATCGAAAACCCTAAATTCAAAGATTTTTGTATCTTTCAATGCCTATAATTCTTTAGAGGTAATCGAATAAGTTTTCCTGCCAGGTTGAGTCGATTGAGCGAAGTAACAGGTAATCTAAGAAAGTTGTGTCAGTGGTGTGTCTATTGACTTTAGAACGGAGGAACTTTCGATACTTGTGACAATCGACTATGTTCTCACGTGCAATCTTTTATCGGAACGGTAATTTTTAGTTACTGTTCTCAAAAATTGTCTGAAATTATTTATTCGCAGATGGTAAGTTTATAGCCAGACAATGAATCAATCCAGTGAGAAAGCGTTCGTTTCCTTAAGAAACTGAAATACAATTCATGAATGAGAAGATTTCTTGAATGTTTTGTTCAAACAATGCTCTTGGGTCTTAATCCTTAAATAGTATTTGTTTAATGGGGGCAATAATGAATAGTTGAACATGGAGGTTTGTTAAAAACATGTAAAAATGGCGTAGTATAAATTCTATGAAATTAAACCAGATTAGCTAGATACGATGTGATCTAATTGTCAAAGATTCTGGAAATTTATACAAGTTTTCGTTTCTGCAGCGAACTTTTTTGAACATACAATAAACTGGAATTTTATGTGCTGTAATCATCGTTTTAATTTTAATTGGTTGAAGGTTACGTCGTGGAAAAGAATGGAATTTCACTCGAGCTAATATTTTATTCTTCTATAAAGACCTTTGGAAACTGTAAACGCGCCGAGTTATGCAGTCTGAAATGTCTATTAAATTAAATACAGATTGAAATACTGAAAAACCGCGGTGACATTATAGAGAAACGTTTAAGGATTTCCAGACGTTAGCGAAAATGTCCCTTGCCCCTGTAATTTCTCCAAAATGGAGGAAGATAATGTCGAACTTGTATCGAGGTAACGTGTACCGCGAAATACTCTGCCAGACTGGCTGAATCTGGGTGGATTTCCATTACACGAACTTTCCAGTTATCTGAACCATCTTGTCCTTCGGCAACTTCATATAATTGCAGTTCCACTGTATTCGGAATTTTATATTCGTTAAGTATGGCTCACTTAACACGTCGCGTCGACTGCGCTCGATTATGCCAGCAATCCGACTAACCGGAATTTTTCTGTTTCGATTGCGTTAGATTCGCCAATTCACAATTTAATGAACACGTTTATCTTTCTACTACTATTTTTTCAGGTAGTGTTTGTTTAAGAATGCTCAAAGCATTCAATAAATTATTAAATCAGTCCTTAAATAGAAAGGTTGTGCCTCAGTTGCACTCAGCAATTTTAATGAAACATTCTCAAATTCTTTTAACCTTTCCACTGTTCTATATTGCATCTCCTCATGTCACTATGATATCTATCTATCTATCTATCTATCATAATCTATCGTCTTTATCAAAATTCTATGCATTATGAAAGGCTCTGGGCTCATCAAGTATGCAATAAAAAGAATTCTACAATCTTGTCAAGGGATAAAAACGAGATTATTCTTTAACTTTAACATCTCCACAAAATGCAATCCACTAAACAAATCCACCTAACGTATATAACGTTAATAAGTTAAAAAGTTCCACAATCTTGTCAAAAGTTAAAACAAAGGAATCATTATTTAATTCCTTTGACTTCTCTACTGTTGTAAATTGCACCTAGGTACTCATGTCAGAAGCGCATAAAATGCAATCCACTAACAAATATACCTAGACTACCATTTCTTTAAAAATTCTGTGCACTATGAATAGATGGTGTACCTGTATGCAAAATAAAAATTATTTACGTTTGTAAGAAATACAAACTAAGTGACAAGGTATCGCTTCTTTTAATCATTTTAATAAGTCAAAGATAATATAACAGCATTCTAGAAATCTTGTAATGAAGGAAATGCATAGAACAATAAATTAATAAATGTATAAAATCCGCAGTCTAATTATGAATGTCCACGGGCTCGTTAGGTACACTATTAAAAAATTCTATAATCTCATCAACGGTTAAAAACAAGACTGTGAAAAAAATAGACCGCATCGAATGCACTGAAAATGCACGAATGAGCAGTCAGAAAATGAAGAGACGTATATCAGAGTTAAATAACGATACAAGATAGCTTTTTCGGCAGAATTGCTTCAGGCAGCGTTATGGCGAAGCTTCGGCGGCACGGTTCATCCGAAAACAAGTTTGGTCGCGGGTCTCGATCGGGTTGCAATTCGGATTTAAATTGGCGAAGTCGAGTGCGCGCTTAGCGTGGCCGCTCGTTACGAAACTTCGTTACTGCCGAGTATTTTCAACCCCGAAGATTTCGATGGCCCCGGGGCGAATCCATTAAAGGTAAAAGCTTCTCGTTTACATCTGCCGTTCTACCCTCTCGCACTTTCTCTTTCTTTCTTTTCTTCCGTGCTCCGTAACTCCTTCGAAGCCTCGAACCTCTCATTCCTTTCTTTCTTTCTTCCTTTACTCTCTCGCGCGCGCACAGGATGTTCCGATTCTTTCGAAACGTCAGCTGGTTAGCGAGCATTGGTTACATCGAATGCACTATCCATGTGTTGCATCGAGTGAATGAACAGTGTACCCGACACTCCTCGCGGAATTGAACTGCATACGAACCGGTGATTAGCATCTAGGAACTCGCGCTCCGATTCGAGAACTGTTGTTACCGGGATTGCAGAACCGCATACGATGCTCTCGAGTCGATAAATTGCATCGGTTCCTGGAACTTGTTTTTGCATTTTTCAACGCCTCCGCGTACAGTGGTTATTCTAATCTCACAGCGGTCTTTAACGCTAGGTTTACGGGACTTGTCGAAATGACAGGTTCTAGTATTTTGAATTTATGATTATCGAGGTTGTAAAGATGCATCTCAGAAAAAATGATCAGGACAAATTGGAAACGGTAGAATGATTATACAGGGTGTTCAGGCTATTACTAGCCAGCATTTTTTTTGTAAATAGTAAATATTAGAAAAAAAATGATAGAGGAAAAAGTAGTACTGTTTTTTATAAGCAACAAATTGACATATGCATTTTTGTTGTATTTACATTATGTTGATAGAAACGAAGATGACCCCCAATTTTTTAAATGGAATGCTATATATTTTTTTATGTCGTATGATAGCATGTGTCAAGACGAATTCATCCATCTACTACACAATGACCTTCAAGGTCATGCAAGGTCAGAAATGGAAGAAACGGAAGAAACAATTTGAATATTGCGTACCAATGCTCTTCGCGTACCAAATTTAGAATTTTTAAATACGCAATTTAGAGACTATTGGGAAGATCTGCCACGGTCCATTACGCAAGGTATGTACTTCCAATAAGATGGGGCCCCACCACATAACAGTAGAATCGTAAGAAATTATCTTAACGACATGTTTCAAAACCGATGGATTGGAACATACGGACCTGTCAAGTGGCCTGCAAAATCTCCAGATCTATCATGTCTGGACTTTTATTTATGGGGTACTATTAAAGAACTAGTTTGTGAGACACCGCCCAGCGATATAAACGACTTGAAAAACAAAATAACACAAGCATGTGGATTAATAACTCGGACCACATTAGAAAAATCTACCAAAAACGTAATTAACAGAGCCGAAATGTGTATTCATGCACAAGGAAGCCATTTTGAACATTTTTTTTAGCCTCATTAATGAAGAATACTTTTAAACACATTGGTACGCAATATTCAAATTGTTTCTTCCATTTCTTCCATTTCTTCCATTTCTGACCTTGCATGACCTTGAAGGTCATTGTGTAGTAGATGGATGAATTCGCCTTGACACACGCTTTCATACGACCTAAAAAAATATATAGCATTCCATTTAAAAAATTGGAGGTCACCTTCGTTTTCTATCAAAATAATTTAAATACAACAAAAATGCACATGTCAATTTGTTGCGTATAAAAAGCAGTACTACTTTCTTCTCTATCATTTTTTTTCTAATATTTGCTATTTACAATGTGTCTTGCGATTGTGTGTCGAGATGTCGGGATGTCGAGTGTCTACTTCTCGCTAGATGGACTGTATGAATTCATAGAAGAAATGAATGAGTGAAAAAGATTTGAAATGATGAATCTATGTTTAATAATCAGCGTGGTAAATAAACTCGGGACTTGGGTTTGTTAATGTAATAGTTTATTTAAACGCACGCCGTACTCTGCACTTTGCTCAACGACACACACTTGAGGTTTTTTGAGATGTTAGCAGGAAGAGTTTACTAGGTCATTTATAGAAAGATCTAAAAGAGGCATGTTTTAAATTATCATTACAGGCACAGAGAACAAATTTAAAAATCATGACCATTACTTTTTTCTTCGCAATTTCGACCAATGATAATTTTGTTTATTAATTATCTAGTAAACTGGTCCTTCTAACATCTCAAAAAAAAACTCGAGCCGTTTGAAACGATTTTAAAAAGGAAACAGATTCTATTCGTTTTTGTTTGGATACTTTTGAACGCCACTGTGTAAAGAATGATAGTACAAATTTATTTTTTCCGGTATGTATTATAATAAAAATGGCTATAAATTTGGATAGACATATTCTTTTTATTTTTATAAAGTAATGTGATATAGTAATGTGATATAGTAACGTTTTGTGTACTGTGAACCTAGTTTTAAAACAATTCTTTTTATCACAATAGGACACAAAAGTGTTCGTACACAGGAATAAAGTTTATTTAATTTGATCGTCTCGCGAATGTTTAATAGCGCTTTTTTGGCTGTATTTTAAGTGAAATTTTTAGTCGGCGAATTTTCTTGTCCAGGAAGTCTGTTTCTACTTTTTTTAATGCTGTTTTAATAAACGAACAAAATTGAATTGGATAATCTGCATCCTCTGCTGGAACAATATTTTATTCTCTCATTACGATCTTGTTTTGTATTGTGCAGTTTAATTGGATTCCACAGGGTGAAGTTAAGTTGCAAACATATGCAGTTTTATTCTCATCGCTTGTTTACATATTTACATGTTTGTAAAAGATTGTGGATTAAAGGTTTAATGAATAATAATGAGAAGAGTTTCGTAAAAGGTTGTAGCTGGTGAATAAAAATTTGTATGCATATTTTAGCTATGTTTAATTTTGTTTAATTCTTTCCATAGAGACTTTGAGTGTATGTCCATGATGATGGACAATTATAGATTGTACATTTTTATGTATTTACAAGTTGTCAAGCAGAGTTTACATTTCTGTTTACTCGAGAAAACAATTCATTAGCTCCTACGTGAACTATAAAATTAACTTCAGAAGTGTGACAACATAACTATTTTTCAGTTCAGCAAAAACTGTCGCTTGGAAATAAATTTTGCGCTGTAATATTATAATCCCCGCAATAATCATTTGACAATAATCTTTATGCAAAATAAACATTGTAATATTATAAACACTGTGAGGTAATAGAACATTTCCGAAATCCCTCAATAATCATTAGACAATAATCTATATGCAAAAATTGTCTTCATTGATTGAAAGAAGCAGAAGCCAAATGCAAATATCTTTCCTCCTTTAAATATTCTATGGAGATGAAAATAATACATCGACATTCTTAAATTTTTATATTTCCTCCACTGTTTTAAATTTAATCTACTCATTTGGTAAATGCATAAAATCCGCAGTCTAACAATCATATCCACTCATATTTAAATATTGTTAAACATGCATAGAGAACCGAGATTAAGAGTAACGCCCGTTTTCGTCAATAATGACTAGAAACTCGCATTTGCATAAATATCACGCTGCCCACTAAAATTGCAATAATACGAACTTAGCTGTTCATGGAAATGTTAGTTCGGAGGCACTGGTATTTTAAAATCGTTGCAGTTTCTGTGGTCAATACTGCATATTTACGGTGACGTGAGATTATTAGGTTGAATCAGTGGAGTCACTGAACAGGAAACCACCATTTTTGGAAATAGCTTGCCGAGTTGTTCGTTTGTATAAATAGATACGATCAATAGATGTGGTAGAGTGATTCTTCCAGTAAAATTTTCCATGGATATGTGTAACGCTGTTTCATTCAACGTGGTTCATTAAGCGTTCAGATAAAGTCTCCGTGATGTCAACGTCCTTTTAAAACAAATAACATCTTGGATGGTCACAAATAAAACTGGCAGCATTACGTACATTAGTGAACATTCTAATTTGGTTAGGTTTGTTTGTTCTGTAGAGGTATCACGAATTGATTGTTCAAAAAATGAAATTGAAGCATGTGACAATATATTTCGATCGGCCAAAAATTGACCAAATACAAATTGATTCAGTAAAAACAAATATATTTTATGAATTTATTTATAGAAATATATAGGTATTGCAAAATTAAATAATTCTATTGGAGAACTGGGGGACATAAATTAACTGTTCAAAAAATTAAATTGAAGCATATTTAATCGATTAAGAATTGAAGCATATTTTAAGTACAACTTGATTCAGTACAAAAAATATATTTTATGAATTTATTTATAGAAATATATAGGTATTGCGAAATTAAATAATTCTATTGGAGAACTGGGGGACATAAATTAACTGTTCAAAAAATTAAATTGAATCATATTTAATCGGTTAAGAATTGATTCATATTTCAAATACAAATTGATTCAGTACAGCAAAGTTATTTTATGAATGTATTTATAAAAACATATAGACACAGCAAAATTAAATAATTCTACTAGAGAATCGAGGAACATAAATTGACTGTTCACAAAATGATGTATTTGACAATATATTTGATCGGTCTAGAATTGAAGCAAAGAATTAAGAATGAACTGAAAATTATGTTAGACACATTCAATTTTCAAATTAGCGAAAAACATCCTGAGGCCATGGAGTTTTGGAACGGGCCGTATTTACCGCAAATGAAATTTTTACGATTTCACTCCTGTCGTTACATTTGCAAAATAGGTAGCAATGTTGATCTTCCGTGGAACTGTTGAAATTTTATTATCCGGGGAGAAAGAATTACACCGAACGTCACCATGCCGAGGATTAAACTGTAAAAAGATTAGGAGATCGTACTCAGATTTTGACCTACTTGGAGACACTGCATAAAGAGATTGGGAATTTCCGTGGAACGGCTCTATAAAAAGTTTACGCTCGTCTCCCATCACGATAATATAAAAATAAGAAAGGATACGGTCCCGAAAGAGCTCCATTATCGAGTCGGCTGGGTTCCGAACAAATGAAAAAAGCCTACCGGAGAAATCCTGTGATCGGGTCCCTGGTATTCTTCGCAAAACGTACAGTGAACGTCTTATACCTCACTGAAAAATTAGTTATGCTCGTACTTCAATAGACTCATGCGAAAAAAAGTTAGTTCGATCAAGATTGACTCGATATTAAGAGAACTTGTTGAAAGAATTATAAAATGTTTTCCCGCAGGAATTTTCAAACGTTCGAGGGCTTAAATTAAAGGAGAAGGATTAAAATTTACGGTAGGAACACTTAGAGTTACAATGAAGCACGAAATCATGCCGAAATATCGCAAAAGCGTGATAGCCAACTTCCACAAATTTTTTTCGACTCTTACGAACTCGTGTTCACTATCTGAATTAAATGGTCTTATTCTTTTATTCTTCCCCACGAGTGTAATAATTTCTATAATTTAATATTTTAAGTTTTATATTCAATTGTAATTATGTATTGCGTGACTTTTTTTTCACTGCATTAATTCAACGTACTGATTATTCAACTAAAGCAAATGTCAATAAACTGAGGATAACTGGTTAAATACTAATTCATTAAAATTACCTTCATCACTGCCTCCGGACATTTGAAAATCCGCACTTTCGGACATTATCAATAATTTATTGGACTTAGGCCACTTTCAAAGTAATGGTTTTAATTATTCAACTAACTGCGAAAACCTATGTGTCCAAAATTATCGTGTATACTCTGAATATACTTAACAGCAAATGTTGTTTATGACAGATATCAAAATTAACGGCTCAATTGTACTGCGAAGATCGTCCAAATATGAATTCCGGGCACTGTAAATGTACAGTGAAGCATTTCGAACAAACACCGGTCGCCTAATCGTGCTAGATTCAACACGGATCGATCGGTAGGGCCCCGGTGGAGCGTGATTTCCGTTGGAGACCTCGTAAACGGCGGTGCACGCGGGTTCATAAAACTGCACAGGTACGCGATTACCGTTGCAAGTTTTCTTGCGCTGCGAAACGGAGAGATACTCGAGAGATTACATGGTAGAGACGGAGAGGCCGTGCACGCACACGCAGCTCTATACTTGCTTTCCCGACACACTGCTGCACGGTGGCGCAAGTTTCCTTTGTTGTTCGTACTAACGATGACAGTGAACGGTGAACAAGAGAAACACATGCAGATCGCCCACAACCCGGAAAAACCATCGATTTTCTCGATGAACGTGCCGCGAATCATCCGAACGTCATTCCCAACGGAACAGCGTCTTTCAATCTTTCCTCAAGAAAAATTACCACGAGTTGGGAACCGTTTCAACGAAATATGTGAATAACCACAATTATATACGATATTCAATGATGCTTGCATGTTATTACAAAAATTAATTTGTAAATCTAGTCAAATAATTCCGTGTCCAATTCCTGAAAGACACCGCACACAAAGTGTTGGAAAGGGGATGAAACTCAGAACAGTAGCAAAATTGTAAGATTGTCCATTACCAATTCTAAATTAATCAGTACCCTGCAAATCTTTATTCAAAATAAAAATTGTCTGTATCAATTACAAGAAAGAGGAGTTACATATGAACTGACTTCTTCTTTTAACAATTTTAATAGGATCTAAATAAGATACCAGAAATATTAAATTCATCTGCTGTTTCTTATATTTCGTGCTTAACCTGCTAATTTTTGCTATAAAGAGCTGCAGTCTATCAAAAATCTCCGACAAATTTTTAAAAAGAAATTGAAAATGGATACTCGATTATTAACACAATAAACGCTATACGTCTGTCCCTGGGGACTGGACGGTATCGAATTTACAAAACGACATATAATATATAATACGTATAATATTTTAAAACGTTCACACTGTCTTAGTAGATTTAACTGATATTGTTTAAATAGAAATTGGGTACGCAAGTCTTTTGCTTATGCATAGTCGTATTTTTGTATTAAAACGTAAACAAAAAGTGAAATGGAAAGCGAGGCAAGATTGCTCCGAGTTTACCGTGTTAAATTATTTTCTTTTATTTTGCATACAAATCCGCAGTCTATATATGACTGACAGAGTTTTTTCACCAAACTTGAAAATCAATTTTTACTACGATCTACCAAGTAAAATTATTGGACTGTACGTGTTGTGAGAAATGTGTGTTGTTGTACTATTAAATAATTCATTTTGACCCCGTGTGACTTTTATGATCATTGGTGTGGCACTCGCGTGTTAGTAGGTGTCTGTAAACTAAATCCAATTCTCTACCAATAGCCTGAATAAAACATATATGCATTTACAATTGCAGTATGAATAAATAATGAGTGAAACGGCTCAAAAAACTTCTTCAGAACCGTCACAACAACATCATAAACTGGACACAAAGCATGAGAGCGAACTGTGTAGACATTGTAGACACATTTAACTTCGGCAGATAGTTGCAGCGTTCTCGGTCATTCGGTGCTGGATTAACCAAGGAAGAGGGACTCGACTGCACAAGCAGGTGCGAGGATCGATGGATCTCGATCGAAGCGACTCGTGATCTACGCAACTTCTTGGGACCGCGGGAAAAGGTCATTGCGGGAGTGTGCAAGATGGTGGCGTTCGCCGATACGTTACACACGTTCTCGCGCGATTACGAGAGCAGGTCTCTCTCTCTCTCTCTCTCTCTCTCTCTCTCTCTCTCTCTCTCTGTCGGCTCGACTCGCAGCTGCACTTAAGCCCGACTCCCCATGTTGCGTTTCCGCATTGTCCGCCATTCTTTCATCGCGTTTTTGTCCCTGTTGAGCAGCGCGATCGGCGATTTCTCGCCTTCAATGCCCGCGCCCCCATTGTCACGACATGCGTTCCGATTTCCTCGATGAATTTCCAGCGGCGCCATTATTTGCAAAGTTCCACGGCGCGGGATTCGGCGCGAAAAGATGGCCGAAATTCGATTTCGTACGTCTTGTCCGAACTGCGAAATTTTGGATCGCTTGGACACTCGAATAATTAAAAAAGAACGTACAAATGTTGTCCTCTTTCGTTTCATTCATAAGATGCACTCTTTGTCGAAAGCGAGGAGGCATTGTATTATATTTTCTCTCATATGTAATTTTTACATGTGGGACGGAAATTGCTTTAAGCTGTTTCTTTACAGAAGATTTTCAAGAAGATGCATATTTCACTGTCCAATAATTATTATCGATTAATTACTTTCCGATTTTCGATGTTTGTTTGTGATTATTGATGTTTCCAGACTTTAGTTGAGAAACTAGTTAAATGCCTGGGGCTTACGAAAAATTCAGAACCATTGCAAAGACAGCCGGAGGTTTATAGTTAAATTGTAAGTGCTTGTTAATAATTTTTATATGACGTATTAAGCCGTTCCTTTACAGAAGATTTTCTGTAAAAAGCAATTTCGTTAAGCCTTCAAACATTTGAAAAATCCTATCGGAACACACTCTAAAATAAACTGGAAAAATCCTCTCAAATCCTTATTTTGCAATTCCCCTTAAAATCTACAAACACTTATTATAGTTCAATAAAATATGTGAACAAAGTAAGGAACAAATGACGTTTTAAAATTTGTACACATTGCAAACAATTAAAATTGCAGAATGTAACCATAAAATGTTGTAATTGTTCTCTTTTCAATGATCCTAAATTTTTTATAAACCCCAAGCTAGTTGCCCAACTAAAAATCAAACCAAGCAATAAAATATTTGAACGAAATGAGAAACGAATAATCCTTTAAAATTTGTATATATTAGAAACAATTAAAATTCCAGAATGTAACCATAAAATGTTGTATTTGGTTATCTTTCCAAAGGTCTAAAACTTCTCACATACCTGAAACAGCTAATGATCCAAAAAACAAACGACTGAAGAAATCAAACAATAAATCACATTTAAAATTTGCACACGACCATAAATGGTTAAAAGAAGGACTTCATTTACGAGATCGATGTGCAAACAGCGTTTAAAGCACGCGCCCATCGCAAACTAAAACGAGCCTCTAATTCGCACGTTCGCAGCAGATTGGCAATTCCTTTTTGCAGCTTCTTCGTACAATTGCTTTCGGCGAATCGCCGTTATTCTTCACTGACAGCGTCGCATAGTGAGAAAGCGTTAGGCGTTTCCGCGTCGCGGAGGTCGCAACATGCTGGTGACTGGTTTTGTCGTCTCCGTAACGTCTCGTCACGGCTCAGCAATGGTGGACGTTAGCGAAAAGCCAGGTCTGGGTTAGATTTCTCCGACTCGGTTTCAGGGAACTCGTGTTCTCGCGGGTTTTCTCGAAGGTGTTGCGATTCAGCGAACATAACACGAGATAACGAGGCTTGTTGACGTCACGAGGAACGCCTAACATCAGCTGTGCTACAGTGGACAGCTGCGTACGTAGTATTGTGTCGGTCGGCTCGCATAACAATCCCTAGAGTACACGCCTACCCCCACTACCGGCGCGATCATCTCCTTCTCCTTTGGTTTCGTTGCGGCTATAACTATAGCAAGTTCACTCGAGATTGAAATAGTCGAAATACTGTAGATTCCGGATAATTTTGGAATGTTAATTAAATTAACATTCCGAATTATCGCGTTGATGGTGGCATTTTTCACCAAGAACTGATACGACTCGCATTGTTTCGGCTTTATTTGCCATGATCACGTATAATTCTGAAGTCGCGTGTCGGCGCGCCGATTGTTTTTTCGGCTAATTGCATTCTCTGTCGCGAATTGCTTTGACTGTTGAATTGTCCAGATCGCCGTCTTTCTTTGGCAATGTAGAAAATTCTGAATGGTAATTATCAAATCTTGCCGAATACAACGGAAAAATTTTATTTTTCTTGAAATGTTACGTTTATTGCTGATTTGTATTTGGAGGCACCACTTTCTACACATTCAGTCTACATTGATTTTTACACTTAATACATAATTTGTTTTACAAAGGACACTTATAATTGATCAAATTTTCCATTTGATACAAATGGAAATTTGTATTGCCATTAGTAGACTGAAAATTGTATGCATTTATAAGAAAAATGAGCAGATCCAATGTAAAACAGTACAATCAGTACATCAGAGAGATTAAAGATAATTATCGTATTATTTTTCATGCATCGCAATTGTTAAAGGTGGAAATGGAAAACCTTTCTATTTATTTTCTTCTTCTCGCAAAGGATACAGGAAATTTTAATTTTGCATGAAAATCAGTAGTCTAGATCAGTATTCTAGTCATTAGAGTTTTTTCGTAAAAATTGTGGGTGAAATCCAGACGATTGTTTTGAAGCATAAAACAGTAACTGTTATTATAAGATACTGTAATTTTGAAGTAGTTTTCAAAGATGATGGTGGACTATATCTTTAACATCTTGTTTCACATAATCCATGTTTACATTGTAGTCTAAACGCATCGTTAGTGTTGTAGTGATATGGGATTATTTACAATTTCATGTAATCTATTCAGTCAAGGGTAATTAGGTTAATGGGAAACCACCACCAGCACATTATAATTGATGCCAGCTAATAGAAACCGTCAGCAATGAACAGACGACTCGAGATAAATACATAGTACAAATACTCCTGGAATTTGCAAGTAGAAACAGCCAGCAATGCACAGACGCATCGATACAACCTAACAAATACATAGGCTAAATAATACTGCGAGAATGTACAAGTAGAAACAGCCAGCAATGAACAGACATATCGGTAAAACTGCGATAAATACATAGGATAAATATTATTGCGAAAAATTGCCAGTAGAAATGGTCAGCGATGAACAGACACATCCATACTTGATAAATACATAGTATAAATATTCCGTAAATTTACAAGTAGGAACGACAGACACGGGCGTAAATTTACAAAGCCAATGTTTATAGACGACTCCCGTATAAAACAGTTTCTACAGTAATTTCTAAAATAATTAACTCTTTTACCGTTACTTATAATCATTAAACTGCGGCTTTTTATGTAAAATAAAAATTCCCTGTATTAATTGCAAGATATAGGAGCTACATAGACATTTGTTTCTTTCCTCAATAATTTTATTGACTACACACTTTCGTGATAAATGCATAAAATTCGCAGTCTATGTATCAAATGTCGATTTTGAATCAAAATGAATTTCAGAACACACGAACGTTTTTCATCACAGACTCACCAGAAAATAAAATTTGTACATCCAAAAAAAAAATAAATAAATAAAATGTACTTTAGTATCACACCGATCAGAAAATTTACCAAACATGAAACGTGTCTACATTTTCACGGAACCGTAATGAATGTCACTATGCCAAATTATTCGGCACATCAAACATTGCTATTACATTCTTCTCAGAATATATATTCTTCTTCTTCGCCGAATTCCATTTTCCGATCTCTTTCCGCTGGTTCATCTTGTCATCCGGCGACACTGGCCGAAATTTATTCAGACAAACTTATTTATGGATCGCATTTATTTACGAGCGGGCCACCATAACGCGGGCTTACCCTGAATTATAGTCGCCGGTCTTGCAGAGACGCGGATTTTTCTACGGGTACCTGTGGCGCTCGCGTAATTGTTAACGCACGGACATTTACGTTTGTACAATTTATTTATCCGCAGCCGCCGACAACAGGTGTATATGCATAAATCGTGAGCGCTATGCCGGCACGGCGCGGCGCAGCGATGGGCCGCGTGCTAGCGAAACGGGAGGATTTATATAAGTTATATAAATAGAACGAGAGTGTCGGTAGTAGGGTGCTCCGTAAATTTACATTTATTTAATATCGAATATATCCCTGTACCGACGCGAAAATCTGCATATTAATGTTTACCCTCGAGTCAGTGATCATTCGAGTGTTTTATTGGCCGCGCGTTAATGGACGGGGGGAGCGGCGAGAGGCGGTGTTAAAGAATTTAGAGTCGTCGATAATGGAGATATCGTAATTCCAACTGGATTCGGTGTTTCCATTGTCGCAGGAAAAACGCTCTCTTTCTCTCTTATCCTGATTCTGTTTTGCACTGTATTTTTTAATAGAACGTTACACGCAAATTATGCCTCTTAATATACCTTTTAGGTATTCTGGCTTTTCATCCTGAAGAATCCATATTTCTTTTTGCATTTTCTTCAAGCAGTTTAACTATAACTTAAGCTCTCAAACATTAAAAAGTCCCATGGGGAATACATTCTAAAATTGACTCGAATAATCCTATCAAAGTCCAGTCAATTTTAACCGAGTTGACGGTCAGGATTTCTCAATTTTTTATTATGATGTCGCGATTCCCCTTTGAATACCTGAAATACTTCTATGATAAAGTAAAAATTTCTCCCTTTAATTTAAGCCGTTTAACGTTTGAAAATTCCTATGGGAACACATTCTAAAATTGACTCGAATACTATAAAAAAAAAAACTAATTTGGACCGAGCGGACAGTCGGAGTGTCTCAATTTGTCAATATGATTTTGTGGTTCTTCTTGAACTTTAATGCTTTTATCAAAATGTGCAATCTTCCTTCTTTAATTTAAATCCCTGTACGGTGAAAATCTCCTGTGAAAACACATCTTCCTTCTTGAATTGAGCATAAGTGTTGCAGAATATGTGTGCAAAACGATTTGTTTGTATGCATGGCATCATGGCAACTGTCGCCCCATGTTATTCAAAACACACATATCAAAAAATATGTAACTCATTTAATTTTCATTATATTTACTTGAAAAAGATAAAAGGTTCCATCGTTTCGAGGTAAAACATCCTAAAAATTCGTTCAAAAATGGCCTCGTAAACCAGAATACTTTCTTAACAAGATTACGCGAACATTAGCGCTGTCTACTATTAAGCTCACGTCTGAAGACGATGATTAGACATGCAGCGGTTTATTCGATTTTGTATTAGAACCAGTGACTACGAATTGTTCAAAACTTTATATAATAAGTATGTTAAAGGGTTAGACTGCATGAAATCGCATTTTCCGCAAATTTTTTGAACAAAATAAAAATTGTCTGCATTAACCAGTTAACTGTGTAGCTCGACTTTGTATGTGACTACTAAAAATTTTTGAAAACTTTATTTATCACATATTGACCTCTCGTCAATTTCTTTGTTTCGTTTCTTTACTACGCCTTTGACTCGAAAAGTTCTAAAATGTCGACAAATTAATAATGCGTTTTAATTTTCTCTACAAATTTTAACATGAATAGCAAGCAATTAATTTTATTCCATGACGAGTATACTCGGCAAAAGCAGCTAACTGGTTCATTACAAGACACAGGAACTATATAGACCTTTATATCTTTTCATAATACACCTATCCCTCGATTTACACTGAAGATAGGTTCCTTAGAAAATTGTGGATTTTGATACTTAAAACCGTATAAATTGAAAAAAACTAGCATGTGCATTATTCAGTCATTTATTTCAACGTAAAAGAAAAGTAATATATATGCCGAAAAACATAAAAACAAAAGTCAATTCATAAAACCACAAATTATATTATAATGGTATAAGACACTTTTACAAGTTTTTTTAATAAAATTTAATAAAATCCGCTATTATTAAAAACCGTGTAAAAGCGAAATCGTGTAATGTCATTGAGTTAACAACAACACGATAATACTGTTACATACGTTTCTATGCTCACTTTTTCTTCGAGGTGAAGATAGTGTACGCAATCGGTTTCCCGTTATCAAATCCCTTCTGTTTATTTGGTTTCGATTTTGATCAGATTTTGTGACTCACTGGAACTCGGATCGACAGATTCCGGATCTAATGATCGAAAATTGGATTGCGAGGATGGAAAGGAACAGGAACTAGTCCACGTTAATTCAACGAGCTGTCGTTAGCTCGATGACCGACGCAAGATCTGGGGGGCCAGAGGACAGAGAGTTAACATTTCACTCTGCCGAGAGTTATTATTTCAGGTGAAGAGAGGGGGGGGGGGGAGGGAGGGAGAGAGAGAGAGAGAACGAGGGTGCTCGAAGACGGTAGATTCACAAAGGGAAGAACGGGGCTCGCGATTAAAGCGTCGCTCCCATTTTCTTTTCTCAGCTGGCCGCGAATCGATTACCGGCTGAAAGGCGCCATTGAGGACGCAATACGTCGTCGTGGACGTCGCAACGCAACGCATAGTGCTATGAAACGATCACGATAAAAAATCTGCGACGCTAAATCCGTTTCACACAAACATCCCCGTTCACAAACTCCTTTGAAGGAGCAAAGAGTCCTTGCAGGACAGTCTCAACTAAAAATTTCCAACGTTTAATCCATTATAACTTCGCTAGAAAAAAGTCGTGTAATAATCTCTCTGAACTTATATTAAGGCCTGAAGCTTCTGCTTTCAGAATCCTTCCTTAATCTCTTCGTTATGCCATCTGCACACCATGTATCAGAAGGTGGAAGCAAAAAGAGTCACACCATTAATTCTCTTCCGTTGAAAATTTTGCAAATTCGAACGTTTCTATGAAAATGAAAACATTTTTTCCGTGCCTGAATCCTTCGTGGATTTGAAAATTGAAGGTTCCTCTTTAAAATGATGCTTCAAAAATAGCCGTATGATTTTTTGTAGCCGTTATATTGAATTTTAAAGATTAAGTATAGGATAGATTGATAGCGATTGAAAAATGGAACATGGTGACTGTCTTAAGTGACTCTCAAGGAAACGGAAGTAATTATTGAAAAATGCAGTGTACCACGCAGTAATGCAATTAGTGCTTTCTCGAATAACAATTGATTTTCTCTACAATATTTTCGATTGCTGAGAGGTGCGACGGTTACCGAGAATCGAGATCGCAAGGCGTAACCGAGACTCGTCGAAGCGGATCGAAAGATCTCCGAAAGGAAAAAAAAACGAAGGAAACGATATCCGGGTCGGCTGCATCGTTCGATTGTTAGAGAAACTCGATGTTTAACAAAGTGTAGTCGAGGAGCTGTTAATAACCGGCAGTGACACGGAAAAGATCGAAAGAGCAAGAGGGAAACAGAGATAGAGAGCTAGAGAGAGGGAAATTCAAATTCTCCGCGCCGTCTCTATTTCCGTCCCCTCGAGCGCCATAGCTTCCACTCTTTTGAGCGTAGGACACTTGAAAAATTATTTTTTTTAATTATATACCGCCCGACTCGACGCCGAGGAGCACTAAACACGCGATTGTTCTTCACCGTGCCTCGTTGCGCTTCTCCGTCCCCCCCCCCTCTCTCTATCTCTCCCTCTCTCCCTCCCTCTCTCTCTCTCTCTCTCTCTCTCTCTCTCTCTCTCTCTCTCTCTCTCTCTCTCGTCCTTCTCTACTTTTTTCCAAATTAGTCGTGGAACGTCGCGCGTGATTTTCAAGCTGCATCTCGGTCCCGAAAAATCGCAGAAATGCAGCGCTCGACGAGTGCGCTAGTGTTTATTGTCCGCTCGTCACTGTAATTTTATGGTTTAATGGGGATCGCTTCTGTGCATTGTTCCGTACTGTTATCTGTTGCTTTGGACATTTTTAGAGAGAACACGGTCGTGGAGCTCGAAATATTGAATCGGGAAAAAGTCCATTTCGAGAACACTGCCTTTGAAACCCTTTTTATTTTAACGGCGTCTTTTGACCATGTCGAATAGAGTAAAATCGTTGTTAATTACACAAATCGAAACAATTCACTATGTTGTTCGATTAATTCTTTCGTATGAGAGTCGAGTATTATTACAGTATTTTGTGATATTTGTGAAACGATGCAGAAATGTACGATAAGCCAGCCATTTTTACTAACATAATTATGAATATTGAAATGGTAGGATACTGGAAGTATATTTATTCAACGGAAGATTCAAAACGACGCGGTCAATGATGAAAACGTACTGAGGTAGCCAAACGCGTCGAAAAACAAAAACATAACGCAGAAGGCAAAACCATAACGCTTGCACAAATTTCAATATTTTTAACTATGGACATATCGTCTTATTATTCCTTAAATGCATCACGTTTCTGAAAATAGTGGAATGTTATAAATTGTTCAATTTTTCAGTCAAGGAACGACAGAAACATAGACTGCGGGTCTTTATGTAAAATAAAAATGATCTGTTTCAATTGTAAAACATAGGAACCACATAGAAATTACTTTCTTTCTTGAATAATGTTTTTAAGTTCGAAATAACATGTCTTCTTTGTTTGCAACAATAGTATTTATACACAAAATAGGCAAATACTCTACATCTTTTTTTTGGGACACCTCCATCTTCGGTAGTCGTAGAAAATGCAGTGAAAATCGCAGTCGCCGCACGTTAAACAAACGCAAGTGGACGCCTTTCCACTGAACCGCAATTTCGTTGCCGCGCGGTCGCCGCACGGTCACCGCACGTTAAAAATACGGATGTGTGCAGCGGGCCTAATTCATTGAATAACTCGTAGCAAAGTTCCAACAGTCCAAAGGATATTTCTGAAGACCCCCCATACCCTTATCCTGTCTGATCCAGCGTTCGCGTAGAGGCAGCAAAACATAGAAACTCCCGTAGTTTCCAGGGAATCGCGTTTCTGTTGGAAACGCGGCGCACGAGCACACCGATATGCGATGTTTTCCTCGATAATCGTCGCTCGCAGCAGCAGCAGCAGCAGCACACACACACACACGACCACTTTTGAAAGGTCCGGTACACGCGGATGATTTGTTCCTGGAAGTTCAGGAACTTATCGATTCCCGACAGCTACGTGGGAGACGTGGACTCGCCGCCGGTTTCGTGTCGTGGCTCGCGATCACGATTCACCGGCTGCATCCCCACGATATTTCCAGCCTTGTTGTGCAACCGGCGCGTAATTATTCAAAAGCATCGCGCGCGCGTGTCGACTCGCTCTTACGATCTACGATCTATACGTTCGACGATTTCGCTTCTTCGTTTCCGTGATCAGGCGGCAACGTTTGATCTCCGATCACTATGATCTGTGAGGACTGAGAAATCCAGATTTCAGAGAAATTTCGATGTACATACAGTCACTCCCATTAATATTCGTGCACTCTAAAAGGCGATTACGTTTTTAATATTGGATCATGTGACTTGGATTTTTTTTTTAGAAGTTAGAACAATTAGTTTACTATACGTTGAATAACAGAAATTTTGAAAAAATTGTAATTGGTCGGAATTACAAAGAAAATACTAAAAGTTGTTATTTATAACTGTTTTATGTGGGTCCATATTGAAAATTCAACAAATACGTTTTGTAGATTTGTGTCAACTGTATACACTCTGAATATATTACCAAAATTGGCAAACGGTGCAATGAGCTACAACTGTTTGAAGATGGTAAAAATTGCAGCTTTTCACAATTTTCGGCCTTAAACTGTAATAAATCGAAAGATTCTTACGTCATTCGATGCCTGTCGCTGTTTTCCACGTAATCCAAATTGGATGAAAATTTGAAAATGTATACAATTGATAAGCCACATAAAAAAATTGTAAAACACAACTTTTAGTATTTTCTCTATAATACCGATCAATTGCAATTGTTTTAAAATTTCTTTTTCACGTCATGTAGTAAACTAATTATTCTAACTTCTCAGAAAAGTCCAAGTCGTCTGGTCCAATGTTAAACAAGTTATCGTCTTTTTAAGAGTGTACGAATATTAATGGGAGTGACTGTACGTGCATCACTCTAATCTGTAGGATCTTGTTGGAAAATAAAAATGTTGTGGATTTGCGGACGAGAGAAGATTTTCCGATTTATTTTTCGATCAGTTGAATATATCTACAATATTTTACGGTAAAACGGACTAAAAAAGTGTAAGGATTAATTAAAGGGAACATAGTTGTGTTGAGTAAAAATATGTTTTATATTTTGTGAGAGTGATCAATTCTTGAAAAATGATTGGCAGTCACAATCATTATCGCAAAGGGTTAACCCTTTGAAGCTGTGTTAACTTTAAAATTCAGACGTTTTATTAAATCTAGAATATTTTTGTTCACGTATAACCTTTTTCATTTTGTCCGTTCAATATCGAGTACATTTACTTGTGACATACTTGAACAGTCAGCAATCTGTTAAACACAAAAAGATTTGGTAATGTAAAAATTGTGTTTAATTATAGTATACTCAGTTTTAGTGATGCCTTGGAGGAGACAGTCGAGTGCAAAGAGTTAACACGTTAAACGCGGAGTGATTTTGTTTCGCTTTCCATTTCACTTCTTTATTTCAGTTGAAATACAAAAATACGACCGTGCATAAGCGAAAGACTTGCTCAGCCCATTTCTGTTTAATCCGTTTCAATCAAATCTATTAACACGGTTTAACCAGTTGTTAATATTATATGAATTATATGTTGTATATGTATTTTAAAATCCTTAACGTCATATAGTGTTTAATGTGTTAATTGGCAGGCTGAGAATCATAGTGATTGTAAGTCACATGCATACATGGTGTATCGAGTACAATACTACAATAGAGTAAGTCTACCTTTCAATTTCTGTTCCATTATTGGTTTTCTACATGATGGTGACTGAATATTAATATCCCGATGTATTTGCATTATAATAATATAATTTTTCAAACGCATTATCCCTTGAGAATGATCCACACCTGGATCGAAACGTTGGGTGATTAAAATTGCTGTAAAATTTCAAGGAGATCAAACCTTTGCGCCGATAGCATTTTCTTTAACATACTACAATAGATTTTGGAATTAAAATTGCTTCGTTTGCAAGGGGTTAACTATTGCCGGGTAAACGTATCGAAACCCGAATCGTCGCAGCGTGGTACAGTAATATTCCCCCCGGCTTCCCTTCTCCCCGTCCACAGTCTTCGCGAAGAACGGAAAACAGAGGGGAAGAAGGAAAGACAGGCTGAAAGAGAGAGAGTAAGAGAGAGAGAGAGAGAGAGAGAGAGAGAGAGAGAGAGAGAGAGAGATGCGCCTGACTAAATTCGTTACGGCTTGCCACGGCGTGTCGTTCCTCTTTCGACCGGCTCCCAGTTGGGTAGAAAGTCGACAGGGGCTATATGAAAAATGTCGAGTCCGGGGGAAAGATCGTTATATGGAAAGGATCGCGAGGCGACAGCTGCCCGGAGGCTTTGCCAGAGCCAGTCCTCGTTCCACGATCGAACCAACGAACAAGCGAAATGAACACTGGCCAGAGAAAGAGAGAGGTCGGCCCACGCCGGATCACTGACGTCATGCCCCTTTAAAATCGAGACCACGACGACGAGGACGACGATTCGTCCGCGTTCGCTGCGACAAACACCGATTTTACGAACCGGACAGTCTGCGACAACCGCTTTTCTTAAACATCCAGCGATCTATGGATCTAGTTCTGCCTCTAGATCCTTCGCTGGACCAGCCATCAGCTCCACAAACGCTAGATCGATCGATAGCGAGATCTATTGGGTCCGAAACTCGTGATTAATAAGCAGACTACAGTGGCCCACAAAAGTGTTCGTACGCCCTTTAAATCAGAATAACATTCTTAAAATTTGACCATACCACTTTATTTTTTTTAGCAATTAGAAGCATTAATTTACTTTTAAAGTGTGCAAAAAAGATTTTGAAAAAATTGCAATTAGTAGGAATTGCATGAAAAATTAAAAATGGCACTTTTTAAAACATTATTATTTCAGCCGGTAATGAAAATTCAAAATACGCGGCTTGTAGATCTATGTTATTTACACGTATGCTGAATATTTCATTGAAATCAGTTAACGAACACATGAGCTATAAGCGGTTGAAAGCGGTGATAATCGCAGTTTTCCACGATTTTTGGTCAGCTTCTGCTTAAAATCCATAGTTTCTTACATCTTTTGATGCGCGTCGTTCTTTTCTGCGTCAACCGATTTCGATGAAATTTTCAGCATATGTATAACTAACATAGATCTGTAAAAGGCATATTTTGAATTTTCATTATGAGCTAAAATAAAGAAGTTTTAAAATGTGCCATTTTTATTTCTTCATATAATTCCTACTAATTGCAATTTTTTCAAAACCTTTACATGTGATTTACTGAATCAATGCTTCTAATTGCTCAAAAAATGTCAAATGGTTTGGTCAAATTTTAAGAAAGTTATTCTGATTTAAAGGGCGTACGAACACTTTTGTGGGCCACTGTATGTACTTTGCACCAGCATCTATTTCTTAATCTGCTGTCTATATTGATTAATCTATTTTTCCACTCGAGTTTAAATAAGCTCCACTAGTAAGTTCCAAACTCATGATTAATAGGCAGACTTCGTTCTCTGCACTATTTAAATCAGAAGATTACAATCAATCCATTATAAAATCGTCGGCTGTAATCAGTTTCTATTTAAAAACAATTACCTCTGCGTCCAACTGTTTTATACAATCCGATGCAGACAATTTTAATCTGCCCAAAAATCCGCAGTCTATAAAAGAGCTATGAATGTGAGAATTTCTATACCTAGTTAAAAACAATTCTAGCATTTCTCAACTGTTCCGAATAGATTAACATTTGTTTCAAAACGACCGTTATAAAATTAACGCTATCGAGTATCAATTTATCCCTTATGAAATGAACTAAATTATAGCGCAAGATGTAAACATCATTATCAAGTAATTAATAATTATTATTAATTGCTCTGACCGTTTATACGAACTAAGCAGAAAAAATTTCTGTGGAACCCAAAGTTCAGACATGAATGCTACGAATTATATGAAACGCCGTATCAAGTTCTGAAGGCAAATGGAGGAAGCACGCTGGCCCACGAAGGGTTAACGATTAATTTATCAGGTTTACAGCCGGGAGAGCCGGATCGAACGGATTTCGTAGGAAGCAACGAAGAATACGGTAAATTTCAATAATTTTCAGACACGTTTCTCTCGGTGAGGATCGAGCTTAGAAATATACGGATTCCTGAGCGACAAGACCGCGAGTGCCTTTACGAACGGTGTATCGTCTTCGACGGCGAGTTTTCCACGAATCCACGCAACATCCATCCGACGCACGATCGGATTTCAGAGCGCGACTCCGCGTGGGAACGCGTATACGCGTCGATTTCACGTGTGCACGTCGTTGCATCGCTTGCAATGCGTTGCAGCAGCCGCCGCCGCCGTTACAGTTGAACGAAACGACTTTGTGGCGATTAAAAATCTGTAACATTGCCTCTGCATCATACACAGTGGTCCACGCAACTCGCACACCTTGAATATTTCCGTTGTTTGCAGTCATATGAAAAAATGATATTTGCAAAAGTTGCATGGTATAGAGGGGAAAATACTGCGATGTAAACATTTTTTGTCTGCGTGAAGGCGTTTGTTTCGCAGAATTCAAGTTCACCTTGATTTCTTTAAATTGCGATGTCCTCCGTTTTGTATTGTGAATCTTTAAAGTATTTGCTTGAAAATGTATTGACCTTCATTTGTCCTAGAGCTAATAGTTAACGAGATATTATTGAAATAATTTTCAATACGTACCTACTGCCTGGAAGCTAGTAGGTGCTCGAACTGATGTACCTCAACTGCAACATGGTAAGTATGTACATATGGTAAATTATTTCGACATTATCTCGTTAACTATAAGATCTAGAATATATGAAGATTAATACATTTTTACGGAGAATTTGATACTCTATTGATTCATGATGCAAAAGGTGGGTCTTTCTGTTTAAAGAAATCAAGGTGACCTTGAAATCTTCGAAACGCCTTCACGCACATAAAAACTGTTTACATCGCAACATTCCCCCCTCTATATCATGCAACTTTTGTAGATATCATTTTTTTCATATGATTATAAGTAGTTGAAATATTCAAGGTGTTTTTAATTTATTTATTATTATTTTAATATTCAATGAATTTTTAAGTAGTTTATATTATGGTCATTATGGGGTCCATTCTTCCTTTATGGGTTCCGTTAACTTCTGTATGTGAAGTTAATGTGATTAACTTCAGTATGTGGTATTAATGGACATAGTATCCAGATATTCACTTTATTATCGGATATTCAATTTTCAAGACCTGAACCATGTCATATGGCACTGCCCGAATTATAAGAACGAATATAAATTAATATTGAAATATATTACAAACAAAATTCCTATATATATACATATAATAGATAAAGATTAGAAGAAAAATGAGAGGAAAAAATAATATATATATTGTGTAATATACGAATCAGTTTGTCTTCACACGCGCTTTCATGTGATATAAGAAAATATATAACATTCCATTTAAAAAATTGAAGGTCACCTTGAATTCCAAAAGAAATTGTGGCAATACAGAAGAAAATTGCGTACGCTATTACGTTGCTTTTAAAAACCACTATTATTTTTTCCTCTCATTTTTTTCTAATCTTTACCTATTATTTGCAAGACAAATGATGGCTAATAATAGCGTGAACACACTGTATATTAAAAATACTACATTTGTATCAAAATACAAATAAATATTGGACTTCGTTGTTTCTCTTCTCGTATTGGAGAAGGAAAACCGTGAACTTCGATACATGTTGCAACAAAATTTGAGTTGCAGTTTGTCTTGTAGGAGTAGAAGTACTACGATTGTAGTGATGTTCGTATCGTAATGTATGTATGTCTTTGTATGTCGATGCCATCACCGCGATGACACATTTTGTCTTCGGTGGTGCGTAAGCAGTATTCGTCAAACGTCGATGCATTCGAAGTCGGGATTTTGATTGTCGACTCCGCAGTCCTGGTACCAACCGGTCAATTTGGCGAACGTTTGCAATGGTAACATCCGACAGACCCAACCACTTTTCCTAGTTCCGTTCCTCGTTCGAATAATTAATAAAACGCCGCGTACTGTGTTCCGTCTGCTCGCGTGCGGATCGCCTTTTGTAATCTGCGAGACCGTCGCGTCGCTTCCTCCGCTGTTAACCTTTCTCCGTGAACGCTTAGAAAGTAGCCTCGATACACCGAACAACCGCTCTGTCGCAATTTGTATTCGACCGCAGCGGATGCGACTTCCGCTTTTGCAGACGAGCTCGCGATTTTCATTTTTGCGACGGGATAAGAACTATCTTTGAGTCCGAGAAGCGACTTCGGTGCAACAGATTTTTAACCCTTCGTGGAAAATAAACTTTTCCTCCTTGGATATTTGTTGCAGAAAATGGATCTCCCTCGAAATTCTTCTTGTCTATTTTTTTCAATTTTCTTTCCTCTACTGTGTTGGTATTTTTATCGTATTGCATTGTATTTTATAAGTAGACTGTAGATCTTTATGCTAAATAAAAAGTGTCTGCTGCAATCACAAAACATAGAAGACAGACAAACAGTTACCACTTTCATTAATGATTTAAAAAAATTGAAGATAGTACACTGATGTTTCTAGATTCTTGCAATGTGTTTCCTGTTTTAAATTGCACCTACTCGTTTTTGTTATGAATGCATAAAATCCGGAGTCTAATTATAAATACACTGGGTTTGACGCATTTATGATAAAAATGTGTAAAACAAATGCAAAACAGTGAAAACATTTAAAGAATTTAAAGATACTGTTACATTACTCTCAACTTGTTAAGAAAAAGAACAAACGTCTATGTGGATTTTGTATCTCGCAATGAATCCAGATAATTTTTATTTTGCATGAAAATACTCTGTCCATTTGTAAGGATATTATACAGTAGATTCCCGTATGATGCATTCGAAAAATTATTTAGATAAACTGTGTATGTGTATTGTATTAGCATAAGTTTACTGTAAATGTACAACTGTGTAACGATGTCGGCAAAGTTTATTTAATTTAATACGCTCATTGAATTTCATAGAATTTTTAGGTTATGTCGCATCAACAGCTAGCGTGTACTGTACAGCACCACCTGTAGACATCGCATGAGCATTACGAACAATACGACGCTGTAAATGTTCATTTTAGGCTCAATACTTGCTACTTATGCTACTATATTGAGTATATCAAATTTTGTTAAGTTCTAGCGGTGTTTGTAAGGTTTATATCATTCAATGCGATGATTCGACCTTGTAATAGAATTTTCAGGTTATGTCACGTCAACAGCTAGCGTTTACTGTACAGCACCACCTGTAGACACCGCATGAGCATTACGAACAATACGACGCTGTAATTGTTCATTCTAGGCTCAATACTTGCTACTTATGCTAATATATTGGGTATATCAAATCTTGTTAAGGTCTAGCGGTGTTTGTAAGGTTTATATCATTCAATAAGATGATTGGACCTTGTAATAGAATTTTTAGGTTATGTCACATCAACAGTTAGCGTTTACTGTACAGCACCACCTGTAGACACCGCATGAGCATTACGAACAATACGACGCTGTAATTGTTCATTCTAGGCTCAATACTTGCTACTTATGCTAATATATTGGGTATATCAAATTTTGTTAAGGTCTAGCGGTGTTTGTAAGGTTTATATCATTCAATAAGATGATTGGACCTTGTAATAGAATTTTTAGGTTATGTCACATCAACAGTTAGCGTGTACTGTACAGCACCACCTGTAGACACCGCATGAGCATTACGAACAATACGACGCTGTAATTGTTCATTCTAGGCTCAATACTTGCTACTTATGCTGATATATTGGGTATATCAAATCTTGTTAAGGTCTAGCGGTGTTTGTAAGGTTTATATCATTCAATAAGATGATTGGACCTTGTAATAGAATTTTTAGGTTATGTCACATCAACAGTTAGCGTTTACTGTACAGCACCACCTGTAGACACCGCATGAGCATTACGAACAATACGACGCTGTAATTGTTCATTCTAGGCTCAATACTTGCTACTTATGCTAATATATTGGGTATATCAAATTTTGTTAAGGTCTAGCGGTGTTTGTAAGGTTTATATCATTCAATAAGATGATTGGACCTTGTAATAGAATTTTTAGGTTATGTCACATCAACAGTTAGCGTGTACTGTACAGCACCACCTGTAGACACCGCATGAGCATTACGAACAATACGACGCTGTAATTGTTCATTCTAGGCTCAATACTTGCTACTTATGCTAATATATTGGGTATATCAAATTTTGTTAAGGTCTAGCGGTGTTTGTAAGGTTTATATCATTCAATAAGATGATTGGACCTTGTAATAGAATTTTTAGGTTATGTCACATCAACAGTTAGCGTGTACTGTACAGCACCACCTGTAGACACCGCATGAGCATTACGAACAATACGACGCTGTAATTGTTCATTCTAGGCTCAATACTTGCTACTTATGCTGATATATTGGGTATATCAAATCTTGTTAAGGTCTAGCGGTGTTTGTAAGGTTTATATCATTCAATAAGATGATTGGACCTTGTAATAGAATTTTTAGGTTATGTCACATCAACAGTTAGCGTTTACTGTACAGCACCACCTGTAGACACCGCATGAGCATTACGAACAATACGACGCTGTAATTGTTCATTCTAGGCTCAATACTTGCTACTTATGCTAATATATTGGGTATATCAAATTTTGTTAAGGTCTAGCGGTGTTTGTAAGGTTTATATCATTCAATAAGATGATTGGACCTTGTAATAGAATTTTTAGGTTATGTCACATCAACAGTTAGCGTGTACTGTACAGCACCACCTGTAGACACCGCATGAGCATTACGAACAATACGACGCTGTAATTGTTCATTCTAGGCTCAATACTTGCTACTTATGCTAATATATTGGGTATATCAAATTTTGTTAAGGTCTAGCGGTGTTTGTAAGGTTTATATCATTCAATAAGATGATTGGACCTTGTAATAGAATTTTTAGGTTATGTCACATCAACAGTTAGCGTGTACTGTACAGCACCACCTGTAGACACCACATGAGCATTACGAACAATACGACGCTGTAAAATTGTTCATTCTAGGCTCAATACTTGCTACGTATGCTAATATGAGGTCAGTGCAAAAGTTCGTAACCGATTTCGTATTAAATTACAAGAAATCGAGCATGAACTTTTTCACTGACTTAATTATTGGATGTGCGAATTTTAGTTACAGTCTGACGATGTTTGCAAAGTTTATTTCATTCAATAAACTGGTTTGATCTTGTACAAATTTTATGAGTATGTCACATCAACAGTTAACATGTACTGCACACGTGCAGCACGTAGACAACATATGATCAACGTACGAACAACGTTAAAGTTTGTTAATTCCCTGGAGGTCAGTTAAATACGTTTTTACCAGTAACACGAACAAGAAATAAGCGCATGTTTTATAAGACCGAGGATTACAGGAATGGTAATTTTCAAACGGACGTAAGTGCATGTATTTAGTTGAGTGGAATATGATTTCCAGCGCTTTTGATTTCATTAAGATTTATATTTTATTTGTTCCCCGAGCATTTTTACGAGCCATAAATGCAAAAGAAATAGCTAGCCGCCCGGCAGTATATCCTTTAGATCAACCGTTTCTTAACGTAAGCATCCTGCTTTTCTGCCTTCCTCCAGAGGCAAAAGGTGTTCACATAATCCAACATAAAGTTCATCCAGGATATCGCGGATGGAGAGTGCCTCTCGAACGAGGATTTCCGCGTTGGACGACTCTTGCACCGAGATGCAGCGGGGAATGCAACCGTGTAATGGCTGGTCTGAGTAATACACGTGCACACTGCTGACCCGCAAGTGTTTGAACAAATCATCTTACTCCGTGGAAAATATTTGTGCTTTCTTCCGTGCTTCACGGCTGCTCGATTCGCAATGAGATTTTTCTATTCAAGGTTTCAGATTATTTCAAAAATCCATTTTTAGAAACTTTGCTAGTAATCGGAATTATTGAATCTCATAGTTATCTAATAAATTGTATCGTTATATGAATTATGTGAAATTTTCTTGGTACCAATCCCTTTGCAATCTGTGAACACATACGAAGACTGGATACAATACTGGAAGACCATTCAAATTGTATTAGATTGTTGTATATGAAATGTCCGATTCTTAAATGTTGCAAGGCACGTCTATACGGTTTGAAAGAAACTTCGCGAGTGAGAATCGCTCAGGTCAGAAAACAAGTGAGCGACGAGGGTCCCAAGCCGGGGACGATATACAACAGTGATGGGCAATTTTGCCTCAATTAAGGCAAAATTGTCCACACCGTAGCGCCCTCTGTCCCCTTGCATCAAGCGCGGTACAATGGGGCAACGAAGACACGAGACATCAGCGTACGCAACGAATGTGCGCTCTGCATGAAAGAGAGGTTGGTGGGAGAAGCAGGCGTTTGAGGGGCTCCACCCGTGCCCACCACTGATATACAATATACATACTGCAATACAGGTTAAAAGTCAAATAAATCGATCCTTCCTTCCAAGGAACAACAGATTAATTTTTGTCCTTTACTTATGAAATACATTCCAACAAAGTTGTATCAAATTGTTGTATTGAACGAAGAAATCTAAACTAACACTGAACAACCACTGCGAAACACAATATTGCCATACCAAATTAAACAAGGCTGTCTACGGTGGGGCTCCTCGAACCCCTGCTTCCCCCACCAACTTCTCTTTCGCTGATGTCTCGTATCTTTGTTGCCTCACCACACGGCGCTTGCTGGAAGGAGACAGTGGACGATGTGGACGGTTTTGCCTCAATTGAAGCAATATTACCCAGCCCTGAAATAAAGTCTTGCAAAGATGGCTGCGACCAAAAAATTTGCAAATAAAAGATTACAACCACACCCAGGCAGCTCTTTCCCGAAAGCCGAGTAAACCGGGAAAAGGATTTCGCACGACTCCGAAGAAGGAAAACGATCGTTCAAACGCGTTGCCCGGGGAAACCCACGGCGACAATAATTGATAGCGTCGGACGATATCATTAGCTTTGCGAACCCGGAAGGAATTAGCACGCGAAACGTCGTAGTGGTGGGCCGGTTATGTTCGGGGACGATATTTATGCTCGATATACGTCGTCCGACGCGATCGTGATTCCATTTTGAATAATTGCAGCGAACAACAGGGGAGAGAGGAGAGAATAAGAGTTTTTCTCCAGCGTCGGTGAAGCCCGGAGGAGGAAGCCTATAAAACCGTGATATCTTCCGCACACAATACGGCAGCCATGAAACGGCGAGCCCGTAATTACAAACTCGCCGCGCGGCGTATCATTATGCACTTAAATTTACCTGCGCCGCGTAATAAATTCACCTTCGTATTGCGTCGAAGTATAACATTGTGTGCACCGCCGAATTAAGGGGAGGACAGGCCTGCGCCCAGAGCGGGTTTCGCGAATCCATCCATCCATCGGGCCGCGAGACTTATCGATCTTATCACAACTGCATTCGGGAGCCACACTCCCCCTTATTCGGGTATGACGCATACACACCGCAAAAAACTATTATCGATCATTCTCGCCGGCAATTTCCATGCCAGGCCCGATGTTCCATCCTGCGTGCAAGCGCCGTCGGATACTCATCAACGGAGGGCCATCTTCGCGGATCTGAGGCGACCAGTTTTTGCAACGTCCGACCAGCCATCCACCGAGAGCCGACCGTGAAACGATGGCCTCCGTTGCGAATTTTCGAACGTGGACTTTATTATTCGCAATGGAATATGTTGTGCAACCACTGTTGAGCATCTACATTCTTTAGGATTGAACGCAACAATTTTCTTCGTGCAAAATTTATACGTGTACGATCTATGCGAAAAATAGTTCAGAGCTAGATCTACGATTTTTGACAAGTTCTCCATGTTTGAATTGCTATAACTTTATGGGAAAGAATCGTACGACGATGAAATTAGGCTCATTTTAAAGCTTGAAGGTTCTACTCTTGTTCTAGGTAGTTTTTTCCTGACATGCGTTTACTTGATATAGCGGGTGGGAAACTGAAGAAGCGTCCAGTGACAGTTTACTGCATCTGGATGGTTCTCTTGTGTTTTAGGCGCAGATTTCGTTTGTAATTAAATTTTTATTACGAACGAGCTTGATATGATTTTGTAGGCTCGCTTTTCCTCTATCGAATGAATCTTGAATTTTTTTATTTGGTTAAAGACTTCTATTGTTTCAGGTCGAAAGCTATACAAGACTAGTGTCGTACTGGAAAGAAACGAGCATTTGCATAACGTTCTTTTGTCTGTGTTTAATCAAGAAGCAAAAGCAATAGATCAAAATTTTATTAAAATGAAAGAATATGTTGGAATTGTTCAATTTTTTCAATTTGACACTGCATAGTTTTTAAACTAGTACTGAAAGAAATTTCTAACCACGTTAAAAAATTAAAAACGTGTTTGGAGGAAGAAAAGTGAGCTTTCCATTTTCAAAGAAGGAATTTATAAAATTTAATGTGTACATTCTAGCTTTATATTATAAGATCTGCTTATCATATTTTGTAATTTCTTTATGTTTAATTGTCCGTATAATTTCTGTGCAGGGTCCAGTTCGTGAATAAAAGGATGTCCGATGTTCCCATCTTCGGCTAACCGTGAAAATTATGCGATCTACCTTCACGGTAAGTGAACTACCTAAACAGTCTCTACACATTCGAATGTGTGAAATGATTTTTCCAGGTAGCAATTCTATTTTCGCTAAACTTAATCATTAGGACAATCGCCGTTGAGTTTATGCATCCATACGTATATCAATCGTCTGAAATGAAAACTAAAATACAGACTTTACGACAATACAAAAGTCAACCTGATTCTTCTTCTTCTTAAATTGCATTATTTGCAAATTCGCATGACCGACCACCGACTCGTCGACATATCATTAAACTTGAGAATGGCTTTCCGGTGATTGATAACATCGTGCCATACAATTATCTCGTACAGACGATACTATAGTTTCGACTTTAACGCAAGTTAGTCGTGCCCAGCCGGTGAATGAATGTTCGATTAGTTTCCAGGAACAGTTAAACGTATTGTACTCGCAAAAACTCGGTCAGCATCACTGTAACTTGAGATAAGTGGCCGGCAGTAAAGAGACAGGAAAAGGTGTCTTCATCTAGCACAGCGAACTGAAGTATTGGGGAACGATGGATTCAGTTCGAGTTACCGCTTCAATTTGATGCGTTCATAGTACTTGTTGAATGCTTCTCGAGCGGCTTCATAAAATTATGGTAGCAGTTAACGCGTCAGTACTGATAACTGTAAATTCGAATAAATACAGATTGGCTTCCAAGAATCGGCAAACTGTGTATCTCCTGCAATTCGATCATTCTCGATTCAGTAAACAAATCGTTCTGCAAAATTCGACTTTCTTATACAGGATGAGTCACCTAACTCGACCACCTCGGAAAACTTTTAAATTACGCGTTGTACAAACGAATTATTTTTACAGATTTAACACGGTATCAAGGGGGGCATGATGCGATGTACATAACCTCTTTATGAGTGGAGACGTTTAGGAGATTTAAAAGTCAACTTTGATTTTCTAAATGAAACCGTATATTTTTGGATGCACCGATCGATGCAGTCTTTTATTCTGTATGAAAAAATGTATTAACCCACGTGTGTTGAAAAATTATTAGTTTAGCAGATATTCTAACTGAAATATTGCTATGGAAACTTCATTACTACCACAATACTGCTGCAACAAAAATGTTTTTTGAGTAATATTTCAATTAAAATATCTGCTAAACTAACAATTTTTCGACATGCATGGGTTAATACCTTTTTTATAGAGAATAAAAAACTGCATCGATTGATGCATAAAAATATATGGTTTCGTTTAAAAAGTCGACCTTTAAAACCCTTAAACGCCTCCACTAATAAAGAAGTCATGTACCCCACATGATGTACCCCTTAAAATCGCGTAACATTTGTAGAAATCACTTTTTTGTACAACGCATAATTTAAATGTTATTCGAGATGATGAAATTAGGTGTCTTGCCCAGTATACTGGATGAGCAGATCATTTTGCAAAATTCCTAGGGGAAAACATATCTGTCCAGCATCCTTTGTGACTTATGTAGTTATTGAAACTACTCTGAAGAATCGTCAAGTTGAGGAGATTTTGAGCATCCTTGAGAAAGTTCTCCGAGCAACATCCTCGAGCGGTTCCGGTCTCGCAGCAAGATTTTGGCAAGGGATTCGAGGTATCGATTCGAGTCGTTCGATATTTGGGCCGAGGCTGACTAACCATTGCTAAATTTTTTTCCTCTCGGCTGTCGGTCGATTTCCGGGTAAAGCTTGGCTGGCCCACGAGAGCCGTCCTTTCGAGAAATCGTTCTCGGGGAATCGACTGTTGCAAAAAGGGATCTAGCCCAGCCTTTTCGAATCGACGCTGTCATGAGTAGACGACGAGAGGAACTATCGAGCTATCAGGAGAAAGTGGAGAAGAGCATTTCGAAGATCCGTTTCGCAACGGGTCTATTATTCCGATTTAATTACCATAACTCCTTTCGCGGCCTGTATGTGCCTTCCTTTGTCGAAACGGAGCTGTCTCTTGCGTAGTGTCCACTCTAACCTGTGTGGATCGTGGATTCTGGATGTTTATGGCTGGCACAGGTTAATCTTGCGATAGTAAAACCTCGGTGGAAAGTACTCATGTTTCCGTGATGTTAGGTTTGTGTAACCTACTCGACGTTTTATGTCCGATATTATTGGAAAAGATTGTTGGAAATTGGAGCATGGAATATGGATTTTTTGAGAATTTATCCTTGCTGATTATGGTGTTCGCAATAATTCTATTTGAGTTTCTTGCAGCAAAATAATAAATAATAATTGTTGATGATTTTGATCGTTTTAGACGTTTCTAAGAATTAAATGGTTTTAGAGAAAAGATTCGAACTCGGAGTTTCTTGTGGTTGTTTTTCAACGGTAACGATATATTCGAAGACATTAAGAGCCAAAATTAATTAACACATCTTCCTTTTATCATATATTGCCATTCAGAAACACCATACCAGATTCACAGTTAATGAAGGACGATATTATTACTTTATAACGGTGTAATAAAACTTGCGAAGTCGATAATATCATAGACAGTTATGCGACTAGTGACTACGTATTGCATGTTTACAGTGGTGTAATAAAATTTCTGGGATTAATAGTATTATAATTAGACCGTAGAATTTTATAGCGTAGAACAATCTCGAGAAAGTAGTAGGCTATAATGTTTAATTGAATTTAATACTACTTTTCTCTTATTTATGTGGGATCATAATGCAAAAGAGGATGTTTTCCTTTGAACGGTATATATATATATTTTTTTTTTATCGTGTTAATCATTAAAATACAATTCTGTGAGAATAAAGTGTGCATGCATTTAAAAATCAATTTTTATCAGTGGCGATCGTTTTTGTAGTAAGTCGATGATTAAAATTTAATAGAAGTACGTGCGCAATGGAGGAGCAAATGGGAAGTTTGCACCTAATCGAATGATTACATATAAACCCAAACTAGACACACACAAAGGGCTATACTTTTCCACTAATCGCTAAATATGGACATCTGAAAAATATAGAATTTTCTATATTTATCACGAATTTTATTCAATACTATGTGAGACAAGGGGTTGATTTCAATTTGTCATTGTACAAAATTTGTTTAAATTTGCACAGCTTAATTATCAATAGGTAGTTCTACAAGTATTTATATAATGTAAACATCTACAAAGCACTATGTTGCTACTGTGATAGTTAATTAGAGACATCATATCATATCATATCAAATATAGAAACCTATATCAGGAAAATATAGAATTTAATTTCTATTAGCTCTCTTTAAGATTTTATCACGGAATCTATTCAATACTATATGAGGCAGGGATTGATTTCAATTTGTCTAAATTTGCACAGCTTAATTATCAACAGGTAGTTCTACAAGTATTTATATAATGTAAACATCTACAAAGGACTATACTGCTACTGTGATAGTTAATTAGAGACATCATATCATATCATATCAAATATAGAAATCTATATCAGGAAAATATAGAATTTAATTTCTATTAGCTCTCTTTAAGATTTTATCACGGAATCTATTCAATACTATATGAGGCAGGGGTTGATTTCAATTTGTCTAAATTTGCACAGCTTAATTATCAACAGGTAGTTCTACAAGTATTTATATAATGTAAACATCTACAAAGCACTATACTGCTACTGTGATAGTTAATTAGAGACATCATATCATATCATATCAAATATAGAAACCTATATCAGGAAAATATAGAATTTAATTTCTATTAGCTCTCTTTAAGATTTTATCACGAAATCTATTCAATACTATATGAGGCAGGGGGTTGATTTCAATTTGTCTAAATATGCACAGCTTAATTATCAATTATTTAGTTCTATCAGTAATGCTATAACGTGTCTTACTGTCACAGTTTAAAAATTAATTTCCGAAATCTAAGCATAACCAGTCTTCTATGCATTACATCGTTTTATAGATTTTAAAAAATTCAGACAAAATATAGGCTGATTTACGGAAATGCTCAAAGGTTCCAAACACAAAAGTTAGAAACCTCTACCAACCGTATTCCCAATTTCTCTAAATCCAAACGTTTCAGAACACCATTGAGACGTCACCGAAATGGTTAGTGGTTCGGATCCCTGTTTTCCCATTTCTCCATCTAAAAGCCGAACGAAATATATCAATGCCAGCGAATCTTTGAGTTACTCGAAACATTGCCGCATGAATAGAAGGGCTGAGAACGTATGTTGCGGTCGTATCGTGGACAGGGAAAACTGTTGGTACTTCGTCATCGAGCGTTTATTTCATCGAGTCGACGGGATTGATCCTTTCTGGCCTGAATACCGGCGGAAATAACCACGAACCAGTGCGAGAAGTTCGCAATATTTCGCGCAGTTTGCTGGACAAAACCCAAATTTGAAGTTGCGAAAAGAAAATTATGGTCGTCTTTTTCGGACACGAATAACTAAATTGGTTGGCAATTAATTTCGTCGATAATATAACGATAATATACCATACTGCAAATATTTTTCTGTCCACAGTCAATCAATACTATTAGCACTATACAGGGTGATTCACGCAATTGTTTCAGACTATAATTTCGTTACAAGTATAGTTACAGAAAAACATTAAAGGAAATGGATGAATAGTTTGAATAATACTACGTCCGTAGTATTTTTTTTTAAGTGCAATGGTGCATGCGCAATCACCAATTGTATTATTTTTTAAAATGGAAATACATACCTTTTTTTTACGCAGATAAATTTTTCTCTTCGTTATACGTAACAAAATATTGGGAGAGAATAGCAAAATACTTATTAGTTACCGAGAGATTTTAGAAAAATATCTTTATTGAAGTTGTTTGAAATGTATTCAATGTAATAGAGAAGCGTTTGAGCATATTCTTCAATATAGATAAAAATATCTCGATAATATTTTTTCCGATTTTAGAGGAATCTATCTGTGTAAAAAAGACTGCACATGCACCATTGCACTTAAAAAAAAATAAGTCCTACAGATATAGTACTTTTCGAACTATTCATCCTTTTCCTTTGATATTTCTTTGTAACTGTACTCGTAACGAAATTGTAGCCGGAAACAATTGCGTGAACCACCCTGTATAAATGTACTGAGCATTAAAACTTATAAAGTAGATAAATAGACTCCCGTGTGACACTAATGAAAAATTGTTTAACTGTTGTACGCATGTATCTCCTGTGGCAGTAAATGTACTGTCTTCGTAAACAATTTTCCGTACATTGATTGTACATTTACCGCCACATGGTTGATACATAGCTACTCGCAAAATATTGGGCACTCTTAACAAGAAGATAACTTTTTTAATATTGCACCATAGGATTTCGATTTTTCTGAGAAGTTATAACAATTAGTTTGCTACATGACGTGAAAAAGAAATATTGATGACATTTTTCAGAATTGCAGAAGTAAATACTAGAAGTTGGTCCTTACAACTTATTCATGTGGGCCTATAATGAAAATTTAGAAAATACATTTTGCACGTCTATATCAATTATACATATTCGGGAAATTTCATCAAAATCGGTCAAAGTCCAAATAAAGATCACTTCAATTTTTTCAGCAAAATTGTATTATATTTTTCATTAATCGACAAAACTGCGTGCCCACTTTAGAAAAGGATTAGGTGTTTCAGGTGTTAAATAGATTAGCTTAGGAGTTATGAATTTTCTGCTGACTTCCATAAGAATCCGAACACTGTGTTTTGAACGTGTTGGTCCAAATTGGGTTGCTCTTCCCTAAGGGATACTGTATCGAAGCAAGGTGAAGGCTCAAAATGTAAAAGCACAGGATGTCATGCTTCCAATCGTTTAGCGTGTCGCTTGGCGTCGATCGGCGTCAGTGTCGCCAGAAACAACCAAAACTGGTTGTTTTTTCCTCTCCTCCTTTTCCCCTTCCACTACCATGAGCACACTCCAACGTCCCCCACTAAGACCGTAGACTGGTCACGTGACGTGCCGCGCAACGTGTCACATATTACTCTGGTCATCAGAGAGATGGTAAACTGTATTCCCCTCGATTTAACCGATCTGGCGACACTGATCGGCGCCATATTTTCGGGAGGGGGCCACAAAATGGGACTCGGGTTTCTGTTAACGTTCGCCAGGAGAGAGGACGCCGCGGCGAGTATCGATCGGTTGAACGAGCCCTTCTGACTTATTCAAAGTATCTCGATTCCCCGTCGATGTTGTCTATTCTATTCGCGGCTCGGCACGGCCCGCCGCGACGCTGCGAATACTATCCGTCCTGGTCGTAATAGAAATAGAATGTCGGTTGAATGGCATCTGACGGTCCTCTAATTGGTTGGGAATGCCGAATTAGAGCGTCGATCGGGGACAGATTGGGGGTGGGGCGCTCTCTCTCTCTCTCTCTCTCTCTCTCTCTCTCTCTCTCTCTCTCTCTCTCTCTCTCTCTCACACACTCTCTCTCTCTCTCTCTCTCTCTCTCTCTCTCTCTCTCTTTCGATTCTCTCATACACTCCACGATCGACAAATTTTATTCCGAAGATCGTTAGCGAGCGCAGGGATCGACCCGTTGCATGATTAACGAGCCTGAAACGCGGACCGGGCCGGACCGGGCTTATGGTCGATTTCGCCGATCCAGATTTACTCGCGAATTTCCTGGGATGCTGGATCCTGCCCGTCGAGATTAGGTTCCTTCCAGGTCGTGAAACTTGTCCTAATAATTCGCGCAAGGAAATATTACTATTAACCACCTTGTCCTATAACATCGAGTCAGACTCGTGATTAAGATTTCGAACTGAATCTAATAAATATTAGCGTTTGGAGATTACATAGACATACAATAAAGGAATATAAAATTCATTCTTATAAGGAATCATGAACGACAATAAAATAAATAAATCGCAGCGCAAGGGTTGAAGCAAAGATATTAAATAGAAACATTTTAAATAGAAGATATTAAACAATGTCTAAAAAATATGAAGTGTACACCTTCTTTTTTAGACGAAATAAAATTTTATTCTTTTGTAATCAATATTTCATCATTGAAGTAAATGTAGCCATACAAAAAATATAAATTTTCTTTTCTCTTCTGCGACATTTTTGGCGATAAAGACGTTCTAGTCACTGTAGCCGCAAGGAAAATAGCACGGCAAGGGGTTATGTAATAACAAAACTGGACGGGTGAAATTTCAAACAATAGAGGAATTAAATAATTTAGGAATATCGACGAATCTCCTAGTCGAGGGATCGTCATATAAGTACGGAAACAGAGGCATTTTCGGGCGAGAGACCGACACTGATTATTTTTGGAGGAGCGAGGAGCGGTTTACCTCGACCGCGAGACCAGCGCCGAACAAGAATTCCGCACCGTCGACCGCGGTCGCGTTCTTTCTGCTGGCCACGGGCTGAAAAAGTTGTTTTGGCTCGTAACTATCAGCACCTCCCGTTCGACTATTCAAACTGAGAAGAAAGAACGACGTCGGAAGAATCTGGGAAGACAATCTTTAACGATATCCACCTCTCTCTCCATTTTGGCAATTCGATTTTCTATCCGGTAAGTTTAAAACGGGATTGCGGATGTTTTGGCTGAGAGCAGACATTTTTGATTGAGTCCCTTTGCTGTATATTCTCGTGTTCAGAATGGATAATTTGCAGAAAGATTTGTGGGGAAGATGAGAGGTTTAAGAATATCGTTTCTCCGCTTTGGTAATAAGAGATTTGATCTATACTACGGCTGTGCGAGCACCCTTAATTTAAACGGGTTGAGTTAAATCAGTTGATTTAAAGAATGCGAGGTACTTGAAAAAATCAACCGGCTCGAATATTCGAGTCCTCGTAAAACTTCGATTTACTCGAAAATGAATTTTCAGCACGAAATTTTTCGAATTACTCGAATATATTCGAACTGATCTTTAACTTTCGAGTTACTCGTAAAAATTCGAATTGCTCGAGTTACTCGAATATTCATTTATTTACTATCAATTACTATTCTAACTATAAGGAAGAAAAATATGACGCTAAATTAATGCTTCTGTTTTATTTTCATGTTTTCGTGAAGAATACTTATTCGAATTTTTACGAGTAACTCGAAAGTTAAAGATCTGTTCGAATATATTCGAGTAATTCGAAAAATTTCAAGCTGAAAATTCATTTTCGAGTAAATCGAAGTTTCACGAGGGCTCGAATATTCGAGCCGGTTGATTTTTTCAAGTAGCTCGCATTCTTTTCAAGCAGTTCGCCGGTTTCAAGTAGCTCGGAAAATTCGAACGCTTGACTCAGCTCGACTGACCGATCATTACTCGACTCGAAATTCGAATACTCGAATAAATCGAGTACTCGCACACCCCTACTGAGAGTAGACATTTTTGATTGGGTTCCTTTGCTGTATATTCTCTTGTTCAGAATGAATAATTTGCAGAAATACTTGTGGGGAAGATGAGAGATTTAAGAATATCGTTTCTCCGCTTTGGTAATTCGAGTTTTCATCTATACTCGGTTTAAAGAATGATCACGATGTTGTGTCATAGAACGGACATTCCTGATTAATTAACTCATTCTCATTAATTAACTATTCATTCATGCCTGATACTATTATCACTACTAAGCTTATAATAAATGATTGTAACTGTGATGTTTTGCTGACTGTCGATTAACGATATCTGTTTATTAGATATTCAGTTACAAAACGTTATTTGAAGGCTTATCTTATGTGACCGCGACGTGCTCACTCATACACGCCCAGACATGTACCTGCACACATACCGAACATACGTTCATACAGTCGGTCATATTAATATTGGGACACTTTTAAAAAGGCGATGACTTTTTTAATAGTGGACCATATGACTTTGAATTTTTTGAGAAGTTAGAACAATTCGTTTACTGCATGACGCAACAAAGAAATTGATGAAAAATTGTCACTGATCGGAATCGCAAAGAAAATATTAAAAGTAGTTTTTTACAACTTTTTTTACGAAATAATACGAAGAATTCAACTAAAAAATATATACTTGTACCTCGAGATTATTTGTTTACATCTCAAAAAGTTTCAGTCTCATATGTCGATTAGTTATTCTGAGAAAAATTCTTAAAAATCACTTGTCTTCGCTTCCGTTACACGAGAAGCCACCTTAACACTGTCAGCACAGCGACCACAAAAATTCAATAAAAAACAAATTGAAATGTAAAGATGCATAATACCGAGTACCTTATATTTTCTGCACGCTCATCAAATTTAGTGCAGTGAAAAAATTAATTTTTAAATTTGTAGAAATAATTCCGTCATCCATATTATGGGTGACAACGCAGTCAACATGTTAATAAGAGGATTCGTCTGAAAGTAGCGTGTTCGCCAATCTGTCGAAGGAAACTAGTGTTCAAGGAAAGATTTGAATCAGAATCCAGTGAGAACCGCTTGTTCTCCCAGATTAATTAACATTCGGCCAATTCATTAGCCAGATTCGAGGATCGACGACCGTCCAAGTGATCGAACCACAGTTGCCGTGGATCGGTTCGTCGATTCGCATAGATAGACGACGGATTAACCAGGCGAATGTTTCTTAGTGGCGAATGTTTTGTCGATCGGAGAAGCAAACTCTGATGCTGAAGTCTCGACAACTAATCGATAGAGCTCGCGTTTCCGAAAGATCCGAAAAGGGATAACGGTATAAGCTCGACCGCCACCGAGTGGCCGATGTATATCCTGCGGGCAGGTGCGAGGACGACGAATTAATTAATGGGCCTGGGTGACCGTAATTAAGCTTAATTAGTCCGACCGTTGCTGACTGTGTTTATGCAATGCCAAAGTATCGGGCAACCGTCACAATGAAAGCTACTATTATCGTTTGGAATATCGATGAGTCGCGACCAATTTCTACCGTCTCGTCTAACGCACGAGAAGTAAAAAAAGAATCGCATGAACATCGGCGATACTGATTTGCTGCTGCTACTGTTGCTGTCGCTGCTCGGCAGGCAATTTCCGAAACTCGCCGGGAAATTCGGACGACCAAGGCTGATCGAAATCACAGCGATACGGCGAAAATGATTGTGCTCGTGGAACGAACGACGTGTGCGTGGGAATAATTGTTTACTGTGCTGGATGCACGATTCATTGACTGAAATTTTTGCGAGCTTAGAATTCGGCAGAAGTCTCTGCGAGATTAGAATTTTGGTAGAAGCGTGATTAATAGACTGTGGATCTTTATGCACTGATAGCAAAAATGAGTATATCATATGTAGTGCTGCGAGGACATTTTTATTTTGCATAAAAATCTGTAGTCTGGTGACTACTTATTATTGTGTATATTGTATGTACAATATTATTGTGCTCGTGGAACAATCGTCGTATATGTGAGATAATTGTAAGAGACTGGAGAGCCAGTCTTATTATTTTTTGTTGGAGTGCACTGGTTTAGGTGTAATAAGTAATAACACTGATAACACAGAATCTGTTCGGATTGTAATAGATATTTTACTCGTCACTGTCTTACATGGAATGAACAACGCGAGGCGGTTACAGACAAAGTCATACGCCATACACACCAACATATAGACGCATTCATAACAACACTTATCCTTCAAATTATGCTCTAACATTTTTACTTTATATCTTTGCATTCGAAGCAGGTCTAATTCCAAAATCAAGACATTTCTTTCAACCAAGAACGTTTTCATTCCAGGGTAACCTGCCTAGTGAATGAATATCTCCTAGTGAATGTACATAATTCGAATTGAACAAAAAACTATCATTTCTGATAGTCTTCACGTGAAATACAGTAATTCTATTGTAAGTTCACAAATGTCTCGCGAAGGAGATTTTCCTCTTTCTCATAAACTATTCGGCACTACGCTAATTTATTTAACAGTTGTTCGAACGACGTCCCACGTATTGAAAGAAAGAATTGCTATCGTGAGATTAGCAATTTATATTTTGAGGTGGTTCAACGGTCCCATGACATGTTTGTCTGTGTAAGTATCTTTCACTGGAGTATCTCTGCTCATTCATTAAAAATTGATGTTAATTCATTAGCCTTTTGCCCATTTTTCGTTTAATCCTACGCTAGATCTTTCATACAAATTATAACCATCAAATATTGTTAGAATTATGCTCTGGAATAAATTGTCTTAACCATTGCACAATCTTCTTATAGAAATAGTACTTAGGAAATTAAATAACCATTTTCAATGTCAAATAGTAATTTTAACGGACATTTTTACTGTCAAATAGTAACTTTAATGGACATTTTTACTGTCAAATAGTAATTTTAACGGATACACAGGTTAAGTGTTCATTTACTGAACAGGTCACCCTATGTAATCATTTTCAAATTATGCGCGTGAAATTGATCCTGTTTTCTTACACAACACTTAAATTTCCAGCAATGTATAGAATACAGTCGAATTGAATAACACAAGAACTGTTTTGAATAGCGGTATGGGATATTTACTGGCGTTTTGGAGTCACCATTCGAGTGCCAAGGATTAATAATTTTAACAAGCTGAAAATAATAAATTGGCATTCTGAAATCATTTTATTCTTCCTACTGTTTCTAGTTGCGCGTACTCGTTTTTGCCATGAATGCATGAAATCCGTAGTTCATCAATCAACCGGCGTCTTTACGCTCCAAAATTGTCACACTCAAAATCCCAGACCCAATTATAATAACGACCGTTTCCAATCGTCTCTACATTGATCAGAGTCCCTGCTCGCCAGCTCGGTCGTGCTTTAACGATCCGAAATCCATCTCTCTCCCTCTCTGTCTGCCTCTCTGCTCTCCTCTCGGATTCTATATAGCGTCTATTCTTCGTTCTAAAACCATTCGTGAATTTTTCCGCGAATAGGAGAGATCGTAACGCACGGCGAGTTGCATCGTGACAGGGGCGCCGAATAAATGTTACCCAATGGAGCCTGATCGATCTTTTCTTCGCTATACCCCGTTCTACCCCTGTGTGCTTCTCTCTCTCCCAGCTATCTCTCCATCTCTTCCACCAACAGGGTCGCCAACACCACCCCACCGCCACCCTCTCTCTCTTCGTGTGCCATCCTCTATATCTATCTGTCTCCGTCGGTGTTCGTCTCTCTGTCTGTAATTCGTATTCCACGACAGTTGTATCCCGGATCGCCTGCAGCTCTAGCGAGCAGCAGCAGCAGCAGTAGCAGCGTTCACGTACAGGCTCTGTATTTGCCGGCACGTCGGATAGTTAGTCGATGATGTCGGACGACTAATGCGCCGGAGGAAGAGTATCGACGTATCCTACTGCGTCTCGGGCGCAAGCGAGCCCCTTTTGCACGTGCACCCCTCTCTCCTTTTCATCCTCCTCTCTTCTCTCTCTCTCTCTCTCTCTCTCTCTCTCTCGCTCTCGCTCTCTCTCGCTCTCTCTGTGCGTGTGTGTCTGTGCATCTTCCAACCCTTCTCGCAATTTTAGAACCGAAGGATGCTGCTGCTGGTACTGGTACTGGTGGTGGTGCTACCGTTGCATCTGTATCGAGATCGACGATGAGACTGTGACTCGCCAGTTAGAACCGCGGGGAAACGAGCGGGGCTGGATGGGACGCGGTCTTTGTTTCAACCGCGTCGTTCACCAGACGGGTTTCACGATATACCCCCGCCGATAGATTATATGTATAGGATCTACCCCAGCCGCGACGCCGCAGTGGACCAGAATCGCGAAAACCTGGATAAAACTCCTATCTCTGTTTAATTATTAGGGGTGTGCGTGTATCCGAAATTTCGGTTACCCGAGCCTCGGGTCAAGTCGGGCAATGATCGGGTCGAGACCCCGAAAGTTTATAAACTTCGGGTACCCGAAATGGTAGTCGGGTCGGGGTCCCGAAAGTTTGCAATATTCGGGTACTCGAAGTTAAAGTTGTATTTATATAAGCATAATGCTGTTTTATGATTTTTCAGTTCATTCTTTTATTTTCAATGGCAGGTTCAGAATGATTTTTGTATTTTTAGTGTAATCGGTTATCAAACTTCGCGAGGAAAAAAATATTTTAGAATACATTATGTGAAAGAATGTTAGTAAAGGACGTTTCTGTTTCTAGTAAACACTGTTCTTATAAGACAAGGACTCTTTGTCTGCACACTGTTCGTATAAGAGCACTGTTTCGTAAACAGTGTTTACTACAAATCATAGCGTGATGCTAACGTACTAGATTTATTATCGGGAAGGCCAGTGTCCAAATCCATTTTTTCCATTTTTTTCTTTTTTTTCTGTTCAGTTTATCTCTTTTAATTAATTGTATTTTGCACATGAAAAATACACTCATAATATCTATAGGAAACAAAATATAAAAATTTTATTGAGAAGGAACATAATAAAGGAACACTAACTTCATCAATCTTAACGTATCTCGAAAGTTGTTGAGTATCGACGCCTATAATGCTACATTTTTATAAACAGGAGAACGAAATCTACCAATATGCAAAGTTTCGAGAAAATCTGAGACCTCATGACCGCGTCTTCTCCTTGTCAGAGTAAGTACTACAAGTTGGCACGAAGTGATTCTACGTGCAAAAAGAAGCAAAAAAAAACATATAACATTTTTTCGGTGGACGATTCGTTTCCGAGAAAATTGAGTTTGGAACAGGGATTGAGAAGGTTTCGAAAATAACTGTTTCACACTGTTACATAGCGGTTCTGACTGAACCAGTTATGGAGAACCGAAAAAGTTTCATAATTGTTATAAACGTCAGAAACTGTAACTGGAGACGTTTTCGGTTCTCCATATCTATTTAAAGAATCGAAACCGATATATTAAAATGCTTAAAATAAAAAATAAAAAAAATGTTTTCAACCCCTTGTTTGGAAGCTGGACGGATTCGCGTGTCCTAATATATGCGCGAGAGATAGAATTGGTTAATCATGATCAGACGCGTATGCCAATTTCAAGAAAATCTGAGACCCTATGACCGCGTCTTCTCCTTGTAAGTGTAGCCTATCTTAGGTTACTAAATAAACGAGTTGTCCTACGGAATTTGACTTTACACCGATTCTTCGACAATTCCGTAGAATCCGTAGTCTAGCGATTAATTTTGAAATATTCTATAAACTCGTTACAGTGCGCAAGACCTGGTCCCTGAAGGGTTAAGTAATCCGAACAGTTAGTATGAAGTTTGGTCGAGAAAGTATTAACTTGTGCAAGACGACGGTTGTCCTATGAAAATATCGATGAGTGTAAAAATAGCAGAAGAACAGCGTGAATTGCACAGATCGTTTCGTTATCGCTGCGTCTTCATGAACGAGTTTATTTTTCCGAAGTAGTTGGCGATATCGCGTTGCAGTCTCTCGAATCTCAAAAATCGCCAACAGTCTAAGAATAGGGATTAGCGCAGAGCTAATGCGATATGTAGAAGTACGTGTCATGTGCAGGTTGCGTTATCGTGCTGAGACACGTAATACTCTTCTCTTTCACGTATTAGTTCGCTTTTACGCAATGCCGGGGGAGGGGGGGGGGGGGCGCGCGCGTTGTCGTGTGTACCTACCTGCGAGCCGCTGTATCCCACGTTCGGTCGGCTGATTGGTCATTTTCATGAATTAATCCGCGGGAAACCGTCCGATCAACCAGAGAGTAAGAGAGATAGAGAGGAAGAGAGATCGCTGCCAGTAGCAGCTATCCGACAAGCAAATGAAAGTTTTCGCTGTTAGATATTCCCCGGACCGACATTCTTCTCTCGCGGAGGAATTTTATTGGACCGCGTATTCTCGCGAATCGGAATTTTCGCCCGGGCGCGATTCGAGGAAACGACTGTCGGATTATTAATTTTTATTAAATTCGTGTGTCGTGCGAATTTTCCGAAGCTATTCCAGGAAGCAGGATTACGTCAGAAATTAATTTTCGTCGAGAACGTCATTCAAATTCTTCTGCCACGGGAGATCTGTCACAATTTTGATGTTCTCACAATTTCTCATTTTATACTATTTAAAATCCATATCGTTACACGCGGTACTGTAGTTCTAGAGTTCTGAGCACACGATGATCTATAATATAGATTCTATATTATAGACGCTATGTTATCACCGATATTTCCAGTTTAAATTCAATTCATAGGGTTAGTATCATTAACACTAGAACTACCAAGTATTAATTATGAGTGATACATTATACAATTTATAATAATAAGATTGGACTTATTTGGATTTTGTAGAATTTTAATTATAATATATGGTGGAAGAAACAGGATTTGTTTCCTGGAGGAAGAGGAAAAAAGGATTTCATTTTTAACGAAGTGGATTTAACTCTAGGTTTATACAATAAAAGAAAAAAAACACTAGGTTTACGGGATCCGTCAAATTGATGGGTTCTTATATTTCTGACTTACATGATTCTTGAAATTGTAAAAATATTAATAACATATTTGAGTAATAAATTAAATTATTAGTAAAAAATATTATTAAAAAAATAGCTAAAGAATTGAATAGACACATTCTAGCTATTTTCATAAAGCAATGTAAAATAGCCACTTTTAATGCTCCGTAAGCATAGTTTTAAATACTGTTTCACTCATAATTGCAATAGAACGTAATAATTCAAGACATACATGCTACTATCTAAAGACAAACCTATACCAAATCTAAAAAGAATACAGTAGACTCCCGTATAACGGCATCGAAGATATCGTTCAAAAAGACTGCGTACATGTTTTTCATGTGGCAGTAAGTGTACAGTAAATGTAGAAAAATTTGTTTAAAAAGACTGTACACTTATTGCCACGAAGGATGCGTTTACATAAAAAAAATGTTTCATCGCGTTGTACGGTAGTCTATTGTACAACGAGTAATACAACATGGCCAATCCATCAAAAAGCTACTAGACAAAAATTTGTCTATTTTCTCTTCTAAAAATTTACCAATAAACATACAATAGAAGGTACTACAAAATCTCAAAGTCACCAAGAAGCTACAAGACAGAAATTCGTCTATTTTCTCTTCTAAAAAGTTACCAATAAACATAGAATACAAGGTACTACAAAATCTCAAAGTCATTAAGAAGTTACCAGACAGGAATTCGTCTATTTTCTGTTGCAAAAATTTACCAATAAACACTAGAATACAAGGTAATACAAAATTTCAAAGCCATCAAGAAGCTACAAGACAGAAATTCGTCTATTTTCTGTTCTAAAAATTTACCAATAAACACTAGAATACAAGGTAATACAAAATTTCAAAGCCATCAAGAAGCTACAAGACAGAAATTTGTTCTATTTTCTGTTCTAAAAATTTTCCAATACATGCAAAGAATACAAGGTACTAGAAAACATAGTTTTGTCAGCGTTTGAAGCAAAAACGCGAGACAGTTTCGTTCCGATCACGCGAGGACACGCCTTCAGTCTGGGACTCGGTCATCTCCCGAAGCGTAACGTTTGTCAATGCTCATTACCGGAGCGCTAAAACGGGATAATATGGATGGTAAAGCGATATCAGGTATCTAGAGCACCGATAAAACCGATTCTTCAAGTCATCTGTCAGCACCATTTCCCGTCTAACATGCTTCCGTCTGTTTCTGCGATCCTGGATTCGATGTCCAATCGCGATTTCGCTGCGAATCGTCGGGGGTTCTATTTAAGTAACTCCGAAATCTCGCAATTTACTCAAAGACAACCAACTTAATTTTATGTAGTAGTTCCTTGCATATGAAATGTCCGATTTTTAACGGTAACGTTAAACAAACGCTATTTTGTTTCCAAATTATCTTATTGATCAAGATAGGCACCATGGTGATCAAGTTTCTGAATCTCAAGTGAATTTCAAGTTTCTTGATCGAATTACGGTAAAAATTGCATTTTTTGGTAATTCGCATTCTGTATATACAAAATTATTATCTCCATTTTGTAGTTCTTTTTCCTGTCATCGAATAGTACGTTAATTAATCCTGAGCATTCGAACGGAGACTTTGAGGCGCCACTAATAATTGCTATACTCCATTATTCAAAAGAATCTTTGCACTACTGAAATTGTTTTTACTTGATGAATTACTTAAAATTTAGATATTCTATGAGATATTGTATCGGTTTCACATGCATCAAATTAAAATATCGTGTAAATATTCTAGGTCGGATGAAATGTCTGGTTTTTGAGTTGAAATAGTTCCGAGTGCTAAAAGTTAATCACTATACATATTCTAACTAGAAATCACATAATCCTACCTTCAATATGTTCCCATTTGTTTTTGCGATCCTGGATGCGATGTCCAATAAGAGTCGCACGGTTTCGCTCCGAATCGTCGAGGGTTCAGTTCAAGTAACTCCGAAATCTCGCAATTTACGCAAAGATAACCAACTTAATTTTATGTGATAGTTCCTTGCATATGAAATGTCCGATTTTTAACAGTAACGTTAAACAAACGCTATTATGTTTCCAAATTATCTTATTCATCAAGATAAGCACCATGGTTTTACGGTAACAATTTCATTTTTTGGTAATTCGCATTCTGCATTTACAAACTTATTATCTCCATTTTGTAGTCCTTTTTACTGGCATCGAATAGTACGTTAATTAATCCTGAGCATTCGAATGGAGACTTTGAGGCGCCACTAATAATTGCTATACTCCATTATTCAAAAGAATCTTTGTACTACTGAAATTGTTTTTACTTGATGAATTACTTAAAATTTAGATATTCTATGAGATATTGTATCGGTTTCACATGCATTAAATTAAAATATCGTGTAAATATTCTAGGTCGGATGAAATGTCTGGTTTTTGAGTTGAAATAGTTCCGAGTGCTAAAAGTTAATCACTATATTCTAATCGCAAATCACATAATCCTATCTTCAATATGTTCCCATTTGTTTCTGCGATCCTGGATGCGATGTCCAATAAGAGTCGCACGGTTTCGCTGCGAATCGGCGGTAGTTCTGTTCAAGCAGCTCCGAAGGGCGAGGCGGAAGGCACGCATATTTCCGAGCGTGACGCACCTTGGACGCTGGGCTTGGCTTGCCAGCCGAGATATCGGCACGCTGCTTCTTGCACGCGTGTGCAAACTTGTGAATGTTAGGCCGTGTTCACAATCTGCGAGCTCGGACACCAGCAGTCATTCGGAAACTCGTATTTTTCGGGTCTAGAGAGATTCAAGAGCGACGCTCAGCTTTTTTTCTTAGAAGTAGGACTTGGAGGGGAACAGGTTGCTTTTGTAGACGTTATGGTGATGCTAGAGGGTGAACCTGCAGAACAATTACCTACCCTCTGATTTCGGCTGCAAAAGCAATTGGCCACCCTTTGAAAACTATTGCACCAACGACTCGAGTTTTTTTGTTAACTGAACTGAATTATTGGAACTCGCCTCGACTGCGGTAGTCATTGGTCATTGAGTTTTTTGCGATGTTAGAAGGATTAGTTTACTAGGTAATCTGTAAACCAAATTTTTTGGAAATTGCTATTGCCTGAAATTTGAAAGAAAATAGTGCGAAGGCCACGATTTTGAACTGTTTCATCTATGTGTATATAATGAAGTATATAATGAAACACATCTTGGATCAGAAGATACACTGATATCTATTCCAGACTCATGATTAGGTTGCGGATTTTATGGATTTATGACAAAATTCGTGTTGGATCATAAGCTAAATAAGCTACATAAACGAGATCGTCGCTAATGTGGAAAGGAAAAAATTGTTCAAAATTTCAGTTTCTAGAATATGTCCAAAAATCATGAAAATCGTAGGGTAGGCTCTGCAGGTTCAACCGATCTTTAGGTTTCTTTCATAGAAAATTGGCGTCGGTCTTCAGGTTTCTTTCGTGATAGTTAGCTATGGAGATGCTAGGTATCCAAGGTCGTGGGAATCTAATAGGTGTCAATGCACAAAACGAGCGTGGTTCCGGCGTCACGAGGCCCGCTGAGTAAGCGGTTTAATTTTATTCGTCTTGCGCCGTAACTCCTCCGCGGAAAAGCACCGTCCGACGACGCTATCCATAATAGACGCGACTGCTAGGCGCCTCTAATGCCACGACGATCGGTTTCGAATCAACTATTCAGACGCGGCGGAAAACGTCCGTCGATAATGGAGACGAGAGACACGGCGTCTGCCGTACGCGGAATCGCTGTGGTTTTTCGTTGCTCCGAGCGCCGACAAGATGGTGAACGCGCGGAGGTCGAGAATCGTCACTGGTTTTTCTCGGATACAAGTTACATGACTTGAACTTTTAGTTAGCGGAGCAGTGTCTATAGGCAATCTGGGGACAAATGCAATCTTTCTTGAGGTGATTAATATTATTGGTGCTAATCATGCTGGGGATTTTTGTACAAATTGCTAACTAATTAACAGCATACGTTTATTAAGAGGATCGAGAGAGGTCTGGGTTAGGTGTTCTCCTGTGGCCCATGCGAAGTAGAAGTCCATTTGTGGCTTTCGATGATTAGATTTAATGCATAAACGACGCTTCACACTTTCAATAATTAATTAACGTGTCAACATTGTTCGTTATCCACAAGCCAAAGGTCTATGACCAAGAATTTATTAATGGATCTGTCAACGGCAATAACAACTTCGATCGTGAACCAGACCTCGATTCAAGAACAAGTAAAAGAGGCGAATACAGCGAGCAATAAGATTTGTAGAAACGAGAGGAGGAGACTCGAGAAGAAAAAGAAAGATAGCGGTGAATCTAGAGAGGAAGATACAGAGAGATTGACTAAGAGAATCGGAGATACAAGCAAAGACAGACTTCGATTACAGAGCAAGCAAAAGAGGCGAACACAACGAGCAATAAGATTTGAAGAAACGAGGGGAGGAGACTCGAGAAGAAGAAGAAGAAGAAGAAGGAGAAGGAGAAGCGGATGGAGAGCCGCCTCGGCCACGCACGACGCGTATAAACGGCGCGTCGCGGCCCAACGCGTCAGTCTCTCTGCGTGTGTATGCGAGAGAGCACGGTGCACACACGATTAACCAGCGGGTTCGTTCGTTTTCTGCCAGTGCCGACTCTGTTTATACCGGTCGCTTTGCTGACTGCCAACCGGTACGCTGGCCGACTGCCGTTGCCCGCGAAACGAGCGCGAAAGAGATGCAGAAGGAAGCGGGGACGAAGACGGACGAACCACAGGGCCGTGCTTAAGCACTTTTAGTGCCACCAGCCTCGCAATTTCCAAGGGGAATGCACTCGTTGCAACGCGGTCGCTTGCGAGCCTGCTCGCTCGTGCACTCGAAGCAACGATACTCGCGGTTTCTTCTTTTTCGCAAAGTCGTGATTCCATCGCGACCCGCTCGATCTTCTGCAGGATCGTGAACAGAGCATGGTACTCTCAGATGGAATTTCGAAATTGCGCACCTCATTGTGCGAAAGATTATCATTTCTCTGCGTGAAATAGGCTTCCAACTAATCTTAAATATTCGCATGTTTATAACGGAACCTAATATCAAGGCTTGTATGTACAGTAGAACTTCAATTATCCGAACTAATTAGGAGACAAATCCGTTCGGATATGCCGGATATTTGGTTTTCTCAACCCATTAACATCATTCACCACTCGACTACGGATTTTATGCATTTATGGCAAAAATGTGTTGGTGCAATTCAAAAGAGTACAAAGATTGAAAGAATTTGAAAGCATCAATATATTGTTTTCAGCTTTTCGATGTTATTAAAAAAGGAAAGAAATTTCTGTTTGGTACCAGTTCCTTGCAACTGATGTAGACAATTTTTATTTTGCATAAAGATTCGCAGTCTATTTATTACTAAACCTACCAACCATTAAAAGTGACTAGCATGTGCTACCGTATAAAAATGGCACGATCGAATTAATTTAGATGTTGTGCAAGTTTTATGATAATGTATACTTGAATAAAATAGTACGCATAATCATTTCCAGTGGAAGCATCTTTACAATTTCAACAATTGTAAAATAAAAAATCTGAAAGCGGTCATTTGAGCGACGGTAGTAGGTTTAGTGTTAACAAACTGAGGTCGCACAATTTTTTTTAGCGTATAAATCAAATGACAACCTTAGCTCGCAATACTAGAGGATTTAAATCTGATTCCATAGTAAGCTGTGTTGGTATTTATAAATAATGCCATTAGGTTAATAAATTCAAGTGAGTATTGTATATATAATAAACATACAGAGTGTTCACGTTAATACTGTTTTTGGTATGTAACATAATGGCGTATGTAATTTTCTTGTGTTTGCACTATTTTCTTAGAAATGAAGGTGACCTTCAATTTTTTAAATGAAATGCTATATATTTTTTTTATATCATATGAAAGCGTGTATCAAGACAAATTTATTCTTATACAACACAATGACCTTCAAGGTCATACAAGGTCGGAAATGGCAGCAAAATTTTGAATATTTCGTACGTAATATTTCGTAAAGATATCATTCACGATACACAAAGCCAAGAAATGTAAACGACTTGTAAAGGAAACTAACGCAATCATGTGCATTAATATTTCTGACAACGTTAGAAGAAGCTAACAAGAATGTAATTAATAGATGCCGAAATATGTGGTCATGCAAAAGGAAGTTATATTGAACATTTACTATAGCCTCGTCAGTAAAGTACACTTCTAAACGCATTTAGTACGAAATGTTCAAAATGTTTCTTCCATTTCTGACCTTGTATGATCTTGAAGGTCATTGTGTGTTATACAAATGTATTTGTCCTGACACACGCTTTCACATAGTATGAAAAAGCATATAGTATTCCATTTACAAAAATTAGAGGTCACCGACATTTTCACGAAAACAGTGCAAATACAAAAAAATTACACACGCCATTACGTTGCTTGGAAAAAATAGTATTACTTTTTCCTCTTTTATTTTTTTCTAATATTTATTATTTGCACGAAAAATGCTGTCTAGTAATAGCGTGAACACCCATTATATTGTTCTGTAAATTCGATACCGTCAGTCCCCAGGTACTGACGTAGCGCTTAACTTGTTAACTTCCTTTTAAGAATCAAAGATTATCCATCGAGTGCTTTAGCAATTTTCGATAAAATTGTTTGTGAATCAGGGATCTGGGTTAGGTTGCTAGTTATCTATCAATGTGTCTTCCGGCTCAAGCTGAAGCTAGGCTAGTGAGTGCGATGGTATGTTAGGGAAGAATTCTATACGTACATCGTTGTCGATCGTTGGGAATAATCGTCGGCCTCGGTCGATGCATTATCGTAGCACCGTCCAGATGCAGCAAAGGCAGCAGCATCAGAACGCGGAGGTCAAAGAACCCGAGGACACGTTTTCCGTCGCTGTGGGTCCAGTGACGTGCAACGACGACGAGTTCCAGGTGCGCAGACATGGAGGGACGGTAGACGGCGACGGTGACTGGGACGGGGTCGCGAATATTCGCATCGCGAGATATCAGCGCGACGCGAATCAGCTTCGCTAACTCGCTCGCTCTGTCAAGCTGCCACTCGCTTCGTCGTCGTGACGAGGAAAAACTATTTTCACACGGCCTCCCAGAACGATCAATACCCGCTCCTTCGGTCTCTTCGTTTTCTCTTGTCTCTCTCTCTCGTCTATCGCTCTATCATGCCGTATTTTCAATCCGTTCCACTAATTTGTCGCTGTCGGAGCTACCAACAGCCGAAATGAACAATAACCGCCTACCTAAATGAATTGTAGCACGCCCATGCGTACTTTGATACTCCAAAACTGATAAAAGTGATTCTTTTGAAAGTTTGAGAGATACGTCTTCAGTAGAGTGCGGATCTTTAAGCAAAATAAAAATTGTTTGCATCGATTGCAGGACAAGAGAACCAAGCAAGAGTTTGGTTCAGTACTTGGGTTGGTGCTTCTTGGGTCGTGTCAGTGCTCAAACTGCTCAAAGAGAAGTAAAAGATAAATAAAGAGAATAATCGGGTTTTCGGTACAACTTTCATGAAATGGGTGTGAAGAACGGTTAAAAACAGATTATAAAGTAGAGATTGACTATGTACAGTCACTTCCATTAATATTCGGACACTCTTAAAAAGACGATAACTTTTTTAATAGTGGACCATACCACTTGGACTTTTTTTTAGAAGATAGAACAATAACATGACGTGAAGAAGAGATTTTGAAAGAATTGCAATTAGTCGGTATTGCAGAGAAAATACTAAAAGTTGTTTTTCACAATTTTTTGTGTGGGTCTATACTGAAAATTTGAAAAATACGTTTTGTAGATCTGTGTCGATTGTACACATTCTGAAAATTTCATCAAAATCGGATGACGTTATAATCTTCTAATGTTTGTACTGTTTTAAATTACATCTATTCATTTTTGTCATAAATGGATAAAATCTGCTGTCTAGCCATAAATGTATAAAATCTGCAATCTAATCGTTAGTATCGATACTAACCGCATCGAGAGTTGTTCCTGATTTTGTTGTCGCTTCATTAGCATTATTTACCATTTCCAATCTTAATTTACTTCTAAAAAATTCTATTAATAATTTTGATTGTTCCGACGCGAAGTTCACGTTGAAATCTCCACTTAGTATCATCGGAATTTTATCATAATCTTTATTAAGGAATGCGGAACCCTCAATCGTATATGCTAATAGAATAGAATTTCGTTTCATCGTTTCGTCGTTTCATCGCCAGATCGGTTTTACTCCTACCGCATCGAGATTTTACGCCTACCCCGTCGAGGTTTTACGCCTAACGCGCCTAGAAAAGTTTCACTTCAAAAAATAGTTACTTTTGTCGTCTATCACCGATTTCCAAGTTATTTATTAATTGCTTTGCTACTGCGAGGTTGTGGGTCGCCGTATGTCGAGGAAACGCAGTCAAATAAATTAGCGAATTCGACTGTGTTTCAATTTTCTCCCGGGCGCATGATTGTGCCAGATTTCTCTCGCGCAATGCGAGAACCTCCTCCTCTTCCTTCTCCTCTTCGCTGCGAATAGAAACGGAAACGAGAATCGATGAACCGGATGAGGGGGCTCTGTTGCCAGGAAAGTTTCTTCTACAAGAGAAGAGGAATCGAGAGGTCAGGAGGCTGGGCTCAGGAATCGATGTCGGAAGCTAATGTTGCGATTTTCGGCGTTGAATCTCCGGCTTCTGACTTTGGGGGTTGATGTTCGAAAGTTCTTTGTATGGGATTTTTTTGCTACTTTCTGCTCTTCATTTTTGTAATCTGCGACATGGACTTTGTTGTGTTAGAAGATTCTCCGAGATACGTTTTTCTTAAACCTGTCTACAAAGTGCAGGAATATTTGGCAATGTTAATTATTATATTGTGAATCTTTATGCAAAATAAAAATTTCCTGCTTCATCTACAAAGTACTGGAACCAAATAAAAATTTCTTTCTTCCTTTAACCTTCGGACAACGGACCATTCTTACAACTATATAATTGATGATGTTGAAGACTATTCACTACTTTATTTATCAATTTTTGGAAAAATTTTTGGAGGTATTTCTTGTAAACATGTTAGTTATTCAATATTTTTAATGTAACAGATGTTTATTTAATTTAATCGCCAGAAAATGAGTAATTCAATGTCGATTTTGATATTCTGGGTCAAGTAGACCCAGGTTCCGCTGTCGGGAGAGTGAATAATTTTAATAACCTGGTGATAATGTACCGATTCTCTCAAATCATATTTATTTTTCTACATTTTTATGTTTTACGCACTTTTGTCATGAATGCATAAAATCCCTACTTATCACTAGATTGCGGATTTTTATGCAAGATAAAAATTTCTACCTGGATTATAACTAGACTGTGGATTTTATGCATTTACGACAAAAATGGGTGCATATAATTTAAAGCGGTGGACATATTATAAAGATTGAAGGACATCAGTTAGTTTCAGCTTAATAAGACAATTAAAAGAAGAAAGACATTTTCATCTAGTTCCTGTATCTTGCAATCAATGCAAATATTTTTATGTGACAAATATCCGCAGTCTAGATATCAAAGTGGAGTGGAACACACTATTATTTTATTTCTTAATATATTTAATAGGTTGCTAGTAAGATAATAGCAGATCTAACTTCTGCCAATATCTTTGCTGTTTTGAATAACACTTACTCATTTTTGTCACAAATGCATAAAATCCGCAATCTACTAATCATGAAGCAATGTATAAAATAGAACAATGCCAGAATCATGTGTAGAAATAATTGGAATGGCTTTATTCTTCTTAGAAAATATGCACGAAATAATTAATTATTTCTAGACTGCGGATCTTTATCCAAAATAAAAATTTTCTGCATCAGTTGCAAGAGATGGGAATCTGATCGAGTTCGTATTTGAATAATTTTAACATGTTGGAAATATTATACATCTTTATACTTCAATTATCCTGATTTTTCTCTGGTTTTAAATTGCACTAACGAATTTTCATTATAACGCCACAAAATTCAATTATTACAGTTTCATTTCTCGTACTGTCTTCATAACATAAAATAGCATAAAATAAATATCATAGCATAAAAGATCCTAGAACAATATCTCACCGAATTTTGCTTTTCTCTTGCTACCGACGAAGGAAAATAGAGAAAAAGAGAAAGATGCAATTGCATAAAAATTCTACGCTCCACCGGATAATAGTAAAATCCGGAGATTATTCGGTGCGATCATCGAGACATTAGTATATCGCGAAGTGTCATTCGAATTCGTATGCAAGCGATTCGGAAGCCGGGTGTAACCCGAGGCAGCTCGTTCGGATGCACTCGGCACGGCGTGGAGGCAACGTCGCGATAACAATTGGTTGGTTGCACGAGACGCACTCGCACGTTGCACAGCGCGTCGCAATAATTCCGGGTGCAACCCGTGGAGCCCGTCGCCGTGCAGCCTGCTGTGACAATTTCGCGTTTTTGCACGTCAAGACGTTCGACGTGATCCGCTCTCGGCGCAGCGACGAGCCGAGCGGAGCCGCGCCGGATAATTGCATCCGCTGCCGTGGAATCGAGAGCGTGCACCGGTGTGCATCGATTCTGCAACGGTGTGTGCTCGAAGGATCCCCAAGCAGAAATTATTAAACACGAAACTCGCCCCTTCTACTACGTACGTTGCTTTTTTTTACCACCGAACACGTTTTTCGTTAACCAAAACGATGATGTTACGTCTTCCTTTAATTAAATTCGTCTGGAAATTTATCCGCAAACCGTGGATCATCCGTTGGTCTTTGATCGCTGCGTGATGGGCTGACCTAGTTATTTAATTGCTGAACGTCAGGACGAATTAGATCACTGGTAATTATTAGTGAGCGCAAATTTATGGAAATTTACGTTTTTGAAACTGACGGCCCGGAAAAAACGAAACCAATCTTTATTTTATTCGAGAATAGTCGAAGCGAGGGACAAGGTGGAGTCGAAGTTGCTTAGATTGTATTCTAGCCAGGTTTTCTGCCATTCTCATAATTTTTTTTAAATTAATGTTATCTACTGTAAATGTATAAAAATCGGCGATCTCAACGAGAAATTGGGAATTTCTTAATAGATTTTACCCCGTAGGATTACATACTTACCATTTAGGCATTTCATTCGTAAATCTACAGTTTGTCTTGGAACGTAAAATTTAGCAAAGATGTCCAAGAAAACTAAATGTGTTGAAGAAATTCCCTATAAATGTACTCAAATTCTTAAGTGAAATATAGAACCGAAATTCGAACAGAATTTCTTTAAAAACTGCGAATCTTTATGCAAAATATAACTTTCCTACCTTATCTGCAACAAACTGGATTAAGATAGAAATTTTTTTTCTTTGTAACAATACATTAAAGTTACGTTGAAGTTACATGAGAAATTATTCAACAAATTTATTTTTTTGGGTATATATTATAAAAAGAACGTTTAAAATTTTGAATAGATACATTCATGTTATTTTATAAAGTAAAATAGTTATTTTTTGTGCTCCATAAACCTAATGTTAAAGAAAAAAAGAAGCTATTACATGGCTCTTGTTTCTTACACTTGACGTAGACAATTTTTATTTTGCACAAAGATCAGCAGCCTAGTCATCATTCTCTAATGAAACTTGCAGTATTTCTTGATGTTCCACTTACCAGGAATAATGTTGCCCGAAAAATGATTGCAATCATGAAAAGTTTAACTGTCTGTCGTCGGCGGAAGGAGACACGTTGTTCGTATCGATGCGTTAAATAATAAAATATACGACGCGTTGAAATGCAGTTATTAACCGCAATTAGACCGGACATGGTGAAACGATTCTTGACGCGCTCGGACGTAGCTATTAAGCCGCGCCGTATCGGCGGGCGCTTCGAGAATTGCATAAACAATGATTACATAAAAATACCACGGAACTATGCCGATGCAAAATGCCACGCAGCGGTCCCGAATTAGAATTTACCTGTCCATCGTTTATCTGAATCAACAGAAGCTTTTCAAAACGTTTACGAGAAGGGATCGTTCATTAGAGATGGACCAATGTAGATAAGAATTTTTCAATAGATCCTTTAACGAGAGTAACAATTGCAATCGTGAACCAACAAACCAGTCCCAATAATGTAATCTAATAATTTAATTTGTTATTACTAGATCGCGGATCTGTATGCATAATAAAAATTGCCCAAGTATAATGTAAGAGCTAGAAGTTACATAAATGTGCATTTTCTCTTCTAACAATTTTAGCAAAGCGAAAATAATATAACGACATCATTCAATTCTTTTAATGTCTTTTTAGTTTTATATTTGACCAGTCCATCTTTGTTATAAATGCATAAAAATCCGCAGTCTAGTAGTTACTGTGAAAAACGATTTCTAAGCTTCTTTTCGATACAGCACAATTGCTAAAAATTCTATTAACCGCCTTCCGGTAGATAAAGTATTAATAATCTTGACTGGTATTCGAGTGACACCACGAATAAATTCGTGGCTCTCAGAGTGAACCAATCCAGTCGTGTATACAATTTTTAATTTCCATACAGATCCGCAGTAATAATCAATAAATTCCGGCAGAAAAGACTAGGAACGTAATATCATTTATTAAAAACGCTTGAATAAATATCTTTAGTAAATCACATATTATAATAGCAACCGTACAAATCAAAAATAAAATGTAACCATTAATTTTCACAATGTTTATCCAAGTCAATTTTAATACTCGGCAAGTTTTCTATTAATTCAAAATGAATTAAATTAATCCACGAACATTAACGGAAAATAAGATAAAAATTGATTTGATAATAGAAGAAGTAATTGTGCAGATATTTGCCTTATACTGATTTTGTTCGGCGCGTTTCCACGTGCAGATAAATTCTTGAAATGTTGAAACGACGTTGCACCGCAGCGAGAACGTCCCGGTGCATCGATGCACCCATGCAACGCGCGAACACGAGCATCGCTCGTTCCTCCGTGGAAAAACCGGTCGAATAGAATTCCAGATAGGTCCATCGACGGTCGACGATTTTCAAAAAATCTCGGCGAAATAACGGGCCACGTGCCACGATGGAATATTCGGTATCTCTATGGTCGATACGTGTCCGATATCGATAACCCACTCGAAGCGAACGCTGCGAGAAACGTGTACAATCGAAAATCAACCCTACACCGGTTAGATAGAGCCTCGGCAAGTCCACGAAATCGACTGTATCAAAAACAAATAACATTTTTGTGGTGCTACCTGTTTTAATTCGGGCCCGTTGGAAACGGGAACATTTTGCTGCGTGAAGCAAAGAGATACTTGGAAATTCGCTTTTGTGGTTGACGGTTGGAAATGCTGAGGATTAACGCTTAGCGGAGGGGAATTATTTTTGGCATACTTTTTGATGGGCTGAATATATTTTCCTTGTGAAAAAAGAATTGTGTCCTGAAGAGTTAAGTATATGGATTAAATGAAAGAAAACCTGTTGTGTTCAATACAAATTTGTTTGATACCTTTTGAGAGTAGTAATTTCTTTAAAAATTACTTTAAAAATAAAAGGGTTAAAGTGGAGCTGTGATCTAAATTAGCGGGGAATTGAAATTTGTAGAATTGTGTTGAATGTGGAAATTAGAAGCTCGAATTTGTAAGATTATATTTAATTTAAAAATTAGAATGTGCTGTTTGCGGAACCGTATTGAATTCATAGATTAAAACCATGAAATTTAAAGAATTGTATTGAATACAGAGATTAAAAAGAGGGAATTTGTGGAACCGTGTTGAATTTAGAAAATTAAGCATTTCGATTTCTGTCATCGTATTGTGTTTGCATACTAGAAAGTGAAATTTATCGAATCGTATTCAATTTAAAAATTAAAGGGAGGAATTTGTAGAATTGTATTAAATGTGGATATTAAAAAGTGAAAGTTATGGTATTGTATTAAATATAGAAATGAAAACGGGGAATTTGTGGAATCGTATTAAATTTGGATATTAAAAAGTGAAATTTATATATCCGTGTGGAATTAAAAAATGACAATGTTCAATTTATAGAATTGTGTTGAATTAAAATAATAGAGTTTAATTTGTGTAATCGTGCTGAATTTAAACTATAAATTAAAATATATCAAATTTTACTGAATTTAAAAATTAAACGGAAGAATTTGTGGAATCGTATCGAGTTTGAATATTAAAAAGTGAAGTTTGTAGGACTGTGTTAAATTTTGAAATTGAAAAGTGATGTTTATAAAATCATGTGGAGTTAATAAATTAAAAAGTTAAGAGTCTTGCATAATTCGTTCAAATAAAAAGGAATGCCCCTGATGGCTCGATTTATGAATCTTTTTTATTTCTCACGAAGGAACTATTAAAGTATAAATCCACCCAGGTGATAGAATCGGGAATAATACAATTGGCCGTCTCCTCGATCGACTAATTAAAAACTGTCGAACTGCGCGGACGGATTTTTTAGTACTTGGCGTAACAAGTTCAGGGAATTTTCGCTCCGATAATTATCTTGCACTTTCACGACTGAAGAGGAGCAGCTTAGAAGTTACTTCAAAGTCAATATTCGTGAGAGAAAAGATGGCATGGAAGTGAAAGAACGATTGTGGTTTACAATCGAACTGTAATTGACTTTGTTACCGTGGATGAGAATGTTCCAAGTCGATTCGAATCTTTACGATCATTGCGTAATTTGAATTTTGTTATAAAAATTCTATTGGATGGCGACAAAAACATTTTCGCGGGTCAACGCATACGTTAACATTATATTCCCATAACATAACCGGAAATTACCTCTATAACCGTCATCCCCTGAAATTAACCGCTTGCTGTCGAGGCAACGTTTTATGCGGACATGTTTTACTGTTCTTCAAAAAGTTGTGCGTGAATTTTTGAAATTTTTCGCGCGACACTGACACTGTATAATTGTTAACACTTCATTGTTAATACTTCAGACTATCAGAATAATTAACATTGTAAATACCACATGAGTCGGAACGACTAATAATTTTTAATTGTTACGATCACCGAATTTATAAAAGCAGTGAATTATTAAATAAACTTACCTTTCGTGTACACTTTATTTTCATATATGCATGTGAAAGGTGTATATATATTTATACATGTTATATTTCACAGCACAAACTTGTTAATAAAATGTGAACAAAAGCACTCCTGTTATTTTTGTAAGAGACGCACAATTTGCTTGTTTCGCACTGATGGTTGTAGATTTAATGAAGGTTGTCCTGACGACTCCGGCCGAAAATTGACATAATGGTGACCCTAGGGAGGGGATCGGGTGCATGATCCTACCTGGAAAATGGGCCGTTACCTAAGTAATGCGATCCAAGGACGATTCAGTTGTTTCGCGAACGTTGACCGGCACGTGTTGTCGATCCTTTGAGTCAGTTGCTATAGCGTCCAGTGAAATGGTTCTGTGAAAGTTCTCGTTCTCTTGAACAGCGATGACTGTGTTTGACATTTTCGACAAGGCGTAAGTGTTTGCTACTGATGTTAATCCATAATTAATTTCACCATTCTCATTCTATTTAAATCACTGCAAATGTTACCGTTTGAGGAATTCCGTTAATTCTCCCGTTGTGTTTACCTAGTTTCTATAGTTGTGTATTATTCGTACATATTTTGTACATTGTTTGCACATTGTTTGTACACTGTTTGAACATACTTTGTACGTTAGTTGTACATTGTTTGTAAAAGAGATAGATGATTGAATAATACATTAATACTTGAGTGCATTTCTGCGTGCAACAGGGATTTATACAAAATTTATTTAAAGGCTTATGTCGTGTTTCATTGAATGAAAAGTTAAACATCTCCTGCCGGCTCATATTACAATAATTTGAATATATTTCTTATGGTGGAATTTTAAAATTGACTCATTACTATAGTGTAGACGTATAGCCTATTCCTTTTTTTCGCTTCATTAAGTCACAACTGACGTAATAATTATTTTCTGAACTGTTCATAAGGGTTGACTTTTAAATGACGATCGATTTTGACGATTTTATAGGCGATGATGTCTAGATTCATTCAGATTCTGATTTATGCATTTTTCTGGCAGTACAAATGGTAATGTCTCCATTGTATTTTACATCTATGTATTTTCTCAAATTCACAAGTACTTAACTAATTAATTAGTATGTACTGTCTCAAAAAACACCGAGATTTAATTTATTTAAATCTTGCGCGATTTTCATCACAATATATAATTGAATAAAGAAATGTATTGAATCAATTCCTATGAAGGCATCTTTGTAATTTCACAAATACAATAAAAAATCGGAAATTGGTCATTTGACCGGTTGTGGTAAGTTTTAGTGTTAATAAATCCACAATGCGGGGTGCAAAAGATTTCAATGTAAAATAAAATTACAATCAATTGATCGTCAGGGTCACAAAATTAATTCGTACACCCAACATTCATTTCAACCTCTATCAAAAATCAATTGAACCTAAACTCGACCATCCCTTAAGTAACCACTCACCCTCTTCAACCTCAAACCACTAGAATCTTCCAAAACCTTCGAATTCGCCTTCTTCCACAACTTTTCTCAAACTCAATACCAAAAATCACGCGAGAAAGTCAAATTCAAACCAACCGGCATTCAATCAAACGCCATGATCGTGCCAACCGTTAACACGTTCCCCTACCACCATTTGTTTCGCTGTCTATTTTCACTTTTAAAATGTATTAAATCCAACGCACCTCCTTGATCAAATATTAATACAATTTAACAGATGAATGTCATGTAACCTTTAATTTGATACTTGTGTACTACTAATTCAGATAGCGAAGTATATCATATTTACTTGGCTATCTATGAATTAATTTTATACACTTCGGTGTGTAAAGTCATAACACAGAACGTAAGATTGTTTTAAAATTTGGGAAAGAAGATACTTTTCGCTTAGTAAAACAATTTGACAAGGATAACGCAGCAGAAAAACAAATGCCGCTAGCGAACGTACTAAATTCCATTTTCACCACCACTCGTTCCTCCGTACACGTAACATTTATTTCAGTCTCTGTTGGAGCCCAATTGACTAAAAAATTAAACCATACCCTAAGCATCCACTCGGCCTCTTCAACCCCAAACAACTCAAACCTCCCGAAACCCTCGCAAAATCCTTCCAACCACCCTCTCCCACAACTTCCCTCAACCCCATCACCCAAAATTCCACAAAAAAACTCGAAGTCAAACCAACAGAAACTGAGCCAATCGCCATGATCACGCGTTAAGAACCATTTTCTGCGCGAGTCCGTTCTGTACATGTAACATTCATTTCAGTCCCTGTTGTACCCAATTGACTTTAAAATTCAACCGTACCTTAAGCACCCACTCATCCTCTTCAACCCTAAACGACTCAAACCTTCCGAAATCGTTGCAAAATCTTCACAGCTCCCTTCTCCCATAGCTTTCTTCAACCCCACAAACAACGTCTCTCAAGAAACTCAAATTGAAACCAAAAGAAACTGAACCAAACGCCATGATCACTCACGAAGAACCATTTTCGGCACGACTAATTCCTCGCGCGCGCGCGAGAGAGAGAGAGAGGAGAGAGATAGAGAGAGAGAGAGAGAGAGAGAGGCGCAGTGGGGAGAGTATCGATCCCGATGCGGCCACGAATTTCACGGCGAAACCAAACCGAGATATACCGTGTGTGTGCGGGGCATAGGAAACCGTTCGCCTTTCGCGTAGCTCGGGGTGGACGTGCTCAAAACGCCGTTTAGAGGCCTTAAAGCCCCCCGTGCCCCTTGCTAAGAGAGAAAGAGAGAGAAGGAGAGAGAGCCGCACCCCGATCGAGTTTGCCGAACGTCCGTTGTTTTTGTTCGCGCGTTGCACGCTGAAAACCCTTGGTCACGCACATACATGTACACCTCTCTTCGGTTGCTCTCCGGTTCCTGGGGGGGGGGGGGAGGGGTTGGGAGACCCCGTCCTCCAGGGTGGGAGGAAAGGGAACAGGAACGCGGGAACGAGAACGGGAAAGAGAGAAACGGTGGAACGAGGTTCGAGGGCGATCTACGTGTCCCGACCGGCGGCAGGACCCTCATCGCGGTCGTCAGCAACCGGGGGAGGTTGGGACACGGGTTGGGGTTGGGGGGCTACGACAATGCCCCACCCCGGTTTCTGGTATCGATCTGTCGCAACGAAAGTCGAGATACCGGCCTGAAAGTATCAGCTGGACGGCTAAGCCTGAATTATATTCCCTGTGCCTCTTTTTCTATCTTCCTCTCTCTCTCTCTATCTCTCTCGATAACGCGCTCTCTGTCTTTCGCGTTCTCTCTGTCGTTCTCTAGCGTCTTCCTCATTGTACGATCTTTCGCTCTTGCGTTCCCTCTCTTTCGCCCTTGCGTTCTCCCTCTCTCTCTCTCTCTCTCTCTCTCTCTCTCTCTCTCTCTCTCTCTCTCTCTCTCTCTCTCTCTTGGTCTGTCCCTCTTTGTTGATTTTTTTTCGTTGATCTCTCTCTCTCTCTCTCCCCGGCTTCGATGTACTCCTCTGTCCCGGTTCGCCTCGTCGTGCGTGATTCCAGTGCGCGAGGAAACGCGACGCTCGAATCCGGCGTCCACAGCGAACCCGATCGACGATCGTGCAACGACAGGCATTGGATCGTTGTCCAAAGGCCCCCGCGACTCTCCACAGCACGCTCTCTGGCTGCTGCGATTTCTCTCCTCGACAAATGGTAATCTCGTCTTTTGTTTTTCGTTTGTTAGCGAGACGCGCCGCGCCGGCGGACCTCGCTGGTCGAATTTTTCGTTTGGCTGATTTCAGATTGGAAATTGATTGTTTGGATAACGATAGGTTCCAGTTGACCGATGCGTAGGAATATGTACTTACTTGTCTATGTGGCGTCAGCTGCAATTTATACGTTTCTCGCGTGGCAGTTTCGGTAGTAATTAAAACTCTATGGGAGTTTCTTTATTAATCTTTGAGATGGATTCGAACTTTTAATGGGTTCATGATTTCTGGGAGGACTCGAATCGAAAGTTGATTATTGTGATTACTTGAATAGGGTGCAGGTCTTTTGACATGACTGTTGGTGTTGATATATGTATTTCTATTGGGCGGCGTCATCTGCAATTTTGACTTCATATTTGCGATATTGCAGTACTCGTAGCGTGCATACAACTCGCAGTTGTGTCAATATTATTGATTTCAGTACAGTTGTATCAATATCATTGAATTCTGTATAGTTGTGTCAATATCAATATCACTGAATTCAGTATAGTTGTGTCAATATTAATATCATTGAATTCAGTATATAGTTGTATCTATACCACCGATTTCAGTACGGTTGTATCAATATCATCGAATTCAATATAGTTGTATCAATATCAATGAACTCAATATAGTTGTATCAATATGAATGAACTCAGTACAGTTGTATTACTATCAATAGTATTGACCTCGGTGCAGTTGTATGAATATCAATATCAATGGGCTCAGTATAGTCGCTTCAACATCACTTAATTCCCTGTAATTTTCACACCAATATACATACGTGCATATAAACTCGGGTGTTAAATGAAGCCAGTTAATTTTTAAATCGACCACGATTCGATACATTTCGATCATAATTGAATTCTCAACCGAGCTTTGAGTAATCCCAATAGTCGAATAAAAATGGCTTGAACGCTGACTGGAAAAAGAAAAGGCAGAATTCAAAACGGTAAAAGCAAAAAGATCAGGGTACGTGTCACAGCCCGGGGGACAGTTAAGGGTCGGCCGTTTCATTATTTGTGAGCAACTCGGCTCCATGGATTTGATTTTTGTTGTACGTGAATGAAAGGGAGAGCTTGTAGATTCGTGGATCGAGATGAATGACAAATTGAAGCTGCTGCTGCATGCACTTTTACAGGACTGTGCGAGGTCGGGTGGTCCAAACGGGCTCTGGCTATTGGAAATCTGCGTGAAAGTTCCTGTACGGGTGTGAACGTTCGTTTTTCGGCGGGTATATTGTTTGAGAGAAAGCATGCACAGTATATGTATGTGTGTATACATAGAAGGCAGAGGGTATTCACATTCTGTGTTGCGCGAATTAGATCGGTTATACAAATGTCGATTACGCGTTTCGGGACGCGTATTGACTGAATTTGCAAGAGTCAATCATTCTGAACTTTAAACAAACATTTTAAAAACGTGACAGTGCGAAACTTCCTTCCTTGTTGCGAAACGCTGCGAGCTTTTACTGGGACGCGTTTTTGGTGATCCGATGATCTCTTAGGGTAGATACTTTCATATGGGATTCTCTTAGTATACCTACTCTCTTAGGATGCTTGTTTTCTTAGGATATCTACTGTTTTAGGATAACTATTCGCTTAAGGTACCTACTGTTTTAGGCTACCTACTCTCTTAGGCTACCTACTCTCTTAGGCTACCTACTCTCTTAGGTTACTTACTCTCTTAGGTTACCTACTCTCTTAGGATACCTATTCTCTTAGGATACCTACTGTTTTAGAATAACTATTCTCTTAGGATACCTACTCTTTTAGGCTACTTACTCTTGTAGGATAACTATTCTCTTAAGACACCTACTCTTTTGGGGTACCTACTATTTTGGGATACGTTCCCTCTTAGGATATCTACTCTTTTGAGATACCTTCCCTCTTAGGATACCTACTCCTTTGGGATATCTTCCCTTTTAGGATACCTATTCTCTTAATATACCTATTCTCTTAGTATACCTATTCTCTTAGTATACCTATTCTCTTAGTATACCTATTCTCTTAGTATACCTATTCTCTTAGTATACCTATTCTCTTAGTATACCTACTCTCTTACTATACCTATTCTCTTAGAATGTTCTCTCATTTCTTCTGCGGAAAAATAGATGAAAGAATTCTATGTAACCAGTAACCATTTCTCCGCTTGTCCTGTCCATAATATTAGGTTGTTGAGTATGACAAGTTAATCGAATTCCATTTAACTAACGGGGTTAAATAAAACTTTCTGCAGAAGCTAAAACACATTAATACAGTTCAGACATATCATAAGTAGACTACGGATGTGATGCGTTTATGGTAAATAAGACTACGTGCACTTTAAAGTATGTACCGGCTAGATTTAAAGAATTTAAGAGTTTCAATACTAGCTTATCCAAATCATTAAATGCAAAAAGAAATTTCTGTCTGGCCCCTGTACATTGTAAACTATGGAAGACCTTTTCATTTTGCATAGAAATCTGCAGTCTAGTCGTAACATTCTAAGACAAGGACAGAATGAAAGGAACAAACAAAAATTCGCTTCAATTCGTGCTAATCGAAGTCACTTAAAAAATCTGTAATAGTTACAGGACTAATAGATTAAAAATCATTCTCGTTTTGAACAGCCTCGCGTAGCCAGGACAATTCGTATCACGACTGGCGAAGAGAAACCGAGCGTTATTTCGCCGGGACCGTTGGGTATGGTTGCGGGACCGCTGCCATTTCTACGCAATAATTGGAATGATCGAAAGCATCGAAACCATTGAAACGTAATCACCCGAGGTTGAGACGGCCGGCAAAGCCGACAGCTGCGACTACGCTCTCTGTATGGCGATCGCTCCGTGTAGGTCGTCGTTATGGAATCGACTTTCACAGAGACAGACAGACAGACACCGGGTGTACACGTTGCAAACGTTGCAAACGTTGCGCACACGGTCTCGCACGCCCACGTCACCGATTGTCCTCGGCGACGAATATGATGCACACGTTCGATTCCTCCTCGGTGTCAGTTTCGTTTCAAGCTCTTGCTCTGACATTTCTGTGTCCGTTACGGGAGACTCACTCTTCTTCTTCTGCTTCTTCTTCGCAGAGAAGACGAAGATCGTTAAATACAACAGCTCGGCTGACATTTCGCGTACAGCCGGCTCGTTGCGAAAGTTCAGTAGCTCCGTTTATCATACCAGACTTGCGTAACAGTGAGGGTGGTACGTTCCGCATCCAATTTGTACTTGTTAGTCGACTTCGGTTACGAGCAATCGCCATAGATACCCTAAGAGCATTGACGTTAAGGCTCTTACAGCTTCGCGTGTGTGTCCACGATGTTAGAGAACCGGTGGGTTTTTCGAAGGTCATAATTGGTGAGAATCTGATCTTGAGACCTGGTTCTTGATCGGGACCTTGAAACACTTCTTCGAACTGATTTCGAAACACTTGTCCTGAATTAGGCTGATTCTTCGTTGATTGGTTTGTCACTGTGTTTAGATGAAGCCGAGAGATTAGAGTTCTTCCTGCAAGAGCGAAGAGAATGTTTATCGGGGTGGTTTATAAACCCTGAATTTCTCTCGAGTCCTTCAGTTCGCCTCCACACCCTTATAAGACACTTCAGAGTGTGTTGCTTGCACTAATCGATCGAACACTCAAATGTATTAACAATTTCCTAACAAATACCCTGCGTTGTTATTTAAAATTGTAACGCATATCATGGTTTCGGGACAACTTAAGTTGGCCGCGACAATTTTCATTTTATATTTTATTAGGGGATACGTTGCATTGCAAACGTGCGAATTGCAGCGGAGGACATTTTATGCATTAATATTAATCCTACCACCGCCGGTCAAATGACCCATTTCAAATTTTGTATTTCACAATTATTGGTGTTGTAAAGATGCTTTCACGAGAATTGATTCGATAGATTTCTTTATTCAAGTATATATTATAATTACAATCACACAAAATCTATGAAAATTCAGTCTTGTTATTTTTACAAGCTAATACACAATAACCAATTTTTAATGCTCGGTAGGTTTAGTGTTAAGGTAGGAACACACTACTAGCAAGCCACGCAAAGAAAAGTAATTTCATGTAACATACTTAGAGTGTGAACCAACAAATTTCTGAAAATGTGTATTATTATTTCCTCCGCATGTAATGTAACGTATGTGTCCCTAAAAATTATTTCTAGAGAATATCTCTGTAACTCTTAATCTTGGATAAATTTTAATATAATCTTGATAAATTTTAATCTTGGAAGTTCAAGAGATAATTGAATTCTGAATAAAAAAAAACTATAAGGGTATATGGGGTAGAAAACTATCCTTTACAATCAAGAAACTCAAGATAACCCTTATACCTAGATAAAAAAGAAAAATAGAGAAAAACTAATCGCTACGCTGTGTGCTACTCTTGAAACCATACAACTTTCGTTTGCACCTTTTTTTTCATATACTAAATAGTTCATGTGTAATCTAACTGGCACACTTAACTGAAGTACCCTAATTTTATTCGGTTAAATTCAATATCTCTTTTTCATCGACTAAAAAAGTAGAGTCAATCATTTCTAAAATCTAGAAATATTTGCATTTGTAATAAGTGGACAGCGACTTTTATGCATTTGTGACAAAAATGTCTAGGTGTAATTTAAAACACTAAAAGCATTAAAAAAAATTTTAAATATCATTATATTGTATTAAATCTATTAAACATATTAATAGAGTACATCGAGTTTGTTGTAATTTAGTTAGAACATTTTTATTTTGCATAAAGATCCACCGTCTAGTAATGAGACACAACTGAATCGTTAAAATTACAATATATGTATTATTATTTGCACCCGAATTTATGTTACAATATTTCGAGATACAGTATTTTTTAGAAGCGTACACAGTAAAAGTACTTGGGCCGCCGAACTCGGCAAAAGTGGTGAACCCTGTAGCACCATCAAGAAATTTGACAAACGATCGTTCGGTTGAAACGCACGTCCGTTATCCGGTTGATGTAACTTCCGGAAACTCTCGAGCCCGAGGGCGGAAGAAACGAAACACGCGGCGCGGGTGAAGGTAAAAGAGAGAGTGAATGAAAATGGAAAGGGCACACACACACACAAACACACACAGACTTTCCCGTTCATGGCTTGTACACTTTATTTTCTTACAATTTCTTTGAGAACTGCACCGAGGCGGGCGAAGCTGCCTAAGCATCACTCGCAGAACTTGTTACCCTACATACGCTGTACATAATATGTACAGTTGCCCGAACTAATGTCGAAAGTTTTCGAGTCTGAATGCACTCTCCCCGCGAGTTCGCGTGGCCTGTTTACGCGGATTTCAGGGTTCCGAAGAAACTTCATGCGAAATGATTAAACCGTTACAATGCGAGATCGCGATGACACCAGGATGTTCTACGCAATTTTAATGATTTTGTCGTGCAAAACATTGAGATCATGAAATGGTACTTCACGAGCCATTGTTAGACATGAATCTGTCCAACGAGTTTTTATCAGAATATAAAATGGTACTTTGCAATTTTACAAGTACGTAGATCGATTTTTATGATTTATAGAAGAGTTTAATGGTACTTTTGCACTATCTAAAATTACGTAGACCAATTTTTGTCATTCAAATTTAAGCACTGTTCATACGAGATAATTAAAATGCACAATGGTGCTTTGCAATCTAAATGTTAGTTAAGCATACACTGTTTCTAGGCTTCAAATGCAAGTTACACTGTGTAAATGTATAATACAATTTAGATACATGACATTTTACATTACCTAATGTTTTGTAGACTCATTTTTGAGATTCAAATGTAAACACTGACCACACAAAACAATTAAAACAGAGAATGGTACTTTGCAATCTAAATGCTAGTTAATTATACACCATTTCTAGGCTTCAAATGCAAGTACACTTTGTATATGTATACTAAAATTTAGATACCTATATTTAAAGTTACATACACTCATTTTTTGGATTCAAATGTAAGCACATTCCACACAAAACAAATTAAAATGGAGAATGGTACTTTGTCAACTAAATGCTAGTTAAGTATAGACCATTTCTAGATGTAAACCTCTTTAAATGCAGTTACAAATGCAGTTTCAAGTGCAGCTTCAAATGCAAGTTTACTGTGTATATAAAATAATTGAGATACAACATGGCATTTTAAACTATCTAAAATTACACAGACCAATTTTCGGGATTCAAGTGTAATTGCTATTCACACAAAACAATCAAAATGCACAATGGTACTTGACAGCCTAGAAGACAGACGATTTTTACAAACGAGTTCTTATAAATTTTATAAATTGCAATGAGACAAATTATTTTTATTAGAGTTTATTTTTAACACGTTCAGCGCCCACTCCACAATCATAAAAATTACACAAAATCAAAGCAATATATTTAATGAAACAAAAACTAAGAAGTTTAGTTTTGTGATATTAATTACTGTTTCAAACCTCTTCTATTCCTCAGATCGTAAGGAAATTTTGTACACTCAATCTACCAACGTAAAAATTAATTTTCAATTCTGTATAAATAATTCCGTCACCCAGATATGGGTGACATGGCGCTGAACGTGTTAAAGTAGACAAGACGCAAAATGGTACTTCGCAACGTAAGTAATATATTTCACACTTCGAAATGTAGATGCTGTCCATCAGAATGGCTGTTTATATTTTTATATTCGTCCTTTTCGCGAAGAAATGATCGTTTGGAAAATGTCCAAAGCTCCAGAGCGCCAATTGTTGCCATTCCAAGGTTCGCGTTCGAGTGGTTAACATTTCAAAGAGTACCTTTTCCGCGGAGGAGCACTCGGTCGCTTACATCTCGCTCGTATTGCGATATGTATTTTATTAATACAGCTACGAGGTTGGTATGGCATTCTTTTTACTGGGTCGCGGCAGGCCTTGGACACGGGTCTCGAGTTTTCAGAGATCAAGAGGGGGCGGGAAGGCGCTGTTTTCTTTGTCTTCCGGCTGAAAACGGATTGCACTCGACTTCCATATAATCGGCTGAACGTATTTCGAGTCATCGTGACGCAATCGTTACCTGGTTAGAAGCGATCGAACGCGAAACCACTCTTATCGCTGAAATATCAATTGCTATCCCAACCATCTAAATCAGCGGTTTCCAACCTGGAAAGCGCGGACTATTGCCAAAGGAAGCGCCAAAATTTGTTAATACAATATTAATTTTCATACCATAATATCTTAAAAATGAAATCTGAATTCAATTTTGGATGAATCTCAGCGGAGAGTATGAATCTGTTTGTTACAAAGCAATGCAAATGCTTGTAACGTCTTTTTTATACGAAACTGGGTTTTCTGCACCGTCTGCAATGAACACCAAACATCGAGCCAGGTTAGTAGTTGAAAGAGAGATACGAGTGGCACACTCCACATTACCCCCGAGATTTGATAAACTTTGTGCCTATAAACAACAACAACCCTCACATGAAATTTTGATGCGATAGATGTAGTTGCTTTGAATAATTAAAAAGAATTTAATATAAAAACAAATATACATATACGTATATGTTATAGCAAAATCTTGTTATTATTCTATTAATTGTAGTTCTCAGTTTTTTTTGTGATAAAGGTTTTATTATTTAAAATGTGTCTATATTGTTATATCTATTAAAAAAATAAAAGGTCGGGAGGCGCAGAAAAAATTTTTTTCTCAGGGAGGCGTAGTAGTATGAAGGTTGGAAACCGCTCATCTAAACCACAATTACTAAAATACCATCCTCATAACCAAAATTACTTACCAATTTAATAGACGAATTAATGACCGAATTAATAGTCGAATTAACAGCCGAATTAAATTCCGACAATTCTGGCATGGTGCATTTGTTTTCTAATGCAAATTAGTGTCTACTTTTATTCACGACTCATAGACTGTAGTTCTTCCTACAAAATAAAAATGTTCTCTATGAATTTTATAGAACAAACGTCAAATAACTATGTATTTCTTCTTTTAATAGTTGTGATAAATTAGAAATGGTGTCATCGTATTTGTATCGCTGCACAGCATTTTGCTTACTCTTGTTTGTTATAAAATGCATACAACGCACAGTGTATACGTACATTTTTGTACAATATTGTACTTAATAGAATTATTTTATACTTTGAGAATAATTTGCTCAGGCAATATCTCTATAGAGACTTCTTCATCTATAGACAATAATAAAATTGTCTGCGTAACAGATTTATTTAATCAATAATTAGGACAGTTATTATACGATGATTTACTTTGCCAGTGACATTTACAGAACCGTCGTGCGACCTACGTAAAATTCAAAGTGACGCAACACTACTAATAGTGCAAGAGCGAGCTTTTCGTGTATAGATTCATTTATTTTGCAATTCGGGATAAAAATGTTTCCACGATTTCGATAATTGTGGAACTGAGGATCAGAAATCGTTCATGTAGAATGGCCAGACCAATATTCCACAGTTCCATATTCTTCCCCTAACTTTTTGTATTAACCCAACACCACTAGCCGCATGTTTCTTCATTTTTCTCTGATTTTTTTTTGATAATTCATTCATTTGCCGTTGTTTTTATTATCCGGAACGAAAACTGCGCGAAAATGATGAAGCCCGCGGCGAAAGAAGCTGTCCGTGTTTCACAAATTACTTTATAATTAAATTAATGACGCCCGTAGGTGCGATGGCAGCGTAACACGCGCGAGCGCGCGCGTGCGGAGCAGAGAGAATGAGAGAGAGAGAGAGAGAGCGAGAGAGAGAGAGAGAGAGAGAGAGAGAGAGAGAGAGAGAGAGAGAGAGAGAGAGAGAGAGAGAGAGCTGCGCTGCGTTATCCGATTGCGACGGATTTTCGTGACGCTCTTGTGAATTTCGTGGCCTGTAATCCAATACGAAAAATCACGTAAATTAATAATAATGAAGTTACGATGAAAGAGAGAGAGACAGACGCGGCCGGGCGGCTATATTGAAACGTATCCTCGCGTCGTAGAGTATAACGATGTAATGTTTACTGAAATGGTAACGCGGTGTAAGTAGACTAGAGAAAAAGTATGCACTTACACCGCTTCACTATTTTCGCAAATCATCACACAAATAACGATTATATAGTAGACAATATTGTTTGTCTTGCTGTTTTTCGCAATCATTTCGGACATTTCTCTGTTTCGAAATGTACCATCACGGCGAACATTGACTTTATAACTACGAACATTAAAAGTGAGTCTAATAGTATTCGTATATTTAATAATGTCACGTAATATCATCAGTATTATAGTATATCATTGTATTGTAATATCATCAGTATTATGATATATCATTGTATTACAATATCGTCAATATTATGATATATCATTGTATTATAATATCATCAATATTATGATATGTCATTGTATTATAATATCATCAATATTATAATATATCATTGTATTACAATATCATCAATATTATGATATATCATTGTATTACAATATCGTCAATATTATGATATATTATTGTATTATAATATCATCTATATTATGATATATCATTGTATTATAATATAATCAATATCATGAGATATCATTGTATCATATAATAATATCATCAATATTATGATGTATCATTGTATTATAATATCCTCAATATTGTGATATATCATTGTATTATAATATCATCAATATTATAATATATCATTGTATTACAATATCATCAATATTATAATATATCATTGTATTACAATATCATCAATATTATGATATATCATTGTATTACAATATCGTCAATATTATGATATATTATTGTATTATAATATCATCTATATTATGATATATCATTGTATTATAATATAATCAATATCATGAGATATCATTGTATCATATAATAATATCATCAATATTATAATTTATCATTGTATTATGATATCATCAATATTATAATATATCATTATATTATATCATTGTTAAGGGAGCTAGTACTGATTGCTCATACAAACTCCATATGGTATCATATATGTACGTCGCTATTATTAAACATGGTTCTTGTTAAAATGACTGAATTCTAATATGATATGGCTTCTACTATTTAATCCACGGTCCACAGACATAAAAAAGCCATACAAAACTGTGCCTCCCACGAAGAACAATATCACTAACCAACGTAGATAAATTTTATTTATCTACATAAGATTTAATACAAACACAAGTCCAGTTAGGCAATTATCGGGGCAGTTTCTCGCCATGAAAGTGAATCCTAGAAAATTGCAATAATACAGAGAACCTTGAAGCATCTCTATAAGATGTACAATCAATGCGAATATCGCAAAAGGACGCAGTTCAGCGAACAAAGCTGAAATGTGCAATTTTTCGAGAAATTTGCCGATGGTACACAATTTTACTCGACACTCCGAAGGGAGTAAGTCCACACGGTTTTATCCATGATCTTTTCGACCGTTCGATCGATCGTTTGAAAAATGTGAGACGCGCGTTTTACCGGTACAGGGAAGAAAGTAGAGCCTTGCGCACAAAGCTGAAAGGAGAAAGGATGGCGAAAGACGACGCCGCCGAGGGGGAACCCGGTCTGATTTATAGGCAATACCGTTCAGCCGTTTTCACTGCGTAACTTCCGCCGGTTACGTTCCATCCTGACACGTTGCGAGCGGAATTTCCGGCTTCTAATCGAGCACCTGGCCGACTCCATCCCGAATGTCTGAACTCCGCTCGATTTTACTTCGAAAATTGTTTTTACTCCTCGGTTCCGATAAAATAGATCTAGAGAACAATCCTTTAGCTCCTATCCGAAGACGCCAACCTATGCTCTATGCTAATTCTTTGAATTATTCGTCGATGCGGACGAGGCTGATTCAGGTAAATTGCAAATTTCATGTTTGCGGATGTTTTGCTTCGTTATCGATAATACGGTGTCTCTCTGAAATGAATTATATCTGAGCTCTGTTTGTTCATAGAACAATGTTACATTATGTCTTCTAGAACTTCTCTGTTTCTTGCAATTTCTGCAGACAATTTTTATTGTGCATAGAGATACAAAGTTCAGTCACATTATTTGCTGTTTATGTACGCTCTGCCTAGTTGTTGATCATAGTGTTTTTTAAAATTATTTCTGGGTTCTGTTTGTTCATAAAATGATGCTATAATTTCTTGAATGACATCTCTTCAATTCCTGTTTCTTGCAATTTCTGCAGACAATTTTTGTTGTGCATAGAGATACAAAGTTCAGTTACATTATTTGCTGTTTATGTACGCTCTGCCTAGTTGTTGATCATAGTGTTTTTTAAAATTATTTCTGGGTTCTATTTGTTCATGAAACGATGTTATAATTTCTTGAACGACATCTCTTTAATTCTTGTTTCTTGTCATTCCCGCAGACAACTTTTATTTTGCACATAAATAATATTAATATAAAATATAAATATAATATAAAATAATATAAAATACACATAAATTATTTGTTGTTCGCGGCCTCCTAGCGTCGGATGATTATATACAGTGTTCTTCCTTAGTTTTGGAAGATTTACCTTATAATTTCTCGTTAACTCTCGTTTATTACCACAGAGAAATTACGAATTCCACGAATATCGTGTTACATGTTATAATTTCAAGTAACACCACGATTGAAATTGATTTACTTAAAATACAAACCATGATCTTCACACACGCGTGAGTTAATTTATCAAATTATTAACGGGAGACAACAATTTCTATCGAATTCTCCAGCTTATTTTAATTGACGTTATTCATGAATAATTTGGATGGTTGAACGGAAAAGCAAAAATAAACATAATTTTTCAGATTCTCCGACAGGATTTACATCATTTTAATTTCTTATAAACATCCACAGCCTGGTGGGAGTACTACATATTCGGAAATATTGAAACGAATAAGAAGAGAGACAAATTTCTATTCAACTTTCCAATTTCCAGCAAACTATCACGACCATTTTCACACAAAGATTCTCTCGGTCCGAACCGATGAATATTACGAATTCTTTGTCGCCGACAGATCACAGAGAAATTTGCCCGACGGACACCGGTGTCCAACCGGATAATCGGCAACGCGTTCACGCGTATACGCGTGTCGGAGGGACGATCGAGAAAAACCATGCGAAAGAGACAAGAGAGCCGCAAGGTCTATCGTTCGTAGCTCGCAGGCGAAATGTGGGCCGTGCGACTCTGAGAACTGGAACGTGCGTACAGGTGTGAAACCTCGCGGCGTTGAAATCCGCGGAGCTCGCTCGTTCGCTCGCCTAAGTGCGGGTTTTCCTTTGAATCCGCCTCGATTTAATCGATCCGCTGAATTTCAAACCGTGTAGCCAGTCCTCTCGCCATCTTTAGCAACGTTCGCCTCTCGGATCCCATCCAATAATTATTTTTAATTGCCGGTCGATGATATAGCAACCGAAGAGAGAAAAAGAGAGGAGAGAACTGTGAGTATGTGCGTGTGTCTGTCTGTCTGTCTTTCCTTCGCCTCGACGTGGAACTGTGTCATATCAACGATGTGTGGGAGCGAGAGAGACACCTGCCACTGCGAATCGAAACCGCGCATCGATAAAATCGCGACTTCGTTAATTACTTTCGTTACTCACCGCCTGGTAAAAATCCTCGCGATTTTGCCAACTGACGATGCTCTCAGAGTCTCTTTTGCGAGAGCATTCGGTTGACGGGTTCGCACTCGTTGAGAAATTTTTGGGAGACTGGCGAGACTGGCGAGACTGACGAGGCTTTATGGAGGGCTAGGCAATTTTCATTAGCTTAATTAATAATTATTCAACGGTAGTGTTATGGGGGTGCAGGTTGTTGTCTTGGGCTCGGTTTGGTTTATTGTTCGATCTTTTTAGTACCTTTATGAACAAACAGATTCAGTCCACAAATAATTTCTCTTAAGGAAACGATGGTATGAATAGATTCGTTATGAATCAATGTTGTGAGACGTTAGAGCAAATGTAATAAATTTTACCACTCTCTTTGAAATTGTTACTAGAGTGGGAATTTTTATATATTTATTATGACAATGGATTGGTGAGTCATGACACAATAAAGGCGTTAGAAGAACTCAAAGTACTGTTATATTATTCATAGCTTATTATTTATACTGTTATATATTATGTCAGTTAGCTCTGGCTGTTAATAGTCAACACGAACGATATAGCAGAATTGTTCTCCTGTGAAGCGAGGTAAAGAACATTCGCGTTGCTCGTGTTAATCCAGAAAGTGTGGATGGTAGGGTTTTACATAAATGTCAAGGGCTAATGTCAATATTTTCTTGATTATCAAGTGGATGCAAGTTGAAACAGTAATTTAGAGGTTTTAAAGAATGATACATAAAACCAACAATAGTTTATTCATCATAGTTCATCGTAATATGCAATATTTCAGTTTGTCTAAAAATCTGCTTATTCAAATTTAAGAACGAAAATGAGCAGCTTAAAACGTCCAAGTATACCTAACCCTAAATACATTTTTTTAAATAATTGCTAATGGCTTCAACTATTAGGAACCACCTTTCTCAATATTTGTAGCAGCTGCGACGAATAAAAATCGTTTTGAGTAAAATTTATTCTATTTTCAATCTATTTTCAATGTTTTTCGCAGCCACGTCGAATAAAAACCGTTTTGAGTTAAATCATTCGACTTTAATGTGTCTTCCAGCGAAGTTGGATGAAGATCGTTTTCAGTTAAATCACGTGATTTTAATATTCTTTGCAGCCACGTCGAATAAAAATGGTTTATAGTTAAATCATATGGTTTCGACGTTCCTCGCAGCCACGTCAAATGAAAATTGTTTCGAGTAACATCATCTATTTTAAATGTCTTTTGCAGTCACGCCGAATGAAAATCGTTTTGAGTTCAATCATTCGACTTTAATGTGTCTTGCAGCGAATTTGAATGAAGATCGTTTTCAATTAAATCATGTGACTTCAATATTCTTCGCAGTCACGTCGAATAAAAATTTATTTTGAGTTCAGTCATTTGACTTCAATGTCTTTTGCAGCCACGTCGAATAAAAATCGTTTTGAGATCAATTATTCGACTTTAATGTGTCTTGCAGCGAAGTTGGATGAAGATCGTTTTCAGTTAAATAATGTGATTTCAATATTCTTCGCAGCCACGTCGAATAAAAATGGTTTTTAGTTAAATCATTTGGTTTCGACGTCCCTCGCAGCCACGTCAAATGAAAATCGTTTTGAGTAAAATCATCTGTTATAAATGTTATTCGCACCCACGTCGAATAAAACTTATTTTCAGTTCAATCATTTGATATCCGTGTTCCTCGCAGCCATTTCGAATGTAGATCGTGTTGAGTTAAATCATTTGGGTGAATGGTAGCTGGACAACTGTGAGAGCAGATCTATAATATATTGTTTTAGAAATATTTTCTTGGGTTTCCCGGTAACTTCCGAAACAAAGTTGTGTCGGGGGAGGCTGAACGGTCGCCGCTGTGTTTCGTGAAAATCGTCGATTAAAACTTTGAGGTCGGCCATTAGCCTTCACCCACATTAGCTCGATCGCGGCTAGCCGCTCGAGACGATTACGGCCAAGACGTGTCCGATTGCCGGCGCAACATACCGAGAGAGGTGTTGCCCGTGGATTTAATACATGCTTATTACCGTGATTGCCTAAGTACCCTCGATAATATCGAATTCTTGGTCGGACGAGACGTGCGGAGCGCCGACGAGACGCTCGGCGCTCGCAACGAGCCGTGATTGACGCGGTTAAACAATTCGCTCGGCGAAAAGAATCTTCCTTGATGGATATCGAGTCACTTCGACACAACAATCTCTCTCTCTCTCTCTCTCTCTCTCTCTCTCTCTCTCGTGCGCTCGCCCGTTCTCCCATTTTCCCCTGTCTTCTTTTCTCTCTCTGTAGTTTATTGTAATTCTTATTAATTCTGTAACTGTGCAGCTCAATTTTTAAAATAGGTGGCAAAAATTGCAAATAATTGTGTTGATCACACTGATAACTAGACTACAGATTTGATGCATCTAAAATATTAACCCTTTCAACACTCAAAGCTATGTTAACATTAAAACCAAGATAGTTCTTCCGATCTAGAATATTTACATCCTAAATGTCTTTTTTTCATTTTATACATATGAAATTGATCCTAGTTTTATTCACTCATTCGACACTTGAATGTAAGCAATGTATTTGACAAAAACAAATTTGGTAACTTAAATAGTGGTTTGTATGTTAACGTGACAATTTTTAAATCAAAACAAAACGTTAAATAGACGAATTTCAAAACTATCCGATTGTACCACCAGTTACATAACACCATGTATTATTTTCCATTTATTGGGGTCACTAAAGAAAAAAAGAAATTTTAATGTTTCTTCTGTTTCTTGCGTTAAATGCAGACCATTTTTATTTTACACAAACATCCACGGGCTACCTAACCAGACAAACTTTTTAGAACGAAAGAGGACTTCTAAAGATGACTAGAAAAATTAAGGAAAACGTCATAGGAAATATTTTGAAAAAAACGTGGATATCGACGGGAAATGACACGGGGGTTTTAACGGGGATGACCTTGGCATCGAAAAAAAGCGGTGGTTTAGAAAATGAAGGAAAATCGAGTCGGGAAATACCGAATCGAGGCTCGAAAAGCCACTCTCGAGGAAGACACTGACCCAGATACCCGTATACACGGGGAGGGTCGTGTGGAGGAACACACGTACACGCACCAGGGACCTATATACTCCGAGTACACAGAGGTGTACATACGGTCTCGGATGAATAACGTACCGGCATGGCAGCACGTGCATCTGTGCGCGCATACACATACACACAAACCCACACGTAACCCGAAACGTGGGGGAGCGCGCGTGCGTCCCTCACCCACACAATAGTCCGGACACATAAAATAGAGGGTTATGTATTTTCTTCGGTCTCCCGCTTGCTGGAACCAGCCCATTTGCTTGCCTCTTACCGGCCCTGTGCTTGTGTGCTCGTATTTACGCCCTCTTCGTCAGGGTATCCCTTTTCCACCCCCGTTATTTCCGTGTGTACGCAGTGCGTATCCTCGTGGAATGTAGCGATGGCTACGAGCTTCCTTTTCGACTGGTTATTTTGTTTATTTTATAATAGACAATACTTGATTCCCGAATGTAAAATCAACACATAGGCTGCAAAGTTACTGGTCCAAACAATCCAACGATATCGTAGTAATTTAAATATCCGAAACTGATGAGTTAAAATTGATTGTACTGCGGATACCTCCTTTGAGACTGCAAAGATACATTAAAGTGTCTGCTGACAGTCGCTCAAAGAATTTTACCGTTCTGCGACTGCGAATAATTGTTAAAGCAATTAATACTCCCGGAAAATATGAAACTAATTTTTACTGAACATAACACGTTTACCTTCTTTAATTCATACACCAAAGTCCTCAGCAAACAATTTTGTTTCACAAAGAAAATTTATTCGATCCATCAAAAAATATGCTAAAAATAATCCCCGTCCGCTAAGGGTTAATAAATATTTCTTTGAATATACAGGATGATAAGTAGTTTGTGGTACAACCGAAAAGGGGATGATTCTACATAAAAAAATGTAATCAGTATAATAGTGTTTTGTTCTGTTTACCCAATGGAGCATCGTTGGTACGCGATAGATAGTATCAGCAGTAGGTTAAATATTTTCTAACAGCAGACTATAGTCGCCGGGGACCGTCGACGTGATTATAGTGAGCATTGGCCACGGTTCCGCGAGCGTCCATTGGCTGCCGCATCCGATACGTCCCATCTTTGTCTTTGTTCGAACGAGATTGGCATAAGACTCGCCCACCGTTACTTACCTAGATTCATGACGCAAGCGATGATTCGGCTACAACGGGGACAAGGCGTGATTATAGTGACTGCCGTGCGTCGCTATAACGTCCACGTTACACGACACTCGCTCGTTTGCCCCTAAGAACCGTGTAACCAAGGGTGCTAGCGTCGAAAACAACGAACCGGGAGGTGTGTCAAAGTAATTATTGTGACCTTCAAACAGACCTCGCCAGAGTTTCCGTAGAAAGTGATCGGAACTTCTGTTCGGCCCGTCGACACTGTTGCATATTTCCATAGTCCTCGAGACTCTGGCGAATTTCTGCTTCTTCGATGTCTCCTCGCTTTGCGAGTGTTTCGGGAGTTGAACGCTCTCGCGAAGTTGTTCCGCGAAGATCGCCGAACTGCTTTGCCATGTGGACATGTTTAAAAATATTCGGGACGCGTGCGGAGTCGCATACTTTGCGAAATTTAAGATTTAAACACGGTGCACAAATAGGATATTTGTGATAGATTTAATTTTTAGATTGTTGCTAATACGGAACGCGTATTATTAACGGTGCGAAAAATAGGGCAATTATAATACTGCTGCTTTTAGGATTTGTGCTAATAGGGACATAGTAATTAATAAAAATAGGGCAGTTGTAATAGTGTTATTCTTGGGAATTACTATTAATTAACACTGTGAATAATAGGACATTTGTAGTAATGTTAATTTTGAAATTTGTGCTCATACAGGACATGTGTTATTAACTAAGGCTGCAAAAATAGGGCATTAGGAATACTGCTGATTTTGGTATTTTTGCTAATAGGGACATGGATTAGTAATTAGCGTTGCACATATAATATAATATAATAGTTAGTAATTAGTAATATTGCTGATTTTTGCTAATACGGAAGATGTATTATTAATGTAATTTAATAACACGCTTAATAACACGTGAAATATCTTGTTGAATAACGTTTGTTTTGGAGATAATGCATTTGCTACCGTGACTATCATTTTAATGATGCGTTTAGAAACACGATTCGAGAGCATTATGCGATTTATCTGCTTACATTAGGGGTGCCGCATGTAAGAGTAGTTAACGAGCCGAGTTCATTCGCTACACAGTCGATACATTGCCCCGATATATAATTACAATCACTTGTTTATCGCGCATTACAGTCAATATTATCATGTAAATCCTGAATTGTTCTCGATACAATTAATAATGAACTTCAATTATACCACCCGAGGTCTAGGTCGTGTTTGGGTCTGTGCGTGCCAGACAAAATAGCTGTCACACTCCTGTCCGCAGAATAGTTATATTCATCGGATTGATGCGATTTTAGTAAATTAGTGTGTCAATGGTTAATTTAGTCGAATCGAAACTTGACTCTGATGCGAGATTGACGTGCGCGTATAAATCTGTGAAACTTTCATTTCGAATTTATAATTTGCTGAATCGATTTAGACAAATTTTCGACAAAATGTAGCAACTGTTGGTTGATATGGGAAACAAGAAAACCAACACATCTCGAAGAACTCTGCCTTCAAAAATTGTTCTCTCATGTTTAAAAAATAGTTCAACGACTATAACCATACAGTAATTTCAGCAGAAATTATACAGTGTAATAAAAAAAAAAACAAAAGTTGGGCGAAATTGATCGAAATCGATTCGAAAGTGTTGCAATTGCTCACAAAATGACCTAACTGCTTGAATCACTAATTAAATTGGAGTGTATTCGATTGGAATCGTTTTACGAGGGAACGCAGTCGGTTCCTTTAACGAAAATATGGAAACCAACATATTTCGAAGACCTCTACTTTATACAGTAGAGTATAAACCCTGCGATCTAAGTCCACCGGAACATTGCGATCTATGTCCCTTGGCCTACTCCTTCCACTCCGGGGATTTTCTAATGAAAATGATACCAAATATGATATAATTCCGATGATATATTTATTTGTGTAATGAACAATGAAAGTTTTTTTGTTGGCATTACATTGTACGGACACGCGGGCCTTTGAACTGTGCCGGCGACTGCGACTCTCCGCGTCTCTTTCTTTCCCATACGCTGTCCTTTACGTCCAAAACTTTCATCGTTTATTACACAAGTAAATATCATCGGAATTATATCATATTTGGTATCATTTTCATTAAAAAAATGCCACGAATATAATGGTAAAATGTCATTAAAAATAAGTAAAAAATAAAGAAGTTTTATTATTGCACTAGTATTGTCTCACCGATAGGCTATTTTTTGTTGCGCCTTCGGCCGCCCGGTCCGTGTTTGCATGCTGTCCTTTTCTACGTTCGGCGCGGTCGACGCGGTCACAAAAGAATAGTGTCCCTTCACGATCTAAGTCACGGCAGAGAACCGAAGAAGGACTTAGATCGCGGTGTTACTGTATTTATGAAATAGACCCACGCACCAGCTGTACAGAGAACAGGTTCTCCACGACGAAATAAGAATTATAGAATGGAATGTTCGCAATCGAAGTCGATTATCCAATGGGAGAGTCGATTGTAGGGAATCGGTCGGGCATTTTCTCATCCTTAGAAACCGGTGAATCGGTCGCGGTACAATAATGTACCTCGACCCGGATAACTTCTCGACCCGTTTCCGAGATTCTATCGGGGAACCTTGAATCTCTCGCGATGCGGTGGAGGTGGTGGTGGTGTTGGTGGTGATGGCGGTGGTGGCGAACGCGTGAAATTACTCGAGAAACTGAGAAGGGAGGCAGCAGAGGCATATCGGGGCATACGGTTGTGCAGGTACACGTGGACGTGCTCCGGCGCACGTGTGCGCATTTGCATACGGTCCTTTAATAGGCGCACGTGCGCGCCGGTGTGCGTAAGTCGGCCTTTACGTTTATGAATGGGATTGTAGTAGTGACGGCCGGTGCACGTACGTACGTAAAGTTATATTGATGACTCAGCCTCTGTCTCTCGTTGCGCTCGCGCGATATATATTACGCTCGTTTTACTCGGCAACGTTCAACCTATCTTTCTCTTTCTTTCGTTCTCTTTTTATATATATATCCCCACTACAACCTCCCACGCCGCCTGTACATCTTTGTTTTCTTCCCCGCTATACTGCAGCCGAGTTGCCAATTTTTTTTCCTCGTTTCTCTTCGCGAAACTTTTCGTAGAACTTGCTTTTCCACGCGAATTCCTGCTCGACGAAGTTCCCGTTTCGCGCGTCATACCACTAAAGCAATTATTTGGAACTTTATTTTTAATTGTAGATGGTAAAAACCTGCATCTATGATCAACGAGTAATTCTCCTAATGTTTCTCCTATTTTAAATTGCACCTACTCATTTTCGTCGTGAATGCATCAAACCAGCTGTCTAGTAATTAATAGCAGAATTGATCCTATGTTTTCTCTAAATGTTCTCTCTAAATGTTCTCTCATGTAAGCATATTCTATAAATTCTTTCTTTTAGCATTTCTGCGTATTTTAAACCTTCTGTATTTTATTTAAAGGCGTTTCCATGTAAGGATTTTCCAGGCATTTCTTCTTTTATGACTTCTGTACACTTGGAACTTCTAAATTCATTTATCTCGTGATTACTGTATGGTTTAAACATGGTCCATACGTCCTGAAGTTTTATAATATTCGACGTAATTACTAGACAGCGGATTTTATGCATTCATGACAAAAATGTGTAGGTGAAACTTAAAACAGTAAAAACATTAGAAAAATGTAAAATTATGGAGACATTATTCCCAAACAATTATAATTATTTAAATAAGAAATCAATTTTTATTTCCTTTCATTTTTACTTCCTTCAAACATTTTATTTTGCATAAAAGTCTGCTGTCTATTTATTACCAAACGATGACAAATACAGTAACGTTAATGGTTCACCAAATCTGTTTAATGCTTCAAAATGTAGATTTATAATACTCATGATTCCTCCTTGTACTCCTCCTAATTTTCAAAGCTACTTTGTTCATTTCGTGCATTCTTTTATTCCAATCATACGCGTTCCAAATATCGCAGTGGCGGATGTGGCGCAGTGTTCAGGTTTTTTAAACGTGAAATATGACGTCAGAATCTCGTTACGTTGCGTAACATATTGCGCGTTGCCAGAGGATTTTGGGAGAAAGGATTGAAGGGGTTGGACTAGATTCCACTGACTCTATTTCATGTTTCCGGAATCTGTCAACGTTTCCTCCTTTTTTCCCCGAATAATTTTCGACATTTTTCTCTCTCTTAATTTTCATCTCTTACGCTTTTCAATTCGCTTTGTCTTAATCAAACCGACGGTTTATTAAATAATTCATTTTGGTGTTTACCGTGCTGTGGCATCGATGCAGTATATGAATACTGTTTGGTATAATTGAGAAATACCATCTACACGAACAGAAATTTAAAGACAGGCCGGTGGAAATGCGCGGAATGCATTAGTAAACGAACGTCAAACTCGCGAATTTAAATTATTTCGGCTCGGTGACTGTTTTATACATATTTGGAGTTTTAACCTTTAGCCACACTGGTTATAGATGGTTTTCAGAGATCATTGCATTTTTAATCATTTTTTGAATGTATTTCAATTGGAGAAGATTGTAGAAAATGTCTGCCACACGTCAAATATGTTTTGATGTTTCTCACAAAATTTTGCAATTTTACAAACTTTAAAATCTTCATTTATATTGTCAAATTTGTTAAAAAGATGTTTGTAGAATTTCCCATAGAATGTCTGTGGAAATATAGATATGAATAGACTGTGGTTTTTATGTGTTTATAAAAAAAATTGAGTAGATGAAATATAAGACATTAGAAAGATAAAAGTATTCAAGAGTATCGAAACAGTCAACTTGTTAGAACTATTGAAATCAGAAAAAATTTTGATTCGGTTCCAGTACCTTCCAATTGACTTTGTTTTATTTTGTATAAAAATCCGCTACATGTAAGTAATGAAAATTTTTATTTTCATGCATGAAGATTACAAAGAGTCGTCAACCGAAAAGAAAATTTCTGAAACACTGTGCTCTTCATTACAAAATCACTTTAACGTGATACGGGCCATTAACGCCAACGACGCCAACATCTACGAACTCACGTCCGTGTGACAGCGGCCTGTACCGCCCAACAGTACACCCCAACAAGCAGAGATTCTAAAAAACACGGTGAACAAACGACTTGTCGGTAGTTTTCCTTCCATTCTCGTGGACATATCTCTGACACGCATTATCATATTTTTCGCGTAACAGGTTCATGCCACAGACGAGCGACGTTTCGAATTTGCATGCGGTATGAATAACGCATCAGCTTCTAACAGTGTGACAAACGGTTCGAATTACCGCGACGATCGATCCTGAATAAATAACTAATGTTAATAACAATCCTCTCACTCACTCTCTCCAAATTCAACGACCCGTGGAATTGGGTGATTTTTGATCGATTACAGTTGCAGTCCTCGAATTCGCATTGTCAAAACAGGATTCGCAATTCTTTAGGCATTGATATAATGCCAATCCAAGTTATGTGTATACAGGGTGTACCGCGTAACTGTCGTCATAAAGTTAACATAAAAATGATTTGAGTGAAGGTTAATCTGTTCTTAATCGGCTATGAATCGCGATGTAAAAGATTTCCAAAAAATTGTGGTTCAATATAAAGTCAAGGTCACCTTAACATTTTTAAAATAATGCTACATACTTATTACTTCATATTATAGTGGGCGATGCTAGGACGAATTCAATGACTATACTTTGACCTTGAGATGACCTTGAACCTTAAAGTATTGGTTTAACAGTAGTGCTATCGTTCTTGAATTCTTTTATCTTGATCAAATTACACGCTTCAAAATAGTGAGCATTACCATTGGTTAGGCCAATATTCTGCGGTTCAAGGTCGAAGTATAGCAAGTCGTTGAACTCGTCTTGACACACTACGCTCACTATAATATGAAATAAAAAATATGTAATGTCATTTGAAAAAAGTCAAGGTGATCTTGGCTTTTTATTGAAAAAAACGATTTTTTAGAAATCCTTTGTATTAGAATTTGTTGCCGATTAAACAACAGATTGACTTTTATTGGACTCCGGATTTTACGCATTTCTGTAAAAAATGCTTAAGTACAATTTAAAAAGGTGAAAATATTGAAAGTATCTTATGAGTATTAACATGTTATTTTCACCTGTATTTACAGATATAAATTTCTAATTAGTTCCTGCGTCTTGCAATTGATGCACAAATGTTTTATTTTGCATAAAGGTCCGGAGTCTAACAATAAATTATAACCTGAGGAATCAAAGGTGGCACGCGTGTGCTATCTTTTTGTCCGAAAGTGTATAAAAAAGAGAAACATTGTTTCGGCCTGGAAAAGTCTAGAGAAGTTGTGGGAGGTCAGGGTTCCTCGTTATCACGAACCCGATAAGACTGTCCCTTTTTAATTAACGAGTTAACGGCGCCCAGATAACCACCGTGAAAATCCTTAATCTTCACGGCCGATTTATTCGGCTTACAAGGGGGCCAATTAATTAAACAAGCGTGCGATTTGTTAAATCGTTGATCGATGGCGACGTAACCTCGTCCCGTTCGAAGAACTTCCGTTTTAATTACCGGGGTGAGGTGGTCAGTGTGTGTACAGCGGTCGACGCTTTGTGACGTTGCGTTTTCCTACGAGTCTGAATAATACAGGTCAGGTGCATTCGTTTCTTTGATTTGCAACGAAGCTCTTTATGCGCGATTGATGACGAATTAAACGCTGCGCAGTCTATTCTCCGTGCAGTTGCGATGCTCGCTTAGAATTTCGTAGTAGATTGTTTATACACTACTTTATTTTAGGTTGTTTGTTAAAATCTAGTTGCAACCTACTGATATTTTTAAGGTTAGGTCAAAACGACGCGTTTTAATATTTTTGATTTACGAGTAGTATAGAGGTCGTAAATGTGCATCCACGAGGAATTAGTCAACAAATTCATTTTTTGTCGACTCCAGGTCAACACGTTATAGGTAGCTGCTGAATTTGTCTTTTCATTGGCAGCAACGTGATATTTAAAAAAAAGGTTCATTTATTCTGAAAAAAGTCAAAGTCACCTTGATATCTCGGAAAAAAATGAGATATAAAAAAATAGAATTGTACTAATTCGATGCGTTCCTTAATATGTTACATAATTCGTTAGAAAGTTTTTTGGCCTGTATATTATTGAAAAAATAGCTAAAAATTTGGATAGACACATTCTTGTTATTTTTATAAAGTAATGTAAAATAGTCACTTTTAGTGTTAACTGGCTTGTGGATTTTTATGTAGAATAATATCTTTTTGGATCTTGCAAGTTGATAGTGAGAATTGATCCCTTGCTCTATAATGTTAGAAGGTAATCTAATAATTTCTTTGGGTGTTGTTAGCTGAAAGAAGACTTCAACGGCTCCATTTATTTTATTTGGAACAACAATCACTGTTATTAATGATTAGTTGCTTGACATATAACATTTCACTCTACGCTGTAATATAGTTAATTATACAATACTAAAAGATTTGTATGCGTTGCTACTAATTTTATGGGAACCATTTTCAAGCAATTTAATAGGCGTTCAACGTGTTAATAAGTCATTACTGCCGTTGTTAAGTGCATAATTGTTAAATATTTCATCTAAAGATTGGATTTTATTTAGGTGTATAGTAGCACCTATTTTAACTTGATAATCGAGCTGAGTTAACTCTAACAAGGAATCTTAATTACATATATTTTTGTGGTGATTAAATACTTGTGTACGTTAAAGAGTTAGGAAATAATAGTAATATGTCGGTAAGAAAATCAATTCTAACAGAGGATGTGAACGTTATCAATTTTTTAGTGAAAATAATCGTGTGGCTCGAGAGCTTAGTAAAACGACACTTGTCGTCTACAGTCTTCGATTACGGTATTGTTTTATCGTTCAAAAAAACATTAATTCATCGATTTTTTAATGAAACACTTACCAAATCAAAATGATACCAAACATGATACAGTAAGTCCGCGATCTAAGTCCTTTTTTGGTTTTCTGCCGGGACTTGGATCGAGACGGGAAACTATTCTTTTGTGGCTGCGTCGACTGCGCCGAACGTAGAAAAGGACAGCGCGTAAACACGGACCGCTCTGTACATATCGTCAATTAAACCACTAAATACAGTTGAAATTATTTATGGTTCATTGTCATTTTAATCAGAACAATGCCAGAAATAAGTTGGTAAAAGTTCCATAAAAAAATAATGAAAAATAAATAAGTTTTGTAATTGGATTAGTAGTGATTCACACCGATATACCCGACCCAGGATCAAATTACGCGGCATGTTTACACTGCTCGGCGACCGAGGCAGCTCGAGCTTCCGGGCCCCTCCGGGGATACTCCGCAGTGGAAGGAGTAGGCCAAGGGACATAGATCGCAATGTTCCGTTGGACTTAGATCGTGGACTTACTGTACCAAAATGACACAATTTGGTCCGGTTTAATCCCCGATTATTGTTCTATTTTCCCAACGCTCATGTTCCGCCGATTAGTTCGTATAATCGAGGTTCTACTCTATCGTAAATTAAGCACGCAAATATAATCCAAATAGTGTAGTTTTGATATCATTTTAATCAGAAAAATGTCACGAGTGTACTGCTAACAGGTTCATAAAAATATTATTAGAAACAAAAAAGCTTGATTGCTATTTTATAATAGTTGGAATAATGTTTACACGATATAAGCGACATTTTTAGTCCCGAATTTTTAACATTCATCGCGATACTACTATAATTCAGTTTCGCGTATTTTACTTCTAATTTTGACTTCTGTATTCGTTTACAAAGTGAAATATGAGTAATCTTACACTGTTTTGACTTCCTTGCGCAAATCCACTGGTTGTTCAGTCGCGCTGGGATCTCGAAAACACTGTGTACACAAGGCGCATCGATTGCAGCGAGAGAAGCGAGGAAAACACGTTGTTCCCGATGCTTGTCGGGAAATCCATCGTGATCCCCTGTGCAGGTACTTCGGCATGAAAATCGGGGATGTGCTCGCGATTTTCGCGAGGATTTCTTGCCGTCGACCGAGAAATTAGAACCCGTTTCGCATAATGCTGTTACGTGACGGTACATCACGTCTCGATCTCCGCACTCTGTCCCTCCCTTTTCTCTCTCGAATTTGGTGATTTGGTTACTGCGACAAAGTTGGATTACATCCAGATTGTGGTTAAAACCGTGTTTCCGGCGCTGTTCGACGCTTCCGCGCGATTAGATCAACGCCGATTTATACATAAATGGCACGCGTCCGAAAACGAGTGTTTTCTATCGCATGGATAACAGCCTTGTTCGCAATCAGTGTCGCCAGATCGGTTAAATCGCGGAGAATACAGTTTACCACCTCTCTGATGACCAGAGTAATATGTAACGCGTTGCGCGGCACGTCACGTGACCAGTCTACGATCCTAGTGGGGGCGTTGGAGTGTGCTCATGTAGTGGAATGGGATAGTGGAAGGGGAAAAAGAGGAGAGGAAAATCGACCCAGTTTTGGGTTGATCTGGCTACACTGTTCGCAATTTAGGCGACGGGCTTGAAGTTACGATAATTTTCGGCTATTAATAAATTTCGCAAACGTTTGCTAATTTGATCAAACGGATCTTATTAAACATCGAGCCACCATTCTATGTAATAATTTGCATTTTTCGTGGAATGCCACTAATTCAGTTGCTGTCCTCTTCATTTGAATAGCCGTCCAATAATATCATTTTTTTTTTATTTACTTAATATCATTTTGTTGCCCGTCGTTTAATATTCATTTTTAAATTGTCTTTATCCTTGGTTAACGTTAACTTTTTCAATTTTTCCTTAATTCTAAAGATAGTTGAGTTTTTGTAGGAAATGAGAAATTTAATCTTCGGACAAATGTCAGTATTCGAAGACACATTAGGTATCGACCAGTGTTCTGGTCGCGTTAATAAAAGCTTGAAGCAACCATTAAAGGTTTAAGTATTTCAGTTTTTAATTCACTTATTGCTGGTTGGTCGTTATCTTTAATAACACGTGTAATTAAAATATAATTTTTAGATTACCCTTCTCTTGTAAGATGATTATACGGACAGTAATGTGGTTAGGACGAGAAATGATAAGTATATACCTTCTAGGTGATCCGTAATGAAAGGGGCCCTACAATATGAGCCTATAAAATCATACATTGGTTAATAAGAACAATTTGATTGACAAAAGGAATAATAAAGGATATTTCACGTTATTTGCTACAAAAGCTTCTCCGGAAATAGTTTTATGCCGATAACTGGAAATCCTGGAAGTCTGAGAATCCCCTAAGACTAAGAATCTAGTGTGACGATTATAATTTTCAATTTATTACAACAATTCATTTTACATTTGAGATACCAGTAATCGAGATAAATGTCAAAAACGTTGAAATGAGTATTCTGTGGATTTATTTTATTGATCCGACAAAAATTGAGTGGATAAAATTGAAAACTGTAGACATTAAAATAGAAAACGTGTGAAACCGGTCATTTGACTGGTTGTAGTACGGTTAGTGTCAAACAAAAATTGTTACGAAATCTGAAAGGATACAATCTTGTCGTTACTCTGAGGCGATATACGACATTCGCGTTTAGTGCTCGGCAGTTCTAGTGTTAATCCACGCGTCGTCGAAGGAATTATTTTTCTTCGGCGCTTAAAATTCGACTCGCCTGTTCGAAAACTCTTGTTTCCCGTTGCGCAAAACCATCTGCAACGATTCCGGCGGTGCAACCGAATACTTCAGCTGGCGAATACAGCCGCGGACAAAGGGAATTAGCTGTCGGTGCATTTACATCGTTCCGCATCGTTGTTTCCGGCAATAACCGCATATCGGGGCAGGCGGCGGCGACGGCGCGGCGACTGTCTCTCTCCTTGGCGGAAAATTGCATCGGCCGTGTGACGAACGACAAAACGGGGAAACGGATTTTCGAAAATCGTCAATGAAAGGACCGACCCGATGCTCGGGTAGGGGGAATTAATTTCGCGCGAACGAATCGGTACTTAGTAGAATTAATTTTAACAGAGGCGGCGGCCCACTCGAAAAATCGTCAGACGAAAACGAAACGCGCGCGCGGACGAAACGGAGCCGACGGATACAGGGACACCGGCGATAATATTGATTTCGTATTAACGGACGCCTACGTTTCCTCCCCCGCGTGTCGTCGTCACGAGCGTCGTTCTGTATACAGTCGCGCGCGCTCTCTCTCTCTCTCTCTCTCTCTCTCTCTCTCTTTCTGTCTCTCTATGCGAGCATCGACAAATATTACCCTCGCTCGTTTCCAGCTCGAAATCAATTTACTCGTTTGCGGTATTACTTTCGTGCCCCGACGCCGACAAAGACGAGAGAAAGAGGGGCGATCGCGTGGTTCGATACGGGGCTCTGTAGAACTCGGAAACAGAGTATTCCCGCCATAGACTAACCATAGACTACAATCGAGCCGCTCGGTTGCTCGTGGTACGAGGGTGAGCCGAAAATTGTAACACTGTGCTCGTAGAATTTATTTTAACGCTGGAACTAACGAACGCTAAATGCGAATCGTATACGGAGCGACTCACAAGGAGAAGACGCGGTCATCGGATCTTAGATTTTGTCGAAACTTTGCATACTAGTAGATTTTGTTCTTCTGTTTATGAAAATATTGCATTTTAGGCGTAGATACTCAATAATTTTGGAGATATTTACAATTTAAATTCCATTATACCCGTTAAGCTGTTAAGTACAGTTTTGGTTGAAGTTTTTGTCAAGTGACAAACGGCGTGATGGTAACGTACTAGATTCATTACCGGGAAGGCCAGTGTTCAAATCCCTTTTTCCTTTTTTTCCATTTTTTTCTTTTTTTTCTGTTCAGTTTATCTATTTTAATTAATTGTATTTTACACATGAAAAATACACTCATAATATCTATAGGAAACAAAATATAACAATTTTTTTGAAAAGGAACATAATATGAAAGAAACACTAACTTCATCAATCTCAACGTATCTCCAAAGTTGAGTGTCGACGCCTATAATGCTACATTTTCATAAACAGGAAAACGAAATCTACCAATATGCAAAGTTTCGAGAAAATCTGAGACCTCATGACCGCGTCTTCTCTTTGTCAGAGTAAGTACTACAAGCTGGCACGAAGTGATTCTACGTGCAAAAAGAAGCAAAAAAGAACGTATAACATTTTTTCGGTGGACGATTCGTTTCCGAGAAAATTGAGTTTGGAACAGGGATTGAGAAGGTTTCGAAAATAACTGTTTCACACTGTTACATATCGGTTCTGACTGAACCAGTTATGGAGAACCGAAAAAGTCTCATAATTGTTATAAACGCCAGAAACTGTAACTGATATTACTTAGAACCGATATACGTACTTTATAACAGCTATGAAACGCTTTCGGTTCTCCATATCTATTTAAAGAACCGAAACCGATATGATAACTGTTTTCAACCCCTTGTTTAGAAGCTCGAGGAATTCGTGTGTCCTAATATATGCCCGAAAAAATAGAATTGGTTAATCATGATCAGACAGCTTTATATTCCACTTTTTAGTTAAATTTAAATACAAATGTACAACTCTGAATAAACAAAATACTTGCTGACCGATTTCTGTTTAATCTATTTCAATTAAATCTGGTAAGATAGTGTCAACATTATATAACACTTTGCTGTCCGCACGTCTCGTAAAAATTTCTTCGTTTGGCGCCGGCCATTCTTGAGGTTATCGGGTGATTATAAATTTTCAACTTTTACTAATGTCATCGTTACCTCTCATGAGTTTTCAATCCTGCCCCCTATTTTCATGAAATTTGGAAGATATACATATATAAATATTAAATATTAATAGTAAATAGTAAATAGTAAATATTAAATAATGCGCAATTAACACTATGCCGCCCAGTACACCACTGTGATGTCGCCGGCCGTTGAGCAATACTTTGTGCGCGACACCACTGTGGTGTCGCCGGACGGCAGTGTTAATATCATATGAATTATACAGGGTGAGGCATTTAAAACAGGACACCTGAATAACTCGTTTGTTTTTGGAGATAGAGGAAAATGCCTCAGAGCAAACTTACTTGGTATCGAGGGGCTGATCTGATGTTACTAGTTCTTTTGATAGGTGGAGGCGTCAAGGAGATACGAAGGACAATTCTGTTTTTTTTTTTAAATGCAACAGCATGTTTTTTTACTCGATTAGCATGATTTTTTACTTAATTAATTCTGATAGAGTATTTCAAGACGAATACAGTGACCTATTATTTAAGGTCATTTAAAGTCACTCAGGGTCAACTGCAAGAGAAATTATTATTGTTTTTTAAATTCGATACTATCAGTCTCCTGGGACTGACATAACGTTTAACGTGTCAACATATTATCTACCCGGCGATAATTTTTTAATTTTTTAAAGTCTTCAGTCTGTGCCTGAGATTTTTTTAATAGCTCTTTCAGCAGTAACTGCGATTTCAATAGTGAATCTACAACTCACCCTTAGTAACGTAATCATAGCATTACTATATAAAAATATGATTTTTAAGCTTTCTTTTGGTACATCAGAATTATCGAAAATCCTATTAATACCCTTCCGGTAGATGAAATGTTAACAGCACGCGTAAGTGCCAAATTTTTAAACGTAATTTTAATACTTTATACTAACACTAAGATATCATTCATGAAATTTTCTACGATTTTCGTGACTAGCGTTGTTAAGTTTGTACTAATTCCGTTAAGAGTTTCGATATAAGACAGACCTTTTTTCATCTTGGAGGTTTTAATTTCACACATTGCACGCCTTTTAAATATCAGCCACTGAAAAATCCCACATTATCGCGGAACCGGAGCGCAATGTGTTAAGTTGATTTAAATTGATAGCGTTTATTCTACAGTAGAATCGAGATATTATCAGACAACATATTTTATTTTTTCATTGTATATCGTTTTGTCATTGGAAATTTAATATCGTCTTACAATAAAAGAACGTTTAATATAATTTGATGAATTCTAATGAGTAGGTATCCATTTAAATCTTTATTTTTACATTTTTCTAGATATATTTTCGAAGAAACACCTCTAATCAAAATGAGGAGAAAGGTGAGTGAATGGACTAAAATATTACAAATCATATAACCCGTCTAAAGAAACAACAATTATAATCGAGTTCTAACAAAAGTGACTGAAAACCTCAGTCTTGAGTCCTCAGAAATTAAAGTTAAAACATTCCAAAAAGTTTCTCAGAATTGTGCTTTTAAGCGAACTACTTTGTGCATACTGTATACAGTTTTTTCATAATAATTACTTACATTTTCGTATTTGTGCGTTTTATTTCGTCTTGACCTCCAAATATTCAAAACATCTTGAAATTTAAGAATATATTTTAGTTTTCACTAAAATTGCAATATAAACAGCAAATTGTAGCTACTTTTTACGCATGACGAGTATATTCGTCATAACAAAAAATTGTGCCATTTCTTCATGAGGAGTATACTCGTCAAAAACAGCTAACTGGTTAAGAACTAGCAGTTGACTGTTTCGTCGATGCATAAACTTTGATTATTCAACGATAGTACTTTTATCGGAGATCAAGTTAATGTCCTGCCATTGAAGTACACGTGGAAGATATTTCGAAAGAATTATACATAAAACGATAAGGCTAATTTTTGATGTGGCATAGAATCTGTCTTATTAACACTTTTGAGGTATTAATGAAATTTCATGGGTCTCAGATCAGCTTTTAGAAGTCTTCTTTTTAATTGTTGTATGTACCTTAACGTTCTCGGAGAAGTTAATAGAAAAAGTTTAATTACTGAGGAAAGCGTGCTTGGTGGTGGATGTTGGTATTACAGTTGGCATGCTGAAAAGCTTATGACCGGATGCGCTTCGAGATATAATACTTGCAAAAACGTAGCTATCGATCGGATCCTCATTACTAGACTGCGGATGTTTATGAATTTATAACGAAACGCAACGCCGCAAAACAATATGAGCTTTGTAATAGAACATTACGAAAAATCGTATGCATCTTTGTAGGCGACCCGTAGTATTAATATCATTTTCTACACAAAATTTGCTTTCGAAAATTACAAATCTCACAAATTCTCGCTTCGGTCAAAAAGTATAATGTAAAAATTAATTATATTCTCAGTGCCGGATTAAGACCTTTAGGGGTCCTAAGCGGTGGAAAGATTTTGGAGCCTCCTTATGCACACAGTGCCACTTAGGCATTCTTGATAATAATTTGACTAGAAAGTGGTCGTAACAGAAGTTAAAGTTTTCCTCGCTCGCTACTGATTTTCATCTTTCTACTATTCTTTCGTTCTTCGAAATATTACTACTATGTAAAAGATGTGAAATTCAGTAAATTTATACGGTGCCCTCCTTCTCCTAATGCCCTAAGCAAGTGCTTGGTTAATCTAATACTGTATATTCTACAATATACAGGGTAAAGCGCTTAAAACCGACCACCTGAATAACTTGCTTGTTTCTGGAGATAGAAGAAAATGCCTCAGACCAAACTTATTATAGAAGGGCTCATAATCTGATGCTACTAGTTTTTTGATAGGTGGAGGTGTCAAGGAGGTCATATGAAGTTCAATTCTGTTTTTTTTTTTATATGGAACAGTATGTTTTTTTACTTACGTTCTGATAGAGTATCCCAAGTCGAATACAATGATCTATTATTATTGTCATTCAAGGTCAATCAAGGGCACCCAATTTGAACACTTATACTAGCAGTGAGTACGTAAATAACATGTTGCACCTAAATCGTCGATGTGTTCGAAGAGTGCTTTGAGACAATTTATTTTCTCTGGCAGTGACCTTGAGTGACCTTGAGTGACCTTGAATGGCCATAATAATAGTAAGTAAAAAAACAAAAAAACTGTTCCATTTAAAAAACAGAGTTGACCTTCATATCTCCTTGACGCCTCCACCTATCAACAAACTAGTAGCATCAGACTACAAGCATTTCGATTCCAAATAAGTTTGACGCATTATCTTCTATCTCCAAAAACAAGCAAGTTATTCAGGTGGCCGGTTTTAAGTGCCTCACCCTGCATATTTGCACACATTGACCGAACACAATTTAAATAAACACTAAAGCTACCATTGCCGCTCAAAATTGATCTGTCTCAAATTTTTCTTGTTACAATTACTGTAATTAGAAAACTGAATTCATGGTAAACGATCATATAAATTTCCTTACCGATGCTGACATTATGACAAAAATTGTACAAAATCTAAGCAAACACAACCTTATCATTTTAATAAAGCAATACATGCATTTATCGTGTTTGGTAGGCTTTAGTGTTAATGAAACCGAAACTGGAAAATTGAAATTACTCATAGCGATTGCTACTCTAATCGTAAAAGTCCAGATAAAATTTATTTCATTCGAATATGTCGCTATAAAAGTTAATTCCTACACCTGGACAAAGAATAGTGTCACAAATGTGTGACTGAAGTAGCAATCAACGCGTTAAAATGATATTGAATTTATTCAAACCACATGGACGAAATAATTTTTAGAGCATGATCGACTCTACGAATAAGTAACAAACAAATTCATTTTTATTTAATTAACCCCCTACATTTTCTAAATAAAAATTTAAATTTTATACATATTTACCTACACCCTATTACTAATTTTGATTATACACAAAATACTATAGAAATTCATTTTTATAAAAATGAATCTCAAATGAGATTCAAGGTTCTTTAATAAAAAAAATCTATGAGTAGACTGCGGATTTTATGCATTTGTAAGAAATATGAATAGGTGCATTTTAAAATCAATATATTATCTACAACTTGTTAAAATGATTAAAGTAAGATTCAACTATCTATCTGGCTCCTGTTTCTTACAATAGAAGCAGGCAATTTATATTTTGCATAAAAACCTGCAGTCTATCTACGAGTTACCCAATTTTTCCACTATCCTCGCATTCTTCATAACCACTTTGAATAGGTGGATATGAAAATTCGCAAATCATTTGATTGTAAGAAATTGAAAGAAACGAATGAAGCGATGAATTTCAAAAATGACATCGTCGATTCCAAGACATATGCAAAACTTCTAGGAGTACGGGAATCACAAAACAATAACTACATCGGAAGAGTCCAAAAATATATTAATTGAACCTCTTAAAGAAGGAAATCGATTTCTATTTTACTCCACTTTACCGCAGTCGAGGTACATTTTTATTTTTCATAAAGAACGGCAGGCTACTTACCAATATATAAAACAATAACGCAAACCACAAATGGCTAAATTTCTTGTCAAAGTATCTGATTATTCTTGTGAGAACGGGACGCAAATTGTTCTACGCAAATTCTCCGGTCCCGTGAAAGGGATTTTATCGAGAGCGCGGGTTCAGCCGAGGAATGCACTCGCACTCGCAGTTATGGCATCGCGGCAAGCGATTCACAGCGACATTATTCCACGAACTTCCGAATGAGGTGAAATTAAATATTTACCTTTCACGTGTATCGCCGCGGCGTACACTATCGCGGTTTGCTCCGTAATTCCTTGTGAACTGGGTGCTCTATGAATATGAATGATGCTAATTGCGTGAGCCACAATAGCTGGTTCGATTTAAATAGCGGCACGACGAGTGTGGGCCTGGTTCATTGCGACCTCGGACGACGATGAATGAAAACCGCCGAGCTGTTCAAAGTATCGTAAACCCTTTCTTAATTGCCCTCTAAAAAAGCTACACAAACACACGCGCTAAGGCGCGTGCGCACGTTGGATTTTTCTTTCTCGCGGTAACCGGACACTGGAAGCCATTCACAGGAACAAAATCGACTGGCGCTCGGCATGATAAACGAGTGGAAAACAGTCTAGTTTATATGGAAATGCGACTCGAAGATCTCCTAATAGCCGCGCGTTTGCATCCTAATAGCCCAGAACGCCGATAGAGGAACTCGCGGGGACCATTCGACGGCGAAATATTAATGGGACTGCGTGTTTCTCTGTTTCAGGTGTGATGGAGCCTCGTGGAGCCGGCTTTTACTATGAGTTGAGGCCTCGTAATTAATCGTGAGTGCTCCAGATCGCTTTATTTTTCCGCCGCTTCTCGCAGAAAATCAGAGCACGATCTTTTTAACGACGCGCGCGCTCGCGATTTGTCTTCCGGCTCGTTCACAGTTTTTATTCGATGTACCGATGTCTCGAAAATTCATTTTCTAGACTGTTACGTGCCCCAATTTCCAAAATATTAATCATCTTTAGTTTTCGTTTATTGTTTTACGCGATAGTCGCGGTGGAACGTTGAAACATTTGACACGTGCGACAGAATCGAAGTGGTTCTGTTGTTGCGTTTGCGATGTTGCGTGAACGAAATTTGTGCGTGTATATTGCAAATGTATGTAGATTTGCGCAGCAGTGATTTTCGGTTGCTTCGATCTGGTCATTCTATTTCAGGCAACAAACGTTTCTGACAATCTCGCAAAATGCTTTGTTCTTGTCAATGAATTCCTAATTAACCCTTTGCGGACGGGAATTATGTTTAGCGTTCTTATCGACGAATCTGATGTACAATTTTCCTTGGGAAATGAAATGGTTTACTGCAAGCTACGCATAAGAATTAAATGAAGGTGCAAGTGTTGTGTTTGGTAAAAATTTGTTTGGTGTTTTTTGAGAGTAATAATTTTCTAAAAAGTGATTTTTAGTCACGGAGTAGCAATTTTACTTGGGCGACTGTCTGCAGACACGCGTCCGCAAAGAGTTAAGCGGTTGTCGATCTGAATTATTTGCTACGTAGGTAAATAATGCTTTTAAAGCACTGGGCCAAGATTGACCCGAACCTTACCGTCCAATAATTAACATTTGCGCAGTTCATTCGTACAATTATTATATTTTATGTCGATTCGTTGAGATCCATTTTACCCTAACCTCTTTCAGGAGAACTTAAAAAAGTACAACTTTGGGACTTTGGGGGGAAGTGATTCTACGTAAAAAATAATAAAATAAGTTTTTTATAGAACCTGAGATGACATATTCTTCTACAGACTTCCCTTTTTGAAATAATCGACTTCGAAAGTTGTGCGCACGCTGTTGTACGCGAAGTAGAAAAGTCTGCCATGCACAGACACGTCTACTAGCTGGCACGCACGAGGCGGAACTTCGAATTAAATTATCTCTTAAACAAAGCGTCGTACGCAAAAAATGTATTCCACATTTTTGACTCGTCCTTACACGTAGATTCTAGTCACTCAGGTTTTATCTCCAATTTTGTAAACCTTTGTGCGCTACAGCCGAATTACAGACACGTTGTTGTTCTGACAACTCTATCGTATGCAAATATAATCGCAGCGTTTGCTACACTGTATGAACAGTGAAGTGGCATAATCCAGCATAATCGTGTTGCTGAAACAATGATGCAAGTTCTAAGTTAAAGCAGAACACACTCTCGAAATTGGGAACAACAGAAAAATCAGAACAACCTCCTGTGGACCTTGATAATACTATAACGCTACGTTTAATGAGTTACTTGATTTACACAATAAATGTTCTCACTCTTACGGAACCTACATTCGAGGCTCCTCTGTGGCACTAGAAACTTCATTTTAATTTCGCTATTAAAATGAAAAACCCACGAATTAACCAACCCGAGTCACTCCACGAGAAAATTCATTAAGACCACCTGACAGCAAAAATCTTGTGGGGTGGGGGATGGGAAGATGAAGACCGCCTGAGTGGGTGCTCGCATGAATGAACCGGAGAATCCTGATGCGGCCAGTTAACCGGTCGGCGAAGCCAGTATTGTTCGAATAATACTACGTACTTGAACCGATAATTACGCGGTATAGTTCAATGCTGCGCGTTTCAAGGGCGAAGAGAAAGGCTGTTTAGTTGGACGTTCGCGATCCATGTGAACTTGGATCCGTGGCGACGAGGTCCTTGACACCGTCGACTCGCTAAACACTTTCCACACAAAGTACGCATACACACACGTGTTCAGCTTGTCTGAATTCTCTCGGAACGGTTTAATATTACGTTAGGAATTACGTCAGCAATTAGCGATATGAGAAAATGGTTTCTAAAGAGATTGCGCGATCGAGTCTCTCTCTCTCTCTCTCTCTCTCTCTCTCTCTCTCTCTATGTATATCGGCGGCAGTATTAGTAGCACGGTATCCAGTCAATTTTAGTCTTGTCAATAATCATAGACTACAACAACCCGCCATTGACGTGATAATTAGCTGGTCTTCCCACAGCCGTAATTAACGACGAATAAAAACAACGAACTTTGCCAATTACGCGCGCGTTAATGGGATACAATTTATAGTGCTAGGGACATTATTATACGATTAACCATTCTTTGTCGTCGACCTAATCGAGGCTTCAGAAGGCATTAAGGTATATGTTTCCTAATGGTTTCTGATTAAATATCTACATTAAATTTGTTTAGGGATGTTCCAGCCCTTCAGGGATGTCTGGACACTGTATTGACTTGTGAACGTATTTCAAAATTGATTATACGTGGTCAGATTATTAGGAAAGATATACTTTCATCATGATTGCTAATGTTGTAGAATTATGAGCAGACTGTGGATCTTCCTGCAAAATGAAAATCGTCTGCATCATTTCTAAGAAACGGTAGCTAAAGAATATTCTCATTCTTGTTTTGAAAATTTTAACATAATGAATATAGTACGTCGACATTCTTAAATTCTTTCAATTCAACTGCTCAAAAACAACGTCTTAAAAACAAAGGCTCAAAAACAACGTTTTAAAAACAACGGCTCAAAAACAATTTTTTAAAAACAACGGCTCAAAAACAACGTTTTAAAAACAAAGGCTCACACGTGCTCCTCGCGGAGCGTAGAAAAGCTGATGGATAGCATCTCGCGCCGAAACCACGTGTAATGACACGCGTATCGCGCGCGCAATCGCCGGTAATCGCAGGTAACTGGAGATACGTCGTTCCGAGCAAACCGAAGCGGTGCGAAGCGTTGCAAAGCGTTGCAAAGCGTTGTGGAGCGGATCCCAGGCCGAGTACAGTACCGTCGGAGCGTCGCGGCAGCTGTTAGCGGGTTACAGGGTGGGTACGGGCGGGTGCACGGTGCTGCGAGCGTACGAAAGTCCCTGTTAGCAACGCTCTATGCCCTATAGCATCCATATAACCGTCGTATTTGTGGCTGTTAGGGGGTGCGGGCGGGTGGCGCTTATTGAAGAGAGAGAAACACGACGCAGAGCTTGCGATAGAAGGCAACGCGCTTGAGAGAGCGAGGCGAGAGACGCGAGAACGAACCGAGGACCAAAGCGGGATGAAGCTAGCACGGTGACAGGGCGAAAGAGAGAGGCTCTCCTGGAGAGACAGAGACACACACACAGAGAGAGAGAGAGAGAGAGAGAGAGAGAGAGAGAGAGAGGCAGAGAGGCAGAGAGAAGAGAGAGAGAGGGAAACTCGAGGGATGGTTTTGCTCTGGTGGCTCTGTATTGATTGCTACTCCTCCTCCCCACCCCCCTCCTCCCATCTCGCGACCATATCTCTCGTTCCCTCTTTTTCCCTCTGGATCTCTCCGGGTGCTGCTGCCTTCTGCCTTCCTCTTCGCTGTATATTTCTCCTTCTACACGTACCTGCCTTTTTCCCCTGCCCTCCCCCTCGCCAACCGTCCCCGCTCTTTCATCCACCCCCCATCCCGTAGCATCCCCTATCCCGTCCTTGTCCTCCCGGTCGTTCGTCTCGTATTCCACCCTCTGGCCCGGTCTCTGGACGCACACCGACGCAACTGAGACCCGTATCGTCGACCAGCTCCACGAAACCATCAAGACCCGAGGTCCTAGCTAGCTTTCTCTCTCTCTCTCCCTGTTTCGTGTGCTAGCTTTCCTCTCCATCTCGCGTGTACTCATCCTCAAACGCGTTCGTGTCTCCTTCGCACCGAAGAAGCGACCGAGCCCGCCTGTAATTGACGTAGATGCGAGGAACGTCCGCGAACGAGGATACAGAGAGGACAACTGCTTTCTTCCCGCTCTCTTCCTGTCTTCTTCTTCTCTCTCTCTCTCTCTCTCTCTCTGTCTATCTATCTATCTATTTATCTATTTATCTATGTATCTATCTATCTGTAGGCTGTGTGCCGTGAACGCCATCCGTTGGTACCGATTGTGAACTGTAGCGTTGCGTGCCGCGAGCGCGGGCTGTTGGTTTCGCTTTTTGGATCGCAAGAAGAGAACATCGGATCGTTCGGGGAAACGAATTAATAAAGAAATACATACGGTGGGCGTAACACGTTATTTTTTTCGTTCCGTCTCATTCCCTACATATCTATCTATCTCTCTCTGTCTGCCGGAAGCCGTTATTCTTCGCACTAACAGGGGAAATTGATTGATACTCAGCCGCGACCGGTTCCACAGGGATAGAGCGGGTTTTGATAACTGCCATCGGCTCGCGGACTCGGTGATGCTTGCCGAGGAAGTGCGCAACGCGCCATTTGCCAGTGCATGTATTCAAAGAAACTTGGGGATGTTGAGGCTGGAGGTAGAAGGGGTTACCTTTAAATCATCCACAATCATGTCATTAACAATGATTTCATCGACATCGCGTTTTAACGACACATTCTTTTTCGTACATTGAAAAAGATAATGTTGCAAACAATAAAAGTTATCGAAACAAATTATTTGTAGCATACTGTATAAGTATATATTCGCTATATTTGTATACTTATAACCTATATTTATATGGCTTTAACATGTATATTTATATGTACATATATAATATGTATATAACATTATTGAACAAAGTAATAGTATGTTATTATAACTTTTATTATTTACTAAAGTATAATATTAATAAATTATTAAAATTAACTATTAAGAAAGTAATAGTATGTTATTATAACTTTTATTATTTACCTCATTATTTTTTTCTTAATGCGCGCAAAAGAATGTGTCGATAAAACTCGGTATCGGTGAAATCGTGTCGATGAAATGATTGTCGGCGAACTCAGTGTCGGTGAAATCATTGTCGATGAAATAATTGTCGGTGGTTTACAGATAACCCAGGTAGCGGTGCGACTATTGACACTGTTATCGATATTGTAGCGTTCCTCACTGTCGCAATTCATGTAGGCAAAAGTCTCGCTAGGTTGCAACGATACTGAGAAACGCTGACGTACTTGATGTTATTATAACGCTTCGTTGAAATTGGTAGGGCGATTGGTTGTGGCAACAAGCGATATATACAGGGTGTCCCGAAAATGTTCGAGTTCCTTGAAAGTGGTGGTTCCTGGGGTCATTCTAAGAAACTTTCTCCTTTGCGAGAATGTGATACACGACTTCGATTTCGAGTTAGTAACAAAAAACACGGGTCAACCAGAGCGCAGCAACAGCTGATGGATTCTGGCTCTGCGTGGCGCAGCGCGGCGCGGGGGCCGATTCTACTGAACGGTAGCGTTGTTGTCGCTCCGTGTTCGAATCGTGAGCAAAAGGAGTAAGAATTTATTGGAATAAAACTTGCATGTTCAGTCGTAAATGTACTTGCCGCTTACAATCCTCTTATACGGCAATGCCGAATTATTTTTATTTAATACCGAACAATAATTGCACTCATGTTGACTCGATTGTATTGCTCCTATTCGAGCACGGTACGAAACCACCTTTTATAGAGGATGTACGTTGTGTTTAACACTAAACCTACCATCGTCAAGTTACCAGTTTATTGTTTTACAATTATTAAAATTATAGAGACCTTCATGGGATATTGTCGGAGGAATTTGTTTGTTGAAGTGTATACTTCAATAAAAATAAATTCAACCTCGTCACTTCTAGAAAGCAATATGCACCATTCACTTTTAATACTTGGTAGGTTTAGTGTTAATAAAACAGATAAGCAGTGAACCAAATGTTCTGGGTAGCGAACGTGTTAAAACGTTAACACGTTTGAGAATATTGAATGAGGGAGCTATAAACATTCGGTAACTGGAAAAGTCGTGCGACAACGATGGCAGTTGTCAATTCTAGCATAGCCATAGCGTTACTTTCTGCTATTCGGGTTCAATTATGCAAGTCCGCGTGATTTTATTGTTCCGTGGAAATGTCTGAAATATTCATACAACTGCACGCGCGCTGATAAAACGAGCAAATCGGAAAATGCACCGACGGCCACCTTGAGAGATCGTTTTCCGATAGATGATCGATTATCCCGAGGAGGGGCTGGCTAAATCTTTCTGTTTAACAGCAGCTGGCTAGCAGATCTTCCCGGAATTCATGATCCCGCTTGAAATCATCTCGGACTCGGGAAATTTCTTTTAATATCCGACTCGCGCGTCATACACTTCGAGATGAACGAGTGTCGGCTCTTCAACCTCTTAACCAGCTGATCCGCGCGAAGTATGAATATTCACGAGGAGACATAATTTTGTACCGATCCAGACTCGTCCGTGGCGCAGCGAAATGCAAGAATTATTAGTCGGGAAATGGAGAAATGAAAAGCTAACGTTGCAGCCGCTCCAATAACGAGTTAGCTCGTCTTTTAAGGGGCCGAGTATATTTTGGGTAATGGCGGAGGTTTTCTGGTTATTGAATCATGTGGATTTTCTGGGAAATTATTTTCTCACTAACTCGGAAAGTTGCGATTTACTCCAGACAGGAATAAAGTGGATTTGTAGAAGACTATTTATATAAACAGATCTTGTGTAAATTTATTGAAACAAGTATTCGTCGTCCAGAAATACAATTTGTTAGCTTCACAAATTCATTCGCAGCCCTCACAGTTAATTGTATGATATAGTTCGAGGAAAGAGCAACAATGGCAAAAATTACGGATATTCGTTCGGTCGCAGATTTCTGGGAAGATTGTTAGCCGAAATATTCGGCCCGGGCTGCGGATATTGGCAGGGATCGATCAGATGCCGGGCATCGAGAGAATCATTGTCCGTTCGATCGAAATAAAACGGCGACGCGTCATCCTGAAGGCATCGAAACCAGTTTTATAGGAGACGCGTCACCGACGGCGAAATTACGCGCGCGGCCGGTCCAACACTGCGACGCGATGGAGATATCGTTTTATCGCCGTCAATTACGGGCCAGACGCTTGCCTATGGACGATGCGACGCAGAATATGTAGTCGGAAAATGTTGAAGTTGCCCGGAATCGAGCAATGCTTCGCGTTTTGTCGAGGCTGACTGACGCGGCTAGCCGCGATTACATTGCGTACGCGGATAAAAGTGCAGTGGAAAGTGCAGCAAGTTATTCCTGGTTAAAAATGCGAATGAAACTGCATCGATTTCCTCTCAATTCTTTTAACTACGTTATAGAGTTTGTAGATTTAAGACTAACTATCTGACACCTTTTTTGTCCCGATAAACTACTCACCTTCTAAGCCCTATCCGACCTAATGTCTATCTATTTAGGCAAGGTCTCTCTTTATTTTTCACATCGAATTCTCTTACTATCATACACTCCTTTCACACCCATGCACGCCCTCTAACCAAGTCCTCTTTTCCAAGTCCTCATTGAACACTAACTATTATTGGTCGAATAATCATTTTCTTGTTTGGTACTATATTTGATTTTTTTATTGCGTGTCTAAAGTCACATGAAGCTACTGAGGTTATTAGTGACCACTATTTTATTATTGTGGTACTTAGGACAGCTTTTCTTGTGGACAATTATTGAATAGATTTTTTTATTAGAACGGATATTAACCCTTTGTATTCTTGTGACTCGATATAAATTTTATTCACATGGTCTCTTATATTATAACAAATATATAAAATGTTTTGTTATGTTAGGGAATGGGGAAGGATGCAATGATTGGGTTATTGGGAACAAAAAGGAATAATTGGAAATGCAAAGTTTTAAGATAAAAATCGTAGAAAATCTAAATAAATTCGGTTTGGACATTTTCTGGTCGGTAGGCTTAGCGTGAATCAGAAGTGGTGCGATTGAAATAAACCTTCGAATGAAGTAATTGGGGAAATGATGGTTCACATGTTCTCGCTAGTATGTTCGAGACAATTAATCGATCCGTTGGTAGCTCAGTTGGCAGTAATTTCGAGTTAAGATCGGTAACTTTTGATTTATGGAAAGCTGAATGAAGTTATCCTCTTACATATATAGAATGCGATGCAACCCCTAATAGGGTTAAATTACGACCCCTGTATTGCAAAATTAATTGCAGAAATCTGAAATATTAAAACTCACGGAACCTCGTGAAATCGATGAATTCACTAAACTCATTTTCCAAGATTTTAAAAATATAAAATGCTCACTGTATTGCAAAATTAATTACAGAGATCTGGAATATTAAAACTCAAGGGACCTCATGAAATCGATGAATTCACAAAACTCATTTTCCGAGAGTTTAAAAATATAAAATGTTTACTATCTTGAAAAATTAATTGCAGGGATCTGAAATATTAAAACTCATGGAACTTAGTGAAATCGATGAATTCACGAAACTCCTTCTCCAAGAGTTTAAAAATATGAAAGGGTCACTATATTGAAAAATTAATCACAGATATCGGAAGTATTAAAACTCACGGAACCTGGTAAATTCGATGAATTCACGGAACTCCTTTTCCAAGATGTTAAAAATCTAGAAGGGAATGAGAAGCGAAAGGATGGAGGAAAAGTGGGGAAGAAAAATTATGGGAAGTTGAAGCAGAGTTTCTTCGGCGCGTTTCGCGATTTTGCGAGCGTAGGCGAGTGAGGGATCGAAAAAAATAAATTTCACGCGGATGAATAAACCTCCACGGCGCATGTTTCCTCCGCGTGCAGGTGATTTCATTTGCAGGAAAATGTTCTACGAGGCCGGTGGTACACGCACAGGTATGCAACAACAGCTCTCTCTCTCTCTCTCTCTCTCTCTCTCTCTCTCTCTCTCTCTCTCTCTCTCTCTCTCTCTCTCTCTCTCTCTCTCTCTCTCTCTCTCTCTCTCTCTCTCGAGCTGCAACGTGCAGAGGGAAGAGAAACGTGGGGAGGAGCAGGTTAAATAAATCGAAATAAATCGAGAATTATTTACTGATCAACGTGTACGATAAACTACGCCGCCAGTTATTTGCATAATCATTTATATTTTATTTGTAGATTTCAATCGTTTAATCAGGACCGCGCGTGTGTCTCTTTGTTCCCGGCGCTCTCACCACGTTCTCACCGCGCTCTGAAACCCCGCGGTATGAAATAATTGTTTGCAAATAATGAACGAAACTCTGATCCGCCGCGAGACATTGTTTGCCGTTCGCGCGGACACCATGTTCGATAGAGAGTACGGCTCCTTCGTGCTTTTTAATTTGTCCGATGTTATGCCGGGCAATTAGCGCTTCTGTTGCACTAACTACATTTTCTGACGAGCTGCCGCTTTGTGTATATCCTTCATGTTTTACACAGAAAACAATTCTTAGAGATTGACATCGAAATTAAATTTCTTGAATATAAAGTAGAGGTTGTAGAATATTACAAAGATGATGAAAATCCCACTACACCTTCTATAAATTACATAAACAATTAAAATCGACAAGCTTTGCACAGAAATCAACTTGTAGGAAGTAGTCTTGGACCCATTAAATGGTTGTAACAAAAGTAGAAGCTAAATAAAATTAATATTTCAACAGAAAATTTATGTTCTGACAGGTCTTCTATTAACCCTTTGCCTTCAAATTTAATTCCTAGCTTTCAGATTAAAACATGCTATTCCATTTCATCTGACGCTCTAAGCCCGCACCGATGGAAATTAAAATAATTGGAATTGCTTCAAAATCAAAGTAAAATGGATAACTACACATGTTAATTTATGATGAACAGTTAAATATAATCGAATTTATCGTATGAAACCCGTGACGATAAACATAAAAATTGCGTTTCAAAAGTGCAACAGAAGGTGCATCAAAAACCTTTACAAAAAGGACAACGATACAGTCGACTCAGCATCCAAGCAAACGTAAATCATTGTCTAGGAAGCAGTTTACAAGTGAAAAAAACATGTGTAAACTAATAAACAACGTGTAGGAAAAGCGCACGGCTGGACGTGTTAAACGGCCGTAACAAAAGGAGAAACTAAATAAGATTAACATTTTCATTGGCGAGGTTCGCCGACGCGTAGAAACGCGAATGGCGAATGGTCCGCAAAGAAAGATGGCGGCCGGTCCGGCGTGCAACAATAACATGGAAATGGATGCGGGGGACGCCTCGTATATCTTGCTGAACACGCGGCCGACCGGTCTCCCCTTTCTTTCCCCCCTACGGAGGCCCTCCCGCCCACTTCTTTTTCACTGGTGCATCGTGAAAAGTTTATCGGTTATTGCGGCGAGCGAGCATAGTGACCCAGACATCGCTATGAAAGTTTTCCCCGGTGTGCTACGCCGGCAAAACTTCGCCATTTTATGATCGACTGTGGCCGAACCGAGCTACGCGATCCACGATCTTTGACCGAACCCCGTTCGGGGGCATATAGATTCGATCCGGGGATATTGCTTCTAGGGAAATTTCCCAACCTATGTTTTCTTCGCGAAGTCCCCCGCTAAATTCTTCATGGGAACGCGCGAACACATACGCGACAGAAGGGGTAAATATTGAGGGTAGTTTTCGGACACGCAAAGTGTCTGATCCATCCATTTCTTGGCGAATTTTCTTGGTCCATTAGGCACAATTTTCTTGGTCCGTTCAGTTTCTTCTTTTATTAAGAATGGATGATAGAAAAAGATTTCTTTTTTCGTGAGTCAAAGATTATGCTTTGAATAGGGTACGTAGACCCCTTTTCAAGGATGAAATGAAGATTTTTATTGAACAGTGTTAATTACACTGACCAGTTTCTGTGGTTCAAACATATCGGTAGACTATTAACCCTCAAACGGTGGACCATTCTTATAACTATATAATCAACAATGTTTATGACCATTCTCACTGCCTTATTTACCAACTTTTTAAAACTCATTTTCGATCATACTTCTCATAAACACGTTAATCTTTTTATTATCCGTAAGTCTAACTGAATAACAATTTTGCTAACCCGGGTCAAAGTAGACCCGACCGTCGGGTGCTAATAGGATTTTCAATAATTGTGCTGTACCAAAAGGAAGCTCAGAAGCTTCCTTCAACATTGCAATCCCTAAGGATGTTATTAGATGACGATGTGACTTATTGGATCACAAATAAAATTGCTGTTAATGGATCCACTAAAAAGTCGTCAGCCACAAACTATAAGCTTTGAGAAATTGTAAAATACACCAATAGATGTGTTAATATTGACCTATTACTAACATCGTTTACACAACTGTTATCTAGAGGGTGGAAAGCAAGACGATTCTTTTACAGCATTGTTTCACTGCAATTTTTATCCACTTCTGAGGGTGAGAGATGTTCGAGGGGGTGGTAACGGAAACGATTTTTGCTGGAAGCAACGATTGTTCGAAGGCAGTTTCGGTGAACGAATCGTCAACAGTACACAGAAGTTGATGTAACGCGAGAGAGAGAGAGAGTGAGGAAGAGCGCGCGCAGGGGGTGTCTTTTTCCGGGGGTTGGCGCGAGTAGGGGATAGAAAAGTAACGGAAACGGGGGAGCATTTTTGCCGGGGAAAACTGATTGGAGCTCGTGACAGGGAGGAGCTGGAAAAACGGAATGGCGGGACTGACCAGCGTGAAGTTTTTTCCCGGGGCAGAGGCAGCGGCGATTGAAGATCGGTGGATTCGGGGGAGGGTGAGTTATTCGTGGAGGACGCAGGCGACATATTTTCCCCGGGTCTCCGACGAGTTTTTGGTCGGTTACGATCGAATCCGTCGACAAAATAATTGTCGGCAAAATGCCACGGCGCTTCCACTCACCGTTTCGAACACACGCGCGCACACGATTACCTAATACAGACCCACTCTCTAAAACTTTCCACCTAAACTCCGCCATAATCCGACCGCATTACGGGACTCAACGAACCGCGAACTTCTTTCCATTCCGTCGCTCATAAAGAGGCGATTTAGATGCTACTCGAGGCGGACCTTGAACTTTTTCGAAGCCACTGTAACCGAGAAAATGATAAGAAAATCGGAAAATGGAGGAAGTGCTTGGTAATTGAGACGGTTATGCGAAAAAGTCGTAATTCTGTTATTATTACTGTATTACATCGCACAGTGATCCATTATGTTATTTTAGAGAATTTAAGCGAATAGAACGCATTACAAGACCGAATGGCTTTTAATGTATAGGCGATGTTTATTCAAAAACAGACTCATTATTAGACTGCGGATTTTATGCATTTACGATAAAAATGAGTAGATCAAATGTAAAATAGAGATAACTTATAAAGAATTTAAAAATGTTGTTGTTTTCATCTGATTTCAATTATTAAGAAAAGAAATAAATGTTTATGTAACTTCTGTGTCTTGCAATAAATGGAGACAATTTTAATTATGCATTAAAATCTACAATCTACTTATTACATTTGAAATTTCTTCTCTTCGATAATGAAGTAGAGAGTCCTGAATATTTCTATCTACACTCTACACCATTCTCTGATATGTGTATTAAATAAAGAAACACATGATAATTACTGTCGGCAATCTTATCATTCGAGACAATAAGAAAATGATTCAACCGATGTGAATTTTTTAAAATACTAAGGAAATTTTCTTTAGAAAACCAGATTATGTATTGAAGTCTTAAGTATGTGATAGAAAAGTTGATCAATATGTACTCTTGTGATGTATATAATGAAATGTTTGCAACTTTAGAAACTACACGCATCGTTCTGATGTCGTCAATATTCGTTCTCGAACGGTTAAACAGTTTTTTACTAACTTTAGTAACTTTTTACTATCGTGTAAATCAGTGTAAATCTATACCTATATATATTTTCTTTTTGCTAACAGAGACTTTTCAAAGAATTACTTATACATGAGCGACCGTATTTTGCGGATCTTCGCGTAAAATAAAAATTGTTTGGATCGACTACGATGAACAAAAACCGAAAAGGAATTTTTTTAACAAGCTGAAACTAATGTATTCTTTTAATCTGTTCTCCGTTTTAAATTGCACCAAACCAGTTTTATTATAAATGCATCAAACCCGCAGTCTACTTATGTATATCGATTTTGAACGGCTAAATTTTGATTTGGTAAGCAGACATCGATTTCCAGAAGCCGTGAGTTTGGGGAAAACGTTCTAAGCGATGCATTGTCTGCGCCGCGTCTGGATTCCGGTTAATTATGTTAATACGACGCCGCGTGTTCTGCCACCACCCACGCAACGAGCGCCGAAGGACGGATGGGGAAAGAGGGAGAGTGTGAGAGAGAGAGAGAGAGAGAGAGAGAGAGAGAAAGAGAGAGTGAGAGTGAGAGAGTGAGAGAGAGAGGGGGGCGTAGAAAAATCCGCGTTAATATTTCAGTCACGCGCATACGTAACCGCGTCGGTGTCTCTCGCATGTTCATTCGATGACTGTTTGCCAGCCGAAGAAAGGCTTCCTCGAGAGCTTTAAATAAAGGCCGTTCTCCCTTCCACCGAGGTTTCCCCTCCAGCGCTTCGATCAGCTGACTGGCACACCCCTACCGCGCCGTCAGCTGTTGTATAAATATTCGTGGTTGGTTGTTACGTTCACTCGGGTTAGGCTGCTGCTAGGATAGACACCGTTTCGCTGCCACCGGCACCGTTATCGTCGTGCGACGCGTAGATAGTTAGACAGTTTATTCCTTAAAATTACATGGAATTAACTCTCGGATGACGGACCGTTCTTACAATTACAGTGACTCTGATAAATATTCGGACACTCTTAATAATATAATAACATTTTTAATACCGGACGACTTGGATTTTTTTTTTGAGAACTTAGAACAATTAATTTACTACATGACGTGAAACAAAGTTTGAGGAAATTTCAGTTGGTTGGAATTGCAGAGAAAATACTGAAAACTTTATTTTACATTATTTTTATGTGGGTTTATATTAACCCTTAGCGGACGGGAATTATTTTTGGCATACTTTTTGATGGGTTGAATATATTTTCCTTGTGAAAAAAAATTGTGTACTGAAGAGTTAAGTATACGGATTAAATGAAAGAAAACCTGTTGTGTTCAGTACAAATTTGTTTGATACTTTTTGAGAATAGTAATTTTTTTTAAAATTATTCGCAGTCGTAGATCGGTCAAAAAAGCTTGGGCGACTGTCGGCAGACACGCGTCTGCAAAGGGTTAAGATCTTAAAAAATACCTTTTCGTAAATCTGTGTCAATTATACGTACATATTCTGAAAATTTCATCGGTTGATGCGGCGAAAACTACCGACATTGAAAATGTAAAGATCTTTATATTTACTACAGTTCCCATTAAAGCTTGCTATTAAAATTATGATTCACTATTACACTGTCACGTCAAGTAATATTTTTGACTAGACTTGTCCGAGTAATGGAAGTAACAAATTTGAAATTGATCTTCGAGTAAAAAATATTTCTATCAATTCATCGTTTGAATTGTTTCTACTATGTGTGTTTCCCTACATGTGGTTATTCGTTGCAAATTGTAACATCGATGTAACGCTTTATCATTTATAGAAAAACTACTAGAACGTGTACACGATTCATGTAACAGAGGTATTGTACTAAAAGTTATCACCTGATCAAGAAAGAAAACCTATTTGCAGCTGAACAATGTATATAAGTTTAGAAATTAGTTGGCACAAATAGAGGTCTAGACTGAATAAGCATAATTTTCGAACTAGTTTTCACAGGTTATGCCAATTTTGTTCACTCTGCTCTGCTCGTAGTGCAATAATCGACGGTACGATTCGAAATTCAGCGATGTTTGGAATAATAATAAAGGATGCAGGAAACAGGTGGCATCCTCAAATAGGAAGCGATTTGAAAAAGCTGGTGAAAAATGTCGGGTGAAATTGTTTCACGCCCGACATCGTTTTAGGGAATCCTAATTTAACAAATTCCTCGGATTCTGATATTTAACGTGACCGATCAACGCGTCCGTGTACTACTGGGGTATTCTACTTGCGAACATCGATTTACAAAGCTGTCTTCGTATTTTTCAATCCTTTCGTAGAATTTCCATTTAACGATTAATTTATTCAACATTAGCAAATTGATACCACTGCGATTTTTAGGTATTACGAGTTGATTCTACACTTGACTTCCCTGTTAACATTCAGATGCTTCATTTTTGTTTTATTTCAACAAATGATTGCTTTAATGTGTCATAGTATTCGTATTGGTATAAATTATGTTACATTGATATTGATTATTATAAAACTTCTGTCCCCTCAATTTTACTTGCCTTTTATTACTAGACAATTACAGGATTTATTAATAATTGAATTACATCAATTACATTAATAATTTAATATATTGGAAATAATATGTCGACATTCTTGAATTTTTTTTAATACTTTCACTGTTTTAAACTGCACCTACTCATTTTTATTATTAAATGAGTATTCATTACGTCTTCGTAACTGTTCATTATTTAAAAATGCACGAGTTCAACAGATAATTAAAATAGCATTTTCGCAATTTCAATAACAGTGAAACAAGACGGTAATTACTATACTGCAGTTCCAATACTTTTTCCTTCATCTGATTTTTATAAAATGATTTATGAAAATGGGAATATGCATAATGATCCGCAGTTGAATCATCATTATGTAAAATATGAATTTTATAAATTTGATATATTTTACATAATAATGATTAAACTGCGGATCATTATGCCTATACACATTTTCGTAAATTATTTTATAAAAATCAGATGGAGGAAAAAGTATTCGAACCTAACCCAGACCTTATGAATTTTATAAATTTGATATAAGGTCCCCCTTCTCCTAATGTTCTGAGCACGTGCATATTTTGCTTATTGGTTGACCCAGCACTGGGTATAGCCTGCGCGCTGCCAAAACGTCCGAACATGTTAACGCGGCCGATTTGCACGCGTCAGAACGGCGCGCTAAGGGTTTAAGAAAAAATCGGTGACAACTTAAGCGCCAATTAGCGGGGAGACCAATCAAATGTCCTCGCGAACGATCCTAACAGTAGCCGAGCCATCAAGAGGGATTGCCTCTAGCTGGCATAGTGGTCGCGCATCCGCTCGATACTCCCGAAATGCCATTCGGCCGCAACGAGGCGATCCCCCGGCGAGAGGCAGTCGCTAAAAATTCGCAACTCACAATCCCGATGTTCCCGGATACTCGTTCCATGCGGGGAATACCAAAGTCCCCTATACGAGCGTCGAATTCTCGGTCGCTCCGCTCTGGTCCGCTTCGAGATTGCGTCGCTCACTGGCCGAGAATGTCGTTCCGCTTGTTCAATAATTTTGCTTTGCACTGAAAAACAAATTCAGGTAAACTAACGTAACTGCAAACTGCTCTTAACCTTCTTATAAACGTCATAGGAGACATATTCGTGGCGAGGTTGCGCATGTTCAAGAAATTTGATTATACACGAAAATAAGTTTACGTAAATTAGTGTAAAAACAAACGGCGTTTAACACGTTTGCTACCATTGTCACATATACGTGACGTTCGCCATCTTGCCATTTACTTACAGATAACCAAATTAATTTTATACACTTCGCTATTTAAAGGCGTAATACATAATATTTGGGGACTTCATGATTTCTTTTTAAAGTTAAATTGTTTTAGTATTTCGTAAGGAAGGTACGTTGTATTTAATAAATCATTCTAACAGTGAAGGTAGACAGCAGAACAATTGATAGCAGCGAACGTGTTAACCCCATTACAAACGTCTCTAGAAAATGGCGACCGGCTCGTGACAAGGACTTTAAACACTGTCTAGTTCTAATGTTTTTACCATTTTATGTTCCACCTATTCATTTTTTCTATAAATGTATAAAATCCGCAAGTTTAGTCTCAACGGATACAATCTTCCGCTTTTTTGTGCAATTGTTTGTATGCTATCGATGCGGCTGAATGATCAATTTGAAACGATAAAACGATGTAGGAACTGAGTGGAAGAATGAAAGTGTCTATCCAACGCAGAACGTAGCCAACGATGACACATCGTTGTTCTGTATCGAATGGTTTAAGCAACGCTGGAAAAATTTCAATCTTAATTTAAAGAATGTAGGGAACACGGATTTACCTGCGATTTTCGAGAAGAATCGCGCGCATGGTGCGTCGTCTTCCGTTCTTCAGGCTCGCAGCAACTTCATGGTGCTCGTAAATTGATGGCCGAGGAGAGGCGATGAATAAGGTAGACTTCTGCCAGAGTATAGAGTTCCGCGTGGCAAGGAGAGAAGGAGAGAGATGGAAAGAGAGCTACATCAGGGGGCGGTGAATTTAAAAGGAGAGAGAGAGAGAGACACACACAGCACGGCTCCGACCATCGATTTCTCGACCTGTGTTACGCTCCTTCGACCGGGAAAAACTTGTCGCTCGAGGATTCGCGGACACACGTCCAAAGAAAAATGGTGGTCGCGGAGATTACGCTGCTCGTATTCGCGACGCGTGCGTTTCTCCTTTTCTTCTTTCCTTCGGTCTTTGCGTTATGGCCAATCTTAATGGGTTCCTGATGAGCCTCCTCGGGTTCTCAGTATTTTCGGCAGGGATTGTTGCGTCCCCATGAAGTCGTATTAACGCGCCAGGTCCTAGCAGTTTTGTAATAGCGTCTGTAAATCTGTGTGAATCGCGATTGCAGATTTCCCTGTAAATTTTTGCATGAGTGGGAAGACATTTATTCTGGCCATTGTTGGAATTCCAGTGGGAGACGAGAATTACACGAGCTACATTTTGAGATAACTGTTCTGTTAGTCTTCAAGATTTAATATAGTCTACCCCAGTTTCTATAATTGCTGTATAAGCTGACTGATTCCTTTTTAGTAATCACTTTACTATTATTATTATTACTGTATTTATTGTGTTTAGGTGTTCACCCATTACAGTCTTAAGCGTACATAAGGATTATTTATCTTCTTTCTTGTTACTTCTAGTGCTCCAAATTCAATAAAATACGTCTGAGAGACTCGTGTATAAGCTAATCTAGATGTCTATGAGTATAAAATATTATAAAGTATGATAAATATAAATAAACTACAATATTTTCTATAATTGCTGTATATTTTAACGTTTTACAAGCTTATAGATACCTTTGTAGTAATCACTTTACTATTATTATTATTACTATGTTTTTATTGTGCTTAAGTTTGCACCCATTACAATCTTGAACGTACACGAGGTTAATTTATCTTATTTCTTCTGGTTTCTAGTGCTCTAAATTCAATAAAATACGTCTGAGAGACTCGTGTATAAGCTAGTCTAGATGTCTATGAGTATAAAATATTATAAAGTATGATAAATATAAATAAACTACAATATTTTCTATAATTGCTGTATATCTTAACGTTTTACAAGCTGGCAGATTCCTTTCTCGTAAAGATTGCACTTTTACAAAATGAAAGTCGAGCACTTTTACAGTCACGCCATACAATAAATACATACACTCACGTGCGAAATTAATAGACAGCGATTTCGTAACAAAAATGGGTAGCTGTAATTAAAAACAATGAAGATATTAGAATCATTTCAAAATGCTGTTTTCGATCTATTAAACATATCAGAAAGAACGGAAATTTCAATTTAACTCCAGTTCGTTGCAATTCATAATTTTTATTTCGGATATCCATCCGCTGTCTAAATATTAAAGAATCACTAAATTTGATTGAACAATTGTGAATCTTCGAATTGCTCCAACTTCGTAGAAAAGAGTTTTACAATCAGATGCAAGTGCATTTTTCGCAAGGTATGCCGTGAATTATACTAACCGCTCGGTGGAACACTTTTCATTCAACGTTCAATAAAATGGCAACGAAAAATCGTACGTCAATTTTACAAAGGTTGTTTTGAAGGGAAGACCGCTATATATCGCAATTTTAAAGGGAATCATCTAAAAATATTGTTTGCATTCCGTAGAGTTATTTTAAGTGGATGTACCTGGCAGTAAAATTCGTGGGGCCATAATGTTTTCCCACTCGGTTCACAATCTGTTAATCCCGTCGACGTCCTACCAACCGAATCAGAAGAAGCATACATCACTTGGCAGGAAGCACGCTAAACGGGAGGGACCCGGTAACCTACATCTGGCCGGTTCCAAAACTCGTACCATTAACCGACGGTTAAATCGAGTATGCGGGAGAGCCGCTGTTTGGCTAACAACAATCGAATCGGCCAAAAGAAAATCGGGCAAGGCTGACGCGTCTGGGAGCGAAATTAAGATGAAGGGAGACACTCTGGCTAATCAATGAACTTTTGCCAGAGTTCAACAAAAATCGTTTACTGCTTGACTGAGATATTTTATAAATATTTAAGGCCGTTCAATTTGTAGGGGGGTGTATAATGAACAATTTAGCACTGTTATAATTAGACTGTGGAGTTTATGCATTTATGACACATATAAATAAGTGAAATAAGAAACTGAAAAGACATTAAACGAATTCAAGAATGTCATTATATTTTCGACTTATCGCAATTATCAAAAGAGGGAATACACTTTTATTTAACACGTTGAGTGACAATACAGCAACGTCAAAAAATCCATAAAATCGAAGTGATTTATTCAAAGGAATAAAAATTGAAAAGGTTAAAAGTATAACTCTGAATAGTCCTTCAACCTTCTTGCGTTTTTATGGATATCAATTAAATTTGGTACAATGAATATATTAAGCCAAAATTTATTTTGAAATCTGAATAAATAATTCCGTCACCCATATATGGTTGACATGGCAGCCAACGTGTTAATTTCTGTTCCCTACAATTCAATTGGAAAGTTTTTAGTTTGTATAATTATTGAGATTAATAGTCTGCGTATCTCAACGCTTTAACGAAGCAAGCAAGCTATTGGTCGTTCATCAAAGAATATATTAGGAACCCCTACGAAATTCTTCGAAATTGTCAACTCCCCGAATAATAAGAATTCAGTGTAGCAGGATTCTTAACAATCGACAGTTCCAATACAAAATCAGTGCCTTAGTAAATAATAATTGAATCACCTACTGTATATCAGATCACTATTTATCGAAGCGTAGCAACCCTTAAAAAGTACGCCAATAATTTCAACTCTATGAAAGAACAATGAAAATTTTGTGTAGCAAGGTTGTCACTTAACAATCGACAGTTTCAATACAAAATCACTGCCTTAGTGGATCTAACAATTTAGTCACCTACTATATTATATAATAAACCATAATTGTTCAAAGAATAACTCTTCCTCAACCCTTACAAAATTCCCGGGAACCTTCAACCCGCCAGAAGAGTAACTATCAACCCTTACGAAATTCCTGAAAACCGTCAACCCTTGATCCATGACCCGCAACGAAGATTCGCAACGTTTTCGTCACCAGCAGAACCGAATAGAGCGTATGTACCTCGTGAGAGGGGGCTAATATCCGCGGCCGTAACTCAGCTAGTATCCCGGAACCCCGGGGAAAAAAAATTCATAGCAGTCAGCTGCACCGTTTCCTTTTTCTCATAGGGTTCCTCCTCCCTGATCACGAGCTCCATCAGTTTTCCCGGCAAAAATGTTGAACCACCGCCACTGGTATCACTGAGTCAAGGTTTCTCCCTCTCTCTCATTCTCCTCGAGGCTTTCGGTGTGGTTCTCTCTGTCTCTCTCTCTCTCTATCTCATTGCTGCTGCCTGGGCTCTGTTCAACCCTCCTCCCCCATTTAAAACGGAACCGTTTCGCCGCGGTGTACGAAGTTAACGGCTCTAACGAAACGCTGATGCACGTTTTCAGGGGACTGGCATGGAGAAGGAGAACTCCGCATCGGGCGGAGGCGGCGGAGGTGGCGGAGGCGAAGCGGCGGCCACGGCGACTCCGGGCGCCACCTCCGCCTCCGAGAAACTCCAGGCGGACCAGGCCAATCCGTTGCTCGATACGAGTGCGCTCTTCGGCGGTGAGTAACTTTTTAATTCTACTCCACGACTAATTTATTTCCTTGTTTTTTTTTCTCTGTTCCCTTCATTGTCTCTCTCTCTCTCTCTCTCTCTCTCTCTCTTCGTCGCGCGCAAGCAAGAAAGAAAGAGAGAGAGAGAGAGAGTTTCTCTAGATCTATGGGGGCGAAGGTGAGATAATTCAACCTCTTGGTCCGAGGAAGGTTCACTAATGCGAAGGATGTGCATAGGGAATGGGATCGTCGGGGATTATTCTGATGTTAGTGGGTCGTTAGAAATTGGTATTTTTGGATAATGTAGTTTAGATGGATTGGAGTTGTATTAGGTCACTGCAATAATTCGGGCCCGATTTTGTATTAAAATGTAATAAAGAATTTTTGCGGCACGAATTTTTGTATTGATTTATTATCAATTTGATTCGAATTTGATTTCATTTCGGACTAGTTTTTTTAGAAGATTGTCAATATTCTTTGGAGGAATTCTCTAGTTTTGTATTTGATATTAATTGTAATTCTCGATGCTTCAATTAAACTACGAAAGGGTTGTACCAAATTTCCAACGGTTTATAAATGTATGCAACAAGACGCACATAGGGAATATAGAAATATGCTTTCTCTTAGTGATCAGGTTTAGATCACTTGAAGATGGTTGTATTAATACGATTCGGGTTGAAGTGTTCAAGCTGCGTTTATAAATGTATGCAACGGAACATACCCTGTGAGAATATAATAAGATTCTCGTAGATTATTCTGACATTACGGTTCGTTCGATAGATCGAAACAATCCTCATTTGGACCTGGTTGTAAACTGGACATTTTAGTAGAACGTGAGTTTTTATAAGAAGGTTTAACACTGTATACATGTTACGAACGCACTAAACACCTGTAGTACAGGTTGTAAAATTCCACTTCGTTTTTACTTCTATGAACACGCGTAAAACGTCATGAACTTCCTTTTAACGTTCTCAGCTTAGTGATAAGTGATCTTGATGCATTCTTTTGCGTCTATATCTTGCATGAATGTGCCGTAACAATTAAAATGTAAATCTCAATAAAACCCACTACAACCTTCAAACATTTCTTATACTAAAAAATCGTCAACTTAGCAATGAGTGGTCTTAATGCATCTATATGCATCTGTAGTTCGCACAAATGATCAAAAACTATTGGAATCAAAATCTCAATAAAACCCGTTACAATCTTCAACAATTTCTTATGCTAAACAATTATGGTAAAACTAGGAATGTTTTTATTCAGAAAAATTCAATTCTATAAAATCGAAAATCGTCCTATTCTGTAGTCGTAACTATTTTTTTCTGTATTCATTGTGAAAATTTGTATAAACTCCCCGAGCGTGGAGACAGGAAATCATTGTGATCCGATGCCCATTGTCCGCGTAAAAATTTCAGGACTCCGTTGATTGTTTAGCGGGAGAATCATGGCGTAGACGGGATTTAAAGGAATGGGATCACGGGGGATCAGATCGACACGATTAACAATACGGTGATCGATGCACAAAGGCGTTGGATATCGAATGAGGTTATCGTCGCGATCCCTTTTACCTGCTGCCGTCCTGTGTTTCATTAATCAAACTGTGTTAAGTGACGCGAAATAGCGGAGGGAACACCTACAAATTCTCTTTCCAACTCTGGATTAGAACAGACTCTATCAGCAGAGAATTAGTTGCTCGATTGATCTTTGCCATTGCTACATACAAAATACCAGCTGATTCAAGGGATCAACATTTGATATAGAAAAATCGTCTTCTTTAAGATCCACTATTTATGTATATTGTTTAATGTTTCGCCTTTCACAGGATTAACCCCTTGCCGTACTACTTTTTTTGTGGCTATAGTGATTAAAACGTCTTTATTTCGAAAAATATCACAGAAGAGAAAAGAAAATGTATACTTTTTGTATGTCTACATTTACTTCAATGCTTAAATAATATTGATTACAAACGAATAAAATTTGATTTCATCCAAATAGAAAGGCATACTACTTCTATTTGTTAGACTTTGTTTAAAATGTTCATCACGAGTCTGACTCGTTAAAATACGGCAAGGGGTTAACAAGGTTCACACGTTCAATATCGATTTCCGTGGTTCGAGCACAGTGTTCTACTTATCGTTTGAGGCTGCGATTGCACGGTGACCTTGAAACCGTATATTACGCGTAAGTTCAAGGACGAACCTTTCGAGCATCCGCTGCAAGAACTCGCGATGCAACGTACACACTCGAGATCACTTCATTACGCACTCGTGACCTCGAGTGGCCTTGAACTCGATGCAAAAGTGACTTATTATGCAACCGACTGTAGAATATTTCCTTACGACGAAGGACATTGACACTAACGCCTCCTCGAACCTGTCGCGCTCCTGAACTCTTCAAGGTTACATTCTGATTATGTAATTCCTCGATGATCTAGGCTCGTCCAAATCGTTGCAAATGATGGTGACATCATTCTAACACAGTCATAGTCTTTCTGCTACCAAGACGACACCCCGACATTGTTGCCAACTCCGGAAATAAAATAAATTCTGCCAAACTTACGATTCTTCGAGTCCGCCATTTTTAAGTAGCATTTTAAAAGAACGAGTTCATATATCTGAAGAAAGACAAATACTGTGTGTTGTAATGTTTCTGTCGTACATAATTTCTTACATAATTTCTTACAAGAAGAAGGAGGATCATATTTATTATATGTCTATACATTCTCGAATGGCTATATATTGACAAAATGGAATTTTATTTCGATTTAGGAGCAATTAATAACATACATAATTAATAGATCCCGATCAAAATCTTCATCACGAATCTGTGTTGATGCTGTAGTGCAAGAGGTTAACCGGATAATCGTCACCCTTGGTTCGAACAAAAAAAACTTTCCCGTCATTTTATCGTCACAATAAACAGAAGCATTGAGAGTGAAACTCTCAATCACGTCCTTTGGCAGTGTAATTTATACGATACGCAAAGATCACTATTGTTGAATAATCTCTGTAAGTTAAGAATTCAACTGCCTTTTGACGTTTCTATGTTTCTGGCTGGGCCCAACGTTAAAGCCTGCCTCTATACATATACTTCTGTTTCTAAAAAGCTGTAACCTGCGTGATTAAGGAAAAACAAAAAAAGCAAGAAAATAGTCATGTACCCTACCTTTTAGTTTGTAGAGATTACTTTCTCTGTACACTTTGGTTTTGTTTGTACCTAATGTTGTAATAAATCTCTTATGAGATTTTCTGAATAAAAAAAGAAATGCTGTCAAGTCGTGGAATAAATACGTTCGAGAACTCTGGATCGCAAGAACGATAGCTGTGACCGTTTACTACGATTTCCTCGTTGACCAGTGCAGGTTATGGTCTCTTCGGAGACCATCCAGCGCGATTTTTTCGAACGACCGAGCGCAAGCCATCGGCCGGTTACTTTTCTACTATACGTGTGCTCCCGGAGGGCAGCAGAGCAGCTCTGTTCGTCCACTTACTTTAATTACGCTACTTACACGTTCGCAATCGAGCCGACTGCTCGGTTAGCCTTTTCTCCAGCAGTTCGAGGATCCTTCTGACGGCTTGTTCTCTTTTTATATCTCTTTTTTCCCAGCCTCCATCGCGTCGAGGACACGCGTGAGTACTAGCTATACTCTTTCTCTCTTCTCTCTTGACGAAGTATCGCGGCGTGTTTCTCGTCCGGAGTATTTACTTTAAGCGATTTCATACCGGGACAGTTCTTCGAGAAGCCGGGCCTCTCCTCTCTTACCCGAACCTCGATAACTTCCATCCGTCCCGGTGCTATTAACTAATTAAACGGTAACGCCGCGCGGCCCACCACCGCCTTCATCAACGATATTTAACTTGCGTCGACTCCGGAGCCGTGAGGGAGGGAATTACCGAGTCTCCCGGCGCGATTTTCTTGTTACAATAATAATAATAATATCGCCGTTTCGTTATGCAATCCACGTTTACGCGCATCCACACCCTCAGGAGAACCTCGAGCACCGGTACGATTTTTATTTCATTCGGTTTCCTGTAAACGCGCGAGCTGCAGCTTCTACTTTTCGCAATTAATCCTGAAACTGTGGCGCTTTTTACAATTTTGTAATTGATGGTGTTTGGTGAAAATCCCAGATTTGTTTGTCGATTTTTTAAACTGCAGTTTTGAGGGTAATTCTTCCAAACCAAATAGTCTTTCTGTAGTTCCAAATGTAATGGCTGTTTGTTCAATTTAATAGTCGGAAATTAAGTAGTCGAATGAGGATTTTGATACCTTATGTTCGGATAGACTAAGGTTTTGTTGATGGTGGATTAATGATGATATTTTCAATGAATTGTTTGTTCAAATGCAAATATAAAGCGATAGTGTAGGGACTAAAACGTATATGTACTTGTAGAGATTGAAAAGTCATAATTAAATTGCGGATTTTGTGTATTTATGACAAAAGCGGGTAGCTACAATTTCAAATAGCAAAAAGATTGAAAGAATGGAAGTGTATCAATAGAGATTACTTTCGACCTACTCAAAGTTTTGTGGGAACGAAGACATACGTAGACAACACACAACGCAAACAATTTTTATTTTGGATATTAGGGAATGTGTTTGAAATAATTACACAAGATTTGAAGTAATTAGGATCTTTGCAGACTCTATATAGTCTTTTGTACAGCTCTCGCTATTACGAGAGATATCAATTATTGCGGAACATTTTATAGAATTTAATTTTAATGTTTTACGTTTAAGGATCTCCGAGCTGTTTTAAAATACAATCCCAAATCGATTATGTTCAGCCGACTCAATGTCAGGTATGGTTTAACGATTTTATGGGTTGCTTCTCCATGCCTTTGTGCATCTGTCTGCTAAATTTCGTCGAGGTTTGATCTCCCGAACGCAGGTTACGAGCAATTTAGTGGAACCATGATCGTGCAACTCTGCGATTTCGACACGAAATCCGATCTCCAATGTGATTTTATTCGTTAGATTCACGAATCATGGGATTCAAACTGCAGTTTCTTGATCACTGCGTTCTACATACATCTCCAACAGAGTTTAATCAACCATACCTCTTCCGGTAGTTCGAGCGTTCACACACAACGGCCTCTTGTACCAAGATGGACTCTCCGTAGAAGTAGTAGAGACCCGGTGAGAAATTGACTCAAGGGACGAAACGATGTAGAACGAACTGGCTCGAGTTTTACCTGATTGCCTGGGGAAGATGAGTGAGCTCGTCCTTTGTATGCCACTGTGTCGTCTTCCTTTTCCCTGAGACACACCAAAATTCTCGCCCTTCATTCAATTGAAACACTTTCAATTGTAAAAATCATCTACTCGCGATCAAATTCGTGCGTTTCTCTTCTAACTCAATTCCACGGTATTCTTTTTATAGAAAGTGATTTATTTAATCAGTGATATAATTTCCATCAGTCTGTACTATTTCTCCCACCGTTTCACGAATTTTTAATACCATCTTCGTGAAATTTGTGTGGTTTTGATGAGATATATTCTTAAAGGATGATTTCGACTTCTTCATCAGTGTTGAACATCTTATAATATCCATATACTTCACAAATGTTTTTAACTGTCTCCGTGGCTGTAATGCCCCTCCGAAACCTTACGAAGTGGTACGCGACGAATACGCACCTTATCCGTATTTATTTTTCGTACGAATTGTTAATAGTGAGTAAAATCAAGATGAAACGCTTTAAATATACAGTGGCTCACAAAAGTATTCGCTCGCCCTTTAGATCAGAACTTTCTTAAATTTGAAGAAATTGCAATTAATAGGAATTAGATGAAAAAATAAAAATAGCACTTTTTAAAACTTTATTATTTCAGCTTGTAATGAAAATTCAAAATATGCGTTTTGTAGATCTATGTTATTTACACATATGCTGAAAATTTCATCGAAATCAGTTAACGAACATATGAGCTGCAAGCGGTTGAAAGTGGTAATAATCGCAGTTTTTCACGACTTTTGGTCAGTTTCTCCTTAAAATCCATAGCTTCTCACATCTTTCGATGCGCGTCGTTTTTTTCCTGCATCAACCGATTTCGATGAAATTTTCAGCATATGTGTAACTAACATGGAACTACGAAAGGCATATGTTAAATTTTCATTATGGACTAAAATAAAGAAGTTTTAAAAAGTGTTATTTTTTATCTCTTCGTGTAATTCCTACTAATTGCAATTTTTTCAAAATTTTTTTTGCTCGTGATTTACGGAATCAATGCTTCTAATTGCTCAAAAAAAAAATCAAGTAGTTTGGTCAAATTTTAAGAAAGTTATTCTGATTTAAAGGGCGAGCGAATACTTGTGAGCCACCGTACATACATGTAACTATGACAAGAGGTAGACGAATAATAAATATTATGAAAACAAGAGAATAACGACAAATAACTTATGTAGCAGATGCATACAGAGAACATGAACAAAGCGACGAAGTTTCAGTTCAATCCAATAGAACCTAAATTTTTGAAAAAATACACAGTATCGCGCACTGTGAATCAAACAGCAATGCACACAGCTGTAACCACAAGCGGAAGGGCAATATACATATCGTCACGAAGCAAAGATGACCCAAAGGTCCATTTCCAACCTTTTTCTACAATCGTAGAAATATTAGATACAATTTTTCCAATCAAAAGACCAAAGTACGAATGATCACTAGGTAAACATCCCTCTCCGAGTTTCTCCACAAAGTCCGTGACCGGAAGTCTTCGGTAATCGGTCGCGTGCGTAGAATTGGGTCGTCCAAACGGTACCAATCAATACCAAACGACTACGTTTTCCCGGGGGTAGATTCGGTAGTCGGAATGAAATCGTTCGGCGGCATTGAAAGCCGGCGAGCAACGAGCAGCAAGCAGCCGATACGTTAATTACCAATCGGCAGGGTAGTAAGCCGAATTACAGGGCTCGCTGTGGCAGGAAAAAATGCTGTTTGCCTGGACTCGTAGAGCTGAGACAAAGTTCGATGTTCGTGCGCACGGGTTAACGGGGGGAAATCCTTCTCGCTCTGCCAGAGGGGGCGAGGAGAGTTTCGGGTCTGCTTTGTGCCGGGCCAGCTATTCTACCTCCAATTATATTCGGGCAAAAAGTAGCCGAGAACTCTATCGAAGTATAGAGATCGTGCGCGCTGGCCACGGGGGAAGTGGACTCGTGGAAGAGAAGAGCAGAGAATCGAGGAGAGGAGAGACGAGAGGAAAGAGAACAGAAGTTAGAGAGAAGCCGGCGGAACACGTTCCTCGGGCCGTAGCATCGCGCAGGATACGATTTCGTTTATTTCGTTGGCTCACCTCTGACCTCCTGGGTTCCTCCCCGCGCTTTTCTGGACCCTGCCCCCCCCCCCTTCTCATTCGACTGGGTCCTTCTCGTTGCTTCTGTCTTTTCGAGCAAAGCCTCTCCGGTGCCTTCGTACCCCCTGCCAGCCCCTCTAGCTCCGTTCGGTTACGTTCATCGTGTTCCGCGCCACCCCCAATTCTCTCTCTGTCTCTCTTTTAGCTTCAGCTCTCTCACGCTCTCCAGTTAGATTCGTGGGGGCTTTGGGGACGCAAGAACGGACCGAGAGTCGGACAGACACGACGAGCGCTTCTCCACCCTCTCCTCTCCCGGCCCTGGACTCTCTCTCTCTCTCTCTCTCTCGCCTTCTCTCTTTCTCTCTTTCTCTCTCTCGGTTCGCCGTTTTTCTCCTGCTCTGGCCGCTGCGATCTCCTCGCTGCACCTCTCTTTCTCTCTCTGTGCCGGTTCTGTATATTTATTGATTGCCACCTCACCTCGCCTACCATGGCCTCGGTCTGCGGCAGTTTCCCCTCCCTTCAGCTGTCCCTCGTTTCCCTCGTCCCAGGCTCGTTCTGCAGCAAGCAGCACCGGCACACCACCAGCATCGCGCTACGAGGAGAATCTCGCTCGATCTCCAATCTGTCTCTCTCTCTCGCTCTCTCTCTCTCTCTCTCTCTCTCTCTCTCTCTCTCTCGCTCTCTCACTCTCTCTCTCGCTCTCTCAGTCGTTCTCTCTTTCTGTCCTGGTCTCACTTTCTCGTTCGGTCCCGGTCTACCTACAGCGTTCCGTCCTCTTCCGCCTTCGCGGAACCCGAACTCTCTTTCATTTTCTCTTCCACTGCGTCGCTGACTAACTCCACCCCCTGTCTTTCTCTGCTGTCCCCTTCTGGGCGCGCGGGTCTCTCGCATCCACGCTCTCTCGCCCCCCTCTCTCTCTCCTTCTCTTTCCCTCTCTAGCATTTTCTATTCGTCTCTATCTATCTCTGTCCCCGTGTCTCTGGCTCTCCTCTCTCGCGTCCACACTCTCTCGTCACTCTAGCTGTCTCTTTCGCGCTCTTGCACTTTCTATCTGTCTCTATCAATCTCTGTCTCTGCGTCTCCGACTCTCTCTCTCTCTCTCTCTCTCTCTCTCTCTCTCTCTCTCTCTCTCTCTCTCTGGGTTGGTTCGACCCTCCGCGGTAACCTCTCGCGCTTTTACCTCCTACGCTCGATACAAACTCGTTGGACGCGTCGGAGTTGTCGTTTGAAGCCACCCTTCGGGCCGCGCGGCCGTCCGACACCACCGAATCGTACGCCCGCTAATAATTCTTGCAATCATCTTTCTACTCCATTCTTCTTCGCTTATTCCGCTACTGCTTCCTTCTTCCTGTTCTCCTCTGACTTCTCCTTTATTCTTGGTCGCCTCGGTTCGGGCTGGTGTCGTTAACCCTTTAACTGGGGATCACGAGCTGATTCGTCATTACAGTCGATTACCACGTTCTGGAAACATCTCCGTTTTGTTCTTAATTCGATGAACATCTCTTTCATTTGGTATCCAGATTAGTATATGACGAACTGATTCGCCATTGGGGTTCACTATTAGCTACCACGAGCTTTTCATTTTGTTCTTACCAGAGTATGCCTTTCATTTCGTATTAGTATATGACAAAGTGTTTCGTTATTGGAGTTTGATATTAGCTGGCAGAAACTATTAATTTCGTTCATAATCCAATAAATATCTGTTTCACTTAATATTCATGTTAGTATGAGCCTATGAACTGTGCTGTACTCGCGTGAAACTGTTCATGTCTCAATTTTACGTGTCATCTGTTACGGTGGCATCGTCGTGTGTGTTCAGAATTGCAAAGTCACCCAGTTAAAAAGGTTAATGGGCCAAGCTTCAAGGAAGATGTAGGAAACGAGATGAAAGAAGGAGGTTACTATTAGCACTAGCGCTCATACAATGATCGTTCGTGGCAGTGGTCTTCAAAGTTTGTCGATATTTGCATTTGATGTAATTTGCAATTTCTGTAGACGAATGTTACGAAAGTGGACTCAGATCAAATCTTATTTTCTTTGGTAGTAGCATTTATAGATCTAAAATAAGTAAAAGTCGACCGAAATTCTATCGAATTTCATATTGTAGCATTTTTTGAAAATTTTCGGAAGTCATACATGCATAAAGTTCCACAGTCTAATGATTACACGTTACAATCTCGTGGTTTTATTAGACCAGTGTGGATTAGTTGCGTTTCGTTCTGTATTCTACACAAATGATGGCTTGAAAACATGGGACCTTAGGATGTTATTTTTCGAAGTAAGGTTTGGGTGTGAATAAAATTTCTAACATAAATTAAATTGCAGCAAACATGAATGGAAATTTGAGCAAAACTAGAAGAATACTTGTAGATTTCAATAAACCATAGATTTTACCTAAAACCCTTATTCACGTCGTTTACAAATAATAAAACGACGCGTAGAACGTACAGCTTTCCCAGAACACTGAAATATACGTCAAATTGACACAAGAGACAAGTGTTAATGGAATCATTTACTTCACGACATAAGAGTTACGATCTTTAGATTAAAAGAAGATTGTCCACATCATTTACAAATAATAAAACGACCTACAGAACGTACTGCTTCTTCAAGAACAGAGAAAAATGCGTCAAATTGACACAAGAGACAAGAGTTGACCTAGTAATTTTCTTCACGCGATAAAGATTGCGACCATTACTTCAAAATACAATCAAATTCTTTTCAGCTAAACTAATAATAAAACGCCGTATAAAGCACCTTCCCAAGAGCAATAAGAAATTCGTTAAATTAACGCGAGAGAGGAACGGGAGTTGTTTTACATTAAACTAAAATCGTTTACATTGTTTGCATATATTGGTACGGAAAAAAAATTCACACAATTTTTCTAGAGTTATCATAAGAATACTACAGATTTTATGAATTTATGATCCAAATAACTGGGCGCAATTTAGTTAAGTAGAATAATTTAGATAATTGAGAAATATTAAAACGTCATTTCTAGTTTATTAAGATTACAATGTCCAACACCAAATTTGTTTCGCAATTGCAAACTTCGAAGGCGGGTTTCTCAAGATAAAAGTCTGCTGTATCGCGTGATATAATTCGATTTTACGCTGGACCCTTCTTTTTTGAATAAATTCAAAAATATCTTCAAAAATTGGTGAAAAATGGTGTCTCTCCGTCTTTAATGATTGTTTAAACACGTTTAAACATTAATAATGTATTAATATTGGATATCACTGTATTCGGGAAAGTCTACAGAATCTTTTGCTACAAAGAACAATTCAATATCTTTTATAATAACATCACAATATTTGTTTAAAGTTGAAAAATAGGTTTTTTTCAAAATCATGTTTCTCAAAAACTGTGCGTGTAGGAGAAAAAATCAGCGCAAAAAACTCTATACGAACCACCCAACAGTAATAGCGAAACATAAAAAAAGTTGAAATTTGTTAGACAGTGTTATGAAAGAAAGTAACAAGTATCTATCCGGCTTCTATCTCGTGCAATTCGTACAGAGATTTTTCATTTTGCATAAAAAGTCTGATCATAACCCAACAACCGAGCAATAAAACATCGTACAGTACATATTACTTTTTCAAGATCACTGAGAGATGCATCAAATTGTCATAATAGACAGACGACAGTCAATGTGCTAATTTTCTTCCCACGATGAGAACTGGAATTTCGAAATCCTGAAACACCAAATAAAATGAAAAAGAAGCCCACACATATCTGTCGCTTTCCAGCTCGCGTTTCCAAAACAAGCTTACCCTCCTCGAAGTCGTCTCGCAGTTCTATTTCACCGCGAGCGTCGCGTGGGACGAGGGCCGCAGCTTTCGTTTGAATCTCCCTGGTTCCTTTTCCTCGTCAACGTCATCTGTGTCATCGTCATTACGCGGCGTGACGGAACGCGCCTAGCGTTTCCAAGAAGCTCGCGCGCGGATGGAATCCTGTTAACGGACGCGCGCGCAGCGAACTTTCGGATCTCTCTCTCTCTCTCTCTCTTCTCGTCTCTCTGTTCGCTCTTCTCCACCCCCAGCCCGCCGGTTTTTAATTTCGCCGCACTCCGATACACCGCTTTTATCTCGATCGATCGATGCAAACTCCGACGCTGGATGCGGCCAAGTTTTCGTTCTCGGAGCCCGCGTTTCCGCTTCTGTCCACCCCCCGCACTCTCCCCACCACCGCCGTTCCTGCCACGAATTCTGAGCCCGGCACCGTCATTATACCAGGTGTGGACAAAAAAACTCCTGGAAAGAGCTATTCGGAAAATTTCCTCTTGCGTCGCTAACCCTGAAACTGTTCCTCCGATTGCAACGTGTGTGTGTGTGTGAAGTTGCCTTACCCATTATCGAAACAAGTGTCGCGCGACTCCTAACTCGCGCGCGTATCATGTTTTTTTCTTTTTTTACTGGAAGCTTAAGTGGAACTCCCCATGGGGGGTTATAAAGCTATACATTAGGATTAACATAATGTCTGATATACAATTGGTTATACATATACATCTTAAGCCCGCTGCACACATACGTTTTTTTTTACGTGCGGCAACCGTGCGGCAGAATAACGGACGTGTACATCAACTGATATGCGATAATGTAACGACGGTCGTATATGCGATTGCGGCGACCATGCGTTTCTTTGGGGAACTGCGGCAAATATTGAACGCAAGACGGACGTGCGACGCCGCAATTACGATTCAAACAAATGTGCAGCGTCGCATTGAATTCATAGTACTTTAGACCGCATTTGCGGTACCGCACGGTCGCCGCACGCTAAAAAAGCGGATGTGTACAGCGGGCCTTACACTTATACATTAGTAGTGTAGGTACAGTAAAATAGAACGCATTAAGTACATAACTTTAAATCTTTAAATTACATTGCATGAAAAAATGAAAAAGAACATGACATGCCTGGATATTCGGTTTCTAAAGTAATCATCTGATATTTAAGGGTGGAAACAAATTGAACTTGCTTAATCTTTTCGTAATGTCAACTCTTTGTGATTCCAACAAGGTACATTGCCAAATGATATGGTTAAGATATTGAACCTCATTGCCGCAGTTACATTTGGAATCATCTATTATATGTAGACGTGAAAGAGATTCTGTAAGATGATAATGATTTGATCTACAGCGATTGAATGTTACAATAAATTCTCGTGACAAACCTCTGACGCATCATGGTGATCACTAGACCGCGGATCTTTATGTAAAGTAAAAATTGTCTGTATTAATTGCAAGGTACAGAAGCTACATAGACATTTATTTCTTTCCTGGATAATTATATACCTTCGAAAGCAATGTAACAGTATTTCAAAAGTTTTGAAATGCTTTTGCCGTGTTGCATTCGATCCATTAATTCTTTGTCTCATACAGAAATTCTCAGCTGTGAATCATAAAGTTTCGAATCTACAAAATAGTCCCCGGTAGTGTGTTAACACAATAATTAACCGGACCACTCAGAATTACTGGTTTCTAATTTTTTATTTTACAAATATTGAAATTATAAATATGTTTACGGGAGTAATTTTTTAGTCAACGTCTCTATGGAAGTACATATTTAAACAAAAATTGTACAAAATCTGAATAAACGCAATTTTGTCGTTATTATAAGGCAATATACACCAGTCGGGTTTAGTGCTCGGTAATTCTGGTGTTATGATCGACGACAACAATTTCATCGTTATATAACCCTCAATTAAAATGCACCTAGTTAAAAACGAGAGTTGCACAACGATTTGCAGGCTGTCAACAATAAAGTGCCTACAACGATCTCAAAAAATTAGCGAAGTGGAGGATTCAGGCCATACTTCAACGTTGTGCTACCTTCAATAAAAATCTACTGTAGCTTAAAAACGAGATTTGCACGAAGAACTGCATTCTGTCAAGCAGAAAGTATTGAAAACTAGGTCCAAAATTAGCAGAGGAAAGCGTTCACAAAATCGAAGACAGTGACTGTGAAAAACGTTGTCAGGAGGGGTTCGTGACTGGAAAAGGAGGGGCATGGAGCGAGTGGCTGCTCGAAACTGGCGATGACGCGTGGAACTTTGTCTCTCTCTCTCTCTCTCTCTCTCTCTCTCTCTCTCTCGCTCTTTTTCTCTCTGTTTCTGTGCTCGTGTACACGCGTGTACGTAGCCGGTACGTGACTTCGCATCATCGTGTCCCTAGGCTACGGCGCTAGCTAAATGTCACGTTTGATTTTGTGTGCTTGAGTTTATGTATGCGTACGGCTCGCTGCGCTGCGCCGCTTTCGGCGATACGTCGCCGCAGAATAGAAACTTCGAAGTGGTTACGAGCTCCCCAGAATTCGCTGCGATTCAACTTCGGCTATAAAACGCTCGCACTTCTCGTAACCGGAATACCATGTTGTAGAAACGCGTGTAAAAGTTGCTGTACCCGCGCCTACTGCGCGAGAGTATGCGTGCACGCGCTCTTGCAGCCATTGTGCCGATTGATACCGAAAGATCTTTAAATTCTGTTTACCCCGCGATTGTAAAACGGCCCCGCCGGATGTAAAACTGAGACGATCAGTCTTTAAAACTGTTGCTGACTGGACCGAAATCGTTTCCTCATTGATTCGCCATTTGCTCTGTGTTGCAGTTGAGGTTTAGGTCTGTAAGACATTTTACCACGTCTTATGATACTTGGGTCTAACACCTTTTGGGATAACTAGACGGCGGATTTTATGCATTTATGGCAAAAGTGGGAGGTTGTAATTTCGAACAGTAAAAAGATTAAAATATTTTATGTAGACTATTCACACTTTTCGTTTAACACTTTCATCGCCATGTCATCCATATCTGGGTGACGGAATTATTTATAAAAAATTGAAAATTAATTTTTACGTTGGTAGATTGAGTGTACAAAATTTCCTTACGATCTGAGGAATAGAAGAGGTTTGAAACAGTAATTAATATCACAAAACTAAATTTCTTAGTTTTTTTTTTGTTAAATATATTGCTTTGATTTTGTGTAATTTTTATGATTGTCGAGTGGACGATAAACGTGTTGAGTTAATAAAACTACTAAAGGGAAAAATAAATCCCTACTTGGTTCTTGTGGCTTGCATTTGATTCTTATTTTACTGACGTAAATAGTAGTTGAAGATTGGTATAGCAATTTTTAATGACACTTTTGAGTCGCCATTCGAATACAAAGGGTATTATTAATACTTTATGGATAAACCGTGGATTTTATGCACTTATGACACAAATTAGTAGGCGAAGCGTAAAAAAATAGGGAGACAAAAAGAATTTAAGAGCACTGATACTTTGTTATCAACTTATCAAAATTATTAAAACAGGAAACAAGTGTTTACTCGCTTCCAGCACCTTTTAATTGTCTTCATTCTTATTTTACATAAAAATCCTCAGTATAGCTATTAGAATTGCTCGGAGTTTTCACTCAGTAAAGTATCAGGATAAAAATTCTACCATAATGTAACTGTGTATTTAATAAACCAAATAATGGACATTTTCCCAGAGAAATGAAGCACAGTACAGTACAAACGGTGCATCTACCCAACAATCTTTTTCCTCTTACGACCCGGTTTCTCGGGAGCCAGACAATTTCACGGGTCTCGCCAAAATTCCCGAAGCCTCATTACCTCCTCCTCTCCTCAATTTTCCACCTGCTTTCGCTCTCACTCGGCCTTCGCTCCACCCTTTCGATTTCTTCCCCGATACCACGAAAGAACGATTTCTGGTCCACCCCAGTAGTTCTTCTAGACTCCTCTTGGTTTTCCATTCTGTCTTGTGTTCCTCCATCTTCGAGAGAGAGAGAGAGAGAGAGAGAGAGGCCGTGCTTCTTTTTACTTCGCCACCTCGGGGCTCTTCGAACGCTCCTCTCCTCTCAGCCGCCCCTCCCCCCTTCCCCCCTTACTCCTCCTCATTCTATCTCGTTTTCTCTCGTTTTCTTTCATTCCTTCCCTCGACACCGGTCGAAGCAACGTGTATAGGTTGATAAATGCGCTCGGCGTGCCTCGAATTCGATATAGAGGGAGATAGAAAGAGAAAGAGAGGAGAGAGAGAGAGAGAGAGAGAGAGAGAGAGAGAGAGAGAGAGAGAGAGAGAGAGAGGAGCAGGTCGAAGATGCTCGATAAGAAAAGACACTTGGTACAATAATAAAAGAGGGGGAGGCGGCTAGAAACGTGCGCCGCCGAACAAGATCAGACCGACGCGACGCCCCCGGGAAAAAAATATCAATCGAAATCTCCCAGGAGCGTAGCCACCGCCGCAGCCCCGCACTCTTTTCCTCCCTGTCGTTTTAAACATTAAACCATTGAATTATGTAGCGCGGGTAATCCGACGAAGTTTCATTCTCGACCAGAGATTGCGAAGAGCACGCGAAAACGTGGGACGTCCAGGCCAGACGAACTTTCGCCCGCGGTTTTGCGATTTCGTGGACCCAGAAGGCTATCCCGCCGGCGAATCTGGTTTCCTTAAGGAGCCGCACCCCGACAAGTTGCGAAACCTGCATGTGAATCATCGACCGTTCGAGATTTTGGGAATTAAAACGGGCCGACCCGACGGTTTCTTGTTAATCAACCGACCTGGTTTCGTTTCGAGATCGGTGTTTAAAAAGCAGCGTTTGATTCTTGTGGGACATGTTCTTTCTGTTAGAGGAGATGCTTCTGTTTGGGTTTGTTGAGGTTTTGGCAGCTGGATTATTTGAATTCGTTCTAGCTTGATTTTAATATAATTAAATTAGTAATTTTCGTTTATAATTCTAGAAGATATTCTGATATGTGATTTATATTTTTATTTGGATAGGAGAGATACTTAGTTTTAGGTTTGTAAAAGCTTTTGGTAGTTGGATGCTTCGTATTTTGGTGTAGAGTTCTTTTGAGATGAAAAGTAAGGGAACATTAAGAAATTCAAAACTTCGAGTTTATAATTTGAAGTTTATTTCTGGATTTGTGAAAGTTTTAGGTGATGTGGAATTTTGAATTTGCTGTGAAGTTAGTTTCAAATGAGGATCATAATTAATAAAGCAGAAAATTTTCTATTCACAATACTAGCAACGATTGTATTTGAACTACTTGTTTTTTTTTATAAATGCACAAAATCCACAATCTAATAATTAGATAATTTTGACTAGAACATTTTGCTGTGCTCTGGAAAAGTGATTTCTCGTACCCATCAATTTACACAATGTTTTTTTATATCATCGTATATATGTATTAACTTTCACCCATCCCCTGCGTCAATTTAATACATTTTCTGCACGCAAAGAGCACGTAACGATGAATATTAAAAAGCGCAAACGTTCGAAACGCATTACGCACGAACGCGCAAAAATTTTATTCTTTTATTTGTATTTGTTCATGGATAGAGAGAGAGAGAGAGGGAGAGAGTAAGCTGTCGCGTTTATTTATCCGAATTACACGTAACACTTGAAATTTCACGTTGAAATTAAACAGAATGTAGTACGGTAGAATGGTATGTATCATGCTAAACCAAAAAACAAAGGAGATGAACAAGTTCGTATCGCGTTATTATTTTTCTACCGAATTACTACTCCAGTGAAAATCATTGCCTTTAGCTTCCACTGCAATTTTTGGCATCATGGAAGAATTACATTGAAAATTATAATGAATTACATGGAAGCAGACAAGGTTAGTCTGTCGATTCATGGCTAGCACTAGGTTTACGGGACTTGAGAATTGAGATTATAAAGATGCAGCCATGAGAAATTACTTCAGAAAATGTATTTCTTTGAGTTTAAATTATAAAAAGCCTGGCTAAAGAATTCTATACATAAATTCTAATTATTTTTATAAAGTAATGTGAAATAGTCATTTTTAGTGCTCCGTAAACCTGGTGCCAAAGTTTTCACTGCTATTAAACAATTTTTTAAGAAATTCTGACTTGTACACCATAATTCCACCGATAAAAGTAATGTGTAGATTGGATACTTTTACAATTTTTGTGCATCGATTACAAGTTACGAAAGCTAAATATTTATTACTCTCGTTAATAAAATTTTAAGATGTTGAAAATAATACATCGATTTTCTTGAACTTTGATTCTTTTTACCGTTTTAAATTGCACCAACCCATTTCTGTCATAAATGCGCACTCTACTAATGAATTAAAGTTGCAACTACAAAACCCGAGTGACATACGCGCCCATAATCAAGAACATCAAAAATATTATAAACTCCAGCCTAAGATCTTCCAGGGACATTCCCAAAGTCTTAAACAACAAGACAAGTTTCGCAGAAGCGAAGTCAAAATCGGTTTTGCTCAGCAAGAAAAATAAACAGCGCGGTAATAATAATCGACCGGCGAGCAGGAGGCTATTGCAGCCATAGTTTCGGATGATGCGCGTACCAGTGGTGGTTGTGCGATGATGTCGAAACGATTCGCACGTTTTCGCGAGGGAAAGGTGTGCGATTTCGAGGGCACTTGTTCCTCCATCGGCGTTTCGATCGTTTGATCCTGGCCGCCTCTCTCGGTCGCGGCGCATTATTCAGCGGTGGGTCCGCGTGCAATTATTAACACGCATCCGTCAGGCATCGTGGAGCATTATGTTTACACAAACGATTCCCATTACCGGCGTTAAACATAATTTACAAGTTCCCCAGGCCGCCGCCGGAGCAGATGAATCCGCCATTACCGCAACCGGTCCTTTATTACACCGTCAGTCGGGGCTGATCCTATATTTATAACAAAGTTAGCTGACGCGCGGGGGCTCGATTATGTTTAAAGAAGGGAGCTCGCCGGTCCGCGGTGCCTGTGACTTGGTTAACGAGAAATTAATTAGCACGAAGCCTGGAGCAAGACACCCGCACCGTCTCCCGGGCACGCTCCCCCACGATTTCAGACCTTTTACCGTGAAAATCATTCTATCCCGTGATCGGACACCGATATCATCGATCATGCTGAAGGAACTCGTTACTTTCGTTGACGCGTTTTACCCACGATTTTTATTCGTTTTTATTCGGGCAACTTTTGCCAATCTTTAGTACAATGAGGAATGCACCGTCTACGGTTTACAACTAAGAACTTTATAATGGATCATTCAACAGTAATTTCGATCGTAAACTAACAACTCGATATCAGTAACATAATCTAATCATTTCGTTAGGATTTGTTGTACAATAAAAGATGATTTTTTAGGTTCCTGGTTTAACTGCTTTTTGGAGAACTCTTTTTTCAAGCTTTTTTTTTATACAATTTTATAGATTTCGACGACAAAACACCGAAAATAAGCCCAAGTAATTGCTTCTTCTTTACTACTTGGCATGTCTCTAAAGTTAAAATTTCTAATACTTGAACTAGCCATTTCAAAATCAGCAATAAACTTATTAATAATTAATTTGTGAATAACACTTGAAATTGCTTATGTTTACAAAGTATGTGTAACCACTGAATTGCCATCTAGCGCATACGCTCAGTACTGTTTAGCCGATCCCGCAATTATACCATATTATCTAACACATGCGCTGAACACTCACAATCTAGCCAATGCATGCGCCGAACAGACCTACCTACCTCTACCACTCAACGAATATCCAATATGGCGACGCTCTAACCTGTTAAAAACGCTTAAAACTGCTCACCTTTACACGCGTATAACTTATAAACCAGTGAATTCCTGACAACCATACACACATTTTCGGAATGTCTTCATCGATATCTACAGGATCACATAAAAAAAAGTTAAGAACGCGGTGTTCTCCAAAACGCAGTCGAGCCAGGTTCCTTTTTGGAACATCACAATTATCATCACAATACTAAACCTTACCGATATGTTGTCTTGTAGAAATGGCATAATTGAATTTATTCAGATTTCACACAATTTTGATTATACTGTAGGCTGAGACAAAGAAGTTCATTCAATCATTTCTTATCAAAGCGAGGACTTCTTTCGTAAATAGGCTGTTTTACAAAAATTAGGGATGGAAAAAGTGTTTGTTACATTGTTAGGGGTTGCAAATGTCCCAAAGAGCCTATAAGTTTCTTTACACCTAGTGTTAAACACCAAAAGTTGTTATAACTGCCCAAAATTTGTACATTAGTTACGTCGTCTCACGGATCTGATCATGGCACGCCGTTTCTACTTAACGCAAGAAAATTCACACCAATAACTTATTATCACATTTCTTTTAAATATCTCCGAAACTAGTGCGCAGATGAAAAAAAAAGTATCCTACGAGAATTGCTGGTCTTTTTACGTACAATAAGATCCCATAATAAAAAATATAGGTTTCTATTTGAAAAAACAAAGTTGACCTTCAAATGACCTTGAAAACGCCACTCAAATAAAAAACGGATACTGCCCCCCTCTTTCCCCCTCGAAATCCTTGGACACGTATTTTACACTTTTTTAATATCTTTCATTCTTTCGAGATATTCGTTTGGAAAATTGTCAAATGAACACCCTATACATTAGTCGCAATTTATTACTCCGTAGTTCTAGTGTTGAACGGAATACATTTGTCTTTATTCAGCCCTTACACTCATCTCTTCGACGTAGGACCTCGTTTCATACAGAAAATTATTAAAATCATTCGACCTACCCTAAAACAATAAAGTTCCCGTCCATCGACGGTTAAAAACAACTTTCCCAGTAACAACTATTCGCATTTACGAATCCGTAACATTTTCTATCTCGAATTGACCGCGTGGCAAGCGAATGGCAGAAACACGTCGGGCATTACGGATCGTGGGCGTCAAAGACTAGCATTTGTTTAACGAACGCAGGGAAACAATGATGATTCGTTTCGTCGACGGGGGTGGGGGGGGGGGGGGGAGAAGGAAAGGAAAAAAGAATAGTGCTAGACCGTAGTGGCATTCTCGGTGTCTGTGTCGCTTCGGTTGGTCCGTCGCGTAAACGAAATTAAAGCGATTTGGAAGCGAGCCAGCCATCGCTGCGACGGTCGCAAACGCCGCGCCGCCAACCCCTCTCGGCATTCCGATCCCTCGATCGATCTTCTTCCTCGAGGGACAGGATACACACGTATACAGGGTGAACCATGGAACGTGATCGGGCTGGATTATCCTGCTATTAATAGTCCTATTCGCAAAATTCCTCCATCTTCGCCAATAAACTTTTTTTTTCAATAAAATGGGCGACAAAAATGGTGATTTCCTAAACATTATTGAATAAGAATTGTATTGACGTGTGTATTTGCATCGTGAAACAGTGCAATATGATTGAAAGAACACTCTATGGTGCTTTCAATAAATTTTTTGGTCAATTGATTTTTTCAAGAATTTTTTGAAGCGAACATGTTTCGAAGGAACTATGCTAGCTCATTTGTAGATCAGTGCAGGCAGAATTATTGCGTACTTTTAACATTAAACGTTCTTGAAGTTGTCTTGCCAGCATCCCTTGTATTCAAACAGACGTCATTATATCAGACATCATTATATATAATACTGCGGATCGTTATACAAAATAAAAATTGTCTGCATCAATTGCAGGAAACAGGAGCTATATAGAAGCTTCTCTTTTTCTTTAATAATCTTTATAAGTTGAAAATAGTGTATTGACATCCACAAATTCTTTTAATATATTGACTATCTCAAATTCGACGAACTCGTATTTTGTCATAAATACAGAAAATCAATAATAATAATTATATAATTATATAATAATAATTATATAATTGCACGCATTGTAGCGAAAAATGATCACGATAGAGATTCAAATTGCTTAAGTAAAGAAGAGAAACTCTCTTTGGACCATGTTATAGCAGATAAATAAATTTTAGGCTGATCAATTAGCCTTCGATAATAATCTAAGCTCAATCACTATACAGTGGACTTTCTGCGAAATTCGTAACAAAAATAGTAGCTGAAAAATGTTCATAAACTGACTAGCTGCAGTTTAAGACAGTAAAACGATTAGAATAATTGAAAAGTGTTCACGTATAATTAGTTTCAATACACATAAATTCTTAACCCTCGTACGTAAAATGATTGGACATTGCGAGATGTTTTTAAAATATGATGCTATAAATAAATTTGTTGTTTTAAAATGTGAAATTAAAATGGGCGAAATATTATCCTAGACTCTGATACGTATCTTGCGGGTGTTTATGCAAAATAAAAATTTTCCATCTGAATTTCAACAAATTGGAGTGATCTAAGAATATATTTTCTTTCTTAACATCCCAAATAGGATGGAAACAACATAACAGAATTTTTAAATTCTTCCGTTGTTTTCACTGTTTGGAATTACAGCTATTCATTTTTATCATAAATGCATAAAGTCCGCAGAGTACTTATATGAAACTATTTTCCGGGGCCGTATGAGGAGAATCAATTACGAAGCGACTTTTGTTTCTATGCAATGCATGCAGACAAATTTTAATTTTGCGCCGTCCAGTGTAGTGATCGCCGTTCGTGTTCTCTCTGTACACGCGCGCAACTCCGGCTTTCACGGAGGCCAGCTGAATCGCGATTGGACGGGTATAAGCGGAAACGGCGACGTTAAGGTGTAAAACCGGAGGGGATGTCGTCGATATGTTGGATATCCGCGTCTTTCTGGCCTAGAGGCTTAAATAATGCGCGGCTACGCTGGTAATTGCGTTGCATGCGTATTCCGCTGTCTCTAGGAAAAGCTTATTGGCTCGTCGCGCGGTTTTCCTTTGTTTGCGGATTAGCCGACGTTGTACTTTCTCGGATTCAACTGCAATTACCTGCGCCGTGTTTTCTTTTCTTCGCGTGGGCGATCGGGTACACATTTCTGTCTTTTATTTAACAATAATTTCTTTTATGAGACCGCTCATTCTGCCTCTCGGTTTTGTCAATACGGCGATGAGCTAAATCGTCATTACTAGACTACGGACTTTATTCATTTATGACAGAAATCAGTAAGTCGAATACAAAACGGTAAAAACATTTGAAAAATTTAAAAATGCTGTTACATTATTTCCAACGTGTTGAAATTATTAGTACAAGAATTTTTATTTTGGATAGAAATCCGAAGTATGTAGTTGACGCCAAATAAAAAGTAACCGGTTTCGCCTAGCTCGTTGCGTGGTTGCCTTGTTGTAAAACCTCTGCTCCCCCACTCGATCACCCAAACGTCACGAATAGACTGCGAAATGAGTTATGCATTTGTGGCATGTGCAAATTTCTAAAATACAAGAGTACGTATATATAATTAAAAAGTAATAATGCTTTTATTTCATTTCTACCAGGAAAATGTTTCTAGTCAATAAAAGAAATTTTATTTTAATTTTCATAAAATTCGGCATACAAATGGGAATTTGCAGAAAGATCCGCAGTCTAGTCACGAATTTTCATATACCGAGAGACGAGTGATTTGTGATTTGTATCGTCTTAAGCGCGAGTAGGGGATTAGCCACTGAACGAGTTCTGTCGTGTCAGGTGCGCAGATAAAGCCTCAAACTTGTTATTAGTCAGGTACCTCCTTGTTTCGTGTCAGGTTTAGTAATTACCAGACTTCGTCATTAATTTCGAGGAACGAAAGCGTAGCAGAGACTTGCCTCTTTTTTAAATAATTTTAATGTGACCGTATCTATAAATTCTTCTGATGTCTTCAGTGTTTCGTGTTTCTTCTATTTAATTTTATCACGGATGCATGGAATCTAGCTATCAGCAGCAGTCTAGAAATCATCTTTCAAAAACTGTTCATTTTTTTCTTAACACTAAACCTACCAAGCATTAAAAGTATATGGTAAATATTGTCTTATAAAAATGGCAACACTATAATTATTGAGATTGTCCGCAACTTTCAATATAATAGATGCTTAGACAAGGAAATTTATACTATTATTTTCCACAAATGAATTTTTATAATTTGAGTAATTGGAACATATAAAACCGGTCATTTAACCGTGGTAGATTTAGTGTTAATTCAACGAATGACTCTTCTATTTCATTGTGTCATGGCCTAGCCTGCGGATCTGTATGTAAAATAAAAATTGTCTGCATTCAATGCAACCAACTCTTAAATTCGTTTAATGTTTTCACTGTTTTAAATTGCACTTTCTCACAGCATCCATAGTAAGGTAAATTATATTATATTTATGTCGACTGTCGATTTGTGAACTCTTCCGATTATTCATTTAACGTTCGCATACTTCTCGAGTGCGAATCCAAACACGTTTCAATTCGACTGGTGTATGTAACACATCAAATCACGAATAAACCAGGATTCATCGAATACAAACAATAAACTGGACCGGTATGAAACGTCACTAGAAAAACTTGTAAAATACGTTATTCCGATCATCGTTAATATTCGCGAGGAATAAACTCCAGAAGCAACGATTCCATTCGATGAATGCATCCTCTGCTTTATAAACTGCAATCCGAGGGAGCGTCTTCCGTTCTGCAACGAGTGATCGATGAGCGAGTGTATGAATTTTTCGCCAGCAACCTTACAATTCCGGGTAATAGGATTGAAGATCTTCAAGATCCGTTTTCGAATTAATTACCCAGCCGGCAATATTTAACAGTACCAGGAAATAATTCAACGGTTTGAATAAGGAAGAACGTTTTTCCTCGAGAGACCATTTCGGAACGGTTTTGCTGCAGCTTCCACGGGGTGTTCTTTTCGCAACAGCTCGATACTTTTGCACGAAGGGGCGCTGTGTCCGAGGTCGGATTGTGCCCGGAGAAAAAGGGGGTCTCCTCCATTGAAGAAGTTAAGCACGGCGCAGGACGTTCGCTCCGGGATTACGCGAGTTTTATTCGTATCTCGCAGCGAACACGCTGAATGAATATGCCGGCAAGTTAAATCTCCCGGATCTTTCATTCCGTCGCCTTTCCAGCCGGTAAGATTCGCGTCGTTCCATGCCGCGGCGTTGGTCCGGGCTATTTTCTTCCCGGCACGTACACGTTCTCTTCTCTTCTTCGCTCTTCTTCGCTCTTCTTCGTCGAGACTGCTCCGACAGCAACCCAACCGAGGGAAAAAAGACGAGAACAAAGGATCCAGGCCTGTATATTCCGTGCCCCGAAAATAGCAACCCCGTAGTTACGTTTTACCGGGCCCGACGACCCCGCGACCTCCGCGGGTCCTCCGATCATAAAAATTGAATTCCTGCGAATGACGATTCGAAGCAGTAAAACGAGCTCCCACGGACCCCACCCATACTGTGAAACCCGATTTTCAAAGACTCGCTTTGTTGTTTTCGCTTCGAGGAGTTGCAATTTGATTTTTGCGGATTTTTAGGCGAAATAAAAATTGTCTTTATTCGCTTTGAAGTGCGGAAAATATATGTACCTATTTCTTTTCTTAATGATTTTATAGAGTTGAGAACAATGCAACATTCTCGTCGACGATAGCAATCGGATTTTTGGACGGGCGATGACAACTGAAGAAGAGTTCTTGAAAACGAGAATTAGGCTGCGGATTTTTATGCAAAATATAAATTGTCTTTATTAAACCATTGCACTAGATAGTGTTTTAAACCGAGTCATTTCTTCTGACCTAGAATATTTTTACTGTACATGATTTAATTATGTACGTACATATATTGTATATATTTATATACATGAAGTTTGTCACTATCACTCATACTTTCTTAAGCAATTCCTTAAATACAAGCATAGTAGTCTAAAGATATTTTTTAATACTAACAAAACAATTTTTAGTGCGAAGTGTTAATTTTAAGGTGCAGAAGATACATAGACATGTATTTCTTTTCGTAACAATTTTATCGAGTTGAAAACAATGCAATAGTTTTTTTTAAATTCATTCACTTACATTGACTTTCGCGTTCATTTGGGTCATAAATGCATAAAATCCGCAGTGAAATGATAATCGTACAATTAAATGTGATCGTTGGATATCGTGTTGGTGGATGGTAGTGTTGAGGGTGTTTAGATTGAGTGCTCAGACTATAGATTGACTTTTAACCCTTTTTAACACTGGCAATATGAGTCGTCGAGTTCAAAGTTCCATTTCTGCAGAATTTTCCGTCGTATTTTTATGTCTATTGCAAAGAGGGTTAGCCTTTTGGTTAAAACATCATTTGCACGTTAAAGTAGAGGCTACAATGAGTACCTCAGAATTTTTTTCCGATTTTTCAAGAGCTATGAAAAATAAGTAATTAGGTTTGAAAACCCCATATAGCCGACGAAGAATTTTTTCGAAATAATTGTAATATATTGGATGAAATGATTCAATAGAGAGATTCTACATGATAATGAAATCAGGATAATCAAACAGTGCGCATTATGCATTCATAGTTCATAAAAACCTTCCAATAAATATAAAACGCCAGCTTTAATATCATTCAATGCATTCTCATTTCGCCTGTAATTTACTGAAAGCATCGACGAAGTGAATTTCTTTTAATCTCGATTCCTCTAAACTCATCCATAGAGACGTAAATTTGCACAAGAATTCGCGTTGCACAAACAGCAGAGCAGAGAAACTAACAGGATCAAATTAAAATGCATCGAAGCAAAGCGGTCTGAATATAAATTTGAAAACAAAGTGGATGAAGAACGTAATATACTCTAAAGATGAATTGAAAACTGCAACCATAGAGAAGCACATATTAGTCGTATGTTTGCAATGAACAATGCTAACAAGAGTTCTCCTAACTTTATTAATCTTTTTATGGAAACCAAACATCATTACCAAAATATGAATTTCTGCAACCAATTTCATATATTAAAACTTTGGACGTATTTCGACATTGATTGTGCAACAGTTCACAATAAAATAAAAATAAAATATTTTTAAATTGAATGTAATTACTCGTACCACTCTTGAACATTTATCAGTTTATTAACCCTCCGACGCCGGTGACTTTTTCGACCCAGTGTATAAAAATCGCCATTCCATCACTCGATTTGCAGCGATTACATTAAATGAACATACGGCAATTAGACTCTTCAAACATTTTTGGCCGACGCAGAATTCTCAGTTTCTCGAGCATGATCGCGACCCGCTCTCTTGGTTTCGCGCTAAAATGAAAATAGATCCATCAGCAATAACCAGGCAACGACCTTCGAGGCCGCGATCCCGTTCAACGAATAACAAATCACGGTTGTTTCACGGGGGCGAAATCAACGAGAGCCGCGGGGGTGGTGACTCCAAGGGGTTCACGGGGGTTGAAGAGGGTTGCGACACGAACGAGCGAGCAGCGACGCCGTAAGGGAAGCTAAACAAGTTAGGAGAATAGATCGTAGATGAAGAGAAGCGTTACGGCAGCGGTTCGGGGAATGTGTTCGGTCCGTGAGCTGGGAAAATGGCCGTGTTATTAAATCGATCGGTGTGCTCTGGCCAGTGGGAGTCGAGGCTAGGCCAGGGGGTTGTTCAGAGAGGGGCTGCTGCAGAAAGGGAGGCAGAGAGAAGTCGAGAGAGCGGGAGAGAGAGGTGCATACCCGGGGATGATGAGAACGCGATGGAAACCGACCGAGAGTTACGAATGGTTCTTGCCTGGCCAGCGTGACCGAAATTGGGAACTCCTGGCTCCAGAAGACCTACTTGTTGTTTAGCGTCTTGAATCCCGCGCAAAACGATTGTTACTGTCGTTCTTTGCATGCGAGCTACATCTTCCGATGCTTGAAGCTTTTAATCCATCTCTGGAGCACTGTTCTTAATTTATACTGTTTAACACGTTTGCGACCAGGATCTGAGAAATCTTGCACCACAGCCTAGGGTGTTTCTTGTTAGAATATGTCCTTAATTGACATGGGTCTTTTTGGGATATAATTACAACGTTCTGAATAAGCGAAATAGACAATTTTATACATCCTACATCTATTTTATTGTTTTTAGCTCAACAGTTGTGAGGATGGAATGCGGGAATATGGGCAAAAGAGCGGAGATCGGTGATAGAGCTTTTATTCGTAACACGTTCCAACGACAACTGCTTGATTTCAAAACGCTGGTAAAACATATTCACTTCTTAAAACAGTAGGGCATCGGCGCTCGATGGTGCGGCGAGGCGTCAATATTCTAATGTTACATGCGGTGTGGTCCACACGGCACCCACACCGTCCATACTCTCACACATCCATACGCTCACACAATACTGTTCATTTCCAAATTTGTTGCAATACGTTATCATAAACTGATGAAGAACACGCATCGCACATCTGCGGCGGTGGTAGCGAACGTGTTACAATCGTGGCAGCTACTGTAACGATAGGTCCTTTATCGCAGAAAATATTCAACTATTTGAAATCCAACCAAGACACTCGTACAAAAATTTTACTGTGTCGTCCAGAAACATGTCCAACCACGTCCACAAAATTTCAAGAATCTTCCCCTACAACAAACCTGTCTTCAAATTTTTCTTTGAGTCTAACAACTTCTCAAAAAACGTCTTGACGATTGGTTTGAATTTTCGCGCACCGATTTTTGCGAAGTTTCCAGGCGTTCGCCAGGGATCGATGGATCTCTCCGCCAGCAACAGAACACGACGGCTTTTATGCCGGTCGTAAAATCGGCCGTCGAACGAGAACGTGTCTTGGCATAAATCCGTGCGCGTGTGTACATCAGCCTCGGAAAACGCGCGATCGGACGGTGTGCTCATAATAACCGAACTTTCCGCGACGTGAACGTTTATTGCGCGATTTTAACGATTTTAACGCCGGAGAGCTTTCGGCGTGGCCATCGATTAGGGGAAAAACAATGCACGCCATTTCTCCCCCACCACCGTTCCGCCACCCCTTCGGATGCCAGGGGTGGATGGGTCCTTTATTACCGTGCTTGGAAAAACAGGAAATTAGCGACGCGACGCGACCGTTGCTGCCAGTCGACGCCGAGGATGATGACGTCCTGAATGGACGACGATGACCTCGTCGGATTCGACGCCTACCCTCGTTTTCTCCCACCCCTGTTCCACCCCCCGTTTCCGAGCTCGAACCTTGTTTTATTTGGCTCTTTTAGAGCTGGCGAATAGCACAAAACGAACATTGAATATTTTATCTACACGTCTCTTCCTGTTCTTTCTTATTGTTTCGAGAAAACTATCATTTTTCGTTAGTGTTCGTGGATTATTTGAATTCGTTTCGATCTCACCCTCGCGTCCTAAATAACCCTGGATCTGTTCATCAAATACTTACACATCAATTTTTTGACGTATATTTAATTTAATACATTTAACTCTTCAGCACACAATTTTGTTTCGGGCGCACCAAAAAACTATGCTGAGAATAATTCTCGACCGTTAAACCTACTTCTTTGTGATTAATAGACTGCGGATTTTTAATGCGTTTATAGTTTATAACAAAAATACGTAGATGCCATTTTAAACAGTAAAACCATTAACCCTTGGACAGCGGACCTCCTTCACAATTATAAAATTTATGTTGATTACAATTTTATTTATCAATTTAAGAGCTTTAATCATCAATTTTTTTAAACGTATTTTTGAAGATATTTCTTGTAGACGCACAAATTTTTCTGGCATTCCTAATGTAACAATTTATTCATTCGATTGATTCGGTAGAAATTCAGTGATTAAATATCCATTTTAATACTATGGGTCAAATAGACCCTGGTTCCGCTGTCGGAGGAGAAAGCGAATTTAAAGACATCGATGTAGTATTTCCGACTTATTAAAAGTATTAAAAAAAAATTGGTGTGTGCTTAGACCACATGGCTGAAGTGAAACTTCTTTCTTTAATTTTTTTTCGAATTTTTATTAACACTTTATGACATTTAATTTTCTATGATTCTATTATGAAAACAATTGGCTTGTGATAGCTCAACTATGATATAAATATTCGTGATTCAATTTTGTCTAAATGTCTTGCAAATACTGCATCGAGAGTTGTTCCTGATCTTGTTGTCGCTTCATTAGGATTATTTACCATTTCTAATCTTAATTTACTTCTAAAAAATTCTATTAATAATTTTGATTGTTCCGATGCAAAGTTCACGTTGAAATCTCCACTTAGTATCATCAGAATTTTATCATAATCTTTATTATGCAATGCCGAACCCTCAAACGTATATGCTAATAGAATAGAATTTCGTTTCATCGTTTCATCGTATCATCGTTTCATCGTTTCAACGCCAGATCGATTTTACTCCTACCGCGTCAAGGATTTACGCCTAACGCGCCTAAAGAAGTTTCACTTCAAAAGATAGAGCTTTTTACGCGGGTCACGTTTCTCACAATCGATGCACATTTTTATTTTGCATAACGATTTGCAGTCTAACGATGAGTTGATCTGGTTATTGGACCCAGTACAATGAACCTAGTTCCAGTAAAATTCATCGAATAAGCAAATGTGATTATTGAGGCGTTAATGCTGATAGTTTTGGTTTCGAATTTTATAAATTCTTTTTGGAGGATTGTTTCGGAAGGATCACAGTAGCAAATGGTGTTAGGAATGGGGATATATCAGGAGCAGATGGGGGAACAGTTGAAGCTTGTTCGATTGAAAGCGTCTCCAGTCCATCGCTAATCCTGTCCGCCCTCATCCTCGAACCCCCACCACCGACCAGCTTGCTCAAAAGCTTAATCATAAATCGATAAACGTGACGCATCGCACTTGAGATACGTCTGTCTCGTTGTCGTCGCTTTATCTCCATTCCCCGAAATGCTCTTCCTGTTCGGATTTTCGGGATCCCCTTGGAAATCGTGTTTCCCGAATTTTCAAGATCTCGACACGTGTCACGAACCTTCGGTTTTTCTTTATTCCGCGATTACTTGAAGCAACGCACACGCTGTTTCTCAAATCCTTTGCATTTGTTAAGAAACATTTATACAGTCGTACCAATCGTATCAATCATTCAATCATTGCGTACAAAATCGTTTTATAATGAATGAATAGCATCAAGCATTTATGAGGAATCGCGTAAAATATTAAAACGTATTAAATACAAGACTTATTTCTGCTTGAAAAATTCACCAAATTTTCATTGTTTATGTTATTCTCAATATGAGTATGTTATTCTCTAATTCATGATAAAAAAGAACACGTCATATTCTGATTAATAGATATTGAATCCTGAAAATTTAGAAAGTTTCTTCGTAGAGCGATAACAATTTTAAATATTAAATAGAAGACCAGCTGGACTTGTAAAACTTCTTAAACAATTATTTATGTGAGCCTAAAAGGTGTATCAAATATTAGATAATATTTTGGAATTCTTTTGTTAATTAATAGTAAAAAATACAGCACATACTCTAACTAAAAGATATTGAATCTTAAAAATTGAGAAAGCGTTCTGAGTGAGCGACAATACTTTTGAATATTAAATAAATGACTAACTAGACTTGAGAAAATTCTTAAAAAATTGTTTATATGAACCTCGAAAATGTACAAAGCAGTAGATAATGTTCCAGAATTTCTTTGTTAATTAATGATAACGGAACATAGAGGAAGCGTCCCCGGAGAGCGACAAACATTTGATTCATTATATTATACCAACGTTCCAGTATTGATCGTGACGTTTGAGTAAAACAAACTATTTCTGAATCACGGTTGCATATCTCGCAAAGCTACATATAGATTCGGAACTTTCATACGATTTATTCGTGAAATAACTTTTCAACGAGGATAAATCCCATCTGTACACCCTATTCAAGAGTCTATCGGTCCTCGATCGTGGATCCGTTAGATTAATACGATTTGCGCTCGAAAACACGGGTGCTCTCTACTCTATACGATACGTAAACGAAGAACTTTTTGATAAAATTATTTCAGGCAAACGGGATTACGATTTAATTCCTCTCCGTTGCGCGGATCCGCGTTTACGGCTATTGATTCGCTCGCTCGCGAGGATCGTCATTGATACTTCCGAACGTAAATCTTCGTAACTGATATCTGTACGAAAAACCTTCATTTCTCGGTATCAACCGTCTCTCCTCCTCCCACCCAACCGTCACCCGCACGGATGCAGGATGTGTCCGTGTGTTATAGAAATGTGAAAACCGACGTTGTTCCTGGGACGCCCGGAAAAAATTCGATGCACGATAATCGTAACTTCATTTTTAAACATCCGAACTCGTAATACTAGATTTACAACAAAATGATCTCGATGAGCTGCTCGATGTTGTATTATATTAATGGACGACGGATTTTTATGCAAAATACAAATCGTCCGCATTCGTTGCATGACACAGGAGCTGCATAGAAATTCATTTCATCCTTAATTCAGTATTTAATCGATAAAAGTCGCAACCACGGGTCCGACCAGCGACACTTCGTGTTCAAGTATACTATTCTTTGACTTATGCCGAACGTAAAGAAGGACAGCAAAGCTCGAGAGGCCTCGATCGTCGAGAACTGTAACATAATACGGGTCGCGTATGTCGGTGTGAAAACAACAGCTAACCCAGTGACAAAACTTCTTTATTTTTTATTATTTTTTTATGGAACTGTCACCAACATATTCGTGGCATTTCTCTGATGAAAATGATACCAAATAAGACGTAATTGTGATGATATTTACTTGTGTAATGGAAGATTAAAGTTTCGGCAAATTATTGTAAATATAATCCGAATTATATCGTGTTTGGTATTATTGTAATAAGAAAAATGCTACAAATATATTGGTGAAAGTCGCATTAAAGAATAAGTAATAATAAAAAAGTTTTTTTATTGGCATTACACTGTGAAGACACGCAGGTCTTTAAACTATGTCGGCGACCGCGACTCTCCGCGTCTCTTTCATTCCCATACGCTGTCCTTCCTTGCGCCCGGAACTTTCATCGTCCATTACACAAGTAAATATCATCACAATTATATCTTATTTGGTATCATTTTCATTAGAAAAATGCCACGAATATGTTGGTGAATGTTCAATAAAAAAATAATAGAAAATAAAGAAGTTTTGTTATTGGATTAGTAGTGGTCTCACCGATATACTCGACCCGTATTATATTACACTTCTCGGCGACCGAGGCCTGTCGAACTTCACGGTCCCTCACGGGGTATACTCCGCGGAAGTGGGGATTGTTTTGCGACACTCCTTGTTCAGAGTTTGGCGACACTTATAGATTAAATACTGTAATTGTAATCGGATGAGAATAATACAACCGCGTTTTCAAATAAATTTGAATGTTTATTTCTGCTTTGGTGTTGATCTACTTATATTAATTATAAATGCATAAGATCTTTAATCTGGTTATTAGTATTAATCAAGGTATCAAATATTTTCGTTAAATATTAGACTTGCGGATGAAGTTTCTTATTAATATAGTATTATGTAAAGAATATAGACTGATGATATTGTTATACTTCATCGTATAATCGTAAAAGATATTTCGTAAAAAAGAATGGCGCAACGATAAATCTGGATTCATTTTAAGGCTTGATACTTCTACTTTCAGACACTGTCGCCATTTTCTTCTAAAATGTTTCTACGTGATACAGCATGTGGAAAACTGAAGACACCTTTTTGTTTAAAAACTCTATAAATTGAAATGTGTCTGAAAGCATTTAACCCTCATACACTCCTCAGAAATATTCGCATAAATGACCCTGGTATAATAATTCGCCCATTTTTGCTCTATACTTGAAGTCAACAAATTATATTTTATTTAGGACGTCGCATTTTAAAGAAATACGCCTCATAACACCTACAGAATGAGATCAATCTTTTTTCAATATATAAAAATACTAAATGGGTGAATTTTCATCCTGAGGAACGTATGAGGGTTAAAATCTTATTTATACAAAGCATAACAGTTTGAGTATTGAAAATTGTTCTAAAACTCGAGGATCAACTATTCAATAATCTAGTAAGAATTTTGTAAATGAAGCGTAATTTACACAATTAGAAACATTACAAACTAATTATATTGTAAAACTGAGAAAACAAAGAAATAAAAAGGGCTGAACTTTTGGGAACTGAAGGAAATCTTTTTGAAAGTATAACAATTTAAATATTGACAATTTTTTTAAAAATCATTAAAATGAATAAAAAAAATGCCATTAAAATATTGCAAAATATGTAAAGGCGAGAAAAATTAAGAAACAAAGGGTTGGAGTTCATTAGGGCAGCAGTATCCAATCAAGGGGTTAATTAATTGGCCCCCGTGAAACCAGGTTCAACTAATAAACGCTATTGCACCAAAAAGTATGTTTAAATATTCAGCAGGGTGGAGGAAGTCTTCTTTTATTGGGCACCCGAGGAACATCCCCAAAAATGGCGGCCCGATTTAATGCTCTCGGTTGGTTGGTCGATTACTCGAATAATGGATTGCCATTAAAGAGGAAAGCACGGGGCACCATACACCCGGCGTCGTTGCCTGTTTAAAAGAAGAAATTTGTGTCCGCATTAAAAGTCCATCGGGAAAACGGTGTATCTTAAACGACAGGATTGCGCTTGAACATAATCGGTCGAGACCGAGCTTCCGTGTCGACATATAATTTTCGAAATTATTCATCAGTCATCTTCTTTCTCACTGTCAGGCAATTTCCGGATCGGTTGATGATAGGAATGTCGCAATTAAATGGCATCTTGCATCACCCCTTGGTAATACACCCTTTTATGGAACTGAAAATGGCGGCCTCAAAAAATTTCTCATCACTGATCTTTTTAATTTGACACTTCCGTAGATGGTTTACTTTGAGATTCTATATTTGATTGATGCTCCTTAAATGATCAATTATTCACCCTTTGGGGACGAGGATTTTGTAAAATGTTCAGAACAGAACTATCAATTTTAGATTGCATTTTACGGGGACATTTTGAGACGATTTTAGAATGTGTTCCCGTAAGGAACTTTTTACTTTTGAGGGCTCAAATTAAAGCTGAAAGATTACAGTGAATGATAGATTCATTTAGAATAACAGAAAATATCAGAATCATATTGGACAATTCATAAATCTGAATCTATCGCTTGGAGAAAAATGATTAGTTTTTAAGGGATCTTATTGGAACAATTATCAAATATGTTCCCGTAAGAATGTTTTACCTTTGATGGCTCGAATTAAACCTGAAAAATTACAGTTTCTGATAGATTCATTTAGGATTGCAGAGAAGTCAAGAATCATATAGGAAAATTGCTAAATCTCGACTGATCACAGAGAAATGATGAGACTACAAATTACAAGTCCGAATTAATTTTTAAACGTATTACAGAGCGAGTCCTCCGACTTTCGAGTGATCCAATTAAAGGTGAAAGATCACAGAACAAATTCATAAAAAAATATCCAACAAGGGTTAAAATCGCGCAAGGGGAGATTATGCTTGGCCGATTCCCAAACGAATTTGCAATCGATGACCGCCATGGCGTCAGAACGAAAGAACGATTTCACAACGGGGATGGAAATAGAAAAAAAAATTGAGAAGCGCAGCATAGTAAACGAAAGGGAAATTCCGTCAGAAAAATTTCAATCCGTCGGCCGGTGGCGGCATACATGTGCATCCGCGGCCGCGTATGTATATATGTATGCACCTAGAGCTGCATTATGCAGCTGCTCAGCCGGTGAAGTAGTCGTACAAGCCAGGCGGGGGTTCAACGACCGGTATAAATTAAAGCGGCTCTTGGATTTCAATGCCACGGCCTTGCTCAAGGCCGCGATACTCGTAGAAATTCAACGGTACACTCGCGGCCGTGTTTGTAACAATAAATTGTACAAACACGTAAATACACGAGCATACACAGAGAGAAGATCGCAGTCAGAGAAGATTCGTGTAGTTCGCGACGTGTCCACGGACGGGAACGTATTTTCGGCGGTGTGTTCGTCACAAAGGAGTTGAATTTTCGTATATCGATCCGAGGCTTGAATCAACAGAAAGATACGTAATGCGAGGAAATATGGCCGACTCGAGTTAAAGCCGATGTAGGAGTCACGCGATGAGTCACATGCTCTCTTTCTGCAACGCGTGTTTCTTCCAGTCACTCCTCCGTTTGGTTTAATTGCTATCGATTCAATTGTTCGCCGATTTTTGTCGGCGATCGAGGCCACATATTGCTGAATCTGGAGCAAACATTTTGATAAAGATTAACTTTATCTTCATTTTGTTGTTGATTGTAGGAATTTGTTCTTGTTAAATGATTTTATCGATTCTTTCCGTGGGCGGGAGACATTGTGTGCACAGCTACAGGTTTGTAATGAAATAAATTGAAAGGGAACAGGTTTGTAGGAATTGATGTCTGTGCAGTGAGTAGAAAGCCTGTAACGATCAGACACACATTTGCTCGGTCTACTATGTATGAACATTCAACATAGAATATTTAATTAATCGATTACTATGGGACTTTGTGCTTTTTCTGAGTTTTTATAGTGATTTAGGAACTTCAATTTAGGTCGTGTATGTTCACGTACAATTATTTAATCTAGGGATCTAGATTGTTCATGGACTTTCAATCTGAAAATGCGGTTTGTGTTTTTGAAGTTCTAAATGTGCTTAATTCGTAATTCTGAATGTTCTTAAGGTGAATTTCTTAGAATAAAAATCATCAATCGGCGTACTTTGCTAAATCAGTCATTTTAGAAAGACATCGGTATAAACAATATAGAATGTAAGGATTTTTAATCTTGTTGCTTACATTGATTTAGAACCTTGAATCTAGTTTGACAACTTCAATCTACTTTAACAATATAATAATGTCTTTATTTCATTAAATGTCCTTAATCCATACAGAGCTCTAGACTAAAAGTCCTGAATCGGTAGAATGTAGATTTTACATAGATTACATGCATTTATGACAAAAATGAGACGATTGAAATAATAAAAGAATTTTATAATTCGATGCACTATTTACAATTCATTAAAACTGTTTAAGAGAGAAACAAATTCCTATTTGGTTCCTGTGTCTTACAATTGACGGAAACAATTTTTTTAAATTAAATGTTTTACGAAAACGCCAATGAAGTTACCCAACAAATAAATGCTATGTTGCTTACAAAAATGTCTCTCAAGCTTACATTATTGTAGCGTTCACTCAAAACTATTTCAGCAGCACTAAAATTAATTTGACCAAAATCCTTGAACTTACACAGTCCAGGACGTCGAAGGACCTCGTTACATATCCTTTAAGCATCTTTAGATCCTTATATCCTTATATTACACATAACCTTGCAAATAACTGCATTCCACCGTCATCGCATCCTCATCGTCCAATTCTCCAGATATTCAAGAAAAACTGAAAATCAACTTTCACACAATTTTCGATCAGAAAATGCAAACAGTACGCAACGGCCTAGCATGTCACGGTACGAACCGAGCAATTATTTCAGCGGAGAACACGGAATAGATTCGCCGTAATCCACGATAATGCGATCGCATAATGAATTACATAACAAAGCCCGGGGGTTACGTGGTGCGCGCGCGCGCGCTCGCGGAGGATCATGCTCGCTCGCCCGTAATTGTTAATCGCGACAAAGCGGGGATAGTTTAATGAAAATTGTTGGCGGTTTATGAAAATTAGAAAGTATCGAGGTGTTCCGGCAGGGCATTTTTGCGGCGGCGCCCCTGCCAACGGCATTACCATAACGAGTTCTTAGCTTCTGCAATTTAACGGGCTTCCTGCTCTCTGCAGTCCGAGCGAGTGCCGGACCGTTGCGAGACTCGGCCCGAGCATGATTATTATTATTATTGGCGACGCGACTTAATACTTTAATCGTCCTTCGGCTGATAGGGTAAAGCACGCACCCGATAATTCCAATCGAGATGATTTAGTTAACCCCCGCACTTTGTCTCGCTCTGCGGAGAACCACGGTTATTTATTTAACCCTCGCACGCTTCTCGACAATAGTTAACCCGATCGAGTTGTATTTTGTCCGAAATTTTATATTTTTTGATACGTATATTTTATTGTAACACTACTGTGTCTTGTGCAGAATTTTATGTTTTTAATGCCATACATTGAATTGTTACACATTAAACAAGAAATTGGGCATTAGAATTTATTTCGAACAATGTGTCAGTTCAGAATCTGTTATACTGTGTCTATATAATGAAAAAGTTTGTTTACGTGAAAAGAATATATACTATATGTAATATTCTATGAATATGTATGTGTTATTTCATTTAATATAAAAGAGCGAATATTGTTTAGCAAATTGTGCGCGAGGATGTAGCACTCCCTCTGTCTCTCTTTCTCCCCCTGTTGCAACTTTCCAACCCCGCTATGCAACTCTCCACCCCCAACGCGTTTCGCTATCCCTCTAACACGGTTACGGAACGGAAGCAAAATATTTCGGCAGTGCGTGCGACCGACCAATTATAAATCGGTCTCTCGAATTTATAAACATTTTTTGACGTCTCTGCTCCTCTTTCACCCTCGCAACCCTCTGTCTCCCTGTATCAACCCTAATCTCTTTCTGCACCTCTCTCTCTCCCCTCGTTTTGAGGGATAAGGATTATAGTTCGTTCCAAATTAATTTGGAAATAGTTAGTTGATTAACTGAAACTGTTGTTGGATGCCAATCGCAGTACAACAATTTACAAGAAGGGAAATATAGCGTCGTTATTAAGTGGACATAATGAGAGGATTTTAACGGTTTAGTTTCAGTTGATTTTACAATGTGTTTCCGATGATTTTACAATGGAATTTCCGAACTTTTGGAGTCAAATTACGGCTGAAAAATGGCACTTTACGATAGAGGTACTTAGGTGAGCAGGAGAATATAGGATCATGTAGAAAAGTCGATAAATTTGAATAGGTAGCTTCGGGAAAATTGATTGGATTTTGAGAAGTTACTTTGAGTTGATTTTAGAATATGTTCTGATAGGAATTTTCAAGCTCTTGAGAACACAAATCAAACATGATAGATGGTACTTTATGATAGAATCATTCAAGTTTAAAAAGAAATGCATTGTCATTTCCAAAAATTCACAAAATTTGTGTTCGACTGTTCACACAAAATAGTGTTGGTTGTTTAGGGATTTTCGAAGCCGATTCTAAAATGTGTTATATTATAAATTTTCAAACTTTTGAGGGCCCCCATTATAGGTAGAGAATGGCACATTGTACTTCGCTCCAAATTAATTCGAATTCTGGCAAAATAGTTGGTTGGTTAACTGAAATTGTCGTTGGGAGGCCGATAGAAAAGCGAATCGCAATAAAACAATTTACAGAAAGGGGAATACACTATCAAATTAAGTGGGGATGTAGGGAAAAAAAGAATATAATATGGCGACGGTGTATCGGCGCGAGTCACTGGTCGCCACGGCCCCGTTCATTAATTTATTAATTATTTCTGTAACAAGAACCGCGTCGAAAGAGGAGCATTTTCCTATCGTAATTTAAACAACGCGGCTGGCGAAATTTTGCGCTGTTCAAATTTGATGGAGGTATCAGTTTCCATGGCCCTTCCAATTGTAATTATCCGATCCCGTCGCAAATTCGAATGGCTTCGTTATGGGCAAATGTGTAAGTATTGGCGGACTTAATAAACACGTCTACCGAAAAGTGTTTGGCTCCGTCTGCCTTTTGAATTTGTTAAACAATCGATAATTTTACTGCTTCAATCTCGATTTGATAAAAAACTGATTAAATCGCCACGGAGACTCACGGGTTAAAGTACAAGTTTCCGTTTCTATTTTACTTTCTTTATTTTCGATCTAACTTTTTAACATATAAAAATAATAGGCTCGACCACGTCTCAAAATTCTGTTAATTCATTAAAGATATTTATGACAGCGTGTGGTAATATTATTATAATTAAACTGCGGATCTTCAAGTAAAATCAACATTTTCTACCTGAACTTCTACAAACTGAAGTGAAATAGAAAGTTATTTTCTTCGTTAATGTGTTTAATGGACTGAAAATAATACAACAGCATTTTTAAACACACCTACTCATTTTTCTGTCATAAATGCATAAAATCCGCAGTCGATCATAATGTTTAGGGAGACAAATGAAACTTCCTGCGTCGATCAAAGACGAGCAGAATTAACATTTGTTCGTCCTGCGTTAAATTATCGATTACCAACCCTAGGATTTATCATCTCACAGAAACATGTAGCTCTCGCACGTTCATATATCGAACCTTGCTGAAACGCGGTGTTGAACCACCATTATCCGTTGTCGAAGATTATTTCGTCCGCGTCCGGTGTAAATAGGGAATAACCGGAAACGTAGAAGATAAACAGACAATTATCGGTTGCCGGTTGATTGTAAAAAATTAATTGTCTGCCGGTGCGGCTACTTTGCCGGGACTTGTGCCGCGGATTGCAATCGATAGCTACTTCGCTATGGAAACGGGTAGCAGAGATCGCGGTCCCGGGGAGCGTACTTAGTGTACATTCGGTTTAAAACCGATCGGATGCCTGGAGTAGGCGAGTATTATAATTGGACCGGCTCGTTTTGGTTTTGATTGCAGCGTATTGGCCGCGGGGCGACAGCGCAGCTTCGTCGCTTTTCGGTGGAATGCCCGGTGGATATGGGTTGGGGGCCCACCATTTGCCGTCGGCTTACGCCATCCTGGGCCGAGGTGGCTCTGCTCCCGGTTTTGGGGGCCACACACCGGCCTCTGCACCACCGCCGCCCCCATATTCGCACAGCAGCCTTGGAACACTCAGCGTGGCCGCCAGTCAAGCTGCCAGTTTAGGTAAATCACCCCGTTTCGTCATTCCTTAGTCAACCAGTCAACGCATTATATACTGTCGATTATTCCATAATTTTCGCAACTCTATGGTCCGTGGCTGAAGATTTTTTTTTAACCATTTAATGCCGACTGAAGAATTAAAAGTGAACGAAAAATACTGAACCAAATTTATGATACTGAAGAGGAATTAAACTAATACTAGAACAAGATTCTAATATGATAATATGTATATTAAAATAAAATTGGATTCTAATATTATTAGAAATCTGCAAATTAGAATAGAACAATCACTTTTCGCAAATGAAACCAATGACAGTATATCGTTGTTCAGCACTAAAAGGGTTAATAGATCCTGCAATAGCAACAGAAACTTCAATCATGAACCAATAACTTATCCTCAATAACGTGATCTAGTCATTTCGTTTGGGATTACATATTGTGTGAAAGAAGAAGATTTTTAAGCATCCCTTTGCTACAGCACAATTATTGAAAAGCTTAATAATAGGCTTCCGGTAGATAAAGCGTTAATATCTTCATGTACAGTCAGTCTCAAAATTGGTGGCACACACTTTAACCCTTGTGTATCTCCTTTACTCGTCTCGTAGGTCAAAAGTTCAAAATGCGAGCCATGGTTCTCCTTACACTCTTGACCCTCGCGACGAGTAAAATACGATGCAATTAAAAGAAAAAATTGTTGACCTTTTGACCTTAAAATTCAAGGTCAAGGTCAAGATCAATTTTGCGACACCTTCCTTAGTTCAATTTTAACCAAATAACATAACATAACAAATAACATATAATTCCTTTACATCCTGTACAATTCATTCGAAAAATAGCCGAATTTTCAAGGGTTGATTTCTCACCCTTAAAATTAATTTGGACAGCAAGCAAAATCGCGTAATACATGTTTAGATAAGCACTACATATCCCCATAGTTTCATCATTTTTTTAATCTTCGGGTTCGGAATCTTTCAGTACCGACAATTGCAACAAATGTTCCATATTGAAGAGTGTTGTCTTCTTGATTTGTTTTCCGAGGGAATTGTTTCGAGTCTGCGAGATCGTGTGTATCATTTCTTGCCACACCAGTTAAATGTTAGTTACGCGAAGGTTGAATATGCGAGTGGTGTAATCGTGTGATGATGATTGGGTACAGGTATCAATCCAGCAAGCGCAGCATGGTGGACGATGGCCTCACACCTGGCGGCACACGACTACCTCGCAAGGTTACAAGGAGCGGCAGGACTCCCTGGGTTTCCACCTGGTGCTGAGAGCCTCCTGCCACCCTATCCTGCCTCTCTACTTAATCCCCCGTCCCTTTCGTCTCACAAGTCCAGTAAGTGTAAGTATCGCAACGTTTGTTTCATCTTATTGATCATTACTAGGCTGCGGATCTTTGTGCATAATAAAAATCCTTGCCACCAATTTGCAAGAAACAGAATAACCATGTAAACTGTTCTCCTGTTTTCTAACAATTTTAATAAGTTGAAGACAATATACTGAGATTCCTATATGCTTTTAATATTTCTACTGTTTTAAATAGCGTCATCTCGTTTCAGTCATTAATGCATAAAATCTGCAGTCTAATCATTACTAGACTGAGGATCTTATGCACTCACGACAAAATATGAGAAAATTGATACGGTAGAACAATTGAAAGAATCCGAGAACATTGATATATTATTTTTGAAGTATTAAAACTTTGAATGGAAAAAGTCCATTTCTATTTAGCTCCTGTATTCTTTATTTGTGCTGGTGATTGTGAAAGTGAAGTAAGTCATGCCCTATTTCTTCAAGATATTTGGACTTTTGCAATATTTGATTTGTAATATTTAATATGTGATATACAGTATATAATATATATTTTCTCAATTCACTATGTAATTAATAATAAAATTAGTCGACATAACACAAGCAAAAAGATCAATTTGTTTGGAACTTTGACCTATAACACTTTCATAATCCCCGGTACAATTGATGCTCAGAACTTTTATTTTGCCTAAGGATCCGCAGTCTAGCCATTGCAGTCAGAGGTCCTCTTTAACCTCAACAATAATGCCGACTAGTAATGCCTCGTTAAGAGAGAAATGTTATAAATATACAATTTTGAATTTTTATACTAAAGAAAGTCTTTTATAAGAATTTTGTTTCGAAGCAATAACAGTCTCCTTACTGGTGTGCGATTCATCAGATTCTAGCATTCTCGCATTCAAAACAATCATCAGAATACAGTCTCTCCCCCCCCCCCCCCCCACAAACATGCATTGTCAACTTTAGTAATTGCAAACCCACTTCTCCGGTGCATCGAGAGGTTAAATTCCAGTCTGGCTATGTTTCAGCCCCTCCAATAGTCAGTCAGTGGGATAAAGTTGAGAAGACAGTGTTCACCGTCCTCTGTAATCATGTTAGCAGTCCCGACCCTGACTATAAATTAAACTCACGCTGACAACTACCGGTCGTACAACTATGTAACGGCTCTTGTAAAATCATCTGTCTTGTGTCGACACTTTTATGCCCATCTGGTATCCACCACTAAATTATTGTAACTATCTATTTAGGATTTTAACAGACTCTATTATCTTTTTCATAAATCACAGATACTTCTGCTTTATACATAGCTAATTATCTCTAGAATTGACAGCTCCTCTTGTTTCTAAGTAACATTAAATTTTCTTGATTACTCTTTTAGGGTTTCAAATTGTTATTGACGGCTCTACATCATTTTCATAGTCTCTAGACCTTTTGGAATCGACATTATACACACTACTAGATTCTCTTTATTACTTTTTTAGGGAGTTTCACATTGTTATCGGAGGCCCGTCGATAGTTTCATAGATCCTAATATGTAGACTGCGGATGTTTATGCAATTTGCAATTTTTCTAGACGAATGTTAAGAAAGTGGAATCAAATAAAATTTTATTTTCGGCAGTAGCAGCATTTGTAGGTCTAAAGTACATAAAGGTCGTACTAAATTCTGTCGAATTTTATAGTCCAGCATTTTTTTTTAAATTTTTAGAATCCGTAAATGTATAAAGATCCTTAGTCTACGAATATAATATAGTCCCTAGACTCCAGACTCTTTTGCATTCGACACACTACTTCCTATTGTTGATAAGACTTCGTCTTATCTCATCTCTAGATATTTCTAAATTTTGTTGGCTATCTTTTTGGATGTTTCACAATTCTCATTAAGACCCTATAATATTTTCACAAACTCTAAACTCTTCATAGGCACTACAGTTTAGACACTTTTGCATCAGACATACTATTCCCTATCTTCAACTACTCCTCTCACTCCCCACCAGTGATGGGAACTCCGTGTACGCTGGACGAAAATACTACCACCACTCTGACGTACCGTCTTCCCCTACTTTGCCTCTATCGCGAACGCGCTACACACAAGCGTACCTCTACTCTTCACGGACAGAGTAGAGGTACGCTTGTGTGTAGCGCGTGCGCAGTAGAAGCAAAGTAGGGAAAGACGGTACGTCAGAGTGGTGGTAGTATTTTCGCCCAGCGCCCACGGAGTTCCCATCACTGCTCCCCACGTTCCACTGGATCTTTCTTACTACCTGTAGGGGATGAACATTACAATTAAAAATCCTAAAAAGACTTTGGAATTCCGGAGACTGCAATCTTCAGAAAAATGTCTTGCTTACCACGATGTTTCTCTTCTTCAAATCAGATCGCGTGTTCCTCTGAGATTTTGTTCTATCATCAAAAATAAACGAGATATTTAACCCCAGAAAGACCAAGAAGAAGAGAAGGCTCTTCAAGAATATCCTGCGCATAGAAAATGTACAAACTGTTGTTTCTCTGATTCCAAGCATTTCCAAAACATTATTTACTGTCACTTATAGCTCCAAGATTGATATGAAAGATTCGAAGATCTGTTTTCCTCCTATCTTCCTTTGGACTCGAGGATGAGCCTCGATCTTCCTGGGGTTAACGCGTTGAACAATGGCGGTACCCGACGCAAAGAAGAAGAGTAACTGTTTGAGCAGCGATTTAGAATAGCGTGTTCTGTTTCCGGGGCCGTACAGCTAAGTCAAGCAAGAGTCACAAGACGCCGGCGAACAGCAGCAGCAGCAGCTCGACGACGCCGAGCATGACGAGCAGCAGTTTGCCGGTCTCGACTCAGGCGCCGGTCACGTCCTCTCATCACAATACCTCGGCCAGCAGCACGCCAAATTCGCAAACGAACGTCGTCAGGTAGGTGAACGAGCGTTGCTCGCTCGTTAAATCGATGCTTTCTCTCTCCCATTATTTTTTAACTGACGACGACGAAGCCGCGTCCGCGCGGCGCACTTACCTCTGCCCATTAATTATTTTTCCATGCTCGCCCCGATACTACCCCGCGCAGCTCAGCGAAAGAGGGCAGGTGAGAGAGATCGTTAAGAATGAAAAGTGCATAGAATACAAGAGAGAAGAGAGAGAGAGAGAGAGAGAGAGAGAGAGAGAGAGAGAGAGAGAACCGGCAAGAAAGATTGAGAAAGAGAAAAAAATAACACGCGAACGAACGACAGACGCTGTCCTGCATGATCGATTTTTCTCTCGCAACAATTTCTACCGTGCACCCACACCAATGCTCGTAATAGTAAATTCTGTATTATCCGGCCACCCCTTCGCGCCAACCCCGGGCGACAACGGTCATTTAACTTTCATGCGATGCTCGTGACCATGTAATTTCGTTGTTACGATTGTTCGATGGCCCTCAACGCGCTGGCCGAGCTTTAAACAATTTGTCTTTCGTACGCGGCGTTTCATATTGTGGTCGTGGAAAAATATATTCTATGCGAAAGCGACTGTCGTTCGGTCGGCGAGGATCCTTTGAGCGACATGCCCGTAAACAATTTATTCTGTTGTTGCTTTGGGGTATGTTATTTCTTTGAAAGAAATTTATTCAGTGAATGTACGAAAATGTGAAGTGCGTCGAGTGGTATGTTGTTCAAATTTTAGCGATTTTAACGTAGGATGTTTGACACAATTTTTATTTTAGCATCAGCATTGTTTCATTCGAATAGTAAAACAATTTGATGACGATTGAAATTAGTGGCATTTATAAGATACATGTTCAAAATGTTACTGAGATGTTCTACTGGCATGTTGATCAAAATTTATAGAACTGGTGCGATGATATCAATTTATTAATGTATTTCAATATTGCAATGTAGCAGAACGTTGATGAAGTGATAGAAAAGGCCAATACTGTTACAATTGTAACATCAGTAACAAATATTTCATACATCATTGAAATACCTAATCATTCGGCCAATATCAAATATCGACTCCTTTCGGACCTCTAGAGTCGTATTGATTGAAAGACTATATTTTTCTAAAAACAAACACAATGAAACTTGTAATTTGCTTTATCTCGTGGAGTGTAGACATCGTAAGGAATGTATCTTACAAAATCCAAAAGCAAAGATGCCCGTATTCTTGATGTAAAACTCAAAGGACTAAGAGTAGAGTTCTAAACATAAAATTCTAAAATCGTTTAAAAATTGAACATACGTAAGTCTACAGATGCATTGACTAATTGAATAGCTAATGATTGTAGACATAATTGTAGACATGTAAGAATTTTAACTAGAAAAATTCAAAAGCTATAGTGTTTATATCCTCGACTCAATACTCAAAGGATCGAGAGTAGAGTTGTTCTAAAGTTGAAGTTCTAAGATTGTTTGAAAATTAAACAAACCTAGTACAAAAATGGGTTGCTAACCGATTAGCTAATGATCATAGACATAATCATAAGCATTGTAAGGATTGTAACTAGCAAAATTCAAATGCTAAAGTGTTTATATCCTCAACTCTACACTCAAAGAATCCAGAGTAGAGTTGTTCTAAATTTGGAGTTCTAAGATCGTTTGAAGATTGAACAAACGTAGATCAAAGATGGGTTGCTAATCAATTAGCTAATGATTATAGACATAATTGTAGACATTGTAAGGGTTGTAACTAGCAAAATTCAAAAGCTATAGTGTTTATATCCTCGACTGACTATTGAGTCGATCCAGAGTAGAGTTGTTCTAAAGTTGAAGTTCTAAGATTGTTTCAAGATTGAAAAACCTAGAACAAAGATGGGTTGCTAATCGACTAGCTAATGATTATAGACATAATCGTAGGCATTGTAAGGGTTGTAACTAGCAAAAGTCAATAGCTTTATATCCTCGACGCGACGCTCAAAGGATCAAGAATCGAGTTGTTTTAAAGTTAGAGTTCTATGATCGTTTGAAGATTGAACATCGTAGAGGAAAGATGGGTTGGCTAATCGAATTGCGTTTTATCCAGCGATCCTAGCAATATATTGGGAGGTGTGCGGCTGCCTCCCGACACGGAGATCATCAAGTATACGTCGAGCATAGTCGGTCCAAAGGTTCCTGGCACAACGAACCGCGGCAGGAAGAAGACTATATCCTTGGACACGCCGAGCGTGAGCGTGCACCCACCGCCAGTGCCAGCTCTCACTGCTCATCAGACGAATACGACAACGACGTCGTTGATGATGGAGCCGAGAAAGTACAACCGTGCTACGGTAATTGCTACTTCTATGTTAATCTGCCCGTTACTCGGCTTTCGACTTTGAATAAATGTTCACTTGATGCTTTGCGACGAATCATAGTGTCTTCAGGCTTACTTGCCAAATTTTTACCGTTGTCACGGACATTCTTCTTGTCTGATACTGTCCAATTGCTTCACTTCAGTAACAGATGTCTGTGTAATATGATTTTGGAATGACATTAATACAGGAGAGGTAGATGTATCATAATTAACCCTCCGCCGTTTATGCCGGAGTCACTAGTGACTCGCTGTAAAGTTTCGGTGTGTGTCAGAAATGACAATTAACAATAAGGTTTCTGTAAGTTGTATTGCTATATCCTATACCTAGTGTTAAAAAAGTCGTATGACAGTCCCATTGCGTTTAATATTGAGCAATGATCTGATTAATAAAAATTAGAAACTTGAGATTCGTTTAAGAGCAAACAGAATCCTTGACGATCGTTGTGTTTCTTCGAGCTTGTAACTTTACAATTTCCTAGAGAAATGGTCAGTATATTAAAAATTGGAGACTTGTGCATTGGTAGAAGAATTGATAGAGTCTTTAAAGATTGTTGTCTTTGTCTGTCGATTAATTGAGCAACTTTAAAGAACGCATCAACAGGTTCCCGGTGCAGTTTGATCTAAGATGGTTGATTTGTTGCTTCAGACCGAATCGAACGACTACAGGGAACCGGTAGATCGAGTGGAGGTGATCAAACTACCGGCACACTCGACGAACGGGTCGGTTTTACCGGCGCCCACGTCGTACACGACGACCACCAACGCGAACAGCTCGAACGATTCGGACGCGCCTCTGAATCTGTCCCTGAAGCCGGCGACGACGAGCAGTAGCTCGCCGATCTCCGGCAACCAGCCGCTCAGTCAGCTCAGCAATTTGAGCCAATCCCTACTCGCCTCCGATCGAACATGTGAGTAACAATCGTGCTGCACTCGAATTAATCGTTCACCGGAACCAAGCCGTACTAACAACTCAACGTCATAAACACGTAACCAACCGAGTAGAACCGAGTTGAAGCCGGGGCTCTCTACACGGGCAAACGTGAGTGAACAAGGACAAAGGCGCTTTATCTGCCGGTAGATCAAAAGAACTTGTGATCCCTTCTGTCTGGTACAGCCATCGATCGTTGATCGGAGTACCAACGAACATGAGTTACACTTTAGTGGAAGTCGTGGGAAGAATCAATTTGGTTGTTAGGAAGACGAGGCAATTTGATTAAGCTTCCTCGCTATATTTGTATCTTGTGTTTCAATCGGGAGATCATTGTTAGACTACAAATATTTGTGTGGGACTATTTTCTGTATCTGTTGCAAGAGATAACAATCATTTAGCAATTTTTTTCTTTCTTTAAGAATTCTTGTAGATTGAAGGTAATACATTGATCTTCTAACCCTCGGACAGCGGACTGTCCTTGTAGACACGTTAGTCTTCCTGTTTCCCAATGTAACAACTGTCCATTTAATTTAATCGCCATAAAGTGAATAATTAAATGTCGACTTTGATATTCTGGGACAAATGAACACAGATTCCACTATCTGAGGGTTAATCTTTATATTATTTCGTATCGATCAGTTTCAATTCAGTTAAAAATCTATAAAACATATTTCAGCTATTACAACATTGCTCTTTCGACGATTTCATGGTGGCTACGTTTGCCTGTCAATCTTCACTTATGCGTGTATCTTTTAAAATATATATTTTTGAATTTTCTGCTTTGAAATTAACATTGATCCTCTTACGAACTTTGTATAAATAGCTAACAATTTAAATTGGCTAGGCAAAATTGACTGGAAAATTGGCTAGAAATTAAATCAAGCATTTTGACTCTTAGCACTGGAGTGGCGTCTCTGTGGTGCCACTAAAAATTGCTATACCACTATCCATTACCAGTATCCAATAAATTACTAAACATTTATATCAGTTCCATATCCATAAAATGGAGAAAATCGTATGAAAATATTCTAGGTCGGAAAAAATGTTTGTAGTTAAAATATCTTCGCGTGCAACTAGTTAATAATAAAGTGTATTATAAAAACTGTGGTAATACAGAAGACATAAAAGGGTAACTTAGCTACCTTGCTGTCATAGGAGTGTATCGCTTCTCAAGAAAGATGAGCAATCAACAATCTAGCCGAGCATAGACGCCCAAGACACTGTACTTGAATCAAATGCTTCAATTCTTTATACAAATTCCTCATTCAAGATCGTTTTACTCATCTTCTCGTCAAAGATAGACCCGGCTTCATTTTCCATCTCCTTCAACGATCATCCTGATCCAATCTCCATCCAGACATCATTTCGCGATTAGATTCGCCAAGCTGAGAAATCTGAAGGAACTGTATCGTTGCTCTACCCCATTCAGTCCCCTTTCAAATAGAAAAATTTGATTCGCGCCCCGCAGCGAGGCGGAAGCCGGGCCCGAAACCACGGAGGGTGCCTCAGAACTCGGTCCCGGTGCCAGCGTCGCCTAGCCCTTCTTTGGCGCAGCTTTTCGCCGCGGCGGATTCTCCGCAACGACCTAGCAGCGGAAGCGAGGAGAGCGAGAGCGCTAGCACGACTCATCACAAAGATGGCCGGCCGAGGAACTTGGGCCGCGGTGTCTCCAAGCCGAAGAAGAACACCGTCGCCTCGTTGCTGGCCCAGAGCAGGGCCCTAGGCATCAAACCAACACCGACTTTGGACCCCAGCGTGCCCCTGTCTCATCAGGTCTCGTTACTGAGGTCCAACATCCTCGCTGCTCAACTACACGCCACTGCGACTGGCCAGGGCGACGATAAGAACCAGGTAGATGAGTATTCTGGGATAGATTCGTCTGTGCTGGGTGTCGTTGTCTGCTGAATCCTTGTTTTTGAATGTTATCTTAATTTTAGTCTAGCATTTTTGGATCAGTTTGATGGGCTTACGATGAGCGTTGTTCATTTGATGATAAAATTGTGCAGCTTCTTTTATACAAATTGGAAGTATCACGCCGCTGCATATTAAATGTCCGATTTTTAACAGTAACATTGAGATAAAGTAAAAGTTAGATAAACATGAAGTGAATTTTCCATAACTTTAGGGAGGTTTTGTTCTATATACAGGCAGATTCAATTTTGTGTATTAATTACAAGATATAGGGGCTGGATAAAAATTTCATTCATTCATTAATAATTTTAATACTATATTGAGAATAATATAGCGATACTATCAAATTTTTTAAATCTTTATACTGTTTCAATTTGCACACCACTCAGGTTTGTCATAAATGCATAAAATCCGCTGTCTAGTACACGTTTAGAAAACGAACATCTATATCGATAATAATCAATAGCCTTCTACTTATATGTACAACACACGAAACTCTTTAGCCAACGAAGTAAACTGTCACTTCCCTCTTATTGAACCAACTTCTTTTTATAATTTCATAAACTTCTTTTACAAGCCAAATTCTTTTTATCCAGAATCTAACTAGTCAATCTTTACGGGTAGCATATGGAAAACTTGAACGACAGTTCCAGCACAGATAAAGAGTTCAATTATTTCTGTATCCACTGAATTTTTGTTTAAATTATTGATTCGATCCTCGTTACATCCAGTTCGGTTATCGAGTCTTCTGCAATGATTTCACCGATTTTATTTCGTTTCGAGTGAATTGAGTTTTTTAAGATTTGATCGAATTTATTTCTGACTGATGAAGAAGATCTGTCTCGCCGACGAGCCAAGGCCGATTTGTTTTTTTCTCTTATGATTTCCGCACTAAAACCCTGCTCCCTATATAGCGGTCTTTGCAGGAGAAGATGAAGAACAAGCTGCTGGAGGTGTCCGGTGAAGAAAGCAACATGGACGTGACCAGTGAGAGCGGCAGCAACACCGACGTCGTAACGGACACCGACGACGATAACACGGACGGCGTCTCTAACGCGAAGAGAAGAAAGGTGAAGCCCAGCGAGAGGGATCTTCAGGTACCGCTGGAACGTGGCTGGAAACGGGAGACAGTGATCAAGGGATTAGGGAAGTCGGGAGTGATAAAGGGCGACGTGTCTTACTATAGCCCTTGCGGAAAGACGTTCAGGAGCAGTCCGGATCTGACCAAGGTAAGTCACGTCCTTCCGGAAGAGCTTGATTTCAATTACGATTGAAATTGAACCGTTTTAATCCGTTCGATCCTCTCGAATGGAAGATTGACAAATTTTCTTGGCTACCCAGAGTGCTTGTGGGACGAAAACAAACTAAGACGTTGGAAAATCAAGTGTCGCTCCATCTTCTGGGAGTAAATAAATGTCCGAGCGAATGTTCGATGAAGCCAGTGTTAATATGCAATTTCCAGGAGCTATAGCTTGTTCCTTAACACGATCCTGTCATCATTTTTTCGTTGCCTACCATCACCGTTAAAAATGATTCATTGAATGTAGTGCACCAGCTCCATGAAATATTAAAACAATTCAATAGGACACAGTTTTCGTTAAGTCTCTGAATATTATGTACTAGACTTTAAATATTGAAATGTATAAAATTATATAGGCTGTTTGAGTAAATTACGAGATTGTGGATGGCACATATGTGTGACGATGGTAACGAACGTGTTAAGGAAGTCTTCTATTTTTATTGGAGCAATTAATGGAACGTGTTGAGTAGCACATTGTAAGATTGTAGAAGCAGTGTAGAGACTGTGTTTCTTGGCTATCCAGAGTGCTCGTGGGACGAAAACAAACTGACATATTGGGAAATTAAATGTCGCTCCATCTTCTGGGAGCAAATGAATGTCTGATAATCATTATTCAATAAAATTAGCGTTGATATGAAGAGTAGAAGGCCCTTCTTCTTGAGTATTGAATAGACCAATGAGTGGACCAATTGATTGTCCAAGTGTCTGTTCCTTAAAGTCAGTGTTAATATGAAGACTAGTAGAACTACCAGAGACCTTATCCTTGAACACTGAATGGACCAATGACTGGACCAATTAAAGTTTTAATGTCCTGTATCGATCAGAAAGGATCTTTCGAATGAATTGTTTGTTATAACGGCATGATCATGGACCGGCGTCTTTTTAGTTCCTGGAGCAGCAGAATCCTACCGAGTTGACGACGGCGAACTTCTCTTTTTCGTCCCGTCCACTGGTGGGCGAGTTCCTGCAACCAACTATGGGCCTCGCAGAAGCGGAATTCGTTAGGCTAGGTGCCCAGGAAGTGGCCAGGAGGTTGGAGGAGCTGAGAGCAGCTGGTGGCTTCAGGGATGTGCGGGCGAACAATCAGTATGAAAGGGAGAAGCTCGCGTACGCGAAAAAGCTCGCCAAGGAGGAGGCGCAGCGGCACAAGGAGCAAGCTAGGTCTGTAAAAAACCTTCGACGGCATCATTCTTCGTCGTACTACATACAAAAAATCTTGATTACGATTTGAGTGTAAAATTAAATTTACGTCCTGTGTAATCCATCACGATGGCTTAGAATCATCCCTTAAAGCTTGTTTTATAAAAATCACCTGTACTCTAGTTATTATCAGCTATTTTACCACTGCCAGTACAATTGTTAAAAACGTCCTTCTCGCAAGAGTTAATAACAAAAATTAAATTTACACACTGCACACATGACGAAGATCCTCTAGACTTAATGCTAGAGTAGGTAAATCAACACGAGGAAAGGAATGATAGTGTAAATTAATTGTGTAGTTAATAAATCAGAAATATTTGAGGGAGGCTTAAAGATGATCGTGGGCATTTGATTAAATGATTGTTGATGACTGTCGCAGGTTGATCAAGGAGCAAGAGAAGTCGGAGCGCCAGGAGGCGGTGAGACGAGAGCGAGAGATTCGAAATCAGCAGCTGCTCGAGGTAAGTTAACACTCTCACACGAATCGTATCTTGTTTTTTCACGTTTTTATCTCGATTCTCGTTGTTTCGTTCACAAGGAATCTGTTCTCTTACTCTATTTGGGATACCTACTACGTTTTTTGTATTTTGTCCACCTGTCGTGCGTGTCGCATGCTCTCTGTGTGTGTCGTATTTTATAGTATACATACATATAAATATTATTTATATTCTTATTACGTATATATATATATACTGTTCCATCTATATCTATTTTTACGTGTATGTATATATATATATATATATATATATATATATATATATATATACACACATACATTTTACTATTCCTGCAGTGGATATTCTTGTAACCAGAAACTTTTGTAAAACATCGCAGAATTATATATATACATATATGAACCACCGCACCCTAATTACGATCCGTCAAAACCAACCAAGTAAACGTCCCAGGACACACGAAGACCACCCAAGACCCATAGTCGACCAACAATCGCTAGCAATAGTGACAGGAGAACCCAGCATGTCCTCCCAAAGTCTCTTTCTCCGACTGACAACACCCCTTAGTCCAGCCCTTCTCTTTTTGTTTCTCTTGATTTGACATTTTTTTTGTTTTTTGATGCTCTCTCCGACACACCGTTAGTTTTTGACTTTTGTTTCGTTGACACCCCCAGTGAGTCGAACGTCTTTTAGTCGTTGAACGGAGATCGTTTGTGGCTGCATCTCGCTTCCGGGTCCTCCACTCATCGAATATTGACATGATCGAGTGAGGACCCGGCGATTTTTCGGTTTCTCGGGCCGATCGACCACTGCGATCGGTTTCGATCGAGAAACGGGGATAGAAAAGGAATGCTCGTCGAGAAAATCGAGGCTGGGATATGGAATTTGTCTTTTGTAGGAAATCGAATCGCGCTCAGTTCGCGGAATGTTTTGATAACTGGTTTTCTTGAGAAAATCGGCGAAAATGTTCAATGTTGATTTTTGTTCGAGACGATGCGAAGCCTTGATCTTCTCGAGGAGGCCAGCATTCCGCTAACGAGAGTCGAAATTTGTTGCTCGAAGTCTGTATAGTCGTGTGAACTCGATACCTAGCTCCCGACGCTTTTTATGTGCGCTGTAGACCAGTCTCAAAGTACTCGGTTTTGCCGTGGCATATCCTCCTAGATGAATCTCGTAGACGAAGGCGAACAGACCGTGTGAGTCAGTGACGACCGATCAGAACGAACTTCATGCTTGCGCTCCGAGTTTTCCAAATTGCTTCAAACAGCTCACGTACAAACAATCGATCGATAAACATTAATCGACTGAAAGAGATAGTTCTAATCGAATATTCTGATCGGAGTACACGGTCCGCCTTGCTCGGAAACGTTCTCGAGCGCTCGCGGACCGAGCCTAATCTCTAGATCTTTTCCTCGAGTATACGTATACACAGAGAAAAGAGTCGAGAATCGTGTTCCGGCAAGGTCGAGCCCGGCGAAGTAGATGCGCGAGTGTAGAAACGTTTTTTGATAGTCCCTCCACTGTGATAGTTGTCCAAAGTATCCGATCGGGATCCCTTTTCTCGAGCGTGACACACCAAAAAGCTGCTCCACCAGAAAAGCCCTCTCTTCAATCACTGTCACTCATTCGCTCTCATTCATTCTGCTGCCTCGTCCATCCGCAATCACTTGCACCCACCTTCTTTCTCTCTTTCTCTCTCACACACACGCACTGCACATCACACGTGTGCCCCGAAAAGAACCCCTCAGAAACCACCTAACCACCCTACCCCCCTTACCCCCCGAAAACATACACGCAACACAGATCGCGTAGAACGAGACGTTAGAGAGAAGAACGTCGACGAGACAGGGAAAAGTGGATATGTAGATAGAGCTAGTGGGTTTACTGGCTGGGACGAGACATCTTAGGGATGCCCATTCCACTGATAATCGATCCTGATCGATCCCTTGTCCGCTTTCTGTGAAGAAAAGCTGCGATCAGATTCGTCGCTTCGAGAAATCGAGAGAATTGAGACTTGTGAGCATGTGCAGGGTCACGCGATTTACAGACTTAAAATTAAGATTCATTGGTTTCTTTGATTTGTAAATTTTTAAGCGTTCGTTTTTGACGGTGTTCGATGTAGAAGCCAATCGGAAAGTGTTGAAGTTCGAGAAATACACTTTATCTGTCAGTGAAAAGAGAGGGAACACAACTTACATCCTCAACAGTGGAAACAGAAGATTAACACGTTCGTGACCAGCGGTTATTTCAACAACAGCCTTCGTAGTTACAATATTCGGCACGAAGACGATTTCCGTTGCCCATCGTTTTGATCCGCCCCCTCCATGACCTAGCCACAACTCATTCTATTCGTATGATTTTTCCGTTACTAGTTCAAATTCTGGATGACAGCTACAATGCAAAGATTATGCGAATAAAATTTCATTTTCTACAAAAAAGGTCTCTTGATATTTTGCACATTTCGCATAGTTATCGAGATATTTTCAAATTTATAAAAAACAGGAAATCTACTTTATCGGCTAAACCGGGCCAATTTGACACCATGTTATATATACATTTTTTTCTTGAAGTAACCCCCAAGAACACAAATATAACCTCAAAACGAGGGGCACGGAAATCGTAGTCTCCCCCAATATTCTATGAAATGGAATGTATTCTCTTGTAAATATGAGAAAAGATATTGTCGCATAAACGTTACAAATTCTATTAATGTGTAACGTTTAAATACGTTTAATTAGCGTTTAATTATTAAACTCTATCTTAATGCGTTAGAATTATAAATATGTGACGCTGGTCGCGAACGTGATAAGGACAATCTTCGTGCACATAATGACTGATCCGTCACACGCATTGACCACCCAGTGACGGACAAAGCAGAACCATTCCTTGGGACTGAATTGGTATTTTTATACCGCATCTGCGTCAACTTGTTAGCTTTCAACATTAGTTTCTCGCTTCAGTTGGTATAGAGCAAGCTAGCAGGATACAAGAAGAATACTAAGTATATACAGTAAACCCTCAAATAGCACGGTACTCTCATAACATTGATCTCTCATAATCTGATTTGTACTAATTCTAAGTTTCTTATTACTAGACTAGATCCTAATACAAAGTAAAAATGTTTTCCAACAATTGTGAGCAGCGTCAGTTAAATAAAAATTTATTTCATCCCTTAATAGATCTTTTTATCATGAATAAATTATAAAAATATTCTTAAATTTTTCTAATCCTTTACTAATTTATATTTCACCCAGGAAATTTCTTTAAAAATGCATAAACACCCGCAGTCTACTTATATAAAGCGGTACAAATTACTCGCGGAGGGCTGACTGTATCGACTAAGCAACGCACTTCGATAATAAAGATCGTCATAACCATCGCGAGCAATCTCCACTCGATCATCATCTCGAACCAGCCTAGTCACTTGCGACTTCCACTTGCTCTCGAAGCTCGAAAAAGTCTCAGCCCATCCTCTTCACAGAGAGAGACTCCGCCACGAACCCAACAACCACCACAACCACTACCACTACCACCAACAACCACCAACCACCGCCATTATCACCACCATGATCACAGCCCGCCATAACCAAACCCGAGCTCTAAACGAGGCTGGCGCGTCCTCTCTGTCAGAGGGCGTCGTTTGTTTGAGAGCACCGGGTGGCAACACTCACACGCGACGACTACTACCACCACCACCACCCTATCTCTCTCTCTCTTCCTCTCTCTCTCTCTCTCTCTCTCTCTCTCTCTCTCTCTCTCTCTCTCTCTCTCTCTCTCTCTCTCTCTCTCTCTCTCTCTCTCTCTCTCTCTCTCTCTCTCTCTCTCTCTCTCTCTCTCTCTCTCTCTCGACACACGAACCGAAAACCCAGTAACGAACGAACGAACCGCGTCGATTAACACGATCGATTATTGGGCATCCCTAAACCTACAAACGCAGGGTCGAAAGCGGCTCGCGTTCACGATCAAGCAGAAAATGAAGATCATCCAAGAGATCGAACGCGGCAAGAGCAAGAGCGACGTGGCGCGCGAGCTGGGTCTGGCTAGCAGCACGGTGGCCACGATCTGGAAAAATCGGGAGAGCATCGCGGAGAGCTGGAGGAACCGCGACATGATGCAACACGCCGATCCGGAAGACGGGAAGAAGCCGGTCGCAACAGGCGGCGGCCTGTGTTCAGGTTCATCCTCGAGCCTAGCCTCGTCGGCCTCCTCGAGCCTGGTCTCGTCGGTGACCTCGTTGCCGGTCAGCACGGTGCTCGGCAACGCGAACACCATGACAGCCAGCACCGCGACACCGTTGCCCGCTGTCGTGGTGGCTCCCCCGCCCCCACCACCCCCGCCGCCACAGCCAACGGTCCAGGTGCCACCGCCACCCCCGCCGCCGCCGACCATAACCCTGACGACTACCTCGACCACCGCCGTGTCGTCCAACCCGTTGCCGTTGACGCAGACGCAACCGACCACGCAGCCCACCACGCCAACGTCCAGTACTGCGTCCACAGGCACCACCACTACCAACACCAGCATGGACAATACCCAGCAGGCCCAGACTCAGACGCAAAGTCAGGAGCTTCTGGAGGTAAGATCGTCGTATTGACGCCTCCTCAAAAAAAAAAAGTACCAATCCCCGTATACTCTATCCCCCCATGAGACCAACCTGTGTCGGACACCTCTGACGATTTGTTCTGAATGGACGGTTCTTGAACTTAGGACCAGGAGGCAAAGGTAGCTGTTGATGGTTCTTGGAGGAACGGTCTAGGGACGATTGGTGGTTCTTCTATGGTTTAGGAGTAGTGGGGCAGGTTTTGGAGTCTGTGTATTATTGAGAGCTGAAAAGAAGTCTCTTGGAAGGCATGCGGGATTTACGGCTCTGGCGAAGTATTGGCTAAGCGGTGACACATACTACGTAGCGTGTGCCGTCAAAGCCTAAACATTTGTGTGTCGAGCGAGAGACTCCCTCTTGCCCCTATGCCGTCTCGGGAGACTTCTTTTCAGCTCCGAATAATACTGGACTGCCTCCATAGATGTGGAAGACATATGCACGATAGTTGCGAACAACTTAGGCCTACTACGGGGAGATGTACCTATTGTGGGACCTAGAGCTCGATTGCTGAGAAGTGGAATATTTAAACAGAACAATTTTGTTTTTAATAATTTCTACGTGAAAGTTTTGGCAACATGTTCGAAACATCGAACCGATGATGTCTCGATTCTGGATTTCCAATCTTTAAACGAAGCGGTCTATACTATATCTATACACACTATGATTCAATGCACAAATCAGTGTACATTTAATGTTACACAAGTATATACCACTCAAATTGTGTCATTTTAGGTAGCATTTAAATCAGGCATTTCATTCTTACTTTAATCATCTTAAGCAAGCTGAAAATAATAAGTTGACATTATTAAATCATTTTATCCTTTTTACTGTTTTAAATTACACCTTCTCATTTTCCCTATGAATGCATAAAATCCGCAGTCCAATAATCGCTAGAGTGCAATCTTTAAAGTCTGACGGATTACGAATAACATGATTTTATTTTAAAAAGAAAGCTGTATTAATTCCAATTTGTCTGAAAATGCACATATAAAAATTCAAATTTAAATCTAAATAGCTCAACTAGAGTCAGTCACTGATGAACAAAATTAGGTGCAAGAATATTTCAAGAAGAACCACCACCTAGAACCGACCTTATTCGACAATATCCATCACGGCGATCGCCATTAGCCCTTTCCAACAGTTGTTCTCTCGACGACTTCCATATTCGAGGAATTGTATCGTCTCATCTCTGCCTCGACTATTCTCTAAAAGTCGCGAGCTTCGATCGCCCACATCATCATCGCAAACCCTCATCGACTTCATGCTCACAATGAACGTTGACTGTTCTTTCCTCTTGCGATTCATTGGCCCACCGTTCCCACAACCCCCGTTGTCTTTTTTTATTTCGTCTGTTTCCACGAGGACTAATACGATGGACCTCTCGAGGTAAGACTACGATTGCCTGGTTTTCTATGTTGTCCTCCACATTTTGCAAATCGTAATCCCGATATACGACCCCCACAATTCCTCAAATCAAATTCGCTCATTTAACCATCTCACCGAATGGATTAAAGTTTCACTGTGTGAACCACACCAGAGGTAAGATATATATATAACTAGTCATTCTCTCTATCTCTCTCTATCTCTCTCTCTTATTTATCTAAACGTTCATCATGTCAGTTTCATGTGTATGTGGCCATTAAACATTCTGCGTGACCGATTACTTCATTTTACATCAGCCACCCCTGCCCCCGAATCTCGATCTTCGACGCGTTCATTTCAAACCATACTCCCGTTTACTTTCGTTTCTTGTATTTTGGTTTCTACATTCTGTGCGCGCGGAAGAGTCCTCGAGGGTCTCCTTCGAGGATCTTTATCTCAGTTTCGATCTTTGTTTTCGCGCGCGCACGATTCCCGAGAGCGACGTCTTTCTTCTTTCGCGTTGTGTCTCGTCGATGAAAGAAGCTGCCCGCAAATTTTACCGCTGAACAACTAACAAATTCAGCGGAAAGTTATAAAATATACTTCTTCGACTTTTCGTTGATAAAGAGGCGAGAATATATAAAACAGCACGTTGACAGCGCATCGAAACGAAAGAGGACACACCACACGACACGCGTCACGCATACCTAAACGCACACGCGGTGCTTTCGTAGGATAACTAAATGAAAACGATGGGTGATACCACTTGTACAGGCTGAGGCCACGTTCATCGACTAATCGAGCTCCTTTTCAAACGCAGAAATAAATCGAGCCTTCATAGATGCTTCGTTCCTCTGTATTTTTATTCGTATTCGTCAGTATTGGTCATAAATGTTGGCATTAAATTAATTCTCTTGGAGCAATCGTTCACATGATGGATAGAAAGTGTTTGTACCCATGTTTAACTCTGATACACTGTTCAAGAAATTACATATGAATCTTATAAATTAACACAAATCAAAAATGTCGTTCACAATGTGAAACAATTGTTCTACTACTCGATCCTGATGTGTGTAGAATGTTAGAATTAAATTGCTCTATACATAGTCTTATTGTAAACGATGTAATTAAACACTATTAGAGTACTATTGGATCACATTGACACGAACCTAAGAATTAAGTGGCTTGCAAAAATAAATGATTAAAACGGTAATGAATGGAAACGTCCATTTATGAACGGTCAGAGTGTTCTAATGAATTGTATAACTACACACTGTACAGATAGATTTTTATAATTGTATGCACTTGAAACCAGAATTTGAAAGAGATAGAACAGCGGTGGCATGATCTTTTAATCCTTTGCGGACACGTGTCTGCTGACAGTCACCCAAACAATTTTACCGTTCTGCGACTGTGAATAATTTTTAAAGCAGTTAATACTCCCGAAAAAATAAGAAACAAATTTTTACTGAACACAACACGGTTCCCTTCATTTAATTCATACCCCAAACTCCTCTGCAAACAATTTTGTTTCACAAAGAAAATTTATTCGACCCATCAAAAAGTATGTTAAAAATAATCCCCGTCCGCTAAGGGTTAAAGGGTTCTATAACTATGCTGTTGCATTTTCTAAGATATGGAACGATTAGGGAAGTCAAAATCGTTGAACGAAAGTTTGCAAGCTCGCAATTTGCGTTTTGAAAGAAATGGATCTCGATTTGAGTCGATGTAAAATGAGAAAAATGCGAGCTCTTTCACACGAGACATTGAATATCAAGGATTTGCTCTCAAAAGATGCTTACAATTTTAATAGAACAAGTGGACACAAGAATTGACTTGTACCTCTCGGATAAATTTGCAATTTCGAAGATCCAAGATAGAGATCCGACAACATTTTCAAGATATAAAATCTGACAAGATTTTGAGAGCACGTGTCCACCGTGAAGGAGCTCTAGAGAGCTCAGAACCATAGCGATCGAAGCTGACACAATATTGTCTCTAAAACCAGATTCGAAAAGGCGAAATAAAGTATCTGCGCATCCAGTAGGACGAATGAAAATGGTAATACCGACTGTCGTAACGCTATCCTGTGCTTCTCCTGTCACTATACAAGAAATAACAGCTAGCTACATGATTATCCAGCATGCCGTAAGATTATTTTCCGTGTCTTTCGGCGCGTGTTCCTCGTGATAATCGAAGGAACACCGCTCTGCCTCGAATCGGCAAGAATCGCTTTTCTGTTTCCTTTCTACTCGCTCTATTTTCTTCTTTCGCTACCAAAAAAAAAAACGAAAAAAATATGAATCGAACCGCGGATCAAAGATTCACAACCGATCGATCGTCCGCCGCGTTCTAATTATCGCTATTACCGCTTATCGCCGCTGTTATTAATTATTATTATTCTACACACCTAACCGCCGGACACACGATCACGATCTCTATCACAGCTGTTCGGATCTCTTTGCCGTCGCAAGACAACCTATCAGCTTACAGCGATTGATATAACACACTGACGATTATTACTTATGTGCATAACCATAAAAGCGAGTGTATTTGCTTGGCTCCTGCATGCGCTGATTATCTCTCTTTCGACATATTTTATAACACTTTCTACGGCTGTGTTTCTTCTCAAATTTTTTCTCCATTTCCCCCGATCTATTGTCTCTCTCCCCCCCTCTCTCTCTCTCTCTCTCTCTCTCTCTCTCTCTCGTACGATTCTGGTTTTAACTGTGTTTCAAGGTTTTCTCTGTATAAAATGGTGGTGGTTTATACATATTTACATATACATCTATATGTATCTATACATATTTCTCTTTTATATATTCTCACTTTTTATCTATCTCTCTCTCTCTATATATATATATATATTTATATGAATCTTTGATATATTTCTCTCTGGTAGTTGGTCAAAAGCTTTTCGTTTTCACGAATTCTTTGTTTCCTTCCGTTCATCGTACATATACGTATACATATACTATACACACGCTGTTTCACGTCGACTTTTCCACGGAAACGGAGGATCGTTTTTTTGTGCCGTTCATTTTCTGCTTGGCTGATATTTTTCTCAACATTATGTATAATATATCACGAGGTTTTTATGACAGCATGCCCGATCTCGCTACTTGTTTTTTCTATCTCTTTCTCTGTCTCTATCTCTCTGTTTTTCTCTATCTCTCTCTTTGATGATGGGTGTACATGGTTTTTTTGAAGGGAGGGAAGGGCTTCTCTTTGTTGTGTCGTCCAATCGAATTGTTACTCGTCAACAGGACCACCCTACGTTGCCAATAATTGTTTGTCGTAGTCGAGGGGAGACACCGATCTCTAGCTACCATGTAGCTGACTCCCTCACCCCGAATCAATTGGATGGGGAACACGATTTTCTTTCTTTCTAGAGCGATTTTGTTTTTTCGTTGTTCCGAGATAGAGTATAACTACGTCGCTAGACATCCTTAGAGTAGTGCTTGTCACCGATTCTGCTGACATAGTCGCGCTTCTACACGTTGCTTTCGAATCACTACACGAAGGAGTCGAATCCACCGCGAATCAAAATCAGAAAAATTACTATTAGAACCTACGGAAATTATAAAGAGTTCGCTAACTACACATATTCCTCAGTTCTTCGCGAGAAAAAAAAAACGCGATCAGGGTACGGACGGAACAATGTTTTGTTTAGAAACGCTAACAACGTTACAAAATCTTTTATTTCATTCCTTGCTTTCATCGGCGATTTTCTATGGTAAACGTTCGAACCAACTCACGAAATTCTTGAATGATAATTAAGATTGTCAATAGAGAGACAAGATTTCTAATCGATGGGGAATATCATCCCCGAGTTGCTTACGAAATTATGAAACGATAAGTTTGTTAACGAAAATCTGACTGCCTCTTTTTTATATTTAAAATGATAAAATAAAATAGCGATAGAATAGCTAAAGTAGCATAAGAGATGGAACATGCGTGTCGAAAACATGGCTGAACGCATTCAACGCGAAGATGGCGTCTCGCCACGCGTTGAACTCACCGGAGCGGCGTGGTCATAGTACCGTTCTCGGTTTCATTACACTTGACCAAAGTACATTATCGATACAAAATTTTATGCTGCTTAATCTACAGTCTATCCCCTAAATATTTGACTAAAAATAATTCAGAATTTGTAAAAACAAAACATTATTTTCAACGACTTTCACAATTCTATTTAAAGCACAGATATACTCGAAAATTACTTCTCGTCAAAAATTCCTATTTCAAAGAAAATCGAATTTCTAAGGACCAAAATCAAGATAAGGTATTCTCTATTTTTACCAAATGCGAGATAGCATTAATTAGACGCTATAAGCGTTGAATTATTGAGAGAACGGTGAAAGTGTTAGAAATTGCCCGAAACGACTCTCGAAATACAGACCGAAAAGAAAGCAAAAATTCATTCTGTAAATTTGCTCGCGAAATTACTGTTGATGGATGTGAGTGACGTGTCTATATGACATTGTGCGCAGGCCCGGAAAAAACGACAGGAAGAGGTGGAGAAGATACGACTGGAAGAGCAACAACGGAAGCAACAGGTAATCCTAAAATCGTTGTTACACGCACCCCCGGCTTTTGTCTGTGTTGGCCACCCTCGCCTCATCGCCTCGTCGCCGTCCCCTCGGTAGAAAATAAAAATTATCGAGAAACTCACGAGACATATTTTCGCGACGCTCGCAAACGTTATTTAGCCGGGGAATTCGCTTTAGAACGTGTTATTCAATTTGCGCTCCGCCCGCGCGAACAAATTGCATTTTCTTTGCGACAGAATGCCCCGTTTTAAAATTATTTTCAATTATACCTGGATCTATCCCGTGTGATGAGCGTTATTCAATTGTCCGGGGAATTATCTCTTGATCTTTAATACGATCGCGATACACCGGCTTAAAGGAAATCCCATTTTATTGCTGCCTCGAAAACAACCGAGCTTAATAAATCTTCGTCTGCGATCCTAGTGGTACTGAGTCAACAAATTAGCTTAAAATCCCTACCTGTTTCTCTTCTTGTAAGTTTACGCTATTTTTATAACGCGTGGGAAAGAGAACTTAATTTTTTAACCTCCGCACGCTCCTCAAAATGAAAATTTACTTTTTCTCTGTTTATGAATGCTTCTAGATTGTTTTTAATTTTTTTTCTCTTAACGTCGTAAGATACTATTTATATGAAATATGATATGAATAGTACACAAGTTTTTAATTTAAACTGAAAATGAAGCATACAATATTGTGGTATCTTTTGTGTAAGCATTTTTGAGAAGAGTACAAGGGTTAACAGTCGAAAGATCGAAACGATTCGGTGATAATTTACAACAAATGAAGTTCATACTCGTTTGTGGACACTCGCGGAGTTGTTGTTCGATAAATCTAGTTCCCCGCGATCAGATCCTTCGATTGTCCGAGTTGGAATCCGCGATAAATGCCAATTGCGCACGCACTATGTAAACGACGATGCTAAGCGGTAATTAATTCTGATTTCGCAGGAACGAGAGCTGAAGCGGCAACAGGCGGTCATGTTGAAGGAACAGGTGAGTCCCATAAACCACATCAGCCCCTAGATCGTGTCATTGCTGTAGACTAGACGGTGTGCGTGTGTGTATTCCGTAGAAATATTAGCTTTCGTTTCATTATCTCCATCGCTTTCGTTCATCGTTTCTCGTACTAACGTACGCGATATCATAAATTCCAGTTGATTGCCTTCGCATTTCTCTTCCCGTACGATTTCCTTCGCGATTATCGTGTCTACTGTAATAACCATTAACGATCTATCAATTATTCGCGGTGCGACGATTCACCGATAAACGTCGATTCGTTTCGCGACGATTTCTAGTAAAACAAAGCTGTACGACGGTGAGGAGATCATGATATTGCGTTTTTTTTTCTCGTTTGTACTCGATTTATCTGCAGACTCACTGCCCTCTTATTATCGTATCTACTTACTCTCGATTTGTGCTCATAGATATGCTCTGTCGAACGTTTTGTTACACGTTTGCTTCTCGTTTTTAGTCGTTGCTACTCGTGTCTTTGGTTACGAACGTAGATCTCATGTTTTGTAAGAACGCGCGATTTTTTAAAAAAAAAGTTTGTGCTAGCGGGAGGCTCCGAAAAAATAAGAATCGGCCCGGGAGAAATCGTGAAATTGATCGTGGAGATTTTTTTGGGAAATCCAACACGGAATATTTTTTCGAGAGTTTGAGAAGTAAGGGATAACGGAGACCATCAGAGAAGGAGTGTAGATTCCCCAGAAACGATTCGGTTTCCCTCGGGTCCCGTTAAAAAGAGCGAAAAGTACCGATCGTAGGGGTAGTTTGAGCACTGGTGGACTGTGGATATGTTTTGTGCCGCAGATGTACATGCAGGAGCTCACCAAGCAGCGCGAGATGCTCTACACCGTCGAGCTGGTATGTCTCATACCCAATCTAGTTTGATAAGACGACCTCATGAAACGGTATCCCTGTCTCGCGACACCTTAAATCCTCTACACAATTCTCAACTCGTTGCCAATTGCTGGATCCGTAGTCATTCGATAAGACCTTTCGCTAACATCGCAAAAATTTTTAGCATTATCGCAAAATGTTGCAAAATTATTGGCTGCACACGGCGCAATTAAGAGTTCAATCGATCAACCACGGATCCAATTATTGACAAAGAATGGAGCTTCACAGAGAAGATTAAAGTTGCTCAGCTACGAGACAACGCATCGAAGTCGATTTCTCGTCGGAGATGCAAATTTCTTCCTCGAACGATCGACGAACGACGACGTTTCCAATCATTTTAACACCTTTGTCGATTTCGGTGGTCGTTGACTGATGCTCCAGCTTATTCTCGTACTTTCAGTTCTCTATTTATTTCTCAGAAAAGTTAAATTGGACTGTCGTAGTTTGTGTTAAAATTTCTTTTAATTTGAAACTCATATTTTTAGAAATTCCTATTGAAACCAGTTTTCACATATTCTGTTGGCCCAGAAAGTAGCAATTTAATGACTAGACTGCGGACTTTATGCATTTATGACAAAAAATTAGTAGATCAAATGCAGTAAAAACAATGATCAAGATAAGAAATAAATGTCTACATTCTGTACCTTGCAATTTATACAGACAATTTTTATTTTGCATAAAAATCTCCAGTATACTACTGATAACTGATTGATTTGAGAAGATTTTGTTCTATTCTGTTGACCCAGAAAGTAGTATTCAATTTAATGATACTGTGCACAAGAAAGTGGAGGATCCTAAAACTTTTCCAAGGGCTCCATAAATCAGGGCAACGAGATGAGAATGCGGGGATACAGTTTGGCAATCGCGACCACGCGAGCGTGTGGTCAGACAAAGCTCTAAAAATGTTCAATTCGATAATTCTCACAATCGGATTTCGCACTGATAATAATTATCCGAAGGAAGCTGTCCCGCGACTTCCTCGAACAACGTCAGCCACGTTAATATCCGCTTTTCGAGATATCCACGTTCACTAACCAGTAATCGCGATGACAATACATGTTCGTGACTAGTCATATGCACCGTAGGCGTTTCATTTCGCTTTATTCACACCGATCAAAGTGTCTCGCGTAATTAACGTTCGAATTCCATCCGCATAGGCTAGTCTAAACGAAATTGTCTCTTGAGGGTTGTTTGCCCAATGCGCCATCCCGATTTTCATCAAACTTACATATCTTCTTTTGAATATTATCATTTATGTCCGGAGAGTGACCATCATCTTCAAAGTTAGAATTGCAAATTATATAATGTTTATACATTGTCGACAGACAATTTGATTGGGATAAAAGTCTGAGATTGATAGACAATAGGAAGAAATATTTGCATGGATTTTTCTGCAATGTACAGTGTAATAAACCATTTAGACATATTTCAACATAATTGTGGACATAAAGGTGTCTAAGAGAAATATATTTCATAAATATGTTCAAGAAGAATAAATAAATAAGAATTTAATCCATCCAATCGTCGTTGACTGTGCACTCATCAAAAATAATTGCTGTATTAAACATTAATTCGGATTGTTTAGAATTATTTTTTAAAGTTGAATCACTTGGTCGAACATCAAGTGCTGTTTCCACTCTCTGAATATGAATGATGTTTACGAAAAGAATAAGTTTGATGAAAATCGAGGATTTTGCCATTCGGCCGACAGCTCTCTAAAAATTGCAAGACAGTGTTTGTAATAACGACACTAAATAAAATGATCGCGGAAAATCAACGGTAAGTCGGTTTACCGAAACGATCGGTGTATGTGCCATAAGCGAGAAGTGTGGTTGGGTTAAACAGTTGCACGACACATTCTCAGCAGAAGAGACCGATCTCCGGCGGGTATCCACCATTTTGCATCCGTGTATACATATATCACTGCCATGCGTAGCTTCCTGAGAAGTATTTGGGACGGTTGTAGAGTTTGTCGTAGCCCGTGCGTGCCAAAAGTTGTGCTTTCGAACGAGTTGTCACGGACCTCTTTTGTCAATGCTGCATGAACGTGTTCCCGGTTCGCGTATTCGTCACGTTCAGTCGTTTCGTTCGGTACCACAGGAAAGAGAGAGAAGGAGACAGCACATGGCGTTGGTGCGGGCTTTGGAGAACCGTCGGAAAATGGAGGAGAGAGAAAAGAAACGTCTTGAAGCCAGAGCGGAGAGAATAGCGTCGAAAGAGAAACGCGCCGAACAGAGGAAGATGGAGATGGAGCTGGTCGAACAGATCAGAAAGCCTGTCGAGGACATGGAGCTGACAGGTACACATCTGGTCGAGGTGCTCTTAACGCTAGGTTTACGGGTTAATAATATTTTTAGCTTACCATTATTGAGATTGTGAAGATGCATCCATGGAAAATTATTCAACAAATTTATTTCTTTGAGTATATATTATTGTTGAGGCCTATAGTTCTAAGCGAAACGATAACATCTCGAGTTTAAAACGCTAAAAGACTCTGACAATCAACTTGGTGCTCAACAATTATAAAAACAAATGGCTAACTATTTGGGTAGACACATTCTAGTTATTTTGATAAAGTGATGTAAACTAGTCACTTTTAGTGCTCCGTAAACCTAGTGTTAATTGCTTGAATACGTTTCTGAGACTAATTAGTCCTGGTTGCAGATCATAGATCACTACCAGAGCTGAAAAGACTGCCCGGACTCAAACTATCCGGTCAAGCCTTCGCGGACATCGTCATGGTCTTCGAGTTTCTGCACAACTTCGGGGAAACTCTGGGCTTTGGTAAGCTGCCTTTTCTAGCCTGATCACTTCTAGAATGTCTGATAACACTGTCCAACAAGTCTTCCTAACATTTACTAAGCTAGAATCTCCTGGACAATTCTTACAGAGTTACCGGTTTATAAGTCAAAGAAAAAATTGCTGTTGTACGTTATTAGTTCCATCCATAACAATAATTACCCGTAATAGTCGACATTTGAAACAGTAAAAACATCAGAAGAATTTAAGAATATTATAGTAATATAATAGGAGTCGAAATCAATTTTTATTTAACTCCTGTTTGTTGCAATCGATGAGCAAGATTTTTATTTTGCATACACTCTGCAATCTTATGATGATCCTATTTGCCTGCGCAGATATGGACTCGCTGCCAAGTCTGAAGAGTCTCCAGCTAGCTCTTTTGAACGACGAGGAGGCCGAAGAAGAGATGCTATCGGTGATGACGCACCTCTTGGTCTGCGCCATAGAGGATCCCGGGATCCCCCAGCCAGCGAGACACACGACAGGCCTAGGACAAAGTCTCCGACAAGCGGACATAACGCACGCGAACATCAGCGAAGTCCTGCGAATTTATTTGTACGCCAACGCGACTGGTGAAGTCAAAGCGTTGACCGGTGTCTGCCTCGAGAGGGAACGCGATAAGAAGTTCGCCGATCATCATCAAAACGGTGGCGACTACGCATCCACCTGTTCCGGGAAGAATGCCCAATTCTACGAACATCTGCACAACAACGAGACCTGGAGGATGTCCGAGAGGCTGAGGGACAAGCCGTTCCTGGCGCTGAACTCTACGCACAAGGCGCAGATGCTCGCGTTCCTATGCAACGAGCTGCTGCAGAACAAGGCTGTGATCAGGCAGATTGAGGGGAGCCTGGAGACCGTGGCGCAGCTCAGGAAGGAGAGATTCGTTCTGGATACCAAGATTAGGAAGTAAGTGCATCACCACACTTGAAGATGCTTCATACTTTCATGTATATTCGAGGTTTCAAATCTGTTCTGTTGTTTGAAACAGTTTCTACCACGTGGTGTTCTTGTATTCTTGGTCTCTAAAGTCTCTAGTCTCCATCATGTATTCTTACTCTCTAGAGTCTAGTCTCTATCATGTATTCAAATGCAACTTTTTCTGAAAATGAATAAAAAGACTTTGAGATGGCTGCTGCCTTCTGCAATTAATGCAGACGATATTTTATCTTGAAGATCACTATCTAATTGTTAAATGGTTTTCGTCCACAGGCTCAGACAACTGCATAGCCGAAAGGTGCGGATGGAGGCAGTGGGCGTGATAGTGAACAAGACAGGGGACACCATCACCATAGAGAAGAAGGAAGTCGATGAGGAAGGTAATTCGACGTCGACGGCAGTAGGAACGACGCCCACGCCTGACGAGAGTCATCATGAAGACGAGGTGGAGGACATGTCCGAGAATGAGAGCGAGGGAACTCAACCTGAAGAGGTAAGACCTTACAATTAATCTCGATAGACTATTTTCTAGAGCCCATACTGATCTCTGTATATTTAAGGAGGAAGACAAGAATTTATCCGGCGAGGAGCTGGGAAAGAAGTTGGACAAGCTACTGAAACAATCGGAGGAGCAGCTGCAGAAGCTGAACAGCTCTTCGAAGCAGCTCCGGGCGCACATATTCGGTCAGGACAGGTACTGGAGAAGATACTGGGAGCTAGCGTGCGCTGGTGGCATCTTCATTGAAGCTATGGAGAGCGCGGAACCGGAGACCTTGGAGCTCCAAGCGGAATTGGACGAAAAGTACAAAAACATGCCAGTCGAGGAGAAACCGAAAACGAAGCAGGAAGAGACCAAAGGGAACTCTGAAAATCGAGAGAACGAGGCACCGAATGATGTGAAGGAAGAGAAAAAATACAACTCGAACGAACAGGAAGAGGACATGAAGCCACAGCTGGAGAAGACCAGACCAGAGGCGGAGGACGTCAATTGCAAGGAACAGGTGCAGAACTGCGAGAACTCGACGAGTATCAAGGAGGAGAAGAAGCATGAAGTGGATGGCATGAGCGACGCGAAGACCAACGTCACGTCCGAGGAAATCAAGCAAGAGACCGAGGTGATCAATATGGAGGTGGACGTCAAGATTGAAGATACGAAGAAGGAGAACGAGGATATGGACGAGGACATGAAGCCCGTGAAGGTGATGGAGGATAAAATCGTTGAGACAATTCCCAACGGCGACAAGTTCAATCACATCAACAATCTTCATAATGGCAAGGAGCTAAACGGCACCTTCATCTCCAGTAAGATTCCAAACCTGCCCATCTGTTTTCTTATTAGTAGACTGTGGATTTTATGCATTCATAACAAAAATGAGTAGGTGTAATTTAAAACAGAAAATACATTACGAGAATCTAGGAGCGTCGATGAATTATTTTCACCTTATTCAAATTATTAACAATCGAAAGAACATTTGATTTGGCTGTTATTTTTCACAAATGATGTAAACTATTTTCATTTTGCATAAAGATTCGCAGTCTAGTTATTAGCTGTGTACGCGTTAATGTTCTTTTTGTGTTTTTTGTTACAGACAGTAGCAACGAGACCAGCTGGTTTTCCATCCTGCCACGCGAAACTTGCGACACACCTGGACCCAGCACCAAACAGATCTTCGGGATAGCCGAACCGACTGAACTCAGAATACCAGTATTCCCACCCCCGGCTAGCCCGAACTATGATAGGTGCGACAGTCCAGCACCTCTGATCCTGACGCAAGACGAGGCGGTCCAGCTAGAGTATCTGAAGGTGCATGGCCTGCCGCCTCCTGGAGAGGCCAAACCTGTACCTAAAGGTAAGATTCTGTCTTCGTATCCATTCAGGATGAACAACGTAGCTCAAACACCTCAAGATAGAGAGAGAGAGAGAGAGAGAGACACCTAAGATATTTTTGCATATAGCAGATAATAACTCGAAGGCATGTTCTAAAACCATTGGAACATTCTTTCGTGACAGAATTTGCCATGAACTTGAAAATCGAAGCTACCGTTTAACACGTTGACTGCCACGGCAATCTCATACATTTCACAAAAGTTATTCATAGTAATTGTTAATTATTTGATAACGAGGTTCTCATCTTCCACTATATTCTACTTATTGTTGGTCTATTTAATTTCAGCATTAATAAATTGATATTCAGTGGTGTTAATTTCATTAATTTTATTAATACCCCCGAGGCGTTCAACGTGTTAATAAAAACATTGATGACCTTGAAATCTTGGAGAGCATGACCTTCAGAAAAATTGTTTGCGAAACACAACGACCTTGTTTAACATGAAACTTGTTTTCCCCTCAAACCAAATAGCGTCGTCCTCTAACATTTTATTCCATCATAAAAAATGGAATGATTTTCAAGGTGGTCAGGTTGTTTATCCTGTCAACAAACAAATTAGGTTACAATTAACGCTTAGGTTACAATTGACGCTAACGTTACAACAAACATCTGTTTAGATCTCCGGTACGGTTGGTGGAGAATAACGGACGTGGACACGTTTCAAGAGCTGCTGGAACACCTGCACTCCCGTGGAGTGCGGGAGAAAGAGCTGAAGCGTACAACGTGGGCGACGATGGAGTCGTTCCTAGCCGTGACAGGCAGGATCAACGTGGATCCTGGCAACCTGACTGCCACCGAGCTTCAAGCTTCACCAGACGAACCGGATACACCGATTCCGAAGCCAGACAATCCAGAGGTTTGGAGCGAACAAGTCGCGTTACGAGTGGACGCGCAACTTTTGGAGCAGGTCGAGGCTCTCGAGGACAAGGTCGCGAATGCCAGCATGCAGGTCAAGGGCTGGAAGCTTCCTCCGCGGGCGGGTACCGAGGAGGCCGAGGAAATCGAGAAGCTGAACGAGATGGAGAAGATCAGCGCCGTCGAACAGGCTAGGCAAAGGTTATTGTCCCTGGAGGCTGCGATAGAGAGGAGATACCTGAAGCCGCCCTTGGGAGTCTGGTAAGGAGACAATCGTCTTTATGAACAGTTCATTAACATTGTGACCACTGCATCTTCTTGAAATCCCTTTCACCTGGGGACTGGCTATTTTTCTTGGGAATGTAGAAAATATAATTTTTAGTATTCTGAGAATTTAGATCCTTCTACTATGAAACATATCATTCTACTTTTAAAAATACGGTTGATCTTTATCTCTTCCCTACGCCTTCAACTATAAAAAGGATTTGATACACAAGATTATACATAGGCCCTTCGAAGGCAAGCAAACTTGACGTGAGAGTAGGTGTAACAAAATAGGAGAAACATCAGATGAATTTAATATTATTGGTACATTATTTGCAGCCTACTAAAATTATTGTAAGAAGAAATCAATTTTGATGAAACTCCCGTTTCTTATAATAGATACAGATCATTTTTATTTTATATAAAGATTCACAATCTACAAACGATTTTAGATAAACCGTAAGACGGTGGTTATAGTGTTTGAATTTGATAAACGCAAGGTACAGTATGTTGGGATGAAAGATTGTGAACTTTGTACGGTGTTGCAGCACCGGAGATCCAAACCTGGCAGCCTTGAAGGCGGAACAAGCAGCGGCCGCGAACGCGAACTCGAATAACTCGGATCAGAGCAATCAGACCCCGGTGCCTCAAGAGGAGACAACACCCAGGGGGTTGAACAACTGGCGCGATGCAACAGCTCGAGCCCACACGTCGGCTCAGCTCGCGATGGCGCTATACATGTTGGAGGCCAGCATCGCCTGGGACAAGAGCATCATGAAGGCTGTGAGTCTAACACCAGCTAGAAACTCGGTCTGCGTCAAGCTACGAAACCGCTGCGTCTCACTCAAAGCTACCAATCAGTACAATCAGCTATTGACTACTTCTCAGGCCTCTGTGGGTATTCGCACTAACTTACTAACCAAGCTATCCTTTATTCTCCTTGCGTAAAACTGTCGCCCGTCCCGCATAACAGTGAACCACAGAGAGCATATCGATTTTTATTTCCACTGTTGTGTCCGACAGGGGCTCATTGAACGATCGTTATACTATTCTTATTAAACGAAATGCTCTTCGCGTGGCACTTCTCTGTACAGGGTGTGCCAAACGTGGCGTCACAAGCTACTTTCGTTTTTAATATAGTGAAGGCGTCGACTTCATTTATTTTTAATTAAATGATGGAAGAAGACCGCTCTTTGTTTATGTAACAAATTTTTTTGGAGCAACTGCTGTGGAGAAAAAAAGAGTCTTCAATATTGTTTTTAATCTGATGTATTTCAGTTTATTTATTACTATCTTTTTAGTTTATTCTCGCTCACTTTCGTTTTTTTTAAAGTTTTCCTTTTAGAATGGTTTAAGAAAATTTAGTTTGACAAGAGCTGATAGCAGTGAAACATCACATTAATACCCTCCGCCATTTAAAAATAATCTTGGGGACCCTCTTACTCCCCCACAACAGTTGTTCTAAAAAAAATGGTTGGATACTAAAAGATTAATCTCCTTGCAGTGTTTAAATAAAATGCAGTCGACATCGTCATTGTATTTTAAGAAAACGGGTTGTGACGTTTTATTTGGCACAGCCTTATGCAATATACGTCTAGAATGGTAAAAGGCATTTCGCCAGTCTATTCGCGGGTGTGAAAAATGCGGCAGCTATTATATTATCGTTTAGTTTCGTTCAACTTTGATCAATGGGAATACAAGCGTGTAAGAATCATTTTTTAAAAATGCTCGGACGATACAGAACAGATATGATGCGCTAAATGCATCGGATGGTGGTCAGAGTCTAACGTAACGGTAGCATGCCATGGAATATGCCGCTTTATCATCTAGTAATATTTTCCTTTAACGCTTTGTATTTGTCTTACCGCAGAGTATCTTTTCATTTACTTATTATGCTCGTTTTACCTTGTTGTTCCAAGCGAGGTGCATATTATCGAATCGATTTTCATTTGTTCGTCGTATCCAGATTTCATTTTCGATTAACACGGGAGAAATTGCACAACAATTTGTAAATACAGCATTTTTAGCATTAGTTTTACATTATTTTCTTTTACTTTCTAACCGTGATACATTTTAAACACCAGCTTATCCCATTCGATTGTGTCTCCAATGAATGATCCTTTTCTTTTACATTAACATTGATTGCATAGATGTAATAATTTTTTCGTTTGAACGCTTTACCAGAATGGCGCTTAACTATTTCAAAAACGTCACACACACTTTGGTTTCATACGAGAGACAGGGTGCAGTGCGAGGTATTAAAATTCGAGAGCTTTCCTTTCTGTTACAGAACTGCCAGTTCTGTCACAGTGGAGATAACGAGGACAAGTTGCTACTGTGCGATGGCTGTGACAGAGGATACCATACTTACTGCTTCCGTCCAAAAATGGAAAACATTCCTGATGGTGACTGGTGAGTACCGTTCGAAATTAGACGAATTTGACGAGCAATTTTATTTCGACAATGAACTTTCATTATTTAGGCTATTCATATCGTTTTGAAGTACAACCCTTTCTTTTCCAAATGCATCTTGAACTTTTTAATCTAGCCGAAAACTTCTTTTGTTTTGAATCAAACACTATGCAGTGTTAAAATGAAAAAGACGAACACATTTCTATCATGTTCTATTTTTTTAGTTTAGTTAAAGGATTAAATCAAATGGAGGCTGTCAAAAATATTGGTTCTTACTGTAACCTAAAAATGGCCGTCCTTGATTAAGCTCGAGTAAAAGAACATGTGGAAAATCTCAGTTTCAGTAACTTTAACATTCACAAGTTAAATAATTTACGGTGCATTTAATGATATAAAATGCATAAATAACGGAGGTTTACTTTTAAGATAAAATGGAGTTTGGAATATGAATGATTGGATTTATGCGTTAGTCTAATATTAACGATCTTTTCCACTAATGACTTTTTCAAATTGTTTGCAGGTATTGTCACGAATGCATGAACAAAGCAACAGGAGAACGAAACTGTTTGGTATGCGGGAAGAGGGTCGGTAAAAACTTAGTGCTGTGCGAGCTCTGCCCACGCGCTTACCATACCGACTGTCACAATCCTGTTATGCCAAAAGTGAGTGATATTCACTACAATATCAACTAGATCCAGTCATAAATTATTTCCGTTTAAGTTATCAATTTTATTGAGTAATAAAGTAATATATCCGACATCTTCGTTCCTAATTTTATACAAATTAGAACGAGGAAAACATTTCTTTTATTGGTTCAAAATAAAATGCAAACATTAGTTTTTAAATTTTTGTAAATGCACAAAGACCCGCAGTCTAATAGTTAATAAAAAACGGAAATTGTTTAAGGCTGAGTATTTAGCTTGTCCAATAAACTGAAGTGTGATTACCATGCGAAAGATGGACCGAATACATAGTCTGATGTGCATTGTGATTTCAGATGCCAAGGGGGAAATGGTATTGTTCAAATTGCCACAGTAAACAACCAAAGAAGAGGAATAGTAGTCGAAGGAGTCATACCAAAGGGGGAGGAACCACCAGAGAAAGTGAAAGTTCAGATCATCCACCAGCTAGGTGATTACGTTAAAAAACCAAACAAACATTGCCGACTACTCGCTGGCTTGACAACGTTGTTTCACGAATGTACAAATAGACAAAAAACACACACACACAGACACACGAAAGACACATACCAGCTGGTCAGGATAAAAAACCCCGACAACACGATTCCAATATAAAACACTCGACTTACGACTAATGGTGAACGGATAGCTTCCAATATATCGAGTACGAACAATAAAAGTACAGGTTTTAGATAACGGTATCGAAACGAACGAAACACACACATACGTACACAGATACACGTACAGTATATATGCGATTCCACCGACTTCTATATATTTTATGTACATATACATATAGTATATATAGATATATCCTCGGCCCGTGTCGCACACTCGTCGAAAAAAACAGAAATTGTTGTTGTATGGAAGTATTTATATACCGTATACAGGGTGTTCCACGACAGGTGTTTTAGCTGTAATAACGCTTCTACGTAAAAAACGAGAGAAACGAGAGAAAGCGAGCGAGAGAGAGAGAGAGAAATGCAACCGCCGATCTTAGAGATAGTAGGTTCTTATCCTCGTCCCCCGTCGTTTCCTCTAACGTGCCCTGTGGCACATAAACTGATATATCTCGTGTGTCAGGTCCCTTCGTAGGGACACCCTGTACCCTCGTGCAGCGTGTTGCTTAACAATCATCGACTATGGGATGGGTAGTTTCTCAGAGAAATTCGTCGTAAACGGTGTAGAGCTGGCCTTCGGCTTCTAACGAGTTGCTCGAATAAAAAGACTATATAGGGGAACGAACGGCGAGAAACATGCGAGAGCCGGACGATAGAAAACCTAACGAATAAATAAATAAATATATATATAATATATATATATATTATATAGAACATGGCGAGACAAAATAAAAAACAGTAGAGACGAGATGACGGAAAGAGTCAGAAAGAGACGAAAAAAACACTCCATCGAGACAACAACGTACCCGTCTCAAGCGGACAAAATAAAAAGTACATAAATAGAAGTAAAAGTAACCGACAAAAAAAACGCTAAAAAATACAAAAAAAAGTATAAAAAGTGTACACGCTCGAGTCTTATGCGCATTCGTCCAGAAGCTTTTGTGACCGAAAACTATAAAACAAAAAAAAAACAAAAACGGAAACAAAAAAAAACCTCCTGCGAAAGAGAAAGCTAAGCTATACGGTGCAAATAATTTCTCTGTTGTTTTGCGTCGCAGTCCAACGCCGTCAACGGCATCGAACACGCACGTAGAGGACGTCAGTTCATCGGAACCGGCAACCCCTACCGCGTCGCCACGGAAGGAGGGGAACAATAGGACGCTCACGAAGAAACAACAACGAGAGCTGGCTCCGTGTAAGGTGCTACTCGAACAGTTGGAGCAACAGGACGAGGCCTGGCCGTTCCTCTTGCCGGTGAACACCAAACAGTTCCCGACCTACAAGAAAATCATTAAAACGCCCATGGATCTCAGTACAATCAAGAAGAAATTGCAGGACTCCGTGTAAGTTACGCACGCGTACCAACGAATCTACTACCCTAGAGTTTTAACTAAAAAAAAAAACTTCTTACTACCAAAAAAATCTAAAAAAAAAACAAAAGTCCATTTATAAATAAAAACACACACCCATCTCTAAGATCACTACTAGCCAAAGCTCTCTAACTTGAATCCCGGTCGTATCAGCTTCGATCGACAAGTAAAAATAGAAAATAAAAAAACAACGGACCAAAATCCGACAAACAAATGTTCCAACGAGTGCTTCTCGATACAGGTACAAGTCTCGCGATGAGTTTTGCGCCGATGTGAGACAGATGTTCATCAACTGCGAGGTATTCAACGAGGACGACAGTCCCGTGGGCAAGGCGGGACACGGGATGCGCAGTTTCTTCGAAATGCGCTGGACTGAGATTACCGGCACGCCACCACCGCACCCGCAAACGCATAGCTGAGGATCGGTACGATCTCGCAACATCTGCAACAGTTTTGCCCACTTCTACTACTAGAAGGCTAGCCCTCCCCCCGTTCCTCCGAGAGATGAGAAGATCGTCGTCAACGTCCTCATCGTCGTCGTCATCGTCGTCGTCGTCGTCGAACAGAGACTGAGCAGACCAGCTTACGCGCGTGTCCGTTCCGCTCATGTCGGCCTCGTTCTAGCGGCCGACCCTAACACAGGTCCAACGAGTACCCTAACACACGTCGACAACAACGGTATCGTAGAGAGACAGAGCCCCGGTGTGAAACGCGCGAACACAAACAGAGCTCGTCGTTAACGCGCGCGCGTATCCGCTCGCGTACTCCTTCCAGGGAGAAAACGCTTCGGCTCCGACGACGCACGCGTCGGCGGCGGGTTCGATACTTACTCAAGAGAAAACGGGTGTCCTCCTCCCTTCTTCTTAACGGCCGGCGCTTCCTTTAAACCGAACGATCGCAAAAAACAGCCCTGGGTGAACCCGTTCCCGGTGCCTGACGTTCGAATTCCTAACTCCTCCCATGGAACGTTTTCGCCGGGTGACGTTCCGTATTTGAACCGGATATATAGGGATCGTTTCCGACGAGCGTGTATAATGTCGAGAAGCTTCATCAAGAACTGAGCAAAAGAGAGGAGACTCTCCTCCTTCTCGGGACACGCGGTAGAATTTCGTTCCGATTTTTAAACCGCATCAGACCCGGAAGACGGAAAAGACACACGACGATGGTCACTGTACTTACCCGAGTTTAAGATTTTTGCCTAAGCGAACGAAAGAGAGCGTGAGAGAGAATGAGAGAGACAGAGAGAAAGGAAGAGAGAGCGTAAGATGCGAGTTGTATCATACAGGCTTAGTGTGCCGGGACCCCGTTCTCGGCAAAAGAAATATTTTGCAAAGTAATGAATGTGAAAAGATACCAAGAAGAATGGAATATAAATATATATATATATAAATCTCTATATATATATATATAAATGTATAAATCATGAATATAGTGTACATGTATACTATATATATATATTTATATAGATAGTCACGTCACACAAGAACATTTTGCAACACTCAACCAACACACGTTTCGAATCAGTTGTTTGCCCGCGCGCGCGAGACTGATGGTAACATCCTTCTGATGCATAGTAAGATAAAATCATCGAGGATCGATTTCAATTGCCATTCCACGGATCTTTCATACTAATTCGGTTCCCTATTGTTTTTTCTTTTCTATTCACTATTACTCGCGGACAGAGTATTTAACACTGTCATTCGAATTGTTCCAGGATTCGAGCGTTCTCTCGAAATTTGTGTTTGCCGTGATCGTTGCACTGCAGCTCGAGTGCATTGGTTTTCTATTCACTGCCGAGAACGTGAACTTCCTAATTATTGAACGAATCCGTAGGCTAGGCCGTGAAATTGAACAGGATCGCGAGATTCTCGTAGCAGCTTTCCGTTCGTTCGACGATCGTGACGCAGTTCAACGAAAACCGATTCTCTTCGCGGAATACAAAGCAATACTTAAGGGATTCAATTAAAACGCTCGTCGAGCCGTCGAATGGCAGTCGCTTTTAACGAAGGGTTTTTTAAAAAAAAAAAAAAAAACGGCGTTTTCTGTTCTCTCCCGAGAAGAGCGATTTTATCCGAGAGAGCGTTTGCCGAATTTTAGCCGGTTTTCGGTCGCATGCGACAATGACGGTTATCGACATAACGAATAAGGAAATTCTATTGTTCGTGAGTGCAAGAGATTTAAAGAAAAAAAAAGAAGAAGAGACGTACGAGAGTTTTCGACTATAGGACTTACAATTAACCGTAAACCGTAAATTTTTCGCGCAGTGTACCCACGCAGGCGACGGACGAGATTAGGCAGACGATTTTTGCAAACCGGGGAGAAATAGAAATGTATCCGTGCGTTAGGGTGTTGTAAGAGACACACAGCCAAGTTATGGAACATGAGGCGAGATGATGTCGGTAGTGATTTCATGGGAGTTTCTAATTAACCCGCGGTACCTTCTGTGTAAGTGTGACCATCGGGCGACAACAAACGATCGACTAAGAGAAATCGTTAACGATGATATCTTGTTTTTTATGTAATTGATGTACATTATTGCTCGTAATAGCGCATAGTTATATTATAACGAAGATTACAGAGATCCGGAGCGAGAGAGGGAGAAAGAGAGAGAGAGAGAGATAAGAGAGAGAGAGAGATAAGAGAGTAAGAGAGAGAGAGAAAAGAGAGCGAGAGAGTGAGAGAGACAGAGAGCATGAGAGAAAGCGAGAATGCGAAATAGAAGTGGTTCGGCCGTAGTGATTGTGCTAAACATTCGTAGTATGTAAAAGTATTAGCTAGATTATTAAAAAAAAATGCCGCGTGAAACGATTACGAGATAAAACGACGATTAATGAACGTTTCAGGGTGCGCTGGACCGGGGTGCAACGAATGCACTTTTCGCGAGTCGAAGGACCATCCGTGTCCGGTGAGATCGTAACGAGTAAAACGCGCGCGCGTCTCTTTTTCAAAACTGCGGTTCGCGTTTATTGATTTCGCGAGTCGATTTTTCGATGGTTATATACGTATATCACTCGGTTTTCCGTTTAACCGCCTTCTCTTGGAAGCATCTCCGCGCGATCATCGAACGAACGCGTGCATTGTTTTTTCCGGTGAGAAGAACGAATTAGGATAACACGCCGCCACGGCGTTTCGGTTGAAAGTACAACTATGATATTTTTTTTTCGCGTGAGCGCGACATCGGGGCATTTCGCGATCTCACCGGATGTTCTTCGGATCCCACACACGTTTTGTCCGAGAGAGGGATATTGAGATAGGAGAGCAAGAGAGTGAGAGAAAGAAAGAGAGAGAGAGAGAGAAAGAGAGCGAGAGTACGCGTGAAAAATGTGTACATCACTTTATGCACGCCTTGCACCCTCGTATTATAGCCGATGCATTAGACATCTCTTCATACATTCAGACACACCACCACTACTACCACCACCACCACCAACAAGAACAAATAATTTTTTAAGGTTCAATTATTATTTAAATAGTACAGTTACATTGTTAGTATGAATAACGACGCTTTTTATACGAATTTTAGTTTTTAACGTCGATCTTATGGTATATTATATGATATAATGATAATGACAATGGTAATAACAATAACGATAATTGATATCGATAATGGAACAGAATTAAAGAGAAACGGAGGAAATTTACGCGTGAATGAGATAAGAGAGCGAAAGAAAGAACGAGTGGAAGACGAAGACCGAGAGAGAGGGGGGGGAGAGAGAGAGAGAGAGAGAGAGAGGGAGCGCGCGTGAGAGAGAGAGAGAGAGAGAGAGAGAGAGAGAAATTGTCGAAAAGACAGAATTTTGAGAGAGAGTGTGTGTGCGAGAGTATGCGTGCGTTTAAGCTAGATGATTGTCTATAGTATAAAACGAAGGCGTACGTTAGGTAGCCTCGATGCTATTTAAACAGACTTAATTAATGTATTGCAAATGAATTAATAAAGTGTAAGCGAAGCGTGTATCTGTACAGTGAAATCTTTTTTCTGTGAGTTATTTGAGTCGCGTGATGCCGGTCGACGTAGCATTTTCATTTGTTGAGTTTCTTATTGATTTCACGTGATTTTGTACAATAGTAAAATGCTGCTTAAAGAGGGATTCAAAGTGAACTTTGTTTTATTGATTATGCGATACTGGAACTTCATTACAGCGATAAAAAGACATTTATCTTAAAAGCTTTGGCGGCCATTTTGATTTTCTTCGGTCGGAACGGATCATGCTAATTATCTTTATCCCTCTCGGTTATTTATAAACATATTGATATGTATTGATGATTTATAAATTTGTATACTTTTTAAGAGATAGTAGATGTTATTCTTTTTTTGGGTAGAATAAAGATAATTAGGCTTTCGATTTTCCGCGGCTGTCATATTGCGGTTCCGACTGTTGATAAATGCGTATTTCTGTGCATGCGATATTTTAGTATTTATTCGTTGATTTGTATTTTTATAATTACCTTGGACTAATGAATGTTATTCCTTCTCCGAGAAAAATAAAGATAATGAGCATTCAGATTTTCCGCGGCCGCCATACTGGCACTCCTATCTCACTCGATAATAAATCTCTGTCTCGCTATTGGAGGAACGCACCTCTATGCTTGCGATGACATGTGATCTAAGGTGTCCAGAATTCTCGCCGGTGGAGAGGTTAGAAACACTGGGAAGCGTTTAATATTTTTATTCTGGCATTGTTCATTACGAACAATTCACACGTAAGCCGTTTGAACAAGATGCCATGACGACGTTCAGCCATATTCGAAGAACTGCCAGTAAGTGTATTTGAAATGTCACCTAATTCTTTTAACGATGCGCGTCGTCAGCTAGCTCGAACGTATACTGGATAAACAAAACACAACTTATGATCGTGTCTTCGGAATGACAGTGTTCTCGGAGTGCATATTTTCTTTATGATTCTAAATTTTTCAGGGACCAACATTTTTTACTTTGTAGTGGCATGTTTTAATAGAATTTTAGTCCTATCAGTAGACTGTGGATTTTATGCATTTATGATTTAGAGAATATAATGGTATCCATGCATTATTTTCAGATTTTTGAAGTTATTAAAGAAGATGAGAAATTTTTCTTCGGTTCCAATTTCATGTAACTGCCGTAAACAATTTTTATTTTGCATAAAAATCCGCAGTCTACCTATCAGATATGAAATAGTTAATCGCAATTCATAAGGTACAAGTTGAGAAAATATATTACAAGAATAATTGAATTGGTGTAGTAACTAATTGGTGTAGTAACAGTTTTTAATTAGTTATCATACCACGGACGAGGTGTAAGGATAGACATAACATCTTGCGAGCACTCGTGGCACACAGCTATCTGTCTGAACTTGTTGCAACTAGTTGCAGCGTCCTCTCCTCATGCACGATGGAGAGTTGAGAAACTATTTGTTACATGTATTGTAAAGTAGAAGCACAGACGAGATATAAGAATAGACTGGACATCTTATGGGACTTAGTGACCATAGGAATCTGTAGTACCATCACCTTAAAATGCCAGTGATTTTAGCGTCCTCTATGCTTTGAGAACGAGATTCAGTGCAACTCGGGTTCAACTGGTCAAACTTCTACAGCGTTGTCAAGTCTAAATTACACAACGTTGTCAGATTATGAGTTCTCATCAAATCCGAAAATCATCGGAGAGCGCGATCGCGAAGAGGGTCTCTTCTGCCAGTTCGTGAAGATCCTTGTTTACCGTCGTATTTTTTCTGCGTCGTACACTTTTATGCGTCTTAATAACACAAGACACGACGCGACACGGTATACAAGGAGGGAGGGTCGTTCCGAGATAGAGAAACGCGCGCCCGATCACTTTGACTGTTCTGATTGTAGTGAGTCGCGGCCGAATCGCTGGTACTACGGGCGCGGAAGGGACGATTGTCCCCGACGATCGACGATTGCCAGACCGATTTCGGACCAATGCGGCCCAACGCGAAGGTGCGCAAAAACCCCTCTGAGGCAATACGTGTATTATACCGTCATGTTCTTAGAACTGTCCCAACAATGCAAAACAACAAAAGACCTCGATACAGAATTTCTAAGTACATAATATTGTATATTATAAACATCCATACCCGGGTGAGCAATAACGTCACGATTTGTACAGCAAATGGCTTCTGCTTATTATTAAGAAATGTAAAAAGCGCGACAACCAGCTTGCATAAAATTGACTCGAAATTATAGGAATTCTTCGAATGAATTTTAAATTGTTTTCTATTACGAATTTTTGTTCTTTCGAAAAGTTAAATTACAGGAGGGATATCGTACACATATACAATATTATGTACTAATTAATACATTAATCAGAACCTACCTCATGTTTTTACCTGCTCTGTGGAATGGATCAGAACTAGTTTCAACCGATTATTTAATTTTAATATAAAGTAATGTTTTAATAACGAATCAATATGCAATATGTAATGTATATCTCAGTACCTACATCACCTTTGACCTGCATAAGAACCTATAATCTATATCCCGCACAGGAGTGCAAATCTAACACCCGCTTATGAGAGCAAAGCTAACCCCGCACACGAGTGCGGCGGAACCAGCAAGTGTAAGGTGAAGAACCCAAATTGAAACCATGTCAAAACCAAATCGAAACCAAATCGAAACAAAATCAAACTCGAATCGAATGAATTGTGGACGCAACGACCTATAAGCGACTCGGGTCCCCCTGGGGACGCGACACCCCGTACCCACTCACGGGCCCCATCCCGTGAGTGAGCCCCTGATGGAACTCCGATTGGAGGAATATCAATTTCAAGATAAAAATATAAATTTAGGAAAGTTGAACTTTGAAAGTTCAAGAGCATATTCCAATTACGAATCCACAAAATTAATATTGAAGGTGTTTGTTGAAGGTACATGTATTCTGAAACGAAAACTTTGTATTTGGATTATTAATTGAAAAGAAATGCTGAAGGTGGGCCAAGGCAAACGAAGAAAGCATTGAAGAGACCTTGGTCCACCCCGAACTAGCTTAAAGTAGTCCAAGGAAGTTTTAAATAACCCATGGTCAACCCTAAGCCAGCTGAACGCAGGCAAGGATAGCTCTGGCGGACCACTGGTCAACCCCAATGCAAGCAAGGGTAGGCTAGGGTACCGCTGGAGGATCCCTGGTCAGGCCCTGGTCAGGCCCTGGTCAGCCCCAAGGTAGCCGAAGACCCTCCTGTCTCAGAGACTGACTGACTGAGCGCGCTCGCCGGACTCAGGTGCGCAGCGATGCGCAGCAGTGCGCAACTCTCCCCACCCCAACTAGTTTCAATAAATTTCGATCACCGCGATAGTAATTATTGATAAATGTATTATTTCTGGCTGTATGATGTTTATAACAATTCCTTTTGCCATCTAATTTTTTAGTAAAAATATGTAATTGATCTCGAGATATAGAGTAACATTTAACACATAAATATTGCCAAACATTATTATATCGAGCAAATGTGATTAATAAATTTATTATCTCTGCTTTTTTAATGATTATAAAAATTGCTTTTGCCAACGATGTCGACCAGCACTCCCTTAGCTATCTTGCCATCTAAATGACTAATAGATCTCGTAATACAGAGCAACTGTTGAAGTATCATTTTATGAAATTATTTTATCGAATAAATTTCAACGGCTCGAACCTTGCTATTGCACCTAAGTTTGATGAACGGGAAATTAATGGATCCTCCTTGTGAGCGACAATAATGTAACTGTCTTACTATCGCTTACTAATAAGAGTAATATAATTGTTATTATTTATAATACTCCTATGGATCCGTGAAACCCTATCTTCCTCCTATAATTTATGCCCTCAAAAATTCGAAAATTTCTACGGGAATAGATTCTAAAATTCACTCGAAGAATTTCCTCGAAATCGAAACGATTTTTCTACTCTTTATAACATTTAATATTTTAGTTACATAAGCACAGGAAAAGGAAATATGTGCGTAAAAATTGAAAAATTTGCAAAAATCTATGAGAATAACAGCCATGTATTCATTGCAGAAGCTCTGAACTTCCTCCAACCGTGCAAAAATAATTGTCTCCAACAATTTCTTCGGAATGAATCGAGCTTCGTACCGAAGCGGGTGCTTATCGTAGGCAAATTTTCTCGTTATTTATTTGAAAAATTGCGAGAACCTGAGCTGAGCGATTCAGAGCTGAAGAAAAAACTTCTGGAAAGGGGTTCCGACTATGACGGCATGTTAGCTGGCCACATTGCAACTTTAAACGTTCAGCAACAAGTGATCGACTTGTTAAAGAAGAAGAACATAGAATACAGAGTAGTAAATAGGTAACTTTAATTTTCACCTATATTAAAATTTCATATTCCTTCAGCTAATTAAGAAAACCGTACAGACAAAATATTGATCAATCGAGTTTCTCCTGGGCCGACTTAATTCTTCCGATTGGCGGCGATGGCACGTTTCTATTGGCATCGAATTTAATATTCGATAATAAGAAACCGATAATTGGTATCAATTCATATCCAGAGGGATCGGAAGGATTTCTCATGCTGCCTTCAAAATATACGAAAAGGATACCTGATATTTTCGAAATGCTTGAAGCGGGTCAATATCGAGTCTTAATGAGAAGAAGAATTCGAACCACGTTGCAGGGTGATGATATCTGGGATTCCCCGTTCCATACGCACGAAAAAGGCCGCGTTATTGCCGGGGGAAAGTAATGAAATTAAACAACTAATTTGTGCAACACACTTTAAAATACTGTTTAAATACGTGCGATTTCATTTTCAGATTTTACATGCAGAACTTGGAGGAACCAGTGCCTAACAACTTACCGAAAGAAAGACGTTTACCTTGGCTAGCATTAAACGAAGTAGGCCTCGATTTCACATAAAAATAGTTAACAACTATTGGTAGGATTTAACATCTTTCCTGACCTAGGTTTTCATAGCAGAGACACTGTCGGCCAGAACAAGCGATTTACTGATCAAGCTTAATGACGATCAGAAGTACCACATTGTGAAAAGCTCAGGATTGTGTGTTAGTACAGGAACTGGATCGACATCTTGGTATAAGTCGATAAATAGTGTTAATCCGCAAATAGTACGGGAAATAATTAATGCTGCTGGCGAGAAGAAAGAGTTTAGTAAAGAAGAAATTGAGAAAATTTGCACTACTTTTAACGGCACTCTCCGTTTTGATGCAGGTATGTATTCCGTGTAATAAAGACTCTTTGAAAATGTACTCTGACTGTTTTATATTTCAGAGGAGATGAAACTCTGTTATACTGTGAGAGACATGATAGTGACTGATATCTGGCCAATACCAAAATGTTTGAATTCTCGTGGATTCTGCAACAAACTAACAGTTAGATCACAATGCTTCGACGCTGGTTTAGTTCTTGACGGTGGTATTGCGGTGCCATTTAATTTTGGAGTAACCGCGGTGCTAGAAATGTATCCTGAAGATTCCCTGAGAGCGTTAACCCTTCCAGATTAATTACACTATAACACCGATTTTTTTAACAAGAACGTTAAGGCATAATTTAAATATAGCTAACTGAAGCACGGTGCACTGAACAGTCAACAGAATAAAAATATTCTATAGTACTAATTTCAAGCATTTTAAATATAAAGTGGGCATTTAAGTTAAGTTGAATACACTGTATTTTAATGAAAAAACAGTAATAGAACCAATGTACTCATTACACGTGAAACATATTTTGTAAAGCATATTTCGTAAGAATAAAGACACTGAACTATTGTACTATAATTTGCCAATTGTTTAATTTTTGATAAATACGATTATTAATTGACTAACGAATGTCTTATACAATAATACAAATTGTACGTATGCAATAAAGATAATTTGAAATTTCGCTCGTAATTTATATCGACATACTGAAGCCAACTTCACGCGATCAAGTGGCCCACGGCTACGGAGTCCTTGCCCACGGCAGAGAGGTTATGAGAGTGCTCACGCTCCGGTCTGGCCGTGCCGGATTTGTTCCCGCATCATTTTAGCCTGGAACAGCTCCTACTTCATTTTCAGCACGGAACAGAACCTACTTCATTTTCAGCACGGTACAGAACCTACTTCATTTTTAGCAGGAAACAGAACCCGCTTTACTGTTACACAGACTTAATAAGTATTTTATAGTAGAATGTAAGACATTGCATCTTATGGGCTTTTCTGTCTAGGCCTCTGGGGGCCACAGTGGCCCCCGTACCATTTCGGTGTCGCGCTCAATATTACCGATAGTTCACGAATTTACGCGTATTAGCAAGAACTGAATATTCCGTATACTTTATTTATACTACGGGTGTTTTGGAGGCTACTAATGCATACGGCGCGTGTATTTGAACGGTGAAAATAATATTTATGAAGAATGTATTACAAAAATACGAATTGTAGTAAAATTAATTTGGTTTCTACACGTAATATTATTTTTATTACTCGTGTCACTAATGAATGTATATTATAATAGTTTTATACACTTTAAACCAATAGTTTACTTTCTTTACGGTAATGCGGCAACATGGAACAGATCCTGCCTCATCTTTTTACCCCCTCTAACACATGAATCAGAACTAACTTTTAGTCCGGATAAGAACTAGTTTCAACCAATTATTTAATTTGAATATAAAATAATGTTACAATGTCGAAATAAATGCAAATCTATTTAACACTCGCTCACGAGAGCAAGAGTTACATGTATTCTGAAACGAGAACTTTGTATTTGGATTATTAATTGAAAATAATTGTTGAAGCTGGAACATAGAAAAAGGAAGAAAGTATTAAAAGTATTACATTCTACTATGGAATACATATTTACGCAAATTCTAAATGTGCAGCTATTAGCTCGATATTATCCACTACGTGCAAGATACTATAATTTATAAGTTATAGCATTTTGCGAATTGTGGATAATATCGATTGCCCAGGTCTCACCACGAGGAGGTTGCTGCACAAGAGACCCGAAAGGGAGTCAGAACGAAATCTCCCTTCGTTCTGACTCTCTTTCTTACAACGACGATACTTAAAAATTATGTTCGCAGGTCGCTAAATGGAAAAATAGTCTTTTTCACGGAAAAGACTTCTTTTCCATTTAGCGTATGTCGAGTAATTATTGCGGGGCAAAGTGTGAATCGGAGAAGAAGTCTCCGATCCACGAGGGACCAAGGGCGAATCAGGCGGAAGGCTCTGATTCTTTCAAAGATACAAACAAGATCGAACCAGAGCAGAAGGCTCTGGTTCAAGGGTGACGCGACGCGTTCAGTGCTTACAAGTCCTGAGCCGACCAGCCCGATACCCGCCACTCCATCACCAAGAAAGATGGCAAAGAGATGCGCTCAAACGGTTTCTGGCGCTACTGGGTGACATGAGAACATGGCGTGCCCAGGATTACGTTAACACAGAGGATCGTCAGAAGACGAGTGAACGAGTCTCTTAGACATCCCTCTCAATGACTTCACGCCGGATACCGAAACTGGACCAGCTCAGAACCTGCAAGCAAGGCCGACACAGCAGAAGGCTGTGTCGGAGTCAGAAAACGAGGCGAGCAAAGTCAAGTTACGGCAATAATTACTCGACATAATTACAACGACGATTGACAATCTTAATAACTAACGCACGCACTAAAACTAACTTAAGAATAATCTGGAGTCTTCGTTCGACGAATCCTCTTCTTTCGATGAATTTTCTTCGTTCGATGAATTTTCTTCGTTCGATGAATTTTCTACATTCGATGAATTTTCTTCGTTCGATGAATTTTCTTCGTACGATGAATTTTCTTCGCACGATGAATTTTCTTCGCAAGATGAATTTTCTTAAACAGAATCGATGACCAGCTGAAACAAAATTGACTCCAAATGGAAAAGCTGTTGAAAAAAAATCGAAACAGAATCGAAGACCAGATGAAACAAAATCGAAACAGAATCGAAAACCAGTTGATACGAAATCAACACCAAATGAAAAACCAGTCGAAACAGAATCGAAACAGAATCGAAACCATGTCGAGCCCAAATCTAATTATTTGTGGACGCAACGATCTATAGGCGATTCGGGTGGCCCCGGGGACGCGAGTCCCCGTACCCACTCACGGGCCCCATCCCGTGAGTGAGCCCCTGAGGGAACTCCGCTCGGAGGAATATCAATTTCAAGACAAAAATATCAATTTGAGAAAGTTGCACTTTGAAAGTTCAGGAGCACATTCCAATTACGAATCCAAAAATTAATAATGGAGGTGTTTGTTGAAGGTACATGTATTCTGAAATTGAAATTCCGTATTTCTATTATTAATTGAAAAAAATGCTGAACCTGGAATACCTGAACAAAGGAAAACGAAGAAATTATTAAGTTTTACATTCTAATACAAAATACATATTTACGCAAGCTCTAAATGTGCAGCTATTAGCTCGATATGATCCACTACATGCAAGATACTACAATTTATAAGTTATAATATCTTGCGCATTGTGGATAATATCGATTGCCCAGGTCTCACCACGAGGAGGTTGCTGCACAAGAGACCCGAAAGGGAGTCAGAACGACGTCTCCCTTCGTTCTGTCTCCCTTTCTTACAACGAAGATTCTTAGAAACTAAGTTTCGCAGGTCGCTAAATGGAAAAATAGTCTTTTTCACGGAAAAGACTTCTTTTCCATTTAGCGTATGTCGAGTAATTATTGCGGGGCAAAGTGTGAATCGGAGAAGAAGTCTCCGATCCACGAGGGACCAAGGGCGAATCAGGCGAAAGGCTCTGATTCTTTCAAAGATACAAACAAGATCGAACCAGAGCAGAAGGCTCTGGTTCAAGGGTGACGCGACGCGTTCAGTGCTTACAAGTCCTGAGCCGACCAGCCCGATACCCGCCACTCCATCACCAAGAAAGATGGCAAAGAGATGCGCTCAAACGGTTTCTGGCGCTACTGGGTGACATGAGAACATGGCGTGCCCAGGATTACGTTAACACAGAGGATCGTCAGAAGACGAGTGAACGAGTCTCTTAGACATCCCTCTCAATGACTTCACGCCGGATACCGAAACTGGACCAGCTCAGAACCTGCAAGCAAGGCCGACACAGCAGAAGGCTGCGTCGGAGTCAGAAAACGAGGCGAGCAAAGTCAAGTTACGGTAATAATTACTCGACATAATTACAACGACGATTGACAATCTTAATAACTAACGCACGCACTAAAACTAACTTAAGAATAATCTGGAGTCTTCGTTCGACGAATCCTCTTCTTTCGATGAATTTTCTTCGTTCGATGAATTTTCTTCGTACGATGAATTTTCTTCGCAAGATGAATTTTCTTCGCAAGATGAATTTTCTTCGCAAGATGAATTTTCTTAAACAAAATCAATGTCCAGCTGAAACAAAATTGACTCCAAATGGAAAAGCTGTTGAAAAAAAATCGAAACAGAATCGAAAACCAGATGACACAAAATCGAAACAGAATCGAAAACCAGTTGATACGAAATCAACAGCAAATGAAAAACCAGTCGAAACAGAATCGAAACCATGTCGAGCCCAAATCTAATGATTTGTGGACGCAACGATCTATAGGCGACTCGGGTGGCCCCGGGGACGCGAGTCCCCGTACCCACTCACGGGCCCCATCCCGCGAGTGAGCCCCTGAGGGAACTCCGATCGGAGGAATATTAATTGCAAGACAAAAATATCAATTTGAGAAAGTTGGACTTTGAAAGTTCAGGAGCACATTCCAATTACGAATCCAAAAATTAATAATGGAGGTGTTTGTTGAAGGTACATGAATTCTGAAATTGGAATTCCGTATTTCTATTATTAATTGAAAAAAATGCTGAACCTGGAATACCTGAACAAAGGAAAACGAAGAAATTATTGAGTCTTACATTCTAATATAAAATACATATTTACGCAAGCTCTAAATGTGCAGCTATTAGCTCGATATTATCCACTACATGCAAGATACTACAATTTATAAGTTATAATATCTTGCGCATTGTGGATAATATCGATTGCCCAGGTCTCACCACGAGGAGGTTGCTGCACAAGAGACCCGAAAGGGAGTCAGAACGAAGTCTCCCTTCGTTCTGCCTCCCTTTCTTACAACGAAGATTCTTAGAAACTAAGTTTCGCAGGTCGCTAAATGGAGAAGTAGTCTTTTTCATGGAAAAGACTTCTTTTCCAGTTAGCGTATGTCGAGTAATTATTGCGGGACAAAGTGTGAATCGGAGAAGAAGTCTCCGATCCACGAGGGATCAAGGGCGAATCAGGCGGAAGGCTCTGATTCTTTCAAAGATACAAACAAGATCGAACCAGAGCAGAAGGCTCTGGTTCAAGGGTGACGCGACGCGTTCAGTGCTTACAAGTCCTGAGCCGACCAGCCCGATACCCGCCACTCCATCACCAAGAAAGATGGCAAAGAGATGCGCTCAAACGGTTTCTGGCGCTACTGGGTGACATGAGAACATGGCGTGCCCAGGATTACGTTAACACAGAGGATCGTCAGAAGACGAGTGAACGAGTCTCTTAGACATCCCTCTCAATGACTTCACGCCGGATACCGAAACTGGACCAGCTCAGAACCTGCAAGCAAGGCCGACACAGCAGAAGGCTGTGTCGGAGTCAGAAAACGAGGCGAGCAAAGTCAAGTTACGGCAATAATTACTCGACATAATTACAACGACGATTGACAATCTGAATAACTAACGCACGCACTAAAACTAACTTAAGAATAATCTGGAGTCTTCGTTCGACGAATCCTCTTCTTTCGATGAATTTTCTTCGTTCGATGAATTTTTTTCGTACGATGAATTTTCTTCGCAAGATGAATTTTCTTCGCAAGATGAATTTTCTTCGCAAGATGAATTTTCTTCGCACGATGAATTTTTTTCTTTCGATGTATTTTCTTCCTTTGATGAATTTTCTTCGTTCGTTCTGACTAACAAGAGCAAGATGAACGACCCAAATCGAAACAGAATCGAAAACCAATTGAAAGAAAATCGAAACAGAATCGAAAACCAGTTGAAGCAAAATGGAAACAGAATCGAAAACCAGTTGAAACAGAATCGAAAACCAGTTGAGACAGAATCGAAAACCAGTTGAAACAAAATCGACACCAAATCGAAAACCAGTCGAAACAAAGTCGAAACAAAATCGAAACTACATCGAGCCCAAATCTAATGATTTGTGGACGCAACGACCTATAGGCGATTCGGGTGCCCCCGGGGACGCGAGTCCCCGTACCCACTCACGGGCCCCATCCCGTGAGTGAGTCCCTGAGGGAACTCCGATCCGAGCAATATTGATTTCAAGATAAAAATATCAATTTCCAGAAATAAATATCCATTTCCAGAAATAAATATTAATTTCCTGAAATAAATATCAATTTCCTGAAATAAATATCGATTTCCTGAAATAAATATCAATTTCCTGAAATAAATATCAAGTTCCTGAAATAAAAATCAATTTCCTGAAATAAATATCAATTTCCTGAAATAAATAACAATTTCCTGAAATAAATAACAATTTCCTGAAATAAATAATTTCCTGAAATAAATAACAATTTCCTGAAATAAATAACAATTTCCTGAAATAAATAATTTCCTGAAATAAATAACAATTTCCCGAAATAAATAACAATTTCCCGAAATAAATAACAATTTCCTGAAATAAATAACAATTTCCTGAAATAAATAACAATTTCCTGAAATAAATAACAATTTCCTGAAATAAATAACAATTTCCTGAAATAAATAACAATTTCCTGAAATAAATAACAATTTCCTGAAATAAATAACAATTTCCTGAGAAATATCAGTTTCCTGAAAAATATCAATATCTAGACAAAAATATTGTATCAATTTGATAAAGTTGAACTTTGAAAGTCTTACAAAATTAAGTATTACCATTCTTACAAATTAAATAAGAAATTTAAAACTCTAAGGTCTAAAATTCTAGATCGGTTCTTCTAAAAATAATTTAAATCGCGGCTATTTTTTCGCAATATTAACTAGACATTAAGTCAAGTTTGAAAATTTATACTATTACAACGCGTGTTACAATTTGTTTCGCAACGCTACTTAAAATCGCGAATGTTCTTATCTCACAGTTGATCGTTGCAACTGGAGCATGGGCGCCTGAAATATCGAATCATTCTAATACAAACGCGATCCTTTTGATGCGCAACGCTAATTCAACAAATCGAAATTAAAAATACTATTTAAATAAGAAAAGAACTCTGACGTCTAAAATTCTATATCGGTGTCTCTAGAATTACTTTAAATCGCGACTATTTATTCGCAACATTAACTAGGCATTTGATCAACTTTAAAAATTGATACTAGTACAACGCGTGTGACAATTTGTTTCGCAACGCTACTCGAAATCGCGGATGAGCCCATCTCACAGTTGATCGTTGCAGCTCGAGCATGGGCACCTGAAATGTCGAAAGACTCGAAAGCAAACGCGAACTTTTGGTGCGCAACGCTAATTCAACGAACAGAGATCCAAAAAAGATTACTCTAATTCAACAAATCGAAATTCAAATTGCTATTTAAATAAGAAATTTAGAATTCCAACGTTGAAAATTGTACATCTGTATGTCTAGATTTACTTTAAATCGCAACTATTTATTCGCAACATTTACTACATATTAAATCAAGTTTTAAAATTGATAGTAGTACAACGCGTGTGACAATTTGTTTCGCAACACTACTCGAAATCGCGGATGTGCCCATCTCACAGCTGATCGTTGCAGCTCGAGCATGGGAGCCTGAAAAGTCGAAAGACTCGAAAGCAAACGCGAACTTTTGGTACGCAACGCTAATTCAATGAACAGAGATCCAAAAAAGATTACTCTACAGTTTCTGCAAAACGAATCGCGACTATTTGTTTCGCAACGCTATAGTTTAAACAAGCTATATCGCTGATAGAGACTACTATTATATTTAGAAGAAAGGATAACTTTGATCTCTGTTCAAAATCGACTAACGCAACGCGTACTTTTTTCGCAACGCTAGTGCAAATCGCGGACGTTCCCATCTCGGCTGATCGTTGGGGCGGCGAGGCCTGCCCATGCATGCAACTAACTACTTTTACATTCTACTACAACTCTATTTCTACAGACGAGTATAACGACAAGGTAGTGACAAAATGACTCACTCGAAGATGCGAAGACGTTGCAATGATTGTCCTTTTGAATGACAGTTTGTCCGGCATCTTTGGCATAAAACCTCGTCTGCTCCTTCGGCCTCATCCCGACAATTTGTTTCGCACCGCTACTCGATATCGCGGAAGTACCCATCTCACAGTTGATCGTTGCAACTGGAGCATGGGCGCCTGAAATATCGAAAGATTCTATTGCAAACGCGATTCTTTTGATGCGCAACGCTAATTCAACAAATCGAATTTAAAATGCTATTTAAATAAGAAATTTAAAACTCTCACGTCTAAAATTCTAAACAGGTATCTTTAGAACTACTTTAAATTACGACTATTTATTTGCAACATTAACTAGACATTTCATCAACTTTAAAAATTGATACTAGTACAACGCGTGTAATAATTTGTTTCGCAACACTACTTGAAATCGCGGATGTGCCCATCTCACAGTTGATCGTTGCAGCTCGAGCATGGGAGCCTGAAAAGTCGAAAGACTCGAAAGCAAACGCGAACTTTTTGTGCGCAACGCTAATTCAACGAACAGAGATCCAAAAAACGATTACATTAGATTATATGTAAAACAACAACAATATGAACTTTAAAAGCACAGTTATCAAATTGAAATGTAATTTTGAACCGCGACTATTTGTGATTCGCAACGCTACGCTCTAAACAAAATTTTTCGTAACATTAACTTTAATCTCTGTTCAAAATCGACTAAATGCAACGCGTGGTTTTGTCGCAACGCTAGTGCAAATCGCGGACGTTCCCATCTCGGCTGATCGTTGGGGCGGCGAGGCCTGCCCATGCATGCAACTAACTACTTTTACACTTTACTACTACGGTATACTACTACTTCTACAGACGAATATAGTAACAAGGTAGTAACAAAATGACTCACTCGAAGATGCGAAGTCATTGCAATGAATGCCCTCTCTGAGTCGCTCAGCACGGTAATGACTGCATGCCGGATACCAAAACTGGACCGGCTCAGAACCCAAGGTAAACGAAGGAAGCATTGAAGAGTCCATGGCCCCCCCCGAGCTAGCTTAAAGTAGGCCAAAGAAGTTTTAAATAACCCTTGAACTACCCTAAGCTAGCTAAAGGTGGACCATGGTAGACAATGGTAGGCCATTGGTGGAGGACCCTTGGTTAAGCTAAAGCCAGCTGAAGGTACACAAGGGTAGCTCTGGAAGACCACTGGTCAGCCTCAAGGTGAGCACAGGTAGGCCAGAGTACCTCTCGATGACCACTGGTCAACCCCAAGGTAGACCAATGGTGGAGGGCCCTTGGTCCACCCTAAGCCAGCTGAAGGTAGGCAAGGGTGGCTCTGGAGGACCACTGGTCAGCCTCAGGGTAGGCAAGGGTAGGCCAGAGTAGCTCTCGATGACCACTGGTCAACCCCAAGGTAGACCACTGGTGGAGGACCCTTGGTCCACTCTAAGCCAGCTGAAGGTAGGCAAGGGTAGCTCTGGAGGACCACTGGTCAGCCTCAGGGTAGGCAAGGGTAGGCCAGAGTAGCTCTCGATGACCACTGGTCAACCCCAAGGTAGACCACTGGTGGAGGACCCTTGGTCCACTCTAAGCCAGCTGAAGGTAGGCAAGGGTAGCTCTGGAGGACCACTGGTCATCCCCAAGGTAGGCAGGAGAGGCCAGGGTACCGCTGGAAGACCCTCCTGGTCCCGGAGCCCATCCGCTCCTGCCGGAGGGCCCGGCCCGACTGATTGACTGAGCGCGCTCAGCGAGCTTAGGTAGCCAGTGATGCGCAGGGCGCAGCGAAGCGTAACGCTCCCCACCCCAACTAATTTCGGTAGATCTCGATTGCCGTGATAATAATTATTAATAAATCTATTATTTCTGGCTGTTTAATGTTTATAACAATTCCTTTTGCCAACGATGTCGACAAGCATCCCCTTATCTATCTACCAACTAATTTTTTAGTAAAAATTGCTAATCGTACTCGAGGTACAGAACAACTTTTAAACCATGAATATTCATACGCATTAATTTCTCCAACACAACTCACTGAAAAATGTATTGTTTCCAGCTAGTTAATCTTTATAACAATCTTTTTGCTAATGATGTCGACAAGCATCCTCTTGACTATCTACCATCTTATTTTTAAGTAAAAATTGCTAATAGTACTCGAGATACAGAGTAACTTTTAACACACGAATATTACCAAACAATATTGTATCAAACAAATGTAATTAATAAAGTTACTATCTCTGGCTGTTTAATGTTTATAACAATTCCTTTTGCTAATTATGTCGATAAGCTCCCTCTCGATAAACTCCCTCGACTATCTGACCATCTAATTTTTCAGTAAAAATATGTAATGGAACTCGAGATATTGAATATCTTCTGACACATGAATATTCGCGTGCATTAATTTATCGAACACAATTCACTGATAAATTTATCATCTCTAGCTGGTTAATATTTGAAACAATTCCTTTTGTCGATGATGTCGACGAGCACTCTGTTGACCATCTTGCCATGTAATTTTTTAGTAGAAGTAAGTAATAAAACTCGAGATTCAGCATAATTTATGATACATAAATATTACTAAGCATAATTATATTGAAAAAATGTAATTAATGAATTTGTCATCCCTGTTTCTTTAACGATTACAGCGATTATATGTTTGGTTACCTCACTACCCAATTTTTTAGTAAAAATAGCTAATAGTACTCGAGATACAGATTAACTTTTATGCATGAACATTTGGAGTATACAAGATATTCAATTCTCACTAGTATGCACAGTTTCATTAGAACAAGAGTAACAGAAATTATTTATAACTAATTAACCTCTTCTAGAATCGAATTGAAAACTATACATGAATGTTGCCGAAGGTCCATTCTATATTTTTCGAGAGCTAATATTTATAAAAATTACCTGATGTAATTTATCAACAATTTTTGTGGAGGTAACTTCTATCTTCTATGCCCGCAATGAGTAAGACAAGGAGAGTCCGAGTATTCGTCAAAGGTAAACACACAAATCGTTGTGTCACCTCTCTGGAAATCGTAAATAACTAATTAACTAGGCGTCGAATCTACATAAAACTGCAACAGAAATGTAGCTAAGACATTATTCTAGATCCTCCGATCACAAGGAAGATTATTTTTCACCATAGATTTGTTAAATTATTTGAGTTTATTTTAGAACGAGACTTAGAATAATTGTTTATAACTATTTAGTCAGAAATAAAATGTGACGATAAACTATATGTGAAAGTAGCTGAAGGTCTATTCCATATTTCCTAACTGCAAATATTTGTAAACAATTCCTCACAAGTGCGTTACTAATAAATTTTCTGTCGAGTGTGCACAGTATTCAGCAGCTCTGTGACTATCTTTCTTTCTCTTCTTAAATGTGCATAAGTTCGTCCTTGTCGGATACAAACTTCTTTATCATGTTCGCCAAATTTTTACCAGGGGGTTCGAAGTCCTGTAAAAAAATAGGCGGCACAAGTGAATAATACGTGGAGTATTTTTGTACGAATACAATTGCGTTTTAAAGCCGACAACTCTGTAAAATCGAGCCTCCTCAGACACACACTGTATGTGTTGCAACCTCATGTAGTTCACCACCTGACCGTTCCATTTCGATAGACTCCGCTATCGTACTAGGACATTTTCTACAGAGTCGGTAATTCAGAACCGTAGGCAGAAAAATGCAATGTCTGTAGGTATCTTCTGTTTCTTACTCCAGCCAAAATATATCCTAGAGGGCGTAAGAGAACACTTGAATTATTCGGGCGACACGAACTCCCGTAAGGCTGGCTGTCTTTAACAGTATCTCGTCGGTGGAAAAATGCATTGCATGCAATGTCTGGTCTGTGTCCTATATCTCGTCTGTGGTTCTATCATAGACGAGATACCGACGAGATATCTGTGAAGTTGTGTTCGATGGTGTCAGATGACGCCACCATGTTAGTAATTTGAGTGTTTTCCCTCTGCGCGCAATGTTGCTATTTCTCCAGAAAGGAGAACGTTTTAAAAGAAAGTGACGATTTCAGGAGAACGGAAGATATATTTCAGTTCAGGAGATGATGAAGTGTTTGAAAGGAAACGCAGGGTTTCGAGAGAAGGTGAATGTTTCTAGAAAAGGCAAAGGTTGCAAGAAAAGGTGAGAGTTTCAGAAGAATGTAGAGACTTGGTAGGAGAATAGAAGAATAAAGAAAAGGGAAGCTGCGATTTTGAAGAGGGTTAAGGAAAAGAAGAGTTGCGCTGCAGTGTTGTGCTGTGAGTAATGTTCTTTATTTGAGGAAAGTAATCTTTACCACTTTATTCGTTGTTGCCTGATTAGGCACGCTTTATTACTCCAACAACTTTTCCTATTTTTATTTCGGTAACACCGTGTCCATCGTATTCGAAACTATAATTTGTATGAAAGGTAACATTTTGTTTACTTGTTCGACGCTCGTTTTCTTCGACGTTTTTGATTGGTTCGAATCAATCATTTTGTTAGTCGGGGTTAGTTTGTCGGGAACATTTCCTCTCGTCGGATCGTGACGTACTTGACGTGTTGTTTATTAGCTAAAATCCGATTTCAAATCATAGCTTCCAAAATTCTATTTAATAGTTGGACAACAATTCGACAAATGTTCGTATCTTAATTTAAATCGTTACGTATCGTGTGTGTGTTTGCGTGTATGTGTTTGCTTGCTTGCTTGTGTGGGATCTGAATGAATTGTGAGGAAAATATAATGATGAAACTTCATCTGAAATGAGAGCAGGCTGGTAAGAGCAATATATTAAACGGTAATTATTAAAGAATTTTGAATATATCTTTAATCTTCTATATATAATATACATTGCAATAGCTTTAGCGATTTACATGTATGATACAATTGACTCAATGTGATTCAATTAAATTAGTCATATTTCAAATTCGACGGGACACGAGCCACGATAGAATCTTGAAGATGATTAATAACAGTTTTTCTCTCCTTATGATAAATTCGACACCATATCCACGATGACAGTAATATCAACGGCGTAATTAAAATCACGATAGTTCCATAATATTCGACCATTGAAATATGGTGTCCGTGGTAACGCATGTGTCCCCATTTTGGAAATTTGATGACGTGCTCCACGTTCCAAACAGCTCGGTCCATCGGCTTTACTAATTCGTCCTTTACGATCTCCGACATCATTTTAATGTTGTTATAATACCTGTAATTTATTTATTAGATAATAACAGTTTTGAAAATTCCCCCAAAGAAATAGACATTATATTAATTTTTCCTTCCAGTAATTGTTCGATTGATCAGCCATTTAAGGCTTTTTTCTTCCTGAATTTGTCGATCATTGTATTCTAGAGAGAAGAGACTTCTATTAGAGAATAGATTGTATTCTAATTGTTTGTAAATCTATTTTCGAAAATAATCTAAATCAGTTTCTATGCGCTTTCTCTATCTTACAAGTAATAAACGGATCTCCAATATAGTGGTTAAAAGATTTCAATTCAAAATAAAATTGCAATTGATTCACTGTAAGAGCCACGAATTAATTTGTATACCTCGTACGTGTATTTGAGGTGTTCGTGGAAATAAATAACAGTTCGTATGCAACTCTTAACAATTCATCTTTCGGTAGGAGGAAAGGGGGGTTAATTCCATTTCTTTCGAATGCAAAAGTATTTTCGATGAAATAAGAGCTGGAAAGAGACCTTTCCCATGCAACAGAAACGACATCGAGATGGAATATCGTAGGAGATTTAAATAACACCGCGAATCTAGCGGCAGCATTCTTCAAAATATTTGACGTCGAATTAACCGGTCCATAGTCGATCGATCGATCCGCTGATGTTGGACGACGGTTTACTCACGTTTTATTTTCTATAACGTCGGTTAGGGTCCGCGCGATGGACTCCTCGGTGATGGTATCGATGTTCAATGTAAGTCCGATACCAGCATCCAGGATTTTACGTGCGTTGAAAAGTTGATCCCCGAAAAAGGGAATAGCGACTACCGGCACAGAATAGTGCACTGCCTCTTGTAACGACTGCAATCCGCCCTGCATCACGTACGCCATCACTTTCGGATGTGCTGCATCAAAAATGTGATGATAGAATTGTGAATCGGCCTCGAGTGAACCGCCTCTCTACAGGGTGTCCCATTTAAGTTGAGATTGTAAAAAATCTCGAAGACATATGATTTAAAACGAACAAACTGACGCATGTCCTTTAATGTTTCGAGTAGAGAGTCAAATGGCACTACTAGTTTTCTAATGCGTGGGCGTTTTCAAGGTTATTTCAAGGTCATTTTGTCTTTTCTATCATAAACCCATATTTTTTATTTCGGAATCATATTCTACATAAAAAATTGCACAACTTTTGTTTCAAACATCTTTTTGTAAGTTCAATATTTCTTAAGATATTTAGCTGATTTTTCATGTTTATGTCAAGGATAATTTTGTTTTTCTATTAAAATGACAACGTTACTATCCTCCGGAAGATTTTTTATTTCATTTAAGAACATTATAATAGATGCTAGAAATTTTTACGCTCAACTACTAGACACTTAGTAATTCGTTTAATAAAAGACTCATGAATACATGATAAAGTTCTTATAAACTTACATAAAAATGTTTCAAACAAAAGTTGTCCATTTTTTTACGTAAGATATGATACCGAAATAAAAAATATGGGTTTCTGATTAAAAAGACAAAATGACCTTGAAAACGCCTACGCATTAGAAAACTAGTAGTGCTATTTAACTCCCCACTCGAAACACTAAAGGACATGTGTCAGTTTGTTTTTTTTAAATCATATGTTTTCGAGATTATTTACAATCTCAACTTAAATGGGACACCTCGTATATGGATTATTTCTTTTCGAGTACTGTACCCCTCAAAACTCGCCGTGGAACCTAGTGGTTTAATAGTTCTCTCGAAAACATCGGTAATTCATTATCAGACTCAGTTAATAGTACCCAATTACAGTAATTTTTCAATTTTGCAATTTTGATTTGCTTAACAAAGTCGAAAATGATGAGATGAGAAATAGGAAATCTGGAAACATGAAATAACATTGATGGATTGTCGAGGATTTACGAAGACGCGAAAATCTTAAAACGAATGTTTCAGGAACATAAATGGCTCACATCTGTCGGACTTATTTCATCCAATTTTTAGAATATTCTCCAAGCCAATTTAAAAATGTATTCACGTAGTAATTATCGAACGTCTGACAGCTTGAATTAAACTTAGAAGGTTGCCATTTAAGATAAGTGTATCTCGGTCCACAAAGAAATAGGAAAGCGTCTCGGCAAATTGGTAAAAATCGATTCTCAGATGGAACCTATTTCAACCGATTTTAAGAAAATACTTCGAGTCGTTTAAAAATGATTTCACGTAGGAATTTTTTAACGCGAGGGGGGTGGGGGGCTTCAATTCAAGATAGAAGCTCGCACTTTAAGAAATGTGAAATTATATCGTGAAATCGACGAAACTTTATCTCCAGGTGGAACTAAATTCAATCGATTTTAAGAAGATGCTTTGAAGTAATTTTAGAATGTATTCCCGTAGGAATTTTTGAACGTTCGAGGGCTTAAATTAAGGGTCGAAGTTTGCACTTTAAGATAGGTGCATTGAGTTCCAAAGAAAAATACGAAACCTTGTCGAAAACTGGGCGAGTTACGATCGTCGGTTCGGTAAAACTTTGGTGGCTCGAAACAATTTTTAACCTCGAGAGACTGCCATAATCGTTCGATTTATGTATGTGGAATAAGGTAGCATCACGCGTTGTCAACGAGATCAAGCTTCCAGCGAAGCGGTTTCGTCGACACGAAACTTCCCCGTAATCCTGGCGGCACGTCGACTTCCGCAACTACGAAAACCCCTGCGTAATAGGCAATTGAATTGAAATTCTCATTATTTGCATCGCACGCTCGCGGCTCTCCCCGTATTCTCGCCTTTAATACGTTTTCCAACGAGTGTGGGGACGGCGAAGAAGGGAGGGGAAGGCAAGGGAAGGCGAGTCGGTAACCTGTCTGTCAATGTGTACGAAAGTTCGCGCCTGCTTGCATTTGCATCGGGACCGGAGCGTTACCGCGAACGATGCGGAGTTGTTTGTCAGAATTTCCCGGGAGAATTTTGCCGGCGTGTCATGAGTTATCTTTTCGTTTCGGTATGAATCGCCCCCGGATCGCAACCGGCATATCCCTCGCCCCCTTGGATCATCGAGGCGTGTAGTCGTTTATTTCTCCCTGTGCAGTTTTTGTCCCAGCCCTTTCTCAACCGCACCTCTGGGCCTCGCGGAAACATTGCGATAACAAAACGAAAACAAAACGATAACGAGACAACGCGAGCTCCAGAGATCGTTTTCCAGCATTCGACTCTTTCTCGAAACGATCGAACTACGTACCCATTTTTCTCATAGATGCATAAAATCCGTAGTCTAATCATTATATAAAGTCATAGTATACAGATTCTACGATGATCTTGTGTTAAATTATTTCAATACTTCGTAAAGAAGGTACGTTGCTTTGAATAGAACGTTTTAACGATGAAAGAAAGCAACGGAATAAATGTTGGTAGCGAACGTGTTAAACTCCGTGGTATCTCTTCTGGACTACCGATTAAACCGTTCAAGAATCGAACGATTCCCACTTGTTCAAAGATTTCGCCTGTCCTTTAAACAGTCCCTTTTCCCAACTAAAATATCGGTACATTCGCAGAAGTTGTTCGTCGGTGGGATTGTTAAATAGTCCGCATTAGACAAGGCGGCCGATCGTTTAAAAATGTTCGTCGACGAGATCGTTACAGGGAGCACGAACATCCCCTGCAAACGGAATGGCCGTCGAGGTAGGAAAAGGAAGCGAGCAGCAGGGGCAACTTCGTTAAGTATCCGCTTGCCGGCGTTCAATCCTGTTTAACGAAGAGACCGTCGCGCGTTGCGAGCAGTTTTGACGAGTTCCGCGCACAGAGATCGAACAGAAACGCGATAATTAAGAGACCGGAGATAGGCTCGCGACATGGCGATGGTTGCGCAAGAACCACAGTGCCATGGTTCGAAAAATAATGATCCTGTCTTCGGCTCGTGCGAGTCAAAGAGAAGCATTGTAAGCGGCACGCACAGAAGATCGTTCATCGTCGATTGAATTGCCTGGCCGATCAAACGGTTCCATTCAAACTTTATTACACTAAAAGATGCAACGAGAGTGACCGAGGTTATCCGAAATGCGAGCATGCTGTTAAGAAATTGTACGATTTTCTGGATGGTCCAAATGTGTACTGGGAGAGAGGCTGATCGTTCGAGGTTTTTATTTAACATTAGAACAATCGGGGTCATGCCATAATACGAATCTACACCGAATGGACGACATTAAAAAATCCTGACCCAGCGTAAAGACTTGATGACATTGAAAGAACACCAAGACCGTGATAGTCAGTGAGAAACCGATTCAAATCGCGACAATGATGGCAATGCAAATCCGACTGCAATGGTATTTAGGGGAATAGCCTCGAGGTTTCCACGCATAACTCGGATCACATCCACGCACCCTGGCTTCCTAGACTGTTGATTATTTATTAGGGTGAACGCTCGTACCAACACTGCTGTCGGAACCCCATAATTCATCGAGCATCCATTTTGCAGATGTTCCAAAAATCGTGCTCGCCTACAGTGTATTTCACTGCCTGATCCATGCCTTCTATATTTACTTATTATGATAACTAGGAATTAAATACTTGTAAACACCAAATTTGCGATCGAATCTCGCTGAGAAAGTTTTTGGAATAGGACACCATGCGACGTACCTGATGTTTGAAGGTAGTAATCGATTCAACATTATGCAACTCGTCAATTCTTCGCGTAGTTTGTGTTGGTCGTCTAGTTTCAACCTACTGCGTATATCAATTGATATTACGTGAGCAAACGAACCATACACCATTGTACAATATGTTCGCTCACTTCTATGGTGATTTGACGAATCTTGTACTTGAATGACACAGTTCTTTGTTAGTGCAATGAAAATATGGTCTTCTATTGTAACATTGATAGTCTATTGTACGACAAAGCCATTACAATACCACCAGATGTCATAGAATTTCAACAGAATGTGATTTACAAACAAATCAGGTCTCGATATTTCGTATAACCTGTAGACGGTGGCTTTCAATTGTGCCTTTTCTTCTTCTAGTGTTATTATTTGTTGTATATTGCATGATTTTGAGTGTATGGTCTTCTATGACATTCTATTGCACGATAAAGCCTTTGTAATACCACCAAAAATTCTAGAATTTCGATAGAATGTGATTCACAAACAGTATAGAGTCTCGATTTTCCAGTTAACCCGTTGACGGTGGATTTCCATCGTTTCTTTTCTTCTTCTAGTGCTATTATTTTTTTGTACTTTTGCATCAGTCTTACAGATGACACCTAACTAGGATGACGGTGAAACCGATTAGCGTCTTTCGAAACTGATAACGACGAGAAAACCATACTGTTCACTCAAAATCAGCAAGGAGTGTGCCTTAAACCCTTGCACTATGACTTTCTGTACATCAACAATTATTTGTTTGAAATCTTGGCGCGGCCGACTCGATGTTATAGGACAAGGGGTAAAGTTTCAAATTGAATGCTACGATAACTAACGCCACGCGCTTGACGAGCAGGATGTTCGACTATTCCGAAGGTGTCGCTACTTGAGAGAAAGTAAACGATCGCGCTTCGTCGAGATGTTTCCAGGACAAGAAAGGATCGGTGTTCGTCCTGGGACGTCGATCAAAAGCCGCGTCAGAGAACGCGTATCCCGGAGCGGTCAATTTAGCGGATCAAAGAAGGGGTTGGAAAAGGTCTGGGTTAGGTTCGACGGTAGCCTTACCTAAAACCGCTTGCTGCGGCGCCCATTTCACAAATTTAATGTTAGCTGGATGAATGGCCATGTCCCCGGCGTCCTTCCATAGAACTCTTTGCTTGAGCGAGCTGAGCGCGTTGCAGAGCGCGGTCAAAGGGCCGGCTGGCAGCTGATGAGTTTGCAGGTTCGAGCCTAGGGAGAAGTAGATGGCCCCGTGCGTCGCGTTGTCTAGGAACTCCTGGATTTCCTGCGAACAGGATCCCTCTACGATGCTTACACTTTTCAAAAATCGTATTATTGTCAGGTCAAAGCCATTACTCCTTGTCCGTTGTCATGACCCATCACTTCCGCTCGCAATTCTTAGTTGATATACGATAGGCAATAGGTACCAAACTTCCAATATTATACAATTATCCATCGCCTGAATTCTTTTCCCGAACATTCCATTGCTCAATAATTATATCCATTGCACATTCAGTCATTAGTTAGTTAATTCGTTCATTCGGTCAGTCCACGAAACAAATTTGTAATATTTTTTCGCTGCGATACCCACTGTAACGTTGTATCTGGATATAGGTGTATGTTACATACAATAGAACTTTAAAAATTAAAGTTGTACTCTCATGTCGCGTCATAACATTAGCATAAAACGAGAAGAGATTGCTCGAGAACTGTACGGAAAATTGCTCGACGCATTCGCATTAGTGGTTTAGAGTGATTCGGTCGCTCGTTATGTTCTCTGACAGAACGAAATTATACCCGAAACTAAAATGGGAATACAGAACCGAAGAATAACAGTTGTATTATACATAGAACCGATATCATGTTGATTTGCCTTTAGAATCGCGGGGACTAGATTCGAGACATGAAACACTGTACATCCCGACGGGAAATTTGAATTGCTCGTTCGACGTTTGCACGATCCTGAGGTTCGAACATCGCGATTTCGACATCGATCTCGATCCGGAGGTAATCGTCGAGCACCGTCTTCGCCGAGGAGGACCGCGTCAGGGCTATAATGCACGCGCATCACGTGGAGACGAAGGCATTGTCCCGTTAATTGCAGAGCTCGGCGGAACCCGGCGAATTTCTGTGCACGTGGAAAACGATCACGTTCCGCGTGTCGATGTTCCGCGTTAATTCCACGTGACGCCGGTACAATTGCGCATTGGGGACAGTGACGTTGGTTCTTGCGACAACGTTTAAAAAAACGTCCCCACTCATTGTCCTCAGGATGTCGGGACGTCGGAACTTCGTCGAGCGTTTCTCGTCCACGTTGTATTATCGAGCGAAGAGAAACAAGAAAGCAAGTAAGTACTTCCGAAGAAGGAATCGAACGGAAATCCAGGATTTGTTTTTCTACCGCCATGCCAGAATGTTCGCATCCGAGAAACACCGTTCGAAAAATATTTTTCTTGGCTACGGTGGGGGTGGAGGGCACCACAACCGCTGGTAAATAGCAATGACCTTTACTTTCCACTCCCGTCGCAGGTACACTTTCACCCCTGTACCGCCCACCTGCCGCGACGTTAGCTATTTTCCCCCGCAGAAATCATTCTCGGAAATTCGATAGTCTCGTCTTCGCCTCGCCCTCCGAACTGCGCGAAACAATGCTCCGCCAGGAATAATATCTGTAATCGTTAACTGAATTTCGTCCAATTTCCTGCAGAGGGGACGGAACTTTATATCGTCTACGCGGGTCCCTAAAATCAGCGTGATGGGTATAGCCGTTCTTAAATAGCTCTTTCGTACTTTGTTTCTGAAGTGAAACTTCTTTAGGAGTTAAACCGATCTGGGGATGAAACGATGAAACGATGAAACGATGAAACAATGAAACGATTTAGCAAAACCTCGACGCGGTAGGCGTAAACCTCAACACGGTAGGAGTAAAACCGATCTGGTGATGAATCGATTAAACGAAATTCTATTATATTACTATATGCGGTTGAGGGTTCGGCATTGCTTAATAAAGATTATGATAAAATTCCGATAATACTAAGTGGAGATTTCAACGTAAACTTTGCATCGGAACAATCAAAATTATTAATAGAATTTTTTAGATGTAAATTGAGATTGGAAATGGTAAATAATCCTAATGAAGCGACAACAAGATCAGGACAACTCTCGTTGCAGTATTTGCAAGACATTTAAACAAAATTGAATCAAGAATATTTATATCATTTTTTATCTATCACAAGCCAATTCAATAATAGAATCATAGAAAATTAAATATCATAAAGTGTTAATAAAAATTCGAAAAAAAATTAAAGAAAGAAGTTTTACTTTAGCCATGTGGTCTAAGCATACATAAATTTTTTTTAAATATAGAAGTATTCCATATTACAAAATATACTTACAGAAAAGTAAAGACAAATTGATTTTTATTGTATTAACTACGGTGCATTTTATAAAAAGATCCGAAAAAATTGAGGACCTTGTTTCGACTATTTAAGACATTTGTAAATAGTTTCTGGTCCTTACAACAGATGTAAAACATTTATATTTTGCATAAACATTGTCTGCATTCGTTGTAAGGAACGAGAGCCACATAGAAAGTTGTTTTTTTTTTCTTCAATCGTTTCAATCGATTGGAAACAGCATATCGATATACATCAATTCTATTAATCCTTCTACCGTTTGAAATTGCACCCGCCCATTTTAATCGTAAATATATAAAATCCACAATCTAGTTATAATTATAGAGCGAAAACAAGCGATAGTCGAGACAGACGGTTCTGTTAGGAACGAAAGGAAAAGCTAATCGACATGACAGGTCGAGGACTCGATCTATCCCGGGGGTCATATTCCCGGGTAGATTCGCCCGTGTCCCGCTTTAATGGCAAAGTTGTTGGCGTTAGTTACCTTGGGCAGGGCTTCCTGCTTCCCAGTGATTTGCAGACTGTGAACTTCGATCACGTTCGGCAGCAGAGGCTTCGGGTAGCCGAACACGTGATTGTTTCCCAGTATCACGAGACTGAAGTTCCTGTCGACGTCCTCGACCGAGACGCCCGGCGTCCACTTGTTAACGATCTTTTGCGCCCTCGGCAAGTGCACGTGCCTGTAGTATAGCCGGGTCCAGGCGGTATAGAGAACGTTCTGGAGACGTTCTCTAAGGGACATCCGATCTGTGAACGGGTACGCCATGTCTGGGTTCAGCTGCGGGTCGTCTGGATTCCCTAGAATTCAAAAATCTTTTAATTATCATTCATATAGCACAGCAAGCAAGCCTCGGTGAACATAAATTGAAAGTTCAACCGTTTGTGAGACACAATCGTCTTTTGTTTTATTTTAGTGTCATGATTGCTCATGATTGAGTTGCTATTGGCTTCTAATCAGACGATGGTTGATAATAACAGACCGATTGCTGTTTGAATCTTCTAATATGAATACACTGCGGATTTAATGTATTTCTGATAATAATTGGATAGACGAAATTTCGAATTGTAAAGACATTAGACTAATTTAAGAATGTTACTATGTTATTTTCGATTTGTTAGATCATTGAAATTGTAATACTTGAACTTTCGAGAAAGTGATCGGCATGAGCACATGAACTGAATAATACTGGCTAACGAGTCTTGAACGTGAAACATAGTTGATAAAATGTGTACAACGATAGGTAGGAAGATTCTTATGTTACATAAGGATCCACTGTCTAGCAATAACAATGTGCGATTTATATTAGTCAAAGAAAGGCAGTAGTCTTGTAAAGATACACTTAACGCAAAACAAAAGATCTATCGAAAGCGGTTGAGTTTTGGTGCTCGTGTTTGTTGTGTCGCTTTTACCCAATATGTTTTCTGCGGTATATGTATTTGTCTGAACGGTTTCGTTTCTTGTAACGGCCTGTACACGTGCGTGTTACGCGATGGGAAATATCGTCGGCGAGTAGAAACCTGGACGTTCTGGAGCGCGAGTTATTAAATTCGCATTCAGACGGCGACCGTAATAATTTTCGCCGCCTAGCAGAGCTTCTGTGTCTCGCGATCTATTTCCCGGCTGACACGGAATGGCTACATGTTAAAGCACTACCGGGCGATCCGTCCTTTTCCGCGAAACCATCTTCTCCGATTGCTCGCACTTTCTGCTTCGCCGACAATCTAGGCGACTAGGAAAGTGTAAGGAGGATGCACGGTGGGTCTGATGCAGTCTAATCGCGGCAGAAAGTCTCTTTCATCAAAGCATCCCGACTAAAACAATTTTATACCACGGTAGGCTCAATATTGATCTAAGTCTAAGTCCTTTTTCGGTTGTCTGCCGGGACTTAGATCGTGAAGGGACACTATTCTTTTGTGACCGCGTCGACCGTGCCGAACGTTGAAAAGGACAGCATACAAACATGGCCGAAGACGCAACCCAAAATAGCATATCGGTGAGACAATACTAGTGCAATAATAAAACTTTTTTATTTTTTACTTATTTTTAATGACATTTTACCAATATATTCGTGGCATCTTTCTAATGAAAATGATACCAAATATGATATAATTCAAATGATATTTACTTGTGTATTAAATGATGAAAGTTTTGGACGTAAAGAAGGACAGCTTATGGGAAAGAAAGAGACGCGGAGAGTCGCAGTCGCCCGCACAGTTCAAAGGCCCGCGTGTCCGTACAATGTATTGCCAATAAAAAAACTTCCATCGTTCATTACACAAGTAAATATCATCGGAACTATATCATATTTGGTATAATTTTCATTAGAAAAATGCCACGAATATGTTGGTGAAAGTTCCATGAAAAAATAATAAAAAATAAAGAAGTTTTGTAATTGGATTAGTAGTGATTCACACCGATATACCCGACCCAGGATCAGATCACGCGACATGTTTATACTGCTCGGCGACCGTGACAGCTTGAGTTTCACGGCCCTTCCGGGGATACCCCGCAGTGGAAGGAGTAGGCCAAAGGACATAGATCACAATGTTCCGTTGAACTTAGATCGCGGGGTTACTGTACTACTTTCATCGTTCGAATTGATCAATTTTGAAGGGTACTACACAATTTTTAATTCTTTCATCTTGAAACGACCTCGAAGGAAAATTGTTGTTTATTTCGTAAACTATCTCGAGTGATATCGTGTAACAATTTCTTTTAGAATTTCAAAAATGAAAAGAATGGTTGAGCTACTCTCGAATACATATAACACGGTAGCTGAAATATTAACATCTTGTATCATTAGATCAGAAACAATTCGTACAACTTGAAGCCTAAATTGTTTTTCACCGCGGCCCGCCTGTGCGAGGATAGCACGGTCCCGGTCCGTTCGAAACCGGTGTTCGAAGCACGAGTTCACCCTCGCCAATTGTTGTTTGGCTCTGTGCGGGGGCGGTTCTCGCTTACCGACTGAGTCCATCACGTACGGCAGGTTCCCAACGCTCAGGAATCCGATCAGCACCGGCCAATTGTAATGCTTGACTAGGGCGTAATAACACTGGAACCATAGCTGCTCTATGATCACCGCGTCGAACGTTCTGTTCCTCCTGAAAACGACACGCTCTGTCGTAAAACGATCACTGTTACACAGGGTGCTCGAATGTCGAATATTCTAACCGTTCTCCCCTACCCTATTACCAATTTTTGTTTCGGTTAACGCCTTGCTTTGCAATCTATTCTGCAGCTACAGTGATTAGAGAGCGATCAGAAAGCTGTCTTTCTACGTATAAAATAATTTACGGGCTGTCTTGTGTAAACGCTGAAACTATTCATCAAATTTCATGAATTTTGAAGTGAAACTTGTTTAGACGTGTTAGGCGCAAAACCTCATCGCGGTAGGCGTAAAATCTCGACGCGGTAGGAGTAAAAACCTTGACGCGGTAGAGCCAATTGTTTCAATAATATAATCCTAGAAAATTAAATGTCATAAAATGTTAATAAACATTCGAAAAAAATTAAAGAAAGGAGTTTCACTTCGGCCATGTGGTCTAAGCACACATCAATTTTTTTTTTTCAAAGCGATGCTACGTTTAACGTTATAATTTTTTCATAATCGATTTAGCTGCTGTTTCGTCGTACAGAACAATTTCTTGAGTACTTTTAAAAAATGCAGCAAAATAGAAAATCGACCATCTGACCCGTTTACACGAGACAACACCCTTAACACGCATATTGTCTAGAACTTTAGCGTCTCACAGAACATTTGTTTTAAATGACCGCTTTTTCTACACTGTACTACTTGTCGCGTAGTCTGTATTCTCTAGTCGAACGATTTTGCAAACGAGCGGCTCGTTTCCACATTTTGATAGTTCCCGAAAGGGTTAGAAATTACAGAAGCGAAGGAAAATTATCCAAATTTCATGGCAATTGGCTTTCGTTTCTAATCGACCCGTGAAATCTCGAAATATCCGACATGCTTCGAGCACTCTGTAGATGAAGTTGTCGAGGACGAAATTAGAGTAATTTCCAGGAAGTTGTTTTTCGCGAGGGAACAGTGCTAGCAATTTCCCTTAGCTCGTGAGGGAGAGAATCGAGGTCTCGTACTATGTTGCAGCCTTAACGAGGTTACGAAATGAATATCTTTTCCCGTTTTTCTCCCCCTTTTACAGCCTCGGCTGGCATGCGAGCAGGTTCTTAGGCGAAATGAATATCCGCATTACGAGATTAGGCCGTCGATCGCTGGGCTGAACAGTTGCTTCTCGCACAGCTCGTTTGCCTCTCGCATGTTGTTCCGCAGAATGGTGAACGGTCCCATGTGTCTGTCGCAAAATCGATAATTTCATTCCTCCGGTTTCGATGGTTGTCGCAATGGTTGTACAACCCTGTCCGTAAGCATCCGGACGCTTTTGCATTTGCAATTTTTCCAAATGTCTACTCAAAATTCTCTGTCGTGCGTTCATCGTGCGTGATTTGTATGAATTTGTTAAGTATCCGGACACTTATGAGCAGGAATGTATTTTATAAAGACACAGACGCACCTCAGGCCAGTGCAGTCCTTTTTCTGGTAAGTGAACGACAAGTCGACGTCCTCGTAGTTGTCAATCGGCTTCTGGAAGATTAGGCGTTCATCATAGGAATTGCGTTCACGAGATGGAACAGGTTTTCAAGATAGCGGATAAATCCCTGAGATCTCGATCGGGGACAGTGTTTGCTACTGATTTACATGTGAAACCGAACTCTTGATTCCTCGGATAGGAGAGAGAAAGGGTGAGAAGGAGAGAGAAAGAGAGAGAGAGAGAGAGAGAGAGAGAGAGAGAGAGAGAGAGAGAGAGAGAGAGAGAGAGAGAGAGAGAGAGAGACAGGTTAGGGGCTCCGCAAAGAGGGACGCATTTAACAAGGAGAAATGTTAGCGAAGGTAAATTGAAGCCGGACGAAGTTTGCGTAACTTTGAACTCTAGTTTATGGACCGGGTAGAAAGAAACTGCGGGGTCGAGGGGATGAGAAAGAAAGATACGAGAGGGAACAGAGAAAAGTGGAAGTTGCGCCGGGACAAGGACCCCGCCGTAGAAACTCTCGAAAGAAGAACGAAGAGGATCCGAAATTGACTGACCGGGGTACGTGGGAAGAAGGCGGAGAGAAACGCGTGCTCCTCGATGCTCTACGACACAGTCAAACATCTATTTGAAACATCGCTCGAACTTTTCTCTATGTCCCTGTCATATTATCGAATTATTAAATCGTCGCAACTCTGTTAACGTCGTTTCCGTCTGTTTTTCGATAAGTTTCCCAATGACGAATCGGAGGAACTTCCTAGGTTATTGTATCGTTCTATAAATTGCTCCGTTTGATCGCCGGTATCGATTTTTCGAGGAGACTTGTGCGTTTCTTCGAGCAAGACTCGTTTTCAGGCTCATTATTAGACTGCGGATTGTATGTATTCATGATAAGAGGGGAAGATCAAATTCAAATAATTCTGATGCATTCTTGTCAACTGATTAATATGATTGAGAAGAGAAATAAATGGCTACGTGGCTCCTGTATCTGACAATCGATGCAAACAATTTTTACTATGCATAAAGATGCGCAGTATATGAATGACACGGTTATAGGGTGCACCGCCCGAACGATCGATGGGATCGACGTGTTGGTAGATCTTTAGAGGAAATATGACAGGGTAGAATCACTTGCCTTCGAGGGGATGGTAGATATCACAGTAATTTTGTGCCCTCGAGCCGCTAGAGCTTTCATCAGTGCTTGGAAAGGTTGCTGGTGGCTGTAGCTGGTGCTGGGGCAGATCCCGAGAATGTTGAATCCAAAAGAGAATTTCGGGACCAGCGAGATCGCCGCGACAAATACCAAACAAAGTCCACGCATCTTGTTGAACAAACTTGTTCCTGTTTCACTAAACACAGTTTCAATTTTGGAATCAATGAAATATGGAGACTCGCGCAGGTTGTTCGGGCTGCGACCTTCGCAGATATTGCAGCCGGGGCCTGAAGGTGGAGCTTGAACGATCTCGGTGAAAGATTCAGAACACGCTTCTTCACGATCAGCTCGCTAGAGGCCAGGATAAATAAGTGAACGGAGCGAGAGCTACTCCTTGTCGCGTCGCGTGCAACTCGCGCAGCTCGGTAGCTTTCGAATAATGCAAGCCCGGTCAGCGGCGTGACAGATATTTTTATACAGGCCTCGTGGAACACACAGGTCTCGTTCACGGATTGTGGACAGCCTAACCCAGATCGAGACTTCCTTATCTCCTTAAGCCGAGATGAAACGAATGACTTAGGTCTACATACTGGGTGGCGGATTCACCATTTTGTTGTTCATGCTCGCTTAACTTGCCTGTCGAGCCGGGTTTGCTTGATTTTTTCATTTTGACTTTGTCATATTTTATTTAGAGACTGATACGTTGCCGGAAACTATTTAATTGTACAAGAGTTAACACAAAACCTACCGAGCAGAAAACGTTACTCCTACGTATTAGATCATAAAAATGATAGTTGAAATTGAAACTGTTAAAATTATGCTTCGCACTGTTACAGCTAAAATGGAACAGAGTCATCGACAGGTGTTAATTAAATGGAATTGTATCAACCATACGTGACCACCCGATTAATTACGCTCGTAAAGCTGAAGACCTAGGTTTGTGTACAACTTTTGGTATACGCTGTAGACACAAGACAAAAAGGGAATTTCCGTGGATATATTTCCGGAAACAAAGGACCCTTTTTTAGCCTCTGTCGCGTTCACGTGTCACTCGACCTCTATCTTCAACGAGTCTATGTAATCTGTCTCCAAAGTTATCCGATGGTTTCGTAACTCGTGACACGAATCAAAGAATCGTCATTGGTTGGTTTCTGGATCACGAGGATTCTTCGTTCGATCATTCCATTGTCTTTGAAACTTGTGATCGCTCATTGGTAGGTTTTAGCTTTTAATTCTCGGACGACAAACATTCTTCAGAACAGTACGATTGACAATGCTTGGCTTAACTCACAGCATTATTTATCATTACCAGACTGTACATATCATTTATGCATGGCAAAAACGAGTGGGTACAATTTATTTTTTGAGTACAATACATCTTGAAATTATTCAAGAAAGAACAGAAGGTCTGTCTAACCCCTGTCTCTTACTGCGGATTTTATACATTTATGACTACAATGTAAACATATGTGTCTAAAGCATAAAATATTGGGTTGGCAACTAAGAAATTGCGGATTTTAAATAAGAAGGAAAATTAAAATTTTTTACCATGTTCATAAAACTAAAAAGAAAAAGAGGGAAAAAAAGAAATTTGGCAAACCAATTTTGATACTGCCTTTCTGTCAAGGCTTCATCCCCATATTTTTAAGGCTTCCATTTTTTAATTGGGATGAAAACGAAACTATATAACTAATTGTTTAGGATTGGACAAGGAGTCCTGTGCGACGCCTGCGCACTTCCGCAATCGAATCGCTTTACGATCACAGCGGATGGGCGTACTCGCGACCACGAGACACATGACGAGCCAACTCCCTGACAAATTGGGAATCAGGCTTCTTAAAGTCGCGCGTGAATTTGACGTCACGCGCGAGAGTCATCGTGTTTCGCGGCAGCGAGCCCGCCGACCGTTAGATTCTAAGAAACGAACAGAATTTTCCGAACACTCGATCTGATCGGCACGAATTGCTCTATTTTCTCAAGTCGCGATCAGCGCAAACCGCTCACGTTCATTACTCGTTGACAAAACAAAAGAATGTGCTACAACATCTATCGACAAAATCTTCAATCATTTAGTTGCCAGCCCAATAGTAAAAGCATCAAAAGAATGTGAGCACATGGGCATGTACTTTCAAATGATCAAGATTGTCAACTTCCTTCTGTTATAAATGATGCATACATGTTTGATTTCGCACGAAGATCCAGAATGTAATGATTGCAGTGTATCGGAAGTTCGGCAAGGTGCAATATTAGGAAGGGAAGTGAACGCAGGGGAATTCTGTGTTGGTGGAAACAGATCGGCCGGGAGTCGCGCCATTAGGTTCGTAGCACACGCTTCTGCCTCGCCGTCAAGAGGAGAATGGTTTCGGTTCAGCGTGCGGAATGATGCGGTCGCCGGGCCGAAGAAAAATTTGCTCGGTATTTTCTAAAGAAAGGTTTTCCAACGTCCCGGGGCGAGGAACACCATCTATTCGCGCGAAACTGTGTTGGCTTTTTCTCGCGCGGGCCGCCTGATCAATTAACCAGCTGGAATAGCGGCATGCGTTATTACGCGATTGCGTATCGCGGTCCCGTAACTCGTCGAAGACGGAGAAGCGGAACAGCGTTAACGGCGTACGATGATATCGCTAATTAAAATGAAAATTACGGCGCGACCCGCTGATAAACATTTCCGGAAACGGCAACAAAAGATTCTCCTGTTTTTTAAATGTAATTATATTCGCGATTTTAATGGAGAACAGTTTCGTCAATTTGCGACATCTTGCCGAGAGGCCCTTACTTCGAGACAATTGCAAAGGTTCGACTCTTTAATTTTCGATCCTTTGTATTTACTATAACATCGAGTTAGACTCGTGATGAAGATTTCGAACAGGATTTACTAAATTCGTTTGTTATTATTAGACTGCAGATTTTATGTATTTATGATCAAAATGAGTAGGTATAATTTAAGACAGTAAAGACATTCGAGGAATTAAAAGATACATATTAAGCAAGAATATTTGTTTCACCCCTGCGTGTTGCAATTTGGTTAGAAGTTTTATATTTTGAACAAAATTCTATTTTGTTCTTGTCAATATGATGAGACACCTAAAGTTTGCACCTCAAATATCTTTGTTGTTTCTAAAGATACGTAAAATATGGTAAGGACAGAGTTAAATAATACAATGAGGCTGATTCGATGCCAAAAAAATTTTGTTTCGTCATTTTTTTTAGAGATATCAAGGTCACCTTGACTTTTTTAAATGGAACCACCCTTTTTTAAACACCTACAATGATAGTCCCTTTCATTATGAATTCAGTGACTATAATTACTCAAGGTCATTGAAGGTCACGGACAGAGTTCAACATTCTTTCAAAGCCCGTTTACAGGCATGTAGCGATGTTAAATCTTATACGTTATCTCTGTCCGCGATTTCGTAATGAAAGGGACTATCATTGTAGGTGTTTAAACAAGGGTGGTTCCATTTAAAAAAGTCAAGGTGACCTTGATCTCTCTAAAAAAAATGACATAAAAACAAAATTATTTTGTTTTTGGCATCGTGTCAGCCCCATTGTACCATTGAACTTTGTCCTTACCATATTTTACGTATCTTTAGAATCAACAAAGATATTTGAAGTGTAAACGTTAGGTGACTCACCCTGTATAGCTATCGGAGAATACATAGGCGTACTTTGAATATAAAAATTCTTCTTCTTCTAAGAAGTTTTGAACGACAAAGAAGTTCTAATCACTGTGACTGTAAAATAAATTGTAGTGCAAGGGGTTGAGGGTTGAACAATGGTTATCTCCTCTGCAACTATGTACCTGTTGTGTTCGAACCCGACGGCAACGTTTCGAACTGGCGAGTTATCCGTAGATTCGAAAGGTCAGATGGAACCGGCGCGGCGTGGTCGTTGATGGTATCAAGAGTTAGCTGATATTAATTTATCCGCCGACGATGGGACGATAAATGACAGGGGGCCGTCGGAGGGGGTAAACCAAGCGAATCCGGCGGGCACGATCGATCAGTCGGGTGCACTCGAAATATCTGTCGACTGTAGTTTAAATTACTCCTCGAATAATCCGGGTTTTCCGAGCGAGGGGAACGTCACGGTTTTCCGACGGCAGTGGACGGCAAAGATAACTCTTCGCGGCCCCTCGTGTCAGGCCGCAACACGGGCCACAGTTTAATACAACATCACGAAGACTCGTAGGAGGGTATCGTTGTCGGCGTCGGCATCGGCGTCGGCGTTGGCGAGAGAAATAGAGACCCGGCGTCCACAGAGAGAGACCACCTAGAGGAACCGCTCCCACGATGAAGAGAGAATGTTCACCCCCCCCCCTCCGACAGCAAAATGCTGCGTGTGTCACCAAGTAAGCGTCTAGATTTGCTCGTCTTTTCCCTCTGCCTCCTAGAAAAGCCAGTAGCCGCCGTTGCCGCTACCGCCGCCTGCCGGAGGACGTGTCAGCTTCAGCTGTGTATGTTTTGCGAGATCTCTCGGTTTCTCTTCTCTCTTCTCCTTCTTCTTCTTCCTCGAACCTCTCGTCTGCCTGTCCCTCTCAGTTTCTCTCTGTTGCTCTCGGAAAACCTTCCTCGCGCTGTTGAATCGTGGCACCCACTTGCGGATCTCTTGCCATAATCCTCCCTCCTCCCCTCCCATCGCAAAACCCCACCCGCTTCCTCCAGACGGCTTCCAGCGGGGCGAGTTTTTACCTCGTCGTTTATGCGACCGGAATTCAGGATATCCGTGGCTAATTTTGAGGATTCGCCCGCAGAGCGTAGAGCCGCTGCGCTCGCTTGTCACAAATTTCGTTCCGCTTTTCTTGCCCGGCTTGTACTTGTCCCTGGTGCCCCGAGATTAGTGTCGCGGCGCTCCTCCCGCGATTAGACACTTTGCCGGTGTCGTGCTGTTCTTTTGTCCGCGACCACCGTTGCCACCACAGAATAAACCTAGGCGGCGCTATATCGAAAATATACCAACACTCTCCCGAAGAGGATCCTCTGAAATATTCATGCTAAACTTTCCCGAGTCGGTCAAGTGACTATTATTCGAGTTACAGAAGTGCGCGCGAGAAAAATAATTTGATTTAATAAATCTGGATTTATCCGTTATTGGAAGATTCAATTTATCTAATACCCCTTTGCACTCGGAGTTATTTTCATTTCGATATTAAAGCATTTTTTCCGATCTAGAATGTTTTAAACCCTTACGATTTTTCCCAAGCTGTTCATAGAAAGCAAATCCATTACTCGTACAACACTCGACATTTCACGAGTCAAAAGCACTGTTAGATTCTAGTCTAACAACTAGAAGCTTTTCATACATAATGCGAATGTTGTTATAGTTCACAGAACTGCTGCAAATACAACAAAACTTTATTGTGGAATTCCACATGATAATTTTAGAATGATTAAAACAGTACAAATTCAATTCAGAGATCTCACAGAGCCAACCCATGCAGTGGAAAGTTAAAAAATTGAATTTTTCTGGTTGTGCTGTTTCTGCGGCAAAAGTACTATACGCAGCCGATGATTGGCTAGCGTTTTAACCCCTTGCCGTACTTTAACGAGTCATACTCGTGATGTAGATTTTAAACAATGTTCGGGATTAATTCAAGTATAAATCTTGGATTAATTGTAATTCGAAATGAGAACATATGTCTTAAGAGTTATTTGTGGTTGAACTCGTGTTCGACCTCGGCCTCGCCGCTTCGCTCTAATTTTGCGTCCGCGACAAAAACCGTGCGCATTGTTTCGCACCTGTTCGACTGCAAGCGCACAGTTTTTATACGCGATGTTTGTACAGCCGACTGCTCCCAAGGATTGTCACGCACTCCCTCTCTTCAAAAATGCTCATTAGATTAGCCAATCGTGGCATTGTCGAAAATTTCGGAGGAGCGCGACAATCCCTGGCAACGGCCACTTCGATTCATATCTCTCCAGGAAGCAGTCGATTTTCGCACGCGATCTCTCATATCTCTACTTCGGCGACTGCTTCCCCTCAACTCTTTTCAAGTTCTCTTCACGTATATTTAGTTCGTTCCGTTTCTGTTCTTTTCTTTATTACTTTGTTTCATTTGTACATATAGTTGCACTAAGTTCTATTAAATCTCTAGTCCAATCACATAAATACAGTCCATTTCTCTTTTGATTCATTCGCGTAACCGCGCTTCACCTTCACCTCCACCTTCCATCTTCCGGTTGCACGCATAGCACTGTGCGATTCCGGCGACCCTCTGGAGCTCTCGCCAAATCTCGAGCGGAGTCCCCAACAAACAAAGTCTAACAAATATGAAGTGTGCACCTTCCTATTTAGACGAAATAAAATTTTATTCCTGTGTCATCAATATTTAAACATTAAAGGAAATGTAGCCATACAAAAAATATAAATTTTCTTATCTCTTTTACGACATTTCTGGGGATAAAGACGTTCTAATCACTCTAACCGCAAGGAAAATAGTACGGCAAGGGGTTAAGAAACGTACAAGGTTTAATTTCCAGTGTACTCCTTCCGCTGGGGTGTCTGCGCACGGATAGGTCGCAGAAGGTATTTCTCGTTGATCGCCGGGCCCTTTATTAAACTCGCTACCCGACTGTCGTCTCCCCGCCTCCTCCTCGTTTCAGACTTGTTGTCAAGTTTCAAGGTGAGCTTACCCCGAACGACAGCGGCTGCTTTCAACCCTTATCAGACGCATCTGATTCTGACACGTGATTCGAATTTACCGCCTAGGCGGGGTGTCAGCGGGACTCCTTAAAGTCGTCGCGCAGCTTATTACATCTTCGTGGATGTCTGACCTGTCAGGGTCCACGGGTGTCTGGCCCCTTAACCAAAATTTCCGCGTGTTCGAGGCAGAATCAGAGCCGGAAGACTTCCGAAGAATTTCGCTCGTTGCTCGAGACGGCATGGCAACTGGACTCGTTGCATCGGCGCGACGCACAGTGGGTCGACTTAGTTGGACAACATTCATTTTCGAATCACGAAAACTAACTGTGTGAATACGATCTATAATACTTAGACTGCAAATCTTCATGCAAAAATATGAATTTTCTAGTCCGATTGCAAGAGATAGGAGCCAGATACACATTTAATTCTTACTTGAACAATTTGAACACGTTGAGAATAGTATATCTTTATTTTTCAATTTTCTTAATTTTTCTTCGATTTTAAATTGCATCGACCCATTTGTTTATCATAAATACATAAAATCCGCAATCTAATAATAACGATATATCAAGACTTTTGCACAACAAAACGTTAAATCTTAATTGCTAATGTTTATGGATTAGGCAATCATCGACTTAACGGCAAACAGTGAATTGGCAGGCATTCAGTTACATCCTCGTGATTGATAAAAATATTCTATTATTAAAATGCAATTAAATCTTAAATGTACAATAAATATAGGATCTTATAACATATGTTTATGTCGTAATACTTCTAAATTATTCGAAAAACATTCGTTGCTAACGTTATTTTTCTTCGTCACGCGATACTACAGGCCTGAAGTAATAACTACAGCTTACACAACGAATAGCGAGAAATGTGACGCAACTATTCCGACCATAGTTCGATGGACTTCGAATCGAGGAGTCGAATAAATCATTATATCGATGGATTCGCGCGAAAAGCAAATTCTATGTCAGACTCCGCTCTCAAGAATTCGGAACCATCATCGGGGAAATTAACGGCGCTGAAGAAAATCTTGCTGCCGTATCGCGCGCTCGAACGACCGTAATAAATATCGCGGCCAGGTCTGCGGAGGTTGCCGAAAAGAAGAGACACCGGGGATGGAGGGTCGCAAGAACTCGGGAAGAGGAGCGTCGAGGCGAAAATGGGTATACGCGGGGGTTGCATCTTGGCGAGACACAGCGCGCTGGCTGCAGCGACGAAAATTTGAGGGGCCGATGGAAATTGCGATGATTATACGGGTGAGGCGGCCCGACCCGACCCGACCCGACCCGGCTCGACACGTTACACGGAAAAAGAGAAAGAGGGAGGGAGAGAGAGAGAGAGAGACCGCGACGGGGCGGGTCGAGTCTAGGGGGTAAGGAGGGCATAAAGCGTAATGGAGGGCTCGCAAATATTTATCTTTCGGTGGAGGCTGCGGCAGCGTGCAAAGAGCCATGCGAAAACGTTCCCGGTGCACCGGATGGCCCTTGTCGCGGCACAGAAACGCGGAAAGTTCTCCTGACACGATTACGCCGCTCGGTGACCAGAAATAATTTCATTAGCCGCCGCTGCCGCTCCGTAAACTCATCCGGTAGTTCGCAAAGAAACCGTGCGCGTCGGAAATATGTACGTCGGTGTGCATAATCGCTCTCCCCGAGCCACCTGCCTCCCCCGTTGGACGCCTTAAGACCCACCCACATCCCGCTGTGCTCTCTCTGGCCCCGGCATACTCTCCCCCTCCCCCGTCACTGAGACGCATCCACGAGCATCCACGAGGGAACTCTGATCAGGGTACTTTAGTTCCTGTTGCATAGACGCGCGAGGAACGTTGCTGCTGCCGTCATCAGCATCCGGACCTTAGAACGTTCCTCGACGTACGCGTGTAACAGTGAATGGAATGATTCGCGCCACCGAACACGACCGTTAATGAGCGAAACGTCGGCTTATACGGCTCCGAGAGACCCTCTCGAACTTAATGGACCCGCATCGATGGGGCTCTAAGCAGATTCGGGCTCAATTCCGCTTCTCTTCCGTCTTCTGTCTCCTATCTTCCGTCTCGGTCCAAAATCGGACGTGAAAAACCACGATGCAGAGATCCCGTGGTCCCCGCCTGTTAGCATCGACGTATCCTTTCTTGTATCGTTCACCCGCGATAGGAATGCATAAAGAAACTTGTAGGCACACTAGACTCCCTCTTGATCGCCCTATGTGGGCCCAGGCCTCTGATTGGTTACTCCGATTCATATGAACAGGGTGCGGCCGAATAACATGTACAAGCGTGCACGAGGTAATTCCTTGTGAATAAATAAGAAGAAAATATAATATACAATTTTTTCATCCGAAGCTTCGGTTTGAGAAAATCGAGTTTGAAATTGCACGGAATACGCGTGCTATTAGATAGGAAAATAGGAACCGTCTGACGCGTCTGATCACGACCAACCAATTCTACCAGTTCACGACCACAATTCTAAGGTGCATTTGTCCTAAAACTTATCGTTGCTGAAATATTTGACTATTTTCATTCTATCACTCTCATTATGGAACGTATTCGGCATATGGTAGAATATGCTAATCTATCGAACTTAAGCATAAGAAATTGGACATTTCATTTTAAAAAAACAAAGGTGACCCTTATATTTTCTCTGTGGACTCGTTTTAAAGCTTGAAGATTTTAGTTTCGTACAGCAAGGTAAACGAAAGCGTCGATACGAGCAAATTCAAACAGCGTTTTCACTGCAAATACAAATCGGGTGCATGGAACCGGTCTCCGAGTTGACGTCGACTGCGCGCGTAGCACGGTTGTCGAAATTAAAGTTTTTCCGGGGGCCACCGTGTGTGTCGCGCGGAGGTCCGGGGAACTTCGTTATTCTCCCGTGTTTCCCGATGGATCCGATTTTCGTTTTACCAAGCGGCCTTTGCCCGATCTAATCGTGGAACGGGCGAAATCTCAAAGGAGAGCGCGCAGTTAGGTCATGGCCGGTGCCGCCATGGAAAATGCAGCTGTCGAACGGAACTTCCGGTTCGCATCGAACTTCCCGACGAAGAAACGTTCCGCGCACTTGATCCATTTATAGTATGCGCAGCCTTTGGCTTAGGTAAAAATAAGAAATCGATAGGGAACACCGGACTAGTAGTCGGAGATCGCTGCTCCTACACTTTCTTTTTCTTCTCTCTTCCTCTATGTGTCGAGGTTCGTCCCTCAATGCCTAGTTCCTAGGTTATTCCCCGTAGGGCACATCTGTGCTCGGGCAATGTGCTCGGGAACGATTCCGCGTCACGGAAATAAAGACTGTTCGAGCAAACGATAACTACCGCAAAAGAAACAACAACCGGAAACCGCACTCTGTAATTCAGGGCGTGCGCTCACGGCCACCCTCCATCGTTATTGTCATCGTTGCGCCGGGACGACGTAACGTTATTATTCCTGGCCGTCGTTAGAAAGCCCATGGAACTATCGGAAAGGAATAATATTATGCCACCCAGCCTTCCGATCCGCCATAGTCTTTTTATCTCGTCCGTGAGTTTGTCAAAGCGCGATTAGAGCATTCCTTGTTCCCTCCAGTCGCGCTTACGCTCGCTCCATGGATATTCTGTGCGCTTTCCGGGCTCGAGAATACTCGCTCGTGTGTAACGTGTGTCTGTCGGTGATCGGTATTATTTGCGGAGCAACGGCGAACGAATCGATAGAAAGCATCCTTATTATTATTATAATTATTTATTATAATCCCTGACATTCGGCTCAGGATAATTTCCAGTTACATCTGGCTGCATTACATTATCTTACATCTAACGCAACCTATTATTCTTCGCTTTTATAACTATTTATATCACTTACATATATCAGTCATAATGGCACAGCTTATACTTTTTTGGTTTCTTTCTCTTTCTATCTTTTTTATCTCGTCTATCCCTTCTCGTGCTTCGCTTAGCAGTACTTCAACCCTTATTCCTCCTGTTGTGGCGTCGCACCTTCCTATTCAATTTTCGAGTGGACACTGGCATTTTTAGTTGCATATTCTTCTGGCACTTGGACATTCTCAAAAACGCTTGAAACACGATTGAGTCTAGGAGGTGTCTCAGGCTGCTTCCGACGTCGAGAATTTTCGCGTGACGAGCTGGTTTTGCTTGATCCCAGCTAATCTAAAAACGATGACGAGTGGACGGCGTGTGCAACGATCACGGATTTTCTTTGATTTCCACAGGCCGGTGCGGTGGCAGCCGTTATCCTCTCGTCCCCGAACGATTTCATCTTATATCCGTCGGGATTAGAGAACCTCTGTCTGTGACCGTTTCATTACTCATCCTACACGTTGGCTGGGACTACGTGTTCGTTCAACCCTTTCCTCTCTCTCTCTCTCTCCCCCTCTCCCTCCCCTCTCTCTTCCATCTTCATCCTCTCTGTCTCTATCCGATACTTTTTTCCCACGTCCCTCCTGTTTCCTACAGGTTTTTCCACGGCCCTTTTGCCTCGGTCGCGAGCAGCCTCGCAATATTGTAATGCGAGGCACAATGGCCCTGCTCCCGAGGAGATGCGCCGCGATAAAGAGCCCGGACGCATCCGCCTCGGAAGATGATTAAAAACAAAAGGGTAGGGGTAATACGTCTTGCGAGATATATATGTATATTTTGCAAATAACGAAACCGGGGACCGATACCCGCACGTGTATCGTGATTCTTAAGCGAAATTAATTGATCGATCCGTGCCGTATAGCATCGTTACGACCATGCCACCAGAAAACGGCGAGCCCGGTTAGATCGGTCGCAAAAAGAAAATTATCGGTGGATCGATCGGGCATGGGAAGAATTTTACAACAATTTTATGGATGAGTAGCTCTTGGAAAAGTACTCGAACATGCAAAGATAGGTCGATTGCGTGCAAGAGGAGGAAAGTGTAATTTAATCTACAGCTGCGACCGACGGAATAAAATTGCACCGAATTGATTTACACGCTTAATACGAATACATTGCGACGGAACAGTATTTTTAAATTCAGGCTTTTCTTATTTTTGGGCGTCGTTTGGGGTGGCCCAGCGAAAACGAGAATAGATATAAAAGCGGGTTTGGCGTGGGGACATTGAAAGTATTCCCGGTGTGATAATTCGAAGATCGATCGCGAGGTAATCCAGTTGCCGGGCGAGACGATATTTCATTTTCTGAGCGAGCGGTTTCCGCGATGATCGCATCGTCGTCGTCGTCGCTCGTCGCTCGTCGTCTGCTTGGACTCTAATGCGGAAACTGACACGCGAATACGCCTCGGAAAGTTTCTCTCCCCTCGGGCGCGGGCAAGGAAGAAGAAGCCGGGGAGTTTATGCTGGGGAAACGGAATTAAGACGTTATAGAAATGGATCAAGGAGTTTAATTAAGTTGATTCAACGACCGCCGTACAAAATTTCCCGAGCGTTCGCGCCTCCTCGGACCAGCCAGATTGCTTCTTGTCGCGGGTCTCGTCGCTGTTCATTACCTATGTACATACAAACATACATACATACATACAAACGTACAGACAGGTACACACGGATGGCTGCATAATATTTTTCGGCTGTTTAAGCCGTTAATCCGCTCGCTTATAAAACGAAAGGAAAGTTTCCTCGGCGAGGATAAACGCGTTACCGAGTTCGTTAACGAAACTACACTAAAATAGAACTTTTTTAACTTTCCCGCTGCTCTTACAACATCCCCGCGCTCACTGTACACTTTTGCCGTCCTCTATTTGCCGTCAACTCCGGCAAATTGATAAATTTAACTAACTGACCACTTGGGGCCATCAACGTCGCCATGTTTATTTTCATTTTTACGGAAAGTCGCGTGCCTTGTCGAAGTCCCTTTTTCCAGTAAACTGTCCATTTAACCAATTCATTTAATTTCGAGTTGAGAGATTCATTTCTGTCGAAAAAAGTTCAATCACTGTGAACAACCTCAACCCTTGAAGGGTAACGGATGTCACTGCGATTTATTAAAATTGTCAGACAGAATCTACGATACATGTACAGTAGGGTGGAAGGAAACACAGGGACGAAAAATTTTTTTTTAATGCTGAGTCCTAATAGTGACCAAATGTTGTCAAATATAGCAATATGTAGGCTGTTAAAATTTGAATACGATTAATAAGTTTTTTAAGCAGCCGCAAGCTAGTCAAACTTTATTTTTAGTTTCAAAAATTGGAGGTTCAAAAATTGTCACAATTGTGCCATGAAATTAAGTCAATGTAGTCATTTGTGTCAAAGTTGATTTTAGGAATTTTAAATTTTCTAATCCCCTCTGTACAAATGGATCTTGCTCTCAAAATTCTACTAAGTCCCTTTCTTAGTGTAAATAAAAAATTTATATTCTTAAGATTATAAAAATGCTCATAGATAAAAATGTTAATGATTTAATTAAGAAAACGTGGAATTAAAATTTCAAAGCTCTTGCGACACGTTAACCCTTAAGCAGTCGGGTGGGGTGTTATGAACACCCCCATTGCTCTTTCATTTCTTGTACGACTTCAAATTTAAAACCTTTTGAAGACACATCTACACATTTATCTGTCTTTTTCACATATGTATTATTAATATTAAGATATACTAATACATATTTCTCGTCTGTTACGTCTAAGAATGTTAACAAATTAACATCCCCAGACAAATCTGGGGTGTTTTAAACACCACACCCGACCGATCGACCACTAACGATACAAAATTTCACCCGCCTGCTTAAGGGTTCAAAATTTATCTGACATAACTTGTGCAAACTTAACCTGAAAGATAAAAGGGAACTTTATGTCACTATTAGATAATAATCGTACAATTTTGCTTTTTTCGTTCCACCCTAATGTACATACTGTTAGTTTTGAAAATGGTGTAGGTCATCTAAGGTTTTAAGAGACGCATTTCCCCAATCTCTATCGCTTCTAAGTTTCAATTACGAACTACAAAGAAGATCTAATCACTGCAACCGTAAAATAATTCGTAGCGCAAACTACAGTTAAACTAGTAGATCAAAACTTTCGTGCAGAGAAAAATTAAATAAAAGGAATTCCCAATAAAACAGTGTTCGATCTTCTATACTCTATGTAAATGATTTCAAAAACTGCCGAGTCGACGAGTGTTAAAATATCGTCGAACTAGCGATCGCTTATTTTTACCTTATCGTTGTTCCGGAATCACGCGTGGCGATTGGTTAACGCGGATCCTCGTGGGACGGTTTAGGTAATCTATAGTGCATAACTTGGAGCGGTGCAACGGCGCATCGTGAATTGCATGTGTCGCGTTCGCAGGGCCGTGTGCAAACACGGACCCGGTGGCTCTGTTCTCCAAACAGCATAGGTATCCATCGCCACGCTGCACCGCGCATGTAAAAGCTGCAGTAGGAAGGGCAAGATAGCAAACGGTGACTTATTAACGTTAATTAACGGGACCGGTGATTGGGTTCAACAGGCAGTCCAGGAATCATTGATGTTTCCTCGTGTTTTTTCAACTGGCTGTGTTCTCATCTTGTACAACTCGACTGTCGGCATTTATTATTCCATTTATTGCGATGATTTAGGCGTGTCGTATCTACATTAATATGATTGAAACTGCCCGTGTTTACGGGACAGCGCGGCGCGGCGGATTACGGTCGAATCGACTGCACGTTCGCGCAGTCAATTCAGGTTAATGATTTCACTATAACGCGTCTCGCCGTGTGGATTCGTCGAGCGGCTAGCTCGGCGCGTGTAACGCGAACCAATTCTCGCTATTTCCATGCAGATTTACATGTTTCTACAGTTTTAGCCAGGGAAAATAGCGCTACTGCAGTTCCAAGAACCAGTTTGGTAACTCCGTTCAGATTCTAGTAATTAATTCGTACGTTCCTAAATATTTTATTAGTTTTTTTTCGATGTTGTCGAGAGAGGGTACTTTGAAAGGTGTCAACTGTTTCACAGATCCTCATGGTCTAATGGAAATGACCGCATCTCGCGCCTCTGTCCAATGTGTTCTTTGCCGTGTATTTACATTTCGGTGTTGCAAAAATAGGGGACACAGTCGAACGGGGCTCCCAGTGGCGTAGGTTGAGTAAAAATTCTCGCTCGAGTCGCGACTCTGCAAACTCTTTTAATGTTTTATTCGTTTGTCACCCTTTTGGCACGGTTAAACGAAACAGGCGGAACAATTTGGGAAGCTTTCGCGCCTCTTTGAACGCATTTTTCGAAAATTTTGAACGCAAACTTTTTGATGCAGTAAAGTCATTGAGAATCCTATTAACAAATAGGAAAGGAGGATAGAAGTGTGAAGACATTTTTCTCACGACACATTCTTAAAAACACTGTTTTTACAGATGTCTTCGCTTTGAATCAAAGGTTTGAAAATGCGTGCGACAACTTGTTCGAGTCCCTTTGACACGAAATGATCTAGCCGACGAAGGTACTTCGAAGGAAAACTATTTTACACATCCTAATTCTCATAGAAGTCGATTCGGAGGAAGGTTGTTGGGACGAACTTTTCGATATTTCCCTATCGAGAGTCGTGGCGGAGATTATTCGCCGTAAAGTTTTTTCGCGGATGGTTCATAGGCGCCGCGGAGCGGACTGTTTCCGATGCCGGGAAATCAGAAAAGCCACGGCCAAAGCCACTGGAGGAAACTGTACCGTAGAAAGTGCCACGAACTCTCGATAAACGTTCATAACATTATCGAAGTCGTGCCTCGTACGTTTCTGTTCGACGTGTGCCCCATAAATCCCGTGCCCGCGACTTCCTATCGATCCCGGAAACTTACGTGCGAGGCTTCTCAATATTTTCACGTATTAACAAAATCCTCTATTTTTCTCCAATTTCGGTAAGGAAATTCGTATAGTGGATTAGTTCTTGGTTGGAGATTGCGTTAATGGGGGACTTTTCTGTACGGTCTACGCCACTGTCTTTCGCACAATTGTTTGCTGGTCGCAGGAATCGAATTGTTAAGGGGATAAAACAGTAACAGGAGCCAAGATACTTGAATTTACGATTAATTAATGTTTGGTCATCGATCATTGATAGATGAGTGATTTTTGCGAGGTATTTCTGCACGTCCCACGCCACTGTCCCTTGCACAAGTGCTTATAGGTTTCGGTGATCGAATTTCCAGGGGAAACGGAAGCAGTTGGGATCAAGATATTTGAATTTCGGATTATTTAATAGTTGGAGATTGTTTATGGGAGAATTGTTGAAGTAGGTAAAATTTTTGCGAGATCTTTCGGTACGTTCGACGCCACTGTCGCCCGGTGGACAAAACGTGCACGGGCTGCATCAGATGTATGAGCAAGATCGTCGTGAAAGAAACATTTCACGCTGATTACACTCCGTCTCCGAGTGCGCGGCGCTCTGTTAGTCTGCCCTTCTGATCTGTGAAGAGTTGCTCTTTAGGAATATTAATCCGAAAGGTATCTGCTTCCATTGAACTTTCTAATTGATCTCACCCTGGCCTGGCGCGGCCGTGCAATTTCAATCGCGTCGTGTCGTTGCACACTCCTGCAATTCGAACCGAAACTATTGTTGCTTGTCGAAATACGAAAGTTCCGTTTCCTGCTAATACAGAGGTTGCCAAACCAGATTAGCAGCTTTACATCAAATGGATTGATTAGGTGCATTTCAACTGAAACGAACGTTGATAGCAAACGTGTTGATCTATTAAATAATTCTATTCAGCGCAACTATGAAAAAAATCTCAAGACAATACGTTGCAGCATCTTGATCTTCTGCTACCTCTATGGCTCTTGAACGGTCAATGTGTCGTAATTAGACTGTGGATTTTGTGCATTTGGAGCAAAAATGAGTAGCTGTAATTTAAAATGACAAAAAGATTAACAGAATTGAAAAGTATCTATATAGGGTGTCCCAGTATTGATGGTACAATTGTGAAGGAGAAAATACAACGTGACGAGGTCGTCGCACCGAAAAATTGTCGGTGGTAGACAACAGCCCCGATCAAAAATGCTTTTTTCAGGGTTGAAGCAGAGGCAACGCCATTCACGTTGCATCAGCCGAGTGCAGCCCGTTCCTTCAGGGGCGTGACTAAAGGATTGCACGAGGAAAATAAGCTGGGGACTGCCAGGCTTTTCTACCCCTGCGGTCTGCTTCATTCAGGAAGTGGTACTGCGCCGTCTTTTTGAAATATGCGACTCGAAATTATTTTAGATGTAAATTGTCTCGAATTATCCCTGTCCGGTTTGTCGCAGTCCTTTAGCCCCCCCCCCTCCCCTCACCTGAATCGGCGTCGTTAGGGAGACCGTGTGAAACGGCAGCCATGACAGCCTGGCAATTTCCGTCGTCAGGGAAGCTCGCTCTTTAGCGATGACGCGTGCTCGTTGTTAAAATATACAGACTATTTTGATGAATAAAACAGAGATCGCATGGGTGTTCGAATAGTTAAATAGTTACACGATTACTAGACTGTGGATCTGTGTGCAAAATAAAAGTCGTCGTCATCGATTATACAAAACAGTAACCATACAGACCTTCCTTTCCTCCTTTAACAATTTTAATAAGCTGAAGCTTTTTAAATTCTTCTAGCGTTAGATTCAGTCTATACGTATTGAACCTGCATTGATTTGTGAACGAATAAAGAGGTGAATGAACAATGAATAGGGTCGCTTTAGATCGAGATAATCGATGTGAAGTGTGTACTAGGTTAATAGTGACGTCAGTGAATCGAAAGTTCGGATAATCAAGGTCCTACGGTATGTCGAATCTATTTGAAATATACGCTGCAGATGTTGACTTGTTTCGATTTCGTTCTGGGTCAAGTCAGGAGTTTTTGCAAAATATTTCTAGGGCATTGATCAACGATCTCGCCGAGTTAATTGTTCGACAGTGCAGCTTGTGCATCTTCGGCGCTGCAGCGAACGCAGTGCGTGGATGGATTTGTTCTCGAATTTCCGAGGGGCTGGTGGGATCTAGCTGGGGTGCCTCGGAGGCAGGACAGGACCCTGCCCAAGATATTGCTAGTCTGTGGCGGGCAGACTTTCTGCGGAGCAGGGGCATTCGGAGTCAAAGGCGATTGCTTGTTTATAGGCAGTATCCAATCTACATCGACTCTGTCGGGAAATGGGAGGGGTCGTGGGGCCCTCAGTGAAAGGACAAAGAGGGTAAGGGGCGGGGTTCCGGATAGCGGTGTAGGTTGCTACAGGTGCTTGAACAAACAAGATGTAAATTCGCTGTGCCACGGACCATGGAGGAAGCAAGTAATTAGATGCGTTGTTGCGGGGTCCACCTTTGAACTCCTGCTTGGTATTAAGGGCACTGTTTCCTCCCTGCGCCCTCCCTGCGTGCCCCGCCCTCTCTTCGGCCCTTGCCCCATCGGTATCCTACACCTCCGCCGAGCTGTGTTTCCTTCGCACAAACGCGGCCCGGTGCATACGCACGCAGCGCGAGAACGTGCCTGCTCTCTGTGCCCGTTGCAATCGTTGCACGCGCGACCACGTCCGCTTCCGTTTCCGCGTGCACGTGCTCGATCGTGTGACACAAACACGCGGCAATACACAAATTTCGATCGGACAGGTCGATGCGACGCGTCGTTCGATATTGGACGCAACAACCGTCCCTGAAGGATGCCCACGTTTTATTGCCACCTCCGAAAGAGGTTTGAGAGAGACCACCGCGCGCCACCCCAGCTAGATGATACTTACGGCCATTTCGCGCTGAATCGATCGTTGACAAAGATCGCTCGTCAAAGACGAGCATGCTGTAGCGCACCAGAAAGTCAGGTGCTTTGGCCCAGCACTCTTGCCCTTTTGAATTTCTTTTCTTAATCATAGATCACCGGATCTTACAACGGTTTCGTTTTACCACGAGAGGAAAATCTTCGACAGGGTTGTGTTTTCTGCTGTCGATGTTAGTGATTACATTAAAAGTTAAATACGTCGTAGTTCATGAAAAGTTACGGTGGGTTTATGCCATCGTTTCGCATTCGTTTATGAAATGCAGACCTTTGAATTTTACAACTTTCTCGAACAGAGACGTTGCATGTATCAATTTTTATCTGGTAATCTATCTGTTCGGTCAAATTGATGTCATTTCTCTCCCGGCACCAGGACAGTCATGACATCGCTGCGGGAATATTGTCGGATTAGGCCTCCGGAGCCCCGTCTCAGCGAGTACTTATCGAACGGCGCTAACGATCTCGATCGGTGCGAGAGACATAATCGGATCGGCTTGTAATATTTCTTGTAGTTCTGCGGCCGGAAATTACACTCGGAAAACACGGTCGTCGTTTCGACGAGCGCGTTCAAACATTTCGACGGGGGTTCTTCTCGGGATCGAACACGTAACGGAACGTGATGTAAGCCGAGCTAACAAAAGGATTCCGTTGGTTCAACAAGACCGTTGTGCCGGAGCTCTCCCGACCCTTTTTACTTTCCGTCCAAGTGTAAAATCTTTTCTTGACTCCTTATCGGCTCACCGGCTCATGCGCGCACGCCCCCCTTCTCCTTCTCTCTCTCTTCCAGGAGTGTTGGGGAGGGGGAGGATGGAGGTGTAGAAAAAAGGTGCAAGGTAGAAGGGTCTGTAAACTCTGTAGGAGTAGCGGCAAAGTCCCAGAGGTAGCCTCCACTTTCAGTATTTACTACGTCCAAGGAAAAAGCTCGCCCCGGCGCTAGAAGGAAGAGATCCTGCCCGCTTTCTTCAGCCTTTCTTCGTCCACCCCTCCATATTTTCCGTGCCACCCCGCCTCCTTTGCGTGCCCCCGAGAGCTGGGGGAGGAGGGGGACGTAGGAGGGGGCCAACTCGGCAATTCGAACCGCTGTCCGTGGCTCGTGAATTAAATACCCCATGAGGGACATATGTTTACGAGGCTTCCCCACCTAGCGCGCGAGTTACTTCTGGATTATACCTATTTCTCTCTCTCCCACTCTCTCTCTCTTTCTCTATCTCTCTCGTTCCCTATTGTACTCGGCCCGAGACCTTAATTGCATCCTTGGACCTGCCGCGCGTTAGGGTAGTTCGATTCGTACGTGAACGCTCGGGGAACGTTGCGCCCGTTCGATCGGGCCTGCTCTGTTTATTGCAGTTGCTCCTCGTTCCCGCTGGGGAGCAAATTTCATTCGTAATAATGACGACGAGTCTGCGAAGCGTGAGGGACGTCCCGAATGAGATTCGAGGCTTCCGGTGTCGCACTGGTGGTGTGTCATCGAGGATTTTTCGGAACTACTCCTGGAAACATTATCTCGACGCTTCAGCGTCGCGCTCGCGTCACTTTAGTCCGGGATGCTTGCTGGAAATGTTGTCATCTGCATCTGTCATCGCGTCCACGGGAAAAAGTAATAATATCTAGTCGATGGAATTAAGGTGTTCTTTCAACTCTTCCGAGGTTGTACCGGAACAGAAGTGTAGTTTGAGTCAGTGAAAATGAATGAGTAAATGCTTCATAATCTAAAGCAGGCCTAGATTAATAGTTCCCTATAGGCAGGATTCCTTTCAAATAAGAATTTTCGAGACTGCAACAACTGTCTAACAATTATAAAGGTTTCCATCGTCCTTTGAGAGTATCCTAAATACATTCCTTGACGAAGACCGCCCACCAAGAGCAAGACCAAACATTTCCCCATCGACCTCCCTCTTTTAACAATACTTAAGCCCCGGACAGTCGTTCGCAACTGTTTCAACACCTAATCTCGACGCGTTTAAAGGCCGAAACGACCCGTAGTAAAAGCGTGTTCGCGAGGGTTGTTCGCGCGTTTTTAACGGGGTGGGCCAGAAGAATGTGCGACGGGTCTCAAAACGGGAAAACGGCACGTTTCTGCTCGCGGAATTCCTTGGAAATCGTAACGATGGCCCTTGAACATCCTACGTAGCGCAGGCTGGAGCCACAGGCGCGACAGGCAAACGAGCACGGGGAAACAGAGGCGGGACACACGCAGAGCACGGGGACACACCGAACTATATCAAACAACGCGACGGTTAATATCGGATTCCGTTAGGGGAAGAGAGTCAGGGCGGGAGTCGAACGTGTTTCTCGTTAAGTGAAGCAATTACCCGGACCTATCTATTACTTACAACACCGTCAGCAACCACCGCAGCCTTTTAGTTTTGAAGACTGCCTCGGCGCCGCGTCACAACCTGCCGAGCTCTGCATTTTTCCGTCGCGTTCCCTTCCTTTTGCTCGCTCTATTCTTTTCTCTTGCTTTTCTCGTTTCTCTCGTTCCTTTTTTCAACGACGACGCTATTCTCGCGTTGCGCACGAATCGCACGGCGATAGCGATAGTTTCACTTTCGCCGATTCCACGAGACGATTCTCAAATTCGTGTCAAATTCTTGGTATTTTATATTCTCCACAGAATCAACCAGAATCGTTTTATTAGGTTTTCCCGAAAGTTCGCTTCGTTCTTAATCGATACGCACGGTGTAAATTCGGAATAGCTTTTTCAGGTTCATAAGGAAACATTAGTTTCCTCGAGTAATCTAACAATGTTAAACGTACACGAACACCAAAGGATGATTTCGGCTTTTCAAGTTTGGTGCCGTCAATTGAATTACTTTGATTTCGCGAGATTATCCGAAGCGAAATTTTCCCTTTGAATCCGCGAAGTGTCTGTGGTTGTTCGTGAGATTGTTGAAAATTCGATTCTACCGACGAGCAATTATGTACAATTCGTTGCGCCGTTGTTCGAGACAAGCGGGACGAGAATATACGGGAAAAGCTCGATATTTTCGAGCGAAGGGTTAAGGAAAAACAACAGAGGAGGCTGCGCAGCGAGTCGACTATGCGAATTTCGGTTCGATGTGCGCCAATCATCGTGACGTAACGAAGAAATTGGCCCGGGCCCGACGCCGGCTAATTTTTCACCGTGGCCCCGCGTCAATTTTGCTTTCCGCGACGCTGCATGCGATGCATCGATAAACTTGTAAATAATTAACGAACGCCGTTCCTTCCATCGTTAACACTCTGCCCCTGTTATTGGCGCTCCCTATTAGGCAATATTCCCGTGGATCACGCCGATGCACCGAATTCGTTAGAAATATTGGCAGGGGCCACACGATTCACAGAGCTCGGCGGCAACTGATCGCGAGTTCTCGTATTGCGTCTATTAAAATAAGGGAGCGACGAGAAACTTTGCTACGGATCTGAATGTACTTCGATTTTTACGGTATCGCCACGCCCTTTACCCGATTGTCCCCTCGTTAATTAGAAAATTAGAAATTCTCATGCACTCGATTGCCAGCGATGTACCTGCATTCGCAGACGCAGCTCTAACCAAAATCCAACGAAACGGTGAACGTATAAGACACTAAACTCAACTGATAAATGTTTTATCGGAGTTACAAAATTTAATTTGTTTGCGGATCGTTATGCAAAATGTTGGTTAGGTATACAGGATGTCCCATGCAACAGTTTTCACGATTTTTTAAGTACTTGCGACAATCTGACAAAAAATATTTTCAACAAAAGTTGATCAGTTTTCGATTGGCCATATATTGCAATAATAAAAGTTCGAAAAACATTTTTTTTATAGTATTGTCAAGGTCACTTTCATTTTTTTAAATGGCACTTTGTATTTTTGACTCAACAGTATTATAGCCCGTGTCAAGACGCATTCAACGACCTAGTATACCATGACCTTGGGATGACCTTGAAGGCGAAGAAATGAAAATTTCAACAAAATATGACAATCTGCTTGAATGGGTGATAGTAACTTGTGTTTATTATTAAGATTCGAAATTACATTCAATTCAGAAACCTTGACTAAATGAACGCAAACGATTTCATAAAAAAGTCACATCAAATGTTCGAATTGAAATCCGTTTTGTTGTAGGCACAGTTCCGTTCTTCGTAGTAAATTTGCATTGGTTGCTCTTACGATACTGTCGTAGCGAAGTTCTTCGCATTCTGTACGGATTCGCTGCTATCTACGAACTGTCGACAATTCACAACAAAGAAAAAAAATGTCAACATACTGTATGATGGTTTAGCTATTAAGGTAGTTGGTGACTAGACCTTAAGACAGTTCTTCTGTTTATTCTCGACTTGGCACGAGAGCAAATCGTAGTATTTACTTGTAGAAAATGTATTCTAACAGTGAAAAGGTTGATATGTTGCTAATATTTGGTGAATGTAAAAGAAATGCACGTGGAGCAGCAAATCTGTATGCTGCAAAGTACCCTGAGAGGTAGTCAAGGTTTCTGAATTGAATGTAATTTCGAGTCTTAATAATAAACACAAGTTATTATCACCTATTCAAGCAGATTGTCATGTTTTATTGAAATTTTCATTTCTTCGCCTTCAAGGTCATCCCAAGGTCATCCCAAGGTCATGGTATACTAAGTCGTTGAATTCGTCTCGACGCAGGATATAATACTGTTATGTCAAAAATACAAAGTGCCATTTAAAAAAATGAAGGTGACCTTGACAATAATATAAAAAAATGTTTTTCGAACTTTTTTATTGCAAGCTGCCGATCTAAAACTGATCAACTTTTGTTGAAAATATTTTTTGCCAGATTATCGCAAGTACTTAAAAATCGTGAAAACTGTTACGTGGGACACCCTGTATATTGCGAGAATGAATGTGACATCCCTTGTAATAAATGTTATTCTATTTAATTGACACAACACATGGAATACGCGTTGTTCAAATTTGAATAATACTTGCACAATGTGACTCTACTTTAAGAAAGGAGAGGAACTGTTCACGGACTGTGACCTGCTCGGTAGGTTAGCTCGGACCGTCTGACGACGACTTGCCCTATTCCTCCTTAGGCCTGTCAGTGCTGAAATAAAAATTGCGGCCCTCGACGCGCAATAAAACTCAGTTAAAAAAAGACCATCCGCATTTTGGTGTACACACCAACACAAAATAAAAATTCTCTGTATTCTTTTCAAGTTACGAAAGCTACATAGACGTTTATTTCTTTTCTCAGGAATAGTAAAAAACTGGAAATAACGGAACACTATATATGTACAAACTCTTTAAATCATATCCCTGTTTTCCATTTGATCGATTCATTTTTGCTGTAAATGTTTCAAATCCGAGTTCTACGAACGAACAATTATTAGAACAGGGTTTCTCGTATCCACGGTCCGCAGCGAAAATCTGCTCGTTGTTCGCGAATCGATAGCGGTCCGTCCGGGTATTCCGAGTCGCTGAAATTTTCATCAGTCGGGGGATCGTTGGGAAATTAGTCTAGGATTTTAGTAAGGGCGTCAGGTTTTGCCGTGGCTGGTGTTATACACGAGAACTAGAGAGTTGTATGCTCGTGCCTCAACTCCGGGGACGTGCGCTCGGAATCTTAATTCGCTTTATTATCTTTAACCGACTATATCGGCCCGTCTCGGCCGGGTCGATCTCGTGAATTAGAAACTGCGAGGTTCAAGGTTCTTTTCAAACTGATGCGGATCGTTTCCTTGAATTATGAAAGCTGCAGATTTTCACGCAGAACCACCGCAACGTCTCTCAAAGCTTCTGTTTCGCCTGTTTATCGTTTGGCAATTACACTGCTAACCTCGTGTTAAATAAGTTTAGTAGCTCGGAAAATTATTATTCAATTTCGAAGCTTGTTTCTTTTATCGTTTCATTCTCGCGGCAACATTTTCACCGACGCAGTATCGGTATCGACGTGCTTCAAATTTTCACGCTGCGCAACTAGGCCATTGCATATGGACGTGATCACGCCAATTAAATGCGCGAATATAATTGTACTCGTTCTACATCAACAAAACTGTTTTTACCCTTAGCCGATAACAACGTACATGAAACGAATTTGGTAGTCGATTTATTAATTGGAACTTCCGACAAATTATCCGTTTCAATTATTCCGATCGTCGCTTAATGATCTAGTGGATATTTACGCATCTATGGCTTGTGCAAACATTTCAAACTGCTAGAGTCTAAATGTCGATAGAATGTAAACTTAATTAGCATCGGGCACGTAATAAAGAATTACTATTCTTTTCATTAAACGGTGCAGAAGATGAGAATCAAGCTCGCGTATCGTGCCTCGTTCCGCGCGCTCACTGAAACCAGCCGCCGATTACATTTCCCATAAAACTTGCAACAATCGGTCGTCGTTTTACGAGGTGGCGTAAAAATAATGGATTAAACAGAGGATCGCGGGTATAATGCAGTTCTCGACACTCTTTTGTCTCGAGCCGGCCTATCCGCGTAGATTCTATCAGCTAATTACAATTCACCGCCGTGCAGCTATTGACCGCACGACGGAGGCCGAGAATCCTTGCAAAACGGTCGAAAGTTTGCAAACCGATCGTCTTCAGAGAAACGCGGCTGTGAATGATCGCGCAGTGCGATTCCGTGCAATTTTTCGTCCGATAGCAGACGGTTTATCGGCGAGTATTCATTTACAGGGACCGTTAAAAGGAGATTTATCGGTGCAAGAGAGTGCATTCCGCTCGCTTGCTCCTCCAGACGATGTTCAAAATTTTCTGCCGAAAATGCTGAAATTTTCGGTAATTTGTTCGCTAAATGATTCCAATCTTCCACACCGTTACATATCAAATTCACGGAGAATCAGAACAATTTATTTTATAATACGGTAGAACTTCGATTATACGCACGTTTGATATCTGAAGTCTCCATTATCCCAACAAGCTACGAACTAAATAGATTACTCCCAAGTGATCCATATGCAACGCTATTTATTGGTCAATTAATAAAGATCGAATTTAGCATTGTAACCAAGTCAATGTTCTATTATTCGAAAACTAACGTTTCCTTGTTCGTTTAGGCTGTAACCAAAAGTGATTTACAAATTTGATAGAAAAATTGTGGCAGTCGCGGTGTTACATAAATCGATAGTCAATGTTGCGAATGGTCCTAAACGTCGTCCGTTCTATACTGGTAAAAAAGATCCATTGTTTGAGGGTGAATGCAGGTCGGTTTGAAACGTTCGCTTGAAAAATCATTGTCCGAGGATTGTTTCACCTCGAAGCTGGATCAGTCGCGAGAATTTGGAATGAAACGGCGGATAATCGGACGGAACGCACGGGAATAATGAAAAACTGTAGATGAAGGAGCTCGGTGACAGGCCTTTGTGCCTTTCGGTTGGGCAATGAAAATTCATTCGACATGCCAAGCTCGACAACCAGTGTACGTAATATCGAGTGGGAGAAGTGTAACAGCCGATAATGAGCGATTCTCGTTCGTCAGAGGCGTTAAATTGAGTTCGCGCACGGTTCATCCGCACTTAGACCTCGAATCGACAGCTTAATGTCTCCACTATTTAATTATTATACGTGCCAGCTTGTAGCCAAAAATCTTATTTATTACCCGCTCGCATCGACCGTCTCGTGTACCCAACTTATATCGTCCTGTTCGTTTCGTTATACGCTATAGACAGATTTCCTAAAAGCTCGATCGAAATCAGTGGTTTCTCACGAAAATCCGATCGAATGATTTTTGTAATCAGCGACCAGGGTAATTTCCCCGCGTAGCCGACGATGGAGCGGAACAAACTCGGTACACAGGACGATGCACGCGACTTAATCGGATAAATAATTATGCGGTTCGAGGTCTGAGGAATCCGTGTATCGACCAGGGCCTCGTTAAATTGGCCCAGACCACTCGCGTAATTTGCTGTCTGCCCGTATTACGTATCAGATGATGAACATCAAGAGCCCCGAGTTTGAGGAGTTTCGAGGAGCTGCAGATCGGAACGCGCCGGTGTTTTGCGGTGCCGCGCAGTCACCATTGTGCAGACATCTTCTACAAATCCGTGTGCGTGCTTTTGTTCACGAATTGTTTCATTACTGAAACTTTTCGTAACAACGCACACGAGGCGTAAATCGCCCTGCGAGGAGTTCGAGAATTCTCTCTGTGCTATAATTGGCGAATGAAAAAATAAAAAGGGTTTTTAGAGGGTTCTTAGACAGCAAGATTTAACTTCGTTTTAGTTGGCCTGTGAACGGCCCATGTGTTGTTTAAAAATCCACGTTTCGAGGTTCCAAGAAATATTCGGAAACGGCAACGATAGGAGCAATGTATCGAGTGCGATGCGAAAATATCCGCAGTAATTTTCCGGGAAGGACGCGCAGGTAGTGGAAAAGTTGCGGAATTCGGTGAAATGCTGAAGTTTAATTGGAAGAAGACGATCCAAGTTGTTACGACGGGCTCGCCGGAATGTATTACGGCCTTTTAACCGTCGGGCGCAACTACTCAAAGTAGCATTATCCATTCATCCGCAATAACGCGGCGTGTCCAACCGAAAGAAGGCCTTAACAATGATCGATCTTCCTCAAGGCTAACGGGTAAGCCGCGAAGATCACGGGAACACCAAGATATAACGATCATCTCTCTGTGAAACCACTCGTTGAACCGCTTGATCCCTCGAACTCATTCGGAGCTTCAATTTTTCTTCGAGTCCAACGCTGGGTTCTGCCGTTTGCCGTAACGATCTCCGTCTACCTCGCGAATTCTACGGGTTTATTCCGAAGAGTCCTGCAGTTCGCTGTTTGACGACTAACTGTCCGTCTGCCACGGTATAACAAAATTAGCCGGCTATTTTCAAAATATGTTGCACGCAGCTCGATTTTACGCGCTCGCGCGTAGATCGATCTCCGGCTCGACGTGGGCTGAATACGTATGTGTGCATATCTCGAAAACACTTGGAAGCAAGTTAGATTGCTACTAAACTTGGCCGTAGTTATTGTAGGCAGTCGACGGGTTCGCTATTTCTGGTGCAAATTAATCTGTTGTTGGCTAACCGGCTACTGTTTGATTCATCGTTTCGAGAATTGTGTTCTTATTTTGTGCTGTGGGTGGGTGGATCTCTATTTCACTTACACACTTCTGCCACAAATTCATTTCCTTCCTAGAATTTTTTGAATCTTTTCTTATTTGCAACGATAGAATTACATACGACGGCGAAACGTGCCGCCGTATTTTCTGGTAGTTTTGCAGGAAGAACAACGGTGATTCGCGGCTGCAAAGCTGGTCGCATTTACGCGTCAGTAAAATCCGTGGTTCGACAGGTCGACAAGCCGGAGAGGATGGTAACCGACGATAATTATTTCCTTACGAAGCAAATTGCCTGTCACGGGACCGCGTGTTCGAGCGCGCGCGATCGCATCAGGTATGCTGGGAACACTTCGAGACGCTTCCCACTTCCGCTCTCTCACTCTCACTCTCCCTTCCTCCCCCTCTCTCTATAACTCTATTACTCTCTTTCCCTTCGCACACACCCGTGTGTGCGTTTGCACCGGGGCATTACCAATTTGTGACACGTAATCCTTGCCGCTATGCGTAAGCACGCGACGGAAAACCAAGGTCGTGCTTGTCTCTTGCACCAGCACCCTGACGTGCCTTGAGCATCGTGGCTGCAGTCTGTGGATGTGTCAAACCAACCCTTCAATCTCCAACAGAACGCATGAGATCCCGACAAACTAGAACCAACGGGCTGCTGCGTGTTTCGGTTTCCATTAGGTTGCTGCACATGAAATGTCCGATTTTAGAATGCAAATAATGTGTTGGAGAAAAAGTTTCTTCGTATCCTCCCGATAGATGTCGTACCATGTCATAACTCTGTTGTATTAATCGGATCTGGCATTACTTAAGTGCGTCTGAAAGGTGATATATCGTAGATTAATTAAAAACAAGAAATTGTGATATTTGTTTATTTAATCAAAAGTTATTACGTCTAGAAAATGAGTCAAATAATGAAGAAATTCGATACATTTTGAAATTTTATTACAAAAAAGGAAAGAATGCGACTCAAACTGCTAAAAAAAACTTGCGATGTTTATGGACGTGATACAGTATCAATACGTGTGGCATAAAGTTGGTTCAAGTGTTTTCGATCTGAAAATTTGGATGTCAAAGTTACACCTTGTTCTGATCGACCAGTTACTGAAAAAGTCGATGAAATCATACAAACAGTTGAACAAGACCGGTTTTACCTTAAAACATGGCAAAAGGTGTTCGATCAAAACGGCACATACTTGATTTAATAAACTTCATTTAAAATAAGAAAAAAATTGGTGTGTGCTTAGACCATATGGCTGAAGTAAAACTTCTTTCTTTAATTTATTTTCGAATTTTTATTAATACTTTATGACATTTAATTTTCTATGATTCTATTATTGAAACAATTGGCTTGTGATAGCTAAAATATGATATAAATATTCTTGAATCAATTATGTCTAAATGTCTTGCAAATACTGCATCGAGAATTGTTCCTGATCTTGTCGTCGCTTCATTAATGTAATTTACCATTTCCAATCTTAATTTACTCCTAAAAATTCTATTAATAATTTTGATTCTTCCGATGCAAAGTTCACGTTGAAATCTCCACTTAGCATCATCGGAATTTTATCATTATCTTTATTAAGCAATGCCGAACCCTCAGCCGTATATGCTAATAGAATAGAATTTCGTTTCAGCGTTTCATTGCCAGATCGGTTTTAGTCCTACCGCGTCGAGGTTTTACTAAATCGTTTCATCGTTTCATCGTCTCATCGTTTCAGCGTTTCACCGTTTCATCGCCAGATTGGTTTTACTCCTACCGCGTCGAGGTTTTAAGCCTACCGCGTCGAGGTTTTACTAAATCGTTTCATCATTTTATCGTTTCATCGTTAGATCGGTTTTACTCCTACCGCGTCGAGGTTTTACGCCTACTGCGTCGAGGTTTTACTAAATCGTTTCATTGTTTCAGCGTTTCACCGCCAGATCGGTTTTACTCCTACCGCGTCGAGGTTTTACTAAATCGCTTCATCGTTTCATCGTCTCATCGTTTCAGCGTTTCACCGTTTCATCGCCAGATTGGTTTTACTCCTACCGCATCGAGGTTTTACGCCTACCGCGTCGAGGTTTCACGCCTAACGCGCCTAAAGAAGTTTCACTTCAAAAACTTGACTCATTTCTGCATTAAAATACGAATAAACTTTCTCTCCAACCCAATATTACGAAACGTTTTCATCAAGAAACGCTATCCAAGGACCGAGGTCCTTCTTTCTTCTTTTCACAAAACACTTCCAAATATCTCGTTGCAGCTTGCATACACCCGTGCAAATATCGTATTACTTTCGCTAGTGTCTGTTCAGTGGCCCCGCTGGTGATGCGTCGATTACGGCATGGTGTTGCCTTGAAGCGTTGAGTCGTCGTCGTCGTCGTTGTCGTCGAAGGTGTAAGTTAGGGTGTAAGTTACCGGGGGAAAATCCAGTTTCGCAACAAGCTCTCTTTGCCACCGGTAATCTTGCTCGGCAAACAATAACAGACCGGCACCGTTGGTTCGGAGGCGGCGCGATGACGCAGCTCGCGCTCGCGTCGAACCCTCGTTTATTCAACGCCACGTCTGCGATCACGAGGGTTGTGTTTATCGCGAAATGCACGTGTCTGAAGGACCTTTCACAATTTCACCAAGGGTTACCTAGGGTCGGTAATTGCGAAGTGGTTTCTTCGCGAAATCCCGCGTGATCGTGTTGCATTCGTGTAGTATTCGTCTTACATTCGTCCTGCATTCGCCTTGCACATGCTGAGATTCTGTCTTCTGAATCTTATCGCAAACCTCTTTTGCGAGCTTGCATTCTGAATCTCATCACAAATCTGTCTTCTGAATCTCGTCGCGTGCCCAAGATTGTTGTGCAGCCATAGCAATCTCGGTCCGGGAGATATTGGTTTCCAGGCTGCCAGAATGCGTGTCGGATCATTGAATCTCGTCGTGGTCATCGGAAACGCGTTTACTGTGGTTTAGCGGTGTTTGCCCGTGATTCCCCGCCCCTTAGTTGATTTCTCGGACTTTCCTAACCGTCTGTCTTCTCCGGTTACCTTTCCCCGTCGCAGCCAGGCGATACGCAAGTGAAATTGCCTGAGAGAAGCTTCGCTTCGCCTCGCCTCGCCTAGCCCCGCACTGCCATTTATTTGCAAGTCTAATGGCGACCGGATTTCGCGAGCCATTTCTCAGGTGGAACCGTCTATACCGGGCATTTTTCAGAGCTTGATTTTTCGTTTGGACGTGTCTGTCTATCATTCACGCTCAAATGAAAGAATCGCGTGATTCGCGATCTCAGGAACGCCCACCGATTTAGGTCTACCGGGAACATGTACACCGCTTGTCGCTGGGTTCTTAGCGTTTCCGGTTAACTGTTTGCACTCGGCGACGTTGCCGGGATCACCTGTTAGTCACTCGAATATCGTATTTATTTATATGTCGTTGACAGATGTAGCCATCGTTTGTTAAATGGAATTTCGCCAGAAATGTTATCGATACCATGGTAGGTACTGTAATTACCAGTGATCTTCCTTATAATTGAATTCATTGTTTGAATCGTTTTCTATGTATTATAACTAGAGTGCGGATTTGACACATTTATGAGAAAAATTATTAATTGTAATTTCTTACAATAGAAATATTATAAGAATCGAAGAGTATTTGCTATTTTATTTTCGGTCTACTGAAATTATTAAGAGAAGGAAGAGCTTATTAAGTAGTTCGTCCTTCTTGTAACAGATCCAGAAAATTTATATTTTGCATAAAGATCAGCAGTATAATTATAAACCGTGGAATACTCACAGGTGAAAGAAAGTAGTATATTATCGAATCTTTGCAAGACTTCGAGTAACAAATTTCGAGAATATTCATCGGATTGATCGTTGTATTTGGAACTGGTTATGCTATCAGCTATTAGTGACCCACTAATTTTTCACTTAAAGCCACAACCCTAGCACGGGTCATTGACCACATCGACTGCGCTAATCTCGATTTCAAGCCAATAAGGTTCGCACACTCGAGTAACTTCACCTGCATAGGGTAAAGAATTCCCAGGCAGTCGAGTTCGAACATTTAACCTAATGTTCCGCTGAGAGACTCGTGTCTGACATCGGTAATAAGTTCGCGATTTTCAACATTCCTAAATACGTACAAGAAAATCTCTGTCGAGTGGATACTGAAAATTTTAAAATACTTAAAATGCGAAATTCGACATCAGATTCGATGCTTTCGACTACTTTCCGTTGAAACATAAATTATCCAAAGAGTCGAGACCACGAATCGTGCTGAGCGTCGAACGCTTTTCAACTCAGCCAGGACGGGACTCGTAGAATTTCTCTCCAGTGGTTCGTCGCTATAAAATCTAAGCAGTTTTTTCAGCGTCTCTACCACTTTCTAGCCAAAGCTTCTTTTAGTTTCTTCTGCCACCTCCAACAAACACATTCGCACTCCCAAACTTCAGATTTTGTCGAGTATTTGTCTTCAAGATTCGTTCATTGAAATATACATATAGTAGAACCTCGGTATATATTCTTTTTTGTAAATGATTTAACACTAAACCTACCAAACACAAAACAAATAAAAGTGAAACGCTTTATAGAAGTGCGAAGACTGAATTTACTTAAATTTTGTACGGTTTTCATTATAATATATATGTTTAAATGAAGAAGTCAATTCAGTAATTTTCTATGAAAGCGTTTTTATAATTTCAATAATAGCAAAATAGAAAATCGGTCATTTCACCGTGGTAATTTTAGTATAAAATAGTACTACAAATATTTTTCATGTGAAAAACAACAGGTATACATATTTAGGTGATCTTCTAAACCCTGTATATAAAAATGGGATCTCAAATTGATGTTGCTTATAACATACAGAATGAATCGCACCACAAGTGACGGACACGAGGAAAGTGAAATGGAACGATCTTATCATCGAAGTACGAACTTCCGGTACATTCGCAGCTTCTAACCGTGTAGAAAACGTGCGGTGGACGTCGCGCGTGTATCCGATTGGCTACGCGAGAGCGAGAGAAAGGGAGTGACATACTGAGAGAGAGAGCGAGAGAGAGAGAGAGAGAGAGAGAGACAGATAGGCAGGAGAGGAGAGGAAAGAGAGAGAGAGAGGAGTCGGGAGGACCGGTGTGCCGCGCGAGGGGTGGAAAAAGAGCATTTTCGAAGGAGGCAGGCATCAAACAACCCCTACTGCCGGAATCGCAGGGTATTGCGCTCGCGCAAGGTCGGCGCGCGTGTCCGTGTTCCTCGTATAGTATATCCGACGACGCGGGTAGAGCAGTAGCACCGGCACCACCATCAGCACCAGCCAGCATTCAGCAGCAGCAGCAGCATCGTCGTGGCTAAAAGGGGCTTCGGGATGTCGTACCGCGAGCGTTAGTCCGTCGCGGTGTGTCGTCGTGTTACAACCGTATCGTCCGCGTCGCGTTACGTCGGAAACCAGGTGCCAGGTGCCAGGTGCCAGGGGCCAGGTGCCAGGTGCCAGGTGCCAGGTGCTTCGAGTTCTTCGTCAAGTTCATCCGATTCGCGAGGAGCGATTTCGATATCGAGTCTATGCAACGCTCCATATCGATCACGGAATAAATCTCGCTCGCAAATCTTTTTCGCAGCCTCTGATCGCCGATTCGTTTCGTCTCGATCTCTCCGAGATCGGTTGAGAATTTTCCCGTCGCAACGTTCAATTGAAAATTGCTCGAAGATTTTCTATTTGCATCGATTCGCTGGCTCTTTTGATCCGAGGTCACGGATATCCGTCTTCCGCGGGACCCTTTCGCTCGATCGTGCTCGACCCGTGCGAACGGGGTTGTACCGCGAGATCGTTCGACGATATCGATGCGGATCTCTCGTCGATACAAGGTGTCCGTTTTTATTTGCCGACGGAGAGGCAGCCGCCCATCGACAAGGGGCGCCGGCGAACGTGCCGAAGTGGCATTCTTGTAATTGGAACGGGAAACGCGCGCGTACTCCGGCGTGATCTTGAAAAATCGACCGGGCCCGGTTTAATGAAATTTTTCCCACCCTTCTGCCTTGCCTCCGTTTCTCGATCAAATTACGTTGCACGGCATCGGGCCGATTCCCATAACAATCGCGCTTGCGCGATCTCGACGAAATTCTAGAAGCGGAAAAATAATCCTTTTGGCGGTGACGGGGATTTGCACGCGATCCAGGGCGGCGTGGCCCAACGGTTTGCGAACCGTCCCCGGACGATTTACAACGATCGTCGTCGATCGTTGCACCCGTTCCAGAGCCACAGTATTTCCGGGATCGATCATGCCATCGGCGGTCAGAGGTTCGAAATTCCCGAGCGATCGCGTCCGCGTTCACGATCGCGTTCCCCGTCCGTTGTTGCGTGTGTCGCACGCGTGATTTTGCCAATAAATAACCGGCTACATTTATCGAAGTCCCTTGCACGCGGTTTACGCTGATCGCTCGCAGTGCCTCAGCCCGGCTATCGTTAACGATTTATCAAAACGCGACCAGACGTACGGGACCGATGTGAGAAAGTACCGCGTTTCGAGTTTCGAGTTTGGTGCTGAGTGAACGAAAACGAACTGGCCGCGAAAGACAGGATCTTGAAAGTGATCCGGGGACCGAAGGATCGGTGTCGATCGCCTTAACAGTGAATCTCGCCTCGGGGATAGTGCAGTGGATTCAGTGTTTGATGGACAGACGGTGGTCCCCGTGCACAGATAACGCCGAAGAGCCGTGCGGGCTGCGATCGAAGGACTCCGCGGATCCTCGACGATATGTCCCCGGAAATCCGCGGACTCTCGTGAAAAAGTACGTATTATCCGGCGTGCCATCCCGGTGTGAAGCGGAACGTAGAGGAGAGGAGCGGAGCGGTATGATGCTACATTGGGGGCTAACGTATCGGGGATTTGGAGCTTTGTCACGCGGCGCGAGAGTTATGGACGATTTGTAGTCGCGCTCTTTTTAAAAGACTTATTACGGAGCTTCCTCGATAAGCGTTATAAATCAAAATTTCCAATTGGTCGGCCCCCGGCTGGTTTGAAATTTCCTGGACCCCCCCTGATTTATGGAAATCTCTCTATTTAGGTGATGTCCACCCACCCACGCGCCCCGTTATCGTTAGCGAAACGCCTGGAATTTTACCGACCACTCGAACAACCGAGATTACTTTTCTCTGCCCTCCTACTCCTGCAACGTATGAATATACATCCCAATCATAAGTCTATGATTTGAATATAAGTCTATAAGAATTTAAATGAATATTTCAACTGTTGTAACTTCGAGAACAGAAATCGTACTACAATTTCCCTGAACTCATTTTATAGCGTAGAACTTCTACTTTCAGAATCTCCCCTTGGCTTCGTTTTAAGGTATTTGTGCATCGTGCAGCAAAGGGTTGAAGGAGCATCGGTCTGAGTTAGGTCTGGGTCTTCGTCGAAAATTTTAGAAATTCCATCCATCTATCCAGTCTCTACTAGGGCAAACAAATTTTTTAATGCGTAGAGTTGAAGATTGAATCGTCTCCTTTACAATGAATCCTCGAAAGTCGCTTCACGATTTTTTTTAGCCGTTCTATGATATTTTACAAGTGATTAGGCACTTAATAAAATTATTATATCGTTAATGTTTAAAATTCTGAAGTGATTCTGGTTCTGAAAGTAGAAGCTTCGTGATTTTAATGGAGTCTGGATGGATAGCTGTACCATTTTATTTTACGAAGTTATAATAATTGAAATATCAGTAATGCTTAGCAAAGATTCAAGTGTCCGGTGACTTATGGATGGAGGCGTATATAGAGGGTCGTCAAGGTAAAAGAAATTTTGGTGGTGGATCTACATGAAAAAAATTGGAGTGTGCTTAGACCACATGGCTGAAGTGACACTTCTTTCTTTAATTTTTTTTCGAATTTTTATTAACACTTTATGACATTTAATTTTCTGTGATTCTATTATTGAAACAATTGGCTAAAATATGATATAAATATTCTTGAATCAATTTTGTCTAGATCTCTTGCAAATACTGCATCGAGAGTTCCTGATCTTGTTGTCGCTTCATTAGGATTATTTACCATTTCCAATCTTAATTTACTTCTAAAAAATTCTATTAATAATTTTGATTGTTCCGGTGCAAAGTTCACGTTGAAATCTCCACTTAGCATCATCGGAATTTTATCATTATCTTTATTAAGCAATGCCGAACCCTCAACCGTATATGCTAATAGAATAGAATTTCGTTTCATCGTTTCATCGCCAGATCGGTTTTACTCTTACCGCGTCGAGGTTTTACGCCTACCTCGTCGAGGTTCTGCGCCTAACGCGTCGAGGTTTTGCGCCTAACGCGCCTAAAGAAGTTTCACTTCAAAAATAATTCGAAAAAAAAGAATAATGTTTTTTCGTTTAAGATTTCGTTTTCTAGAAAATGGAGTTTGAAAATTCGGCGAATGAGCGTGCTATTGGATAGAGATCGGTTGGAGCGTCTGGCCATGACAGACCGGTTCTACTTGCTGCAGATACTACGGCGCGCAAACCCGACAGACCTTCAAACTCGATTTTCTCGAAAACGAAGCGTTAAACGAAAAAACATTATTCTTTCTTTTCGATTCATTTTTTCACGTAGATTCGCCTCCTTGCCTTATACCACCGAATCGACGACGCCCTGTGTATATATATGTATTGGACCGCGACACTCGATTCACTGCGTTTTAATGGGACACATAATGGATTCGCGGTATTTGTTCGTGTTTCGCTCGATCCGAAACTCCAGCTCCGAGTGTTCTCTTTGAGCCGGAACGGACGCAAACATCAGCAACTCCTCTATCCGTTGCTATCCTCTTTCTTTCTCTTTCTCTCTTTCTCTTTCTCTGTCTCTCTGTCTATCTTTCTCTCTGTGTCCGCTCTTTCTCTCTTTCGATGACTTCAAACGGTTTCTCGAGGGTGCTCGAGCCGAAGTGCTCTTGCAGTTACAAAGATATACGTTGCCGATCGGAAAGTGTACGGTGTATCCCCCCCCCCTCCTCCCACCCGTTCCCCGCTCCACCGGTTAAAGAACGCTCGAGCCTGCTGATGCACACTTTTGCGGTACAAAGAATGATTATATTCCCGACGGGGGTGGCAAGTTCCCGGCTCCTGCCTGCTTCGAGATGCGTCAGGGCCAGTGTGCAATCATCGAGAAACGTTTGACGCTCCCTCTACCGTAACACGGACTTCCGGTGGAACCGCGGAGGATGCGGGAAATTTGATCGATGCAGGACCGGTAGGGAAAATTCAATGAAATTTCCCTTTGCGAAAAATCCGCCCACGATGGATTGTTCCCTGCTCGCTTTCAGAATGTTAATAAACGAGCTGTGCTAGATCGAGAGGAAAAGAGATAGGGGGGGGGGGGTTCTGTCGCCTTAGCGGGCGTGACAGAAAGTTCTCTTGACCGGGGAAAAATCATTTGCAAACGGACTTCTTCAATTTACCCCCGTCAGCCTGTTGAGGGGTGCACAAAGCTCTAGGTAAGCACAACTTTCCTCGTTAAGGAACGTTGATCTGAATAAGCCCATTCTTCGGTTGTCCATCGAATCCCAAAGAAACGCTCCGCGAACAGTTTCATCCCCCCGCTTTTTTCTCTTCCCTTATCCGTTTCTTTCCTATCCCCTCACTCTTTCTCCCGCTTGCTCTCGCTCTCTCCGGCGACGGTGAACGCGCTGTTGCTTTCACGGCGTCGGTAGTTACCAACTTTTAATATTAGATAAATAATCCGCTCCGCGATTGTCTCGGCTATTATCGAACTTGTCGCGATAGTTTACGGCGCCTGGTCGGCGCTTAAAAGTTAAACAAAAACCCCACCCTCGAACTTTAAAGATCAATTTTTTCGCTCCCGCTCGTCTCGTCTCGACGAACTTGCGAACGCCATTGAGCCACGTTATCTCGACGGTTTCTTTCTCAATGAAAAGTTGAAACACTATGCGTGGCTAATGATGCACGAGCGATCCCAGACGATCGCGATTTCTTCCTGCGAATTCTCGATGACGCGCAGGCCGTACAGCGGAACAAGCAAGGAAAATAATTGGACGCGCCAATTGCCTTCGTCGATTTTGCTTTTATGGAAAAAGCATAGATAGAAGATATTTTATTTTAAGGGGTGTATCCGACAATGAAGGATTTTCTTCCAATTTTATTCTTCGCAATGTATCAATGTAATATTTCAAATGCACTGTATTTCTTTTGAATCATATATCTTTTGCTTGTCCAAGAGATTGGTCACTACGTCTATGCACATTCACAAGAACAAGTTGCGATTTATCTCATCGAAAATGCAATTCCTCTTTCGATTGAGCACCCTTGTTTTCTCATCGAAAGTGCTTTCTGTGATTGTGCAATGGTTATTGAAAATCGAACGTATTTGTAAATGTGCTATATTTATCTATATTTAGTCAGTGCACCGTTACTTTCTCTTGCCAATGATTATTGAAGGATGAATGCATCGGTGGCGCAGCAACGCGTAATGTCTGTTTGTTCTTAGTCGTTACTGGACTGAAGATTTTATTCATTCGTGAAAAAAAGAAGAAATGAGTAAGAGTGACACAAGATAGCGAGAACTTTGAAGGAATTACCGAATACTGTTACGTATTTTTCGACTTATTGGAATTATTAAACGGAAAATGTATTTTTATTTAATCGAAGGTTAATGTGCAAGCAAGTCTAGTCGTTTATTCGAATTCCATCGGAAGCACGTTTAGCCGGTAATTGCGAAGGGAAGCGTTCGCTTAATTTCAATAAGCACGCAAAAATAGAAGATCCGGGACCAGTTCCGGTGTTGTTAACGGTTTGGTTCAGCGGCCTGGGACCATAATGGCGACTCTTTTCTTACAAGAGATCGTTGCACGCGCTTAACACGGCGCATTAGCCGGATACAGCGGTGCAGCGCGCAATATGCAGCGTGTTCGGCAATTATCCAAGATACAAAACGACATCGTGAACCCTCTCCACGCTGCTTTTCGACCTGGTCGCATCCGGAATGTAATAACGAGCGTTTTGTCGCAGTCGGCCGGACACTGGCTCGAAATAATAGCCACAAAATTCGTAAATTCAGAAGAATGAGTATCAAGAATGAGACAATTCGATAAATTCTTGAGCGGTCGTCCTGGTCCACTCGTTTTCGCACGCTTCTGGGATTTGAACAATTTCGTACGATTAGCGACCTCACTTTGCGAACCTGTTGTTTTTGAAGTTCTTATAAAATATCCCTTTTAACTGTCTGTACACCGCTAGGTCGACCATTATCGCATCACGCGATTGAGACATGTTGGGAGACGTTGGGTGACGTTAGAAAAATTTGGGAGATATTGGAAGACATTGGGAGACGTAAACAGTTGAACAATCTCTGTAAGTTAAGAATTCAGCTGCCTTTGGACGTTTCTATGTTTCTGTCTGGGCTCAACGTTAAAGCCTGCCTCTACAGGGTGTTTAAATAATAAATAATAAATATTAGAAAAAAATGAAAGATGAAAAAGTAATACTATTTTTTGCAAGCAACGAAATAGCGTGTGTAATTTTTTTGTATTTGCACTATTTTCATGAAAATGTTGGTGACCTCTAATTTTTGTAAATGGAATGCTATATATTTTTTCATACCATATGAAAAAGTGTGTCAAGACAAATTCATTCGTATACGACACAATGACCTTCAAGATCATACAAGGTCAGAAATGGAGGAAACATTTTTAACATTTCGTACTAATGTGTTTACAAGTATACTTTATTGACGAGGCTACAGTAAATGTTCAATATAACTTCGTTGTGCATGACTATATATTTCGGCTCTACTAATTACGAAATATTACGTACGAAATATTCAAAATTTTGCTGCCATTTCTGACCTTTTATGACCTTGAAAGTCATTGTGTTGTATACGAATCTTGACACACGCTTTCATATGATATGAAAAAATATATGGCATTTCATTTAAAAAAATTGAAGGTCACCTTCATTTCTAAGAAAATAGTGCAAACGCGAGAAAATTACATGCGCCATTATATTACTTACCAAAAACAGTATTACTTTTTCCTCTATCATTTTTTTCTAATATTTATTATTTGCAAGAAAAACGCTGGCTAGTGATAGCGTGAACACCCTGTATATACTTTCGTTCCTAAGAAACTGTAACCTGCGTGTTTAAGGAAAAATAAAAGAAGGAAAAAAATAGTGATGTACCTTAACTTTTAGTTTGTAGAGGTTACTTATTCTGCACACTTTGGTTTTGTTTGTACCTAATGTTGTAATAAATTTCTTATGTGATTTTCTCAATAGAAAAAAAGAGTTGTGACTACTACACGATTGATTGCAGCGATCAACAATGTCTGTCGACAACCAAAGGGATCAATCGACCAATCGCATTTTCTAAATCCCGCAAACGTGTCGTGATTGTTGGGGATATCTTTCGCAGGATTCTCGGGTCCGGTTCTAGATATCAGATCTTTCCTGTTTTCGGGAATCGCGTGTCGTGTCTTCCGGTGATCTGGCCAAGAACGATCCTAGTCCTATGAAAAAGTTGGATCGTCCCGGAGGATCGCGGTACTAAAGCCGAAATCGTTGGGCATTCCGGGCCACGTCCAGTTACGGGAGCCTTTCAAGCGAATTAACGAGACTGATACGTTTAACGTGGAAAGGCTCGCATCCGTAATTTCGTTCTGGGATTTATTTTTCCCCCATCCGGGCCGCGTGTTTCGTACAATATCTGACCGAACCGGCGTCGTTCAAAAGAACGAGCGAAGTTTCCTCGCGTTTCGTACTTTCAATCGACTCGATAGCGTCCTTCGGTCCTCTCGCTCTCCCCCTCTCTCTTTCTCACACGTTCCCTGCGTCTCCTTGACGATAGTGGAACAGTAGGTTTGCCTTCCCCGACCCGAATAGGAAAATTGTTGAACAGAGGCATAGAACTACCGAGATGCTCTTTTGCCGAGGAAATGTCAAGCAATTCGAATAATCGCCAACGTCGGAATCGTTTTGTGTCCAGTAAAAAGGGCCGTCGACGGGCCTTGTGAAATCGCGCGACTCGAATCGATAATTCCAGGATTTTTTAATGCTCGCGGGGCAGGAATTCGCGGGCCGAGCATCGTCTGGGAAGCAATCCGTGCAAATGTACGGGGCTTGTAAAAATAAAAGGACGCGGTGCTGGGCAACAGGACGCGGGTCAAACAGACCAGGGCCAGTATTCGTCATGGGCGCGCAGATTAAACAATTATTTTCGGCGATGCTCTCAACACGGCGAGTTATTTCGTTGCCTCTGCCGTCCCCGCGATTCGCGATCCGCGCTCATTTCTCTCGCTACAGCACCGGCGGCTACCAACGGAAAAACAAAGCGTACGGGGAAATGGTTTACGACTTTCCGTGGACGCGGCGCGCAAGTGGCCGTAGCTTTCCCCGGGAATTTCGGCGCGTGCACCACCGGAAACAGGAAGAGAGGACGCGAACCGGTTCGAGCTGTCCCGAGGACCGGGTTCGGACAAACCCGACGACCGATTTCCTGGAGCCGCCTGACGTTTAATGAACGCTGGCAGACGTTTTGATTTACAGGACAGTTTGATTTCCGAGCTGCGCACAATAACCGCCAATTTGTAAATCGCCTCGTAAATCTGGACAAGCGGCAGCCTCGACGCGAACCGACGCATCCACTTCTCTCTCTCTCTCTCTCTCTCTTTGTCCCCGCATCGACCATTTGTCCGATTGGATTAAACGATCGGCGTTGTTACGCGTATTACCGGTGAACAGACCCGTAAAAAAACGATGTATGTGCAGTGAGCACCGACGTGTCTTGACTAGTCGAAACTCAGAAAACGATTCCTCGAAGGCTTGCAACCCGTTCTTCCACTGTGGTTCCGGCGCAACTTTGGAACCGCTGATTAGTTACGAATTCCCGCGTGTTTCCGTCCAGGACACGGAATTTTATGGATTTTATCTCGAGAATTTTGCGAAAACAGTAGTGCTCGCATTATTTTACACAATTTTGGGCCTGGAAGTAAAATTTTGTTCCTCAGATTTTGTTGCTTCAGTAGGGACGTAGCTTATCACGTTAAACGCTGTGACATTCCCTAAAGACCGACAGTGTGTCGAATTTACGAAATAATATGTAATGTATAATATTGTGGGATCAGGACCTCCCAGACCAAGTACTGTATGGAACGGAGCGGAATTCTCCTCCTTTTTCCTAAGATCCTACATTTGGGGACTCGTCCGGGATGGGGGGAACACCGATTCCCGTATGGTGACAACCGACGAACGCAGCTAGCAAGTGTTGCGAAGACGGTCGCACGTGAGCGAAGGGACGACAAAGTGAAGTAAGGGGCACATCCAGGGAAAACTGCTAGAGAGGGCAGTAGGATGGTGTTCCCGAAAAGTGAATTCCTCCTTTTTCCTAAGACCTTACAATATATGCAATATTAAAAAATACGTTAACACTATCTTAATAGATTTGATCGGAACCGATTAAACAGAAATAAGTCAAGCATATCTTTTAAAACTTAAATAAAAAGTGAAATGGAAAGTGAGACAATGTGAACACCGCGCTTGACGCATTAAAAACAATGATTAATGGTTCTACGGGAACTATGCTCAAAAATACGTTCTAGAAATTCATAAATAAAGCTGTGATTGATTCTAAGCACCGAGAACACTATAATTTTGAATAAGGTCCGTCGTCCGAGCTTTAAAAACGAATAATCAATTTTCTCTTCGTTTCCTATATCTTTCAACCCTCATTCCTGCAGTTCGTGACGAACTGCATCTCCTCCAATTAGAATTACTGTCAGAATTGCTAGCAAAAGTTGCGATTATCTATTTGTACGATATTACTGTAACAAAGCTACAGATTGCGTTTCGAGCTGCCGTATCTCGAGCAGCTTTCGATTCTCGGGATCTCTATTGTTTTTTTAGAGAGGAGTGTATCTTTTTCTTGACGAGGGAACGTCTTGTTCAGCGACGCTAACAGTATTTTCTGATCCGCGAGCGGCTCCGCGCCGGGCCGCGATAAATCGATGTGAAACGTGCAGCAATCGGAGGCTCGTTTAAACTCGTTAACCGGGAGCCGGCTCGGTGGCGGAAAGTTTGCGAGCGTTTATTAATTGGCAATCCGTGACGAGGGGCAGAGGAAGGGAGGGGGATTTGCTGGCCGAGAGGTAGCATCCCCGGGGGCCACGTGTAACTTCTCGTTTCACACTTACGATCCGGCGGACCACGACGCGACGCGGCGTGGGAAGAAGTTTACGCGAAAAAAATGAAGGAGACGAAGAGGAGGAGGTGGAGGAAGAAGAAGAGTAAAACCGTAAGATAGAGAGGGAGAGAGAGAGGGGGGGGGGGAGAGAGAGAGAGAGGGAAAGAGAGAGAGGGGGGAGAGAGAGAGAGAAAGAGAGGGCCGGGAGGCAGGGGGAGGCTAACGATAGCGTCAGCGAACGGGCGTGTCATGTCGTTAACCGAGTTTACTAATTATGGGTCGAGCAGGATAGCTACAGAGCCCCGACCGCCCGGTAATTTCGGAGCCGTGGATGTGTAAAAGCGCGATGTAATAACAGGAGCTGCTTCACCGAAGTGCCGGCCGCGCGATATTACTCGAAAAATCTCCGTTAATTAACTCGTAAAACTTGTAATAACGCAATGAATCAAGTTACACGGCCGCTGTCGCGCCGCGGATCTCCGTTTTAACCGTCGAACAGTCTCCCCGCCACTCTTTTCCCCTTTACCATTTCCTCCGAAGGGAAAAAGGACAAAAAAGTTCTCGGTCGCCGTGACAACGTTAACCCGCGGACCGTGAAATTTTTTAAATCAACTTTAATCTACACGCGCGAGCGCCGATTAAAACTTCCGCAGGATATTAAGCCGCGAAATTATTCGCCCGTAACTTCGCCCGCGGCCGGAAGATCGCGTTACCGGGCGTGTCGAATGGAATTCGAGAATTTCGTGCTCGTTTGTTGCCGCCGAAACTTCTTACACCGCCGCGCTACGCGCCGTTATTATTATTATTATTATTATTATTATTATTATTATTAAGATTGCTGTTCCGTTGTGTACCGCACGATGTTCAAAGCTTAACGGCGCTACACGGTTTTTGCGTTAGACTTGAATCCTTAACTTGGATCGTTAGGTACATCTTCGTAATACCTTCGTCGTTGCTTGTTTTTTAATCCCGTTTCTCTTTTCCTTAATAGACAGTAAAATGTTGTTCAACTCAGATGTTAATCTGTTTAACTGAAACTGTACATTTAACTATCTAACTATGGTATTTATAAAATGAAACAGACGAAAAAGCATTGAACAATTTTAGTCGCGATTGAATCTAGCATGGATTTGAAGATTGAAGTTTCCTGTTTGTTATGTACCCTAAAAAATTGCTGTAGTATTTTTCTGGGCTATTTTATGGAGCAAAAATGAGGAAGATGACTGATTTTAATCCCGTTGTTTTTTTCTTAATAGACAGTAAAATGTTGTTCAACTCAGATGTTAATCTGTGTAACTGAAACTGTACACGTAACTATCTAACCGTGGTGTTTATAAAATGAAACGGACGTAAAAACATTGAACAATTTTAGTCGCGATTGAATTTAGCATGGATTTGGCGATTGAAGTTTCCTGTTTGATATGTACCCTAAAAAATTGCTGTAGTATTTATTTGGGCTATTTTATGGAGCAAAAATGAGGAAGATGACTGACAACACAGTTCCTCGAGAATAATACAAAAACCGTCTCTGGTAACATTATTAAAGTTATATTGAAATGCACTCTTAGTTCGTGAGACGCATAGGAAACATCTTATTCCGTGTTTATTAGCGGTGGTACCAGAGGGAGAGGGTCTAATTAAGCGTGACGCGGAGGCGGATGGGAGCTGTGTGTGATACTCGACGCTGCCAATTTGCTTCTCACGAAAGAGCTCCGGTATCAGAGCTGGGATTAATCCGAGAGAGAGAGAGAGAGAGGGGGATGAGAGAGAGGAAGGTTGGGAAGGGTAGGTGCGAATCATGCATCGACTTTCATCACTCTGTAGTTCTTTTCAATTTCCGGGGGCCGGTATCGCGATCAGCGTCTTCGCGATCGGTGCTTTCACATTTTTCTCGAGTTCAGTATTCATCGAGAGCACCCGGGATTGCGCCGGGTTGCGGCTCCGCGAATAAGGTATTCGGTATATCTTCTCAAGTGGTCGTATCCCCGCGTTACAGGCCAATAAACCTGATTAACATTGGGCGTTCGTTAATTACGGGCCCCCTCTATTACCTCGACTTAGCCGTGCGTTAATGATTTCACGGTTCCGCGGACTTCCAGCGTATCGAGGAATGAACGATACGTTGCCGCATCCCAATATGCATTCGATTGCTGCGACCTACGCCGGATGCACGCGTATTTACATATTCCTGTCGTGCCCGGTGGCGTGGCGCAACCGACTCATCCGTTAATTGCCAGCCACGGCCTTTTCATCCACCGCGCGCTCTGTGGTTATTTATGCTTTTTCTTCGAGTCTTACCACTCCTTGCCGAACCTCGGGGAAAAACGGATCGCCAGGCAATTATTGGAATTTTATCGTTACCCATTTCGAGACCTCCCGGCTCCGGAATTCTATTTTAACGCACGGTGGGCCAGAATCACAAATCTGGACAGAATTCGTGTCCCCGTTAATTACATCAGGTTGTCTCAGGAGTTTCTTTCGTAACGTACACACTTAACCCTCAGCGGACGGGAATTATTTTGAGTATACTTCGTCGACTGTATCTATTTTCCTTGGCAAACGAAATTGTGTAGCGAAGAAGTAAGCATAATAAGCAATCGAAGCAAGAAGTGTCGTGTTCGGTAAAAATTTGTATGACACTATTTGTGGAAATTGTGTTCATTAATAAAAAACGAAACGCACTTTTTACACTTCCTAGAACTAGAAACGCAGAATTTACACTTCCCGTCCTCCAACAGCTGTCGAAAGCGTGAAAATAAAAATCTCTGCTGTTCTCAATCCTGTGAAAAATGGTCAAGCTGTCTTCAGTTCGGCAACGCGGCAGGACTTTAGTTTGTCTTCTTTGTTAGTTGCTGAGCATCTACAAGCTGTATCAATTTCTTATTATAAACGATCTAATGGATGATGAGATGAACTGTCCTATTATAAATAATCTAGTACATGGAGCACTCTGGAGGATATTATGTAGAGCTAGAAGGCTTGTCCTCGTGTCTCCGTTCAGCTTTCAGTGTGTGCATTTTCATCTTTACAAATTTCAATCGACCAAAATTAATACTATTTCACTCTGTATTCGTAGAGAGATTTCTCTCCATATTCTAATGAAACATCGGTTTTAATTGTTACAGATAAGCTTCAAGGACTGAGAGCGGAACGACTAGAAAATGGCGGACAACCTACGAAGAAGACGCTACCTGACCATCAGCATACTGCACATCATCACCATCATGTGCCAAGGCAAGTTACGAAAATACTAACTCACTGTAAGAAACAATTCGCTCCCACATAACACGATAGCATTCCAAAATTGTTAACCCTCCAGAGAATGTCTGTACCTCGCACTGTCTTTGAGGAATATTATCAAAAACGATTACTGTAGCTGGTAGATGGTGAAGATAGCTGGGGAAAATATCTTGTGACATTTCTAACATCGTTTGCAAGAAAACTGATACTCTATTGTCATTATACCAGGATAGTGCAGGATTAGTTCTCTTTGCGGACAGATTCGTAATGAATCTTGGTCGAAGGTCGCGGCGTTTAGGTTTGCGTGGGTCTCCTTGATGCAGCCACATTGTAACTTACGTTTTAATTTCCCGGGCGAGAACGGGCGGAATCAATTTTCGTTTAAGGTCTCGCGTAAAAGAAAAGTATTACGGTGTAATACGAGTTACGTCTATCGCGGAGGCGCTGCGCCGCTAATGGAATTCGCGTAATTATAAAGGAAACGTGTAGCAGCTACGAATGGCCCGGTAAATAATTACAATTACGCCAGTAGTCGGGGAGCGAAGTACCGGCCACGGGTTTATATCAAGTGAATTAGTATTATATTCCAATTAGATTCGGCGAAGAGCCCCGGAATGGAATGCAAGCCGGCTAGAACGCCGTGGCACGCGAACTATTCCGGCCTCGGTCACCGCGAAAAAACAGTGCCCTATCTCGGAAACTATTATTCCGTCATCAGAAGAAACAGACTGCCGCACCGCGCCGTACGAATCTTCCTATCAACTCGTAAAGACAATTGCATATCTTAACGAGACCTTGCGCATAAGAACCGCTCGGAATTATTGCCGTTTCACCTACCGCGGAAGCAATATCGCGAGGACTTCCATTATACTTTCTTCACACCGTTGCCATCGTTATTCCATTCGCTTGTTCATTGCCCCTCTACGCCGTGGCACTCGGCACTTTTATCTTTTAACAGGTGATCCTAAAAGAGCCTGGATGTCAGACCTTGTCACTCGAATTTTTATAGCCTGTTATTCTTTGGACCTACTTTCGCCATTGCGATTCAACTAAACACTTTTTAAATCGCAATTCTATATCATCTTTGTTACGTACAGAGAATTATCTCTGCTTTATTTCAACCAGAGTTTTCTAACCGCTTTCCTGAAAACGGAAAACGCCCTATTCCACCCTTTCCTTATAGAAACGATGACTATGCTCCAGCTGGATGCAGCCGGCACAAAGCATGATTCAGTACAGGGAAAGTTGAACAAGATTCCCTAATATGGAAATCTTGAGAGCATCCCCACTTAGATTTTACAGTATATAAACCCTCGAATTTTAACCCTCGGGTCAGTGCTTAAAGTACAAACGGGCTATACACGTCGTTACGCTGAATCTCGTTTTGGAGTTGGTTGTATTTAGTGAGATCGGGCCTAGTCACCCTTGCGAATCAAGTAGCCTTATAGATTCCGCAAGTACGGTATTAATCTATCTTGGCATAATTATTTCAACCTCTCTGTGTTCCCCGCATCGCCAGTGCGTCATCCAACAGGCAGTAGTACTTAGGTAACTACACAACATTTTCTTACACACTCAATCCTTATCGCGACACTAACAGTTGTAACAGAGCCAGTTTCCTGTAATATACAATTTAGTTCAAGGTAATTTTGAGTAACAATTAATTTTAACCCACTATTCAGATCCAGTAATTTTTAGTTGACCATTCCCACATGATACAATCTTACCGCTCGGATGGAACACTTAAATTCATAATATTAAAGTTACGAGGCCGTTACTAACATATCCTGGGAGCTACCTGATCTTGTATCAGGAACCCAAACTGTTATCCAACCTATGCGGCTCCCTGATTTCGCAATCAGGTTCGTCTGTATCCTAGCAGCTCCTCGATTTCGCATCGGGTTCGTCCACGAAGTCTCTCAAACATCCTAGCGGCTCCCTGATTTCGCATCAGGTTTGTCTGTATCCTAGCAGCTCCCCGATTTCGCATCGGGTTCGTCCACGAAGTCTCTCAAACATCCTAGCGGCTCCCTGATTTCGCATCTGGTTCGTCCATGCACCTTACTAACAATCAAAACCATATTCCTATTTAAACCATAAACCGCTCGCCGGCCACACGCGCTACCGCTCGGCCCAGGCTCGTAACATCTTTAATAATCAACTCGTTTGTGAAAATTTACTAAGATAAAAACAAACAAGTTGTAGTCCTTATTCGTCGGATACTACAATTTATTTAGATCTGTATATACGCAGTGATTACGGAGTGTCGCGAACTACGGCCGTGTCGTCTAGTTGACGTTAGTAAACCAGAATGCTCCTTCCGACCTTCTCGAAAAGCTATTTATTTCGTCTTCCAAAAGAGAGACAGAATGTACTAAAGGAGTGGGAGGACCGATCGACGGTGGAGGAAACGAACTCTCGGCGCTAAAACTTCCGGCGCATTTTCCCTTGGTCGTGCGAGGTCAACTATCAGGTATGTACCGTCCGTCCATCAGGAGATGGGAGAAACTTGTTGGTACCACGTGATCTCCCTTCTGCGCGCTACACGTCTACCGCTATTGGCCGAATCGCTCGACAAAGACGGAAACGCGCGTATTAGTGTGAGTGAAACAGAGAGATGTGGTGACGCTGAACGCCTATGTTGTCCGTTCCCGCCAGAATTTAAGCGTAAGAGCGGGGTCCGCAGTCCCCCTGCACCCCACTGTCGAAAATCACTGCCATCTCCTGATGGACGGACGGTACATACATATACCTGGGATAGCTACACTCTTCACGAACCAAGGACACTCGCTAGCGGGGCGGTATGGTCGGCGAATCTGGCTGCCAGATGCGTCAAAAGCCCATCGCAACCAAACTCGTAAAAGCGTAGGTAGGAAATTTAACTAAACACCTCTTTCAGACAATGCAAACCGAAATTCCCCGGGACATGGTAGCGACAAGGCTGCTGCAAACTTAAAGAACCTCATATTTGCAATTAACGTGCCATACAGTACCGAAAATTAGAGAAATTTTGTTGGTGTCACAACAGACCCCAGGATATCATTGCAGGCTTAACACTTCGATGACGCAGTATTACGTCTTTTGAAGAGCAGAAACTGAGAACCTTCGACATAGTAATGTTCCCAGTTTTCGCCAGTTTGACTCGATATTACAAGTGAGGTGTGTGAAGATGGTCTTAGAAATTAGTATCTGTTCTCTTGCCAATCGCATGTTTCTGTATTCTGAACGCTTACATAAGTGTATAGTCTAATGTTTAAATCGTTTCGAAGAGGGGCCATCATCTCGACACACGAAACAGAACTTTCCACTTGGGTGTTCCCCTTTTTATGCAACCCCCCGGTCAGGTTATGTGAATAATTAGTAAGAGTAATGCAGAATATGTAATTGCGAGTTGATATGCCACCACGCACACAATGTTGCGTGTCGGACCGGGTAGTTTCATCGGCGGCGAGGAGTTTTTGGCTCGAGGGGGCGCAGTTTCTGGCACGCTCCGGCCATTATCTATCATACAGGTTGACATCCCCGTTTCCCGTTAATTGCGAACACAGGGAGCCTCGTGTTTCACCGTGCAAATACACCGTGTTACGCGGGGAGGGCCGCTCGCGTTTAACCACCGCGAAAAGAACGAATCCGTCTTATCGCGCGCTTCGGCTTAGCTATTCAGTCAGTCGCGCTCGTTAAATGTAAAGCAGCTTAAGTGCCTCTCGAAGAACGAGAGCCAGAGCGCGCGTGACATCGCCGCTGCTTCTCCGACTGTATTTTGCATCGCTTCTCCGACGAGGAGATCGTTAACTTTTCGTGCTAATCTCTCGAGGGAATCTATATCGATATCTGCGGCCACGAGAATGCTGAATCGAGGAGAAGTCGCGTTTCGCGGTGAAATAGTAATTCGGTCTTTTTCGTCGATGGAATTTCGACAAGTTTGAAAATTGAATCAAAACCATCTGCGTCTCGATTGTTGCCCTAACATAGAAATGTGACGCGATGATCTTGGGTCTATTTTCGATTCTTAAGAATAAACAGCGTCGGCAAAGTTCAATTCCCGAACGATGGGTTGATCGGAGTTGAATTGTCGTTGGTTCGACGAGTTGTCCAATAGGGGGTTTGAGATCGCATCTTGTAGGGTGAATTGGGATCTGGGGCATTTAGATATTGGGTTCTGTTGTTGGGTTTAGGGAAGCAAGGTAATTTTATAATAATAAGATAGATTTGTACGATATTTATGCGATGCTCTTTCTTCTAAAGCTAGGCTTCGATTAACAGAGTTCGGAAGCTCATCGAAATATTTGAAATCGAGTCGCTCAAGTCGACATGTGGACTCAAAGGACCGCGGCTCTATCTTTGATTTCGAACTTAACACTAAATCTACCGAGAATTAAAATTGCCTGGCATGTGTTGTTTTATAAAATTAGCAAGGTTTAATTTATTTAGATTTCGTGCCATTTTTATGACAATATATGATTGAACAAAGAAATTTACTGAGTCAATTCCTATGAAGGTATCTTTATATTTTCAATAATTGTAAAATAAGAAATGTACAACCGGTCATTTGACCGGCTGTGGTAGGTTTAGTGTTGTAGGTACCGCGAAATACAATGTTACGGTCCCGCAGATACGAGATCTGGAACTTATATACAGTATTTCATCGATAATCGTCGCCACCACGAGTCCGGGCGGCGACAATTAACGTTCAGATAATACTATTGTTTGACTTGTGCCGAATGTAGAAAAGGACAGCGAAGCTCGAGAGGCCTCGGTCGCCGAGAAGTGTAACATAATACGGATCGAGTATGTCGGTGTGACAAAACTTCTTTATTGTCTATTATTTTTTTATGGAACTTTCACCAACACATTCGTGGCATTTTTCTAATGAAAATGATACCAAATAAGATATAATTCCGATGGTATTTACTTGAGTAATAGACGGAGTTTACCCCGCGGAAGGAGGGATTGTTTTGCGACAATTATCGTTCAGAATTTCGCGATATTTAACGATGAAATAGTGTATATAGTTCCCGAGACCGTATTAATTTCTGTATCATACATACACACATATATCAATATCTGTTCCCTCGAAAATTCTGCAATGTTAGCGTCTTTGGTCCATTTCGGGTAATTCCGTGGATTCGACGTGTTCAACAAATCTGAACCTGTCGTTCCCTTTTTCCGAGCTCGATCAATGTATAGGAAAGGGGCCCCATCGATCATCCAATTTCTCTAACTGCCGCCCCTTAACACCAGAGTTGACTTATCGCGCAACGTTTCTAAGGAGCATGGAAATCCCGGGGCGAATAAACATCAGGCACAGCAGGCCGCCACCACCACCGACGTCGTAACCGACGGTTTTCCGGAAGCAAGATCGGTGTGTGTATAAGTAGCTCGACGTTGAACCGCGGGTTATCAGCGGCCGCTGATAAAACATATTGTGTTAGCGACGGTGGGCGTTAATCAATTTTCCATTCAACGTGCAATATCTTCGCCGTGGTATCGAGACCCTGCTCTCCGCTCAATGGAGAGAAGCCGATGCAACGGGGTCTTAAGATCGTTGGAGACAGCCCCGGGAACTCGTAATTATCGCCAAATAAGAAACCACTTCTCCTGGAACCCCCTGAACAAGATACATTAAGCTCGGCTCACACTCCGGGCCGCTGTCAGACACCGTTCTATCGCAGGTTTTAACCAGTGGCTTGTGCTCGAAACAAACGTTTCTCGATTTCGTCTCTATTAATCGATTATAATTATCTACTATGGAACACTAGCATTCTACCTGTTTCGTCATGCTTGGATCCTATTCCACGTGTCTGGGTTCCTGGAAAACCCGTATTCAGTGTGGAAGTGTACAAGTAACAAAAAAGGAAACTGTATACAGTAAATCTTCTATAAACGCATAAGCCTCGGGGGAATAGTTTTGCGTTTATCTGTGACGGGTAGCTATTTTTCGAGCTTCTAAGGCCGAGCCGACCGTAGAGAAGGACAGCGCGTGTAAAGCGAGACCACGCGCGGGCCTTTTGAACTGGGCCAGCGACTGCGACTCTCCGCGTCTCTTTCTTTCCCATACGCTATCCTTCCTTGCGCCCGAAACGATCGTCATTTAAACCACTAAATACTACAACAGTATTTACACAGTTGAAATCATATCGTGTTTGGTCTTTTTTTAATCACAAAAATGCCACGAATGTATCGATAAAAGTTTCATAAAAAAATAAGTAATAATAAAAAAAATTAAATATTGATGTTACATTGTCATAACGCACGGGCCTTTGGATTGTGCCGACGACTGCGACTCTCCCCGTCGCATTCACACCAATATACCCGAGCCGAGATCGGATTACTAAAGTGGAGGGGATATATTTTCTGCGTTTATCTGCTACAGCTTTTATGCGTTTATAGAGGATTTACTGTATTAGATTTTACGCGAGCCTGTAAATGCTATGTCGCGATGCGTTCAGGTTAGGTCCTGACTCTAGGTCCCCACCCGGGACCTTCTGTCCGCGGGAAAAATCGTCCCTGAAGCCTGAACACTCAAACCTGAGACGCAACGGTACCGCGTTGCATTCCAGAAATCAGAGGTCGACAGTCAGCACGAGTATTGTAGGATCGCCTGATTCGCAGGTATTCAGCGAGTTCACGAGCGTTTGCAGGTGGCCCGATACAGGCCTCCGTGTTTGTTTACCTTTTCGCGTAAATCTGTGGTCACGAAAGAAAGAGAGAGCGAAGGAGAGAGAGAGAGAGAGAGTGTGTGTGTGTGTGTGTGTGTGTGTGTGTGTGTGTGTGTGTGAGGTGCAAGTGGGGAGTGGAAGCAGCGAAGTCGAAGCATTCCAGGTTTGGAGTTAGAACAGTGAAGTCGGACAGTGAAGTCAAAAACAGCGATGACTAGTGTAGAAGTAGTGTATACCGTGCGAGATAAAGTCGTACCGCGTAGAACATTAGATTATCCGATTAGTTTTGTTAAATAAATACGTTACGTCAAAGCTTGTTCTTGCCAAACCTTCCAATCCCACAGTATGTTCCAGAAAAGAAGTCTAAAAGGTCGCGAATTGTATGCGAAAGCCTCGGAGCAGCGAGACCCGTAGAAACGCGTCGATGTAATCCGAGTCGAAAGCCTCGGTGAAAAATCGCAGCCTGGAAGCAGCTCGTGACCAAGCTTGAACAGCTCGGTGCTATCGAGCCGGTTTTCACGGGGAATCCGTACAACCGATCAGAGATCCGTTGTGAAACAATTTGCTGGCAGCGGCGGTGGAATCAATGAGGATCGCCGCCTGCCATGCGATCCCGTCCGGCGATGAGCCGTCGTAGTTGAGTCGAGTCGAGTCGGGTCGATTCGGATGGAGTCGAGTCTAGGCTAGCAGCCCGCGACTTATTTGACAGAAATTTGTTCGGGTTGGGACCGTCGACGGGTTCGTTCGTATGCATAGCCGGGTATGTTGATTGGCTGGCACGCAAAGTCGGTTCCCGCCGGCACCGACAAAGTCTGCGGTCTGATACACACGCTGCCTTGCTGCCTGCTGCCTGCCAACCGAGCAAACCTGCCAGTCTTCCTGTCTGCGTGCTTCAGCGCGTCTCCTTCCACCTGACTCAACGACGGATATTGCATACGCGTTGTATTAATATATATTTAAATTAGTGCCTCAAAGCGAACCAGGACGACGCGCCTTGCCTCGTCTTGACGTCGCGCCGCGCCGTTGGCCCATTTATATCCGGGTTAATGGGTCACGGAGCATCCTAATTAACCCTAGAAACGGCACCGCATCTTCCGAGACTCTCGACAAGTCGAACGGATACTTTGGTTTGTCTATGGTCTGACGTCGGACAAGAAGAATGGGATAGAACAAGGGTTAACGATCGACGCACAAGTAGAGCAGGTGGTGTCTATGGTCGGACAAGTAGAGTAGGGTTCATACGTTGTCGGACAAGTGGTCTTATCGAAGACAACTACGTTAATTTCTTCCATACCCTCGTCCCGAGAAATATACAGGGTGAGGCATTTAAAACAGTACATCTGAATAACTCGTTTGTTTTTGGAGCTGGAGGAAAATGCCTCCGACCAAACTTATTTGGTATCGAGGGGCTGATCATCCGATGTTACTAGTTTTTTGATAGATGGAGGCGTCAAGAAGATGTGAAGGTCAACTCTGTTTTTTTAAATGGAACAGTATGTTTCTTTACTTACATTCTGATAGAGTATTTCAAGACGAATACAATGACCTATTATTAAGGTCATTCAAGGTCACTCAAGGTCAACTGCAAGAAAAAATAAATTGTCTGAGCTGAAGCAAGTGTCATGTGCTAGGTCAGTGGTGGGCACCGGTGGAGCCCCTCAAACGCCTGCTTCTCCCACCAACTTCTCTTTCATGCAGCGCGCACGTTCGTTGCGTACGCTGATGTCTCGTGTCTTCGTTGCCCCATTGTACCGCGCTTACTGGAAGGGGACAGAGGGCGCTATGGTGCGGACGATTTTGCCTCAATTGAGGCAAGGTCTGTGCTAGGTTAACAAATTGACTCGAATCTATTACCAGCTGTACGATAGAATCATTCATTGCAAGACGGAATAAATGTGTAAGGAAACGATGGAAATTATTTTGTAGAATGTATTCTAATTGTTTGCTCGTAATCAACAGATTCAAATTCGGTGCCTAATAGGGGGCACCTGTGGTTAGACAAGTTTGCGTTAGTAGATTCAGTGAATTCAGTGAATTCAGTTCAGTGTCGTTTCGATTGCAGTTCGGGAAAGTGATTTCGGCTGCATAATTATTTATTCGCAGCCAGATGTCCGATCGGAGGAGGTTATTTCGGGTTGGTTAAGACTATTTTAGGTTATTTCAGGTTATTCCAGGTGCGGCTCGGCGAACCCGCGGACCAGGAGTTCAAACAGAAAATCTCGGCGCGTATAATTGAAAGGTCTGAAAACCACCGGTAGCATATGAAAACCCGCAGACTGTGCGTCGTTGCTCGTGAATGCCGAATCGGCGGCGAATGTGGCAGAATAAAGCATTCTCGAATTCGACGATACACACTGTTTGCCGTTTCAATATACTCTCTGTATCGGTTCACCTGGGAAGTGCCGTGCATGAGACCGTCGACTCGTTCGGTCAACCGTAGAATCTCAATGGATCCCGGTTCTTTCATGACCTTTTTTCCACCTATATCTTTTTTTCACCCGAACCGGCAACCGTAGGATTTGTCGATTTCATAGTGGTCCAGAGGAATCCGTCTCCGAAACGAAACGGCTAGAACAATCGCATTGTTTCCCCGAAAAAAATCCACCAAGCTTTTATCGGTGCTCGAGAACGGAAAATCAAATCAGCGTCGTTATCGGTAAAACGATAGGAACGCTTTACGAACCTAACCCAAAACCACAACCTTATCGATCAAAGTAGGATTCTTTCGTTTAGATCCAAGGTTCGATAAAAATATTCAAACTTCGTATTTGAACAGAAATTCGGGTTAAATTTTTCAGGAAATAAAAGCGTTGTATACAGTTCATTGCAAGAGACACGAATAAAAATTTATCTCTTTTCATAGTAATTGTTTTTTTTCTTTTTTTATTTGAAGCTCTTTAAACCTTTAAACGGGTCCATTTCGCTTTACAATTTGGTGTTACATTGATACAATTTGGTGTTAAAATGTTGCACGATGAAATATGAATTGAATAGATAACTTTTAATCTTTGAAATATGAATGGATATAAATGCAAGCCGTAAGTTAGGTTCCGCTATAAACATGTCTATACTTAGGGGTAGTTGGTAACCCATTGTACATAAAGAATCCAAAAGTTTGCGCCTTTGAACATCATACTTCTCGCACTACCAAGTGACGTGATTTAGGGTTTTCATTGTAATTGTGATGGGTTGTGGGTGAAAGGGTATTCTGAAATTTATCTGATGTTTTCATCGTTCTGTACTTCGCTTGTATATTTTATCACAGAATTCTCGGACTACTTATCATGTGCGCGACTGTACCCCTAATAAACGGTGATTATAGGTCGAAACATTTTCGTCAACCTCTTCTAGAGTCACAGGATATTCTTGAATTCTTTTCTTAGGTTCTAGTAGTCGTTGGAAGAAAAATCGATCGACGGAAACCCTTCTTATAACGAGCGCATGGAATTATTCCCCTGGATGATCCTGTGAAAATGCTCTTCGCTTTGTTGGGGAATTCGTTAGGGATCTTATAATATAATTCAATAATCGAGTTATGGTTTCTATAGTGTGTTTGCTTCAATGTCTAATTTTTACGGATATATCTTTTGCTATTATCTCGTCTCAAAAGATACATTTCTTACATGGAGGAACCGATCTTTACTAAACCTGTTCCAGACGATATAAATTTTAAATACTACTAAATAATCAAACAATGTAGTGACCCGTTCCACAATAATTTTACAAACTGTAACGTCTCTAGTACTCGGTAATTAGATTCGTATTTCCATCTCCCCAAGAGAAACAGTTTCTAAGCGAAAGAACTTGTCTCCACCAAACAGAGATGTTTCAGAGTTTCTCTCGTTCTCTCTCTCACTCTCTCTCTCTCTCTCTTTCTCGAAGAAGAAGAAGAAGAAGAAGAAGATTATGAAGAATAAAGAAGGATGCTCGTTATATAATGAGCACGTCGAATTATTCCTCTCTATGATCCATGAAAAATGCTCTTCGCTTTGTTAGTGAACTCGTTAGAGCATCTGGAGAGGTCGAGGGATTTCGCCGGCAATTTGTACGTTGCATTGCGATTTCTTCGTCGATATCGACGCGTTCGGTTCGCGGAAACGAACGATTCCTTGTTGCTGTGCCATTATGAGGCGGCGTCGATCAGAGAACGCCGATTCTCCGACAATTTCTGTATATCTCGTGGATCGTCTGGATCCTTGGCATTTCGCTCGATTTCGTCGGAGCATTGTCGCTCGGCTGCGACGAGAAAAGAGGATAAAAAGCGAGTGGCGGAGGGAATTCCGTGGCAGGAGCAAAATAGGGGCATACAGGCCGTGGTTACGTCTTCCCCGGCGTCGTTCCAGCGAATGGAAAAACTTCTGGTATTCCCATGGTCGGCAGGCAAGCAGGCAAGCAAGCAGGCAGGCTGCGAGATCGTAGATTCCTGATGTAGCCTTTGTGTCCGGCGAAAAGAGAAACGGCGGGAGGGAAACGCGCGGAGAAATCCTTTGGAAAAGGAACACCTAACCTGTGCCAGTGATGGTGGCGGCGGCTGGTCGCTCGCAACAATCCTTGTTCTCGCGTTTCAAAACTTTCTCTTTCCCCCTCGGCTACGGTCACGTCCCTCTCTTCCATGTTCTCCGGTTTCCTCACACCTCCCCGCGCAACTGCAAAAACATATTTAAGATGTTATCCGTGGCAGAGGCCAGCCGTATTCAAACTTGAGACATTAAATGTACATTAGAGACGTTGCACCCCCTGCACGACACTTAACACTCTTCGCGTTCTTCGTGACGTCTCGCGAGCTCGAACTCCCCCTAAACGTCCTCTCCTTTTACCTGCAGCTACTCCATTTAGCGAGCGAACAATGCTCCGAGTATGCGCGCGCCCTTGAATTCTGGGAATAACGAGAATTTTATTTTTACGGGTGTTCCTTGGGGACGTTGCGTTGCTACCGAATTCGTTTCTATTCTTGTGGGATTGGAAAAAGGTTCCTACAGATAAAATGTGTTCTTTTTCTATCCTGATTCGTTACCTTATGCAAAAAATAAACATTTTCTGCATTTCTTACAAGACATAGAAGCTACTTAACCCCTTGTCCTACCCGCTAACTCCTGATTGCTCGGGCGATAATAAACAAGAAGGTCGGTCACGCGTCGAGCCATTTAGCTGTTTAGCCGTGTGCTCGAACTTGTGCAAAATGTATGCATCTTATGGCATGTATATTTCGGCGCAACGAAAGGAATTGTGAAATAATAAACACGTTTGGCACAACTAATACTTTTAAGATGTCTGGGAAGTAATTATGATCAATTCATCGGTGAACATTATTTATAATTTGATTTATATTTATTATTTGATTTAACGTGATTTATAATTTGAATGTGGATAATGTATCAGTAACAATTTGTAAATTAATACTTAATTTAAATTAATAATTGTAGGATCGCCTGATTCGCAGGTGTTCAGCGAGTTCACGAGCGTCTGCAGGTGGCCCGATACAGGCCTCCGTGTTTGTTTACCTTTTCGCGTAACGCTGTGGTCAAGAAAGAAAGAGAGAGCGAAGGAGTGAGAGAGAGAGAGAGAGAGAGAGAGAGAGAGAGAGAGAGAGAGAGAGAGAGAGAGTGTGTGTGTGAGGCGCAAGTGGGGAGTGCAAGCAGCGAAGTCGAAGCATTCCGGGTTTGGAGTTAGGACAGTGAAGTCGGACAGTGAAGTCAAAAACAGCGAAGTCTAGCGTAGAAGTAGTGTATACCGTGCGAGATAAAGTCGTACCGCGTAAGACATTAGATTAGTTATAAGTTTTGTTAAATAAATACGTTACGTCGAAGCTTGTTCTTGCCAAACCTTCCAATCACACATAATGTTTTGAGAAAACTCGTAGAAAATTAGTAATCTTCGTGTTAGTGTTGTTTACGTTTGTCACGAATGAAGTACCACGAGCCAGGCTCGCGTTGTTCACGTTTGGTCCGAATGAAGTACCACGAGCCAGGCTCGTACAGTAAATCCTCTATAAACGCATAAGCCTCGGGGGGATAGTTATGCGTTTATCTGTGACGGGTAGCTATTTTTTGAGCTTCTAAGGCCGAGCCGAACGTAGGGAAGGACAGCGCGTGTAAAGCGAGACCACGCGCGGGCCTTTGAACTGGGCCGGCAACTGCGACTCTCCGCGTCTCTTTCTTTCCCATACGCTATCCTTCCTTGCGCCCGAAACGTTCATCGTCATTTAAACCACTAAATACTGCAACAGTATTTACACAGTTAAAATCATATCGTGTTTGGTCTTTTTTTAATCACAAAAATGCCACGAATATATCGATGAAAGTTTCATAAAAAAATAAGCAATAATGAAAAAAATTAAATGTTGGTGTTACATTGTCATGACGCACGGGCCTTTGGATTGTGCCGACGACTGCGACTCTCCCCGTCGCATTAGTAGTGGTTCACACCAATATACCCGAGCTGAGATCGGATTACTAAAGTGGAGGGGATATATTTTCTGCGTTTATCTACTACAGCTTTTATGCGTTTATAGAGCATTTACTGTATTGTTTACGTTTGGTCCGAACGAAGTACCACGAGTCAGGATCGTCCTTATTGTTTTTGGCCCAAATCTCTTACCACGAGTCTCACTTGTTGTTGTAGGCCAAGGGGTTAAGAACGTTTTGCTTTTTTTAATCATTCGACAAGATTGAAAGCAATATATCGATGCTATTCGATTCTATCTTTTTATACACTGTGTCAAATTACAGCTGCACATTTTTTATTATAAACGCGTAAACATCCAAAGTCTATAAATAACATACATATTTAGTAGATTCCCGTCACAATCTTCATCACCAGTCTGACTCGATGTTATAGTGTGAGAGATTCAGTCCGATAGAAGAGAATCGTTTCGTATATAGTGTGACGCAGTCGTAAAAGCGGAAATAAGAGTGTTGTCAATTTTGTAGAGTTTTACGAGCCGCGAATGCACGGGTATCCGCAGTCTATTGATCAGGGTACGTGCCGGTATCGGTGTATTCTGGGCCGACGATTGTGCCAGCCGCTTCGAATTCCAGACTCCGGCAACGAGTTTACACAGAGAAGCGGGTCGCGTGCCAGTGAATGACGCTCACACGTGCTCGATCGTCTCCGTCGTTGTCGCTGCTACGCGTCGAGCAGAAACGGGCAGATACGAGTAGAAACGGGTAGGAACGAGGCGGGGACGAGTGGTGACGAGAATCGCGCATTATGCGGTGGCAAAAGTGCCGCCAGACGATGCAGAAAATATAAAGTGATCCGCAGAACAGGTTTGACGGCCGCATAAATGACGGTTAGCGGCTTTGATAACTGGTGAAAGCGGACGAATATTATCGAGCGTCGAGAGGCGGCACACTCGTGCGAAAAAAGACCACTCGTTAGAATGATCATTTTGCGCCGCCTATTTATCATGCTGGCCGGCTCTCGATCGAGCTCGATGGCCGCACACACTCTATTAACGACGTCCGACGTTCAGGCATCTATCGTTACATCGAATTCGGATTGATTTTTATAGAATATGCAGCGGTCATATTCGACGGTCATTACGCGAGCCGCTCTAGGTGCGCTCGCTCGTGCTCGAAACATCAATGGACAGATGCCATCCAAATGGAGATTTCTCGATGCACTCGATGCAATTGATGCACTCGATGCACTCGATGCGTTTCGACGCGACGCCAACGAAAACTCGTGAATACCCGATCAAGGTTTCATCTTCTCCAATATTCTAAATTATCTTAATCAATGGTAATTAGTGTCGCGACACGGCCACTGAAGCGAGCTGAAAGCATTCTCTGCAAGATGCGGAAAGTTGCATTCGGACTGGCCCACGCGTTATAGAGTAATCGCTGGACAGACATGAAATGTCAGCAACATATTAGGTTGAACCCATTATTTTTCAAGAATGCAAATTGCGAGGCTATATAGGGTGTTTTGTCTAAAACAGGCTATCTAAATATCTCCTCTACCTCTGAAAATACAAAAATTTTTCTAACATAATCTAAATGGTTTCAAAAGACGAATCAGATGGAAGAATGGCTTTTTATAAATTGTAATTTTTTAATCGTTTTTTCAAGGTCACTCGTGTTTTTTTACATATATACACACATTTTTTGTTGGTGTATGTTATAGCAAACATTATTCTGCATTCATCCATGTTTAATAGCACGACCTTGAAATGACCGTGAACTCTAAAATTTGCTAATTAATGTAGAACTTACTTCCAGCGACATTTCAGATTTCAACGGTAACAGAAATTCGACCATGAACTTGAACTTGTAAATAAACACATTGTATCATTCCTCTGTGTACATAGGGAGTGAGAGAGATATGTATTTAAGAGTTTGCTCACTGCTAGACTTCTCAGTGTATCGACAAGCGATCCATAATGCGTTATTCAGAATAGGAGAAAATTCAAATGGTTTTAATTTACGGTGAAGCTCGAGAGTGTCTAGGAGAAGCAATACGAATTTACAAAGACAGATTTCCAGAACGTTCTCGTCCATCACGTTCTGCATATTCAAGTATTGTTAAAACATTTTGTGAGACTGGTAGTGTCAACAGAAACATCCGTGTGAGACGTAAGACTGTTACTCATGAAGTAAATGTGAACAATATCATCGCGAATGTTATTCAATACTCGCATTTAGTATAAGGCAACTTGGACATGAAACCGGTATTAGTGTGGCAAGCATATTCCAGATTTTTCATTCACAAAAATTTCATCCTTTCCATTTACCTCTTCACCAAGAGCTCCATGGAAGAGACTTTGAAAACCGCGTACACTTTTCTCAATGGGGTATACGGAAATATGAAAGTGATGAAATGTTTTTCCAAACAGTATTGTTTACGGATGAAGCATCCTTTACAAATCATGGTCAGTTGAACCTCAAGAACATGCATTATTAGTCGGTTGAAAATCCTCGATGGTTTAGACAACTCGATAAGCAGAGACCATGGACCATAAATGTCTAGTGTGGTATTCTAAATAACAGGATAATTGGGCCGTATTTTATCAACGGTACGCAAACTGGGCAGAAGTATGCTGAATTTTTAGAACATATTCTACCAGGTTTATTAGAAGATGTACCATTTAGGGACCGTCTAGTATTATGGTATCAACACGATGGGTGTCCCGCACACTTTTCCCATATTGCAACAAGTGTCCTCAACGAAAAATTTCCAAATCGTTGGATTGGACGCAATGGACCTGTATCATGGCCGGCTCGTTCACCCGATCTCACCCCACTTGGTTTTTTCTTATGGGGGACATTAAAGGGTACGGTTCATCAGGAGCAGCCCACGACGCCAGAAAATATGAAGGAACGAATTATTGCTGCATGTGCTGATATGAAATCTGAAATCATCGAAAGAGCTGTACATTCTGTCGTTTTGTCGAATTTTGTAACCGCTGATGTTCCGTAGAGCTCTCGGTGGATATTCTACCATCGATTAGACCGAAACGAATCCCGTGGAAAAAGGTGGACGCAAAACTGCCGGTCGGGGACGCCAGGTTGAAACGTTCATCGAAGTTTTCTTCCGGGACGACCACGTACGACGATCTTTCTTTCGACGATTGCACACGACCGCTAACGAGCCTGTGTCTTTTTAGCACGACGTTTCGACGACGGTGCCCCCCGGTAAAACCCGGCTGATCCTTTGAACAAACAAAGGAAAAATATGGTCAGTCGTTAGGTTCGTTGCCCGTGCAATCGGGCGACGCGCGAATCTCTGGAACAGGACGCGCACGGCAAAGGAATTCTATTTAGCTTCTGATAAACTATCGTAGTTTATCGAATGAGCCGTTCCGTCGGCCCACCTCGCACAACAAATAGAATCTGTCGGATCGTCTCGCGTTGCAACCGCGCGCGTTCTTCCGGCTCTCTCTGCGGAGCTTTGCTTTCTGCAGAGCTTTCCTTTCTCATTGACTCGACGGACAACGTAATTACGGGGACCGTCGCGGCCAGAGGCCAACGGTGAAGCAGCTTTCCCGTCCTGGTACCTCCGCAAAGCCTCTGTCCCACGGAAGTCGTCCGAACTGTCCTCCGAAAGATTCTTCTCGTACCGTCATGCTTTTCCGACCTCGGTTCGCACTTTTTCCGCTTCATGCTAGATTATTCGCTCCACAATTCGTTCCTAGTTCATTTAGTCGAATATATGAACCATCCGAATCCATTTTCACAGACTTGGTGATCTTGAAACTTCCTCCTGTCAAAGCGACACGCGTGTTAAATATCCGATGCATGCTACGATTTTCACTGCACGAAGGTTCTGGGGTAAGTGCCCTGAGATTCATCGCTAGAATGCAGATTTTATGCATTTATGACTACAATCAGTGGATGCAATATAAAATATTAGACAGATTGAAAATATTTAAAAATGTCGATACATTATTTTCAACTTTTTAAAATCTCGAGACCAAGTCACACATCTATTTGACTCTTGTCTCTTGCAATCGATGCAGACTTCGCACATGAACAGTAACTTTGAATTATACCCGATTGACACGATAAGACATGCACGTGATCCAGCGATGCGAAGATTGCAAGTTTGCATTGACGCAAGCGGTCATCACTTGGAGCATCAACTATAATTTAACAAAGTTTATTTCACTACCACATTTGACCTTGCATGACCTTCAATGATCGCTCGTTGAAGTCGTCTCAACACCGGCTATCACATCGCGATAAAAAAACATAGCATTTCATTAAAAAAAGGGATGACCTTGAAATCTCCTCTGTGCCCCCACCCACACAGAAAATGTTTGTGTCACAACATGTCCTATTTTGTACCGTGCAAATTTTGTTAATTACATTTTTCCACATTGTGGTATCACGTATAATTAAATATTTATTTATGGGAAAGAAAATGCAATAGACTTAAAGTTACAATTATTAAACTAACAACAATGATTATGCGACTATACTACTATTTATACAACTTCAACTCTCAACTTTCTACTGTTCCTCCACGACTCTCAGACAACGACTACTAGGCAACGACTCCACGACAATGACTAAGAACGACTCCACGACAACGACTAACAACGACTCCACGACAACGACTAACTCTCTCGACTCATCCATTTGGTAAGGAAAACTCGGTTTATCTCACGCTTGCCCTATCCTCACTTTTCGCCATGCCCAAATATGGGCATGAACATCGTCGATGGGCCGGAGGCCCGTCGTCGCTCGCAACCCAACGCCGAGGAACCTCGCTTTCCTTTTTATGGCCTTTTTCCGGCCTTCGCCACGCGAGCATCCCAAAGCATACTTAAAGTCTACTCCTTAGAACTATGTACCGGGTGTACGAATATTCACGATACTACAATATTATTACAAATAACAGAGATATTCAAGGTGGACATAGGTGTTGCCCCACCCTGTATATAGGAATCGGCGATGAATCAGGTACTATAGGGAAAAGCGTTGTCTTCTCTGTCTGTCCATCTGGTAACGAGCGTAAGAGGTAGCCGCCACTGTCCTTATCAATGCCGGGGGAGCATCGGGATCGAGCGGAATCCGCGAAATCAAAGTCGAAGGAAAGAATAACTTCGTAGGATCGTGCGCTAGAGCTTCGGAGAGTGTCGTCTCGGGTATTTTCGGCGGCGCGTTCAATCGCGCGAATATAGACTTTCGCAGGGAGAATTGCGCACGCGGAATCGCGTGCACGTGGACAGACATGCATACTCTATGGACTGGTATAGATCGCAGCCGGTATTCGGAACGCGTGTGCCTTCGCAAACTCGATTCGACGAGCGATCGAAAGAGAAATAGACAAAAGAGAGGTAGTCGACGGCGGCTCATCGCGGCTCGTTTAATGGCATTCTCGTGCCGCTCCGTCCCCCGAAAAGAGAAATATGAAATTTTAGGATAGAAAGTCGCGTGTTCGCAGCGTATTCTTTGTCGGTGCCGCACCACACTGGCCCACTTTCGAAACACCGATCAAACTAGCCGGCCGTTCTTTTGAACTCTTACGGAAACTGCATATCTCACAGATAGACCAAGCAGCGAAACGTCGACAACCGTTCCATGCATTTGGGAAGGAGACGTCACTCCCGAGAGTTAGTTTAAAACTGTGATCTCGTTTAACACTTTCATCGCCATGTCACCCATATCTGGGTGACGGAATTATTTATACAGAATTGAAAATTAATTTTTACGTTGGCAGATTGAGTGTACAAAATTTCCTTACGATCTGAGGAATAGAAGAGGTTTGAAACGGTAATTAATTAAACCTCCTAGTTTTTGTTTTATTAAATATATTGCTTTGATTTTGTGTAATTTTTATGATTGTGGAGTGGGCGATGGGTTTCGGATCGCACCATTCGCTTTAATTTTTGGTCGTCCGAATATTCTTCTTGATTGACAAATGTTTGACAGAATTGTTTATTCGTGGGCCATCGTCGAACGCCTCGCTCCACTTGTCCGACCGTTGGCCGACTTATTCCACTACACCGCGGGTCTTTACGATCTATCGCATCTGTAAATCGTCGGGTTTACGAGAAAACGCGTACGTTAACAAGAATTCATTGTTTACTGTCTGAAATGTTTCGCTTTTATCCCGGAACTTGGTAAACGTACAACTCAATTACGTTTCCATATGTGGTCTTACTAACCTGTTTGGAACAGTTGAGAGATACCTGTAATTGTTCTTCGGTATCGTGTAATTGTGCCTTTATCGATGAACACAATGTAAATCGTTAAAATGAGCAATTATTTGTAGGATCGCCGAATTCGCAGGTGTTTTACGAGTTCACGAGCGTCTGCAGGTGGCCAGATACAAGCCTCCGTGCTTATTTACTTTTTCGCGTAACGCTGTGGTCAAGAAAGGAAGAGAGAGCGAAGGAGTGAGAGAAAGAGTGTGTGAGGTGCAAGCGGGGAGTGCAAGCAGCGAAGTCGGAGCATTCCGGGAGTAGAGTTAGGACAGTGAAGTGGAGCAGTAGAGTTAAAAACAGCGAAGATAAAGTCGTACCGCGTAGAACAGTGGTGGATACGGGTGGAGCATTGATATATTGGGTCTGGGAAAATGTTCGTGGCGTTTTTTTAGTAAAATTCAACTGGTTTTCTTATAGTGTGAAAATGAATTTATTTAAACCAGATATGCTCCATGATTATCGACAATGTTTCGCCATTTTTCGGTTAGAGCCATGATGCCATCGGTGAAGAACTTCTGTGGTTTGTGGTTGATAAACTGAATCAAGTGGTTTTCAGAGGCTTCTTTTGAAGGTAGCTTAATTCCATTGAGAGAGTTCTGCAGCGATCGAAATAAGTGATAGTCAGAGGGTGCTATGTCTGGACTATACGGTGGATGCATCAAAACTTCCCAACGAAGGTATCGCAATTTTTGACGGGTCATCAAAGAGGTGTGTGGTCGGGCACTGTCATGATGGAAGACAACACCTTTCCTATTACTCAATTCCGGCCGTTTTCGTTCAATTGCCTGGCGTAATCTCTCTAGTTGTCCACGGTAGAGTTGAGAATCAATCGTCTGACCAACTAGAAGTAGCTCATAGTGGACGATTCCCTTCCAGTCCCACTACACACACAGCATCACCTTTTTCGGCGTCAATCCTGGCTTCGCGAACGCTTGTGACGGCTCACCATCCCTTGTCCACGATCTTTGACGCTTCCGATTGTCGTACGTGATCCATTTTTTATCACCTGTTATGACCCGTTTCAGGAATAGCTCGATTTCTTTGCGTTTCAGCAGCGCACCGCAGATGTTAATTCGGTCTAGCATGTTTTTCGAGCTCAACTCATGAGGAACCCATACATCGAGCTTCTTTTTGTAGCCAGCTTTGTGTAAATGGTTCAAAACAGTTTTGTGGTCAATGCCTAGCTCCATACCAATATCGACACTGCTAATATGCTTATTTTGCTGGACTTTTTCAAGAATTTCATCAGCTTTGTCAGTGATTGGACGACCAGAGCGTGACTTGTCTTTCACATAAAAATTACCAGATCGAAAGCGAGCGAACCATTTCCGCGCAGCAGATTTTGATAAAGTACCTTCACCGTACACAGCACAAATTTTTTCGCAAGCCTGCGCAGCGTTCTTCCCTTTGTCGTAATAATATTGCAAAATATAGCGCAATTTTTTATTACTTTTCTCCATTTTCAAACGCACATAACATTCCAACCACTGCGCCAATTTCGATGTTTATACACTCAAAGTAACGCTCGAAGTGTCACCTTTCCAACGAGCGTTTAGTGATATCGCTACGATCTGTGTTTCCTGAGTTATTTGCAATTGATGCCATCTATCGAGAAAAACGCCACGAACTTTTTCCCAGACCCAATATATATTATGGATACGGTATTCGGATTCTGGAAATGTCCCGAATTGAACAGTAGATTTGGATGCCAGTGCCGCTATCGTTCGACCGGTGTACTGTACCCCTCGTACTCCTCTTCGCCCCGTGATCCTCTATACTTCACCATGTGTTTGCGTCCCTCTAGATGGCGCTGCTTTCAATCGAGTTGATTGGACGTCATTGACACGCTATGAAATAAAAAGTGTCGATGACGTCCAATCAACTCGATTGAAAGCAGCGCCATCTAGAGGGACGCAAACACATGGCGAAGTATAGAGGATCACGGGGCGAAGAGGAGTATGAGGGGTACAGTACACCGGTCGAACGATAGCGGCGCTGGCATTCAAATCTACTGTTCAATTCAGGACAAAAAGCTGTGTAGCTGGCTTATGGCAATACCATATCCATAGTATATATATATATATATATATATATATATATATATATCAGTGGGGTGAAGGCCCTCAAACGCCTGCTTCTCCCACCAACCTCTCTTTCATACAGCGCGCCCGTTCGTTGCATACGCTGATGTCTCGTGTCTTCGTCGCCCCATTGTACCGCGCTTGCTGGAAGCGGACAGAGGGCGCTACGGTGTGGACGGTTTTGCCTCAATTGAGGTAAAATTGCCCATCCCTGGCGTAGAGCATTAGATTATCCGATTAGTTTAGTTATAAGTTTTGTTAAATAAAAACGTTACGTCGAAGCTTGTTCTTTGCCAAACCTTCCAATCCCACATACTTGTGCAAAAGTGAACGTGGAGTTTGATTCGACGTAGAGCCAGGAAGGGTTAGGACGAAAGAACTTGCAGCCAATCAGGATTTGACCACAGGTCAGGTTCGCCGACTTTATCGCTTGTCTTTCTTCTCGTTCGAGGCTCGTTTCATTTCTCTGGTCATAAGTTAATATAGCTGGTTGACGTTACAGCTTCCTTTTACAACCGAGAAGTTTGTTTACGAGGATTTAGGTTAGATTTAACGGGAACTGTTAAAACGCTCCGAGTCTGTTTCATAGCGGATTTCGTTCTCTCGGGGCGCAGCTTATAGCCGCGATTTCATTTTAGCGATTGCTCAGGCGATACAGCAGGTCTCTTCTTAATGTTCCTAATGCAATTACGAGAAGTCCGCAGTTTGTAGGTCGACAGAAGGTAGGCTCGCTTGAAAAATCCACCGAGTCAAGAATGTTGCGGACAAAAACAAAATCGGAATAGGCGATCGATCGACGGGCAAACGAGTCCCAAAGACAAACCAACCGGCATCGTTCATCCTTTCTCTTCTGTTACTGGTCGCGATAAAAATTGAAATAATAGCGGCGGCTCGGGCATTCGTCGTCGCTATCGCCAATGTAAATATATTCGCCGAGACGCGCTCGTGGTTAAACATTAACTGTATCTCGGGCACGATCAGCCGGGTGTCGGACATAACGGGCAAAAATTACGCAGGGACGCGGCGCGGGTTCGTGTTTGCTCGCCGAACGGTGGAATTCTGAAAAGAGCGAGCATTCCGCTCGGAAATTATGTTTGCGGCCGAGGCTGGTGTACGCGTGCGATGTAAAAGGGAAAGCGGGGCCGGCTTACGAAGTAACGTAATAAAGGCGCCCTCGCACCTCCGCCGCATCAAACGAACTGAAACAAGAAACCGGCTCCAAGGCGGGCAAATATTTACGAGCAGCAACACAAATACGAATCCGTTTCGCGACAGCTGCCGTGTGCGGTCCGCGGTGTCGTTGTATCCCCTTCGCAGGGTTCCGACTTGCAAAAATCTCGTCGCACACCCTTGTTTTTCTCTCGGTACGCTCACCCTTACTATTTGTCGTCGTCTCTTATGTTATTGTAAATATTGTCGTGGGAAGTCTGTGTTTAGTTTGTCTGGCCATGCAAGCCACCTCTGATCCTCGCTAGAGGCTAGAGAGGGAGAAAATGCGCTGTCTCTGCTCTGCTTGATACATTGGTCTCATTCTACTTGCCCAATCGTACGTTGTTCTCTATTGTAATTGTCAGCCTGTAAACGATCGCTTTTGTCATTTGTCTGACCATACGTCGAACTCATTCTACTTGTCTGGCTGTAGATTACAGCTATTTTAATTCTTTAATCACGATTTGCTTATTCCACTGGCTCGTCTGTAATAATTTGTCAAATTTATTCGGTGCTCATTGGAAAAAGTTCTTGTTTGCTTCCGACGCGAGGCGTCGCGACGAATCGGTGCATTAGCCACTGTGAATCGTAAAGCGGCTCTTTTGGTGCGTTATCTAGCCTTGTTACACGATTTTACAGCCGCCGATGCCAGTTGCCGCCTTAACGCTAGCCACTTTCGTTGCGTTGGTAGCACCGAACGCGTTTTACACCGACGAGAAATCTGTAAAATTTTTATCCCTGCGTGACTACGTTTTATAGAGACGGCGGCGGGGCACGGCCCGGGACTTATGCCATTCGCCTCGCCGTTTTATTCTATCCGTGAGTTGCACCGGCGCTGCTGCAACGAACCGTTTTAATTCGCCGAAAGGTCGAGGTGCAACCCTCTCGCAACGGAGTTGCACTTCGCAACTTGTCGGTGTGGCGCGGCGTGGTGTAAGGGTTTTAACGGGAAACTTATTTTTGCATTTTCTTACTGTTTTATGCTCCGAAAATATTACGCCGAGTTCGAACAATCGGCGACGGAAATGCGGCGGCCGTCGTATACTTTACTGCCGGACTCCGCCGGTCTTTATGAAGACCGTTTCTGCAGCTTACCGAACCTCTCCCTCTCCCTCTCTCTTTCTGATGTCCCGGAAAAATTAGTCGTCGATTAACGATCTCGCAGCTACGGTAAACATTGCACCGGTGTTCGTTGTTTCATAGGTTTTCCTGTGTATTTTCAGTATTTTTGCAACCGACCGGTATCTCGGCAACTAACGAATTTTGTTGTTTTCATCAACGTAGACATGACCAGCAAACGTCCAGTTATCGTTTAAGCCGGTAACTAGATCGATGTTTACAAAAAACACAAGGTTACATTTTTGTGAAACGAACGTTTTTCCCCAGTGAAAATTGTAACTGCCCTTTACAGCTGATGGAGTTTTTGCGATCTATGGCTAAATTCAGGATTTATTTGTAGAATTTAATACGCAAAATTACGCGCTGCTATCCCTTTTAAATTGCCATAGTTCAAGAACCAGCGCGTAAAATTTGAAACAGATAGGTCGACGAATTTTTTCTCAAAAAAAAAATTCGAAACATCGACCGCGCGGATTTCAACGGCGACGCCTCTAATGCATTATGATTGAATTTCCTCCGTCCGACGCGCGACACTTTGTATTTTCATTCGCCGGGCAGTTTTAATCGGGAGGATTCGTTTAATTTCCAGGGGCTTGCGAACATTTCACCGAAAAATAATTGCGAGAGCCGCAGAGCACGAAACGCGATACTTTTTGGGCGGCGCTTTCGGGGCTCTTTCAATTATTATTCCGATTTGTTTTATGCGAACTGTGCGCCCCGGAAAAATAATATTACGCGCAGCAGTCGATACGGGCCCGTAACGAAGCAACGTAGAATTTTTGATTTCCGGCTACAGTTATTGCCGATTGCGAATGCTTCCGACGAAGAAGACGACGATGACGACGACGACAACGACGAGTCGGCAGGAAGCGCCTTAATGCACGGCACCATTCTAATTCCGGCTTTTCAGCGAGCAGGCTTGCTGGTTGAAATGCAATATCTCCGGGCCGGATGCCGTCACGCGAAGTATTCCCAACATCTTCAAACTATTTCCAAGGCGGATTTCTTCGCATTCAAATGCGAGGCGGTCGGCTGCTCGCAAATCAAACGTGGATTCTGCTCCGGCAGCCGACGATCGACAAATTACGCCCGCTAATTAATACCTCGCGTTCCCGATTTACGCTTGGCAAAATGAAAATTGCGCGGTCGGTCGAGCTTCGTTCAACCCTTTCGTTACCATGGACCTCTTTTTCCTTGGCTGGTGTCTCGTTCTGTCAGCAGAAAAATGGATACGCTACATTCTCCAGAACGCATTAGGTGTAAAAATAAATTCGTTGCCTGTTTTTAGTGATACAGTATTTAATCGATAAAAGTCGCGACCACGGGTCCGGCCTGCGACACTTCGTGCTCAAGTATACTATTCTTCGATTTGTGCCGAACGTAGAAAAGGACAGTGAAGCTCGAGAGGCCTCGGTCGCCGAGAAGTGTAACATAATACGGGATGAGTGTATCGGTGAGACCACTACTAATTCAATGACAAAACTTCTATATTTTTTATGATTTTTTTATGGAACTTTCGCCAACATATTCGTGGCATTTTTCTAATGAAAATTATATTAAAATTATGTTACACTTCTCGGCGACCGAGGCCTCTCGAGCTACACAGCCCCTCACGGGGTATACCCCGCGGAAGTGGGGACTGATTCGCGACACTTCTTGTTCAGAATTTGGCGACACTTATCGATTAAATACTGTATTTAGCTGGGGCGCGCAGTGGCTCAGTGAATAGTGCGCGCAACTACAAACAATGTGATCGTGAGTTCAAATCCCACTGCCGTCACCAATGGAAATATTCTTCTATGTGATATTATACTGCGTCGTTGACCATGGTGGTTCGGAACCCACCGTAATAAACAGTTAGGTCCCGCTAAAAGGTAGGCTGAAATAGGCTGAACATTGGCGTTAGGTGAGAGTGAAGAAGGGGGAGAATGGTAAAATGGATTTGAAACCCTGAGGGGAACAAATATCAGTACCTATCCTATCCTACTATATTTAGCTTTTATTCATATTTTATTCACTGTTATTGTGTAATACTTTTTCCTATCTGCACAGGGTGAGTATAACTTAATTTCTTCGAGTATCTTCATCCTTGATGTTGGAGATACATACATACCACTTCATTTGCAAACTCTATTTGCCGGCACAAAATAGCTAAAGCAAACAATCTATCACTACAGTGTAAATAAAGATTTTTACACTCTCGACGCATCACTTTTTGTGTCACGAAACAAACTACTCTCGTCTTATTCAATTTTCACGACCACTCGAGTCTTTAGTTGTCGTATTAAGAGAAACTGATGCATCTGCAATGTTTTCAAGTCTAAAATCGCGAGACAACAGTCGCGAATCAGCGGATAGGAGTCGCCCGAGAATAAAAACCGGAAGAGTAATTAAATTGACCGTTTGCGTGGTTGCTTAATTTCGTTGCAGAAGTTTGCGAGGTCTTCCTTAATTTTCCTCTATATTAGCAATGTAAAATAAGGGGCTGTTCTGGCACGAGAGCAAGAAAGAGAGCGAGAGAAAGACAGAGGCAGAGAGTAGCACCCGGGGAAGGATAGGGACTAATGGAGTAAAGTTTGCAATTTTCATGGGCGCGCCGGTGAAACAATGCGACCCGGGCGAAAAGGTTTTAACGCCGACCACGGCTCACGCGGTGACGTCGAAGAGGCCCCATAAAGGATACTTCTTAAATAATTCGTGCTCGGGCAGAGGCTGGCAGAGAGAGGCCCGGGGACCAAGTTAAATACGAAGTCCGGTGATCGACGTTTGCGAGTATCGCAGATGTTGCTTCGGCGCGGCGGAGCGTTTCGGTAAATTAGCCAGTAGTTACGCTCTCGGTATTGCTTGTCTTTCGATTCGCCAACCTCGAAGTTCACCACCCCGCGACTTTCTATTGGCAAAGGACACACAGACCGACCCACGTTGACGGTATAATCGTTGACAGCGTTAAGTAACGTCGACTACGCTACTGTAAATACGATTTGGTTCGGTCGACGCTATATGTTCTCCTAATAATCCGCAGCGGACCGCTTTCAGTTTCTTTGTACCAACAATTTGTTTAGACATAAAATGATGTCTCTAAAAAAACGATACGTACATATTGTATAATATTTAATATGGTAAATATTTACATTAGGGGCTTCCTCACCGATTTTGATGACGTTCAAATATATTGTCAAGGTCATCGTTCTGAACAACTTTTTCCTATACATGTTACCGCCGCTCAGCTTTAGTTTCCGAGATATTCGCAAAAAAGTTTCAACATCTCGAAAAGTGATCGGAGTAGGTCTGGGTTAGATTTGAAATTGTGGCCGCCAATAACGCGGCCACGGTCACAACTTAAAACGACTTCAATCAGTTCAGACCCACTGTCTTGTCTGTTTATGTTTACGAACTGAAACGTGAAATGCATCGTGTCGAACGCGCACTCATTTCATTCTGAGCTGTGTTAGCATACAGAGATTAAGCATGAAACCATACGAAATCTTGGACATCTCCAACAATCAAGAAAATATATAATAACCCAGTATATAAATATATGAATATATAAATAATATATAAATAACCAAGACCTAACCCAGACCTACTCCGATCACTTTTTGAGATGTTGAAACTTTTTTGCGAATATCTCGGAAACTAAAGCTGAGCGGCGGTAACATGTATAGGAAAAAGTTGTTCAGCATGATCACCTTGAAAACATATTTTAACGTCATCAAAATCGGTGACGAAGCCCCTAATGTAAATAATTATCATTAATATCTGCTGTATAATATCCGCTGTAAAACTTGAGCTGAATAGATTGTACCAAAAGGATATAGTAGCCATTGTGCCTTCGCATACAACTTCCTTGATACTTTGGCGGCAAATGAATTATGAAAGGATGGAAAAAGGAGAAGGAGTGATTTGTCCTGGGCCCGCTAGAGGACTCGTCAGTAAGGCTATCTAGCGGACCCGTGCCTTAGTCGCGGGATGTCGTAAGGACAGTTTAAGACGGTATATACAGGGTGTTTCGTTTATCTTTGAACGGAAATATCTCATGATGCACTGAAGTTACAAAAAAAATTTATTTACAAAATTGTTCGGTATGAAGGGAACAATCATATGGTGTCATTCTTTTCGGGACTATGATGGTGGGGAGGGGGGATTTCAAAAACAAAATAAGTTTTTTAAATGGAACTATATATTTTTTTTGTCATATTACGACACCATTTTCCGAGACGAATTCAACAATATGTCACATTATGGTATTTATTGTTACAAAATATTCGATATTATATTATAAACTTGTAACTTCTTAAGTAGGCAATGGTAGTATCTGGTTGCCGGCTATTAGCTGCACATTGTAAACCGGGGTCGACCTTCTTGTCATTTGTATTTTTTTTGAATATAATTTCTAATGTTTTGTAGCAGTAAATAACATAATGTGGCATATAATTGAATTTGTCTCGGAAAATGCTATTGTAGTATGACCAAAAGAATATATGGTTCCATTTAAAAGACTCATTTTGTTTTTGAAATCTCCCCTTCCAACCATCATAATGCCGAAAAAATGACACCATATGATTGTTTCCTCCATACCGAACAATTTTGGTAAATAAATTTTGTTTTTAATTTCAGTGCGTCACTAGATATTTCCGTTCAAAGATAAAAGAAACACCCTGTATACAAACAGAGGAAGATTCAGGTAGTAGCGGGAAAGGTGTTGTCGTAGTGTCCCTCTGTTGACGAGCATAGGAAGTAGCCGCCACAATACATTAAACGCTCAGTCCCTGGGGATCGACGGTATTGAATTTAGAAAATAATCTATAATATATAATTCATATAATATTCTAAACTATGTTTATGCATAGACGTAATTTTGTATTTAAATTTAAAATGTGAAATGAAAAGGAGGCAAAATTGTCTCCGTGTTTAACGTGTTAATTGATATTTACATGTCGGATTGGCGATCGTTTCTGCGATCGGTGTACGCGTAAGAGCCGATTCTTGCCGTTCGGTCTACATCTTGTTCAGGTGGGAACAATAGGAATCAGCAAGTGACCGTATCGCGTCGATCGCTATTATGTGAGCGTCTCTCGGTTATCTGAACCGTGCTTCGGCATGATAAATGGAGTTCCGCTGTACTTGCATCGCTATTCCGCATCACTATTATATATTGATTCTTTCGCGGCCAGCATAGCAGCGCATTGACAGAACGTGTATCATTGTCGTCCGCGTTTCCCCATCCTCCGTTTTCCAACGGCTCCGGATCAAGTATCTACGAGTGTACATACAAGCACACGGTCCCGCGGGGTACGGTCCTATTTTTCAGAATGATTTCACAACCTATTAAACTTGTCGGCGATCGACAGGAGGAGGCCGCTCTCGAGCACAATTTGTCGCGTGGCCGGCTGTCGATAATTCGAAAATATATTTCCGAGCGAACCCAGGTCGGCCCGGGCCGAGTCGATCGACGACACTCGGAAAAAATCGTCGTCGAACTGACCTAAACGTTTCGCCGATTTATTTCGTCCCCATGGATACCCGGATCTCCGTGGCTCGGTGCGTCGAGAATTTAATCGGTAACCGAGCGTTCTCTTAAGCGAACAATTATTTCCAGCTTGCGCACTGTTGCCGGACAAATTACTCGTCTGTAATTAGAAGACGAAAGGACGAATGAAACTTGATTTCGGTGGTATCGCGTACTTGCAAAAACAAACCGAAGCGGAGTCTCTGAGATGCGAATCTTGCGATGCTGAGGTTGGGGTAATTAAAACCGGGATAATTTTGATTACTTTCGCCAAGAACGATTCTCCGGTGTAACAATTCAATGTAATGATTTGTGCCAGCGTAAATGTACAATGGTGTGCACAAGTTCCCAGTCGGACCTGTTTTTAATAAAATTATATCACGAAGTATTCATTTGTGTTAGGTTATAGCTTAAAAATACGTTCGATTGAAAGCATAAATATATTCTAATTTTAACTTTTTAATCGTGGCTCATTGTAAATACGTGTATGCAATTAAATATGTAAGCTGTAATTCGACAGTCCGCGCCACCGTATATATATATATATATATATATATATATATATATATAATTTATATAATTTATATATATTGTTCATGTTATGTCACCCGACATATATTATTCTTATATTCATGTTATTGAAAAACAATTCCTTGCCAACGAGAGGCAAATGTCAAAAACGGCAAAAGAGTAGTCTCGTCGGGTCCGATGTCGGGAAAAGACGTATTTAACGTGTGAATAATAGCTAACGATTTTGTAATAGATTAATTGTAATTCCGCACTTCGTTAAGAGGTACAAAGAAGATAATCGAACGTATGTATGTTACAACTCAAGAACTATGATTATTCTAAGCGAAACAATTCGAAGCCACTTCTTTCGACAAAGAAGCACGCTTGCTCGAGAAATAGAGAATGTTTATATAGTGAAAAGGTATTCTGTTTCCTGGAGGTGTAGAGCGAAACGACACGAGGCAAAAATAGTGTTCGGGCCGCTAGTCTACTAAGTCGTTGAATGGAGCGTGTTGGATCTACTTAAGTAGGCTAAAGTAGTCTTAACCCCGTTAAAGTACTTTAATGTGGGAAACCTGTTTATCATAACCACAACGGCTCGGGATTATTCCCCGGCGCCTATTATACAGGCTGTCTACTTATTTCAGAAACTGTCACGCCAATGGAAATCCCCGATGAATACCAATACGCCATGCACCGCTGCGCCGCCGTGAAATTAATTGCCGTTCTACACGGGGGCGGTCGCGTGCAATCTGCTAAAAACTCTTTACGAGACCCAAGATCGATTAAGGCCGCTCTTTACGTACCGCCGTATAATTCCCCGAGTGCATGGCACGTTTCTGTAAATGCGCGGGGGAGCGACGTCGCATTTTTACCAGCTAACGAACCGTGCAAACAAAAATAATCGCGGTTCCCTTAACTCGGATTCTATTTGCTCGAGCCCGCGAATAATGTTCGCTTAGTAAATTGTAATTAATCTGCCTGATGAATGCCAACGAGTCGGCTAAAATGATGACGAATGCATAATAGATTATGATATATATAATTGCTGTTTACATTATCGATCTGATTTTGTCGACGTTATTTACGGGTGATTCGATGTAGTGCGGTTATAATAAACGGACAGTGTTGCGATAAATATCGTCATAACGGGAATGGGGTTGTTTCATTATCTCGGTTTGTGTCCATGGACAGTCTGTATTTTGTTGCACGATATTTTTTATACTTCTCTCTACATCGTTTAAGAAGTACCTCTTTTCAAAAAACGAAGATCGGCACTACAATTTTGTGATTGGTAGACTTTGCTGTTTATTCAAATTATTGTATAAGGATGTGCAGTTTACTTATTGGTTCCATTTCGCGCAACAAGAGAGGTTTAACTGCATGGTGTTATCTGCAAAAGGCGTTGATTCAAAATCGGCCAAAATTACCCAAGACCAATTTTCCTGATAATTTCCCCAAGGTATAACAAACACCATTCGAAAGGGCATGAAATGTACTATTAATGCAGCGTTTTTGGTTAAAATCAGGCGACACTTTTTTTGGAAACTGCAATTTTTCTGAATTTTTTACACCTTGAAAAACGTGAAAAAATTATGTTAGCAATAAATAAATTACATAAACTTATACACCGTTGGAAAGCTTGAATTTTTTATGATTTTTTGGTATCAGTGTCGCGTCGATATCTTATTTTTATTAAAAGTTACAGCACATAATAGATTTCGCAAAATACGTACTTTGACCCCCTCTCCCACCCGTAACTGTGAAGTTCTAGGAAAAAGTTTTTGCACGGAATCAATGTTAGACCCAAAGGGCTACCAATATGCAAAGTTTCAGGAAAATTGGTCTTGGGTAATTTTGGCCGATTTTGAATCAACGCCTTTGTTTCATCGATTAGACCATTTCAATGGACAATGATCACGATACAGGTAACACTATTTTTAAAGTGAAACTTCTTTAGGCGCGTTAGACGCAAAACCTCGACGCGGTAGGAGTAAAACCAATCTGGCTACGAAATGGTGAAACGCTGAAACGATGAAACGATGAAGCGATGGAACGAAATTCTATTCCATTGAAGTTGAACTTCTTTTTAATTCTATTCTATTAGCATATACGGTTGAGGGTTCGGCATTGCTTAATAAAGATTATGATAAAATTCCGATGATGCTAAGTGGAGATTTCAACGTGAACTTTGCATCGGAACAATCAAGAATATTAATAGAATTTTTTAGAAGTAAATTAAGATTGGAAATGGTAAATAATCCTAATGGAGCGACAACAAGATCAGGAACAACTCTCGATGCAGTATTTGCAAGACATTTAGACAAAATTGATTTAAGAATATTTATATCATATTTTAGCTATCACAATCCCATTGTTTCAATAATAGAATCATAGAAAATTAAATGTCATAAAGTGTTAATAAAAATTAGAAAAAAAATTAAAGAAAGAAGTTTTACTTCAGCCATGTTGTCTAAGCACACACCAATTTTTTGATAAGGTCTAGAAGTTCCTTTCGAATACAAAGAGTTAGCATCTGCAATAATGAATTTTCGGCGTCCAGTTTCGGCTTGATTAACACTAAACCTACCAAGCACAAAATATATAAAACTGAAATGCCCTATAGAAGTGACAAGATTTAATTTACTTTATCTTTTTACGATTTCTATTATAATCTGTGTTTAAATGAAGAAGTCAGTTGAATAATTTCCTATAAAAGCGTTTTCATAATTTCAATAATTGTAAAATGGAGAACCGGTCATTTGACCGTGGTAGGTTTAGTGTTAACGAAATTACCACGCTTTTACGGGGATTATTGCGGTTGATAAGCAACGCTCTACGTGTTAATTTTTTATCCCGCTGCTCTTTGGAGATGGCGCGAGTGGAAATTTTCCAGCGAGTCGCGAGTAAAATAAATGAACGACACGGAGGAGAAAATTGAAGTGTCTGCTCGACGGGGTGGCCTCAAAGCCGGGACCGCAATCTTTTGAAAAATGAACGGACGTAATTCCATGGTCCGTGGAATGTCCATAGCGGTGGCAGCGTAGACGGCGGCTAGTTTGCATTGCAGCTTGTCCATGTACATACATTATCCCGCCGCTAAGTGATGCGAGGACTTCATAGAGATGGAAGTGTGCCGCGAGAACCAGGCAGACACCGAAAATCCTCGGTACACGTTCATCCTGGTCACCGGAGGACGGGGCCGGGGACGTCATTTATATTCATTTAGTCCGGCCCCCCCCCCTCCTACCGACTATACTTATACGAGTATCGGACAAGTATTCTCTGCCTCTTCCTTTTGTCGAGAGAGTTCCAGCTTGGCCTGTGCTTCGGCTCGGAAAACTTTACCTCCGAAACAGCACCACCAGCACACCCCTAAATTAATCTAAGACCCCAGACATCCCAGCTTGCAGCAGTTGCGAGGCTCTCCTAACGTTTTTGCCGCACCAACGCGAGTCCGCAACGAAAAAAACCGAATTATTTACCGGTCGCCTGCTTGCTCGCTTGCTTGCTTTCGTTAACGAGCACGCTTTCTCGGTCGCACTATGAAACATAGTCTCCGCAGTGAAACACAAATTGCCAACGTTTTGGTCGTTTCATGATTAGATGAGCAAACGAATCTTTCCGAGCTCCGAAGACTGGAATGATTAGCTTTCGTTACCTGTTTTCAGACACAGAGCGAACGATCTGATTTATCTCGGCATTGATTTTTTATTTATTCGTAACGAATCATCTTTGATTGAAATAATTGACAGAAAATTGTTGTTCCCGTATTATCCGAGGATCTCAAGCTTACGGGGATTAAAATGAACTTTGTATTTTGTTAAAAAAATTGCACAATTCGGCTTCAGGAAAATTGAAAGTGATCGGCTAATAGCTGTGTGGTCGTAGCTAGACCACCGATGATTATGCGATTTCTTGTTTTTGGAGAGGTATCTCAACATTTCGTTATTCGATAAATGATTGAAGGAGCAGTTGGTCATTACCAAACACCATAAGCAAATACCAGGAGCCAACAGCAGCACTTGCGGGATAGAAACAATTTGGAAAGGACTTGGATCCGAAGGTGTTCCTCCGGTCTGAATAAAATCCAGTGTCACCTGACGGTGGATGCAGTGCGGATAGTGTTCGCCTGGCGCGCATTACAGTAACGGGAATTGCGGGTTCCTCGGGTGGGCCTTGTATTTCGGAGTCGCAACGGATAAAGCCATTCCAGGGCGACGGAGAGAGGTGTCCGCGTCCGAAGAGGGTGGGCGTGAAAGGGCACTTACCCCACGAGCATCTCTACCATCCGATAACACGCTGGGATGGATTGGTTTTTTGCTGCTGGAACAATTCTATCCCGGCTATTATCTACCCTCACCATTTTCCCTCTTTCCCTCTTCCTCCCGGCATCGTCGACTTTTCTTTCTCACGTCCTCTCTTTCGAGCATCCACCAACGTCCTAGCACCCTCTGTACCACGTTCATATTTCCGGGGTGGCTCGCAAAAACTATAATTGTATAAAGAATGTCGGTCGTCACGTCCCGTGGACGCCAGCCAACGTCCTCGATTGCCATGCATCTTCTCATTGACTCCCCCATGGAATCCGGCCAGACGCGTGCACGGTGCTCTCGAAGGTTTACTTCTTCGAGAAACGGTGCTCGGACTCGAATAGTTTATTTACCTCCCGAGTCTCTTCTACTTCGGATGGACTCTGATCGTTTTCATCCATTTTCTTCTTCATTCGTCTTTATTCCACGGGACTTCTTGCAAATTTTCTTTTGCGGCGTAGTTGGACTCTTTCTTGAAACCGTCTGTTCTGAAAGCTAATCGAATAACGAATCGTTGTAAAAGAGGATTCTGTATTCCGAAGAAGGAGAATGTTTCTTCTTGAGAGTACACTTAATCCTGTCATAATTAGATTGCGGATCTTTAGCCAAAATAACAATTGTCTGAGTTCATTACAAATTACAGCGATCAAATAAATATTTCTGCTTTCCTTTAATAACTTTGTAGAGTTGAGGGTAATACGTCACTTCTAAAATCTTTCAATTTTCTTGTGGTTTTAAATTTTACCCACACATTTTTATCATAATTGCGTAAAATCCACTGTTGTAGCCATCGCAAATAAAGGTTTCTCAGGAATGTGCTGGACAGACAGGATTTATTCAGGGTTAGGAGTTTACATAAATTATCGGTAGAGCAGGGATATTACATAACCGGACAAGGAAATGTTTTATTTTGACAATTGTACGATTTACGCTATCTATACTTGCCACGAAAAAACAATGAATTACTTGCTATATTAGAAAATTGTTGTGGTAGTTAAAATGCATTCGTAATGTTCGGAAAATGTCAAAAAAAGCATCGATGACTTCATAGCCAGAAAATTACCGCCTTTTCCCCAGGAAAGCGTTAATTTATCGAAACACAATCTTGTGTGCTTCGTTTATGAGTAAAAACTAAATATCACTATAAAAATGTACCGAATTGATTTGCACAACTAATACAAAATGCATCAATATCCTCCGCCACAAGAGGTCCAGCCGGGTCGAGCCAGAAAGTACGCCTAATTTCTTAAACAAAAAGAAAGCAAATCTTTGCAGCAATGACAGTCAAGAGCATCGAGGAATCGTAAACCGGCTTGAACCGAACATATTTCGCTGGTGGACGGTGGTTCGGGGGCAATGCCCCGTGTGCAGGGGGCAACTTCACGAAAACGATTAATGCAAAGTAGCCTGGGAAGGGGTGTCGGTTAGCATAACGGCAAAGGTGGAGGTCCGAGCGGCGTATCGTTACTCGTGGCGTCGGCGTCGGCGTCGGTCCGCTAAGCCGGCTTAACGTCGAACGTTGAAGCATCGTTGCTCGGCCGTGGCCGCGAATGGCCCTCGTTGCAGATCCGCAATTTGTAACGGACGTAACGACGCCCTCACCGTCGATAATTCCGCAGGTGCTAGGCGTCGCGATTCCTTGGCCGGTCCCATAACGAGAGAATTCGCCGCGAGCGCAATTTCGCCGCGTGTCCCACGGAGGATCGGAAATTAGCGGGATCAAATTTGCTCGGGCGGCGAACGCGTCCCGTGGCCAGTAAAGCGATCGCGTAATCCGGCCCCGGCGCTTTGTTTATAAAACGATTACGCCCGTTCCAACCCGTGGATCGGTCGCGCGCGATAAAAACCATTCGCGCGCGCCCGGTCACACCTGTTGACTTCCACCTCGCCCTTGGTTTATTAAACCGAAACGGGCATCGATCTCCGCGACATCTGGCCACGCGAACTCCATCCACCGGAAGAAGCAAAAATCCGAGACTTTGATAAAACGTCCGACCAACGACCGGGAACCGATCGCTTCCGCGTGACAGCGACCAGCAGGGCAGCTTTAATAACGTCGACTATCAATCTTCGCACGTTAAACGCGCGATCTTACAGCTGGACCGCGCCAAAAGTGCATCCGGTTTGTTTGGAACGCTCTGTTGTGAATAATTCTTACCTATCTTTTCGTTATCGATCGATCCGCGCAAGACAATTCATTCGGAAACTAATTCAGTCAGAATTGTATGGAATTCTTGTTCCAAGTAGACTGCGAATACATCATATTTGTTTAGTACACCATATTTGCTTACCGTTCAACTGTATCGTACGGCGTAAACGGAAAAGTAAGCAAAGCGGGCACGGCACTTAACATTTTAATAATGAATCATTGGGACGACAAATATCGTGCGTCGTTGTCGCGAGGACATTGAAACGCTGGTTTTCGTTTTGCAACGGTGTCCGACGAAAATAGCGAGGCCGATACACAGCCGAAGAGAATCGGACTGTGGGGATGCGCCGCATTGCGGTGATCCAGTTAGGGAACGGATTTTAATTGAAGCTACGTTACTCTTTTAATACCGGCCGTGATGCATAATTTATGACGGGTACGACGCCGGCCGTCGTGTCTCGTCTCTGTCCAGTCGGCCAAATGATCTTTTCTCTCGTCTCGAGCCCGTCGCCGAACCCTTCTGCGCGACGGAAGCCTTTTAGCCGGAGACATTTTGCAATTTAAACGCGTTTGTCCTCTATTCCCGTTGGTGACTCTGTAACGGTCACGCGATTTTCGAAAAGAGTTCCCCGCGTCGGAGCCGCCATCGAGCGGCACACAGCGTCGTTTATATTAAACAGAAATTACTCGCATTCATCGCCTCCAATTAGTTTCATTTACGGTCCTTGACAATTTTCGGTGCGCGGCTCGTCACAATTAAAAGTTCGCGGAGCTCGTTCCCCTCCCTCGCGCACGTAATCACGGTCTCGCGCGTTTCATTATAAACCTGCAATTTCATCAGAATCGTTTTACCCCCTCTCTCACTCCTTCTTCCGGTTGAAAACCGAACATCGACGTTCGTAAAAAAAGTGACATGCCTTTAGAAATATAAAAACCGACCACCGTTGTCGCGATTTACCATCGAAATATCGGTTGTTGGATGCAACGCGACCGGGGATCACGCGATCGTCAAAAGCGCCATGCGAAGAGAACGAGTGGCGCAAGAAACACATTTGTCAGAGCTTTCGTTATCGACTCGAATCCGTCCGTTTTATCCCCGTTTTATTTACTCGTGCGATATTTTCTGTGAGACGCCCGAAATGATTTTCGAAGTGTCTTCCCTCTACTGTCGCTGCGTCTCCGTGACGTGGCGAATGCGGTGAATGTACTCGGAACAATCTAGAGCAAAATACTAAGCTTTGAGTCGTAATCATTTTTGATCTGTTTGTACAAAGATCGAAGACTTCAATGGCTGCGGTCGATTAGGGTGGTTGGAGAACGTAGGTAGGTGTTACATGTACCGTCCGTCCATCAGGAGATGGCAGTGAGAAACTTGTAGGTACCACGTGATCTCCCTTCTACGCGCTACACGTCTACGCATATTAGTGTGACTGGAACAGACAGATGTGGTGACGCTGAGCGTCTATGTCGAACGTTCCCGCCAGAACGTAAACGTAAGAGTGGGGTCCGCAGCCTGGGGTCTAGAGTGGGGTCTCGCAATCCCCCTGCACCCCACTGTCGAAAATCACTACCATCTCCTGATGGACGGACAGTAATTATGTGGTAGTTCGAGCAATTCGGCAGATTCAATATTTGAAGTCATAAATCGTTTCTTTGCGAGGGAAATTGTGATGATCGTAAAGTTTGTCGGTGGAAAACATTGTTCTTGACCAATCTGCAGCTGTATTCACGCCGAAGCAACATCGAGCAACCTTCTGTCATAGTTTAGTCAAACAGAGGAATTCACGGGAACAAAATCTGATCGTGGCGTTGCATTTTTATCGCGGCACTCGCGACGGCGATATGACAACGATTGTATTAAAAAGACAACTGTAAAAACCGATCAAATTAACGCAGAGAATGGCACAGAGTTCTCGCCAGCTGTACCGATACGATCGGTACAACGAGGCACAAGGAGCACCTAAACGTGTACCAAAAATTCAATTGGTGGACATTTGCGAGCGGAGGATGTTCGCAGGCGAGTGTCCACGGTGGAAAATAAATTCCAGCGACGACGGTGGGCGAGAATTAACATTCGCGTGATTGGGCTAACGAAGCTCGCCGAAAACTGCGGTGGCGCGCGGCCTTAGAACACCGGCACGGCGCTCGGACGAAAGCCCTCGAAAGCTGCACAGGTCGTTCCTCTTAATCACCGCGGTAAAAGTTGTTACGGAAAATTCGACGTGCAAAAGTTCGAAAACCCTGCTCGCCGGTCGGGACTGTAGTTACGCGAGTAATTCCTGGCCGGTATAATTGCGCGAACGGCCGTCACCGTCGTCATCGTCGTCGCGAAACGTTTTCGCAAGCTCCGAGACGCGACCCGTCGTCGAACGAGAGAACCGATAGATACATCGGCGTCGCGACGCCATTCAGAAAAGGACGAGAGCCGTGGCCGTGCAATTAAACATTTTGTTGGGGTCTTGCAGCTTGACCCGGATCCGCTTGCTGCATGCTTCCGTTCCGCGACCTTTCGCAATTACACGGCCGCAATTTATCGCTGCAACATGATGAGCCGACTCGGGGAACGGATAACGTTATCTCCTCGCCGCTTTTCAAGGGACCCTCGGCCGCCCCGAGGATCCCTGAATGCGGATCTTTGCTCTTTTCAAAGCCACTTCCAGTTGTACAGGTGCGCGCGGACTAATTGGGCTGCCCCCGAACCACAAAAGACGCCGGTCTTTTTGGAGCCGACGGTTCCCTCAGATTTTTCGTGCCGCCGAGAATGTAGTGTTTCTATTTTTCCCGAAAGAACGAGAGCTCTGCTAAGGGAAAAAGGGTTCCTAGTAACGAAAGGGTTGAACGAACCTGGACCAGTCCGCAATTTTCATTTTACCGAGTGTCTATTATTTTATCGTTAATGTATTGTATTTTTATTATACGACGTTAATTTAATGTAGTAATTATATTTTTAAGACACCTAGTTTTAACCTACATCAAGATCTGAAAATTTGTCAATACATTCCACCAATTTCGTGGAAACGGCCCACTCATTGTGGTGACGGGAAATTAGGCTTGCCGGGTCGTTAGCTTTTAAGCAATCGTTCTTCCAAGCCATTCGCGTACTAGATAGTACCGTTTTTCGATCGGGTCCATGGACCGTCGAACACGGTGATTCGAAATCCGCGCGATATTTAGCAAATGAAACGATCCCGGCCGGGGCCGTTTCATTTCGGATTATGGCGGGCGCGCGGCTGCGCCGCTGCATGGCCAATCGCGTGGAAATCAAAAACCCTGTTTGAAATATCGCGAGTGCCGGTTCGGGGCTGCGTTATCGATTGTTACGGGCCGTGTTCGATCTCGAATTCGTATCGTAACACGGTGAACGGGACGCTTCGGCCATGGGGCACGCTCGCAAATTGATCGCGCCCGATTCGGAAAGTCGGCCGTCGAAGCGGCAATGATCGCCAGTTTGATTTTTGTGTGTCGGCCCAGTTCCGAGTAATTGGTCATCGGAACCTTCCGAGCTAATAAATTCGCCGATCGTTCAGTGCGATCACGATGAAAATTTGTTCGACGGCCCGCTCCACTTTTTAACCTGCTCACGTCCCCGTCCTTTCTTCTTTTAATTGACGACGCGCGGTCGTTCGTCGTCTCGTTTCTCCGCTATTCTACCTTGTCGAGGCAGTTCTCGATAAATCGGTTCTCCGCGTAAATCTCCGAGCTTTCCGCGAAATTGAAACGTTTGTTCCGCACACGGGAGCCGAAGATGTCGTCTCGCTCCGGTGCGGCGGCTTCCGCGGCGGAAAAGCTCCCGTGCCAAGTCTTCGGGCGGACGTGTTAATTTAATAAGCTAATTTGGCGTCTGGCCAACGTCCCGGGGTTTCTGGTTTCTGTCCAGGCGAAATTGCACGCTTCCGCGGCGTCGAATAATTAATTAATTATCGGTTACGCCGACTCGCGCCGCGCCGCGTCGAGCCGTCAGACACGTGTAGAACGCTAACGATCCGAGCGTTTCGGTTTTCAACGGTGGAATCGAGTTACACACCGTTCCTTCTGTTTGCCGTCTTAACGATCCAAGCTGGTCCGGATCGGATGCGATCGCGAGCCAATCGGAACGCTAGAAACAATTAGGACAACCGATTCGGAATTTACTCGTGAAGGGAACGTTTTCAAGTTGCACAAACCGATTTTAACGAAACTTTTGTGAGGGGCAGTTTCGAGAACAATATTCCACACATATTTTCTTTTAATCGGCCGTCGCCCACGTTGAAGGTGTGCAAATAGAATAAAAAAAAAAAAATTTAGTCTCGAGTCTTTTCTTCGCTCACTTTGTCACTGGTCAATAACGACACCAATCATTAGATTGCAGTCATGCAATCCAAAATTGGGTCGGTGTTATTTCAATTGTGGCGGCTAGCTCCTATGTTCACCAACAGATGGACAGTGCAATAACACCTTTCCCGCTACTACCTGAATCTTCCTCTGTTTGTATATACAGGGTGTACATACTATCACTAGCCAGTGTTTTTCTTGCAAATAATAAATATTAGAAAAAAATGATAGAGAAAAAAGTAATACTGTTTTTGTTACGTAACATAATGGTGGATGTAATTTTCTTGCGTTTGCACTATTTTCTTGGAAATGAAGGTGACTTTGAATTTTTTAAATGAAACGCCATATCTTTTTTTATATCATATGAAAGCGTGTGTCAAGAAAAATTTATTCGTATACAATACAATAACTTTCAAGGTCATACAAGGTTAGAAATGGCAGCAAAATTTTGAATATTTCGTACGTAATATTTCGTAAAGATATCATTCACGATACACAACGCCAAGAAATGTATACGACTTGCAAAGGAAACTAACGCAATCGTGTGCATTAATATTTCGGACAACGTTAGAAGAAGCTAACAAGAATTTAATTAATAGAGCCGAAATATGCAGTCATGCTCAAGGAAGTTATATTGAACATTTACAGTATTTCATCGGTAATTGTCCGAAATGTCTTCGACATAATTGTCCCTGAGATATCCCCACTAGTGCGGGGTGTACCTCCTTGAGGGGCCGTGAAGCTCGAGAGGCCTCGGTCGCCGAGAAATATGATACCATGCGGCTCGGGTATATCGGTGAGACCACACTAATCCGAATTTCCAACTTCTTTATTATTCATTATTTTTTTATGAGACTGCGATGGCCATATTTGTGGCATTTTTATAATAAAAATGATACCAAATATGATATAATTCCGATGATATTTACTTGTGTAATCGACGATTAATGTTTCGGGCGCGAGGAAGGATAGCGTATGGAAATTCGGATTAGGTATGTTTACATTTCTCGGTGACCGAGGCCTCTCGAGCTCGGCTGTCCTTCTCTACGTTCGGCAAACCTCAAACAATGATATCCCTCGCGCATAATTGTCCCTCCGCAGACCCGTGTTGTGGACAATTATCGATGAAATACTGTACTATAGCCTCGTCAATAAAGTATACTTGTAAACGCATTAGTACGAAATGTTCAAAATGTTTCTTACATTTCTGACCTTGTATGATCTTGACACACACTTTCATATGGTATGCAAAAATATATAGCATTCCATTTACAAAAACTAGAGGTCACCGACATTTTCATGAAAATAGTGCAAATACAAAAAATTACAGACGCCATTAGATTGCCTGCAAAAAATAGTATTACTTCCTCCTCTTTCATTTTTTTCTAATATTTATTATTTGCAAGAAAAACGCTGGCTAAACTGTCCTTACGACATCCCGCGTCTGAGGCTCGCGTCCGCTAGATAGCCTTACTGACAAGTCCTCTAGCGAGCCTAGGACGAAACGTTTCCTTCTCCTTTCTCCATCTTTTCATAATTCGAAAAACTGTAGCTTCACAAACAATAAAAATAACAAGAATTCAATAGTACCAATACATTTCTTAAAGCTTCGTAATACCACTACAGGGAGAGAGGTTAATGCCTGTAAACACAGGCATTAATACAAACGATTATTAATTTGTATACAGATCCGCAGTCTATCAATCGTGTTTAGCGAATAAGATGGGAAACAAGGATGAGCCGTTTTCCATGCGCACAAACACTGTTCCGTGCATCGACGCAAGGTCTGCGAAAGTTACTCTGATTTGCTGGGTACTCGATCAGTTACGCTAGTGGCTGTACGTGTTTGGAAACAGGTCGAAAAACCGATTAGGTTAGCGCAGTTTTGGCATGAATATGCGAGCTAACGAGGAGGTGACTGTTCGGGAATCAAAGTTACCGAAGCTACGGGGAAAGGGATCGATTGTCTGAGAAGCGGGCCGATTGGGCCTCGCGTTCGAGCAACCACGCTAAATGCATCTCATTTGGCCGATGCGTTGGCGTTGCCGTTGCCGCTGCCGTTGCTGGCAGACACCCTCGGGCGATAACTACTCGGGGAGCAACGAATTTGACGAACTTGCTGTATTCGATTAGCGCGGGGCACGGGCTTGGCCTTGTGTAACTTGCGCTCGGATGCTCAAGCTGCTCCAGAAGTGGAAAGTTGCGGGACCGCCACTTAACGCATTACGCGGTTATGCTTGAGCGGCGAGCTTCAAAGTCTGCTCGAAGGCTGGGAGCGGCGCGCCGGCTGCGATGCGTCTGCCGAAGAAGTCTCTTTCTTCCAGAAATCCCCAAGAACGCTATCGTTTTTCGTGTCGGGAGCCTCGAGAATGTCGAGAGCGAGACGTTTGCTCGAAAACACCTTGCCAAGTTCATTCTTCATTAAAATTGTAGTTTTTCAAATTATGCAGATTTTGATACAGGATGATCCGCCTCAAAGGTCGGGTTATACAGAGCTGTCCGATATCGGACGTGTTTTTGGAGTGTTTATACACTGTCTTCAGATCTTTTAGGCAACTTGAGAAGCGTTCGAGATGCTCGAATAAAGGCCAAGTGCCGAAGATCGTGTCATTTGCTACCCTAACCCCAGGGGTCCCGAGAACCTTTTACTCCTCTCTATACCTCAGGAGATACCTATGCTAGTGTCGGACGACTGGTCGAAAAGTATCCCTCTCGAGCAAATGCTGTCCGATCGCTGACGACACGAAGGCAGAATATATAACATTTTATTTAAAAATCTATCAAGTAGAACTTTTCAGAGTTCATCGTGCTAATAGGTGGGGAATACATTGTTAGGGAATTTCAACATTATACAAAAAGAATAACAATTTATTACTATGGCAACGGAAAAAAAAGAATATCATCTGACAAACTGTAATAAACAATCCCCGTGGAGGTTCAGAACGTTCTGGTTAGTTCAGTACGATGCCGTCTTAAAGTAGTTCAGTGGACGCGCAGGAAAATATAAAAATAATATTGTTTACTAGTAATAAGAGGTATTAATATGTATATACTTATTGAATAGTTACGTGATCTACATATTTAGTATCACAATAATAAATTACATCATTTCAACATAATTAACATGTGCTCCAAGGGTTATTATACAGGTGTTCGATGGGGTTAATATCAGGAGATTGTGATAGAGTTTCTATATGTACTGGCGTTGCAAATCAACTCACGAAGTGGACGTTCGCGTAAAATTAACCAACATACCGGACGAGTGATTATTAGAATGGTAAACCAAGATCCAAGGATAAGTGCAATAAATATAGCTGAGCATCTTAGAGATAATTTGGATTTTGGTCTCTCTGCTACTGTACGTAGCTTTTTGCGGAGTCAAGGGTACCACGATCAGGTGGCCCGTACAAAATATTTCGTGAGTGTAGCAAATAGGAAGAAAAGAATGGAGTTCTCAAATGATAATGTTACCACACTATTGGAGTACTGGAACCGAATGATCTTTACAGACGAGAGTAAATTTAATACATATTTTGTTTATGTGCCGTTCCCGGGGCTGTTCTCTATGGAGAGGTTTATTACGGGTCATTACTATTGAGCTGGAAGTCGGCATTTTATCAGACAACATGTGTTTACTGTAAAGTAATTTGCAGGCCCCGACTTCTCTGGCGACAAAGAAATGTAAAAATGCTGCACACGTATATCCGAGAAATGTAAAAAACGTTCAGAACCTCCGCTGTACTTACTTGAGTTGTTTGACGAATTGCTTCACCGTACAGATTGTCAGATATTCTTTTTTTCGTTACCATAGTAATAAATGGTTCTAAAGTTTAAATTCCTTAACAACGTATTCCCCACCTATTATTTAATTGCTTTGTGAATAAATACAACATGCTATATTCTGCCGTGTGAAATTTGTGTATGATGTGTACAGTCACAAAGTATCGTAGTCGGAAAATCACACCATTGGTTTCGCGAAAATTAACATTTTATTATTTTCCGGTGTATCTGAAATAATTTTTCATATCATATACATATTAAAAGTTGGAAGGAAAGTTTAGTCGCATTTTAAATAAGCATGTAATTTTGCTTGTACATCGAAAACATATGTTGTTAATTAGTCATTGGGATACGGAAATTAACAGGTTACCTGAAAGATGACAACAAGTTGTTACAAATAATGGAAAAAAACGGGATTTCAAAAAGGACGAATCGTAGAATAAAGCCATATTTTAAAAAATTTGTTCACACTTGAACCGATGGAAAAATTTGCAGAACAACGATATGTCTAACATATTTTCTAATAATTATTTTAAATCATTATTTAAGAAGAATTCACCAAGTGGCAGGAACGTTCCCTATTTCCATGATGTTGTAAACGAGAGCTACCGATAATTTACCTAAAGGAGTTGTGGAGCCCACAGTAACCTTTTTTTTTTTGCCACGCGCAGCAGGGAGTCGTCACCAGCTCGAAATTTATGACCCCTCAGACTCGAAGAAAAAGTATCGTTGAGAAGTCGGTCTCCGATATCGGTTTGCGAAGACTCTCATTTAAACCTGGGTAAATTTTTCTGTCTGATCCGACAAAGTCGTCTGTATAACCCGACCTTAAGACGGGTCACCCGAATTGACCGCCTCGATCGGAGCCACTAGAGGCGTATTGCAAGAGAAGAAATAATCATATACGCTACTCCACTACGTGCAACATGAACCCTCCGGCCGGATACTGAGTCGTTTATTTTCACTATAAATCCTTTTATCGTTCTAGGCTTTTAAGAAATTTAGAAAAATTCTGGATTAGATATCGAAGTCTCTATTTTAATATAGAATCTTTGGAACGTGAAATGTTTAAAGCATTAATTGCAAAATTAAGTGTCGAAAAGAAAGAAATTGAAGAGTGAAATTCTACTCCGAACATAAACGATCCTGGTTGCCCACGTAGGATTAACCGTTTGAATCCCAAGCAGCGCGATCGCGCTGTTGAGATTTTATGTCGAGAAAACCCAACACATTTCGAGCATCGTGGACAACTGACGGTGCGTTACCGATTGTCGAAGTCGCTCGCTCAGATTTACTGACGCAAGTACATCACACAGCTCCTTTTATTGTAAATAGCACATTTTACAATAGGTAGAATAATACTATAATAATGCAATAAAACATTGCAAAATAAAATAAAACAAGCGCTATCGCGCTGCTTGGGTCTTTTCGTAGTCATTTAGAGAAAGCGCGGTTGCGCTGTTTAAGATTCTTCGACAGTGTTTTTTCAATATCCCCTGGGACTCAAACGGTAAAGTGACATCACGAAAAATTGAAGAGTTACTTAAGTATACTACATCCTAGATCCTTATCAAATGCGACACGCTGAATGTGTCGCCGTGACAATTCACGTTTAAATCTGGATAAATAATTCACCCACATACGAATGACATGGTAGTTAACCAGTTAATTGCTAACAGCATTTCGAATTGGACAGACTAGGAACTCGGAACGAAGCGTAAGAGAAACAGCCCGAGGTTTCAGGACTGGTTTTTCGGTCAGAATTTAAATTGAATTTACATGATACCGGCGTGAAATAACGACGGTTGGCTCAAAAGCCGTCTTACGTAGCTCGTATTCAGGCTTGTTGCGTGTACACACCGACCGACGTTAAATTTATTTGACACCACGCTGGAATCTCATTTCAAGCTGAGTTTGTGCGACCGGTAACTAAAGTGGGATCCTGACGTGCTATTATCCTTTATCTGGTACCGCGAGGAAGGACAGTTAATCGTTAGCAGCTTGTACAGAGGTGTTGCCCTACGCTTCAACATTTTGCTTCTCGTACCCAGATTTTGCCATCTCCAATGGAACTGACTCGCTCCTTTCACCCAATTAACTGCGCTAATTTTTGCTTCGTTCAATTTTACATTGGCCGCGGGAGTGGGCGTAGTATTAACCGTTCTAATATCAAAATGTTGCAGATCGTTGGTGCGTGGATGGTTATTCAAATTATTCGGAGCATTTAGCGATTGATTCGGGAGAATTGCCATCGCGTTCTCCAACATTTTTTAACAATTTCACGGTTGAAAGTTTGAACGAAATAGTTAAAACGTAATTACAATTGCTCCATCCTCGAAATGTTCCAAAACAAGTGGCCTCTTTTGCTGTACCTCATCATCGTTCACGTTCAATTCAATATTGACATTTTAATCATTTGAATATCCTGCCAGAGGGGTCAAGAGATAACTGCTAGTATATATACCAATTTTTATTTTGATTTTGTGAGATATTTTCCGGCGAGTCAGCAATCAACGCGTTCAATCGGAACTTCAAACTGGATCAAACTAACAAGCTTGTACAATGCCAGTGTACATACAACATGCCCGGGTTGTTACACTGTTTTCTACCTCGAAAACCACTGAACCAAAAAATCCCAACGTTGAGAAAATTTCAATAGCATTTCGTAGGTTAACTTTTCGTTAACGTCCATTAATATTTAATTATCGCGATGATGGAAAGAGCCGGTTTCCGCAGGCAGCGGGTGACGGCAACGCGAGGATTAATAAAAATATCGTTGGGCACAAATCCAGCGGACAAATGGACGCAGAAATGATAACGGAAGCGGTTGACAGTGCTACATGGTGTAAACAGAGAAAGACAGGCGGGCTGGTGCCGATTCGATCGAGTTACAGGCCGCCTTTACAGTGCAGGGGATCGGGCCGAGAACACGGGGTTTTTTCTCCGATAAAAAAGTTAGATAACAGGTACGAGCCGGGGAGATTAATTGTTTCGTGTCCGGTCGGTTTTCGCGCTCTCATACACACACAGTGACTCACGGAGGCGCACATGTAGATACACATATACACACGATGGTGCAGCCCGGTCCGGTGTATCGATAATCGATTTAGTAGTTTTGACGCGGGGCAGAGACTGACCCCCGTCTATATTAATAGGGGAGTCGTGCATTAAGACTGCCAGGATAATCCTTGGGATCGCGATTTGCTGGCGGCGATATATGCAAATCTGGCTGAATAATTAACCGATGTTTTCCGGCTTGATAAGCGCACGGTCGAGTAATCTTCGTAATATTTCCTGCGGGAGGTAGAACTTCTACTCTAGGTTCGACGTTCGATGCAACTCCGAACCACGTCCCCCTCAAGGTCGGTTTATACTTTATACACGGTCCTCGCTGATCCGGAGGTATACAGGGTGGCCCACGTAACAGTTTTCACGATTTTTTAAGTACTGGCGATAATCTGACAAAAAATATTTTCAACAAAAGTTGACCAGTTTTCGATTGGCTATATATTGCAATAAAAAAGTTCGAAAAACTTTTTTCTTATGGTATTGTCAAGGTCACCTTCATTTTTTTAAATGGCACTTTGTATTTTTGACTTAACAGTATTATAGCCCGTGTCAAGACGAATTCAACGACGTTGGGATAACATTGAAGGCGAAGAAATGAAAATTTCAACAAAACATGACAATCTGCTTGAATGGGTGATAAAAACTTGTGTTTATTATTAAGACTCGAAATTACATTCAATTCAGAAACTTTGACTAAATGAACGCAAACAATTTCGTGAAAGTCACATCAAATGTTCGAATTGAAATCCGTCTTGTTGTAGGCACAATTCCGTTCTTCGTAGTGCATTGGTTACTCTTACGATACTGTCGTAGCGAAGTTCTTATCATGCTGCCAATGTAAATTTACTACGAAGAACGGAATTGTGCCTACAACAAAACGGATTTCAATTCAAACATTTGATGTGACTTTTTTACGAAATCGTTTGCGTTCATTTAGTCAAGGTTTCTGAATTCAATGTAATTTCGAGTCTTAATAATAAACACAAGTTATTATCACCCATTCATGCAGATTGTCAGGTTTTGTTGAAATTTTCATTTCTTCGCCTTCAAGGTCATCCCAAGGTCATGGTTTACTAGATCGTTGAATTCGTCTTGACAAGGGCTATAATACTGTTAAGGCAAAAATATAAAGTGCCATTTAAAAAAATGAAGGTGGCCATGACAATACTATAAAAAATCATGTTTTTCGAACTTTTTTATTGCAATATATAGCCAATCGAAAACTGATCAACTTTTGTGGAAAATATTTTTTGTCAGATTATCGCAAGTACTTAAAAAATCGTGAAAACTGTTACGTGGGACACCCTGTATGTCACATTAGGTGACTCTACATGGAAAAATGAGTCCAAAAGAAAGAATAATTATTTTTTCGTTGTAGGCTTCATTTTTGAGGGCCCCATGGGCTCGCGTAGAATTGGTAGGTCATGATCAGACGAGTGAGGCAAGTCCTATTCTAAAACGAATCGTCGAATGAACAAAATGTATGCCATATTTTCGATTCATTTTCTCATATAGAAACACCCCTTCCACGAATGTACTATCGTATAATAATGTATTATATTTCTGAACCAATTCGTTCCGTGTCTGAGCGGAAAATATAAATTATTATAAATCGGCTTTTACCGGTCGTCGTTTCCGTCAAAGCTGATGCCGCCGCTGGTACGCGAGAGAGTCAGATAGCCGGTTCTTTAATTCGATTAGCAGTCATTACCAGCGAGTGAAGTCTCGGCCAGAAACTTTTCCATTTCATTACACCGGCCCGTTTCTTTCTACCTTGGTCCCACGGCCGGCCGCTAGTCTTCCTCTCTCTCTCTCGCTCGCTCCTCGTCCCATCAACTTTATTACTTTGTCCTCTTTCGGTGTTGCACACCCATCGTGCAAGCGGGACCCGCCCCTTAACTTTCGGCTTAAATCTTTTTCTCGGATGAGAGGAGAGTTCCTCGAGAAGCTACATGGGGAAACTCGTCGGACGAATTTACCGTCGGGACCATAAACCGACCCCGTAACCGGCTGGCGATGCTTAATTAACGACGCCGGATCAAACGCTGTTGGAAATAACGAGGTTTTTATCGTTATAACAAATAAAAGTGTATTATCATTATTTAGCAACAGTACAAGAAAATAAAATGCTCGGCAAACCGAATAGACGCATCGGCTGTCCAGTCAGACTTCAACTGCTCTCGCGTCGCCCACGCGATGCGCTCCCGCGAGATGGGAGGAGAAAAAAAAGATCATAGCGAAATCGGACGCTCTTTTTTTTCTCCTAGGACGCGTTCTATAAACGGAGTATAAAAGCTTATAATCCAACAAACGCCATCATATTATGTCACCGCCCTCATTTCTTCCCTTTAGGCTCGACGCAGATAATTATTGCGAAGCCGACTATTCCGCGTGACTTCTCGATGGAGTTTCACACTTGTGTCACTACAGGAGACGTTCTATGGCGTTCACTAACATCTATCTTTCGAAGTTGACCCTGGGGACAACGTCATCTACTTCCAGGAGCAAAAATTCCCTTCCACCGACTCAAATAGTTTACCATCTCGGTTAAGCGCTTTCGTGGAGCCCATTCGCAGAGGGGAACACAATATTTGCTATTGTATGCATCAGCGAGGAATTCGACTCCATCGTGCACGAAACTAAACGATCGCGAAACGAAACTGGTCGCTCCTGAAGCTGCAGCGCGTGGAGCGGATCGGAAACGAGGAGCTATGAAGCAACGAAGTGCAGGGCATTTCATTTTAGCGTCGCCGCTCGCAGGTGGCCGACCCGTGGAATCGCCGAAAGAAGCGGAGCAGAGCTGAGCATAATTTCCCGTACGCAATATTAAGGATTAAAGTTACGACTGTTGGTCGACGCGCGAACGACAGCGCGCCTCCGTCTGGCTGTAGGTAAACGGGGCCCGGTGTGCACCGGTGCGCAAATGACGCCAGCTATAAAATATTCAAAGGCTGCCGTGATAATGGGGGTGCGTCCAAGCATATTAAACATTCAGTCACGTAACCGGTCCACCACCGTCAGCGAAGCCGCGTCGGAGCTACGCTGAGCCGAGCAGAGCAGAGCAGAGCAGAGCAAAGCGGAGCGGAGCGAAGAGCGTGAAACGAGTAGCGTGGAGCAAAGAGCGGAGCGAACGGAGACATGGCAAGTGCACGTGGTAATTCAACTTCCGAAGTAAAGTTTCGGGGCTGCGAGATACATGCCGCGGTATAAACTTCGCGAAATTACACTATATCAAACCCCCGTCCTCGCTCTATCTCTCTCGCTATACATATTTATTATTTAAGTTACGAGCACTTGTTTCGAGGGACACGCAAACGAACGGCCTTCCCCCGCACTGACGCTTTGTCCCGTCATCTGTTTAACTAGGAATCAACGCGGCGACATGTGAATATCCACCGGGAAACTTGCCGCTCCACACCTACCCTGAAACCTGTCCGAGCATTCAAAGGTTCGCTTCGCGAGAAATTCATTTCGCTGACGGTTATCGCACGATTAACCATTGAACGTTTGAGGATCGGCGACTCCACCATTAGCAATACTTTGAACGAGATTTGGGCTGTTAAAACTATGGAAATATACGGCCCGCAACCATATACAGGGTGTTTGCGAAATCGTGATACAACCGGCAAGGGGATGATTCCTCACATAAAATCTAGTCGAAAGTAAGGAAAACAGTTTTTTTTTCATACGGGACTTCATTTTCGAGAAAATCGAGTTTAAAGATTCGTCGAGTTCGCGTGCATTAGTATATGCACAGAGTAGAAATGGTTGGTCATGTTCAGACGCGACATCCGATTTTTATCTAATGATACGTTTATTCGCTGAATTTTCAAACTCGATTTTCTCGAAAATGAATTCCTTATTTTCGACTAGGTTTTATGTGAGAAATCATCCCCTTGCTGGTTGTACCACGATTTCGCAAACACCCTGTATGTATCACGGAACCGAATCGTTCGTCTAAACGGATAAAGGTCGAGTAATACATGTCCGAAGTTCGAATCAGACCGAATATTGTTAACCAGGTTTAAATGAGAGTGTTCGCAATCGGAAATCTGCGTCCGACTTCTCAACGATTCTTTTTCTTCGAGTCTGGGATGCCATATTATCTCCTGCGGGTGACGACTACCTACTGTGCGTGGCACAAAAAAGAATTTCTATGTTCTCCACAACCACTTTAAGTAAACTATTGGTAGCTCTCCTTTACAACATCTCGAACGCATCACAAGTTACCTCAACGTTCGGACGGAAATGTATAAACACCCTAAAAACGCGTCCGATATCGGACGGATATATATATATATATATATATATATATATATATATATATAACCCGACCTTAATACGTTGACCCAGCATTTGTAAGAAGTGGAATCGGTCGGTGATGAACATACGCGTCAGCCGAATTTTTAAGCTGAATTTGATCGAAAACGAAAGAAAAACCGAAAAAATGTTATACGTATTGTGTCACACGGTTTTGCACACAGAATCGTCTCGTGCCCGTTTGTATTAGCTGTGTCGAGACATCCTGCCTAAATCGACGTTAATCTGGCATCGAGTGCGCCGCAGCACTCAAAGGCGAGTCCATGTGACGAAGGCCGCTTGGAAATTCGGTTTGATACAATAACAACGCCAACCGAGACAAGGCCTCGCCGTCTGGCAAACATCGGATTAGTACCGTAGCGTCGTTTAAACGAAGACAGATCCAATTACGCTAGGAGACTATCGCACGCGTGCGCGCGGCGTCATTGTTGATGCATGAGTTGGGGAAATTTAAACGATCCGGTCAAAAAGGGATTAAATATTCCATTACGGGCGGATGCGTTGGGGTTTCCCGGGGCGGACGATGGCGTTCGCGAAATTATAGGTCGCGGCAGCGTTGGGCCATTTATTTAACGGTTGTCGTTAATTCCGAAATCCAAGGCGGGGTTGGGCGGACGGAAACGAGCTAGAGAGGCAAAGAGAGAGAGAGAGAGAGAGAGAGATGAAAAAAGAGGAACCGTGCCCCTTAATAAGTAGCGTGTAAGTGGCCCGCGGCAGTATCCTTAACGAGCCAGATATTCCGAAGTAATTAGAGATGAGGCCTTCCATCCCCCACCGCCCATCCCCTTACCACGGTTTGCTCGTCCTCCTAGCCGCGGTAGTAACCATGAGCATTACCATTAGAATCTGTTACGTTCAACGGAGATGCCATTGGCTCCCAGCCCAGACCGGCTTATGACGCCTTTTTTTTCATTCCCATCGAAATCCCGCGGATATCCCGCCGATCTACAACCGTCCACGATCCTGGACTCCCGCGCGGAGATCGTTATCGTTAGATCGCCCCGTGACCGAGCCGCGATCACGAGTTACAGCCGACGAGCTTTTTAACGCCTTCCCGATACCGTGACGCGCCCCGTTAATCCACAATGGTCGCTCCGTGGGATTTACCGCGCGCCTCGGATTAGCGGCAAAGAGCGCGCACCGAACCGGCGATTCAATCGACCGCGAGCTACTTCGCTCTCTCTCTCTCTCTCTCTCTCTCTCTCTCGCTCTCTCTCTATCCTTCTCTCTCCCTCTCTCTCTCTCTCGCTCGTTCTCGAGCTAGCAGACTTTTACGTTCAACATCTCTACCGGTCGTCTCTTCATTATACTTCGAGATGCTCCGTGAAAGAGCGCTCTCATCCACGAGTTGAACGTCTATTGTTTAACTCTCGGACAGTGGATCTTCACGACAAGTATACAGAATCTACCAACGAGAACATTCGAAATCAACAAGCAAAGCTTCAATTGCATTATAAAGACAGCTTCTCGTTCCCGTTGAGATGCAATACCATAATTCGATTCTACAATCCCCAAACCCCCTAAAACCGATCTGTTTGTAATTAATAACGTATAATTAGCACAGATATGAACTTTGTGATTCTGGCCCACTGCGCGTCGCCGCGCTTTTTCCTTTAGACGCGTTGACTATATCGATCGGATATATTAAAAGATAATGACTAGAAAAATTCCAGTCCAACGTACATACGTAAAATTCACCCTGACCCATTTCGACGCAAGAAATCAATCTGCAACTAAGAATAAATCACGAACGAAACAAGGAATAAATGAAGTCGCGAATAATTGAATCGATAACGATTCTGTCCTCCAATCGCAAGGTAATCACAAGAGTGAGAGTAGATGTTATAATAACGAAGATGCAGAAGTGTTAGAATGTTCGCGGAATATCGAGCACATCGAGCAAAGAGCAGACGGCAAAGTTCTCTCTATTGTCTCAGAAAACACATGGCCGACATTACAAAATATATGATTCTCCACGGCAGACCCTATAAAAAGAGGAGGAGCACTGTCGAACACGCAGTTCGTAGTCGTTTTCGCGTTGTTTCCCGCGGGATATCGGGCAACGCTGAAAAGAGCGTGCAAGTAACATCAACGTCGATATCATTTGTTGGAAACCAGAATAACTAGGTTACCGATGGATGATTACAATCGCGACATCTTTAGAAGTAATTGTAATGCGGCGTACGTGAGGAAAAGAGAGAGAGACTCACTCTGTATACAACCGTCAGTGCGAAAAAGTCGTTTATGTTTATATCGTCCGTAAAGTGTATCGTTCAGAATAAAGATATATATAGGCAAAGGAAAGAGTTCGGAACACTGTGTAAAACCTACTCTACAACAGGTTATGGGCCCAGATTTGAGCTAAAAATCTTTCTTCTTAAATTGAATCTATATATTTAAGAACGACCGCACTATTCGAAGAGCAACGGCTCAACGGTCAAAGAAACATTTCATTGTCCATCACGACAAACTATAAGTCGGTGAGTTTCGCACGCTACTTTAATACAAATAACAGTTGAAATCGTTCTTTTGTTGCTTCGGCTGCACAAATTAAGAGGAAACTATTAAAAATTTCTCTTTCTAAACTAAGTCTTCCATTACGTAATACAATGACCTCCCAATCAAGTTCAAACACGCCGGTAAATGTATTTGGAAATATCCCGTCTATAGATCCAAAACTAGACGGTACATCAAATTATTCCACCTGGAAATTTATAATGAAAATGACACTTATTGGCTTAGACTTATGGGATTGTATTACAGTAGAAGAGGGAAGTAGCATAGATTCAAAAAAGGATCAGAGGGCATTGGCGGCCATTTGCTTGAACGTACGCTCACATTGTTATGTACACGTCAAAGACGCGACAACAGCCAAACTTGCGTGGGAAAAACTATCTAAAGCCTACGAGGACAACGGTTTATCGCGCATTTTAATTTTAATGAGAGCGTTGTTTAAATTAGATTATGCAAACTTTGAAAACATGAACCAATATGTATCAGAGGCTTTAAATTTGTCTCAAAAACTTGCAGACATCGGTAGTCCAGTAGAAGATAAATTACTGGCTGTTATCCTATTGGCCGGATTACCACCGGAATATAAACCGATGGTGATGGCTCTTGATAGTTTGCAGGTACAAATCACAACGGATCTTGTAAAAACTAAGCTATTGCAAGAAGATGTAAAGGTTCAGCTCGAAAATAACTCAAGTGAAGTAGCATTTGCAATAAAACAGCAACAAAAGTATTATGATAAAAGAAGATTTCAGTTTCAGAAAAAGGTTGTAAAATGTTATGGTTGTGGACAATTAGGACACACCAAGCCAAATTGCAGAAATTTGAAACCAGAGTCATCAGGAGAAAATTCAAAATCTTCAAAAGGTCAAAGGAATCACAACTGGAGCTTATTGACTGCTTTGATGGCAAATAATAAAAGAGACGGTTGGTACATCGACTCAGGGGCCACTAATCATATGTCGCCAAATAAAGATTGGATGGAAGATTATACTGCAGGAGAGAAACAAACTGTAACAGTTGCAGACAATAAAATTCTCCATACCACAGGAAGCGGAAATGTAGTCGTAAAAATCAAAGGTCAGTCCGAAAGCAAGCTTATTACTAATGTTTTACATGTGCCTGATCTAAATGCTAATTTGCTGTCAGTAAATAAATTAGCTGGCAAGGATTTTATATTGGTATTCGACGCGTTCAGTTGTAAATTGTATAAAAACTCTGATTTCCAAGCAAAGGGAGAAGTGTTGGTGACAGGAACTAACGAAAACGGTCTATACAAATTAGATACTGAACCGTTACTGCATAGTGCACACAGTGTCGTAAGCAACCAACAAACTCAAGAGCTTTGGCATAAAAGGCTTGGACACCTTAATGAACGCAGTATGACTTTGTTACGGAAAGGCTTAGCGACCGGGATCGAGTATAATGAGTCCAATAAAAAACCATGTATAGCCTGCATCAAAGGAAAGCAGACCAAATTACCGTTTAATAGCGAAGGTCGGAAGAGAGCAGACGAATTTTTGGGAATACTGCATGCCGACGTTTGTGGTCCATTTCCACAGCTAAGCTGGTCTGGTGCACGATATGTATTTATTTTGGTTGATGATTTTTCATGTATGACTTTTTGTTATTTCCTAAAACATAAGAGCGAAGTAACAACGGCCTTTAAGGAATTCAATGCATGGGTGACTAATGAAAAAGGAAAAAACATCAAGATATTTAGAACAGACAATGGAACAGAATTTATAAATAAGCAGATGGAAGAATTTTTAAAAAATAATGGTATCCGTCACCAAACAACCATTCCGCACACTCCTCAGCAGAATGGAGTAGCTGAAAGAGCTAACAGAACCGTAATAGAAAAAGCAACTTGCATGCTGCAAGATTCAGATTTGGATAAAAAATACTGGGAAGAAGCAGTGAGGACAGCTGTGTATTTAAAAAACCGCTCGCCTTCAAAAGCAATCAAAGGTAAAACGCCATACGAAATATGGACCAACGAAAAAGTTGACCTAAGGCATTTACGCGTTTTTGGTTGCAAAGCCTATATGCATATAGAAAAACAACAACGAACAAAATTCGACAAAAAAGCGAAAGAATGTGTCTTTGTAGGTTATTGCTTAGACTCAAAGGGATACAGGTTGATAGATTTACAAAACCCAAAGCGGGTACTAAAAGCAAGAAATGTCGTGTTTATAGAAAACGAATTCCCAGCACAAAAAGAAGAAAAGAAAAATAGCAGCAGCACAGTTGATTTTGGGCAAGAAAATCTGTTTTACAACGTAATTCCAGATAGAACAGAGCAAGAAAACAACATAGAGTCGGAGGTAGATGTATCCAGAACAGAGGATAACGATTCATTTTTAACCTCTAACGAAGACACTAACTTCGAGTCCTTAGATGATGCTGATGATACAGTAGAATTTGAGACGGATGATCTTTCGACGCCTCGACCAGAGAGGAGATACCCAGAAAGGGAACGAAAGACAAGAGAATTTCCGGGTATGGTCAGACATCAGGCGTTCTTCTCGACAAATTCTGATCCAACGTCCGTAGAAGAAGCGTTGTCTAGTCGTGAGAGTGAAAAATGGAAAAGCGCTATGAAAAAAGAATTTGAAGCTCTCAAGAAAAACGAGGTATGGGACTTAGTTACTCTTCCAGAAGGTAGCAAAACCATAAAGTCCATGTGGGTCTTCAAGTCTAAAACAAACGAAGATGGTAAGGTAACACAATACAAAGCTCGCCTTGTGGCAAAGGGCTGTTCACAGTCCTTTGGCACGGATTTTAATGAAACTTTTTCGCCTGTTAGTAGATATTCCACTATTAGGACCTTAATTTCGCTTGCACTACAATTAGACATGAGTATAGATCACTGGGACGTATCGACAGCATTTCTCAATGGAAAATTAGATGAAGAAGTGTATATGGAGCAGCCCAAGGGTTTCATCGTCGACAAAAACAAAGTCTGTCGGTTAAAACGTGCGATATATGGATTGAAACAGTCTGCACGAGTCTGGTATAAAAGAATTCACGATATTTTGATAAACTTAGAATTCAATGCAAATATGAGTACCTCGTGTGTATACTATAAAACTGTAAATAATTCAAAGTTAATAATTTGCTTATATGTCGACGATATATTAGTATTTAGTAATAACGTAGAAGAAAAAATTAAATTAAAGAATCAACTATCTTCGGAATTTTCGATCAAAGACTTAGGTGAGGTAAAGTCAATATTAGGAATCAGGGTAACAAGAAAAGAAAATTGTATTTATTTAGATCAACGTAGTTATATAAAAGATATATTACGGAAATTTAATATGGAAAATTGCGAGCCAGCCAAAACTCCGTATGCGGTGGGAGTAAAATTAGAAAAGGCAACCGTAATGGATGATCGTCCATACCAGGAGATGATGGGTCATTTAAATTATCTGGCATTATGTACACGACCAGACATTGCCCATACTATAAGTTATCTTAGCAAATTTAATAATAGCCATAGCGAAGAACACTGGCATGCGGCGAAGCGTGTATTACGATACCTAAAGGGATCTATGGATCTTTGTCTAGTATACAGAAAATCCGGTATTGAGATCACAGGTTTCGTGGATGCAGATTACGCAAATGACAATCAAGATCGAAAATCATACAGCGGATATGCCTTCCTATTGGGCGGAGGAGCTGTAACATGGCAAAGTAAAAAACAAGCGACAATAGCAATTTCAACGAGTGAAGCCGAATATGTTGCACTCTCGGAAGCTTGTAGGGAAGCGAAATTTTTAAGTAACTTTATATATGAAATCACAAATAAGAAAATTGTAATAACCGTATTCAATGATAGCCAGTCAGCGTTAGCGTGGGCAAATGAACAAATGCCGTACAGTCGCACGAAACACATTGATATCAAGAATCACTTCGTGCGAGAAGCAGTAAAATCAGAAATTGTAAAACTACGGTATGTAAATACAAAAGATATGAAAGGCGACATTTTGACAAAAGCGTTAACGGCAGACAGGCATAATAAATTCGCAAAAGGTTTAGGATTACAATTACAGATGTAGCGATTAGGTGGGAGTGTTGGAAACCAGAATAACTAGGTTACCGATGGATGATTACAATCGCGACATCTTTAGAAGTAATTGTAATGCGGCGTACGTGAGGAAAAGAGAGAGAGACTCACTCTGTATACAACCGTCAGTGCGAAAAAGTCGTTTATGTTTATATCGTCCGTAAAGTGTATCGTTCAGAATAAAGATATATATAGGCAAAGGAAAGAGTTCGGAACACTGTGTAAAACCTACTCTACAACATCATTCGTGTCCCGTTTGTTGCTATTGGTTCTCCTGTAACGGCGCGGGCTCGTGGTACGTCGAGAATACGGGACCCATCGAATGGAAACTATTTAACCCGCTTCTGTAAATGGGAGAAACGAGCATGAGAATTTTTTCCCTCCTGCGGAGACATTGCTGGCACAGCCTCTCGCGCTTTAAACGACCCCTAAACCTGTTAATCGAGCAACTTATCCCGGCTGAATGAGAACAACCGCGGCCGATTTATACGACTACAAGCGCAATTAAAATATCATTCGTTTTCTCGCGAGCATCGTTGACAAGATCTGCTCGGAGACATATTAGCAGAATAGAAAAACAAGCGGAATGCAACGTTCTGATCGATGTCCCGGGGATTTTCTACATTTATCTACAATAGATCTTTGCGCAACGCTGCGTCGAGGAATCTTTCTGTGGTTCATTGTTTCCTGCGGATTCTTGATCACTGTAAATATCGCCTCGCGTTTCTTTCTTCGACGACTACGAAGCGATGGAACCAAGAAAATCTGGTTCTCGCGATTTTTACGATCTACAACCTTTTGACGATGTAACGAGAGGCAAATACAATTGAAACGGCAAAAATGATATAATAAACGTGGATACAATGTGATACCAATATACGAGTTGATACCAATGTGGATATTGTAACCAGTGTCGCCAGATCGGTTAAATCGGGGGGAATACAGTTTACCACCTCTCTGATGACCAGAGTAACATGTAACACAGCGATGTCCAAACTCAGCTCCGGGAGCTGAACGCCGTCCCCACCACCGTTCGCAGTTTTCATAGCGCCGGGCAGTGATGGTATATGGCCTTGGATTTTTCGCGCATGCGCGGCTAAATGCAGCAACGTATGTACGTCTTATGTTTGTTGGGAACGTAAGGGAGAACTGTTATAGGCGGGAAACCGCACAGAAGAGTGCAAGATATATTTATATATTATATGTACATACACATAAAATTTCAATATAACATACGCATGTTAAACATTCATATTTGAAAATCGAAAAAAAATTTGCGAAACTATGCGGGGTGACCAAGGTACCCCATTTTAGCCCAACTTTGTACTTTACTGACGCTAAAATCGTCGCGCACGCGCGAGAAAACCGAGACCATATACCATCACTGGCGCCGTGACGCGGCGAACCGATTACCAATATGCTCGCTTCCCGCGTTAAAAAGATGATCGTCGATTGTTTTAAGACACGCGGGTCGGTTACTCGGTTTCTTAGTCGGCGGGGATAGAACACACTGCGCCTGCGCAAACTGAGTGGGAGGAGGAAGCAGGCGCGTGAAGGGCCCCTACGCTGGACACCGCTGATGTAACACGTTGCGCGGCACGTCACGTGACCAGTCTACGGTCTTAGTGGGGGACGTTGGAGTGTTCTCATGTTAGTGGAATGGAATAGTGGAAGGGGAAAAGGAGGAGAGGAAAATCCACCCAGTTTTGGGTGTTTCTGGCGACACTGATTATAAATCAATGTTGTAAAGGAGTTACTCGTTGAATTAAAGAGTGCAAACCGTTCTCAATCTTTGCTAAATCATCTACGGGACCGAGTGGAGGAATAATGAGGATGACACAGTAGTGAAAGGTTCTGAAATAAAATATTAAACATATTTCTATGTTAGTATTTGTTGAACTGCGGCAAGATGGAGTAAAGTATAAAATACGTATTTCTACCAGAATTTAGAACTATAATATTTGAAGATTATTCAAAGGTACAATGTAGAAGAGGATTTCATTGCTGGATAGTTCCAAGCACTTGTCGTTCTATGATAAATCGCTTCGCGTTTCTTTTTGCAGCTATTGCGAAGCGAATCGTTGAGGACATTTTCGTCGAAGCATGATCGCGTGTAAATTGTGCTGGCTGATCGTTGATAGCATCCGAGATGAGCGCTGTAAATTCATTAGACGGTCGTATCTAACGCGCAGAGTCAGTCAGTCGGAGTAGTTGCCTGATTAGATATCGCGATCCGAGCTCTACGGTCGATCTTCGAAATACAAATCAGGGACCAACGCGGCGTGCCGTGGTGTGAACGGTTAATAATCCCGCGAAGATTCGATCGCGAACTCGAGCTACGAAGAACATTCGCGATACGTCGGATCGCGGAAACCGCATGCATAATTTATCAGGCGGGAGGACGAGTGTTCCGTTTGGGATCGCTAAAACGTTTGATCGCAGAGTTTCGTGTGGAAAGAAACGCAAGACGACAGAGTCTACTTCCTTAACAATTTGATAAATTCTCGACAAACGAGTAGAGTACCTTCTGTGAAGAAGAAACGAAAGCAATTTAATACAGTGTAAAGGTAAAATTCCTCTCGATCGAAAATGAAATATATAATAAATTTTGTGGTTTTGGCGCACGGTTCGATCAATTATAGAAACAGCAAATTTGCAATTATTTACACATTCTTCTCAACGTTTCGATCCCTATATGGATCATTTTCGAGAGAGACATTTTTGCGTCTGAAAAATAATATATATATACATAATACAAGTTGAACAAAAAATAATATTTCGACACAGCCGTGTAAAGAGAGCGGAAAAAGGAAAAAAAAACACAGGTAAAGGATCACAGCAAGGACACATTGTAAAGGATCACAGCAAGTATGTGTGTTTTTTCTGTTCCTTTTTCCGCTCTCTTTACACAGCTGTGTCGAAATATTATTTTTTGTTCAACTTGCAGATTTGGATTCTCCAGAAAAAAGTACCCAAATTTGGCTTACGAGTTTTTGTATTTTGGTTCACAGATGGCGCTGTAATCGACGAAAATCAAAATGGGTAAACAAGCGTTGAAAATTGGAGATTATCTCGAGAAATACACATCATATCAGAAAAATAATAGTAAACGTATTTGAAAACAAGCACCCCAAAGAGTACAGAAAAAATACTACGTCCACGTCGTTGTTCCTGGGTAACGCTAAAAGTAGTTTTTGATTTATTGATAAACAAACCAATGAATTTTTCCAACTGCTTTGGAAAGAAAGAAATTACACCAATAATATCAAATCAATGGAGAACTAAGATTTACTATAAAAAAAAGGTTTTCCTTTGAATATTTTGAAATAATTCCCTCTCCCACCCCCAGGAAGTAGGGGTTGGGTGTCAATTATGCTGTTATTGAATAGCATTTTAAAAAATATCAAATACGTCTACTTTTTTTTCTGCTCTGATGTGTATTTCTCGAGATATCCCCAATTTTCAACGCTTATTTACCGATTTTGACTTTTGTCGATTAAAGCGCCATATGTGAACTAACATGCAAAAATTCGTAGGTCAAGTTGGGGTATTTTTTTCCGGAGAATCCAAATCTGCAATAAAAAATGGGGGTTCCATTTAAGTTTTTTATCTTCCCCCACATTCACCCCCAGGTGGTGGCGACGGGCGTCGAGTTTGGTATCATTGCATGTCCCCCTTCGAGAGGAACAATTTTCATTACCCACTTTCAATGTCTTCAGATAAATCGTCCACCCTGTATAACAGTTTTTATGTCACATGGAGATCCACAGACTGGTGATAAGTATGTGGATCATGAGTGATTTTCAAGCCGGCCATGAGCTCTTAGTTATACCGAAAACGATAAGATGATGCATAGATCAGTGAAGCTTGTAAGAATATTCATCCGTTAATCTCACATAATTTAAATTATTAATCGAAGAAATAAATTCCTGGTCAACTTCCATTTCTTTCGAGCGATGTGCGCGAATTTTATTTTGCAGAATGTTCCGCAGTTTCGCGGAATCGGAGGTCTGCTGTAAACACACCGGCGGCTGCACGTAGGTTTTACACGGTTTCGGGCAGACGTGGATTGCTGCGGGGCACCGCGGCGCCGCTTAATTACTATGCTACGCGTAATGATCGGACATTTGCTTATGCGAGTTACTTCGGTGCGCGATAACGGTCATTATTGTAAATTGCGGGCTTAATAGTTTTAAAATATCCGTGGCGCGAGCGAGCTATCGATCAACGACCAGATGCGACGGGAATATCATCCCTGGAAGCTAGCATCCAACGGGAACGTGCTCGAATGATGTTCCTCGAGGCCTGTCTTCGATGATGTTCGAGCAGAGTCTCAAGCTAACCTATTACGGGTCATTCAATCTGGATTTTTCCTCGGGTTATATGCGTGCAAATTGAACCGGTTACAATTTAAGGTAAATAATTTACAAGCACCATTTCGAAATCCATCAAACCACTTTTCAATTATTCAGAAAGCAGGGGCATGGTTCGAATTTCGAACTTTGAAAGCTTTTTGTTGCGATTCCAACATTCACATTTCGAATCTCGTAGACTACGGCAAAAATGTAATTTTCTCCATGTTAAAAAAACGAACAATATAAAAACTCAATTTCCACTGTAATACATTCGAGAAATTCGTAAATCGTTGAGTATATTGATGACAATGGTTGTTACTTTGATCGATAAATTTTATTAAAAATTAAACGTTTACTGAACAGTACTGTTACAAATTGGTCATTTCATATGGAACAACCTAATACCATCCAGAAAACATTGTTAAAATTTTTTCAACCGTGGTTTCATATTCGACAAAGCTATTAAACCATCAAGATTAAAAGAAGCGAACGATAATTAACATACACTTCCAAGCAGATCCTCCACCGCAAATGACAAATACAACATAGCAAAGACACAAAGACCACAAGTTCGGTGAATTGTCCAGGTGCACGATGACAGTAATGATCCATTTATGAAGATTCTTTGATCGCATAAAAACTGTCTCACAGTACCGAGAACGTTCGACGTTGTCTTTCATGATGGGCGATCGATCTCTGCGCAAAGTACGACGATCGAGTGCAAGTATAACCCTCGGAGCTTACCTGTCTGGTAGCATCGCGAAGAGTGCTGGGAGGCACTCGTCTTGTCGAGGGTTGTCCTCTGTGCTAGCAATCTTGCTGATTGTTGGTGCAGCCGGTTTTCCGGGGTTTCGCATGGCAGCCTAGCGCGACTGGCAGAACTGGTCGACGATTATGACGGGTTCTGGTGTGTCCTGGCGGGTACGCGAGCCATCAATCGGGCCGAGTATCGAGCGAGGGTTCACGAAATAAACCGAGCAATTTATCGGCGACTTTCGCGATCCCCCCCGCTCCGCCATCGATCTTGCGTTTCACCAGTGTCAAGGTAAACCACGCTTTCGCGTTGTTACGCTCTGATAACACTAATCTGTAGTTACTGGCCGGTCGATATACCCCGGCCTGCGGCACCCCCGCTTCACTCTCCTAACCCCGGTGCTGGCAGCGTATGCGTTCACGCGGTTAGGTGTACGCGGGGCTCGCAACATTATCGGTAAATCCGTGACAGAGTCGCACAGTCCTGGATTCGATGGGGTCGGGGGAAAACATCGGCACTGCGCAGAGGGTGGTTGAACGAGGCTGGAGGTGCAACGGTGCATCGGGGGCGCAAAGGGGAACCGCGGGGCACGCCGGGACGAGAATTGACCACCGTTCTAACTGCTACAAAATAGGCGTGCGGTCGCGTATGAAATCCGGATACGGCTATTCTGCTTTCGAGTTTAATGCCCCGAACCACTCCCTCCCCTCGTACGTCCCGCGCGATCTACGCCCGCGAGCCTATTCGATATTGATTTACGAGGAGCGAATCGATGCCGTTTCCCCGTGATTCATTGCCCACGATTTCCAAACGACTCGATCGGTTTCGATGATCGACCCAGCGACAATTGCCCGGGATGGAGACTCTGGTTTATTCCTTGAACGATTCATACCCCTATTCCGCGATTTCTTTCGTTGCTGGACTGATCAAAACTTTTTCTTTCTTACTACTTTCCTGCAAGAACAAAAGTTTTCCCTATGCAAAAGATGAATGAAGATTTTATTTCTATTTAAATGAGACCAACGACGTTTGCGTCTGATGGATTCTGTTTGAAATCTTCATCGCGTGTCTGACTTTCGATCGATCGATCGAATCTAGTAATACGAGAAATTAAATTTAAACAGCAATGAATGTTTTAATACACCCAGCAAAAGCTTGACCACACAAAGCGAAGAGATAGGTAGAAACAGGACCACCGAAGCGCACATAAATCCGAATCAAAAAGCTTCTATCAGGAAACACACGGATTCGTAAGCTTCGGCCACAGAGCTTTTCTTCTTTGCTAGCTGAAAACATACTTCCCTACGGTAGTTACCGGCAAGGTGTTAATGCATCTGCGGCTGCGGACATAGTGCTACATACTTTATGATTCGTGCCAAAGGTTGCTGACGTAGTGCCGAGTCTTTTATGGGGCTTTGTCGCTCTACTTTTTAGCACGGAACGTACAGAGATGTAAAAATCCTGGAAGCACGACCTCCGGATGTTACTTTCTGGATACTTATTTACGATCGATCTTGTTCTCGATCTCGCGATGATCATCCGTATTGTCTTCTATTGCATATCTGCGTCTTTTATACTGCTATTTATATGTGTGTCTTCCGTTTCTTCTTCTATATCAATCTTCAATATCAATGTACGATAGCAATCTGCTGTATGAATTTGCAATGTCTCCTCTATATCAATCTTCCATATCTGTCTGTGCATGTCTTCTATGTCTTCTTCTATATCAATATTCCATATGCACGCCAATTCTAGAACAAGCTGCAATCTCGTCCAGGTGTATCAGGAATTTAATACCCGCGATTCTCGCGATCAGCCCTCCTCGTCCGAGCGTTTCATTAATTTTGCCGATCCCGGATAATGCAACGATCGTTCACGCGACACGAAATGGACATCCGGCGTTCCTGCCTCGATCACGGAGCATAGTCGCACGAATCTCTAGCTTGTTCGTACAAGTTTGCGACACGGTCTTACACGAAGGGACACACCGTCGCACAACGTGTTTCCCATTTGCATCCTAAACAAGCCGGAGAAGAATTTATGCTCGCGCTCGGGAATTTCGGTGCGTGCATTCTTCCTTAACATATGCGCGAGTAGATCTTGCGAATACCTCGGTGGCTATAGCATCATCACGATTCAAAGTTCGGCTGCGGATTCTATGAAAATGTTTATGACAGAAACTGTGTAACGCTGACCGCCAATGATGAATCCTGGGAAATCCTTTTGCGATGCAATTGTAGTACAAATAAATGAATAAAACAGAATACTGTGAATACATTAGAACTAAAGCATCTTTTTATATTATTATCGACTTGTAGAAATTATTGACATGGGAAATAGTTTGTTATATACATTACATTTCTCACAGTCGGCTTGGAAAATGTTTATTCTCCACAGAGATCAGCAGTTTAGTAATGAACATACAACACAAGCGACATAAAGGGTGTTTAGGATAAACTCAGGATAGGAAGGTTAGAAAAGGCGTGCTTTTGCTTGCTCTGAACTTTATTTGCGATAAACAGGTCGCGGTTGACAAATAGTAGTTCCAATGAACACAGGGAGCAGCTTTTACCGTCGACTGCTATCGTCGACGGCTCGACCAATACTAAAAAACCTTTTCGCTGCCGTACATGATGGTACGCGGATCGTCCCTCCCTCATTGCCTGACTAATTGATTTCCGAGGATTGTTTGTGGACAGCTTCGCATGGCCTGACAGTCCCGGCTCAAACCAGAGGGTTTTTTACCATCCATGTTGACCACACTCTAGGTAAGCAATCATGCTTTCCTCGGGTCAGGATGGCCTAGGCCGCTTTTGTGAGCGACCTTACCCACGGCCTATAAGTGGCTTTTCAAACCTCCCGGTTTCCACACAACTCTCGAAGCTGGCCGAGAAGGTCTCCGAGCTTATTTAGCTCGGAATAAAACACATGCACCTGTCGCTCTCCCCGTGTTTATTTGCACATTTACATACATCTTCACATATGACGCCCCAATACTGTCTTGCGCATAACGCTTAAAACAAATTAACTAAGCTACCGTAACAATACTTTCTTAACTTAACTGACTCGATGGCCTGATATAACGCGACTTAACTTTACGCTCTTATTGCTAATCGGCATTAACAAATTTGAATTTACAATCTCAACTTAACAAACTTAAATTTACAATCTTAACTTAACAAACTTAAATTTACAATCTTAACTTAACAAACTTAACTTACAATCTAGATTAATTAAATCTACGTTGACTATCTTCAACAAAGGGAAATCCTTCTTCTGCAGTGTTTGCAACATTGAAGGAAAAGAGATTCGTGCAAACATATTGCAACCGTACCTAGAGCGCATAAAAAAGAAATTGGTGTGTGCTTAGACCACATGGCTGATGTGAAACTTCTTTCTTTAATTTTTTTTCGAACTTTTATTAACACTTTATGACATTTAATTTTCTATGATTCTATTATTGAAACAATTGGCTTGTGATAGCTAAAATATGATATAAATATTCTTGATTCAATTTTGCCCAAATGTCTTGCAAATACTGCAATGAGAGTTGTTCCTGATCTTGTTGTCGCTTCATTAGGATTTCCATTTCCAATCTTAATTTACTGCTAAAAAATTCTATTAATAACTTTGATTGTTCCGATGCAAAGTTCACGTTGAAATCTCCACTTAGCATCATCGGAATTTTATCATAATCTTTATTAAGCAATGCCGCACCCTCAACCGTATATGCTAATAGAGTAGAACTTCGTTTCACCGTTTCATCGCCAGATCGGTTTTACTCCCACCGTGTCGCGGTTTTACGCCTACCGCGTCGAGGTTTTGCGTCTAACGCGCCTAAAGAAGTTTCACTTCAAAATTTGTTCATATAAATTGTTCAATTATCGCATTCAGTGTCCCAATTTCCAGTTACTTCAACCTGTTCATCCCGTTGTCTATGCCTCAAATTTGCTTGAATCGTTTCGTTGGTGCAGCGAATGATCCCTCCGGATAATCCGAAGTGGCAGGTGCGTCCCGTATCGCAACAACGTTGGCAAAAGTACTAGCTCATCCACTTCAATTTTCCTTCTTCCGTAAAAAATGTTCTCCTCTTCCTAGAGGCTCTCATTATCGTGAAATTACAACAAAGGGTGACGGCGACAGAGCACACGCAGGGTGGAAAAATGTAGGGAGAAAAGAAGAAGACGAAGGGGGGAACTGGAAAAAGAGGAAGAGGAGAGGAGAGGAGAACAGGTCCGCAGACTATGAACACGCGAATCCTTTTGCAAAATAGAGTCACGGGGCAGATCGGGCTGGTTTCAGCGAGTCTGACATGTTCCCGTCATAAATCTACGGCAGTGAGTAGCTCGGCTGGCGAGGGGGGCAGAAGTTTATAACGTGACGGAGACCAGGGGAGTCGCGGAGACAGCTCGCGAACGTACGAGCGAGCAGAAGCAAGCAGAAGGGAAGGGAAGTAGCCAGACAGAGACAGAGAGGGAGCGAGCGAGCGAGAGAGAGAGAAGCAGAGAATGGTGGAGAGAAGGAGAGAATGGTGGAGAGAAGGAGAGAATGGTGGAGAGAAGGAGAGAGTGCGCGGGTAGCACAAAAGTTATTAAATTTGATTAGACCCCGCCGCATAGCTGTGCAGAAACGAGGATAGGCTAGGTAGCGAGAGCACAGGGAGGGAACGGGACTGCAAAAGGGGGTAGATTTCACCTGGGGTTGGTGGTCGCGGCCGAGACACGAGAGTGTGAGTTTGGAACTAGTATGGGTGCCTCGGGTATGTACGGATTATGACGCACCTTTCCCCCCTCTATCTCTCTTTCTCTCTCTCTCTCTCTCTCTTCTACCTCCCTCCACTCTTCAACCACTACAACGGTCCTCGCGATTTCCCGCAGCGCCCTGGCTTTTCGCGCTCGCTGGACCTGTATCATATTAAGCATAATTGTTAACCTTAGCACTCTTCCGCCTCTGTTATGATGACACTCATAACCCGAACACGTTCGTTTACGCAAATCAATCGCGATAAATAAGAGACTCGTCTAGTTGATCGAGTAGCATTAAATATTACATGGTTAGATATTTGTTTGTAATCATAAAAACAAAGGCGGTTATAAATATTTGATTACATAATACGGAATTATTTGTTATATTCTTAGAATTGATCCTATTTAACACTAGATTTACGGGGCCCGTCAAAATAACGGATTCAAAAATTTTTAATTTACGATTATTAAGAGCGTAAGGAGGCATTCGTGAGGAATTATTAAATAGATTTATTTTTTTGTGTACATATTACAATAAAAATCGCTGAAGATCTAAGTAAGTACAATTTTATTATTTTTATAAAGCAATGTCACTTTTTTCTATTAATAGCACGATTATGTTCTATCGGTGATTGACAATCGCATTACAATACGGGCAAACCAATAATGGGAATCGAACAATTCGCAAACATTTGCAATTTTCCTCCTCGAACCGAAACGTTCGATTCCCAAATTTCCGCCAGATTTGCATCATTTTCGGGGGACAAGATCGCCATTTATACGCTTTTCAGAAATGATCGTACACATGAAAGCGAGTCATTTGCAGCGATTGATTCGAAGTATGAAAGAGCACAAACTATTTCGATTACATCCAGCGTATGAAATCGGATATGCGTGTAGTTCGTTTGGCGCGACATACATTTTTCAAACTATACCTTACTAACTTTGTGCAAAATATTGTTGAATTTTAGTTTTGACAGGGTTCGACGTATTTGATTCGACGATGAAAACGTTTAACGATACAGACTTCGTATAAAAACGAAGTATTTATGCTGGAGGCTTTACTGAATAACATTTGAACGATTCGAATCCCGTTATTTAATTTCTAGCTACACTGTTTGAAAGCCTCGGGGAATTCCTCTTTTGTTATGTTTTAATTGATCGGTTATTGTCTGTCTTATCACACTCACCTTTCCGTAACACATACGTTCCCTGCATTGGCAATTCAATTTTTGGGAAGAAGAAAAAATCAGCAGTTATTAAAGCTGGCAACGTATAAAATTAAGTAATTTCCTACGACGAAATATTAAAGAACTAAAGAAATATTAAAGAACCAAATCATGGTGAAACAAGAAAATTGCTTTTTGAACTTTCCGTTTATACGACAATGTTGCAAGTAGGTTAGCAGAGGATAGGAAGGAAGTGTTTGATAGCGGCGGTTTGGTTCGAGAGCGGAAAAGACAGGAACCGAAAACGTATTCGTTCGAGAGCGTGTGACGACGACGCGACGCCTTACCTGTTACCTGGAATTAAAATGAGGTTGCCCGCACCGCAACTACCGCAGTTGCCCGCAGTGTCTCCTCGGGAATTCCGAGGTTACGCTCTTACGAGCTCCCAGAAGGCGTGTGATCGCCGACTTGTGGACACTGAGAACACTTTGGCAAGTTTGTAGCGGCGGCCTTAACGAAGCGAGACCTACTGCAGCACCGAGACCTCTGGTCCACCATAGCTTTAGAGTTAAGACTGCCCCTTTATGGTGGCCCGTTTCGTGTGTGTGAATTCGCAGCGACTTGTTTCTCTCTCTCTCTCTCTCTGTCTCTCTCTCTCTCTCTCTCTCTCTCTCTCTCTCTCTCTCTCTCTCTTCCCCTATCATTTGTACTCCCGGTCCGAGCCAACGCCGAGCAATCGCTCGCGATAAATTCTCTGTAACTGGAACCGGTGATCGCCGTCCCGCGCGAAAATTAATCGAACGTAAATAAATCCATTTGGGCGCAAAACAATGTATACGCGGTACAGTAACCTCGGCTGAACGTATCCTATCACAATCGTCCTCGTAATTGACGAAGGAATTATTCGCGTTGCCGGACAAAAGCAAAATTACGCCGCTGCGTTATGTTAGTGAAATATACGAACGCATAATACGGCAGACCAGTTACGCATGTTAAAGAATATCGAATAATAGCAAAGAATATCAAAGAACGGATGAAAACCTCGTCTCGTTCCGACAAAGCAGAATGTTAAGGCTTCGAAAACAGTTCGATTTACTACCTAGCGACGGAGGATTTTTAGTATACATGCAATTTAGTTTTTAAGCCAAAACAGATGTACGTCGGATTAGGACCCCGAAGATTGCTTTACGGTTTCCAGTTGGCACCCACGTGCATCTCGGGTCTCCTAGCCTTCGAGCAATAAAACAATAAACTTGTACAGCGCCAGGTAAACAGCGGTAAGGCGAACGAGCCACCCTGACGGGCCTTGCCGTCAGAAACCCCCCACAATGAAAATTCGCCAGTTTCCTCCCTCCTTGGGCCCGTCCACAGCGGTCATCTTCTACCCCCACAAGGCTTGTAGTGGGTGGTAACAAGCAAATTCGAAAAGGGCATGGCTCAAAATCCACTTGATGCCAATAGGCTAATAGTTAGATCCTCCCACAAACCGATTTGTATATAAGCGCGACAGACTTAGCGACAGTGTGATTCATAAAGTCCGACTCGTGTAAAGCACATTGTGAATACACATTCTTAGTCCACGTAGTTGTCCGCGTTTTCTATTCAACCTATTACAGTCCACTTATACAATCATACTTCTCGACAGGACTTCGTATTCGGTGAAGTTCCTCCGCGTTGTTCGATCGTCGCTAACCCAGTCGCCGACGCCGCGACGCACATACACAGAATATTTTTGGACCAGAAAAGAACCGAACATCGGGTTTAATTGGCCTCGGATTCAGCCGGAGCGCAGCTTGTCGGGCATTTATTTCAATCAAATTTTCAAACATCGGATCAACGTGCAGATTTGCCGGCGTTAACGTCGGTGCTAATGAAACGTACCGTTCAAGTATTTTCTCGTTTCTCCACAAACGTACAATGTTCGCTTTTGATCTTTCGTTTAGTGGCTTAATGTTCCCCGCTTTCCTCCTCCGCGGGAGTGATTCTCTTCGACGTTTTGCCCCGTGGCGCGTATTATCACGAGCCTTCTAATTAAAAATCCATGACATGGTAATCCGGATCGCGAAAAAGATTTTATAGCGTGCTATTCATCTGGAATGTGCATTCAAAGCGAAGAATTGTAAATTCGCCATAACAAGTACGGGACTCAAGGAAGAAACGGATAGGTTCGCGGAGCGAAATTCACCAGCGAGATGCGTTTTCGTCGGATAAACATGGTTTTCGAACGGCTCGTGGCGGCGCGCCTCAGACAGGCACGCGAAACATTTCCAATTCTATCCTCCGCGATTCTACACTCTTTATGGAACACCGACAAAGCGACCGCACTCTATTTACCGTTGCGCAAGCTCGCCTCCCGCGGCTGACCATTTATTGCTTCCATTTCCTCGGTTCGTAATTTCGTCGGCGCCACGAGGGACGCGTGGCGATCGCGAATTTCGTATCGACACGCTATATATTCGGAAATAATTTATAATTTCTTCCTCGGAAACACGCCTCGTCCTTCGATCGTTTTGCGGTCCCGCGGTGCCAATAAAATCAATATTTGTCATTAACATACGTATATATATATATATATATATATATATATATATAATTAATTCATATTTAATTCATATTCTTTTTTTGTAAGTGGAGGCGTTTCGGAGATTTGAAGGTCAACCTCGTTTTTTTAAATGGAATGCTATATTTTTTAGGTCAGAATATCGACCAGCGTTAAATTTTGAGTAAAAAAGTACTGACCTTTTTTAGCCGTAAACCTAATAGTTATCGAATAATTTCATTTTGTTTCTTGAAAAGGGTATCAAGTAAGAGTTTCAATACCAGCAAAGATTTCCATAAGACAACGGAGTTGTATATGTGACAATGTTTATCAACATCGATTCAAATTATTCGTTAACTAATAGGTTTACAGCTAATAAAGGTCAGTACATTTTTACTCAAAATTTAACGCTCTTCGTTATTCTGACCTAAAAACTATAGCATTCCATTTGAAAAAACGAAGTTGGCCTTCAAATATCAGTTACAAAAAAAGTATGTGAATTAAATAATGTATCCCTTCAAACCATACAACTTTTCTAGAAAAAGTCTTTTCATACAATGTATATTTTGGAAGTTATTGAGGGTGAACAAGTTGCGTTTACTAACCTGTATATACAGGATGTCACCTAACGTTTGCACCTCAAGTATCTTTATTGTTTCTAAAGATACGCAAATATGGTAAGGACAAAGTTGAATAGAAAAAAAATTTGTTTTTATGTCATTTTTTTAGAGATATCAAGGTCACCTTGACTTTTTTTTTAAATGGAATCATTATTTTTTAAACAAATGCAATGATAGTCCCTTTCATTACGAACTCAGTGACTATAATTACTCAAGGTTATTCAAGGTCGCGGACAGAGATAACGTGTAAGATTTAACATCGATACATGCCTGTAAACGGGCTTTGAGGGAATGTTGAACTCTGCCCATGAGCTTGAGTGACCTTGAGTAATTATAGTCACTGAATTTGTAATGAGAGGGACTATCATTGTAGGGTGAGGCACTAACTATTGCTACCTCAAATATCTTTGTTGTCTTTAAAGATACATCAAATGTCTGAAGGACAAAGTTGAATGGTTCAGTGTGCCTCACACGATACTATGAAAATTGTTGTTTCTATGTCATTTTTTTAGAAATATCAAGGTCACCTTCATTTTTTTAAGTGGAACCACCCTTTCTTAAACACGTACAATGATAATCCCTTTCATTACGAATTCAGTGACTATAATTACTCAAAGTCATTCAAAGTCACGGACAGAGTTCAACATTCCTTCAAAGCCCGTTTACAGGCATGTATCGATGTTAAATCTTATGCGTCATCTCTGTCCGCGACCTTGACTGACCTTGAGTAATTACAGTCACTGAATTCTTAATGAAAGGGGCTATCATTGTAGGTGTTTAAAGAAGGGTGGTTCCATTTAGAAATGTCAAGGTGACCAAGATATCTCTAAAAAATGACATAAAAGCAATAGTTTTTTTGGCATCGTGTCAGCCCCATTCTACCATTCAACTTTGTCCTTACCATATTTTACGTATCTTTAGAAACAACAAAGATATTTGAGTTGCAAACGTTAGGTGACTCACCCTGTATACACATACACCCTAGTCGTTAGACTGTGGCACTGTATGCAGATTCATATTTTTGCGGGCGAGCTGAAGGGACACCGGAACAAAATGAAATTTCATTTTCTTCGCGAGAATGGGTCGCGGTAAATGGAGAATAAAATGAAGCGTCGTCCGATTCCATTAAAATTTTCATTTTCCCGTAGAATGTATTAAATTCCACGGTCTAATTATCATCCACGATGTCTAGTTCCCGTGCACTGTACAGCACGTCGACAACGATCATTCCAATCAGTAGCGTTTGCAAAAACCGGGAGAAACCTGATCGATCCGAGCCGCTTTGATACGGAAGGACGACAAAAATTATTTAACGCTCCCGGCGGACCGACGTGATGGCTCGGGTTTACCATAAGAGTGCTCTCTCGCGATCGATGGCCCGCAATTCCAGTCACTCGATGCTAAATCATGGCCCCCGGTGCTGAATGCGCAACCTGTCCCGCGGTGAACCGGTTATGACATTCGTGAGCCGGAAAATCCGCGTGCGCGCGCGCGCGCGAGAGGGAGAGATGCCAGGCATTTAGCCCGAAAAATGCTCGTCGCATTCCGCGAGTTCACGCGACGGTATTTAGCCCGTCGAAGCGGTTTCCGATAGCCGTGCTACCTATCACTCGAACGAAGAAGCACGAAATTTTCTGACCCGTGCCCGCAGACCTGCATTTCCGATCGGAAACCAGCACCGAGGCATTCCAAGGATTCCTGGACGCTTCGCGGATATTTGACGGACCGTTTTGCCCATTCGAATTGGCCGAACTCTCGCGAATATCGTCCGACCGATCGAATGATTTTCATCGTTATCGGTTCCGGTTCATAGTAGCGTATTTAGCCCTAAAAACCAGTAAAAACTATTCTAGCTTTATTGATTGATTTAAAACTATGATATCTAGGTCATTGTGTAGGGCTTTATAAAAATATAATTTATTAACCCCTTGTCGTACCGGCTAACTCCCGATTGTTCGGGCCATAATAAACAAGAAAGTCGGTCACGCGTCGAAACATTTAGCTGTTTAGCCGTGTGCTCGAACTTGCGCAAAATGTATGCGTCTTATGACATGTATATTTCGGAGCAACGAAAGGAATTGTGAAATAATAAACACGTTTGGGCACAACTAATACTTTTAAGATGTCTGGGAAGTAATTATGATCAATTTATCGGTGAACAAAAATGATTTATAATTTGAAAGTGGATAATGTATCAGCAACAATTTGTAAATTACTACGTTTTGAGAATACTCGTAGAAAATTAGTAATCTTCGTGTTAGCGTTGTTTACGTTTGTCACGAATGAAGTACCACGAGCCAGGCTCGCGTTGTTCACGATTGGTCCGAACGAAGTACCACGAGTCAGGTTCGTCCTTATTGCTTTTGGCCCAAATTTCTTACCACGAGTCTCACTCGTTGTTGGAGGCCAAGGGGTTAAATCAGAGTTACGTATTGTTCGGTTTACAGACTGCGAGGTACTGCCCGTATGTTCTTTGTTATAACCTGCCTTGGATGGCCTGGCAACAACCATAAAACATAAACTATTACAACTGGATTCGTCCAAAAGGTCAGCTACAACATCTTAAAATGAAACATTAACATTTAAAAAATCAAAGTGATCTTGATGTATAATTAAAGACTATTCTACTGGTAACCCGTCGATCGTGTTATTAACGTAGCTGTGTAGCAACTAGTAGCAGCTAATTTGTTTTTTAATATTCAACGTAACATGCTTTGCCCTTAGTAATGATATCAAAATGGATACTGAATTCTACTAAACAAGTATGAAAATTAATAATGAAAATGGAAAATATATAGAGAAAATAAAAATCATACAGAAAAATACTAGCTCTCTCGTGGAGAAAAAGAGTTGCTCTTGCGTGGAGAAAAGGAACTCTCTAGGGAAAAGAACGAGGAAAAAGAGAGGCAGTTGGTTGTTTCTTGGGAAAATAGCGAAACGCTATGCCACGGTTGACCGAGGACAAAAACTCACCTGAGAATAATCAGTACAAGCTTGACGGACACATAGGAAACGTACAGGGGACAGCTTAATAGCAATATTGGTCGCTGTTAACTATACGACCGTAATTAGAGATGCGGCTATTGGTATTCTGAGGGATTCCTGAAGCTAAAGCCCCGCAACAGCGTGCAGCGCTACATAATTTACCGAAATAGCTCTACGATCGCGGCCGGCATACCTTTGATAATGTCATTAAATGCGCATTCTGCGGCATGGGCCCGGATCCTTGGCCAATTTTACGCAATGACAAAGTGCGTGCGTGTGTGTGTATGTGTGTGTGGGGGGAATTGGGCTCTTCGTTCGCAGGATCGCATCAAGATCTTCCGGGGACGCGATACTCCTCTGTTCCATTCTAATAATTTGGGATTGCATCGAAGAAATTGCAATCGGACGCTCTCGCGGAAATTTCTTTCCCGGGAGAAACTCAATTATGCGATCCCGTGGACGATTTGCGAAGCTCGGGGTAAACGACGCCGAAACATCGACGTGTTATTGCAACGGTGGAGAGGGTGAAAGGACGCGCGGCGGCTTCAGAAAATGAAACCTTCGAGGGAATTCGCCAACGTGCGCGAATCTACCGGGTCCCGCTATCAGGTTACCCGACAGTGTCGTTTGCGCGCTGATTCCCGGGACTGCTCTCGTTTCGCCACCGCGTAACAGCCATTTCCCTTTCGTTTGTTTACCATTCCCAACGAAAGCGTGAATTGCTCGCCCCGTGTCCCACAATAATTCAAGAAATCCGACGCGTCGGATCTCTTAATCCAAACGATCCCGTTCTCTCGAATAAATCGACCAATCTGTACTCTTTAACACGGAACATTATAACACGAACAGAACGCACAATAAGATCACAACTTCATTTTTCCCTGCTACCGAGATTGTCGCATTTATTCTGCGTATCGACAAAAGTTCTCGATGTTAGCTCTTACTTTTCTTATTCAGTCAGAATATTATTCTTTTGTGTACCCCCTGAAAATATGATCTAGATGTTTATACGAACTTGTTCATTCCATTCTTCAGCGAGAACATTATTATATCTTTTCCCAGATTTTAGAAATGTAATGTAGAGTTTCGAATGGCAGTGACCGCATAGTAAAATCTTATTTTCCAAACCACAAGCGTGCTGTTATTTAATTCGCTAAGACGTTGGAAATGTAGTTTCACTTTTATTCTTTGTTGAGCATATTAACTGTTGGCAAGCTCCGTAAATTCATATTTTTTTTAAATTTACAAATTCGCTTTGTAATGAAATTTTATTTTTATTCTTCATTGAGAATGTTATGTGTACGCGTGGGCTTTAGAAATAGAATGCGAAAATTCGAATGGCGGAGCGCGCTGTAATTCTTATTTTTAGAAGTAAAGGCGCGCTGGTTTTTTAATTTATAAAGATACTCGAAGGGGTTAACGAGGTTAAAAAGAGAAAGGGAGTGTTCAAGAAGTGGGCACACCTGCCTGGCTCGGCTTATGGAGCACGTAGTGTCGCAGTCGAGGCTGACCTACATATAAGCCGCACCACAGTCTGATCCCGTGCAGACCCATTCCCCTGCGACAGGCTAGCCGACTGTTAGAAACCCGCCTGCATATTTACACGCGACCAGGAGAATACCTACGCCTCTCGTTCTGCTCGTCCTCCGCGAAATCTCTTCGGTAGAAGGGCTGGCTCTCTCGTGGAGAAAATAGTCGCTCTTCCGAGGAGAATAAGACTAGCTTCCTAGTGGACAAGACAAAAGAAATTACAGGGAAAAAATCGGTGGTCCTTTCGTAAAGTATAATGGTTCGTGAGAAATAGTTGCTTTTCCGTGGAGAAAGAAAGTAGCTCTGTCGTGAAATGATGATGAATCTTATGTTCTTTTTTTTTTGGGTATTGTAGTAGAGCAAAAAAATATCTTTGAGACACAAATATCTCCAGACTGAATGATCGAAATGATAGTGTTATTAGAATTGTTGGATTCGTTTCTTAATGCTCTACGGTAATATCAAAGAAAAGCGTAAGATTTCATTTTAAAAAATTCAAATCGAATTTGGTTAATACAATCACCTTGGGGTACGATTCTTTCCACCTTTATACAGGTTGTCCCATTTAAGTTGAGATTGTAAATAATCTCGAAGACATGTGATTTAAAAAAAAACAAACTGACACGTTTCCTTTAGTGTTTCGAGTGGGGAGTCAAATGGCACTACTAGTTTCCTAATGCGTGGGCGTTTTCAAGGTTATTTCAAGGTCATTTTGTCTTTTTTATCATAAACCCATATTTTTTTATTTCGGAATCATATTCTACATAAAAAAACGCACAACTTTTGTTTGAAACATCTTTTTGTAAGTTCAATATTTCTTAAGATATTTAGCTGATTTTTCATGTTTATGTCAAGGATAATTTTGTTTTTCTATTAAAATGACAACGTTACTTTCTTGTGGAAGATTTTTTATTTCATTTAAGAACGTCATAATAAATGTTCGAAATTTTTACCCTCAACTTTGAGACACTTAGTAATTCATTTCATAAAAGACTCATGAACACATAATAAAGTTCTTACAAACTTACAAAAAAATGTTTCAAACAAAAGTTGTGCACTTTTTTATGTTGAATATGATTCCGAAATAAAAAATATGGGTTTATGATAAAAAAAAAGACAAAATGACCTTGAAATAACCTTGAAAACGCCCACGCATTAGAAAACTAGTAGTGCCATTTGACTCCCCACTCGAAACACCAAAGGATACGTGTCAGTTCGTTTGTTTTAAATCACATGTCATCGAGATTTTTTATAATCTCAACATAAATGGGGCACCCTGTATATACCTATCCTTCAAATAACTTTTAAAAAGTTTCTACATAGAATGATAAATAACAGAGCTATTTAGGTGATCTAGAGAGCAGAGAATGATCGAGCCGAGCTGAGACGACAAATTCGATGTCCGCTATATCCGGCCAAGTTGCAAACCGTTGAATTATGCAAGACACCAGGCTCCCGAGCACGATATTTCTGTATTTACTGAATGTATTTCTGAAACTTTAACAAACACAACGATAAACACTCGAAAGCCGATGATATACTACACAATTGTACACGCATAACCGGCACTGGTTCGATTATCCCGCGAGTAATCGGCGGATGCAGGCTCTTTATATGTTCGGAAACACGGGCGTTAACTAGAATTAATCTTTAAAGCAACCTGCGCGCGGCGCAGCGGGACCCGGCAAACTCGAATTCGTTACTACGACGACTGCTAATGATGCTATTTAATTTCCCTAACACAGAGAACCTCGGATATCTATCGCAATTCGCTCTTTCGAGGTTCTCGTAGATCGCGAGCGGCACGGTCGATCCAATTTCGAAGTCTGGAGAAAGAATTCCCATTGACACAGCTGTTAATGCATTAATACCGAAGTTAGATTGGTTTTAAGGAACTTCTCGGTCTGTGAAATTAATTTTGCTTCTCTTCGGTCTCTGCGAAACGATCTATTTTTTTTGTTCCTGTGAAAGCTTCCTTTTAGAGATGGGTTTTCGAAGGAATTGTAATTTGCTAGTTAGGAGAGAGTGACTTGATTAAGTCCAGTGCGTGGATTGGCCATCTATGTATCTTGGTAATGAAAAATACTTACAGTATTGTTGGTAGACCGATCTTTATGCATTTCACAAAGTATCTATATTATTGAAATGCAATGACATTTTTAGCTTTCTATTCCTACAATGAATCTTAAATGTTTAGAAATCATACTGCCAAAATGGGAAATTGCTTTCCCACTCCCTGAACTTCTTGCACTACGACTTTCTTCACATCTCGAACACATCTTCTTCAATCATAATTTCCTAAATGAAAATTCGCATCGTTCGTACTCCTATATTTTCACGATAAATATCGATAACAGTGAGATAAAAATTAGATTTCAGATTACCAAAAGCTCCCACGGATCTTGCATGAAATCGTCGCCACGAGTCTGACACGATGTTTAACAAATCTGAAGCATTACCTGGGATTAATAAGTTAATTAACCGATTACGTTAACAAGTCGGAAGTCTTGCCATTGAGAGACGAGCTTCTAAAGATCAACTAGCGATGTTTTCCCTTGAAGAAACCCAAACAACAGCAATTGTTAATCGACGTGACTACAATTCCAGCAGTTGTCGCACATACTCAGATTCGATAACGATTACGGGGCGTATAAACAATATTTCGAGCAAACGCGCCCGGTTAAATAACGTATCGGCTAGTATCGGTAGCCGCTGAATAGGAGAACGTGATCATTAAGCGAAGCTGAACGGCTACCGTAAAAAGCAATATCGCACAAAGCGTGTCGAGAGTGAGCAAGGCAGAAAAATCGACGTTATGTGACATTCGATTCAATAGGATCGTCTGTCGCAGTACAGTCTCCAAGGATTTTAGTACGGATTATTCCAGTACCCGTCGGTGGAGTCACGGTACGATTGCCGACAAAGGAGCCGATCGATCCAAGTCCCCCTCGCGCTCTTTTTTCCTCTCTCTGCTTCCTCTTCCTTCCTCCCCCACTCCCTCTCTCTTTCTCTCTTTCTCTCTCTCTCTCTCTCTCTCTCTGGTTCCGTTCACTCATCGTAAATCGCGAACGAACGGCTCCCAAGCGGACCGGTCGATGATCGAGAAAGTTTCGCAGATTGTTCTGGCGTGTTTGTCTGTTGTCGCCTCGGAACACGTTGATCATGCTCCTGTTGAAATAAAACGACCGCGTTCTGATATATCGGGGGCGGGACGTGTGTCGCGTTCAGTCGACGTGTCAGACGACAAACACTTGCCAGTCTTCCATTTTATTCGCGACACACATCGTCGGGCACACACGTCCTCGTTCCTCCTTCGTTCTCTCTCTCCTTCTCCCTCTCTCTGCCATGACGATATCGCGTGTCTTCGGTTTCGATTTCGTTCGACGACCTCTCTCCATACGCGTGAAACGCCCTTCCGCGACCTAACTTCGTTAGATCGACCGGCGCTTCGCTACGATTCGCATCCTCGGCATTAGCTTTCGCTCAAAAACCGTGTCCGGAAAGCAATTTCGACCGATAAAGGAAGCTCATCGTCATTTTCACCTGTCGCAGGTGTCCTCGTGGAAATTCTCTATTATATTCTAGTGTTTCCAGTATATTCCTATAGGTTCTAGTATATTACTAGACAGCGGATTTTGCGCAAACGAGTAGAGGTAATTTAAAACAGCAAAAACATTAAAAGAATTTAAAAATACTGTCATATTATCTTCAACCTATTAAACATATTAACCCTTTGCACTCGAAGCTATTTTCATTCCAAAATCAAACACTTTTTCCAACCTAGAATATTTCCATTCTGTACGATTTTCTCCATTTCATACATATAAAACTGATATAGTAGCTCATACATTATTTAAATGTTTAGTCATTTATTAAATAAAAACAATAATACAAACAATATTTTGAATAATGATGTAGCAATTTTGAGTGGCGCCTCAGAGTCACCATTTGCGTGCTAAGGGTTAAGGAAGGTAAACAATTTCTATTTCACTCCAGTTCGTTGCAATTCAGGTAGAAAAGTTTTATTTTGCATAAAGATCCGCTGTCTATATATTACAGCACATTCCAATGGATTCCAGATTGTTATTCTAGCTTATAATAGAATGTTGCAGTATATTCTAGTACATTCCAGCATGTTCTAGTGGAATCTAGTAGATTCTAGTAAATTCTAGTATATTACAGTGTATTCCAGTACAGGCTATTATACTCTAGTATATTGCAGTATATACTAGTCCATTGTTGTATATTCTACCATTTCGATTGCCTTCTATCGGTTCGCAACAATCAGCCGCGACAGATAACGTCGCGTCGCGTCGCGTCGCTCTCGTCCCCACCAAGTAGAAACAGCAGTAATGGTCAGACGCATTAACCGCGCGCCTACCGAACGTGCATTTGCGATCGATTTTCCTCGGAAAAGAGGCTGTACGTAAAATACTTTCGTTGCGCATTCCCGACATACCCTTATGCTCGAATTATCCGATATCCCTCGTTTGTTGCCCCAGGGATGTTGCGAACTCTAGATTTAATAAACTTCTCGCTTACGACTCGATCCAACGAAGTCTCTAACGAAAACGGGAAATTAAACAGCGGCGAAAAGATCGAACCAGATAATTGCTCTCTTCTTTGCTATCGTTTGTTCTCCAGTTTTCACCCGAATAATAGCGTTCTAACGAAGGCTATGAGTTTACTCTTCTTCCACAGCAGTTCTCAAACAAACCAATTTATACTTGAAACTACAAACTTTTACTGTGTTATTTGCAACTACAAACAATATGAATTTCATGTATTCGCAGCTAATCAAAATCGTGAACATGATATAAATCAGAGATGTTCGCAGAACTGAATATTACTTTACAGTGAAAAATTAATTCTCTATACAATTGCATTACGTTGAATTAAAAATTAAAACCGAACTGCACTGTTGGTGTGTATTAGTAGCCCTACAAACTTTCCTGTGTTATTTGCAACTACAGTATTTCATCGATAATCGTCGCCACCACGGGTCCGGCCGGCGACAATTAACGTTCAGATAATACTATTCTTTGACTTGTGCCGAACGTAGAAAAGGACAGCAGAGCTCGAGAGGCCTCGATCGCTGAGAAGTGTAACAATACGGGTCGAGTATGTCGGTGTGAAAACAACACCTAACCCAGTGACAAAACTTCTTTATTTTTTATTATTTTTTGATGGAACTTTCACGAACATATTCGTAGCATTTTTCTAATGAAAAGGATACCAAATAAGATATAATTTCGATGGTATTTACTTGAGTAATAGACGGTGAAAGTTTTGGAAAATTATTGTAAATATAATCCTAATTATATCGTGTTTGGTATTATTTTAATCAGAAAAATGCCACAAATATATTGGAGAAAGTGTCATAAATAAATAAGTAATAATAAAGATGTGTTTTTTATTGGCATTACATTGGGAGGACACATGGGCCTTTGATCTGTGCCGGAACTTCCATCGTCCATTACTCAAGTAAATACCATCGGAATTATATCTTATTTGGTATCCTTTTCATTAGAAAAATGCTACGAATATGTTCGTGAAAGTTCCATCAAAAAATAATAAAAAATAAAGAAGTTTTGTCATTGGATTAGTAGTGGTCTCACCGATATACTCGATCCGTATTATGTTACATTTCTCGGCGACCGAGGCCTCTCGAGCTTTACGGCTCCTCACGGGGTATACCCCGCGGAAGGAGGGATTGTCTTGCGACAATTATCGTACAGAATTTCACGACAATTAACCATGAAATACTGTACACACAATATGAATTTCATGTGTTCGCAGCTAATCAGAATCGTGAACATGAAATAAATCAGAGATGGCCGCAGAACTGAATATATATTATTTAATAGTGAAAAATCAATACTCCACACAATAGCATTACGTTGAATTAACAATTAAAACCGAAGTGCACTGTTGGTATGTATTAGTAACCCAACGAATGTGGTAATTGCAAATGAATCTCTATAAACTATCGACAAGAAAAGAAAGATTCTCGGTTGCATCGGTTGCCAAGACAACAGCGTTAAACAAATACATTTCCGTGTAGCACCAAAATTCTCTATCTTTAGAGTGCAATCTAGAATCTAAACACATCGGGGCTGCAGTACCTCTGGTATTCGGCTGACGAGGGAAAGTTTGCGAACTCACGGAAGTAGGGATAAGTAGACTCAGTTAGCGTTGACGGAATTCTTGTTGTCGCAAGGCGGTTTCTACCCGTGTCCATTCGAGTTTCGAAGGAACGTCGGAATCGTTCTCGTGAGTTCCAGACATTCTAGCGGCGACGGCTAAACGCGCGTTCGCGGTCACCAAGGCGTTCACAGTTTCGCAAACGCACGATATATCGCTTGTATTGCATCTTGCACATCTCGTATAATAACCTTTCGCAACCTAAAAAGCCTTTCAAGCCTTAAAATGAACTTAGTTAGACTACTTTACGAATTTTTTTCACGGAGTAGTAGTAGTTGAAACTAAGCCAAGATTGTTTCGAACAGGAGAACCGTGGGAATTAGTTTAAGCCAACAATTGTGTTCCAGCGTCTCCAGCAAAATGTTTAACGTTGCAGGACGCCGGGCGATCCTCTTTTTAAATATAAAACCGGGTGAGGAACGTCTTTATCGTTTTAATCCCATTCATTTTCCCGTTTGCGCTTTTCCCAGCCGCGTCTTGTCCGTTTTTCACGCTCGGTTATTCTTCTTGCTCGCAAGTGGAGGCGAGCGGATTGGCGCTGGTGGACGCGGCGAGCCGTGTTCACAGCTTTTCTCGTATTTCCCTCCTTTGTAGCCTGCTAAGCACTCTTCGGCTTGCGAAGAACGAGACAGAGAGAGAAAGTGCGCGGGCGGGAGAGAGTCAGGGAGAGCTCCCTTAAGACGATGCCCACAATGAACGCCTGGTAAACGTTTACGGTCGTTGTTCGCACAGAGAAATCATCTCCTCCTTTCCATTTGACTCGGTCAAATAAAGGAAGAAAAGGGGAACCTCAAAGACGCCTCGCGTCCTTTGCAGGCCCCCGCCGTGCCTCTTGGGGAACGATATCGAGATAATGCTTCCCGTATTTTCCTTCCCTATGAAATAAGACCAGAAACCCGACGAAAATATCGCGGCGTCCGTTGTTGCCCCCCTTTCTTTCTCTCTCTTTCTCTTTCCCGAGAGAGTCTCTTCTTTCTCGGACGGTCGCGCAAGACCGTACGCCATCTTTTCCTTCGTTTTTCCTGACCGACCAGCACCTTCCACTTTCCTCTACACCTCCTTCTATCCATTTCTACCGGCGTCCTAGACATTTTCCTTCTACCAGCTTCTTATCTCCGGCTCCTTTCAGACATGTTTCCCTTCCTTTTTTTTTCCCCGGCCGAGCCACCCCCAGGTTTTCACCCTCGACTCTCCCCTTACACCCACAGTCAGCCGTCTTTTCTTTACCACTATCTCTGTCAATGGCTCCACTCGCAGGTATAATGTCCCCTTTCGTCGCAATCTGCTCGCCACTTTTCAATGGTGGATGGCAGAATGGCCGACCGCTAAGAACGGGATGTACGCCCTCAACCCGGTAAACGTTACGATTGCTAGTTGCATTAAGGAATCGTCGCGTCCTCCTCTTCACGTCCATGCCAGCCGGCAGAAGTGCTGCTGCTGCTTCGCAGCGACCCGCTGCAATGTATTTTACCCGTCTGTCTATCCACCACACCGTTCATCCACCCACTCTTTATTTCTCATCGGTTCACAGTCAAACCCATCCCCCAGCTTCCTCCCGCTTTGAACAATGCTCTCTCTCTTTTTATCTCCTGCAACGAGCAACGTCGCTTCCTTTGCGTTTCATAACAATGTTTTCTTTTGCAGGTCAGTCGATGTTATACGGGTCTCTCTCACTGTGTGCTCTTAGCTGCTTTCCCCGGTAAGTTTTCCTCGTGGCCAATTATTTCACCTCCCACCGGACAGATGACTACCCAGGAAACGCTAATTGCAAGACCTTGGCAAACTCCATGGGAGTAGCAGACGTAATTCCTTGATACGCAGTTAACGATCCTCCTCCAGCGAGATCATTCGCTTGATGATCTCGCGTTCTGTCTTGAAGATGGCGCGTATGTGATTCGTGTTGTTTCAATCATAGTGCGCTGTTCTATCGGCTACAGTCACTCACAATAATATCCCATAAATATGTGCATTGTACAGGGTGTATCAAAATTATATGTCACGACTATCATAGCTGGGTTCTATACCTCTGGATCGGTGGAGATCTGTTAGAAAAATGGTCCGCAAATTTGACCTTCACCCTTTTTTCAAGGTCAACATTTTTTTAATTGCATCGTATAGTACTCGCAGGGAACAAAAGTCTCAAAGACACCATGGGTCTCAAGTGAACCATTCTCTTAAAAAACTACTTTTAAGTTTTGTAAATTGTTTTATTCCACATGTCTACAGGATCTCCCAAGATGATATAAATGCAGAGGAGGTGATTCTACATGAGAAAATAATCTAAAGTATAGAATCATTTTTTTCATTTGACGCCTTGTTTTCCAGAAAATAGAGTTTGAAAATCCGTCAAGTTCGTCCTCCTAACGTTTGTAAGTAGTAGATCAGGTAGGTAATGAACAGACGCATCAAACATTTCATATTCAATATCAAGCGCGTTCGCCGAATTTTCAAACTGTAATTTCTCGAAAACGAGGCGTGAAACGAAAAAAATTATTTTATACTTTAAACTTATTTTCTTATGTACAATTACCCTCTACACATTTATTCCATCTTGGGACACCCTGTAGACATGCGGAATAAAATTGTTTATGAAACTTTAAAGTCCTTTTTCAAGAGAATGGTTGTCTTGAGACCCATGGTGTCTTTAAGACTTTTGTTCCTTGTGACGAGTACTATACGATGCAATACGAAAAAAAATGTTAACCTTGTAAAAATGGTCAAGGACAAATTTGCGAACCATTTTTTTAACAGATCTCCACCGATCCAGAGGAGTAGAACCCTGCTATGGTAATCGTGACATATAATTTTGATACACCCTGTAGATATTTGATAAAACATTTACCGCTAACCGTACTGAGCACAAACTGTGTCTAGCACAGATTATTTTATAAGAATTACAAGACCGAATTTATTTAGAATACTCGCGATTTTTATAACAGTATATGCTTGAACGAAGAAACGTATTTAATAATTTCGACAATTATAAAAATAGAAAATGTGTAAGCAGTCATTCGACCGGTCATGGCATGGTTCGCGTTAAACAGTCAAGATGCGGAGCGAAACAAATGGTGGGAGGTATGGTGACTATGTGGCTGTGGATTCTCCAATGACTATACATCGACAACAGCAAAATGTTTGTAGATTTCGTCCGAAATCTTCATCACGAGTCTGACTCGATGCTGTAGTACAAGGGATTACGGATAAAAGCAGGGCGAAGTTTTCTTTTTTCCTTTTTTTTTCTCTTGAAAGCTTAAGTGGTACTCCCCATGGGGGTTCTAAAGCTATACATTAGTATTAACATAATGTCCGATATACAATTTGTTAATATGATTTCTTACAGTATACATTAGTAGTGTAGGTACAGGCAGGGCGAAGTGAAAATGAAAAACGAACACATTCGACGCTTGTTCCATCGTTTCCAACCAAATTAAAAAGAGTTATAGAACACGATAGAGCGCGAGCAGAACTTTATAATAACATAAAACGTGACAGTTTATTTCCACCATAAAATCGCGCATGGAGCGTCCAATCAAATATACACTCGTACCGTTCCTGACCGTGGTTATATTCTCCTTAACAATACAAATAAATAAATAGAATCTTTTTGCAGAATAAAGACCTACCAGCGGCTTTGTCATGGTTCCGGCGCTAATTGTCCATGATTCTTTCGATCGCGCGGCGCGTTATATTTTCGCTGGCCGTGCTCGTTAAGCCCGGGTCGGGTTTTATAAACAAACTGCGCCCGCGTAACGGCGGGAACGATACGTTCTCATGAAATTAAGCGGCGGGCATTCCGCGGAACGGCCCTGCGCGCCGTAACGTCTTGTTTCATCCGGCCGGTCGGCGAAAATTGTGGCTACTTTGTCACAATTTTGGTAATCCTGTCGTAACGAATAGCCCAGGGGCCGCGTCCCTCACCTACCAAACTGTCCGCGAGGCTTTTATCCCGAATTCTTTTTTTTCCCCTCCTGGATCCTAATCTTCCTGGATGAGACGGAGTTTAATCTTGGCAGACAGCAACAGCAGCGGTGTCGTAAACGCCGTCGAGAAAATTTGTCCCGTTATTATACGGCGGTGTATTAACGAGGTAATGGGATTAAATCTGTAAGAGCGTGTCCATTTAAATAATCGTTCGCATTTACATCGTCCTTCGCGAGCGGGAACGAGGGTCCATTCGATGCAGCCAGCCCCTGGTGCAGTTTTAGTTTTCCACGGGCTCGTAAGAAGGTTTAAAAGGCCTCGGCCCCGTTGCGCCCCTAATGCGCTCGGATGCGGCTCTCAATTGTACGGAAGTAATGACCCTTGACTTTTGATTAGACCGTCGCGTCGGGAGCAAGAAAATGTCGCGGGCCACCCGTGTCTGGCGAGCGTTGTTTTTCAACGGCAACACACATAAGCAGAAACACGCACACACAAACGCATACAAACACGCGCGGAAAGAGAGAGAAAGTTGCGCGCTTTATCGTGACGAGGAGCTAGCTGAAGTGTCTGCAATTTTAGGAACGCGGTTGCAGAGCTCACTCGCTCGCTGACACGGTCGACCGCGCGTTGCCACGGCAAGATACGGCCGGAATGTAGTTATTAACGCCAAGTATCCAACAGTTTCGGACTCGCGCAATGAATTCGCTTGCTTTATCAACATTCCTCGCGTTGTCACACAATTTTTTAACGGCGTGGCCGAGGTTGCGATTGGACGGCTCTGTCGAGCCCTGATTGCCGTCGGAAGACTTTAGGGATTTAGGACGTTCCTTCTTGATTGAGAAGATAGCCTAATTACTTTGTGGCTGTTGCACTGCTTAACAATCTTCGCAAGTCCCTCATTTTTTGGATTTAATTTGTCTTTCATTCTCAAATCGAGACAATGATAAATAGTTAAACTGGGCCAACGAGTCCTTACAACTTTTCACAAAAACGAACTTGTAAAATAATTCGAGTTTGAGTTTCAAAAACTCACGTAACTGCGTACAATCGATACTGAAGTTGAATTTGTTATAAAAGAATGCTTACAATATATTGATTTTTTCATTGGTATGCATATTATTCATTAATGAAAATACTTGTTCAGCGGGGTCATTAAATCCAGGTAGACAAACACAAAATTCAACAATTTTTGAAACTTTTCTAAAGGTGTGTCTGTATGCGATGTATTTGAAAATTTCAACTATGTTGGCATTGATTGATCATTTGACGTAACTTTTAAAACACGGAACTTCATTAAATAGCGTTTAAATTCACACTATGCGTCGATGTTCATTTTTACTTTAATTCACAAAATAAAAGATAAAAGGGTCATTTTAGAAAAAAAATACATCGAAAGAACAGAGCAGTGCAATAAATGATTGTGTTCTTAAACGAAGGACGTATTGTCACTGCTGACGCGTTGCGGCTCTCCGATGAACAGAGACTCGTGTAACTCGAATTACACGATAGCGTTCGCACAGTAAAAAAAAGTCCGAGCTGCCACAATAGCAGCTGAAAAGGACTGTAGCGCGGAAGAATAGAATAAAACACCAATATCCCGGGAAATAAACAAACCAACTCGAAAATCTGTCGCGCTAATCAAGAGTCGTTCTATTCTCTATTCGATCCAATTCCCGTCCGCTGACATTAAAAATTGATTATTTCCGTTGGAATCTGAATGTCGAAAGATACTGCGATAGAATATGCATACAGGGTGGGGCAATGACTATTAGCTCCTCAGATATCTTCGAAACTATAAGTTTCACAGAAATATTTGCTGAAATAAAATTGCACAGTACGAAGGGGGCCATAGGGGGTGATAATAGTTTTTTTACAGGTGGAGGTACCTCGGACATTTGAAGGTCACCTCCATTTTTTTGAATGGATCGGTATGTTTTTGCTTCCGTATCATGATAGAGGATCTTAAAACGAGTTCAACGACCTATTACATAAGGTCATTGCAGGTCATAGTTCACTTTTACGAACACTTAAACTACCGGTTTGCCTAAGTTTATCACACACATTTGTAAATGTTTGACGCGAAGGCTGAGACCGATGTGGATATCGTTCAGCATAAAAATTTTTCGCCCTTACAGAATTTTGTTGGCATTCGCCATAAATAAGAAGTATATCGACTTGCTCTTCAAACGGATACATCGTGCCGGATTGACCGATTTATCGATACTAATCCTATCATGTTTATCTTATCCTGCAAATTTATTAAAGTGTCCTTCAAGCAGTGTTTATTCTCATTGAAGTAAACGGTAAGCAATGCGCCTTCCTCTACTGTTTACAATAAGTATGTTTCATTTACTACCAAAACCGTAAGTGTTATCGCCTTCCTCTACTTTCTATAACCTTCAATGACCTTCTGCAATAAGTCGTTGAACTCGTTTTTAGATCCTCTATCATGATACGAAAGCAAAAACATACCGATCCATTTAAAAAAATGGAGGTGACCTTCAAATGTCCGAAGTGCCTCCACCTGCAAAAAAATTATTATCGCCACCGGATGGCCCCCCTCGTACTGTGCAGTATTATTTCAGCAAATATTTCTGTGAAACTTATAGTTTCCAAGATATCTGAGATGATAATAGTTATTGCCCCACCCTGTATACGGTGCTCTGCTATTATATTCGATGACTACCCACAGCTACGATCGTCGTTTATACTTGTTTCGGCGAGCAACGACTTTTATGGACGAACTTTGATAAACTGCCTGCTACGTGACGCGGTATAAACGAGACGGGCGCAATCGTGATTGTTAAACGATGGATTTTTACGCGTGAATTTGTAAACTGTCTGAAGACTTTCATGCGGAAACCATAAGTAGACTGTAGATTTTACGCGTTTACTTAAAAAAACGAGGAGGGGCAACACAGATTCCAAATATCAGAGGAATTAAAGCGTTACGTTGGTTTCTGTTTGTTGAAGGTAGCAGGCTTGCTAAATGTATTCTTTAAGAATGCTAATCCGAGGTAGGACGAGATCGTAGCGAATAGAGGTCTCCGAGGTTATGGATCCGGCCAGGTCGTTGTCAGCTGATTTCTGCGGGGGTGGAAAGGTGGTAGAGGGTATGGTAACCTTGGGTGGCTCTCGCGGGAGCCGCAATTCAGGTTGTCCAGGGGCTGAAGCGGCGGTTTTCCACCGCAAAAATTGCCGTGGGTGGTATACGTACGCCGTTTGCGGGGGCGTCGACACGCGAGAGTTGGAGAGGGAGAACAAGCGGATAGGGACGCACGGCGGCGTCCGGAATAGGGATTGACCCTATACATATCTCCTTGCTGCTTTGCATATCCCCAGCGATGAAACCACTAAATCCGCGGGACGCATCGATCTTCCCTCCTTCTTTCCCTCTTTTTTCCGCGTCCGCCGAAACCTCGTGGGAAATCGCGACGAATAACCGATACCGATACGCGATGGCCGAGCGTATCCGCATCGCAGCGCGCAGATCCTCTCGAGTTTTCTGTTAACCGATTCGCGAATTCGAACTACTCCGACGACGGTCATTTTCCAGGAAACGCGTAGTCTCTCTTTTTGGTCCTTTGCTAACGCTTCACCTGCCGGAAGCCTATTAACCCTTTTCACCTATTCGGAACTGTAACGCACTCATATTCTACGGAGTGTCTCATCAGATATTACCATCTTGATTTACGTCATTATTATTATTCGCAGCGAGAAATGTGGAAATTAAATGATTTCTCGAGAAGCGCCTACATTTTGTAGGTGGACGCGTCAAGGATTTATGAAGTCCAGGTTCGTCATCGATAAGCAAATCGGTCGAACAGTTTTAAAAGGTTAGTAATACTTAGGGGTGTGCGAGAGCCCGAAAATGTATGGATCTCGATGGTCGAGACGAGTCGGGAAGACATTGAGACGAGACGGGTCGGGTACTCAAAAATTTCGGAATTCTCTGATCATGTCGAGATTCTTGAAAATTTTCGAGATTCTCGAAAATTCTAGGGTCTTCGGTACATGATTGTCGTTGTGAGACTCGCTGTCGGAAACGCCTCAAATATCCGAAATCCCATACCGCGATCGATTGTAAAGCGAGTCTCATAACGGTAATCGAGCACCCGAAAATTTTCGAGAATCCCGAGACATTCAAGAATCGACGTAATCGAGAATCCCGAAATTTTTGAGAACTCGTCCCGATCTCTAAAAAATTCTCGTCTCGTCCCGACTCGACATTTTCGGGTTCTCTCACACCCCTAGTAATGGTCGAATCGAGAGTCCCTGTGAAAGAAATTCCCGCCGATTCCGAACGTTCGAGAACCGGACAGGAAAATAGATCCAGCAATAATACAGCGTGGCGAATCGTTTCGGCTGTTCGCATAAGAGCTTCTCTGCTCGTCGACGGAACGAAGCCCGTGGTGAGCAATTTCGCGGACCGTATGACGTTAAACGAAGTTACGCGCGTGTTCGTTTTCGAAACGCGCGGCCCCAAAAATTGGCCACATTGTTCGCCGTGGGAACGTAAACTACAATACCGGCCTATTCCAGGGAAGCTTGCAGATTATATGACCTATATTACGGCAACGAACGGGGGCCGGGACTCTCTATTGTATCTATGTATAATTTAAACTATTATGTAAACGGAACGGTGGGCAACAATTTCAATCGCGGTGCCCGGGATTAAAATCGAAGTTACGAGGCCCGTAATGAACGACAGACCGGAAAATAATGCGTGCAACTGGTCTACGGGGCTGAAATGTTAATCGTTTCCCGATATCCCGATACTCCCCGAAGGAAACGCAGCAACACGTATACTCTTCGTCTCGCTCGTTACCGCGAGTAGATAGAGGAAGGGGGTCATATGTATTCTTGCTTATACTGTAAATAAACTAATAAAGTTATTTCATTGAATTTAATATGTAGGATAGGTATTGATTATTTGACCCCCTCATGAGGATTTCAAAATCTGTTTTACCATCCTCCCCCTTCTTCCACTCTTCCCCTTCTTCCACTTTGTCCACTCCCCACTATCGTCTTTTCAGCCTATTTCAGCCTACTTTTTCAGCGGGACCTACTGTTTATTACGGTGGGTTCCGAACCACCTTCTGCCAACAACACGTGGCATATACCTAGGGGGTCACCCTCGAGGCTTATACCCAGGCGGTTACCCATCCAAGTACTGGCCGCGTCCAACGCTGTTCGACTTCCGTGATCTGACGAGAACCGGTTTTTGCAACGAGGCAATGGTCGTTGACTGAATTTAATATGTATTAAAAAGATGAATCACGTTTGGACCTCTTAAAAAACTGAGGGTAACATGGCCCCCAAAAGGAATACTTCAAACCCATTGTTCTTGGCAATATTTTGACATCAACGGAAAATGAATAGAACAAATTTTTTCCTTCATATGCAAATATCGCACGTGTATACTTCTCTTTCGCACTATGCGCCCATCAGTTACGTATGAGGCATATTATTAAAATATACATTATGTCGTCAATTAAAATGAAACATCCAATCAACTACTGCAATATAGGGTAGTAATGTACCAATTTGTTAATGTACACAAGGTACACAAGCGACCCGAAATTTTAATGTCAAAAAACTGAAATAAATGGAGAAACACGACAGAACGCAGTCGCACTGGTCAACGTGTTTACAAACCGGACAGAAAGATTGCTGACGATGTCGACATTTCACCGAAATATTGATTTAAAAACACGGAAAAACAACCCTCCACGAACGAAAGAAAAATATCATCGCGAATATCGATTAGCCCACCCAGAAACAAACTCAAATCCCCATGGCGATTGCTGTACTGTCAGCGATATAAATTCCTTCTTTTTTAAGGAACCGCGGCGCGGCGCGCGACCACACACAGACTGTAAATCGCCAACTTATGAATGCACTAAAATTGGGGATGGCCGGGTGATGGTTCGCGAAAGTTGGCTTGCGCGAACCTTGCCAAAAATCGACGTCGGATAACGCTGCAAAATGTGCACTGTATCTTTCGATCTGTCCAACATTTCGCGTAGGCGCTCGGAATACCTAATTTCCGAACGATTTCTACGGTGAATAAAGTCTTTTACGAATCTTAACATGTCAGTTCCCCTTTTTCGTAAAGTTCCTTTGATTCGATCTAATTCGCGAAGTTGTTGAGTTGCTGGTCAGTTAGACTGTGGATCTTTGTGCAGAAGAAAAATTGTCCAAATCAATTTTAAAAAATAGAAGTTAACCCTCGCACACCGCCACATAAACTGCGAATTCTTATGGAAATAAAAATTGTACACGTCAATTGCAGAAATCATTATTTAATAATATTTTGAAATTTCTTCAATGAAGCGTTTTGTAATGCATCTTTTGAGTCTAATTTTATTTTTACGCACAACGTGATTCTATTCTCTTCAAACATTTCAAAAAACCTGAAGATGTTTTAACTCTGCATCAACGTATCGTTTATTTTCGAACGTGATCGTTCGACAGTCACTGTATGTACAAGTTTTAAACAGAAAACAACAAAGAATGTCACAGCACTGATATGTATACAATGTAATTAACTTAAACAATAAATGAAACGATCACAGAAATTAACGATGATGGAATGAATTTTCTTAAACTGAACATGAAACGTTCAACGGTAGCGTAATGGGTTTGCGCGGATCGTGACTAGATGATCGAGAAATTCGTGCCGTTCGGAGAATTCTATTCGATTCGCGGAATTCAACGGTCGACGGTCTCGCTGCCGCGAAACACGATGACTCATCACGCGTGACGTCAGATTCACGCGCGACTTTAGCCGCCTGATTTCCCAATTTGTCAGGGAGATGGCTCGTCATGCGTCTCTCGGCCGCGAGCCCGCCGATCCGCTGTGATCGCGAACGGTTCGTAATCAGTACGGCGCAGGCGTCGCACAGGACTCCTTGTCCAATCCTAAACAATTTTAAAATATGTACTAACGCCTTTTCGTCTGACTGAATATGGATTCGCATAATTCCACAATTTCGAGGTTGTACCATCGCTCGGAATTGGCCAATGTTCGTCAGGCTTAAGCATGCACCATCGCGAATTTTTCGCTGAAAAAGGATGCAACGCGTGCAAGCGAGAAGCCTGTCGGAGACAAAGAAGCGCCGCGACGCGCAGCGATGCGATGCGATTCATTAGGAACGTCGTTCCTGCACAGATAAAAATGTTATTGCCCCGCGGCTAATTTACGCGCCGCTGAATATCCCCTCGGAAGATTTAGTCTCCACCTACGCGCCGCAACGGGCCAAGCGAGGGGCATTAAAGTCGATGAATTTGCAAAAAACGATACTTGATCACTCGGCCAGATCGAGCTCCGAGATCCCGACGCGACGCAGTGAGAATGCTTACGTTCCTGCTTAGTCATTGCGTGGCTGCAAAACGTTTCTGCTCGCAGAATGCCCCAATTTTTGCACTTTTATAGACCGTCGTGGAGTTCTCTAAAACATCTATAAAAATGCTACATCCAGTTTTCGTTCTATAGACCATGAGAAACGTTTATTGCGTCGATCGAATATTACGCATGCTATTATTATTTCACCCTGTTGCGTTCATCGGGTCCATCCGATCATTCGCATTTTTATATTCTCTTCTGAGAGTAATCAATATGGTACTCCTGGTGGTGTATTGAAGCTGGAGCTTCAAATATATAATTTATACGATATTGAACTCTTCATGTTGTATTATTAATATAAATAAAGTATAGATTTTTATGCAAAATAAATATTTCTTGCATCCGGAAACGGGAACCGCTTGGAAACTTTTCGCTTTCTTTAACAATACTAGTTTGTCGAAAGTAATGCATACACGAATAGTCTTCATCATTTGAATCTTCCTCCTCCGAATTACAAACACCTCAATTTTGCCCACCAATGCATCGCATCCGAAATCTAGCTGTAACACAGAGAACAAATGTGACTTAATGATAATCCTCTAAAAACAATTTCTATATTAGTCGTCGAACATCTGTGGGTGGTTTCATCCCTCCAATTCAAGTTGCACTGCAAAGAAACGCATGAGAATTATTTGCAAATGGTCTACGAGCAAGAGTGATTCCGTCGCTGACTGTATTAATATAGTTCGTCGCTCTTTCTCAACAAAGTGGAACTCTGTAGAAAGATGCAGACTCCGCAAATTAAGGGCCAGCCGAGTTTACCATTCTAATTCGCGGACTCATTAGCCGCAGAAGCATTTCGCGATATTTTCGCGATGCTGAAGGAGAGTGCAAATCGCCGGATGTTTCGGTAAATGTGCAACACTATCGACAAACGGGGCCGCCAACAGTGTCGGCTAACTGTCACGGCTCTGCACCGCGCCGGGAAAAATCGCTTAAGATTCCGCCCGGGGATCCAGCTGATAATCGCCTTTTCGACGAAACTCGGCCATGAATTCCAAGTGCGGGTGTGTTGCGCCGTGGCTTCGAGATTAACATTGATTTAAATTACAAATTTAACTACCTCGAAAAGCGGGTCTTTGCGACCGGCAGCTATTCTAGGTCAACCGACAGAGCTAGGCAGAGATAGGGCCTTCCATAGCTCCCTTAACGTTCCAGTCGCGTTACAGCACTGGCTCGACGCGTGCGAACGAACTGTGCACTATATTTGGGAAAAATTGACAGTATAAATTGACTGTAAAAATTGACAGTAAAAATTGACAGAATCATGACAGTATAAATCGACTGCGGATTTGACGCATTTGTGACAAAAATGAGCCGATAAAGTGCAAAACAGTTAAAAAGTCGAGGAATTTAATGATACTGTTCAATTATTTTCAACTTCCTAAAATTATTAAGAGTAGAAATGGACTTCTGTAGAACTCCTGTTTCTTGCAATCGATGCGCACCATTTTCATTTTGCTTAAAAATCTGCAGCCTACTTATAAGGAGTTGAATGTATAGGTGAGCGATGATCCTTTTGTCATTTGAGCGATTTGTTCTGGTTGAAATGAGTCCAAAAACGATACAATTTCGAGCATGTTTGAGTGTTTAATGCACGAACGAGCTGGAGACTCGGAAGAACAGCGTTCGTTATAGCGATGTCGAATCGAGATCGATTGGATAAGTTCTAGCAGCCAAGCTGAAACATTCATTCCGATAATAGCATTAGATACGCGTGACCCGATTTTTAATCCCAGTCAAAGACCGAAACATCACGCGACGCTCGCTAACGCTCTGTGATCTCCGTGGACGATCCAATTTCTCCGCGACATGCTGCTCGAAATTCTTCTCCCATTTTTCTAACGCGATCAAAACGTCTCGGACTCCCGATCTAACTTCAGATATTCGAAGGATTAATCGGCTCGTCGATTAATCTTGTCAATGTCGTCGATCTTCTGCTATTCGTGGCACGCTAAGTGGAAAGTTCCAGCGCTGTCTAATGTGTGAGACATTCGACATTAGACTTCCAGGACATCGGTTTCGGTTCCTAGTCGTGAAATGTTCCACACTGTTCCGGAAGTTTGAAGCTGGCTGGAGAAAATTGCATTTTTAAAATGTATTCGAGAGAATCGATATGACTCCTTTGAATATAGTCATTTATTATTGCAGGATCAGAGACGATGAATATGAAAATACATATAATTTAAATAGCTTCCATGATACGAATAAAACAGAAATAACCTCATTAGAACCATGAAACGAAATTAAGTCAAATGGAAGTAGAAGCTCTATGAAACGGAAGAATTCTTCAATTACTTAAAAGGCTTTTTATAAATATAGTGCTAACGAGATAGACACAGAATCTATATCAAGATCCCCATTTTCATCAAACATTGGTGCAGATAGACGAGAAATAAATTGATGATCATTTTTCATTACCTAAAATTTCGAATGCACAGAATTTCATCCTCGGGTTAAGAGATTCAACCAAAAATACAAAGTAGATCTAATCCAGTAGCTCCGAACTCTTATAGTAGGAAAGTCAACTAATAAATGGATATTATTAACCCGAGGCACGGGAGGGTCAAATAAAACTCGAGAAAGAAATGGAGAAGTTCACCGATAAAGGAGGATGCGCGAGATGCATTCCCGGTGCACCGATCTCGTAAATGCAGCTGGCAGGACCGAGGGTACGGGCATGGTCTTGCGATCGCTTCTTCGTTCCCCTTCTTTTTACAGTTTCCCGAGCACGGCGTCGCGGTTTCGTCGGTGTGGTCGTGGCAGTTAATTAAGGAAAAGGGACGAGCTGTTGTGGGCTTGGAGCAAGGCGAAGGAAGTCGGCGTCGACGGGGGGGTTTAATTAAATCAACGCGCGATAAATTCGAAAGACGAATTCTTAACCCCGACGTGGATATATCCGGTCGGTCGAATACGTTCTTCCTTCCTGCCTTCCTTCCTTCCTTCCTTCCTTCCTTCCTTCCTTCCTTCCTCCTTCCTTCCTTCCTTCCTCCCTCCCTTCCTTCCTTTCTGCTCGCCTGACTGCCTGCCCTTCAGCCCTTCAGCACTTCCCTCGTGCCCTAGCCCCGAGTCCCTTGCCTTCCGCCCCTCGTCGAACCTGCTGGCCGAGATTAGGGGTGAGATTAGGAGGACCCGACACGTTGCAGGCGCGAGAACCACGATAAATTCTCCTTTGACTTTATCGATGCTACCGACTGCGGTCAAAGTCGCTTCACGAAAGTGCCGTTAAAAGGCAACATCTAGACCGGGATTAGACGGGCCCCGGATCGATCAGACCACCGTCTATCGACGATTATTTGTCTTCGCGCCAATTCCAAGGAAATCTCCCGCTTTCGTCACGCGTTCCCGGAATTCTGCTGAATTCACATCGATGCTGCTCGAATTTACCATTTCTTTTACACTTTCCCTGGAAGCATTTATACTACTTTAATAATTGTCAACTAAAAAATCCGTGATTTGGCAGCGCACGTTTTAGTGTTAATACTTTCTCTTCGTTACTTTCAGATGGCATTGAATAATGATTTTAGGAGCTTGAAAGATGGCAGACTTTGCGATTGGTCCCAAACAGTAAACCTTTCAAGACGAATGTCGGCCGATAAATTCCGACATTACTATAATGGAAAGATAAACAGTTGAATTTGTACATTCCTTCCTTGAAAACGAAATACCGTGGTAAGATGGGGCATGAGTAAAATAAGATTTCGTGTATCGTTCACAAAGAATGTATCAACATACAGGACATGCAACCTCCGGAGGAGCAATGCAACGTTTTTGTTAAATTGACAGAGGAGATGGATGGAGGTTGAGAAGTCTGAAAAGCTTCAGGCACGGTAGCCACGAACGTGTACACAACCCATAAAAATATAGTTCTTAAACTTCTACGAGAGGAACCTCATTTTAGTTAACACGTTGGCTGCCATGTCAACCATGTATGGGTGACGGAATTATTTATTCAGATTTCAAAATAAATTTTTACCTTAATATATTCATTGTACCAAATTTAATCAATATCCAAAAAAAACGCAAAAAGGTTGAAGGACTATTCAGTGTTATAGTTTTAACCTTTTCAATTTTTATTCCATTGAATAAATCACTTCGATCTTATGAATTTTTTGACGTTGCTGTATTGGCAGTCAACGTGTTAAATAAAATTAAACAAGTTGATAAAGTCCAATTTGATTTTACTACTTGGTAAACATATCCTAAAGTATTGTATAGAAACAAAGTCTAATGGCAACGCGGAGACGAATCAAAATCATGTGAATCATAATACGCGCTACCTTTTGCTGCGGAGTGTACATGTTCCGGTATCGAACGTGTTCAGATTCAGGTCTGTGACCGATCTGCCTGTCAGGCTATATTTCGAAAAAGCTCGTTTCGTTTTTTAAACGCGTCGGCCGGAAGCCAGGCCCGCGTGCCGGAAATGAACGGTTTTCGAACCGGTTGTCCGTGTCTGCGTGCGTGGTCCGTAGATAACGGCAGTGTGCACAAACATATATTCCGCAATCTCTGCGGGCAGCAGCGGTTTGCGGGGGCGGTTGGCGGAGGTGGTTGTTTTCTAGCGGGGCTCTCAGACAACACGAAGCGAAAGAGGCCTTGCGCCTCTCTCTCCTTCTCTCCCTCTCTTTCTCTCTCTCTTTCTCGGCAACCGCCCTCTCTCGCCCTTCAAGAAACAATATAATGTGATTTAGTAGACCATTACTGCCACTGTACTTTCCAAGTAGCGGCGCCTAGGTGCGGTGCACCAGCCTTCCATAGACATACCAACCTCACCGTAGTCACGTATAACCGACTGTTCTCTATCTCATCTGCCCTCCCCTCGTTCCTCCCTCTTATCTCTTGCCCTGCCGTTGCCGCTGCCGTTGCCGCAACCCTCTGTTACCATCCCGCACCCTTCACACTGTCCTTCCAATATCGCTCTGATGTACAGAGTCTTGCGGCGAAAAACAGAATTTTGGAACTCGCCTTGGTCGGATCAGAACCTCTCTCTTCTTCTGGATCTTTTCTTTCCTTTCTTCTCGCCAAATTATACGACACAAAGAATTCTAATTGTTAGTCCCCCTAAGAAAATTGCCTCTCCAAGGAGTGGAATACCTCCGGCTGGAAGAATAATAATTTTACTTTCTCAAAAAATGTAATGCAAATTTTCCAGTGCGGCTCGGCTTTGATTAGAGGACAGAATTGCCGAACCGAACGGTCGAGTAATTGTTTTAAGCCATTCACGATTTGGCCAGCGCAAATTTGGAAATTTACGGCGGTGTCCTCCTTTGACGGTGGAAGTTGCGACACTGAAATTTACTTCGGTTCAGAGGGCCATGTGTTCTTACATTCTACACAGAGACACGCGCCCGCGCGGGAGAGAGACTGAGTGGGGGAGAGAAAGAGAGAGTCGCCTGTCTGTGGCCGCATACGTGTTCCCTAACATTATTAGTCAGTTCCCTCTGCCGTTTTGCGCGCTGCTTCATTAGTTCTGTTCATTAGCTAGTTCAGACCTATCTCGTTCCGTCCGTGGGGTATTTCCCAAATAATGATACTCTATAGTCCGGCTGACCGTCGCTGTACATGCGATCGCGTAATAGAATACGAACGAAAACTCGTCGGGTGATGCATCGCCGTTCCCCGTTATCACGTCCCTGCTTCGCCGCCGCGGCGCGGCGCACCGTTGCTCTGCACATTAGCTTCTGCTAATTTCCACATTTCTACACGGTCGGCAGCCCCTTATCTGTAGATTATACGTTTCTACGTGCGAAAACTACCCTACGTGCCGCCAGAGATTTAAACGTTCGGTCCTCGAACGAAAGTACGCGACCAGGGATTCCCAACTCGAGTACGAAACAGGGAAACGTTAACTTCGTTTATTCGGGGACCGACAAACAGGATGTTTCAACGCCTAAGGTCGCCAGCAACGTTGCACGGATGGCACGATGTGTCTAAATTACTAAACGAGAATTTAGTGTTCCACTATTGTTTAGGATTGGACAAGGGGTCCTGTGCGACGCCTGCGTCGTACTGGTTACAACCAGTTTTGCGATCAGAGCGGATCGGCGGACTCGCGGCCGCGAGACACTTAGCGAGCCATCTCCCTGTCAATTCGGGAATTAGGCGACTCAACGTCTCACTCTCGCGTGAATTTGACGTCACGCGATGTGTCATCGTGTTTCGCGGTAGCGAGCTCGTCGACCGTTAGATTCCAAAAATCGACCCCAGAATTCTCCGAACGCTTGTTCCGATCGGCACGAATTGCTCAAACTCTCATGTCGCGATCCGCGCAATATCTCTACCTTTACTTCGATCTTTCATTTCATCTAACAGTACATCTCATTTCATCTACAGTATTCTTGTATCATTCATTTATTTCATAATTCAGTACATTTCATACATTGTTTTGTTATCGTGACATTTTGACATCGTTTTCTTGTGTTACTCGCGTACATACATAGACTGTTGAACGATCTCGTTCGAATAAAGAACATTTACAAAGAGTGTATGTTACTTCCTACCGCGCTCCTAAACAACTATCATTTACAAAGTATTACTATCTGAAACGTTTTTGGTACAGGTTTGACGGTGCTGATATGTCTAGTAAGTTTTGGTAAATTTTCCTCTAAACTATTTTCCTAATTCGAAATAGAGAATTTCTTTTAGTCTAGATCAGGGGTGTGTCTTTTCGTCTAGATCAGGGCTCTCCTCTTCGCCTGCTCGGCGAGTCAGTCCCCATCATGTCCCTTCCGACTTTCGCTTCGGCAGGAGCTCCACGACTACTGCGCCGGCAGGTATTATCATTATGATAGAGACGATTCAGACGTAGATAAAGAATTTACAGTGTCGAAAAATTTGTACTATAATTAAATAAACTCAATTTCCATGGTACGACATGAATTTAAATTCAATTGATCATCGATGCAAAAGTAAATTGTAGTGAAAAGGCAACGTGATCCGAGAATAAATTTAAACCAGTGAATAATAAATAATTCGCTCGATCAAAACATGTATTTGATATTTTTTAACCACGTTTAAATACAATATCATCTTCAAAATTTCTAAGGGGTGTTTCTCACGCTCGCACGTTAAAATAGTTTAATCGTCGATATTTCTCTAAACGCCAAATCATTCTGGCACTTCTGACATAAAAGAAACGTGCGTAACAAGCTCGATTGCTATTGGGATCTGACATGGGGGCTTGGACAATATGTATAGCTATCCAATATGGCGACGAAGAGCTTGATCTTAACGATGTATTGATATCTTTCTTTTTTTTGTTTTTACTTAAAATGTTTGAAAGGAAGGAGAAAACTTTGTGTTGAGGGAAAAGCATCGGTATTATGGGCAAATCCAGCTGAGGATGGCAGTGTTAAATTTAGAACTAACATATTTTGTTATATATTCTAAATTTGATAAAAAATATTTATTACACGAATATGTTACATAAAATTTGTTTATTGGAAAAAATATGTGATGAGAGTAAATAGACTTAAGAAATATTGACGAGTTTAATGTTACTTCGAAAAGATATATTTATTAAATATATGAAATAAATACATGAATAAAAATCAATAAAGTACGTTTTGTCAAATAATTCATTTTACACTAAAAATTCGTTTTTTAATATACCTTCTAAATTTACAATTATAATTTCATAAATTTCGAATCGCTTAGAATTGGTGAGGACATATTAATTGCTCTACAAATAATTGTACAAATATCTTCTATTAGAGGCACCAATGCCACAGGCATCACTGAACCAAGAATTTTGAAAGTTTTTACACGCTGGTTAGGTCTTTCAATATGCACTATAGCTTTAGCTATTTTAGCTGTCAAAATAGACTGTTCTTTGCTAAATTGTTTCTTATATTTTAAAAATGGAGGACTTATAAATTTCAAGCTGTTCACTTCACATACTTCATTTCAAAGTGTGGGAACGGTGCAACAAAATTTTGCTCGCTCTACTATCACAATCTTTCACTGCACAGTAATTAAATTTTTTTTTTGCTACGCGGTGGAAAAATTGGAACTTCCATAACGTTATTTTTAATTAACACCTGTTTTAACACTGTACGTTTATACTGTAATTAACACCTGTTAAGACTGTAAGCTGCTATAAGCCAAGTCAAGCCAAGTTTACAGTATTTCTACTTTTCGGCAGCAGACGGCGCCATTCAAATTGTCAGATCCCAATAGAAAGAGCTTGCCGTGGAACAATTTCCTTCGATTAATTCCAAAAAGCAGTTAACTCGAAGGATATTCTAATCAGAATAAACCAGGAGACTTCTCTGACGGGTATAGAATGTACCGGGTAAAGTGGAAGAATTGTATTAATATTTGAAATTTCAGTGAGTCGAAGATGCTGCTATAACACGGTGATGGAGGCTCGGAATCGCGGATTTAGCTTGTTTTAGCGAAAATCCACCCCTATTTGCCGCGTTTCTTTCCCACTATTCGAGAATTGGCGCGGATTGGCGCGGCGCAACCATCGGGGTAATGGCGAGAGCGTGTGTCGGCCGATGATTTCGAAATTACGTGACAGTGCGTGCGCTAAAACCGAGGGACAGCACCCTTCTATGATTCCCTCTCGCCCTCATGTCCCATCCCTCGTCGTCCCTCCAACCCTCCGCAAATCCTCTGCAACCCTTCGGTCGCATACATATTTCCGAAAGCGCGGTTCCGTTCCGGCTCTCGGCATGCAAATTAATCCGATTGCTTCGGTTATTTTTATTAATTACTCCGCACGATGGAAAGTAAATTCCATCCCGTTCACGACTTGATTCAATATTTAAGTTTAATCATACCGTCACCGCTTTCGGGATCGAGAGATAATTCCAGGACGGTACGGTCCGGCGAATACACGTCGATTCTCCCTGTCCAATCGTTTCTCGAACACGAGTTTTTATTCGGATGAGTTCAGCGCTCGCAAATGAAGAGAGGAAGTGGTGGTAATGTGTCCTCGTTGACATTTTTGATAGTACAACATGGACATTTTTAGCGGAGAACAGTATAATTTGTAACGTCGACTAGATTCATATGTGGGGAAAGAAATTTACTCCAGATAACGTATTGTTTTTGCTAATATGAAGCACAAGTAATGTAACCCGAAGAACAAAAGTTTTTCGTCCGCTCGTAAGAGAACTATTTCCTAGGAATTAAATGAGTTACACTGTTTCTGCTAGAATATACTCGCTATACATAAGGTTAGTAGAATCGGTATTCTTAAGTGAAATTACTTAATCATTGATATTTCAAAGATGAAATTGATGTTTCTGGAGCAATCTTGAAGTCTGTTTCTAGAGGGGGCCAAATATAATGCGAATGAATGAAATAATGTGTACGACAAACGGTCTTTTTCAATATTAAATCCGAGTTAAAATTTTCTTTCGCCGATCCTCGCTTTTATCGCATTACTTTGACTTTGATTTTTATCCTAACATGTTGAAAGTCTGTTAAGATCGGTATTTTATTCATGCATTTCTCTCAACGACCTTTCTGTAAGATTTATAAAAATCCGCTGTCTTCTTGACGTAGCGGCTTATGCGCTTTATATCTTAGAAAATTCCAAAATACTGTTAGCCAAAGAAAGTATAGGGTGTTAGTAATAGTATGTTATACCTTATAAAGCTTATTAACTCATTCATATCCATTCGGCGTGAGAAACTATCGTAGCAGGACCTCATTTATCATATATTTTCAAAGACAAGAATAGACCAAAATGAATAAAAAATGTATCTGGTTTGAGAACGATGTTCTGAGGAGATAAAAGCGAGCTTCCCTCTTTATCGATGAATATTGATATTAAAATATGTCTCAAATAATTTGCAATCACGCTCTGCGGCATTTTCGTTCAGCATTTTGTTATCGATTGGTTATAGTTATTCGTTCGCTCGTACGTTTGAATATATTGACATTTTTCCGGACCTCTCATATAATATTTAATAAATTTTTATTTGAGTATTGTATCAATATTTACGATAAGGATATTTATTTTCCATAGTTTCATATTTGGTTTCAATCTTCAATTATGACATCTTTCGTTATTAAAAAATGTTGAACCTTACATTTCGTTGGACTTTGTAGGCTCAGTGTTAAAGGATCTCGATATCATCAGTAATCTGGAACTCCAAAGATAGAATGTTTAAACAAAGAAAAATCTTACTAAATTTTAATGTTGACATAAAGCACAATAAACCATCTCGATATCATTAGTAATCGGGAACTTAAAAGGCGGTAGGTTTAAACGAAGAAAAATTCTAATAATCTTCAAAATAGACCTAGTACCGAAGCATCTCAACTAGTGGTGTGCCAGACCAGGTTGGAACGGGAACGATTCTCGGGATCGGGACGGGATCTTGAAACTTTCGGGATTCCTGAGAATTTTCGGGATTCCCGAGAATATTCGGGTTTCCCGAGGGTGTTCAGGTTTCCCGCGAATCTTTGGGATTTCTGATACTGTAAGGAATCTTTTAATATTGTTTTTTAGTCTTTATTGTGAGGGTGGAATGCGGTAATATGGGCAAAAGAGCGGAGATCGGTGATAGAGCCTTTATTCGTAACACGTTCCAACGACAACTGCTTGATCAGTGTCGCCAGGTCGCTGAAATCGAGGGGGAATACAATTTACCACCTCTTTGATGACCAGACTAATATGTAACACATTGCGCGGCACGTCACGTGGCCAGTCTACGGTCTTAGTAGGGGACGTTGGAGTGTGCGCAGGAGTGGAATGGGACAGTGGAAGGGGAAAAGGAGAAGAGGAAAGTCAACCCAGTATTGGGTTGATCTGGCGACACTGCTTGATTTCAAAAGGTTGGTAAAACATATTCATTTCCTTAAAACAGAAGGGCATCGGCGCTCGATGGTGTGGCGAGGCATCGATATTCTAATGCAGGGATGGGCAATTTTGCCTCCATTGAGGCAAAACCGTCCACACCGTAGCGCCCTCTCTCCGCTTCCAGCAAGCGCGGTACAATGGGGCAACGAAGACACGAGACATCAGCGTACGCAACGAACGTGCGTGCTGAATGATAGAGAGGTTGGTGGGAGAAGCAGAAGTTTGAGGGGCTCCACCCGTGCCAACCACTGTTCTAATGTTACATGCGATCCACACGCACACTCACACTGTCCATAGTCTCACACATCCATACGCTCACATTATCTATGCTATAAGAGTAGCAAAAACAGTATTAAAAGATTCCGAACAGTATCAGAAATCCCGAAGATTCACGGAAAACCCGAACACCTCCGCAAAACCCCGAATATTTTCGGAATCCCGTCCCGACCCAATACGTGTCTTCCCATCTCGTCCCAAGCATCGGGTTTCGGATCTTCCCGAGTTCTCGCACACCTCTAATCTCAACGTCTTCGGTCATCAGCGACTCAAAAGTTGGGATATTCAAACAACAAAATGATCAACAGTTCATAGGTTCTTGACGGAGCATTCTAGCGAGGCATAGATAAGAGCATGACTTCCGATCGGAAATTTATGCGAATGCCCGCAGGCATCGTATGCACGGCGCGATGCGACGGTTTGCAGCATATTGGTGCAACGACAAGGGAGCACAAGCTAGATCGCGGTCTGTACGGCTGACACACTCGCATAATGCCGTTTAGGTGTGCGGGGTCTGTTGTCGCACACCTGACACAGGTCTGGGTATACGGAGACGCGGCTCATGGGAATTGACACACGATTCGCGTAATTATACATGGAAACACGTCGATAATTAAGTCAAACGAGGCTGGCTGGTCATTCCGGGAGAGTGGGAACGGTTTCGAAGCGACGCGGTTCGACGCGGCTCGGTTAATATTCGAAGACTCATGGCATCGAAGTGGGCCTCGACCTAATAAACATAACGCAATTAGTCGGCAGGCTTCGGAGCTCCTCGTAAATTACACCGGGAAGAACTTGGCGCAAGTTCGCGCGCGGAGAGAATCGTTGTAATTGACAACCAGTAATTTACAAAGCAGAAAGCCCACGCGCGTACCTTAGAATCCCGCGCCTCGCCGTGCCGCGCGCGACAACCAATTTACGCGCCGCGCCAGTGTCATAATCGAACCAGGGAAAGTTTAAACAGTAATTTACGGCCGTGCAATACCCACCGCGAATTGTAAATTTCCGCGCGCTCGCCGCTTTTCCTCGACTTTAATTACGAATTCGTTGACAACCGAAGAAACACTATCTATTCTGTCGTCTTTGTTTGCGCGCCCTGCGTTAGAGATATTCTTCTCTCCTCGGCTAGCTCGGATGGCTCCGAAAGAAAACGCGATGATTTATCGCGGACAAGAGAGCTACAGAGAGGGAGAGAGAGAGAGGACACGCCTAGGTGCAAGTGGAACAGGGAAACGCGACCTGCCAGGTGAGCCATCGTGCACAGGGGAAATGAATGTTCTGTCGCGTTTGGAACATGCTTCGAACACGCGGACCGGACCGGAGACTCCATTGCCCGGATCCTGCACCAGAACGAGTGAAATTTATCTAATTTGTTCGATACATGTCCCTCCGCTGACCTGCAACCTCGCGAAACTGTCGACGTTTCTGCCTGTAAGTAAATCGTTGATTAAAATGCCTATAAGCATTTACGATTTGATCTGAAAGTGTAGAATAGCTTGTTATTGAAGTGAAACTTCTTTAGTTGCGTTAGGCGCAAAACCTTATCGCGGTAGGCGTAAAACCTCGACGCGGTAGGAGTAAAAACCTCGACGCGATAGGAGTAAAACCGATCTGGCGATGAAACGATGAAACGATTTACTAAAACCTCGGCGCGGTAGAAGTAAAACCGATCTGGCGATGAAACGATGAAACGATTTACTAAAACCTCGGCGCGGTAGAAGTAAAACCGATCTGGCGATGAAACGATGAAACGGAATTCTATTCTATTAGCATATACGGTTGAGGGTTCGGCGTTGCTTAAAACAGATTATGATAAAATTCCGATGATGCTAAGTGGAGATTTCAACGTGAACTTTGCATCGGAACAATCAAAATTATTAATAGAATTTTTTAGAAGTAAATTAAGATTGGAAATAGTAAATAATCCTTATGAAGCGACAACAAGATCAGGAACAACTCTCGGTGCAGTATTTGCAAGACATTTAGACAAAATTGAATAAAGAATATTTATATCATATTTTAGCTATCACAAGCCAATTGTTTCAATAATAGAATCATGGAAAATTAAATGTCAGAAAGTGTTAATAAAAATTCAAAAAAAAATTAAAGAATCAAGTTTCACTTCAGCCATGTGGTCTAAGCACACACCAATTTTTAGGTTGGTCGAGGTGTATTTTAAACACGTATTATAAAATTCAAAGAGAACTTGAGATTCATTGCAATAAAGTTCTAATCGATATCTGCGACATCTTAAAATAAATCAGGTTCCAAGTAAAGCGTTCTCAACATCGCATAAGCGCACCTAATATAGTTCGAGTAAAATTTTAAACGAGCGAATCGAGCGAAACGACACTAATAGTGCTTTGTGATCCGGTTTATATTAATGAGTACTATAATTTCGGTCGAAATTCGTTCGCGGCACACATTATGACGATCGGTGCAGTGTGCACAACTTTAATCATCCCCTTTTCCGGGTGACGCGAATCATCGGTATCGCGGCAAAGTGCCGGAAACTTCGATTTCCGAGCGATGAAATACTGCTGGCCGGACGAGTATCGAGCGTGAGCATGAAATATTAATGAACGCGTGCGCTGCCCGATGAGTCGAGTGGACGAATTCTGTAAATACGGGGCTCGAATTAAAATTAATACGATCGAAATGTCGTCACAGAGCTACCGGAGGGGAGCACTGGGTATATCGGGCTGCAGGCAAATACACCTAGTCGTGCTGCCCAAGCTCTTGAAAATTTTTCAAAAAGATTTAAAGAGTCTGTATCACTTCTTTGAACATTTATAAAGCTAACGTTGTTGTTTCATTGCAATCGTTTAAATATACAAACGATACGAATTTTTATTACTTCATTACAATTTATTATTGAACGTCTCGCGACTCTCTCGTTGCTATTGGACACTTTTGTGCAACAAAAAGCTATCTTTGGAAAAATGACGTGGACGATAATGAAAGTAGAAACTTCACGCTTCCAAATCAGCTAGCATGTACGATTCTTTTTCACGAAGATGTAGCGGTTCAAAGATCGACGATTCGTCGGTCGAATTTGAGTGTTCAAATTGCAGAGGTTCGAACAAAGCATTCTCGACGCAATTTAGAGCTCCCGGAGTTACCCAGGGGTTTATTTCCGGTGCCTAAGATTCAAGCGTTATCAACGTTGAAACAGTAACAATATTGAATGTAATTGTCCGGCTGGGCGGTGTTATATGGCGGAGAGGTTGGCATAAAAATCTGCGCTCGGCCAACGAATCATCCGAGAAAATGAAAAAGAAGCGGCGATTACGGTCGGTCTAATTCACGGGGGTGAATTGGGGGGGGGGGTGCTCGCAGGGGTGTATTTCCTGGCTGATAGGGGACGAGTTACGAGCAGGGGGTTGGCTCGATACGATATCCTCGCGCGTTTAACAGGTTCTCGGCCGAGTGCGAGCACTCGGAACTTAATCACCGCGGCGGTTGTTCTTCGGTAGTTTTTCCAGCGATTCGCCGGGTTTGTTCGGACGCTGCAGGCTGTTCTATACCTCGGCCAGATAGCGTTGTAAAAATACACCCAGTAGAGAAAGAGAGAGGGTAAGAACTCCGACTTTCAGTCAAGTTTTATTCTTCGCTCGCTATCAGAGACGCGCTAACGATTCCGGGTGGGGTAAAAGGCTTTCCTTTCGAGGGGTCGAAGGTGGCTGGCCAGAGCGGAGTAGGTGAACGCGATCCTCGAACCTCTTTCACTAACTTTTCTATGCGCTTTATCGTCCGATCTTCTCACTCGTTCCGTTCCCTACCGCCTTGTTCCTCCACTTCTCTTTCTTTCTGGCTCCCTCTTTCTTTATCCGCTTTATTCCTCCGGCCAGTTGTTATCTATTCACGGGGATACGTTCCGATCGGGACGCTCTGCTAACTGACCCGGCAATTCATTCCGGTATCCGAGCGCGGCTTTGCGTTTCAAAGATCCGAAAGAAAAATGGGACAAGAATCGCGGTAACGCGCAACTCTTCCCCTCTCTCGATAATGCTACCTCTCGATGCATCATCGATATCGTCCGCCCCCGAGCTCGTAAGGTGCCCCGGTTGATGTTTTATTAAATGCAACTCTCTCCCTCCCTCCCACCTTCTCTCTCTCCTCTGGTCGTTTCGCTCGAGTCCTCACTGTTTAGTTCCCGTTGTCGCGTCTGTGTGAAACGCGTACATTTCCCAGAGAGTCAATGTACTTTTCAGCTTGGCGTCTCGTTTCTATCGGACTGCGTCTCTTAGGGCCGTTTCTTTTTCCGGTAGAGGACGTGCAACGCGAAACTTTCTTGAAACTGTGCAATGAAATCCGACGGCGCAGCGGGTTTGTCTTTCTGTTCTTGGCGAGTCGCGATTGTAATGAGACGCGATCGAGCAATTCCTAGGTTGCTTTACTCTGGAATGATGATGCGACTTTGTTTTCAGTTGGGAAGGAACACCGTAGAATTCCAGTATATCATTATTTTTATAGAAGACTCTTCTTTAACGATTTTTTGAACATCTTAGGGAACGATAATTGCACTGTGCATATTCTGTTGAGACGGAGACGATAGAACCTAAGTTGTTTTAATATTTAAATATCTATTTTCATGGCTGTAGGGAAACGGAAAATTTTGTAGAGTCGTAAAAATGGATTGCGACAAAAGAAATGTTTGGGATTTAATTCGCGATTCCGATTAGAAATCGCGAGGAGCCAGATCGGGTTAAAAATTCCGCCAAACCCCGTTATTTTCTATGTATTTCTGTCCCACGACTACAACAAACAAAATGTACATATTGTAATAAATGACTCGGACGACTAGCTCGACGGCGCGTGCGCGACGTCGATCCTGCGTCCGCTCCACCGTCCCCGCGAGTTCCCGGGTGGATCGAGCAGCTCGGAACTCGCGCGGGCAGCGAGGGGGGGGGGGGGGGGGCGATTGCGCTAACGGCCTATCGAAGCAGTTTATGTACAATCGACCATCGATAGGATCCAAGTGCTTTATTTTCTCGTTCCTTCTTGCGATCCTCGATCCGTCGGCTTTTTTTGCCACACCGTTTCTCCAGACTGACGGAAATCTTTCAATACCGTGAAAGATCCGACGAGTCCGTAACAAGAAGATAGTTATTTGATAACTATTTGTTGGTTTTGACTGCAGTTACTTCAATGAGTTCTGATAATAGATTCAGATTATTTCACCGAGGATTGATCTATCCGTGTCCTGAAGCTATTTTCCCACTCTGATCCTCCTCCCAAGTTAGGTTCACCAGCACAGCTTCCAAAAACAATAGCTGAGATTCGGAAGCTAACCCGAAGAAAGTTCGAACCTAACTAAACTGACGGTAATCGTCGTATGTTGGCCACAAGGTGGTACCGAAGCAAGCAACTTTGCTTTCTTACGGAGGACCAATCGCATTCTCAGAAGTCCATCCGTGTCTCAAAACGGTTCCGTGCCTTTTTTCTTAAGAGTTACACCGTATTCTTTCCCGCGAGCGCAGTTCCATCGAGTTTGCGCGGCTGAGGCAAGCAGCAGATTGATAACGTACGGCAGGGATGGGCAATTTTGCCTCAATTGAGGTAAAACCTTCCACGCTCTCTGTCCCCTTCCAGCAAGCGCGGTACAATTGGGCAACGAAGACACGAGACATCAACGTACGCAACGAACGCGCGTGCTGCATGAAAAAGAGGTTGGTGGGAGAAGCAGGCTTTCGAGGAGCTCCACCCGTGCCCACCACTGACGTACGGAATGAAGTTTCGGTATGGAGAAGAATAAGTTGTTCCTGGCATCGTATGATCGGCCAGAAGTCACTCACAGTTTATCACGTAACAGCGGAACGTGCGCGATGGGTACGTCGGAGGGTTTGCGCCAGCAACAAAATATAATAATATAAATCGTTCAGGACCGTCGCTCGGACAACAGGGAATTCCTTCCCTCGCGTTAAACGTCGTCGATCCCGACGCGACGTCCGGCCCGTTCGATTACCTTCTCTGTGTCTGTTCTTGCCCCGAGGAAGGTTGACGGGATCGAGAATCGCGCACGTGCACGGAAATCGTAATGGCGGAGCCCCTCTGTATAATGGTTATTTATGTTGCCACGGAATGCGACCGGTATCGGTCTATACACAGCCGGCTCAAGAGAACAGGACGCTCTGACATATCGATTCACCCTTGCCCTGCCCTGGCCTGCTCTGGCAGAAATAGCGCCAGCAAATAGCGAGATTTATCGCTGACGTATTTATAAGGGTGCGGCCCACGGTGGCGGCGCCGCGGCCCACGAAACATCGGTTACACCGTGAAATAAGCGCGGATTCGATGCTTCCCGGTGAACTAACTCGCTTGATCTATGGCCCAACGTCTGCGGCAATCCTGATTCTACCACGCTGCTACCCCGTCGCTTCGCGCAACCCTCTCTGCGTCCTCTTTTGTTCAACGAGTTCTCAGTTCTCGATTCTCTCTTTTCACACTTTCGAGTGACGGTCATGTTCTTTCGGAATTGCAGTTGCTTGACGAATCGACGCATGATCTTGCGTGCGCTCTAGTCACACATGTCAATTTTTTTAATTCAGCTGTATCTACGCTGCGTTTGTTAGGGACTGGAAAGAACAATGCCTCTAGCGTGTGTCTTGTCCCTCGTCAAGTTTTCACTCGTCAGGTTCTCGGGTGTCAATTGTGTTCTTTTAGGATTGCAGTTGTTCCGGTCTGAGAAGAGATGATGTTGCTCGAAAAATCGGTTCTATACAGTTGGAGCATCGTTCCTGAAATACCCACAACTTTTGTTATTTCAAATCCTTTTACAGACATATTTTTAAAGATTTTCGAAGATCAGAGGCATCTCGTGAAGAGATTCGGTGAAACCATGGTCTCCGGTAAACAGAGCAAACAAGAAACGGGGGAAAGATAGCACGTGCGTGGGCGTGGGACGCGTGCTCTTTAAATACGGTCCTATCGAGCGGTTCGGGGATCCTTGTAAAACGAGAGAGCTTCTTTTCTCTGTCCGCTTGGAACTTGGATGAAAGTTGCAGGTACTCTCGGGAGGAGCGTCGATCTCCGATCGGAAGTTCTCTTTATGAAAAGCACACGAAGGGTTTTCACATAGCCATTCCCGTAATTCCCCTTTCGGAAACTTTCGACGAGCAGTTCGGTGACCGGAACAGCGAGATTCCGCGACAGAGGGAGATCCGGTTCGCGATCGAAGACTCGCAAATATCGTTTTCGCAACTGCGAGCAGTATGTTCCTCAAGAAAGATGCAACAACGGAGAATTCTTAACAAGTTCGCTGCTACTCGAAGGACTCTTGTTTTGCATATTTCCGCCGAGGAGAAAGAGAATGAGAGAAACGGCGCGGCGTAGCTTCCCGGCGAGTGTATTCCCTGGTGAATTTAAAAGTAACCAGCCTCGTTACCAACTTCCACCCGCGCTCGCACATATTTTCGGGAAGAAGCGTCGGGATCATCGGCCGGGGGAAACACGCGCGAACGTCTTGCAATTCCTCGAGTTTGCCTTAATGCAGCTGCTGCCCCGTTCTACTTCCACCTTTCTACGTTTCTCGACCCGGTGATCCCGCAGTGGCTCAAAGCGCTCTCGCAATTTATACTCCGGCAAGTCCTATTATTCTTCTGATATATTTGTTAACCGCGTTGCTACCGTTCGTTACCAACTTTTTACGGACGACTCTTTCGTTACCAACTCTTCCCCGACTACGATTCATCAACGAGGACAGTCTCCCGAAACCTTTTTGATGTCTGTTAATCATCTTTGAGTGTGTAGCTTCAGCTGTTCGGCTTCGATCTTCGAACACTGTAGGAATTGATATAGATTTTTAACCAGGTTTAGAAACTCATTTTTATCACGGCGCATCCGTGTACCTTCTGTTTTAATAGTATTTGAACTCTGTAGTTTAAAGGAGCTAAATAGCTCCAGCTTTTACAATTACTTTTCCCGTGTGCGGCAGCCGTTACAGCTGACTTCTGCACTGAGAAAACAAATCTAAATAATTCCACATTTACACGTTCATGCCATGCACCGAAATCTCTGTTGAAAAAGACTGTGCGGTGACTAGCAAAAGTGACTTTCGTTCAACTGATCGACTCAACTCAGAGACCACCGTGCATCGTTCGCAAGTTTCAAGATGATTCCATTAGAAGTTATGAAGCATTACATCGGCGTTGCAGCAAGCAACGAATGACCCTAGGGTAGAAACACATTTTCGGTTGATGCATAGCTTCAGTTGCTTGTGTTTCGCGCGCAACTTTATCTCGGAACCAAACTTTTGTCGTGTACCTGTTTTACGTCATTTCGAGTTCTACTCTTCCAGTCGCGTTTCGAGCACCCGGATCTTTTGTTCGACTATTTATTTCATATCAGAAACTTGAAAGGAAACGAACGCTGTCCAAAAGATCTTTCGCTCGAGTTTAACACTATAAAGTTCGATTGTTATATTCTACAATAATTACAATTAGAAAAATGCATTCATGGGAAATAGTGGAATCAATTATTTTACGTTTCTAATCATCTAAATTACTTAGATCTTCTGACTGCACCTTGGGATCCAATGAGATCACCTTTGAGATCATCTTCTCTAGAATACCTTCGAGTGTTTCCATGATTTTCCAGCATCAGTGTCAGGAACCTTAGAAGTTCGCCAAAATCTTTCAATTACTTTTCAGAATCCTTTTGGAGTTTTCTAAAGACTTTATACAGGGTGGGGCACTATAAACAGGTCACCTGAATAACTCGCTTGCTATTGAAGAGAGAAGAAAATGCATTAGGCCAAACTTACTTGATATCGAGGCGTTCTTAATTTGAAGTCATTAATTTTTTATAGGTGGAGACGTCAAGAATATATGAAGGTCAACTCTGTTTTTTTTTTAAATGGAACGGTATGGTTTTTTATTTACATTCTGATAATGTGTTTCAAGACGAATACGATGACCTATTATGAAGGTCATTCAAGGTCACGCGAAGTCAACTGCAATAGAAAATAAAGTGTCTCAAAGCACTCTTCAAATACTTTTGTGTCTTCTCTGGTTGTTGGCATACCGGTCTTGTAAGTATTGATAAGGGTCACAGAACATAAATAAACATAAAATCACATTGTATGTTTACCTGTATCCAGAAATGTTATTAGTAGTTTGACTACCGACGAGAGTACAGCTTCGTAATATTCAATCTGAGTGCTCAATTTTCAAGAATGCGTTTCACAATAGCAGAGAAAGTGGAAATGGTTATCATTTATGGTGAATGTCATAGAATTGTGAGGAAAGCGGAGCGCGTATATGGTGAAAGATTTGCCTTCTTCATAGTAAAATAATTGGTCCATATTTCGTTGATGGCTCGCTAAATCGTCATAAATACGAGAGAATCTTAAAAGACGTTATGCCAGAATTGTTAGAGGACATTTCACTGGATACGCGACAGTACATGTGGTTCCAACAAGACGGATGTCCTGCTCATCCAGCACGAAAAGTTACAGAATTACGGAACAGGACATTTGAAGGTCGTTGGATTGGTCGATCAGGAAGCAGTAAATGGAAGTAATAAATGCACGTTCCCCAGACCTGACACCACTAGATTTTTATTTGTGGGGAAAATTGAAGGAACAAGTGTATCGCGGAAAACCAACAACCACAGTTGATATGCAAGAACGTATAAAAAGAGCTTGCTCTGTAATAGATACAATTAAAATTTGTCAGGTAGTATCATCAGCATTGCAACGTTTTAGGTTATGTCTCCGTGTTCAAGGTCGTCAAATTGAACACTTGAAGTAGCACTGAATACGTAAATAACATGTTACATGTAAATCGTCGTAGTGTTCGAAGAGTGCTTTGAGACACTTTATTTTCTATTGCAGTTGACCTCGCGTGACCTTGAATGACCTTCATAATAAGTCATCGTATTCGTCTTGAAACACACTATCAGAATGTAAATAAAAAACCATACCGTTCCATTTAAAAAAAAAACAGAGTTGACCTTCATATATTCTTGACGTCTCCACCTATAAAAAATTAATGACTTCAAATTAAGAACGCCTCGATATTAAGTAAGTTTGGTCTGATGAATTTTATTCTACCTTCAAAAGCAAGCGAATTATTCAGGTGACCTGTTTATAGTGCCCCACCCTGTAGATATCCTTTCGTCCATCAAGTAGTAGGTATCATGTCGTTTTAGGATCGGCCGAGGGGAAGTTTAAGTAATGATCGTACGCGGTCTTCGATCGGTCAATGTACACTGAAAACCGGAAAGCTGAACAACTCGTTAACTTTTTCGAATTGAGTAGTCGGCGCGGCGGTTCGCTGTTCTCAGACACGCGGAACTTTCCAATTCCCTTTTCATCGGTGTCGGCAGCCGAGTGCGCGACCAAATCCCTTGATTACAGGGATTTCAGCTTAAATTGGTGCCGATGTTTACTGTCGCTGCAGCGTGGAACAAGCTTGCGTTCCCTTTGTGCAGCGTCCCGCTCCTGCCGAACCGGTCAAAGCACGGTTAGTTCTACTCATATGGTTTTAAGATACACGAGATCCCTGGTTCGTTGGTATCGCGCGGATACCGAGCAGCTGCCGAGGAGATTTATGGTTGGCTGTAATCGAGTGTCCCTGTTAATAGCACGGAAAGCGTGGTCACACAGCACGCGAACGTTGTCACCGTTGTCAGCGAGTTAATAGACGCGTGGTTCCCGATACAGCCGATAATGTACGACATAATAAACCGAGATTGGTGTCGCGCGACTTTTACGGCGCACTATATTCCCCCTATATTGACATAAAGTTTCAGTGCCTCGCGCCGTCGCGTCGTTTCCCCGGCCCCTATCTCCTCCAGCGTTTCCTCCCTCGATATCAGACCTTGCGCTTTCTATCTGCGACTCGATTTGCTTGTCCACCCAACTCCCAGCTCTTAACTCCACTTGCGATTCGAACCACGGATTCTTTATAAGACCGTCGAGAAACCATTGCGTTTATTGCAAAGCATCGCAACCGCGAAAAGCATCATGCCCTCCTCCAGCACGCCGAACAGAATCGAATATCGTTTTCGTATCAGAATTTTTGGAATCGTTTCTCTTATTACTTCGCTGTATTATCCCGAAAAACTTTTCTCGAAGCAAAGCTCGCGCGAACTTTTTACTGTGTTTCAGGATTAAATTTATGCACGGCGTGCATGCACTTAAACGCAAAGTTATTTCGCGCGGCAACAAAGTTCCCGTTGAATTTATACGGCTGAGTACGCCTCGGCCTCGCAACAGAAATTGAACCTTCGATATAAAGGAGAGGCACGCCGCGGCGGATGTGTCAAACTTTTTGCAATGTTTCAGGATCAATTTCACACGTGCCCGCGTGCACTTAAATACGAAATTACTTGGCTGTTTTATCGGGCCTGGGGTTTTTTTCGCGCGCACGGTAAAACGTGAACTCTTCGGGAAATGGAGAGATAACAGAGCTGGCATTGCGCGACGATGCAGGCGATAAGAGCGGGCGTTAGTGTTCCCGTTAACGTCCGCGTTTTCTGCCAGGCCCGCAATATCGGTCGCGAGATGGCAAACGGCCGCGTTATGCGTCCCGAGAATTCCGGAGTGGCAGTGAAACGAGCAAAGGAATGCAGAGAAAGATAGAGAGCGAGAGAGGGGGGGAGAGGGAGAGAGAGAGAGAGAGCGGCAACAAGATGCGCTGCGAACGCGCCATGGGATTGGCTTCTCTATGCATAGCATTTTAAAGCAAGTTCTTAATACCGTAAGCAGCAGCACGTAGCTAACAGGTGTTGCGTTTTCTTTCGCGAACTTTGATACTTACCGTGGAAATTTATCGAGCGGCCCTTTCGGCGCTAGTAATTCATGTCGCTCGCCGAAAAGTCCCAACAGTCTTAGACGGTCGTATATCCTCGCTGAATTCGAGCCCGCTCTGCCACTGTCGATTTTCCAACTCTCGGCCTCTTATACAATGCTGGGATAAACAATAAGACGCTTTAAGTACGTATTTGTACATGGAGCGTCCAGTGATTGGGACGGTTTACAACTCCATAAGAGTATAAATATATGCCCCAAATTTAATATTGGAATACGGGATAATTAAGTAAACTGTTGTACTGTAAAATACGTCTTTATTCAACGAAAAGAACGTCTTCACCTTACTGAATTCTATAAAGGACTGACTAGGACACCCACAGGAATGCTGGGGCCCTACAAATTGTTTAGATAGCCTTGCAGTGTCGAGGATTTTTCCCAAGATGATTATTTAACCCCTTGCTATACCATTTTCTTTACGACTACAATAATTAGAACGTCATCACACCTAAAAATATCACTGAAGAGGAAAGAAAATTTATATTTTTGCCTGACTATATTTACTTCAATGCTTAAATATTGGTTACACAAAAGTAACATTTTATTTCGTCTGAAAATAAAGGTATAACTTTCATCTTTGTTAGACTTTATTTAATATCTTCACCACGAGCCTGACACGTTAAAATATGGCAAGGGGTTAAAATAAGTTTTCTCAGAACATCGAGTATGTTTTGATCTCGTCAATACATTCCATTCACTGTTCTCAATAATAATCCAACATTTAAAAAATAAATCACTTTTATGTCGTTTGGATTGCAAACACTCAATCTTTGTTACGATTTTTCAACCATTTCCGATAATGGAGAAAAAAATGTTTCGAACAAAAATTAATCAGACATTTACAAATTTTCATATTTAAATTTTCCATGTAAATTTTGTTGGACCTATGAATGACGCTAGCGTTTCATTAAGACGGTTTATTACAATTTATTGTAAAATCAACGTAAAATGGAAATGCATGGGTTCTATGGGTCAAAAAGGTAAAAAGCTGGGCAAAGCCAAAACACTCGGTTCATACTTTCGTTCGGTAAAACAAGCTAATAAGAGTTTTGCCGCGCGAACGAGCAAACTGCAGCATGGCAACGGAAGAAAAGGCGTTGCGCAAACACAGCAGAGCGAGCATGCTTCATTAGAAAGTTCCACGCAAGACAAACAAGACGGGGCTCGCCGCGCCGCTAGAACATGCTGGTAATCTTTATCTAACCTGTTTACACTGGCCGCGTTTACTATTTGCAAAAGCAACGAGTTATTGATACAACCAGAATCGGGGGGCGGGGCTGTACTAGCATGTACCGCCGTGTTTATGCGATCAAATCAAAATGTCGCGGCCACTACCTCTACAACATTAAAACGGATCATCTGATACCTCGCCGCTATCGACGTTTTGCTCGATCGAAGCGAAATTTCCTCGATTTGAACGGACATATAACATATAACTAAACTATTCGGTAAACATATAGAAAAGGGGACCCAGCTTCGATCGCGTTGCCCTTGAAATATCTTGTCAAGGTCAACATTCTGAACAACTTTTTCCTATACATATTCCCGCTTAGTTTCCGAGATATTTTCGAAACTAAGACCAAGATTAGTTTCCGAAATATTTTCGAAACTAAGACCAAGCGTAGTCTCCGAGATATTTTCGAAACTAAGACCGAGCGACGGGTAGGTGTATAGGAAAAAGTTGTTCGGAATGTTGACCTTGACAGCATATGTAAAGATGAAGCAGATCATCGGAGCTGGCTCGCATTTTCTATATATTTACCGACTATTCCAGTATTATTATCAATTGCAACTGAATATTATATTATAATATCAATTAAACCGATTAAGAGGTGTTTTATCACGAACTCGCGTTGAGACCGGATTGGTCTACGAGGGCTGTAAATCCCCGATTCGAATGCGACAACGTCGTACGCGATTCCCTATGACCACTGAAGGTGATAGAGGTGGTATGAATATAATAAATTAGGCACAATGTAACGAACAATTAAAGAACTATATTTTAAAAATAAAATAACTTCGAGTACATGAGTTGTGATACACTGATTGAATCTTGTCGACAAAGTTTCGCGGACTGTGTTTGATGATGAAGTGAAGTTGATGATGGATGGCATAAAAAGGTAAACTCGGTGTGGGCGTGAGTTTTACTGTGGGGCAAGCGGATTCGTTGACAGCCATTTCCCGGGAATTGGTAAGGAGCACGGCCGTCTTAAATAATTGGTCAACAAAAAATGAAATGGAAAGGGAAAAAAATTACCGCCTCCAAACCAGGAGTCACTCGCAGGTACGTTTGTAAGCTCGAGTGACGCACGCGGGGAATCCGCGTGTACCAAAGGCAGAACCGTAGCAGGTCATAAACCAGAGAAGCGCCTTGACTCCGAACAAAGAAAACGGAAAGAAAGGACTCTACGATGGCTCGACTTCTGGTCACCAAATGTGGACAATGGGTCAATAAAATGCTAAATGTTTTGACGGAGAGTAACGGCTTCTCAGGAATATTGCTACTACGGGTAATTCGGTGCTATTAGTATCTGTTATTTTGGGAAACGTACAGGGCAGATGGGGCATCGAAAGAGGCCCAATCGCCCTGCTTACGGCTCGAAAATGCGGATGGTTGTACTAAAAATAAAGTAATATATCTTTGTAAAGATATCCTTTTCTGAGAAACGGAAGAAGAGGGAAAAAGTTCCCATTCGCTTCTTATTTCTCGTAACTGTTGCAGGTTATTTTTATTTTGCATGAACATCCACAGTATACGTATAACAGTTCACTGTGAACAATCTGAAGTAGCTTTCATAATAAAAATCATCTTCTTTGTCATGAGAGAATTAAAGAAAAAAGAAAATTAACCTTTATATCTTCTCCAGGTTTCTAGCTACAAAAAGATTCTCGAAGTCAGGCTATAATTCAAACCCAAGCGAGCTTGATTCTGAATGAAGAATCGAGAAGAATGCTCGACCCTGTGTACGATTTTGGACCTGGGTAATCAGGAACGTTAAGAGATGGGTGGTCGAGCGGGCAACGTTATTTCTCAGAGGTCTGCGGCCGTCATCGTCGTGTTCTTTGTTGTCTCGCGAGGGCATAATCCTATTGTCGTTGGTAACGGGCTGTAAATGGGCAATCAAGGCTCGCAAGCGGTCCTATAATTAACATAACCATGCGCTCCGAAATGATAGCTATTTCGCCTGAGAAATCCCGGGAGTGGCAGCGCAGCGACTACAAGAGGGGCGCAGTCGTCGCGTCGCAGCGTCTACGAAAGTGTTTGATCGTGTCTGCTTAAGCCACGGGATCTCTGGGCCATTGCAGGGACCGGTGAATCGCGCAATTAATCTTCGATTCAGAAGCCCGGCTGTCGACCACTTCGGCAATCTCGGCTCCTATTCGAGCGTTCCAGGGTGTAAAACGATGGTTAAAACGATGACCGGTGCGAAATCCTGCCCGCGGAGTGAGCACGGAACCGCTTCGACGATTAGACAGCACCGCTCCGCTTTTTGTCCTTCTTTTTCTCGTTCTTTGCCGGCTACCGATTTTTTCCCCACGCGAAACTCCTTTTATCGCGAAACAGGACCGAGAGAGGACCGCGATGGCCTTTTGTGCGTGTTGCATGTCGGTCAGCAGTATTTCGTTCCGATTCTCCGATTTTCCGATTCTCCGAGCCTCGAACGCTCGACATCTTTCCCCACGCGCCGCGCCGTCGCGTCGTTCCAGCGTCCACATTACCTCGATTCGTTCTCACTTATCGACGCGATCGTCAAGCGAATTGAAAACGCCCTGTAAATGAGAAATGGCCCAGAGACATTCGTCACGCTTCCGCCACCGCTGAATATTCGACACGGCTCCGTTTCACGCATTTCTTCAGCGTTGCAGACGACGCTTATTCGCATGCGGTAGCAGCCGAAGGTATATTTACGACACCTCCTTCCATCGCTTTTAATTGGAATCGACTTCCCCCACACCTACGATCACGGACGTTACTTCCGTTTGGCCAGTTGCGACGACGGTTTAGGTCAGGCGCTAGCTAAGAGCGTTTCCAGAGTTGTCCTCTGGCGCAGAGAATGGTAGAGAAACAGCATTCGCTCGATCCTGAGACAAAACTATCTTGATTTCTCTTAATAAAGCGGGCGTGGCTTCGTTGCCCTCGATTTCAAACGGAACCATTGCGAGCCGTAGCAACGCTTTCATTGAAATGTTTCCTAATCTGGACCTAGCGCACAATTATCGCTTCTTCTTCTACATTCTGCTGCCTTGTTCTAGAGGTCCGTACGTGGGCGTGGCTTAGTGGCCCCGCCATTGCCACAGTCCGACGATCCACTTTTTCCATTGGACTTCAGTTTTCGTAATCGCTACGAAACAGGACGTTTCTCCGCCCATCCGAATGTTCTTAATTATCTTGCATCAATGAAAGAGAAAGGCGAATCACACGATGATTTTAAGAGAACCATGCGTGTTATAAGCGTGCGAGGGATGCATGGTTGTAGGGAAAGGGTGAAAAGGGAGGGTTCGCTGGTGGGTGCAGAGAGAGGAAACCGGTACGGTCGATAAAACGCAAACAGAGAGACAGAGCGGAGGGACAGTGCATAATGTAAATGAAACCTACCTCGATGGAACCGGCACCTGAATATTTTCCATCTGCATCCCGCAATACAGATATTCAAGAGGCATCTGGCCTCTGCGGCCCCCGCCCTCGCCGCCATGCCATTCCTCGACGCGAGGCAAGGCAAGGCGAGGCGACGCGGCGCCGCACTCGGTAGACGCAGCACTACTTATAAAACCGAACTTCGACAGTTCCGCTCTCCTCCGCCATTCTCCCTTTTCCCGGCCCCAGACTTCGGGAAAGTGGTACGTGGGCGAAATTTCGACGTGACGAGCATGCAGTGTCCCGGGCAACGCTCCCTCCCCACCCTAACGTCTTGCTACCTCATCTTTCCTGGCCGTGTTCTCTCCCTCCCCCTCTACGCTCGCCTTCGTTCGTTCGTTTTCCCCCCCCCTTTGCGACTCGCACAGGAAAAGATACGAGCCACGATGAGATATTCGGCCGAATCAACGCGAATCGCTCTTCCTTTCTTGAATACCGCGGCTCTCAATGTTTTCAAAGTCTAACCGTTATTTACGATACACCTGGTCGGACCATAGCGTTCGAGCAGATCGGTTCACGTTGCAGGGTTACCAGACGACGAGGAGAATACGTGACGTCACGATATCCCTACTACCGCTGCTACTATCTGCCAGCCAACCGCTGCCGTGTATTCTCCAAGTGCTGAGAATCGCCGGAGGGGAATCTGATGGTAGAGAGAGAAGCGCAAAAACTTTTTCTGGCTACTCATTGTTTCCAGAAATACATGTAACGAAAGTATACTTTCGTTAATTTGAATTTCGCCGCGCCTCTTGTGCGCGCCTTTTAATGATCCACCGCTAGATGGAATGAAACACAATGATTGGAAGAATTGAGGAAAGACACCGATACAGAGTAAGAGAGAGATAAAGAGAGTGATTACGTAATAGAGCACACGTGCAAAGGATAAACAAGCGAAATTGAGAATAAAGAGATATTAGAATAAAAGTGATAGCGATAAATAGAGAAGAGATAAGTGTAAACTGTAATTGTCGTTTCTTTGTTTACAGGTAAGACTGTAAGTCATGTAAATAATGTAAATAATTGTTGTAAAATAGTGAATAAAACTTTAAACTTTGTTTACAGAGAAACATATTACCGTTGATATACGCCCTTGAACCCTAATAATATTGAGAGACTTATATACATAAAATCCACAGCCTATAAATTAACGTTCATTCTCACCGTTAAGTTCCAATGTTACTAGACACCTCGCTATTTTACAGTTTCCATCTTTCACATTCCCTGCGGACGATTCATCCGCGACGTACGATAGAAGCTCGCTCGTTGCAACCACATGTACCGAACCAAATTCTCGCTGCTTGCATACTAACGATTCCTACCACGAGTTGCCAGAACTTCCAACAACTCGTGGTGGGGATTGTGGTGGCTACGTAGGGCCAATACAAAGTGAGAAAGTGGAAACCAGATCGCTTGATCGGTTACCTATGTCGTTACTCCCATTTTCGGTCCCGCATCGTGCATCGAGCGAGGTTCTACCGTACATCGAAAGCGAAACAGTGTAAATTCACCTTTACCTTGCAAGCTTTCAGCGGACCGGCGAAACACGGACCTATTTATCAACCGACATGCTGATCAATACGTTACGTTTATTATAAAAAGAGGCGAGAGTGCCGAAAGAGTTTGTACACGCAAGAACGCTCGCTCGACGTGAAATTTCCCGGGAAATGAAGCGGTTCGAATTGTGCAAATATTCGTGGGCTAGCCGGCAGATTCCAGCGTGTGTAGTCTATCATCGGGGGTTTTTCGGCGCGTGTCCAGTTTCAATAAGCCGGAAAACGCGGCGAAAAACCAGGATGAACTTCGGCCGTGTTCCAGCAGTTTTATCGGCGCCGAAGGGTTATCATTATAAGGCCGGTCGAATAATATTTCATGTGGATTTCGCGGGACTGGTTGAAGAACGCGTGTGCAGAGTGTGCACGCGATGCGCGTGCGGTCGGATCGCGTGACAGCACACGTCAAACGAACGAATTGCGCGGTCGACGGACGCGAATTTCCCGGATAAACTGGCCAGAGCGCCGCTCCACGCCGTGCGTTACCTTTCAACGAGCAATTTTCAGACACCAGCGACGCGGCGTCGCTTCGCGTCGGGCCAAATCATGGTAATTCACCGATAATAGGATCGGCCGCCATTTGTTAGACGCATTGGGAATACACGTCCAATGGTATCTTGATTCTTCCTCGCCCTCGGATCGGTCCGATCGGATATCTCGTGCCCACCGGTCACAATATAATTGAACAATCCCGTTTTATTAATCCCAGCGAGCGCTTCTGTTGCTTCGAAAAATACTTGGCCGCTCAAATATTGGTTGATCTCCACCGCGAAGCTCTGCTTCTTTCGAAAGGAGTCGCGAAATTGGAATCTCTGCACTAACTTTATAAAGCATTTTATAACATCAGCCAGCCGTACCGGCAGCGCAGAAGCAACACGCACGAGCGAGGTCAGGCAGATAGTGTGATAATCGCTTCGATGACTCCGTTTTCCGGAAAAATGCGATTAAGAATCAATCTGGGCTGGTTTAATGGATCAACGGAGGTAAGGATCCGATGTAAATCATGCCCGACTCCGTGTTCTGTACGAAAATTGACATTGCAGCGGTTTGTATCTCTAGTACTTGGACGACTGCATACGTACTAGATTGATTTTTAACACGTTGAATGCCGCGCGCATGTTACGTGGTTTGCCCATGGCGCCGAAATGAACTTTTTATTATGCGATGCATATTATGTTGAAATATTATTTACAGCAGATAAGTTGAGTTGTCTAATCATATTTAATGCATTTTTCGTGATGGTGGTCACCGGTGACCCCCGAAACGCCGTAGACCATATTTGCGATTATCGCTTGTTTCAAATTGTTGTGCTCGAGTGGCTAAGTAGCTACTCTGTTTACTTAGTTATTATGCAGTGCGTCCAACAATAAGACAGTGTTTTGGGATATTGCACCTTTTTTTCGCGCATGCGGGACGATTTTAGCGAGTAAAGTACGAAGTTGGACTAAAATGGGGTACTTTGGCCACCCCGCATAATTTCGCAGAATTGTTTTTCATTCGATTTGGAAATATGAATGTATAACATGTGTATGTCAATGAAATACCAAAAATTCGTAGCACGCTCCTCTTGTCGTCCCGTCCTGGATACATACAGATAATATGTATATTTTTCATGTGTTAATAACATTATTTTTACGTGTTCTATATGGCATTAATTTCTTCAAACCATTGTAGTAACAATGGTATTATTGAAAAATTTGTCAGTATCGATATTTATTCCAATTATGTATTTTCACTATTTGTCGCGTCGCCGGTCACCGGTGGCCCCCACGCCGCTGCCGCAAGTCGAGTGCCGGTCACCGGTGACCCCCACGGCAGTCTACGTGTTAATTGTTAAATGAAATTCTTTTTATCATCCTGCTATTTTAAACTTCATCTATTCTATTTTGTCGTCGATGTATAAAATCCGCAGTTTGCTCAAGGATCGCAAGGATCTAGCAATTGTCGTCTTCCCCGTCACTTTCCACCCTTCGTGCAAAGTTTTGCTGACAGACTGAATCGCGAAATGTCTCTTGACGAATGGCCATTCACGTGTGCTTGCCTCATGGATGCGACAGTTCGCAGACGACCAGCTCCGGGAAAACTGAGAATTCACGTTTCCCGACTGAACAGCGATCGCATGATCAAAACGCGCGCATCCGTTTCCTCCCTTCCTCGACTTGAGTAAATGCAGCGCAGCGTTGTTCTCCGTAATCGTCGATCGACGGTCTGCGCATCTTTGCACATCTATCGCACACGAATACCCACGAAAATCCGTAAAGCCGGAATCGTTTAAATTTTGAACGTTGAAAAACTATTCTCATCGAAGCGCATAAAATTTTATTCGCCGTTGTTGCGTCGCCATCTAGCCGATAAAAATGCAAATCTGCATAAAGCTGCACGGGCTGTTGGTGTAATTTTCGTTCGTATCGTGCTGTTTCGTGCATGTCGTCGTTTATTGGCATTAGTTCTGTGTTGGACGATCGTTAACGACGCTAACCAGCCACTGGATGTATTGTAACGGAACGAGTTAAAAATGTTTTTCATCATACTCGCTACATAATTCTCACATACCCTTCTCGGAGCATACATTTCGTTTAACGACACCGATTGCGACAGGTAGACTGCGGATATTGATGCAAAATTTTGTGCATCGATTGCTAGAAGCAGGAACTGCATAGACGCGAATCTTGACAAGTTACAAGTAATACGATTGAATTCTTAAGACTTCCGATATTTTCACAGCTATGTGTCACCTATTCATTGTTTTCAGGAATGCATAAAATCTATTGATTTCTCTCCAATCCAGCGAGAAGTTACAATTTTATAGATTAATTAGTAACGAATCATTACCCTTCGATCTATTTCAGATTCCACAGATCTTAATGAAACTTTGATTCGCTGGATCGGGTCATAATGAAATAGAATTTTTCAGTCTGGACGAACGATATAGTTATCCATGCGCGATCAATATGGCAGTCGACATGTCAATCGTCCTAATAGACGTTGAAAACGGACGTAAATTGAGAAGTATCTGAATTGATCGCAAAGTACATTAAAAGGAGGTTAACCTTCGATTGAATAGAATACTAAAGATTTCTCGGACGCAGCCATAATACTCCGTCTGTACGATTTAGCGCGATTACCGATCGATAAATCTCGGAATCCAGCGATAGAAGTTGTTCCTGTCCGAAGGGAGCAGCGTGGGCGATCAATTTCCATTGGAACGGTCTCAAATTGTCGGAGCCGGTTCTCCATAGTTCCAAAAGCGACGAGGGACCATCCCGTCGAGGATATCGCCGAAAAGAGTTGCCAAGGATGCAAACGGGTTCGAGGGGGCAAGGGTTGCAGTCGATAGCGTCGGAGACATTTCTGCGTTCTCCAGGCAGCCCCGTGGCGAGGGCCAAACATTGTATCCAATTCCTGGGAATCAGATTGAACGGGCAAACTCCGGGAAGCGGTCCGAGTTTCGTCGGACAAGCTACCTGCCGGCCGGGTAAGGTGAGACTGAAAAAGACGTTGGACGTCGTACTCGAATCGTTTCATCGTCTACCGTCCTCCCCCCGCGTCCTCTGCCCATCCTATCGGCCCTACCGTTCGCCGTTTTCCTTCGTCCACCGTCGTCCCTGCGACACTATTTCGATCGGGGACTGGTTATGGCAAGGGATTTTAGAACCTAATAACTGGAATTGGAGATCGGCTGCCGACACGTCTCCCGTTTCTCCCGGCCCCCGGGATGAAAGGGGATGAGCGAGCTTACCAGGTCCGACTGCCTTGCCACCTACGAAAACACCATCGTCCGATGTTCCATTCGGTTTAACGTCGCTCAGACGATGACAACTCTCGACGCCGGACCGATCGGTTACGCGCATTTTGAGAAACGCGCCAGGAAACCATCCTAAAGAATCTTTTCGAGCAAGAGAACATTTTCCTTTTCAGAAAGAAACACGTATCCTGTGCGGAGAGGTTGAATTTGATGTTTATCTTTGGGAGTCGTGTATCGTCCGTGTTTATTAGGCAGTACGGAACAATAAGTCGAATTACTGGAAAGTTATTGCGGAACTTCTGGCTGCGAGGCAGGCTGGGTAACCGAGTGACACACATACACACGTATGTGGACGAAGACAAGCACAGACGAGGGAGCGAAGAAATTCTCCGCGCAGGCCCCGAGCTGGCAGCGGCTACACGAGAGCAAGGCAACCACCTCCCAGATGGCATTAAAGTAGCCGAGCCATTGAAAGTTTAACGTGCCGTAAGCACGCGAGCTTCTCCTGCAGGCTGTGTGTAGTTGTATCGCGCGCATTCAGCTTTTTTTCCCGGGCCCGGGCCAAGATTCTAGTGATATTCGAGATATGTGCGGTACGGGCCAGCAATAAATAAGCAGCGCCGGTACACACGCCCCCACAGCCCTGTCGAACCTTTGCTCCTGCAACCCATGCAGATACACCTATTCTCCAGGATCCTGCACTCCGAAATGTTACATTTTTATTCGACTAATCGTATCGTACAACCCAAATTTCAATACTCGCCTTACTCGTATACAGGGTGTCCCACGTAACAGTTTTCACGATTTTTTTAAGTACTTGCGATAATCTGACAAAAATATTTTCAACAAAAGTTGATCAGTTTTCGATTGGCTATATATTGCAATAAAAAAGTGCGAGAAACATTTTTTTTATAGTATTGTCAAGGTCACCTTCATTTTTTTACATGGCACTCTGTTTTTTTGACTTGACAGTATTATAGCTCGTGTCAAGACGAATTCAACGACCTAGTATACCATGACCTTGGGATGACCTTGAAGGCAAAGAAATGAACATTTCAACAAAACATGACAATCTGCTTGAATGGGTGATAATAACTTATGTTTATTATTAACACTTTATCTACCGGAAGCCTATTAATCGGCTTTTCATTAGTTTTGTTGTACTAAAACGAGCCTTAAAAATGTTCTTTTCCATAATAATCCCGAAATAATAAACGAAATAATTAGATTGTGTTACTGAGGGTGACTTGTTGGTTCATGATTGAAATTGCTGTTGCTGTTGAAAGATCCATTAAAAAATCCCTAGACATGAATCATAGGCGTTCAAAAACTATGAAGTAATCGCCGGTAAACAATGTGTTAAGACTCGAAATTACATTCAATTCAGAAACCTTGACTAAATGAACGCAAACGATTTCGTAAAAAAGTCACATCAAATGTTCGAATTGAAATCCGTTTTGTTGTGTGCACAATTCCGTTCTTCGTAGTGCATTGGTTGCTCTTACGATATTGTCGTAGCGTAGATCTTCGCATGCTGGCAATGCAAATTAACTACGAAGAACGGAATTGTGCCTACAACAAAACGGATTTCAATTCGAACATTTGATGTGACTTTTTTACGAAATCGTTTGCGTTCATTTAGTCAAGGTTTCTGAATTGAACGTAATTTCGAGTCTAAATAATAAACACAAGTTATTATTACCCACTCAAGCAGATTGTCATGTTCATTACTTTGCCTTCAAGGTCACCCCAAGGTCATGGTATACTAGGTCGTTGAATTCGTCTTGACACGAGTTATAATACTGTCAAGTCAAAAAAACAAAGTGCCATGTAAAAAAATGAAGGTGACCTTGACAATACTATAAAAAAAATGTTTCTCGCACTTTTTTATTGCAATATATAGCCAATTGAAAACTGATCAACTTTTGTTGAAAATATTTTTGTCAGATTATCGCAAGTACTTAAAAAAATCGTGAAAACTGTTACGTGGGACACCCTGTATTTAGGGCAGAGGAAATTCTTAAAGTTAACGCTAGAACTACCGACCCCAAACGTAACGGATGCATATTCCTTTGTAATAATAACAGGATTGAATTTATTCAGATTTCATAGAATTTTTATGGTAATGTACTTGAATAATGCTTGAACAATGCTAGAATAAGAAATTATACCAAACAATTTCTCAAGAAAATATTTATATAACTTCACGAATTGTAAAAGAAAGAAATCCGTCATTTTGACGTACTCGGTAGTTCCAGTGTTAAACGTTTGACTTTGTTAATCAAGATCGGATTTCTCTACAACTAAAGTTGATGGAGCAAAATGGTTGCCACATTCGTATTCCAAGTGTCAGAATCTATAAGAATCGCCTACAGATTATCATAACGCAAAAAGAATTGTTCGTCTGGCCACAGGCAGACCTATTCCCCTTGATACGTTGCTTCCTAGAATTTCTAACTTTGCGAGCCGTATTACTCGATCACGGCTGCATATATTTGAACGAATCGAAAAGACAGTGAATAGAGTATGATTACTTTACCTCGTGGATTTTTTCTAAAATTTTCGGCCACTCGAGTAGGATAGGAAAAAGGAATTTATTTGGACGCGATTTGATTGAGCATGTTAAATTCGTGACAGTCTTTCACGATCGGAGCAAAGTTGAAGAGAAATTTAGAATTCGACCTGTATTGTAAAATCCTCGAACCATTTAAATTCGAAACTAATTTAGTCAGAATTTTATGAAATTTTCATTGTGGAATCACTTGTCTTAGAATGACATCTCAGAGATATCGTAAGTTTCGAACGAGAAACATGATTAAATTCTACTTTCCATCATAAATTAAAATGAGTAGTAACCTCCTCGCCATATTACATTAATCTTGAAGCAATATAAATCATTTAACTTTCCATCGGTGAGCATTTAGAGCGTCAGACGAAACGAAACGTATGTAACGAAATGAAAACTATGAATGAGAAAAACCATGAAATTGTAAGACAAGGGGTAAAAATGTTTCCAAAAATAAATTCATACAAGGGCTGCCGGGAACTATCCATCCTATGTACGGTACAGTAGGATCATGCATATTCAAAAGTTAAAGCATGGCAATTTAATTTCGTATTCAATGAACTGTACTGTATATGATTCGTAGGTCTAAATGAATTAGTTCTTTACGAACGAAGACTACTACGTTTACTGTTAGATAATGTTTTAAGTAAACTACAGATTTTATTCATTTATGATAAAAATGAATAAGTAAAATACAAAATTGTGTAAACATCAAAAGATTTTTATCTTGTATAAAGATGTGCAGTCTGGTTATAAGTTTCTAAAGATATTGAAAATGGCACTTCATGGAACTGAAATATATTTAATTAAACGGTGTTCACATATTTTTTAGAAATGATGTATTAAACTTGAAGAACCCGTCGAGTACGAAAAAAGTAGTTACAATTAACGAAAGGCGTACTCCTTCAAATAATTCAATCGCAAATAGCTGAGCACTATTTGTATGTTATTCTTGTTCTTTTCTTTGAAAAAATGGCCGAGATGGAATATTATTGGCGCAGCACCGAATTTAGACAAAGAAGTGCATTCTACGTAGAAATTTTGACAATGTGGCTCCACACAAAAGAGAGTTTCTACTTGAAATCACAATCCAACTTCTGTGGACCTAATCTCGTCCCCAGAGATGCGTCTGTTTGCAACGACGACTCGCAGTGGCTTGCATCGCGACTCGCACTGCACATTGCACGTCACGCATCGCACAATTTCCCGTCCCATATTCCCGGTGTTTGCACACACGTACAAACCGCGATACAGATAACAATTGGCGTAGTTATTTTTTCGCGACTTACTTTTTGTCGCTCGTCGTCATACGCTGACGCTGAACAAAAATTTAGCTGCCAGTGCACTATCAATTGAATCTATCAAAAAAAAAAATCAATATTCGAACCGTTCAGCGGTCGCAGATCAACCACAAGTTTTTGTGCAATTCACATATTAAAATACATCTACTTTAGAGTTAAGCTTTTAATAAAACCACTAAATGATAAGAATCGAAACAATTATTGGGTGTACAATGATGAACATTTAACTGTGAAATTAATTGTATACTACAATATTTCATGAATTCTCCCTACGTTTCGTTTATGAAGTTAATTGATTTCGCAAATGAAAGTTTATTGAATTTATATTGCTTTCTAAATGTCCATCGTTTTCGAGAATGGTGAAAACGATGAAATTCAATAGAAATTGAATGGAATTTTGGAATGTACGTTTTTCAAGATGAACATTTTGTGTGTATCATTTTCTAGCAAGAAAACATTGCTTTTATGTACACCCTAACGTCAGTTGGTCAATCATTTAATCACTATTGTTCTTACGTAAGATAAACATTTTTTTTTATCCATTGTAAGGCAGAGAAATAGTGTGATAGCGCTCTTAAATTCTCTCGATGTCTTCCTGGTTTATATTTGATCGATTCAGTTTCGCCAGAAATGCATAGAATCCGCAATCTACTCGTCAGCTCGTACAACTTGAATATGGTTCTTCGCGAGTCGTAATTTTGCGTCATTATGGGTAGCGTTTATGTCGGGGGTGCATTGGGCGATGTTACCCGATGGGCATCGCGATAGCAATTAATCATCCGTCGATGAGGCACTTAATCATCGCGACGACATCTCGATACGACGATCCACTTGGGCCGCGGACCGAGGACGATCCTCCTGATACGTGATCGAGAGGGGAACGACGGGAAATGGAGGTCGGTTTGCCGGGTCGTTAGGGGGCAAGTTGTAATTTCGATTTTCTTCAGACACTCGATAAGGAGGAGGAGGAGCGCGCTCGTTCTCCCGGGAGAGACGACAAAGGCCGTTGCGCTCGCGAAAAGCAGCGGAAACGAGCGGAAACGAGCGAGAGAGGTTCGGTGGACCAGCTGATCGGACCGGCAGTTTACGCCGAAACTTTCTAACGATACTTTTGCATTATCGTTGCGTCCTTCTTCGAGTACACCACCCTTCCCTGTACCCCCACTCTACCCCTGATCACCGCGGCAGACTGCTCGAGCAAGTTAACAAAGACATACGCGACACTGCTACCGACCCGGACGCAAACTGCATTCGCAAAATATTGCGGGGAGTTTAAGGCTCTTCTCGCTCCAGTTTCCGAGGCGTTACGACCCCATGTACGTCCTCCGTACGCTCCCGACCATCTATGTATATCAGGCCAGGTATTCGTTTTCCACGGGAAACCCATGCTCAGTGTTATGCAGCCTCCGCTTTTCAACGTTTTCTCGTAACCCGGAACATCGGGATTCATTCAGCTGGAATTTCTTGGTATCTGCTGCGATATGAAATCGAGTAGTTGTTAGAATTACACGAATTTAGTTTTGCATGTCTGTCCAAACCCGTCTCTCCATCTCCACGGTGATCGCGTTGCGATAGGCTTACGGAAATCGTGAAAAACACCTTGGGATCGTCATTGATCATTTTCCCTCGCACTTAAGATAAATCTCACGCGAAGAGATCAGTGTCTTGCATTTAATAATGAGGCAAATCTACGCAGTTGCTAAACCATCGGAAGACTGCGGGTTTCTATGCAAGATAAAAATTGTCTGCGTCAACTGCGAGAGGCATTAAAAGTCAAGTAGGTACTTCATATTTAATCTAATAATTTTATAAAGCTAAAAATAATCGATTGGCATTCTTAAATCAATGTAACCTTTTTACTTTTTCAAGTAGCACCTACCCTTAAATTTGTCATAAATGCATAAAATGCGCTGTCTAGTCAGATTTCAGTATGTTGCACTCGAGATTGTTAAAGAAGAAAACAGCTTGCACGACATTGTAAAATCCTCGTTGCTTCGGTGCAGTTCGTATCATTAGTTTGTTCTTTGCACGGAAAAATCTGGGATTTCTAGGTCAGGCGAACGAAGTTCTTCATTCCTGCAACACTAGAGGCACAACTCGTGTATCTACTCCGCCGGAAGCGCATTATCGACAAGCAACGAAATCATTGGAAAAAAAGTGTCTCAATTGTGACGCGACGCGTGTCACAACCGTAACAGAATGCACATGCGGATCGTCGATGCGGGTGTAGTCTGAAAATGCAGCGGCGCGTTGCATCGCCAAAGAACCAGGATGGTGGAAACATTTCGAGAACATAATGCGCGACTTGTTCGCGAACGATGCTTTTTTTCCGCGTATTCGATTTATCGGGCGCTGTGCATGCTAAAAGGATATTGTTTCGTCTATCGCGGTGCATGAAATTCGCAAAAACGGGGGATTATTATGTATGTATGTAACAGAGGTAATGCTGATATTCGCGAAAAACGACCTACTCGAAAGCGAGACGGAGAAATGTTTATGCAACATATGCCGGCTTTGTGAAACGGTAATGCGAAAAATAGATGAAATGATCGAGAGCTTCCGGCGCCCCGAGAATAAAATAATATAAAAAGCCATGTTAAATTTGCAATAATAATTGCAAAATATTCGCTAAAAAAGAAATTTGGCTGGAAATCCAATTATCACTGGAGACGAGAAGAAACGCGAAGGAAGCTACATACAGTGGGTCTAAAAAGTATTCGTGTACCTTAAAAAATCGAATAACTTCTTTATAATTAGACCAAACGACTTCAGTTCTTTTGAGATGTTAACAGGATTAGTTTACTAGGTAATGTGTAAATAATTTTTTCCAAAAATTGCTATTGCAGAAATTGTGAAGAAAAACGTAAAGCTCATAATTTTTAACTTTGTTATCTTTGCCTAAAATGAATTTTTTAAATACGCATTTTGTAGATCTACGTAAGTTATATACAGGGTGTTCGCGCTACCACTAATCAGAGTTTGTCTTGTAAATAGTAAATATTAGAAAAAAATGGAAGAGAAAAAAGTAGTACTGTTTTTTATGTCTAACACAATGGCGTATGTAATTTTTTTGTGTTTATACAATTTTGTTAGATATGAAGTCGACCTTCATTTTTTTAAATGGAATGCTGTATATTTTTTTATATTACATGAAAGTGTGTGTCTATACAAATTCATCCGTATACTGCACAGTGACCTTCAAGGTCATGCAAGGTCTGAAATGGAAGAAACATTTTGAATATTTCATACCAATGTGTTTACAAGTATTCTTTAATGGCGTGGCTACAGTAAATTTACAATATGAATTCCTTGTGCATGAATGCACATTTCAGCTCTATTAATTACATTTTTTGTGGCTTCCAATTTTTTTCTGAAATTGTCTCATCATAGAAGAAACTAGAAATAAACACTCTGATAGTGAATGACAACATCATCTGATTCGTATGAATAAGGAATACTTGTAAACACATTGGTATGAAATATTCAAAATGTTTCTTCCATTTCTGACCTTGCATGACCTTGAGGGTCACTGTACAGTATACGGATGAATTCGTCTAGACACACATTTTCATGTGATATAAAAAAATATACAGAATTCCATTTAAAACATTGAAGGTCACCTTCATATCTAACAAAATAGTGTAAACACAAAAAAATTATATATGCCATTGTGTTGCACATAAAAGACAGTACTACTTTTCCTCTTTCATTTTTTTCTAATATTTACTATTTTCATGAAAAACGCTGGCTAGCGTGAGACACGCAAAAACATGGCCGAGTTTGCATTTTTCGATGGTAAACCGCGAGAAAAAGAGAGACCACCGAGCCCAGGATGCGACCACTGTTCTCGGTCGGGCCTCGGTCGGGCCTCGGTCCGGTCTCGGACGGGTCTCGGTCGGGCCTCGGTCCGGTCTCGGTCCGGTCAAGATTCCTTGAAAGTAATATTTAACCGAAGCGAGACCGGACCGGGATTAGACCGATAGTGTGTATGGGCTAAGTGTTTGTTTTGGGCTGAGCAAGATGGTTGATTTTCGTGTGAAAAACGCTAGCACTAATTGCAAGACATAGGAACAGAATAGGAATTTATTTCTCTTTTTAGTGGTTTCGTGAAGTTATAAGAAATGTATTGATAGTTTTAAATTCTTGTAATCTTTTTATTGTTTGAAGTTACACCCAACCATTTTTGTCATAAATACATAAAATCTGCAGTCTAGTAATCACCTTTAAATATTTGTGACTCAACAACGTTAACCGATTTCTATGAAACTTTGTACATGTGCATAACTTACTTAGTCCTATAAAATGCGCCTTTTAAATTTGTATTACAGGCACAAATAAAAAAGTTAAAAACTGTGATCATTACTATTTTCGTCACAATTTAGTAAACTTATGCGTTTGACATCTCAAAATAATTGAAGTCGTTTGATTCAATTTCAAAAAAGTTATTCGATTTTTAAAGGTGTACGAATATTTTGTACATCCACCGTAACTGATACTATTGTATAAACGCTCCTATAACGCGGAGCAAAAGTTCCGATTTTAATTTGGCCTGATTTGTACCAATTCTGAGATTCCTATAGTATGCTACGGATGGTCGACTATACATTATTTCAAGAGACTTGAACGTATTTCACAACATGAATATTGTTCAATTAATTCCACTTATTTGGCACGGACGTAATACCCATTATTAAAATCTACAATCGGACGAACATGTATTGGGAGTGTAAGCTGCCGCGGCCGCCCGGTTGGCCGTGCCATGGAATCGCCATTAATATCTACCTAATTAGCTACGGGGGGCGCGCGCGCGAACCAAAATTGACAGACCGCTCGAGTTATCCAGCCCCGGCGTCTAAATAACCGAATAAATACTGGAGCCGGCCTCTCCACAATATCGTTCGGTTTACTTTGATCGAAGCAGAATACCGGAATACCAGATTTTTCCGTCTGAACGCGCGCCTCGTAGTGCGTCGCCGCACGACGGTGGCATGACGCCTAGAAATTAAATCTGACGGATTATAAAGCGAGAGAGAAAGAGAGAGAGAGAGTCCCGTCGCGTCGTATCGTTAACCGACCCCCCCCCCTTCCCAACCCCCCACCGTACCCCGCCAGGGGAAACAAACGATTTAGTAATGGAAATTCGTGGTTCATATTGTATACAGTGAGTATGCCACATCGGAAGCGGAATGCATCGAGCACGTGGCCATGTAAGCTCGCAAAACCAGTTTGTTAAATTTTTACAATATCACTAGACCCTTCGAAATAATACGCGAGCTGCTTTGCCTACCGCGTCTATATTTTCCGCGGTAAATACGACCTTCTTTATAATGACGCGGTTGTTGCTCGGAACGGTGCTGTAAATATCAACAAGCTTCGTTAGAAAGTTTGCTAAAATTTTCCTTCCGCCCGAGTCGCTGTATTTTTCTCTCTATATAGGTTGTGGGAAAATATTATTGCTATATACAGGTTGATTTTTTAGTGGAGCCAGCGCCAGTAGAAGCAACTTCTTCAATGCCCTGCTATATAATAACTGGGGATTTTTGCGAGAGACAAACGTGGATTAACTGGAGAAGCGTGGGATTTAGAGTAGCAATTGATCCGAAAACGGTCGAAGTAATTTTTTCCCTTGGTCCTGAGGAAAGGTATCGATTCTGTCCGGTCGTCTCTGAGTCTGACATCCTATTCCGATGCGTGACGGGACTACTAGCCTGCGAGTCGGCTGGAGGAGTCTTTGAGAGACAGTTGAATGGGTGGAAAGGTATTCGAGGGTTGAAAGGGACGCGAGTCCTGCGAGGATCGCGTCCCTCAAGTCCTCGGATCCCTTCCGTCTCGTCGTTATCGGCTGGAGGAAGAAGGGCTGGTTTCGAGGAAGACGTCGTCGATTCAAGGTCAAACGTCGGGGGAGCCAAAGAGCAGCGCAATGACATAGCTTAAATTCCAATAACGCGAGATATGAGTAACGGCCGAGGGCCGTTACACTCGAAGGGACCCTGATATGAAAACGTCCCTTTCCCGTTCGAAACTGTCGCGCACACGTCCACCCGCAAACCCCAAGAACCTTACACCCCGTCTCCCCACCCTCCAGGGCACAGTGCCTCGACCGATCATTTTCCCGATCCTTCCCTCGGTGCTTTTCGCCCGGGATAGGTATACGGTCCTGGGAATCGGAAAGATAAAGTTCCGTCAGCGTTTTTGAAATATTCTTCTTTTAAAGCCTCGGCCTCTGCTCGATGCTCGCTCTCTCCCGGCTCTCCTACTCGGGATCCATTCCCTGGGAACGGGAACTTTTCCGCGGTTTCCGGTCGCCAGGCCCTCTCTCCTCGACGATGCAGCGCCTCGGCCTGAAAGCTCGCTCGGGAAAAGCAATCCGATTCGAGACCGATAACGACGATCCGAACGCTGCTATTCATTTCATTACAACGCACCCTACGTTCGATTTCCCTCGGACGAAACTGCCTCGGACTTTCTATTTAGATTTTCAACGTTGAGCCCCGATCGAACCACTGGTTTTGTATACAGGGTGTCCCAAAATTGTACCTCGTTTTATGCGAGTTGTCCCAAAAATGTACTTCCTTGACAGAGGAGATTACGTAAGTTATTTCAAGTAACACTTTCTTTTGCGATAATGCTCTCCGCGCCTTCATTAAGGAGTTATTAAAGGAAAACACTAGGGGTGTGCGAGTAGTCGAAATTTCGGGTTCGGGTCCGGTCGGGCAATTTGTTCGGGATCGGGTCGGGATCCCGTAAGTTTATAAACTTCGGGTACCCGAAAAGGTAGTCGGATCGGGTCGGGTCGGGGTCCCGAAGTTTGCAATATTCGAGTAATCGAAGTTAAAGTTGGGGCAAGTCTGAGGTCAAATCAGCAATAAATAACTCTGTGACTCTTTGCATATTAAGTTGTCCAATCATCAGTTGTAACAATATTTCGATTTGTAGTAAACACTGTTTACGAAACAGTGCTCTTATACGAACAATGTGCGGACGAGGAGTTCTTGTCTTGTAAGAACAGTGTTTACTAGAAACAGAAACATCCTGTACGTACATTATTTCACATAATGTATTCTAAAATACTTTTTTCCTCGCGAAGTTTGATAACCGATTACACTAAAAATACAAAAATCATTCTGAACCTGCCATTGAAAGTAAAAGATTGAACTGTAAAATCATAAAACAGCATCATGCTTATATAAATACAACTTTAACTTCGAGTACCCGAATATTGCAAACTTTCGGGATCTCGACCCGACCCGACCCGACTCGCACACCCTTATAAAACACGGATTTTGGCTTGGCAACAGGTCGCTCCGCTGTACGTGATCGTGGCATTTGCTGAGCCGGAATCCGACCGCTCTACTCGAGCTCTGATTGGTCCGTGTTTTCCGTTAATAACTCCTTAACGAAACCGCGAAGGACATTCCCGCAAAGGAAAAAGTTACTTGAAATGGCCTGAAGAACTCCCTTTTCAAGGAAGTACATTTTTGGGACAGCCTGTATATATCAGGTAGGCACAGCAATAAATGATCTTGAATGAACTTGGAACACCAACATATCTACATCGGTGAATCCGCAAACGAACGGGCTACAAGATGGTTGGTATCCGCGGTGCGAAACCAGTCTCTCGTTCCTCGAATTCGATGGTCTCCCGGACCGTCTTCTACTTTTCCAGCGTGAAGAGGTTCGCTCGGAATGCGAGTGTCGCCGTTCGAACGAAGAAACGACGACGGCCGACAGTTTTGAGTACACTTTTCCAGTGGCAGCGTAATGGAGGAAGAAAAACATGTGAACGTCCGTGGGAAAGTGGCCACGTAATGTGTCCGACCGGTGCTCGCCGGCTAAAAACAGCCCCGTGAAGAGGCTAAACAAGCTCGCGTTAGCGAGTATTTCCGCCGGTTTAAAAGGGAACATTTTACGGTATCCATAGATTGTGTAAAAACAGCTCGCGGTCGGTTTTACGAGGGGAACGGAACGGGTTCCGTTGGAAAGGAGTTCCCCGCCGCGAATTACATCTGTCTTTCGGATATAACCCTTTCGCTAGTACGTCTAGAATTAATTTCGTCGTCAGCAGATGCGACGAATCGGTCAAGGTCCGCGGAACTTTCATCAACACGGTATAAAACGTGTCCTAACCTCGTTAATTCGTGCAAAAAGTACTAGCACGAAAAGCTAGTGTGCGCGCACGCGTGCACACACACGGTCAGTGGAGATTTAAAAATTAATACGAGCTTGTTGAAGAGACGTTGCTGCGGAACGTCCATGTTTCTCGTTCCTTTTGCTTCCCGTCGACGCGTCCACTTATCAGGCTGTGTAATCCGATTGTCAAGGCTTCTGGAAGCAATTATCACGTGCTCTGGTGAAAAACGTATCCCTGTTAAGCAGATTTAATGTCACAGCGCGGCCAGTCGTCCGTGTTCGAAACATGCTTGCACCGAATACTTTGAACAACGATGAGTTAAATTTTTACAGGCTGGAAGCAAAGGTTACTTTGACTCTAAATCTGCCTACTAAATGTTCAGTTTATTCAAATTTAGATTTAAACTAGTGCAGGGTACGACATCATTTGACCGCGCAGCAACAAAGTGAATCAAAAAGAACTTCAACCTTTCTCACGGTGGCCATTTTTCAAATACAATTCTAAAGATGAAAATTAATATCTACTTGATTGTAGTCTCCGAAAAATCGGTCAGCAAAGATTATTAATTGTAACTGTTCGAGATATGCAGTTTGTTTAATTTACGTGAGACTCTGCATCAGTTGCCAAGCTATCGCAACATAAAATCCATTCTATCATCCTTATCGCGACCTTATAGTCTATAGCGGCAGTTGTTGAATTATGAAAAGATGGAAACAGGAGAAGGAAGCGTTTCGTCCTAAGCACGCTAGAGGTCTCGTCGCTATGGCTATCTAGCGGACTCGTGCCTTAGACGCGGGATGTCATAAGGACAACTTAGGACGGTATATACAGGGTGTGGCGGGACACGTGGCACAACCGAGCAGGGAGTGATACCACATGTAAAAATAAGTCGGAAAAAAGGAATAACATTTTTTCGTTTGACGCTTCATTTTCGAGAAAATCGAGTTTAAAGATCCCTCGGATTCGCGTACTTTAGTATACAGGGTGGGGCAATAACTATTAGCACCTCAGATATCTTCGAAACTATAAGTTTTACAGAAATATTTGGTGAAATAAAATTGCACAGTACGAAGGGGGCCATCCGGTGGCGATAATAGTTTTTTTGCAGGTGGAGGTACTTCGGACATTTGAAAGTCACCTCCATTTTTTTAAATGGATCGGTATGTTTTTGCTTCCGTATCGTGATAGAGGATCTTAAAACGAGTTCAACGACCTATTACATAAGGTCATAGTTCACTTTTACGAACACTTAAACTACCGGTTTGCCTAAGTTTATCACACACATTTTAAATGTTTGACGCGAATGCTGAGACCGATGTGGATATCGTTCAGCATACAAGTTTTTCGCCCTTACAGAATTTTGTTGGCATTCGCCATAAATAAGAAGCATATCGACTTGCTCTTCAAACGGATATGTTAGATATTATGAATCGCGACTCTGCTCTTTCACGGATCTGGGGTAAATGCTGAGCGATCTAACACAGTCTTCTTCCCAGAAGGCCTTCCCCACTCCATAGTCAGCTCCTTCAGGGCAGAGTCTCAATCCTTGTGCAACGCACTCGTCGCTATCTTTATTTCTCTCTCTCTCTCTCTCTCTCTCTCTCTCTCTCTTTCTCTCTCTCTCTCTTTCTCATAAAGTCATTCCAAACTTTCACTCATCTGTTTCACATAAACATCCCCGTGACGGCCGATAGCCGGAAGACCCAGCGCGGTCGCCTGCCATCATCCATCGACGGTTCTGTTTAGTCTCAAGCATCCCTCTTTAAGGCCTCACGCAGGCCAAGATCCTGCCAGGCCTAAGAGTTGCCTCGATACAAACCCTCGACCTGGCTTAAAACACATTGACGCTAACAGATACATCGTGCCGGATTGACCGATTTATCGATACTAATCTTATCATGTTTATCTGATCCTGCATATTTATTAAAGTGTCCTTGAAGCAGTGTTTATTCTCAGTGATGTAAACGGTAAGCATTACGCCTTCCTCTACTGTTTACAATACGTATGTTTCACTTACTACCAAAACCGTATGTATTATCGCCTTCCTTTACTTTCTATGACCTTCA